>CM057456.1:1481557500-1482886250 GCA_016271365.2 Neoceratodus forsteri | reverse complement strand
GGGAGGAGGTTACAGTCACCTTTCAAACAGTCTAGCAGTTCTTATTTGACATCCATGAAACAGCACCCCACTCTCACTTTGTAGTATGTAGATGGACTGTAGTATGAATACAAAAGCAACAGATTTCTATTGAATTAAAATCACAGTAATGGGTTGTCATGGAAATAAGGGTTCAGGGACTCGAGTGAGCTCTGAGCACATATGAGCATATGTGTTCTGAATATCACACTCTGCGCAGTGAATCAATGAATTCTTTACTGTCGTTACCTTGATAACAACGGAGGGTGCCAACACTAACATTTCCACAATGGTATGCAGTGCCAATTGCCTTGGTAACTCTCGGAGCTTGTCATGACTGGTAAGGAAAAATGATGAAGCACTGTTACTAAATAGTTTTACTAAAGTGAAAGAGAAAACAGATAAAAATAGTTACATCTTTTTAATTAAAATTTCATTGAGACAGAGAATAGCATATAAGCAAATACAGCACATTTACAATAGTAGTAGTAGCAGTGGTAGCCAAAGGTTCAAGAGTGGCGGTGTGGGCTAGTTATTCAATTTGTTCTTAAAAACACAGTTGTAGTGCTGTCTGAGTTAAATACAGAGGCCCAAGCACTCAATAGGCCCCCAGAACTGACAGCTATCTAACCCAGAATAATAAATGCTGCTTAGAATGTAATAATAATCATGGTAACCTGAGGTGCAAAGGTAGTGTCAACCAGCATGATATACATAATCCAGCCCTGCCATCTGGAGTAAAATTGAGGCAAGTGTCAACCAGCATGATATACATAATCCAGCCCTGCCATCTGGAGTAAAATTGAGGCAAGTGTCAACCAGCATGATATACATAATCCAGCCCTGCCATCTGGAGTAAAATTGAGGCAAGTGTCAACCAGCATGATATACATAATCCAGCCCTGCCATCTGAGTAAAATTGAGGCAAGTGTCAACCAGCATGATATACATAATCCAGCCCTGCCATCTGGAGTAAAATTGAGGCAAGTGTCAACCAGCATGATATACATAATCCAGCCCTGCCATCTGGAGTAAAATTGAGGCATTCTATCGTAGAGTGAGGCTGTAAGCCACTGCATAATATAGATTTCCAGGGCAATTAAACACCAGCTCTTTCCAGAAGGGGTCTGATTTGCATCCAAAGCTAGGTGATGGGTTTCTTTGCTGCCAAAATACATACACATGCCGCGGCATGAGGGCAGCAGCAAGAAGGGGTGCAGGAACAAACAGGAGCACCATCTTAGAAGAAACCAACTCCATGGGGAGAGACAACTCTTCAAACTCCTTAGTTATTTCTTGCCAGTATAATGACATAACTGAGCACAGCCAGAAAATATCGGAATGATCTACCAGGGACTGTCCATACTCGTCCAGCACTGCCCATACTGTGCCGCATAAATGTTGTCAGTAGTTGGGGTCCGGAAGAACCTATTTTGAAATTTCCAAACAAGCACCCTGCAGTGCATGGAGGAGGTTATTTTGGTGCTGGGATGGCACGTTTAACCAAATTGTGTAAGAGACTGTGGTACTGAGCTCTTAGTTCCATTTCTCCGATGTTGACCGAGTAGAATCTTTCAATAATTCTTGCAGCTCGATGAAATTACTGATCAAGCTGCACAAAACAATTCCTGGAGTGCCCCAAGAATAATGTTAAGCGGGGAGTTGGCTGTTGAAAGTGAAACCTGTCAGCCACTTTGTGCAACACGTATGTCTGAACCAGCAGATACTTGTAGCATTCACAGCCTTTCAGATCAATATTTTTGTTGTAATTCTTCAAAGGGGAGTACACCCTGGGCCACCAAAAACTAAAAATATAGGTTAAACCCTCGCCAATCCAGTTGTTGCAATTTAAACAGGCTAAGAGAATGTGGGCCGTAAGATTTGATGTAATCTGCCAGATGTGTAGTCCAATGTATTCAAAAGAGAAGGCAGCCTGTATCATACTTGAACTTATGAGGGCTGAGTGACCTCTCTGGAGTAGGGCCAGGACCACGGGTGATAAAATGATTTTCAGAATTATAGGGCCTCCAGAAACAGGTGTACACAGCTCATCATGCTTGCTAAAGCTAACTTCTACAGGGACCAGCTGAAAAGAAACTGGGGTGACAGGGAGGGTTCTGGGATAACATTAAGGACCTCCTTGGGAAGGATGACAGGAAACACACCACTATGCTCATTGTCAGCGGTACTAATTCCATGGATTCTTGCTCTATAGCTGAGTCGTTTAATACAGCATTCATGGACCTAAGCTCTGTTCTCCTACCTGGCTACTTACAGGCTACAGAAGTGAACCTTGATGAAATTCCAACTGAGAATAGGCATCCAAACTTCTGTTTCAAAGCGTGTTACCGTCCAGATGAGCTATGACAAATGTAAAATGGTCCTGGGCAAAACCAGGTTAGGTAGCAATGGCGTAGATTTGAAACTGGTGCCTTGCCCTTGATGAGCTTATTTGTCCCCATTTCAAAATTTTCAACAAATCACTCACCCAGGAAAATTCCCTCAGCCTGGAAGCAAGCCCTGGAGACCCCTGTTCACAAGAATGGAGATAGATCCTATGCTGCCAACTACAGGCCTATCATTCCATGGATCCTTACTCTATGGAAAATGGGAAGTTGTTATCCCTCTGTACAGACAGCGGTGAGACCCCATTTGGAGTACTGCATGCAGTTCTGGAGACCCCATCTCCACAAGGACATAGATAGGATGGAAGCAGTCCAGAGGAGGGCAACTAAAATGGTGGAGGGTCTGCAAGAGAAGCCATATGAAGAGAGACTTAAGGAGCTTAATATGGATACTATACCCTCAAGGAAAGGAGGGGCATGATAGAAACTTTCCAAGTACCTCAGTGGAATCAACAAAGTCCAAGAGGGTAGCATCTTTCAGAAAAAGAGATGTGCAAGAACAAGGGCACAATCTAAAGCTGGAATGAAGGGGACTGCCCAGAGGTAATGTGAGGAAGTATTTTTCATGGAGAGGGTTATGGATGCATGGAATGGCCTTCCTGTGGAGGTTGTGGAGTCAAAACAACAGGGAATTCAAGAATGCATGGGACAGACATAAGGCAATTCTAGGGGTTGGGGTAGGAGGAAGTAGGCTGTTGATTAACTAGGATCTGCAGCTTATCCATTAGGTAGGGAAATAGGCAGACTGGGTGGGCCAAGCTGGTCCTTATCTACCATCAGATTCTATGTTTCTATATGTATCTCCATCCTCTTCCTCTCTCCAAAGCACTTGAAAGGATAGTGACGATAAAATCACAGAGTATCTCCAGAAATACCAACTGCAATTCCCCAACAACATGGTTTCGGGAGAACCATAGCACTGCCATGGGCTTGAGTGCGGAGTTGACTGAACTACATACTGCAAGGCCTTGGAGCGATGGTAAACTGGTGAGTTCTATCTTCATTGCCTTAACAAAGGCCTTCGACCACGGTCAGCCATACCCTCCTCTTGGAACAACTACAGACCCTGAGAGTGGCCTCTAATTCTTGCCTTGATTCCAAGACTACCTGTTGCACAGAATGCAAAGCGTCAGAGTTGGTCCAGCTGCCTTAGAGCCTAAAGAAGTTTCACTAGGAGTTCCCAAAGGGTCAATCTTGGGTCTGCTGCTCTTCAGCTTGTTCCTGCATGCTCTTCCTGAGGTCTGCAAAGAAAAATAATTCTCTACATCGACGATGCTGTCATCCTCCGCAGCAAATCTCACACTGAGACACTACAGAGTGAGCTGCAATCTATTTCCACCAGCAAGAGGATTAGTTCAGCTCACAAAAGCTATTTCTTAATTATAAAAACAAAAACAATGCTTCTTTCTAGCCCACACTCAAGAGAAATGCACCTCATTGGCTATCTCTAACTACAAGATGATCCCACTAGAACAGGTGCATTCTTTCAAGTGCCTGGGGTGATCATAGATGACACTCTTTCCTTCACGCAACACATTGACATGGTGGTGAAGGCAGTTAACACCGAACTCGAGTCCTATGTGAGCACAGGAAAACCTCACACCCACTGCTCTCCATCTCTCCATCTCCAATTCAATATTATCTATCATTGACTATGGACTGGTGGTATATGGCGAGCCTGACACACGGGCACTTAAGCGGGTAGTTAGTCCTAAACAAGTCATGGAGATTCACCCTTGGTTCGGACCGATACACTCATACTTACTCACTGTATGAACAAACCAATTGATTAACCCTTGAAACAGAATAAAGTTCCAAACATGCCTCCTTGGGAAGAAGACTCTGCTCGGCCTAACTCCCCCTGCATCTCTGACATGTTTCTAGCAGCTAACACAAAGTATGATACCAGAGGTAAAGAGCAGAGTCCACTTAGTGTTCCTTTCCATAGAACAGCACTTGGCTAGTGATCATTCTCCTATAGGGCACCTCTGTGGCTTAAGGAGGTCCCAGTGGTCTCTCACCAATATTGCTAATCCCCATGCTTTAAGATGGAACTGAAACAGTATCTAGTAAGTAGAGGAGTGTGATTTTTGGCTGGGTACTTGACATTCCCTCCTGTCTTAAACCCTCTTCTTCCATGCTAGCTTGCCAACCCAATTACTAGGACTCGCCCCATTATCCTTGGCCTCCTGAACCATGCCAGCTACTAAGTGCTTCTATCTCTCCCTCACACTTTCTAGCAACCTCCAATCTACCAGTGCTCCCTGATCCTCACTTATTTTTCAGCTCCTTTTCTCCTAACCCAGTAGCCTGCCATTTACTCTTGAAGCAACTTCCCAGTGGCTGTTTTCCCTGTTGATAGTGCCTTGCCATTTTCAGTCACACACTGTTTACTTGTTTCCCCCTCCCACCTTTCTCTCAATGACAAAGCCTTGTACAAGGTTGCACCTTATAATCTCCCTTAGTCCAGCAGTACTTCATGGAAATCTTCTGTTGTAACCTGCCCTTTGGCAATAATGTGCTGCCTGTTGTTTTTTAATGACTCTATTAACTGTATTAAGCTTTGTGTACCTGGTTTGTGATTCTGTTGTATTGAATATATGTCTTGTGTCCATGAGCGTGGAAACTTTGTAAAGAGCGCATTGCTCAAAGGTTGTTTCGAATGAATTAAATAAATAAAATATAATTTATAACAAATTCAATCTGTTTCCATGGGGTTTTTCTGTGGTAATAACTAGCAATATACAATTTGATGGTGGCATGCTCTGGCATAATAATGAAGGTTCAATAAATTGCTAGAGGGTATGGGATGGTGGGGACTGGGATACAACTTGGGAGGACAAGGGGCTGTATGCTAGGATGAAGCTTCACCTAAATATTGGGGGAAGGAGGTTTTGAAACTAACACTGACTGAGTTCATCGATGCTAGGTGGGATTTGAACTTGTGAGGGGAGGGCTGGGACTTGAGGCTGATGCTGACAGGCACGACAAGGAGAACTTTGCCTCCCACTGAGGTAGAGAAGGGTGCCAAACAGGGAAACTGATTGTGTGCAAGCAAGTGGGAGCAGCCAGTTATCAGAGGTTCAAAGGTTGGAGGGTTGAGAGAAGGCAAGGGCTGGGATGGAAGGTAGTCGTGATGAACACCAGGAGCATAGGGAACAAGATGCCAGAGCTTCAGGCCATGCTAACAGAAGGGGAGGTGGATGTGGCGGGTCACAAGCATGAATGGCACGCCTAGCATGACTGGGACCTAAACCTGGTGGAGTACACTGTGTTCAGAAAGTACAGGGCTGTGGGCAGGAGGTGGGTTAGCGCTTCATCATAAGGAATGGCATCAATATATACAGGGTGATGGGGCGGAGGGACATGTAGAGGCATTATGGGTTACCTTGAAGGCACCTGGGGAAGAGGGGGAATTTGGAGGTGGTTTATAGGCCACCTGTGCAGGAGGAGGAACTAGGGAAGACCTGGTGGAGAATCTTAGGGACCACTGTGGTCAGGGGAGGGTAGAATGGTGGTGCTAGGGGACCTGAACATGCCGGAGGCTGATTGGGAGCTATGGCATCCTCATTGACCAGGAGCAGCACTGCTGAACATCTTCCAGAATGCATTCCTTTCCCAAATGGTGGCCAACCCGACGAGGGTTGGTCATATCCTGGATGTGGTCCTGTCTGACTGCAAACTGGTTAGGAACCTAGTGGTAGGGGACCCATTGGCAGGGAGTGATCATGCCATGGTCTGGTTCTCTCTGGACCTGGAGGGAGAAAAAAATCACACCAAGTCAGTGGTAGTTGATTTTGAGGCGGGCTTCAAGGGTATGGAGGAGATCCTCTGGGGACATTTGAAGGGATCAGACCAGACATGAGCACTGACAGCAGGTGGAGATTATTAAAGAGGCTCCTGGAAGCTATTTGAGGCCTGACTGCAAGTTTGGTAGGGCCAGAAAGCCATGCTGGTGGACCAGAGGTCCAGGAAATGGTGAGGGAGAAGAGGGCTGCTTATAGTCATTACAGGCGATTGCGTGGGGCTATGGGGAGGAAGTATGACATGTTTTCAAAAGGGTAACCAGGGTGGTGAGATCAGCCAAGGTGAGGACTGACAGAGGTTGGCACAGGGATTAAGAGGGTGATAAAGAATTCTTTAGGTATAGCAGGGAAAGAAGGAAAGTGAATGGGGCAGCTCAGCAGACTGAGGTCAGAGAGGGGTGGGCAGAGGAGGCCGGGAGAAGGCGGAGATACTAAATGATTATTTTGCCTCAGTCATCACTAGGATGATGGAGGGCAGCATCTTTGTGGGGAAGAGGTTTAGATGTAAAGAAGGGGGTCACAAATGTTGAAATTCTGTTGGTAGGTGAGGGAAGCTCTTAAGTCTCTGAAAACTGAGAAGGCACTGGGTCCAGATGGCACTTCATCCTAGGGTGTTAAAGGAAATGGCAGAAGTCCTTGCTACACCCTGGCAGACCTTTTAATGCCTCCTTCAGTCAAGATGGGTGCCTCAGGATTGGAGGATGGCTCTACATCACGCTTTATCCACAAAGGCGGCTCACGTGAGGAGTCGGGTAACTACAGGCCTGTCAGCCTGATGTCAGTGGTAGGCAAAATGATGGAGTCTATATTGAAAGAGAGGCTGGAGGTGCTTCTGAGGCACAGAGCCACTTGGATGATCACCAACATGGCTTTGTTCATGGCAGATCGTGTCAGACAAATCTTGTGGAGTTCTGTGATTGGGTGACAAAGGCTAGACCAGGGCAGGCTGGTAGATGTTCTCTTTCTAGACTTCAGCAAGGCATTTGATTTGGTGTACACCTGGGCTGTTGGACAAGCTGGGGGACGTGGGGGTGGGGAATGGATGGTTGGGTGGATAGGAAGCTAGCTAACTGTGTGGTTTCAGAGGTGGTGGTCGGGGAGTTTCCTCTCAAGGAGGTCATTAGCAGGGTACCACAGGGGTTGGTGCTGGGTCCTCCTGTTTAACATACATCTCAGACATCAGAAGTCATATCAGGAGTGAGATGAGCCTTTTGCAGACGGCTCAAAGCTGGGGGTGGTGGTGGATGGGAAGAGAAGAGGCCTCTACAGGGTAGTTGGAGACTCTGAGGGGTGGTCTCACACCTGGAAACTGAGTTTTAATGCTAAGAAATGCAGGGTTCTCCACTTGGGACTCAGGAACCCAGCTCATGAGCATCCCTGTATGGTACCCCATTGAATCTGGAAGTGTGTGAACCATTAATGCAAGCATAAGCCTGGGATCCTCATAAATGTTTTGAAGCCAGGTAAGGAAGGGGTCTAGGAAGCCAGAGGCTGACAGGGTGCCCCAGACAGAGCTCCAGGACACACTGTCAAATGCCTTCTCAGCATCAAAACTAAGCAGCACTGCAGGATGGATCTCTGGGTGATGTAGTCATAGAAACATAGAGTTGTTGGCAGAAAAGGACCCCATGGCCCATCCAGTCTGCCCTCAAAATATCCTACCTAATGTGTCACTGCAGACCCACTTGATCTGTGGCCTTAGCCCCCACCCCCAGCTCTGTTACTAAGGCCCCCTGTGTTTATCCCATGCATGCTTAAAACCTGCCACCATTTTGGCACCCACCACCTCCACTGGCAGTCTGTTCTAGGCGTCCACCACCCTTTCCATAAAAGTACTTCCTTACCTCTCCTCTGAGCCTCCCCTTCCAGCCTTCATATCATACCCCTTGTCGTTGAGGATCTCTTTCAGTGTAGAATGCCACCTCCTGTACCTTATTGATACCCCTTGAGGTACTCTTAAAGTTTCTATCATGTCTCCCTTTCCTTCTATCCTCTAAAGAGTACATATTTAATTCCTTAGTCTTTCTTCGCAGGGTTTCTGATGCGGCTATGCACCATTTTGGTTACCTCCTCTGTACTGTCTCAACCCCGATCTATGTCTTTCTTGAGATGTGGCTCCAGAACTGGACACAGTACACTGGGGCTCATCAATGACTTATATAGAGAGGCAACACCAACTCCTCTTTCTGCTTGTGATACCTCCCTATGCACCCCACCATTCTACTAGCTCTTCCAACTGCTTTATCACACTGTTTTGCCACCTTCAGGTGATCAGATATGATGAACCCTAGGTCCCTTTCCTGCTTTGTAGATGTCACCACTTCCCCACCAATTGGTGTGTTGCCCCTGGGTTTCTGTGCCCTATATGCATAATTTTGCTCTTTTTGGCATTGAATCCTACTTGCCATACCCTTGACCATTCTTCCAGTTTTCCCAGGTCTTTCCTCATTCTGTCTAACCCCCACAACGTGTGTCTACTCTGTTGCAGATGTTTGTGTCATCTGCAAATGGGCATACCTTCCTTTCCAGCCCCTCTATGATGTCGCTAATAAAGACATTGAAGTGGACTGGTCCCAGAACTGACCCCTGTGGCACCCGCTGTTACCTTCCTTCCTTCGAAGGTACCCATTTTAATGTCACCTCTGTCTTCTGTTACTCAGCCAGTTTGTACCCAATTTACTACTTTGGGACCTACCCCAGGCTGCCCAGCTTGTTTGCCAGTCTCCTGTGTGGAACGGTGTCGAAGGCCTTGCTGAAATCCAGGTAGGCCACATCCACAGTCCCCCTTGATCCACTTCCTAGTCACTCAGTCAAAGGAATCAATCAGGTTTGTCTGGCAAGATCTCCCTTCTGTGAGCTACTAGCAGAAGGAATCTGTCATCTCCCGTTAGGGGATGCTAGTCCCATCAATGGGGTGAAGACTGCAGCAACTTCAACAAACAGAAACAGACCTCAGCAGGACAGTCAGGGAACCATCAAGGGGGCAAAGAATGCAGCAACCTCAACAACTAGCAGCAGACCTCAACAGGCCAGTCAAGGAACCAAGAAGATCCTGGTAGTTGGTGACTCCATGACCAGAGGAATGGAATCTAGGATGCAAGTACTCACAGAAGGGTGACAGTCAGATGCCTTCCTGGTACCTCAGCAACAAGAGACTGCAAGCGCATTGGGAGAATTGCAGACGGGAGGAAGAAGACATGGGAATACCGGTACACATTGAACAAACGATCTGGCTGGACCAGAGAGTGGAGGATGCAAAACGGAGTATTGAAAAGCTGGGAGATAGGCTTTCAACAACCAAGTACCACAGTAGCCTTCTATAAGTGTTGCCTGTATGGACTAAAAATGCAGCATGGAAAGAATCAGACTGGAGGAAATAGATGAATTCAACAACTGATTGAAGAGCTGGTGCCAGACAAGAGGCTTCCATTTTATCAGATCCTGTGAGAATTTCGGATAAATCACTCTTCAAACGGGACGGACTTCACCTCACAAGGACGAACAAGAGCACTGGCCGGAAGATGGAAGTATACTTAGACGGTTTGAGGTTGTTAATCCTTATCTCTGTATGTTGTACCATGTTTTTACCATGTTATACTGTGTTATGTTTGTTAAAATGAATAAAGTTTAAATTTCAAAAAAAAAAATACTTAGACCATTTAACCAATCGGAGGGGAGGCTAAGGAATGGAAACAGGTGTGTGCCATGTCAAACCTCCCCAACAGGAAAACTGAAAGCAAACATAAGACCAATCACATTAGGACAATCAGACAAACAAAGCGTGCAACAAAGGGCCAGCATCAGAAAAATGACATAAGGAGCACCAGCAGGAAAAGGAAATAAAATCACCCAACAAAAATCATGATTCTAGCTCATGGCGAGAGTCTGCCTCAATGCTGGGAGCCTGGGCAAGAAGATCAGTGACCTCCAGGCTCTAGTGGCAGACACAAAGGCTGATTTGGTAGCTATTACCAAAAGCCAGGCCATAGACAACAATGAAAGGGACCTGGCCATCCCAGGCTACACACTGTTTAGAAGGACAGACAGGTTGGGAGAGGCGGGGGTTGCCTCTATGTGAGGGTGCATCGATGCAATGGAGGATGAAAGTACCAAGGCTGGGGGCTTGGAGTCACTCTGGGTCCACTTAGCAACCAATGCAGGAAATAAATTCTGTATGGGTGTGATATAGAGACCCCCAGGACATGGAGAGAGAAAGATGAACAATTAGTTGAGGAGTTACAAAAGATGGCTGGTAAAGGTGACATAGTAGTGGCTGGGGACCTTAATCTGCCAGATGTGGACTAGGATATTCAGCAGCCAAGAGCTCCAGAAGTCAGGCTTCACTGGACACATTCAGGACTGCCTGCTGTCTTAACTAATGAAGGACCTGACCGGGGATGCCATCTTGGATCTGATCCTCTCAAACTCTGAAGAAATTAGATCTGTGAGGGTGGAAGAACCCTTGGCAAACAGCGATCACAATACAGTCTGGTTTGAAATAACCATGGGTGCTACTAAAACCACCTCAAGCACAGAGGTGCTGTGCTTTCAGAAGGCTGATTTTGGTAGATTGAGGCAGATAGTGAGGGATAAGTTAACAAACATCAGAGACAAGCCAGACATGGAGGAAATATGGAAAGATATTAGGGTTACTGTTCTAGTGGCAACAAGATTCTGCATCAGGACTACAGCAAAGAAAAATAGGTTAAAAGACCACGTGGTTCTCCCATCCAGTAACAGAGGCAATCAGGGCCAAACAGAATGCATACAGATGGTTCAGGCAACGTAAAGCGGACAGGGAGTGGGAGCATTACACTGAGAAAAGTATGGAGGCAGGCCAGCCTGGTGGCGCAGAGGTTGAGGCATCTAGTCTTACCTCGCATCACGCGTGTGATTCGGGTTCGGGAACGACCTTGGGTCATCAGGGAGCCGGCTGGGGGAGGGTAGGGACAGGATTGAGCTGCCTTGCGGCTCTTCTCTCCTGGGGTGGACACTGTCCTCCCATAGTCCCATCACCACTGGGTGGAGGTCCGGTGGTGGCATAGGCGGTGAAGGGCGGCTAGTAGGGTGGGGTGCTCCACAGTGCCTGGCGTGCATGTGCCTCCAAATCGTGCGTCAGTGCCCCAGGCAGCGTGCAGGCAGGAAGGGTGAAAATGGGAAAAACCTACAAAGCGTAGAATTAAATAAAAAGAAAAAGAAAAGTAAGGAGACCAGGAAAATAGCTGCAAATTGGTCATGGATTCAAGTCAGGGAAAACCTTTTTCACTATATCAGCAAAAAAGGAAGAAAGGGAGGAATTGTAAGGTTAAAAGTGGGGGATGAGGCTCTGGAGGACAGTGAACAAAAGTTGAGGCCCTAAATGAATACTTCTGCTCAATATTCATGAAGGAGAATCAGGACGCACTGCCAGACAGCGGTATCAGAGCCGAGACCAGAGGGTTCAGAGAATGTGCACCTAGGAGTTTACTACAGACAGAGTCAGGAAGGGCCTTTCCAGACATTAAACCCAACAAGGCCCTGGCCTGATGGTTTAGACCTAGAGTGCTCAGGGCTTGCAGAAGAGCTGGCACCGCCTCTCATGCACCTTTTCAACAGGTCACTGGAGTCAGGGGAGTTCTAGGTGACTGGAGGGTGGCTGATGTGGTGCCACTGCTCAAGGATGGAAGCAGGAAAGATACAGGTAACTATAGGCCAGTCAGCCTCACATCAGTAGTGGGTAAACTTATGGAATCCCTTATCAAGCAAGATCTAGTGGAATACCTCAAGTAAATCACCTCCAGAACTACAAACAACACGAGTTTGTGACAGGCAGATCATATCAAACAAACCTTATTATGTTCTTTGATAGTGACAAAAGAGTTGGACAGGGGTCTTGCGGTGTACTTGCTTTACTTTGACTTCAGTAAGGCATTTGACACATTCCCATAGATGTCTCTTAAAAAGCTAGAAGACCTTGGGGTAGCAGAACAAGTAGTAAAGTGGGTATGGAGTTGGCTGAGGGACAGAAAACAAAGGGTGGTAGTAAATGGGGTGAAATCTAACGAGAGGCAGGTCACTAGTGGGGTGCCTCAGGGTCGATCTTGGGTCCCAATCCTTTTCAAAGTATTTATTAGTGACATCAGTGAAGGCACAAATGGCAACATCACCCTGTTTGTGGACAACACGAAACCCAGCGGAAGAGTGGATTGCATTGAGGGAGTCAGACAACTGCAGAAGGACCTTAAGAGTTGGAAAGGTGGTCACAAATATTTTATTTTTTATTTTAGTCTTTAGTAACGGGTAAGGCCTACTAGGCACAAGTGCCTGTTTTCAGAGGCGACCTGGGAGCACTAGGCGGTTAAGTGACTTGCTCAGAGTCACACAGTATACAAGTGGGTTGTGAGAATCACACTCAGGTCTGGTCTACTGGATGTATCAAGCTCGTTCACACCTCGTTCCTCTAACCTCTAGGCTATACTGCCGGTCCAAATATCGAATATGGCAATTAAACTTGAATGCTAAGAAGTGTAAGGTAATGCACATGGGCAGGGCCAACCCCAAGGAAGAATACTGGCTAAACAGAATCCGGCTGAGCTCCTCTGCTCAGGAAGTGATCTGGGAGTCATCATTAGGGATGACCTCAAGCAGCAAAGTCAGTGCAATAAGGATTACAGCAGGGCTAGCAGGGTATTAGGGTGCATTGGCAGGGGAATAGATAGCAGGGACAGGAGGTGACACTACCACTTTACTGGTCATTAGTGAGGCCTCATCTGAAGTACTGTTTTAATTCTGGAGGCCTCACCTAAGAAAGTACATTGATAGATTGAAGTGGTTAGAGAAGGGCAACAAAAATGCATGGCCTTCAGGAAATCACCTATGAAGAGAGGCTTGGGGCTGTGAAATTGTACTTGCTAGAGACTAGGAGGAGAGGGTGGATATGATTGAGACCTTCAGGTTTCTTAAAGACATCAACAAGGTGCCAGAAGAGCAGCTTTTACTGGGAATATCAATTCTACCACAAGAAAGCACAAGTGAAATTGAAGGGTGGAGTGTTCAAGAGAGACATGAGAAAGTATTACTTCTCAGAGGGGTGGTGGAACCTTGACTAGATTACCTCCGAGGTGGTGGCTGCAAAGTCAGTATCAAGCTTTAAACACAGGTGGAACAAGTATTGGGAACAAACACATGGCACTGGCAAGGGCTAGGCTGGGTGTCTAGAAGAACAGAACACTGGTGCACAGTAGGTCCTGGGATACCTCACTTGGGCAGACTCGATGGACCACAGGTCCACTTCTGCTGTCATGTTCTATGTTTCTATGAATCCATTCTGTCTTTGATCCTGCAAACCATTGGTCGATAGTAGTGTTGCTGAGGTAGTATCCTAGAAATCAGGATACCAACAGATACCTCAATTTGGCCAGATAGTTGCTGTGGTAGGATAATAGTGCTATCTGACCATGGATCCTGCCAACTAGGATACCTGGATTCTAACCGGGATCCATCACTATCTGGCCCTGGATCCTAACTATCTGCCCTAGGATCCATGGATCCTAACTAGGATACCTGGGTCCTAACCAGGATCCATCACTATCTGGCCCCGGATCCTAACTATCTGCCCCTAGGATCCATCACTATCTGACCCTGGATCCTAACTATCTGCCCTAGGATCCATGGACCCTAACTAGGATCCATCACTATCTTACCCTGGATCCTGCATCTGTCTTTGGCAGGATATCTGGTAGGATCCAAGTCAGGATACTGGCACTATCTGACAGATAGTGGTAGGATCCACAAAAGCACTATCTGAGCAGCACTAGTCGATAAGTATTCCACAATCCTTTCTTTTAGTAATGTTTCCATAAGTTTGTCCACCACTGGCGTCAAGCTTATGGGTCTATAGTTCCTCTGCCTCCTTATTCCCACTTTTGTGAGTAGTACCACATCTGCCCTCCTTCAGTGCGCTTGGTACCACCCCGTAACCAGTGATGGGTTGAATAGGACTGTCAGAGGTGCAGTGAGCTCCATCCTAAGCTCCCTTAGTATCCTGGAGTGCACCCGTCTGGCCCCATTGCCTTATTCACCTTAACTTCTCTAGCTCCTTGAGGACTCTCTCCTTTATGAAAGGGCTTGTGTCCACCTCCTTTCTATTAATGCCCTTCTCCACTATCTGTAGCCCGTCATCCACCTCTTCTTTTGTAAATACCGAACAAAAGTACTTATTCAGTATGTCTGCTTTCTTCTTGTCCTCTTCCACACATCCCTCCTTCCCCTATTAGTCTTACTATTCCCACCTTATTTTCTTTTTTTGCTTACGTATCTAAAACGTTTTATCCCCTTTTTTACTGACTTGGCAATGTTCTGCTCTGTTTGTGCATTAGCGTTCCTAACTGCTTTTGCTGCCTCCCTTAATTTCTCCGATAACCCTCCTATCCTCTTCCTTCTGTGTTGCTTTGTACCTTTTGAATGCTAGCCTCTTAGCCTTTACTTTCATTGCTACTTCTTTGGAGAACCAAGTAGTCTCTTCTTTCTCCTGTTCTTTGAAATCTGCCTGAAACAGAGGTTTGCTGCCTTCTCAGTGGCTTTTCTTATTACTGCCCAGTTCCCTCTATCCCTTCCATTTCCCTAACCCTACCAGTGCTTCCTGAGGCACTCCATTTTACTGAAATCAGCCCTTCTGAAGTCCAGGACCCTTGTTTTAGTGTGCTTTGTTTCTGGCCCTGTTCTAAACTCGGAACTACACCATGCCATGGTTGCTTGTCCCCAGGTGGCTCCCCACTGTGACATCAGTGTCACTGTCCCTGTTTGATAGTACCAAGTCCAGTTAAGTATGCCCCCCACCACAAGTGGGTTCACAGTGCCTGAGAGCACTCCCTGCATAGCTTCTAAGTTTCCCTACTTCTGCCTGTTGCTGCAGCTGGGATGCTCCAGTCTCGTCCAGCATAGTGAAGTCCCCTACCAGCAGTACTGCCCTTTGTTAACCATCCCTCGAATACAGTATCTTCCGTCATTTCTTAGCTACTTCCTCTCCTGTGCTGGAGGTCTGTAAGTATCCCAGCTTGAATAATAGCCCCTTCCTTGTCTCTAGTGTAACCCACAGCACCTCTGCTTCTCCCTGTATCCTTTGTATGTCTGTGGCCTTTACACCTTCCCTTATATAAAGAGCCACCCCTCCTCCCTTTTGCCTGTCCTGTCCCTCCTGAATAGAGTATACCCTGGTATGTCTGCATCCCAGTCCTGAGTATCATTGTACCAGGTCTCGGTAACTGCAACTATATCCAGGTATATCCAGGTTGCTGCCGTCATGGTGGTCTCTAGGTCTGCAGCTTTGTTGCCCAGACTTCAAGCATTTGCACACATGGCTCTCCAGATTTTACTGCCACCTCCCTTCTTCCAGGCCATTTGCCCTCCCTATCACCTCCCTTATTTCCTTCTTCTCTCCTCTTCCCTCACCTACTTGATTTCCTCCTTGCGTTAGGACTTTTGGGATTTCGTGCCCTTGGGATCCTTGTTGCTGAGTCTGTTAGCGTATTGGGGTGGACAGTCCATGCCCTTCTACACTAGTCCCCCCCCTTCGGATAGTTTAAATGCTTTCTAATGTAGTGTCTAAACTTTTCACTGAGGATCCCAGTTCCCTCCTGGACAGATGCAGGCCATCGCCTCTGAAGAGACCTCCATCCGTCCAGGTGGAGCCCCAGTTCCCAATGAATTCGAATCCCTCATCATTACACCATTTCTTCAACCATGTGATTAAGTTCCTGGTATGGAGACTCCTGTCCTCTCTCTTGTCATGGGCAGGTAGCACCTCTGAGTAATGGATTTTGCCACCTGCCTTGGGCCCCTCCCAATCTCCTGAGCTGCTCCTGAACAGCTTATGGCTCCTCCCAGCCAGTTCATTTGTCCCCAAATGGACAATGACATCCAGCTCTCCCTCCCTTCCTGGTGATCCCTAGGACCCTGCTTCCATCCCTTCTAGTTGTGCCACCTGGAAGGCACCGTACGCCTCTCTCTCCTCCTTCCCCCTTCCTGTCTCCAACTGAATTCCTCATGATTGAGTCCCCCACCAGGATTTGTTTCCTCCTTCTCAGGGTCCACTATTCCCCACTGTCGATTCTTCACCTTGGTGGTCCTCCACATCCATCCAGGCCCTCCAGGGTGCCTCTGTGGGACAATCCCATCCTGCCAATGCGCATAGGAATTCTGTAGTGGTATGGGATGTGGGATGTGTCTGTCTCCTTTCCCTCCCTAGGCCCACTGTTGTCCATCCGCTCCTCCTTTCTGGCACCCTTTGGGGGCAGCAGAGATGTACTAGGTGGTTTCTGGGTGGGGTGAAAGCTCTTCTGACCCAAACCACCTCAGCTTTGAGTCTGGAAACCTCTTCCCTCAGTCCAGAGTGATGCATGCAGATGGGGCAGCACCTCAGGGTTCAAAACATCCTCCTGAAGACTGCTGCCCGTAGCCATTGCACTGCACCATTCCAAGCATGGCTATCACTTTTCCTATTCTAACTCTCTTAATATACCCAGATGCACTAATTACCCTATTCTAGTAAAGTCCGGATCTTATACAGTCATCTTCAGAGGGCACTATTTAACCTCAACTCAAGATGTAATAATACTTCCCTTGTAAGTGTTTTTTTTTGTTTTCTTGTTTTTGTTACACCTCACAACCCTTGAATGCCAATCCCAAGAATCAAGTACAGGTCCCTCTACTTATTTGCAGAGAGTCTAGCTGTGTGCCCTGGTAGTTCCTGCCCTTCCTGCTGTGAAGCTTCCACACCTGTCTTTTGTCCCTATAAAGATGGGATGACCTCATATGGGGGGGTGAGTGGGATATTTCAGTAGTTCCACTGCTCCGGTCACCCTGAAACAATCATAAAGTAACCAACAACTGATTACTTCACCAGCCTTTCCCCTGCAATAAAACTTGCTGTGAGCATGGACTTCTGTCTCTGTGTGTGTGTGTGGGGGGTTGCCCCATGCCGCCTTTTATCTCCATCTGGAAATGTAAAATTTGGCACCTTTGTTTGCACTTACAGCCTATTGGCTGCCTCTGGTCAGTGTCTTTGTGATGGCTTTGTCCCACCACTAAATCTCCTGTAGTTCTGTGCTCTATTCTCCCACAAACAGTCACAAAGTTACCAACAACTCATTACTTCACCAGCCTTTCCCCTGCAATAAAAAATAAATAAATAAATAAAACAAAGCGCTGCAACTGCCAAATCAATTCAGGAACCTCTGATCTGTTCCTGCAAGGTGGCGTTCAGAAAAACAACCCCAAGATTAGCCTTGCTGTTCCCCTGTAAAAGCAAATGCTTAAAATACCAGTTAATCCACTGAGCCTCCGCTCACTCTGAGTATGGACTTCTGTCAGAGAATAAAAGTATGGTGTCGTTAGTCATAGTTTAACATTGGTGGATACATCCAGAGTGGTCAGGATGTATTAGGGAAGGAGGCTCTGGTCTAACCTGTGTGCCCATATTGCCATAAAGAGCTTGTAATCCAAAATCAGTATAGATGTCTGGCAATATGAGAAGGGACAGAAGGGATCTTTCCCCAGCTTAGGGACAGTGGAAATGGTACAGTAGCACATCTCCACGGGGTGGGGTGGGGGTCTCTGTCTCTAATGGGGACTGAAATCGCTGAAAAGACTTGTACCATTCTGCTTGGTATCCATCCAGGCCAGGACATTTCTGTGGCCTAGCGGCCAGGAGGAGTTCATCCAGATGTGTCAAAGCAGTAAGAGAATCTTTCTGAGGGTCCAAAGGTCCTAGAGAGAGAGGCCAGAGAGATATGCCAAGATGTGGGAAAGATATGGAAGGGAAGATGCAGGGTAGAGCTCCTAATAATATTCACAAAAGATTGACCTGATCCAGTAAGACTTGTGGGTTACCTGGCCAGTGAGAGGGTCCTTTAGGTGGAGTGCACAGGTTTCTGGGCCTGAAGTTTACTGGCCAATGGCAGGTGCCTCTAGCACCTCCCTTATAGTGAGACTGCTTAGGAAAAGTCAGGGCTTGCTGTACCTACAAGTCCAAAATAGCTTACAAGTTTTGTTTCAGAGTTTAATCTGGTCAGCCATGACCCTATCCCTTAGGTGCAGAGGTTGTGTGTAATTACAAAAATAGGTTTGCACGTCAAGCAGCTCAGATTGATACCAAATTTGTATTATGGGTTGAATGCAGAAGGAAGGTCCAAGTGGCTCCAAAGCTTCAGCATCGACAGAGCCCTAGGCCGTGGAGTGGAAGTAGTTCCCGCCATAGGAAGCCTGCCATGGAAATCTTTACAATTATCCATGCAAGCCACTGACCTAAAAGTGGAAATTACATTGAGCCATATGGGTGAACAAGATGCTAAAATAAATTATGGCTACAAAAACAGCGGCTGCTGCGAATCTCAGGCATTGCAGGCTCTTGTGGCCACCAACAAAATGGTCTCAGAGAACACACAGCTGAAGTATAGACTGGAGGCCTTGGAGAATGCAAACAGGGCCTCACACATCCAAACTGTCAGGCACCCAGAAGGAGCTGAGGGTGATGACCTGTTGGCTTTTACAACAATGGTTAGCGGAGGCTTTGAAATTAAGTCCAACTTGTGCTACACAATTCTGTAGAGCCTACCATATTTCCCTTTGCTCTGCTCCGATCCGTAACAACCTCCCTTGAACCATCCTACTGGTGACTGCTGGAGTGGGGACCCAGGATGCGATCCTGAAGGCAGCCAGGGTTCAGATCGTCTCAATTTTCAGCGCGCACACTGCACATTTTCCCGACCTGTCTTATGCTACTCTGACTGAGGAATAAATTAGATGGAGTCGGGCCAAGCTCACGCAGTCTGGATGTGGCGCACTCGATCCTCATGCCTGCTTGGCGATCTCTATGGGGGACATACTATTCAATACACAGACCCCATGGAAGCCAGTAAACGGGTCGAAATTGCAAGGGAGTTCGAGGTGGTGCAACCTGCTGCATTGTTGGAATCTGAGGACCAGGACACTTGAATAGCAGCAGTGAAAGGTTTATGGACTTGTATTGTTCCTCAGGCTAGAAGTGTCTGGGCTGTCTGGCAAGTTCTATGAATTTTTTCATCTCTTATATATGTATAAGATGTGGTTGAGCCGATTGTTTTATGATGTTCTTAAACAATAGTTAGGCTAATCCAGCTGTCCCATTTACTAAACATCGAATGTACAATATTATTCTGTTCTTTGTTCTGGAGAGAGGTCCTGGGATGCCACCCATTTTGTTCATATTAATGTATATTCAGTTTGGGGTCACATCAACACTGGATGTTGAGGCTCAGTCATGTTTGGTGTAGTTTCCATTTTGGTTAAGACCACCACATACGTGCAGGGTGCAGCTATTCTGGACTTTTGTGGACATATTACTATCATTGGACTAGTCCATATCCGTTTATCAGAATGCTCAGATTTTATGTAACCTTTCTACCTTGAGGCATTCCTTACATGTACATTGATGTCTGGCATCAGAACTATGGTATGTAATTGATTTTACATAACTCAATAAAACTAAAGTACAAAAAAAAAAAAAAAAAATTAGAACTTTTCCAAAGCTCTTCAAGTTCCATAATTTACATAACCTGTAAATCACTTATTTTCTACATTCAAAAACATAAATCCTAAATATAATGCTAAGTCCATGTATTATTTCATACATTATACTTACGTCTGCACCAAGAAATGCATAAAATGGACCATGTGTTATTTTCTCTAGACTGTATGTCATTTTAAATCTCACTCACCTGATAATTTGATGTTCAGATATTATATTCTTGTAGTATTCTTCTGTAAAACTGGCCTTGCTGCATACAAAAATATATGCAGGGAGTCGACTGTGTGATATATGATTTACTTATGCGAGTTGACATTGACCACGAGTAACCTCACAAGTGTCAGAGCATAGTGGAGCCACAGTGATGGTTCCTCTGGTCACTGTCAAAGGTACAAATAAATCACATATCACACAGCCGAACTCCGCATGTTCCATTTATGCAGTAGGCTGGGAAGTTGTGATAGTTTCTTTTTGTTAAGTTAGTTTTTTGTTTGTTTTTTTTTTTACATTATTTGTGGGATTATTTTGTGAACTAGTGCCAGTGCATCTCAATTGTTAGTTTGTACATGGCAGCTGATTGGCTGAGGTATGAGCTTCTGAGAAAATTGCCTTCAAGATGGCGGCGGGCTTTAGCGAGCAGGTCAGAACTGTGGTTATACTCGGATTGTCTGCGTCATCTCTGTTTTCCATTTAAATGCTGCAGTGACACTGATAGTGAGTGGGACCGGGAGTGAGGGAGAGCCGAGGAAGCAAGAGCCGAGAGAACAGGAGGCGGCACTGATTCAAGTTGGAGAGGAAGGAAAGAAAACAAACAATAAGGTGTTTTTGTGTGTCAGTATCGGAGGAAGTGCTGAGGTTATGTCCAGGGCTTGTGCTGAATTCCAGTACAATGGTACTGTGTTTTGTAGGGTAAGGCGGGTCATTTGCTTCGCTGCTTAGGTTTGGGGTTGAAAGTCATAGTTTAAAAGTAGTGCCAGCTAGAGCCAGGGTTCTCCTGAGAACTGAACCCGAACCAGAACTATTCGATTTTTGCCCAACTCAAACCAAACTAGAACCCTAAAAATTAAAAACAGATGAACCCAAACCAAACCTGAACCCAGACCATGTGAGATGAGGAGAACCCACATGGAGGAGGTAAGTCTATCCATGCTATTCTGCACTTCTCCAGCTGTGTGAAGTATTGCCTACAGACTGTGAAATTATTTTTTCATTGAAGTCCGTAATTACTGTCAATATCAAAGCAAAATCCAATGATGATGAGCCACCAGCAAATAGACCAAAATTGATGTCAAGGACATGCTATCCAAGTCTAGGTGGTCCCTCTTCAACAACAACCAGATCATTGTCATCCAGTGAACTAAAACATATTTAAAACATGACAGTTATACTGACAACTGCTTTGAATTCTGGAATAAGACAGGGAGACACCTGTTCCCAAAACTAGCAAAGCTTGTACAGAAGTACCTATGCTTGCCAGCCAGCAGCAGTAGTAGTGAGGAGCGTTCTCATTCTGCAAGCAAGGTTTAGATGACGAAGATCTCACCTATCAGTCAACACACTTGCTTGTTCTGTATTTGTTAAATTCTTGAACATTTATACTTTACAACTGAATTTGTTCTTGCCTGTTTTTTAGTTTTGTTTACTCAAATTAATGTTGATTTGAATAAAGTTAACAATGTGAAATCAGGTGCCTTGACTTCATGTTTTATTATATAACATGGGATACATGATGGGCAGAAGTGGGATATGGAAAATATTCTCATTCCTGCAGAGTGAGATATCCATGCCTCACGAATGCGGAGTGAGAATATTTGCCATATCCCACAATCCACAATCACGTGTGTGATTTATACAATAGGTGTGGAAGCTTTAATTTGTTTTGTTTTATCTTATGTCGCTCTGTTGCTGTGAGTTGCTGCTGTGGTGAATGGGTATGAATGGGGTTTGTATATGTTGTGCAATTAGTCATTGTGTGTTTGTGTGAGTGAGTGGTAATAGGTTGATGAGTGTGTGGCGTGATCCGTGGTTGGATGATGTGTTTTGGTAGGTGGGAGGTTCCTGTAGATACTGTGTGTGATTTTCCTTTTCCCTATATTTTATTATGTGTAGTGTTTAATTTTTGTTGTATGCTGCTGTGCGTATCTTTTCATTTGTGGTTGGCTTATATGTTATTTGTTTTGGAATGTCTGTGAGAAGCCCTGGGAACTACAGGTAAGAGAGCAGTTTTGATTGTGCAAGGTACTTGAGTTGTCATTTGAGATGCTCAGCTTTATTTTTCCTGAGACAGACAGCAAGAATTACACAGTTTCAGAGTGTATATATCATGTAAGTAATACCTGTTTAAACAGGTCATGTTTAGGTTGCTGTAACGTGAAGAAATGAAATTAAGAACTGAAGGCTTTGGTTTGGAAATATGTGTGCTGTGCAGTTCACTGGTATGTTAGTCAAGTCGAGTCAGTAGACAGATTATGTTTGTTATCGCAAGATCATAAATGGGACCCGATAGGTCTACAGTTTGGATGCAGTGTGAGAGACTGCACGACCATTCAGCAGCTTGTAGTACAGAAATGTACTGTTTTAGGTGTGTGCCATTTGGTGCAGTGAGGACTGTACTGCTGCAGGCTTCTGGCATTTGTGAAACTGCAAGCAAAGAATGAAGAATGCAGACCAGCTGCTTAATTAGATACCCCAAACATTTCAGTTTCACATTTAAAAGTTCTAACACATTGGGGACATGCTGCTGGAATGAGAATATTGGCTGATGACATAGCTACAGTATGTGTAAATAAAGGGATATCTCGAAGTAGCTTGTGGGATAAAGCAGTTATCTGTACAGTAGCCTGTGACCTCGAGTAACCTCATGGTGGCCGAAGCCATGGTGAGGTTCTGAAGAGCACAGGCTACTGTACGAATAACTTTATCCTAGCACTATCAATAAATGTCAACAGGCTTTTGGTGGGGCACTGTGAGGTGTTTTGTAGAATTTTGGTGGGGACTTATTTGTGGCGGTGTGTGGTGGTGTGTTCTTACGCTGTACTTTTCAGTTGTTTTGAGTGAAATTCATTTGAATTGTTTTGTACAGTGGGTGTTGTTGGTGGATTGGATTGGTGGGTTGATGTGGCATGTGTGTTCGATTAGTTGAGTTAATGTAGTGGGCGTGGTGTGTATGGGTTTGAGTGACAGGTGTTAGTGTGTTGCGATTGGTTGGAGGCGTGATTTGTTTGGTGTTTTGTGTTGCGATTGGTTGAGTGGGCGTGTTTTTGTTTGGGTTTGAGTGACAAGGGTATAGGTATTCTGATTGGTTGGGGCGTGACTTATGTGGGTGAGTGTTTTATTGGATCGAGGTGTGGCATTGGTTTGTGGCGTAGTTGAGTTGACGCTTCAGCGAGGAACCAGCATATGGACCTGGGAGCAGTAGAGCAGGCGTCGAGTGGAGGCATGTGGCAGTTTGGAGTTGGAACTGGAGCATCGAGGATTAGTGCGGCCTTCTTATTCTTCAGAGGATGTTGGAGCCAGGATGCCGATTGATGCTGTATTTGGTAGTCGATGTTTGGCGGTCTATTGTTGTTGGGTTGTAATTAAATCGGCGTTGTGTGGATTTTTGGGGATGTGTTTTCGCAGTCTGAGTAGGACATGAAGAGTCCATTAGTGGAGTTGCTGGCTGCTGCAGTTGATTATGACAAGGACAGCCCTCTGTATTTGGATTTCGTTTGTTTACTTTTTGGATGGCACTGTTTTATTTGGATACAAAGGAAGAGTCGCACCAATCTTTTTGTTCGGAGGAACCCATGGAGTCGAGGAGAAAAAAGGTACAGAAGTTTTAAATTGTTTATTTGCAGTTCAGGAGAAAAGACAGGGTTTAAGCAGTGTATAAGTAGGCAAACTAGTTAAATCTTACAAAGTAACCAGTGATAATTTGTGAAACAGTAGATATTTACATATTGTAGTAGTTTTGCTGAGTTTTAAAAGTTATGCTGTTTATTTGTTGTTAGAAATTGCTTTATTGCTGAAAAGAATATGGAGGGAGGATCAGGTAGAGGTATGGGGAAAAAGATTGCATTTATTGTTTGAAAATTGTAGAGGGCAGTAGAATGGTGTGGAAAGAAGATACAGAGTTGTAGAAACATTTACATTTTAGAATGTTAGAAACAGTATGGTAGAATCAATCTTACCTTATCTGTTTACTTTGATACTTTTTGTGGTTTGAGATATTTTTAACAGTGAAATAGAGTCATAAAGAATCAGTCTTCACTTTTCTGTGATGTCCATGGTCCAAGTTTGGTGTTTTGTTGCTTGCAGTACTTTAGGTTGGAATCGATCTTCACCCTGTAGGGCGTTTAGTAATGCTGTGATGCTTTTTTCCAATCTGTGTCACTGTTAGAGTCCAGTACTCGAGGTCTCTTTTTGGTGTAGGAATAATATTTGTTGCCTGTAGAAATAGGGGAGAAGTTGTAAGTATTAGGTAGGTTGGGGACTTAGTTTTGGAGTACAGTGGGAATGGTTTGACTCACCTAGAATGATGGTGAAATTGATTGTCTTGGCTTGTATGGAGGGCTTGTAAAAGCAGGTTCCCAGGATGTCAGAGTAGCTTTCGGGAGATTGTGGCTAGTGGTGCTGTGGAATAAGAGTAGTTACTTGTTGCTAGTGGTGCCTGTGGAATAGGAGTAGTTACTTGTTGCTAGTGGTGCCTCTGGAATAGGAGTAGTTACTTGTTGCTAGTGGTGCCTCTGGAATAGGAGTAGTCACTTGTTGCTAGTGGTGCCTCTGGAATAGGAGTAGTCACTTGTTGCTAGTGGTGCCTGTGGAATAGGAGTAGTCACTTGTTGCTAGTGGTGCCTGTGGAATAGGAGCAGTCACTTGTTGCTAGTGGTGCCTGTGGAATAGGAGTAGTCACTTGTTGCTAGTGGTGCCTGTGGAATAGGAGTAGTCACTTGTTGCTAGTGGTGCCTGTGGAATAGGAGTAGTCACTTGTTGCTAGTGGTGCCTGTGGAATAGGAGTAGTCACTTGTTGCTTGTGGTGCCTGTGGAATAGGAGTAGTCACTTGTTGCTAGTGGTGCCTGTGGAATAGGAGTAGTCACTTGTTGCTAGTGGTGCCTGTGGAATAGGAGTAGTCACTTGTTGCTAGTAGTGCCTCTGGAATAGGAGTAGTCACTTGTTGCTAGTGGTGCCTCTGGAATAGGAGTAGTCACTTGTTGCTAGTGGTGCCTCTGGAATAGGAGTAGTCACTTGTTGCTAGTGGTGCCTCTGGAATAGGAGTAGTCACTTGTTGCTAGTGGTGCCTCTGGAATAGGAGAGTCACTTGTTGCTTGTGGTGCCTGTGGAATAGGAGTAGTCACTTGTTGCTAGTGGTGCCTCTGGAATAGGAGTAGTCACTTGTTGCTTGTGGTGCCTGTGGAATAGGAGTAGTCACTTGTTGCTAGTGGTGCCTGTGGAATAGGAGTAGTCACTTGTTGCTAGTGGTGCCTGTGGAATAGGAGTAGTCACTTGTTGCTAGTGGTGCCTGTGGAATAGGAGTAGTCACTTGTTGCTAGTGGTGCCTGTGGAATAGGAGTAGTCACTTGTTGCTAGTGGTGCCTGTGGAATAGGAGTAGTCACTTGTTGCTTGTGGTGCCTGTGGAATAGGAGTAGTCACTTGTTGCTAGTGGTGCCTGTGGAATAGGAGTAGTTACTTGTTGCTAGTGGTGCCTGTGGAATAGGAGTAGTCACTCATTGGTTGCTTGGCTCACTGTTTAATATGCTAGAGATTGTTTTCTGCTTTTCTTCTTTGTTTTGGAGTAGTCGTTTAAACTTTGGAGCTGCTTATGTCCAGAAATCTGTACTATGTCTGTCGGAGGGATTCCATTGTCTGTCAATTTTGAATAAGATGCTTTCAGGCGAATGGTTGGTTAGGTGTTTGTCTGTCTGAATAGAGGATTTTGCTATCATTGTTTAACTATTGATGCCAGTTGTGTATTCCTGCTGGCTGGTTTTGTACCAGGCATTGGGTGGAGCCTTCTTTAGCATGGAAGTTTGTTGCTAGAAAGAATGGGGAGTCATCCGAAAGGCACTGTTGTGATCTTTTGCTTTTGTAAATTAGGTAGTTTTGTACTGGGTATTTGTGGGGTTGCTGGTGAGCTGGTATGCTTTTGGTTTAACTTTTGACAGTCTTTAGGATTTGCTCCAGTCGGGTTTTGGTTTGCCTTTTCTGGTCTAGCTGTATGTATGTTTGGCAGTTTTCATCAGTTCTTAGTATTATGTCTCCCCATTTGAGATTGCACATCTCGGTGTTGCCTTACACCAAAATACATACTCATTGTGAGCCACATAGTGTTGAGGGTGATTCGAGGTGTAGGGTCCCAGTAGTTGTTGTTCCTAGAGTTTGTCTATGATGGAGTCTGTGAGTTTGTCTGCTGCTTTTGGTTTGGAACCCTTGCCCTGGCTTTTAAGTGTTTTTGTTTAGAGAGCAGTACTTGATGTACCTTTTCAAAAGCTGGTGATGTGGAGAGGGAGTCGCTGTATTCTTTGTTTTTAGGTACCGTTCAACACTTTGAAATGTTGCTCTTAAAGTGAGAGGTTCATAGTCTGTGCCATCTTTTTAGAGCAGTTGATGAAATAGTGGCAGAAGTAGCTGTTTAGTTGAGCCAGAGGAATGGCCTGAAGATGGCGTTGTTCTCAAAGGTTTTGGAGAGGTAATTGGTGAACATTTTAGTATCTATTTGAGTTTTCTTTGCTGTGTTGATATTCTGGGATTTTCAATATAGAGCTCTATATCTTCCTGGTCGATGGCGTTTGTGTAGATGCCAGTGGCTGATGTGGAAGCGTTTGTGCCTGGCTGAGGGTTTTTGTCTTCGTTCACTGGTAGAAGTGCTGTGGATGTTGTTGGCTGAATGATGTTGATTGCAGATGGGTCTTCCAGTGGGTCAGGATCATTTGAGTTGTGTCATTATTTGTTCCATTTCTAGTTGAAGTTTGTGCTTCCGTAGTTATTATTTGCCATGTTTTAAAGAGTTTGAGGCTGTATGGCTTTGTAGTTTATTCGCGTAGCATGTGTTCACCTATCGTGTAGAGTGGTCTGTGTAGCAGCTCGAGCTGGGGTTTAGCAGGCACGAGATTTTCATGCATTTAATTAATGGTTTATGTGAGGCGGGTGTGCTGTACAGGTGTGTCATTTGGGGTGCATTAGTATGGTGTGTGGTGTGGAAGTAGTTAGGCTGTGGCTAGAAAGGATGCAATCACTATGAGGATAACTTGGAGTTATTCTCATAGTGATTACATCATCTTATTTATTTGTACAGTGTGCTAGATAAATGCTGTTATGTTCCTGTTTTATCCTGATGCCTGTTGCATAAATGTAAATATTTTCACTGTAGCTATGTCATCAAGCATTTATCTCACTGGGGTGAGAATACATGATTTATTGTCAATGAATACAACACACCCCTATTGTATAAATATAAATATAAGAGAATAATGCATAGGGTACTGAGCGTTATGAAAATTTAATGCACCCTCGAGGTGAGGATGCATCAGTAAACCCGCGAACTCAAGGGTTTATCAATCACTCACCGAGGGTGCATTTAAATTCTTCATAACGCTCAGTACCCTCTGTCTTATTTTTTATAATTGCTGGTGCAAATTTTATCCTACCATAGATGTAAGGCCTGCTGACACACTACACAAACTCATATTGTACAATACATCCCATTTCATAAAATAGGCATTTTTATTCTACTAATAACAAACACAACAGCAATAAATAAGAACTGTTTTACCTTTCATGTGATGCATCACATGGAAATATATAGTTGCTATTATTGAGACAGAACCAACAAGATTATTACAGAAAACAAAAATAAATGCTGAATCGATATTACGGGAGCTGGACAAAAAAACCCCAAAAAACAGAGCTCTCTTTCAAATATTTGTCCATCGGCATTTTACTTCACTCTATAAAAAATATCAGACAGCTGAGACCTCCGTGGAACTTCATAACTGAGTGTGCTCAGTATCAGTTGCTGCACGACAGTTCGCTGCCATGGTTACGGAGGTCGTCCCTGAAACCAAGTAAGGGACAGTGTTAAAATTTCATGCAGATGCTAAGGGATATCAATTATAATTCTACAGATTTTGACTTTTGGTTTGTTTTTTACTCTGGAGGCTACTAATTAACATATGGATAGTACTATGTCAGTGAACATGTACCTCTACTCTGAATCTGATTCGATTACTGGGCGCTTCGTTTCATCTTGCTACTTTAATCGGGGCTGTATGATAGAAACTTATTGACACTCCCTGGTTGATCACACAGTTTGGTCAAATATTGTTTGAAGAATACTTCTTGTGATTTCTTTAGCAGTCATTTGACCACTACCGGGTTTGGGAAGACACAAGTCGATGTTGAGGGCTGCTGGTTTTCCTGTTTCTCAGGCAGGTACTGCAGGAGTGTAGATATTTTCGCCATTTTTTTCATTTGCTGTCACTGGGCTTATGTGTACACTCAAAGAATGCTCACGGCATCACTAGGACAATGCAGGGCTGTGAATCAGAACAACCAGCTGGTTGTTACGGGAAATATCAACTGCTTATTCCAATGTTAAAATTGATGACCAGTAATTATATATATATATATATATATATATAATTTGCAATATAAAGTGAATTTAGTAACATTAACTTGATCCAGAACTAGAAAATAAATCAAAAGCCTAGAACTGAACTGAACCAGAACCGTACACTGTAGAACCAGAACAGAACTAGAACCCCTAAAATCTGGAGGACCCTGGCTCTAGTACCAGCGAGACTGCGGGTAGGTGGGAGGTATGGCCAAGGTGATGATGTGTCTACTATGTGTACAAATCTGTGATGACATGTCTACTATGTGTGTAAATGTGATTTTCATATTTATACACATAGCTCAGATATCTGAGATATATCACACAGCATTTATGCCACGCCTATTGCATAAATACATGTAATCAAATCTGAACTCTAAAGTGCTGCTTCTTTATCTTTCTTTTAAACTAAATTAATACCGAGAGAGATAAATCTTTATTTATTTTTTAAGCTTTATTTAACCAATTATCAACAATATATTCATTTGATAATGTGGTCAAGTTTTAACATAGCTCATGGAGGGATAGAATTACAATAGACCTGGAAAATAAATTAAGATCAAACTTTTTACAGGCACAGTGTCTTATTGTACAATGGTCCACTATATGTTATTTGTTTAAAATACAAAATATGGAGCTCATCACCTTTCCCCACAGGACAATTCCTCAAAGTGCCGGGGACATTTGTGTACTCCCAGAGAGCTCCAATCTGTTAAAGAGCAAAGGAATTAGAGATTTTTGGAATATCAGCGTAGTCCCCAAATGAAAGCACAAAGGTAATGAGGAAGGGCCAACCCACAAGAAGAGCCTAGAAGACTGAAAGCAAGAGGCCGACAAGTATAAACTACGGAGAACCCCAAGTTTCTTATTATTTTACACTTGATTGTTTGCCTTCTATTGTGCATGTTCCAGTTTCATGCAGTGCAGAAGGCAAGCTATACCACTATTGAGACCATTGGGATCACACCTGATTCCCACTGCTAGATCAGTGCCTGTTTTGCTACTACTATGCCCAGGTTCGACAGCGGGTGCTCCACACCTCCTCTCCCCACACCCTCCTGGCAGTCCCAACAAGATATTACTTGGATCTAATGTTTGAGTACTTTGAAGGGTCATGCACAACAGTGAGACAATCTCCTCCAGAACAATCTCACTTTTGCACTCTCCCACATCATATGAAACAAGGTACCGTACCTATAGGGCATTGGTCTGAATTTGTTGTTAATTTTATTTGAAAGTGCTGGAGTAAAATAGGTTCTGTGGTGCACGTTGTAGTATATTGCCCTTAATCTATTACTTTTGGAGCATTCCATCCCTTTTTAGAATGAAGTTCCAGTCCTCTTCCGTCAGCAGCTCTGGTGACAGGTTCATCCCACTTTTCTCATAGCCTTCTCATAGGGTCGGCAGTCCTCCCAAAAGGTTTTGTATTTCTTGGTCATGGGTTTTGGTTTAGGACTCCTTCCTCCTAACAGGGCCTCCTCCAGTAAGGGATCTACTGGGAGCAGGGGAGGGCCAGGCCCCCAGCCTTCATAAATCTTAGACCTTACCTGAGAGAAAAGCAAAAAGTGGGAAGGTGGAAAAAGGACGCTTTAGCAAGTTGCTGAAATGACTTTAAAATCCCATCTTCATAGAGTATGAAGTCAATGCAAGACCTTTTTGCTGCAGGAGGCCAGCATCTGATAGGTTGGTGGTGGGATTTTGCTCTCCTCCCAGAGTGAATGCAGGATTGATGCTTCATAGGAAAGGGCTGGGGTGTTGAAGTGTAGAATGGGCTGCCAACCAGGCACTCCGTGAGAATTTGGTAAAAGGATTTGGAATAAACTTGACCACCTGCTTGTTGAGGAAGCGGCAAAAGGGCATTATATAGTGATGCCCTGAAGGCTGCCTTCTCCAATTCCACCCACACTCCTTTGCTTGTCCCCTGGAACCAAGTCCAACATGAAAGCTAATTGTACTGCCTGATAATAGAATTACCAGTTGGAAGCCCCAAATCTCCTTTGGATAATGGTTTGCCACAGCATCTCTTGCTTGATTCTAGATCTCCGACCATTCCACAAAAGGGTAGTGATGCAACCAGTGAGGGATTTAAAATATCTGTGTGGGACATATGTAGGTAAGGTTAGAAATAAGTAGAGACACTGTGGCAACAGACACATTTAACAAGTTTACTCTACCTATAAGCGTTAGGGAGGATCTCCACCTCTCACAATCCTCCTTGATTTTTTCAATAAAGGCTTATAGTTAATATCTCCCAATCTGGACAGCTTCCTAGGAAAATGGATGCTCAGGTATTTAACTACGGGGCTGGAGGTAAGAGGCCCCACTAATCTGAACAGGGATGTTGTTCCCAGACAAGGGAAGACATTAGCATTCTATCAATTAATTTTATGACCTGACATGGGGCCAAATATTTTTAAAAGTTATTTTAGGGCAGGTGAAGCTCTCTCTGGATTGTCTAAAAAGAGTATGTTATCAGCAAACAGCAAGATAACATGATTTGTATCCCCAAGGACAAAACCTTGTATGTCTGGGTGATTTCAGATGGTCTAGGCAAGGACTTCAATTGTTAGAATATACAAAAGCGGGACAGAGGACAACCCTGTCTGGTGCCTCTTGAAGTCAGAAAGGTGGGGACAAGATGTCATTGGTGAGAATTTGAACTCTGGGGAAGGGGCAGAGATCTATACAGTGTGGCTATCAAGATCAAATTTTGGGACCAGATTTAAATTTGTTAGGACAATGAACATAAATGACTGCTCAACTCGATTGAAGGCCTTCTCCACATCCAGTGCGAGAAGGCCTCAATTCTTGCCCACTTCCCCTGAAGTCCACTTACACATGATATTCAGGGTCCTTCTAATATTATGTTTAGCCTGTCTGAACTTCATGAAACCTCCCTGGTCAGGATGGATGAGATCCATGAGAACCCTCTCAATCCTGGTGGCTAATGCCTCCACTAGCTGAACCCTTAGATATTTCCCTAACCTTATGATTTCTCTCTCTCTCCCATTAGCACTTGGTTATCCCTTAGCATGCACTTCCCCATGTTTTGTCTCGACAATGCCTCTGGCTGTGCTCCTCCTCTATAGCTCTCCGCCCCCTCTACTCTTCCTCTCTCTTGTCTGCTATCCTCTCCACCCTCATCCGCTATCTCCTTGTAACCTAGCCTCCAAAACTTGTTTTGTTTCTCAGATCTTTGTAACTCTGTTTAGCTTACACCTTTGTAACCATGTCCTATGTATTGGATTTGTAATCTGACTTACATGTCTTATGTTTTGAATTGTAACCTGACGTGGAACCTTTGTAAAGAGCCCTGGCTCAGCGGTATTGTAATCCTAGACCTAATAAATAAATAAATGATAACTTTGCTAGGATCTTGAGGTAAATCTTTAAAGTCACCTCTTTATTTTAAATATTAGATCCTCTTGCTGGTGGTTATCAACTCAGTCTTAGTGACAGCATTGTATTATCTCATGCTAAGCCCATCAGTAGTGAGGTGGAGTTAAGCTGCATTGACACTATCTCAGTGACACACAGGTGAGCCCCATGGAACCCACCTACACAACTGCAGCAAGGATAAGCCAGAAATTATCATATGGTCAGACCAGCCACCCAGACAATGATCCCAGCAGAAACCTAGCCCAAACCCACCTCCCAGTGTGCACCATTCAGTTAACAACAGGTTGAGTACCAAGGTAAACTTCAGCACTGTAACTAAAATCTGCATGCTCTGTGGGTAGAATGTGGGAGGCATCCCACTTACAGACCAAATCGTCACAGGACTCCCCTTCCTCCCAACCAGATTAACTGTATGGCAGTGCAGTCAGGCCCGTTGCCAGGATTTTGTGGTGTGTGTGTGTCTTTTTCTAGAATTTGTGTTTTTGTCATGCACATAGCATAGAAAAATGTTACATTAAGGATGAGGTCTGGGTACTAGATGCTCTGTGGTGCATTTGTGTCTTATTCTGAAGCTAAATACCTGATTCAGTTAATGTGTATTTGTTTCCCTTTTCCAGGGGTTTAATTGAATATGAGCACAGAGGAACTCAGTTCCACCTATCTCAGTCTATTACTAGTCTTTTCATGCCACATAGCAGTCACGGACCTCAGCATGCAAAGTTTCTCTCTCAAGCGATCACGGACCTCAGCATGCAAAGTTTCTCTGTCCACTCTTAGCTCTTATGCCACAAAAGCCTCAGCGTGCTTCCTTTTGGTACCTTTTAGCCCAGACCATCAGCTGACCCCGATGATGGCTCATCCCACAGCTTTTACACTCAGCCACGAAGAATCACAGGCTTCTCTGTCCTACAGTGCAGCCAGCAGGACCCCATAGAGTCTTTTTATTATGCAGCAGTTACTCGAAGTGTCCATGGCTGCCTTTTCCTCTCTGCCAATGCCTCGTCTCAAATCAAAATTGTTCTTTTACCAGGCAAAACACCTTTGAGTAATCTCATTTACAAGATGGACCTGGACAGGTACCTGATCAAACACAGAATAATATTACAAAATTAAAATAAAGGCATTACAAACAATAGAATTAGATGCATGTGTAAATATGTACACTAAGAGAACACTTATAGATAGCAGTCAAATAGCAATATATGCATTGAACATAACCAGCAGAACAAGGCAGTGTGGGCAGCCATGCAGGGAAGCACATAGGTCCATGGAACAACTAGAGGTGGAGAAAGGAGGGAGGAGGATGCGTGAGTAAAAAACACATAGGGGTCAGTGGAGGTCAAGCGGAGGTACAGTGTCTGAGGTCAATATACTTTTAGTCAAAAATCAAGGAAAGCAATTGCAGGACTCATACTTAGAGCATATAGTGATTTGAGCGTGACAGATTAATATGGCGGAAGGCTATTCTTGTGAGTTTTGAGTTTATTCCAGAGTTGAGGAAGTGCATAACTTACTGAGGCCCTGCCAAAGCGTGACTTGACTTTGGGGATAGTTAGGGAAATGTAAGAGGAGCTTCTCAGAGCATAACTACCAAACATACAACAGGGTAAACAATCTGAAATGTACTCGACCATCATGCTGCTTCTTCTCAGCAACATCCCAACTTCACTGGATATTGTGGTGCATATCTAGGGGCAGCGGCTGCAGTGCATGCTGGTCAGGTAGCGTTGGGAGTCGCGCACTGAATAGTGGATGATTATTGGGTTGGAAAGGTGCAGGGACCATGCACACCATGTACTCTGAACTGGCAGGGACTTCAAGGGATAGAAAACCTAAATGAAAAAAAAGAGGGTCAAAAAGGGGGCTTCGTTCTAACCCTAACAAACCCCTCATTGGCAGACGGTCTGGCAGTTGTTGATGAGACCATGGCAAACCCATCAACTGAGCATAACCCCTATATTGAGAAATCAACAAAATAATTTTCAGGTCTTGATAAATGTCGTTAATCTGTGAAATTGAGAGTCCAGCTGTGGGGAGCCAGAATGCACAGTACTAGATATGCCATGAAGTCAACAGTTTGACCAAGGTAGGTCTAAATGAGAATAATACCAAGTGTTCAAACAGTAACCAGTTTGAAGACCTGGGACTAAGTACATAGGTAGACAAGGAGACACCAGGCTGTGTGCTATTGCAGACCAGATCCACAAAATACTTTGCAGTGGAAAATGAGAAAACAGTCTGAGCAAATTTATCATGGGTGTCCTGATCACAGTGTCACTGTAGCTCTGATACAGATGTAACCCCCCTACAAATGGGAGTTCCTAACACACCGTCCCGGAGCACCTACAGGCTCCCTGCTTAACTGGTGTTCAGCCAAATGCAGCTAGCTGCGGTGTTATGAGTGCTTTTAAAGCCTCCGTACTGTCCTTTAAGAGTTGCCCTGTACGAGGCTCCAGGGTTGTATAGGGGGATGGGGTTCCCTGCTGGAATCCCACCAGAGCTTTCATGTGTGGAAGCGCCTCCTCATTTTGTGGAAGTTGCTATAAGTGCCAAAGGAGCTTACTTGATAGATGTGGCTGTTTGGCTACAATTACTTAGAGTATTAGTGAATGTGCAGTTTGTCTAACCTGCCTTCTTTGCAGCTGGGGCTTTGTGTACTTGGCCCCTCCATTTTGGACCTGGGTGATTGAACTGGGCCAATGGAGCGAGAGGAACATTAAAATGGAGACTATTTGAGCCAACCAGAATCAGGACTCGTTTTGGAGCTGGCTGACCATAGGGATACGGCAGTAATTCTGGGACATGGAGTTCTGGACTGCAGCGCCTTTTTGCACCAATGAGGCGAAATCAGTGACTGGCATTAGAAGCTCACCAATGGGATCAGGTGGCACGAACTGAGATGCTTGCCCAAACTGCCAGGGGCAGAATCGTTGTGGCTGTGAGTGAGAAAGGAGCTTTGGGCTCCTGCTCTGTTGAGCTTTGCTGCAAGGCGTGTGTGGGAAGGCCAGATTTCGGCAGTTTGAATGCCGCGGGTGTTTGACTAAATCCACTAGGCAGTGGTCAGAGGAGGCTGTGCAAAGTGCAGCTACCTACCAGGCTCACCCTGTAGAGGGACTGGAGAATCTGCTTCAATTGCGCTCGGTCTGTCAGGACAAGTGAAGCTGTGTCGTTTTGCCGGTGTGTGCAGAGAAAGTGATCGGAATGTATACAGCAACTACCTAGTATGGTACCCTCTACCTTTCACGTAAATGTGTGGAGAACTGTTTGAATTCAGGCTCGGTCCTGCAGGTGGTGTGAGAGCACTCTTCCTACTGGGTCGTGATTACTGAATCAGGGTAGCTCCTGTCATTTTTCCTAATGAGGGCAAGATTTGTCTGGCTCCTTTACTGGCTACGAACTGAGCCTGCTGGCTCTACTTGATCTTAGTAGGAATCAAATGCTTGTTTCTGTGTCAGGGCCCCAACCAACTACATGAGAGGCTAGCCTTTTATTGCCTGGGTACCCAGAGACAGTGACTTGTAAGTTAGGCCTGTGCATAGTGCCTAGATATATACATATATATTAGAGTGGTAAGCTAATTAACCTGATTGCCCCAGTCCTTGTTATCTCCCTTAAATAAATCAGATTGGATGTTTGCAAAGGTATACTGGCTGAACTGTGTGTTTATGGTGAATTACTGCCCAGTGATTATTGCTTAACTGTATCTTACTTTTCAGGGGGTCTCCAGAGCAAGCTGATTGGACCAAGCCTGGGGTAGCGTGTGGCTAGGACACTGGGGTTTACTTGGTGGGCCACTGGTGGGAAAGAAAAGGGGTGCAGTGGCCCAGAGGGCTGTGACCGGGTCATATTAGACTGTACCAACACCAACCTCTGGGTGGGGGCACCGCCATTGGATCCAGGCCCCTCAACCTGTTGGTGTCAGAGCAGGCAGGGGTAGTAGCCCTTGGGATAGCACCCCCTAGGGGTTCACAGAACTGGGAGGGGTAAATCTCACAGCAGAGGGACACCAGGGCAGGGAGACCCAAGTGAAAGAGAATATTAAACAAAGTAAACACAATACCAGGAAGCGATCTGCCAACATTGCCAAGGAAGCTAAAGCCACAGATGCACAGGGGACAAAACCCAACAGCCACCCCCATCGGAGTACCAGAGGATACTTGAAACTGAATATAACAGGGCTCAGGAGACCACAAGGCAGATACTATAGAAAAGAGCCAAAAGAAATAAGTAATCCCAGAGGAAGGAACCCAACCATTTTACAGGCACCGCCTCCTCTGGGCACACATGTGATTCTAGTATGGCTCAGGGCTGCTTAAAACCTCATAAAGGTGCCCCAAAGCACCATACCCAGTTGGTCCCTGATGAGCAATGCAGCAAAAATGGAGCCGCCATCCAGTGCCCCACACCATAGTCCTCAGTGGATCTCCGCATCCTCCCCAGTACTGAACCCCATCAAGTAAGGCACAGTTCAACATTCAGGCAAGATTATTTAGGTAGCGGGTTGCTCCCTGTGGAAGGTTTTCAAATGATTTAGGATCTCAGTCAGTGTCGACTCTGTCTGCTGGTGCTGCTGCTTGGAAGCCTGCACTGTCGATGACAAGCTGGTCTGGGCCCACATCTAGGAACACTAGGGAAAGGGAACATTGTTTAACCAGGAGTAGCATACTAAGCTGAAGCTTGTGTCTAGATGCGACCTTGGAACAAAGGAAGTTAAGTGACTTTCTCAGGATCACACAGTAAGCACCTAGGCGGCTGTAGGATTCAAACCCAGGTCTCCAGATCTGCAGCTCAGAGCCTTAACCCACTCGCTATACCTCCACTATGCCCCTGGCTTGCAGATGACTTCTCACCTAAGCCGCAGACTGATAAACTTGCTGTTCCTCAGGATATTGCAGCACAAGTTTGGCCTGGTAAAAGGTTCTAAATTTTATTTGGCTGTTGTGGAGGGCCTTGAGGATCAGGATATAGTCCCACTTTAGTTTCTTCATAGTTGCAGCATAATTGTTCACAAAAATAAACTTCTGTCTGGTCATAGAAAAGTTTTTATTTGTTTTGTCTTTGGCCAGGCCTTCTGAAGAATTTGTTCTTCCACTACATAATTTAGGAAACAAACTATGATGGAACGTGGCAGGCATCTAGGGAAGCTAGGCTTCAGGCCCAAAAGTCGATGAGTGCACTCAGTGTCAAGCCAAAGTCCACTTCAATTCAGGAGCAGTCTGCAAAAAGCTGTCTAAAACTTCCACCAGGTTGGACCCTCTGAATTTTCTGGCAGTCCATAAAGGTGTATATTCCTTCACGTACAGTAGTATGATTTTCACAGTCCTCTTTGGGCCATTATCTGTGCCTGCATATCAATACTCTCTTCTAGTGTTTTCTGTTTGTTCAACCTGGTATCAGTCATCATTGCTTGCTTTTCAATGTCATCCATGCACTGTTTCAGAACCACCACGTCCTTTTTGATGTCCATAGCGCATCCTTGAAGTCTGCTTAGAAAGCCTGGATCTTCATTATAAATGGTTTCCAGTTTAATCTTATTAGCAGGAGTGTGTTCCAGTTTTACTGGTGAGACCTGACAGGCCTGCGCTATGCTTTAGCCTGGGAGAGCTGTGAGTCCGAGAGCTGTGGCTGAGATCTAGAGGTATCCTACATCTGGTTTGTTTGGCTATACTTAACCCTCTTCATTGCTGGTAAGTGATTTTACAGCTAGCTATTAGATTTAAATTTTTTTTTAATCAGTGGGAAGGCGCCTGAGTTCTATGCAGCCATGTTGCTTGTGCCATAACCTGGAAGTCAAGGGTCAGGTACATGTTTTTGACTGACCATTTTATAATAGCAATATGGCACTCCAGGGGCAATGCTGATGTTCTTAATCACCCCTTGGGGGCATGTGGGAAGAGGTGATTAGCAGTAGAAAATTCATTAATCGGCTGTTTAAAAACAATAAGTCAGCAATAAGACACAACGAGGCGTGGGTTATGGCCTGATAAGAGCATACCCCAGGTATGTTATAAGGCACAAGGTGCTTGCACTTGAATGTCTTTAGTACCTGGGAAGTGCTCTTTTCAGGCCATAACCCACTCCTCGGAGTGTCTTATTATGCTTATAAAATGGGTCCCTCAGTAAATATACATAAAAGAAAGAAAATGTCAAACAGGTTTTTTTTTTAAAAAAAGGAGCTTTTCATGCTGGTAATAAGAAAAATAGTTCCCTATTACTGTAGTGTCCTGTATTTGTATTGAGTAGCTGGCCAGTAGAGGACTTCCTCCCCCAACACAGTAGTGCTAAGGTTTGCTCTACCTACCCCTACTATATTTTAATGTTACTGCCAAAAAAATTTTTTTTTTTGTTTCTCATTGTCTGTGGCCGCCATGGTTTTAGAGGGATTGAACATGTTTGTGAGTGTGTTCCTTTGAGGTCACCTTAGCTCCACATCAGCTTTCTCGTTTCCTATGTCTCTCTGTGCTGGACTGACCACGACCATCATACTTTGTCCCCAACATACACACAATTTTCTTTCTGGAGTTCAGTTTTACTGAGATGTAGATGGATTTGTGGCACTGGGGATAATTATTCAGAGTGAGAGAGAGAGCAGTCCTTACCTTGCGGTGGAAGTCGGCGCAGCCACACAGCGTTCACAAGACAAGCGGTAAACTGCCACCTTATCCCTGCAATTTTGTACCTTTTCTTACTTGTAAAGAAAAATAAATAAAATATATTTTCACTTCAGGTACTCCCTCTAGCCCAGGCACTAGTTAAATTATGCAACTGCTCCGTGTACAAACATGCGAGCGAGTGTGTCACTGCCAACTACTGTAGTTACCAGGTTTTCCAGAGCGGTTCCCAGTCATTTTTTTTTTTTTTGTAATCAGCTCTCTTGCTGTCTGTCCTATTACAGCATACCATGGGTGCTTATTTATTTAAAGAAAACAAAATTTAAAAAGACTTAGCAGACAAGCAATGTGGGCTGTTATAAGAAAGCCAGCTGCTGGCCACTACGGCCGTATGCACTGTAAATCACAGTTCTTCACTATTAGTAAACTGTGGAGCAGTGGTGACAGTTTTGCTTTATTTTAATATTCTTAGTGGAATGAGAATATACGGTACTAAACTGAGTGTGTGGAAGGGGTGGAGTCCATAGGTTAGGTGTGCTCTTGGTTTGTCTGCTGATACCTCCATTCTCCGCTGCAGGTGTTGTGTTTACAATATATGTCAGGTGAGGAGCTGCATTGAGAGAGCGGTGGCATGGATTGATTTAATCCTGTGCTGCGTTTTGGTTGGCACAAATAGTGCTGATTGCTAAGTTATGTCCTGATAAGGACACGCTGAAAAGGCCATCATCCAATCAGAATGCAGCAAATTTTAGAACCGTTTTCTTAGCCTAGGTAGCTTCCACCACCCCAGGAGTGCGTTATTACGCGATAACACACTCCTGGAGTCCTTATTGTGCTATTATACAATGGCTCATTTTAAAATAAAATTATAAAGTAAAAATTATGACATTTTTTATTCTTTCTGTGTGCCTGTGTGTCGTGTGTGTGTGTGTGTGTGTGTGTGTGTGTGTGTGTGTGTGTGGATGGCATATACTTAAAGTATGTGAAAAGTAGTCCACTAGGTGATGCTGGTGTTTTACTTCTCTGTCTCTTGGTGTTTGTGTGTGTCTGCTAGTTAATTTCGTCATTCTTTCCCCTCCGTTCTCACACAGACACACACAGACAATTATTATTTGTATTAATTTATTTTTGTGGTGGATTTTGTTATTCTGAGCCACGGAGCTTGAGTTGATCGGGCAGTTCAGGAGCGAGCAGGAGCTCATCACCAAGTGCAGGTAAGCGCAGATGTGTGAGGAGGAGAAAGCAGATTGAAGGTAGAGGTTCGTTTTATATTTCAAGTATTTCGTTTTACTTTTCCCCACTTTGTTTTGCTGGTGAGCGGTTCTATGTGCTGACTGACAGTGCTAGGGTGAGCATAATAGCGTCATGCACACGTGCTACAACAACGTCGCCCGAGCTTGTGTTAAACAGAAAAAAAAAGGTTTTCCATTTTCTCTGGCAGCTGTTTTAGGGAGCTGGTAAAGAAAATGTGGAGTGAGGGAGAAAATTAAGTGTGAGCCAGCAGATGGGGATTTTAATGATGGGTTCCGTGTCCGGCACAACTCGCTGTGCAGTCACAGCAGTGTGAGGTTGATGGTGTTTGCGTGGGAGGAAGGATTTCTTTCTGTGTTCTGTGGTCATCTGTGTGCCTGGCCTTTTTCCAGTGATGTGTTGTTCAATATCATCACTGTCCCAGGCACACAGTGACCAATCAGGAAATGAGAAATTTTCTGCCATTGTATAATAGTATTTAAAACATTACAAACAGTCATTTCTGACAAATCATACATCTTAAAGTGCAAATACAATACCATATCTATATATGCAGGCCTCTAGCTAAAACCAGGGAACAGACAATGTTTATCACTTTGGAGCAGGGTAGAGACACAGTAACAAATGCCATGTCTGCTGTTGGCATATAAATTGAACAAGAATGCCTTCCTGGTACCAGGGCTCATAAGCAGTTACAGCATTCATTTAGTCAGTCATCTCTATACAAGCTATAGCTCTTACAGCAAAACAATGTAGCATTCTGGTCTATGCAGCAGTTCAGTGTTTAACAACATATTGCTTACACTTTCTAATAAAGCATTTAGTAAGTTAGCTGTGGCACCGCATCTTCCAGTATTGCGAGGACATGGTAAGACGAAGATCAATCGTACAGACATCGCGTTTTTATCTTTTAATTATACTATACATCTCTTCATTGCAATCGTCAATTTCCTTAAAATCAGCCTGCAAAGATGCTTGCCAACCTGATGGCTTTCCTACGTTAATTATCCCATCAGTTTTTTTTCCTTTGGACAATATAGAGTAATGAGTTTTTTTTTTTTAATTAGCCCAAACCAATATAACATCAGCTTAAGTTTACGTGTGAGTAACATTATCTCTTCTCACTAACTTGGCATTTACAAGGGAGGCATGAGTTGCTTGGGGACTCTTAATAGTGCGTCTATAAGACAGAGAGCAACTTCAAATAGTGTCTGTTTCAAACTCCAAACAAAAGAGCCTGACTGCCCATTACCTCAGGCAGGGATTTCAAGTAATGACCCGGTCTGGGCCACAATAATCTTTGCAATAATACCTTTTTCTCACTATCGTTAGCGACCATGATCCGCCCATGTGGTTGTGTGGTGACTGTAAGTAAAGAGTAGTTTTGCAAAGATTATCATGGTCCGAGACTGGTCATTACCTAAATCCCTGCTGAGGTAACGGGTAGTCAAGCTCCTTTTTCTGTCTGTAGCCTGCGTGAGCTGTGGCTGAGTACCATCTTTGCTTAAAGCCGCCGTTTCTGCATGCTGTTTTAAACTTGCCAAACTTCAGAACTGTAACAAGTACTGGATTAATTGTCATTTCCCTAGCTTTGAGTGCAGCATTAGTCGTCACCCCATACTTCATGTAAAATTTTCAGACTGCATTAGTCAACTGTAGCACCTTTCTATTCTACCATGCTATGTGCTTTGTCCACTTGTAATTGACATTTTTACTCTGAGATATACATAGTCTTTGACCACTTCAGTTTTAGTTTTTCTACAAAAAGTGTTTGGTTAACCTTGAATATCATTACTTTAGTTTTGAGGGTGATTAAGTACAACATTTTTTTACTTATTTAATGAGTCCATGTCAGGCTCCCCAGTACTACCCAATACCCATCTCTGCACTCATCACTCCCCTCTTTGAACCCTTGGCTTACTGCTCAAGGTTGTTGGGAGAGTAAGGGGATGGCCAGTCACCAGATCTCCAGCCCAGTATGTGTAATTCTGCTGTCCTGGTTTTCCCCAGTTTTTCTTTGTTGGTGTCTAGGCTCCCTCCACATGAAAGTCGGCATTAAGGAATGTCAAGTGGGTGCCCACTTTGCATGCCACCCACACAACCCTCAGTCAGCCCTGTCCCCTGCTGCAGTACCATCTGTGGTCACTCAAGTGGTAGTGTGATACTGGGGACCTCAACTCTCTTTCTCAAGGAAGGAGAGCATCTGGTCTTTAATTAAGTAGAACATTAACATAATCCCTGGTTGTACCTTGTTTAAAATAAGAGCTTCACCCTTACTGTTCACTTACCAAATGCTGTTAAATACCTTGGAGCACTGGTGCAAACGGTTTGAAAAGTGGTAGAGACCCAGGGCGTAGGGTAATTTTCCATATTAAATATATTACCATGATAGCAAATAGTGATAGGGCCACTTATGAAAGTGGTGGGGCCATAGCCCTAATGGCACCCCGTTCCGGCACCTATGCCTTGGAGTAACTTTGGATGACACCTTATCTTTGGCACCATGTTGACAGTCTCGGTGTGGCCATAGTTAACCAAAGGCAGGGGTGCCCTGTACTGGAACTGGAACAGTCTCACTGGGGATGCTAGACACCTTACTGTGACAGCTCCATTCTGTCACTTATGGACTGTGGGCTCCCTGTCTACACAGCTGCCTGCGACATGGTGCTTAAAGCTGATCTGTAATAAGGCATGCTGCTGTGTACTTGGTGCAGATAACCACACTCATAGTTGTGCCCTTTAGACACTCACTGACTGACTTACCTTTACCCAGCAGAATAAAGCTCTGACCTGTTTACTAGCTAAAAAGGCACTCCTGGACCCTTACACCTACTTTAACAAATTGCTTCTGCACTGTCTCCAAACAATATAACAGGAACATGGCCAGGAATGCCCTTACGCCTCCTTTCAGTCATAGTCAGCTGAACAAGTGGTCATTTACTGTCGAGGGCCACTAAATGGTTAAACAAATTGCCTGACACACTGCTGAATCTACTCAAGTTTAATCAATTTAAGAGATGTTTGCAGTCCATGTTTGCAGTCCAGTGCATATTTAACCATTAAACAGTTTTATTTGTTTGTTTTTCTCTGAGCATAACCTGTGACATTTTATACAATTATCTGTATTGATTTTTTTCAGAACTATGTGTAATTGTTCTGCCTTAAGTGCTTTGAACCTGATTTGCCTGCATTTCCTCTGGAGTATTTACTGTACTGAAGTGTTTTTGTGACTATGCATCTGATGTGGAACCTTTGTAAATGAGCTCTTGTGCTCAAAGGTAATCTCAAAGTTTTCAGTAAACAGTAAATCTACAGGTGAGGTTTATTCGGAGTTGAAGTCATAATGCCCAGTTTATGACATCACAGCCATTTCCCAGCAACAGACTACGATATTGCAAGCAGTGGATTTAAGCAATAAGGCACTGACCAAGGGTTATGTTAATGATCTATTAATCACCTTCTAGGGGTGTACTGTGGCACGAGTGGCAGTGCCACATGCAGGGGTGATTAACTGACCAGTAACATAATCCCTGGGAATGCCTTATTGCTATTATAATAAAAAAAATGTAAACAGTGTTAAACCTTGTTCAGCATATGGCTAAACTCTACATGTATGTTAATAAAAGATTAACATAAGGCTGTTAGAATGTTTGCAGCCAATCAGAAAGCTCCATTTCTCAGACCTTTTTATAATATAATTTAAGATGCAGAATAAGCCTTGACTGTAAATGAATTATAATTGATTTATTGAAATATTTACTTCCCCCGGAAAGGTACATTTATATATACCACACAGTCCAGTTTCCAAGTATGTCTTGGTTAAGGGACAGTGGCAGTAACATATATACATAAAGTTATGCCTTTATTAAAACAGAATGAAGTTAGCAGTTGTAGGTATGTGTAATATGCAACTTTAAGTTATTTGTACAGCTACAGTCCGAGTGGGGATGTTACACATTTTGGTGCTCTATGAGCCACGGCAGTTTGACCAGAGGTTTTATAAATGTCTACATATGTAGACTAAGGCTGCTTGGATCTCAAACCATATGGCACATTGCTAATGGGGACCAGAAAGCAAAATACTTACACAGTCTGGCAGACTGTCACAGAATATCTGGGAACCAGTCCTGCAAAATGCATAAACCTTTGAGTATGGAGTGCCACCCCAGTTCAGTGTACATTAGGCCCTGATGACTGTAACAACCACACTAGGGAACAAAACAACAGAACGAGTTGTAAACTGCATGTAATCGTATTAGTTGAACAGAGGTGCAGACTCGTGAATAATCTCCTCACAGTCAATAAAAGGAAGGGCATTAGATAATAAGTTACTTCTTGGCAGTTACAGGTACTGAAAGCAAATCTTGTCCTTGTATTCTCACCTTACTATGAAATTTGTGACTTTCTCTATTTGTGACTTTCTCTATTTGATAAACAAGATCTAATCATTTTTATTAGACAAACATTTTAGGAAAAAAATGTTTATTGTATCATCTTTATAGCTTATCTGTCCAATTGTTGTTTTGTGCTAAGTACACTAGAAAGCCCTTAGGATGCTGTTCCTTTTCTTCCTTCCCACAGTCGGGCCCGATGACCTGCACTCGCTCCTGAACCCAGGTCAGCGTCATACTGAGTGGTGGTGCTACTACTGTGCTACTGAACCAGCCCAATAGGCTTTTCTTAAATCAAAGCAAAACTGTTTCTAGTGCAGTGTTTCTCGAGTTAAGGTCACTATGACTGCACAGTACCTTTAGCATATCTGTAGCACAGAGCTCCTACTGGAGGAGGAGCATCATAAGGACTGCTGTTCTCTCTCTGGGAGGGATGGTTAGTGTCCACCAGTACGACTGCCACCCAGTGGGCGCTAGGGATGGTATGGTAACATTTTATTCATATTACAATATGAACAGGATAATACTCCATTGAATAACAAGACTCATTTACAAGGAGGTCCATAGTGCAATAACAATAGTTACGCATACAATAGACATTCAGACAATTTACACAGACATATAATATGAATCAATATTAACTTATCAAGACACATACTATTTCATTTCACAACATAAATTATTTAAAAAAATGCAAACACTTGATATACATACAGACTAAAGATTCCTTTCTCATTTTACCCCAGAATACGATTCAATAAAGTGCATATTATGTTATACCTAAGATGCAGCATATTCTTATTTTAAGTCATATAATGACACTGAATTTCTTTACTATAAGATACTAATGTAAACAGCATATTCTTAGTTCATACATCAAATTCACAAACCATTTTTTATTGAAGGCAAATTTGCAGGGCATCCACCCACCTCAAATCCAGGGCAAGGAATTCCAAGCTTTGGGACCCTTATAAAGGGGTGATGCCCTTTCCGACTCAAGTTACATCTTGGTACAACATATTCTATGCCCCATGAAGATCTTAACCTCTTCCTGTGTTCCCTAACCTCAAAATCTCTTAAAATATAACTAGGCAATAGTCTCCTTCTAAGTTTACTCATGAGTGTTACTAGGTGCCAACAGGTGATAGTGCAGCTGGGGACACTGCAGTGGAAAAGGTTGGGATGTGGCCAAAGTTGTCAATGCTGGGGGCATGGACATGTATGGACCCTATGAATCTTGCATGGTAACATCAGGGAAAGGACTTAGAGGGGAAAAATCAGGCAGCCAACAGGATAAATGAAACCTTGGCCCTCTCTGTCTGTAATTGGGCTGTATACTCCTGACTTCAGGGATGGCTCCTGGGGTTCACCTCTGTCGTGGGTAGATAAGTGGGTGGGGTGCCACGAAGCTGAAGCAGACATCCCGTGAGGGGCCAAGCCAAGGGTGCAATTCAGCAATGTGTTACAGGTGCCTTAGGAGTCCCAGGAAATCCAGGAAGGAAGAGCTTCATCTTTCAGTGGTTGGTATGGCTATGAAGTAGGTTGTGGAGCACATCAGAGTCTGCAAAAGTGCCATGTTCGTTAAAGAGAAGTTGATGTTATGGTGAAAATCATAGAAGGTCAGTAGCAGAAAATAACCACACTGGCCCATCTTGTCTGCCCTTTTTCTCCCCTACACTCCCCTCCCTGCCAGTCCCTCCCTCCCCCATACTCACCCCAGTGCCTTTTTATGCTGTTCTAGAGTGTCATTTTCTTCTGTCTTGTGAGGTGCCCTTTTTTCCCCATTTTGAGCCTACTTTAGCTTTTTGTTTTGGATTTAAAACTATTAAAAGGAGTGTTTTTGTTGTTGTTGGTTTTCACAGTTTACATTTATCCCTTCTCGTATAAAACATAGAAACATAGACAGTGACTGCAGAAAAGACCAATGGCCCATCCAGTCTGCCTGTGGTCCCCTATCAAACCCCAGAACCTATTATCCATACAGGGTACTAGCCCCCACTATCCATCCCATTTCCCTCTCTATTGCTGCTGTCCTGAAGTAACCACAATACTCTTCACTATGTCCCAGCCTTGCTTAAAACTGTTGATGGTTTTGGTGCCCACCACCTCTGCCAGCAGGCTGTTCCACAGTTCCACCGCTCTTTTTGCAAAATAAAACTTTCTCACATCTCTCTTGAACTTCCCTCCCATTGGCTTCCACTTGTGCTCCATGTCCTTGAACTGTACTTATGCTGTTCAGTTTCTTGCAGTTCACCTTGTTAATTCCTTTCTAGCAATTTGGAGGTCTCTATCGTCATCACTCCTCTCTCATTTGGTTTCCAATGTGTGCATTAAGCTGATCCCTGTAAAATCTGGCCTGCTGGTCCTGAATCATCCTGGTCATGTTTCGTTGCACTGTCTCTAGCCCGTCCATATCTTTCCTAAGGTGAGGACTCCAGAACTGGGCACAGTACTCCTGGTGTGGCCTCACCACTGACCTGTACAGCGATAGTAATACCGCCTGTCTTCTACTCCGTGCCACTTTCAATACGTTCAGACATCCTATTTGCTTTACTGTAGGCCTTGTTGCATTGCCTGGATTGTTTAATGGAGTCACTAAATGTGGCCCTAGGCCCTTTCCCTCAGCTGTAGTGCTCAGCTTTACCCCTCACATCTAGTACTCTGTCATGGGATTCTTGTTCCTTAGGTACATCACCTTGCACTTTTGGCATTGAATTTCAACTCAGTCATCAGTGTTCAGTGCACCACCACCCCCAGCTCCTCAAACAGCCTGCCATATTTTAAAGTTTATTCTTTCTTACTCACATCTCGTCACTCCATGATTTTCAAAGAGAGGTTCTTAGTTTTCAGATGACAACTGATATTTGGAATAAGCCCGTCCACCAATGACAAGGTAAAACCCATGTGGCTGGGTAACTAACATGTGGACAGTGCATGAGTGACAGTTAACAACAGGGCTATTCTTTCACCGAGTTGGTACTATGATGACGGATTACCTCAAGAGCTCAGCTCAAGAGGTAATCCGTCAAAGCACCAATGAGGTGAAAGAAACAGTCTCGCTGTTAAAATGTTACGCATGCACTGTTCTCTGAGTAGTATTGTGGAATGTCCCCAACGACAAAAACCATTACCACTTCTTTCTTTTTCAAATCATTTTTACTGAGGCCATGTGTATATGCCCTGTCAGATTGCTTCTCAAGGAGACACTGTGTGATGTCCGCACTGCAGCAGAACGAAAGTCATTCTGCTGTCCTGCGGACGTCACTTTTAGTTCTGCTGCACTGTGGACAACATTAGTGCAGCAGAACAACATTTTGAGGCAGATGGATTTTGATGAACAACCACATTCCACAATCGCTATATTTTAAATTAAAACTTGCTCATCTTAGCTGGAGTCCTCTCTGTTTCTATGAGAGACACCTCTCAAGCTTCCCGTGTTCACTTCTTTAAAGAAGCAGTTACCTTACAGCTTATGGCTGGTGAGTGTTGCTTATAAAAATGAAATTAAATTTGGTGACTGAGCAGGAGTACAGCTTGCCAACCCTCTGATGTTGAATTTCAACTGCCAAACCATAGACCACCTCTCTAGCCTTCATAGGTCATTCTGCATTCCCTAATTCCCTCATCGCTATCTAGCCTTTCACAGAGCTTAGTGTCATCTGCAAAGAGACATAACTCACCCAGATTCCTTCTCCAGTGTAACTGATGAATATATTGAAGAGGACAGGACCCAGGACAAATCCCTGTGGCACCCCACTCATGACCCTCCTTCTCTTCTGATGTATTTTTTTATATATTTTCTTTTTTACCCTCCTCTTCTGTCCTCAGCACTCCCATTCTTGGAGACTCCTACGGTCTGTTGTGCCCTTGCTCACTTGTCTGGCATCCGGTGCAGTCCATCCTCCATTGAGCCGTGGTTATACCCCCAGGCGGAGTGCGGTGAGGGCCCCTTTCACCCCTACATGTCTGGATTTCATCCGAATGCTGTCTCTGGTGCGGCAGGGGCATTGAGGATCAGGACCTTGGTGCTCCATCTACTGGAGGCACTAAGGTGTTTGCCCTGGTGTTCTGTGCATGCCATGTGCCCTGATGTCAAGGCGCTAAAAGCACCAATGTCGGCATGCCTGCCCCTATTGGCTTTGGGCTTGTTGTGCCTCGAGTCTCCACCGAGGTCACACAGGTGCAGTCATGATCCCCTCTTCCCCGGAGAAAGGCGGCGGTCCTGGGACGCTCAAGCCTCCCTCCTCCTCCCGGCTGGCCCTCCATCTCCCAGGCTCATTCCTGAACTCGGGTCGCTGGCGTTGCAAGTGGAAATCCAACTGCTGTGCTTGCGGGCTGGCTCCTTTCTTCTGATTTGACACCATTAATCACAACCCTCTGCTGCCTCTCATTCAGCCAGTTTCCTACTCATCTTACTATGTCGTTTGCCATACCCAGATCCTTCATCTTCTTCAGCAGTATTCTGTGAGGCACCGAGATCAAAAGCTTTGCTGAAGTCAGTACAATAAAATCCATGGCATGGCCCCTAGCCAAAACTCTTATCACTAGTACCCTCGCCACTCAGTAACCATCAAAACTGTCAGATGGTTTGACAAGACCTCCATGTCATGAACCCATGCAGTTTACTATCCTGGAGTCTGTTGCTCTCCAGGTAGTTCATGAGGTCCTCCTTGATTGGTGACCATCAGTTTACCCACAACAGAGGTAAGACTGACAGGTCTGTAGTTCCCTCTTGCTCCTTGTCCTCCCTTCCACTTATGGATATGGGTGGAACTATGTCTGCTACCCTCCAGTCTTTTGAAACCACCCTTTCTGTAATGAGCTATTGAATAGCCTACCATGGGTTCAGCCAGTTCTGCTGCCAGTTTGTGAGTGCCGTCTGATGGGTGCCATCAAGCCTCAGAGCCTTATCTGTCTTTAGTGCTGCTGCCCTTTCTGGACCCTTTTACTGGCTGTATCATCTCCGGGATCTCCTTTATGGTTACCTTGATGCCACTCTCTGGCAAGGACCCACTGTCTTTCCTTGTGAAGACAGAGCAGATGTAATCATTAAGGACGGCTGCCTTTTGCATGCTCTCCTTTATTACCCCATCACCCTCAGATAGCCTAACAGTTCTCCCTCCTTTCTTTCTTGTTTCCTAATATACCTCAATAACTGCTTTTCCACTCTTCGAGTCCCCTCTGCAACATGCAGTTCAGTGTCTCTTTTGCCCTCTTGCCTGCCGTCTTTGTTTCCTTATTACTCATTTGGTACTCTCCCCATTCTTCCTCCCTGCATTGCCTTGCACCTGGAAGGACCTTTTCTTTAGCTCTCACCGCTTTCCTGACCCTTTCCATGAACCATACTGGTCTTTTGTACCTGTTTCTTTTGGTTGCCATTCTTGAGGATTTCTGATCCCAAGGGCCAGCTCGAGCCAAAATAGAGTTATAGTTGCTGGACCCTAGTGGCTCCCTACCCACACCTCCTACCATCTCGAAGTTGGTGAGCACCACATTGAGAATGACAGTCTGTATGGTGGGCTGTATATCGGCTGCACCAGCAGACAGTCTGGAAAGTGTAAAGCAGGGCCTGACTACTGATGCTCCTGGCAACTGGAACATCCTAATCAATATCTGGCAGGCTCAGATCACCCACCACCACCACCTCCCCCTTTGCAACTCCCCTTTATAGTTCTTCCCCAAGCTCTCTATCCCTCTCTTCCCTTGTCCTGGCAGTCTGTAGATCACCCTCACCCATTGTTTCTTGCCCTGATGCTGTAGCTGTACCCACAGTGACTCTGTCTTCCCATTTCTTCCCTTGTTGTATTCATCTTCCATAGCCTTGATGCCTTTCCTGACATATGCACCCGCCTTTACCTTTTCCTGTATCCCTCTTAAACATTGTGTAATCGGGGACTGTCAGGTCCCAGTCATTATTTTTGATGCCCCAGTTTCTGTGATGGCCACGAGGTATGTCTCTGTGTCTGCCATTATTGCCTAGAGATTGCTGACTTTATTACCTGGACTCCTGGCATTAAGGTAGGCCTTCTTCCATCTAACTTCTGGTCCCTTTTGCTTTCTAGTTGTCTTTCTCCATTATCACTCTATAGTCTCCTTAACTTCTTGTTTTCATGTTGACTGCAGACTTTGTGAGCCTCCCTTCTTGATCCCTTCCCTAACCTACTTTAAACCTCAACTTTATTTTTGCCCACTGTGATGCTACAAGTCCCCAGATTAGGGGAGTACTAGCTAAGTTCCCTTTCCTCTCTCCTAGCACAGTGGTTTCTCTAGCCTCAGTATCCCCGTAGTCAGTTTAACTGTCCACTGAAGATGTCAAACTTCTGACTCAGCACACTGGCTCCCTCCGTCGTCAGGTGAAGACTGTCACCAGTGAAAGCCCCTTCACCTGGGTTGATCCTGGCTCCATCCCCATGTATCCCTGCCACTACGTCTCTGCCATTTTCAACCCTACAGGCTTATCTTGATTGTGGGCCCAGCAAGTCAGACTCACACTCCCACCTCCACCTCCTCTGAGTGCAGAGGCAGGAGTTCCCTGGGTGTGGAGAGGCAGACAGGGCAGGGATCGGGCCTCAAGTGTTCCTGAGACCATCGTGTTGCAAGTCTAGGTGTGTTCCTTGTTCGGTGGTGTGCCCCACCCTGGGACGTCAATGCACACGGAGTCTGACTGGCGTTCTCCCCAGAATTCTTTTTGCTGCACTGCCACCCATGGTCGCTAAGGATGGCAGTGTTATAGCAGAGGCAACTTCCCTCACATCCCGGAGAAAAGAGCATCTCTCTTGATCTCCCCCACGACTGGCCCGTGGGGCCTGAGCTGCCACTGAACCACAGTCTCCAGCATCACAAATGGTAGCGCTACCACTGCTCCAGTGCTTTGTTGTATCTGGCTTGGGTTTTGTGTGAAAAACACTCAGAACCCAGTGGTCCTTATACCTTTAAACCAACATGCTAGTGTTTCCGGTCCTGGGTCCCAGAAACTTCTGCAAATCAGAATAAAATCGGAATCAAATCAGAATAAAAACTGGAATGGAAAAGTCTTTTCTCAATTCTTGTCTTTATTTTCTTGCCACCAATTCATTAGTACCAGTGTTTTGAGACTTAGTGTCTGATTTCATCCTCAGAGTTTACATACAAACAGAAATTGCCAGCAGATAAGGGCCTTATGGTCTATCAAGTCTGCTCGATTGTGCAGCTAGCAGCCCTTGGTGCAGCTGCCTCCCCTCCAGTGACCTTCTCCCTACCCTGTCCCATCCCTTGAAGCAGCCCATTGTCTCATACAGGATATCACTTCCTCTGACAATGCGTTCCACCCAGACACCACCCTCTCCATAAAAAGTATCTCCTCATTTCCCTCCTGAACTTTCCCTTCCAATCTCAGATCATGCCCTCAGAGTGTCCCTCCCCTCCTTAATTTGAAAAGTCCTCTGTGCCGCCTTGTTTATTCCCTTCATGTACTTGAAGGTTTCAATCATGTCCCCACCTATCCCTCCTCTCCTCCAGGAGTACATGTTCAGCTCCTTCAGCCTGCTCTCGTAGGTAAGTCTCCTAGTGCCTGGATCATTTTGTTGCCCAGGCCATACCCTCCAGTAACTGAACTGCCTTCTTCAGGCACAGTCGCCAGAACTGCATGTAGTACTCCAGGTCTGGCTCCAACCAGTGACCTGTATAGCTGCAAGATCACCTCCCTCCTGGAGGATATGCTCTGGCAATACAACCCAGCATCCTGTTGGCCTTTGAAGCTGCCTTTCTACACTGTGCTGGGTTGTTCATTGCTAACATTATGATTACACCATATCCTTCTCCTCCTCCTCCATCTTGGCTAGTTGATCCCACCTAGCAGGTAGCTCCTCCTTGGGTTTTTGCACTGAAATGTAGCACCTTGCATTTCTTGACATTGAACACCAGCTGTCAAGTGTCCTGGCCTCCAATTTTGCAGATCATCTTGCAACCCCTGCCACCCTTCTAAGTCATCCACTACTGTTCCCATCTTGAGTGTCGTCTGCAAACAGACTGATCTTGCTCTTGATGCCTATTGAGATGTCTGCTAGAAGATCCCAAACAACACCGGCCCAGTACAGAGCGCATGGGCACCCGCTTGTCACTGCCCTGGAGATGAGAGCTCTCCTCCCACCACCACCCTCTGCTGTCTCCCTTGCAGCCAGTTCACTACCCATCTCACCATCTTAGCCCTCGCCCTGTGCCTTCCAGCTTACTTCCCTGGCCTCCAATGTGGCATCCAGATCAGATGCCTTACTGAAATCCAGGTACAGGACATTCACTGCATGGCTCCTGTCTAATTGCCAGGTTACCCAGTCATAGTACTCCACCAGGTTGGTCTGACAGGATCTGCCTGATACAAACCCATGCTGTCTGCTGTCCTGCAGCCCATTAGCCTCTATTAGGAAACCAGCCTCTTCTTTAGGATTGTCTCCAACAGTTTTCCATGATGGATGAGGAGGCTTACCGGTCTGTTGTTCCCTGGCTCATCCTTGAGGCCACTGTTGTGGAGGGGTACCACATGCTAAAAAATGATTAAACCGAGAACATTCATAAATACACAGTTCTTCATCATAAAGAGAATTTTCAAAATAATAATACTTGTGTGTTCAAATAAATAAGTGGACCAGTGCTCCATAATTGCCTCTATTACTTTTCCAAATGAGCAATACAGTACACTGATGTGTTCTTTCCTTATTATTCTGACAACTTTACATGAAAGTATATCCCAATAAGCGAGTATCGAGTTATTTTAGCTCTATGTGACTTCTGCTATGAGTCTTATAGTGTTCAGTTAACATCGTGTGACGTCTCTTTCCTGACTGTTGAAACAATGCTAAATTGCATGTATATTTAAAACTCTTATTCATTCCAATTTTATCATTTGGTTTTATCTAAAACCAAAACACAGTTTTGACTCATTCTCTGACAATGAATGCATATTCTCAGTATATCATATTTGACCATTATTACTTGTAGTAAATGCTTATTTTCTCAAACACATCCTTCTGTGTTTTATGATTCAAATTATTCAGCTCCTGTACCTTCTAATATATCTAAACCAAGAATAAACAAGTAAATGATTTATTTTGGGGAGTCGATCATTTGATTCATTCTATTAAACTTTATGAGGGCGCTCACCTCTAGAGTTCATACTGCCTTCCTTCAGATCCTAAAAATGAGACATAGTTTCAGAAAATCTATGTTACTGACTAAATCTCTTGGTTCACAATTTTCCTGCTCTAAAGCCACTCTGTTTGATATGGACCAAGAAAACAAGACATCGTGCAGCACTTCCTTTGGATGCAGATGCTCACTTCTGGCCTTTCCGGGCATTAGAGCCGGGTATTAGTATGCCAGCACATCAGGGCACCAATTTTGGGATTCGTGCCTCCTCCCCAAGGTCTGCACCCTTCGAGTTAGAATAATAAAGGGTGTGGGGTGGGGGTGCAGCCCATACATGCCTGGGGGATCACGGGGCTAGCCCCTCAAAACTAGGGGTTGTGGCAAATCCTGACTTGGCACCCTGATAACCGGGTGCACTAACACCAGTGCTCTGAATGGGTGTAACCTACTTCTGGCATTCTCCACCTACACTTTCCACCATTGTTATAAGAGGAACACGTGTCTTTCACTTCCTCGTATGTAGGAGGTGTGCTTGCATCTGCTCCATGCAACTAATCACATCAGATGGCACAGGGCATCATCAGTGTCATCACGCTGCTGCGTATGATGCGTTTCATTGCTTGGCTCCATCGGGAGGGGTTCTGCTTAGCTGTGGAAGCAGCCTACTGCACTGAAGCGCAGCATGAGAACCCTGTAGATGTCACATCCTTTCAAGATGTAAGCAGTACTAGTTAAAGGGACAAGATCCCAACTAAGACTGTTCTGTACAGCTGGCCCAGTGGTGCTGAGGCACTTGTTAGTTCCTTACCTTGTGCCATGCTGGCGACTTGAGTTTGGGTGGCCAGGGAACCAGCTGGGGGGAGGGGCTGAGAGAGGGATTGAAGCGGCCAACTGGCAACTCTCCTCGCTCGGTTTGGGGAGGTGTGCTGTGCTGGCTCTTGGCTGTGTCATGAGGCACAGGTCACGAAGTGCAGGAAAACCAGGAACAGTTGTAGAATTCACAACAAGTGTTTTATTGGTACTAGCAGTAACATAAAAAAATTGTTCAGCAAAACTATTTACAAAAGCAGAATAAATAGAAGATGCATCTGAGTTTTCCTTCAATTTATGTGTCCCTTTTTCAAGCAATTGCAGCTCTCTTATAAGTCCTTGTAACCTCTTTCTTAACAAGCATCCTGTTTTTCTAAAATGTTCTAGTATATTTCAGGCAGGTGCTGCAAGAACACAGTGTCCCAGAACTGAGGCCCCTTTTCCACAGCTCTTCTGCAAAAGGCTCAAAATTGCTCTCGGATAACCTCTTGATTTTCTAATAGCTTTTGCAATCATCTCAAACTATAATTATATACATTTCAAAAGTTAACACTATATCATTTCTAACCAAAAGGGATCTCAGTATCGGTTACATTTCCACATAATGATTTGTATATATTTTTATATCCACTGAATATGCAAGGGAGAAAAAACAGAATAGCAAGGAAAGACTGAGAGACAGTGAGAGGCAAAGAATTACAAGACTGTTGGGGTGATCAAGTCCTGGGTCTCACGAGAAAATTTGGTTGCGCAACTGAACAGAAGAGACAGAAAGGAGAGAACAGAACAGATCCCTACATTCAAACTCTTTCCATAACAGCTGGGACAGGGTCCTATTCAACCCTGTCACATACACCTCCCTCATAAGAGGGAACCTGACTTATTAAACATGTTTCCAAAAGCGTTCTATTAGTTTGCTAACATTAGCTTCTAAGTTTCAGAAAAGCACATGTGCAGTATCCTTTTTCTATAACAGTACAGCAAACAGTAAAGTTTAAACTCATACATTTGTTTTTCAACCTTCAGAACCCTCAATTCCTGATCCATATCTTGACAGAAAATAAGCATTGCTATTCTCTTTACCAGATTTGTGTATCACCTTGAATTTAAATGGCTGTAGTGCCAGGTACCACCTTGTGATTCTGGAATTTTATCTTTCATTTGGTTAAAGCCAACAGGAGAGTTGTGATCTGTTATAAGTACAAAGTCAGTTCCTAGTAAATAAAACAGGGACTCCGTGGCCCACTTTGCTGCTAAACATTCCTTTTCGATGGTGGAGTACCTTTTCTCTCTGTCATGCAACTTCCTACTTGTTACAGAATAGGATGTTCTGTCCCATCTATGTTTTGACTCAGTACTGCACATAGGCCTACCTCTGATGCATCTGTTTGTAACAAAAATGGTTTCTCAAAGTCTGGGCTTCTTAAAACAGGGCTGAATGTAATGCAGCCTTAATGGCGAAAAGCTTCATCTCTCTGAGGTCCATTTTACATTTTTGGGTACCGTTTTTCATGAGTTCAGTGAGGGAGAAGCTAACTCAGCAAAGTTAGGAACAAATCTCGATAATAACCAGCCAGTCTAAAGATGACCCAACATGTTTCTTTGTTTTAGGGACAAGTGATTAGCTACAGCTTCTATTTTAGAAATTTCTGGCTTAACTTCTCCATTTCCCAACACATAGCCCAAATATCTGGTTTCCTGCATGTCCAGTACATTTGGTAGGATTAATTGTTAGACCTGCATTTTTGATAGCTTGGATAACTGCTCGCAGGTGTTCTAGGTGGCTTTTCCAGTCTGGACTGTATACCACGACATCATCCAGGTATGCAGCACAATAATCAGTGTGAGGTGATAAAATTACATCCACATACCACTTGAATGTAGCTGTCATTACCATATAAACCAAATGGCATGGTGGTGAACTGATAGAATCCAACAGGAGTGACAAATGCAGTTTTGTCTCTGGATTAGATTATAGGGATTTGCCAGTAACCCTTGGTGAGATTGAGGGTAGTGATATACTTTGCACTCCACAATCTGTCCACCAAATCATCTATTCTGGGCATAGGATAACTGTCAAATTCTGACACTTGATTAAGTTTCCTAAAATCAAGGCAGATTCTAACACCCTTCTATTTTGTTTACAGTTACCATTGGAGATGACCAAGCACTCCTTGACTCCTCTATGATACCCAGTTCTTTCATTTTTGTATTTTCTTAACCATGTCAGCTCTTAACTGCTGTGATAACCTGTATGTCTTTTGCCTAATAGGACGAGCATTCCTTGTCCTATAACATGCTCAACCCCTTTGCTCGGCTTGGTACTGTGGTAAAATGTCTTTAGCACATTACGAATGTCTGCAGTTTGTTCTGAGGTTAAGGAAACATTCACCTTTACAGCATCAGCATTTACAATTTGTCCCAGTCTATCATAAGCTACATCAATATCTTCCTTATCGATTTGTGGTAAAACTAGCAAAGCAGCTTTTAGCATTTTCAACCCATTTCTTGAGGAGGTTAGCATGGTGTATCTTAGTATGATTTTTCCTTTCAGGGGTCTCAATCTCATAGTTAACGGTGCCAGTACATATAAGAACCTTATAAGGCCCTTGCCACTTCATTAACAGTTTATTTTCTGTTGTGGGTAACAGTAGCAAAACCTTTTCACCTAGCTCAAAACATTTTCTTTTGCCCCATGGTCACAATATACCTTCTGCTGGTTTTGGACTGTTTCCTGATTACTGTGGGCAATTTCAACATATTTTTTTTTCCATTGCAGTTTATCTTCCCCAACCCTCGAGTCACATCATCGGAGGTGCCAATTAAGCCTGTCCCTACCACCACACCTTACCTGACTGCTCAGGGTCCCCATTTCGCTCTGGTTTACCCCTGCATGGGGCCAGGTGGGCCAACCCCGAACCTTCAAGTCTCACGGGCCCCGAGACAGCTGGGCGGCGGCAGATCAAGACCCGGCTCAGCACTTCATCTTCCCGACTCTGGAGGCATTTCCCGTTTTCTCATGGGCGTTGCGATTGCCCTGATGACAGACACAAACAGCGATGTCCCTAACGTCCTTCCCTACATTTGCCCCAGAGCTTTCTGAACCTCCGACCTATGTCCAAGGACAGTCAAGCCCAGGCGCCCGGCGTGCTGCTGTACCCTGGTCTCCGCGGGAGTCAGCACATATTGGGCCATGTCCCTCCCTCCCCGGAGAGGTGAGCTGTCGTTGGATGCTCCAACCTTCTCCCCGGCCGGCCCTCCAGCGACCGGGTCCACTCCCGAACCGGGTCACCAGTGTCGCAGATGGAATTCCAACCGCTGTGTCGACGGGCGGCCAATTTCAATATATTTTGCCAGCTTCTTTCTTAGGGCACACATATAAGATGTTATAGATGTTTCTGAGTGGGGTTATCCTCCCACGTTTCTTTTATCACATCCAGTGGCCCTCTTGGCTCAACCATACAGCATTTCAAATGGTGAAAACCCTGTTGATTCCTGTGGCATGTCTCTGTAAGCAAAATGTAGGTAAGGCAAATATTGGTCCCAATCTTTCCGTTCCCCTTTACAAACCTTTTTAACATATGTTTTAGGGTTTGGTTTAAGCGCTCAACAAGACTGACTGTCTGAGGGGTGATGGGGAGGTTCTTATGGCAGTGATACCTAGTAGTCTGTACAGCTCCTTAAGTAATGCAGCACCAGATTACTACCCGATCAGTAATAATTTATTTAGGTATGCCCTCTGCTGAAAATTTTTGTAAGCACTGCTGCCACTTTTGAAGCTGTGACAGTATGCATTAGAACTGCTTCTGGGTATCGAGTAGCCAGTCGCATATTACCAGGATAAATCTATTACCCTTTTACTTTTGTCTAAAGGACCAACTGCATCCATTGCAATTCTCTCAAAAGGCACCTCTATCAAGGGTAGGGGCACCTTGTCTTTTCTAGTGACTGGGGATACTTTCTGACACTCAGCACAGGAATTATAATAGGTAGCAACATCTTCATGAATTCTAGGCCAGTAAAATCTATGCAGCAATCTGGCGGGGTGCGATTCCTACCTGAGTGACCAGCCATAGGACTATCATCGCTATCTGTAACAAGTCTGTTCTATAGTTCTGTGGTATAACCACTTGTTCTGTCTGTTCCTGTGTCCAAGTTTTACCAAACTCTGTACAGTAACCCATTACATTTTTTAAACATTGGTCCACCCTGTTTGGGTTTCACCCCAGCTGCTTAAAATAACCCTGAGAGAAACATCGTTAGCATGTTCTGAAAGAAAATCACAATCATCAGCTTAGTTTCAACATTTTCGTATGTTAACCCCTTATGTCCATCAGTCATTTGTTGCCACAGTTTCTTCAGGCATCATCTTTCTTTCCTGGATTTCTGGATCTTGGAGCTGTGCTCAAACAAGTCCAATTAAAATCACTGAAAGGAAGAGTCCCCACCATCTGACATTTTCTTTGCCTGAGCTCTTGTCACCACTGCTGCGAAACTGAAGGGTTCAGTTCCTCTGAGATTAACTCAGTAAATCCTGGAAATTCATTTCCAATAATCACAGATATAGGTAACTTAGGTATTACCCCCACTTTCATTTGGTGCGACACACCCTTAATGGTCAGAGTCACTTGGGTGGTGGGATAGTATTGAGTGTCCCGTGGATGCAGATGACACCAGTACCTGATCCTTTTGCACAGTGTTTTCCCAGCACTTTAACAAGCACTAGGGTTTGTCTGCTTTCCGAATCAATGAATCCCTTCATAGTCTCATCCCACCTTCACATCTGTTAAGTACTTTCCCCAGTTAGTAAGGACAAATCTGCTCCAGTGTCACTCTTCTTATGGCAATTTCTTGCAATATGACCTGGCTTATTACAGTTATAGCAAATAACATCTCTGGGCACAGATTTGTTACCCCCACCAGAGTTCTTATCAGACTTGGAGTTTAAATGGGAAAAGAGTGTCTTACCAGAGCTTGGCTGTTACCTTGCTGCTGTGGCATCTGCCTGGCCATTTGGTAGTCCTCAACCAAAGAAACAGCCTTTTCCCCACTTACTGGTTGGTGGTCCTTCACCTAAAGCTGCACATCTGTAGGCAGGATGTTAATGAATTGCTCCATTGCAAGCGTGTCGATGATCTGTGGGACTGTTTTGTCCCCTAGTTGGAGCCAGTTATACTCTTGATTACATTTGGTGAATGGTAGCTCTGTGCATGAAGAAGTGTGTTCCTATTTCTTTCTTGTATAGATCTGTTATGTAGCTTCCATTTTCTTTCAAAATCAGTAAATTCAGTATGCTGCTTCCTTTTTAAGTATGTTCGGTGAAACAAAGCTTAGCATATATACCCTAACCTTAGAATTAAGTGGATTATGTTTGCTTGCTAAGTATGTGAATAAATAGATATCAGTCTGAAATGTAAGAGGGCTTGGGGGAGTTTGCCCTTCTTTACCTATCACAGCATCATACGTAATACTGAATTTCTCCCCAGTTTTCAGTCTACTTTTCTCCTGCTTTCCCTTTGAAGTACAAGCCCGATCATGTTATGAGTGAATCTTTTCACTGACAATTTTACTGTTGTAACTAATTTTAAGTTGTTCATTTTAACTGCCGCTCTATCTATGCCCACCAACTCTGCAGCAAATATCACAAGCAACCATTTGGCATTGGCCAAGGCTTGTTTTACTAAGTAACACATTTTATCCTTTTAATTCACGAATTGTTTCACGTTGCACTACTGTGTTTATATATATTTTTGTTGTACTTTTCCACATATTATTTATTTATTTCAAAAGTTTTACCAGGAAAGTCATACCTAGCTGGTATCAGCTCATTTCAGATGCGTCCTGGGGAAGGGAAGAGAAGAACAGATAAAAGTAACAGGTATAAAATAATACAATTATATGGAAACAATTATAACAATTTCAAGAACACTTAAAGAATAAAATATCAGTCTTAGTGACTATCTTCTCTGCAGTGCTCCCTCGATTATCTGCCAAATTTTGTTTGCACAAAATGTTTGCCAGTCTATTGCCCCATATTATCCATCACACTTGATTATCTGCCCAATTTTTCTTTGTATGAAAGTGGATGAATAATTGAGGGTGTACTGTATTTAGTAAGCCTATACATTTTATATAAACAATGTCCGGGGTGGGGGGGCACTGCTAACCCTGGGACGAAGCACCTGTTGTTTTGGAGCAAAACATTGGGTCGGCGTTATGGGAGCACCTGTCTGTTGTTTGGGCTGTACATCATATTTTTTAACTCAAATTCTAGTAAAGAAGGTTTTTAACTGCGGTAGAACCTTGTGTCTACTGTTTGTTTAGTTTTGCTTGTTTTTGTTTAATAGTGCTTGGCTTTGACAGTGAGCACCCCTCCTAGTTTGTTAATATCAGAGAGTTTGTTATTCTGTGTAAATCATGACACAAGGAGGACCATGCCTGCCGAGAGACAAATCTGCACAAATTCAACCTCCCAATTGTGGCAGATACTGCATGCACTGCTTCAGCAGGGGGTGAGGCCCAACAGTGCTTTATAAAGTTTGGATATTGTGTGGTTACTAGTTGTTTTTTTTTTTTTTACAAAGGTTTCTCCAAATATATTGGATACAGTAACAGTCTAAGGTATACAGGTATCGAGGATGTCCTCTCAGGAGGGGTTACAAGGAACTCTTGTTTGGTTCCTGAACTAGTGGGATAGTAGTCAGGTGGAGGAAAAGACCACTGCTGGGGCACCATTTGACTGACAGGGCATTCCAGGCAGCAGGTATAGCCAGTGAGAATGAATGCCAGCCCAAACTGATTTTACTTGCCCAGAATTATGAGCTCATAGCCAGCAGCAGACCTTAGCCCAGAGCAAGGGCCTTTGTTACAAGCAGGTTGCATAGATGGCAGGGGTCAGTGCCCATTATGAATCTGTGTACAAGCAGCAGCAGATGTAGCAGTCTCTGAGCTTAGGTGCTACTGCACATGCCAGACTCGAGCTGGAACTTTAATAACAAATTTAACTACCTTACACTGCTCTGTTTTCAATGGGAATTGCTTGTAGAGGTACAGTTCAAAGACCTCTACATAGGGACCTGATTTATTTTACTCCGTGTAAATGTGCCTCACTCGTCATGAGCGAGCATTCCAGCAAAGGACAGGATGATCCGGGAGGTACTAAGGTCACCACTCTGTCTTCCAGTCTGGCTGCACAGAAATGACACATCCAGGACCACCTGACAGACAAGAAATAACTTGTCAAGGTTAGCTACAGTCATTGTAAACTTTATAGGGTATGTTAATCGGGCATTTCTGCAGCCCTGGTGATTGCAGGCACTGTTTTGCTCAGTTTTCCTTTAATAGTTCCTCACAGTTTACCCTGTTCATTCCTTTCCAGAAACTTGAAGGTCTCTGTCATAGAAACATAGAAGTTGTCGGCAGATAAGGACCACTAGGCCCATCTAGTCTGCCCTACCTATAGTGCCACTGGAGACCCAATTTGGACCCGACTCACACCCCTCTTGTTTCTAAGATTCCTTGTGTTTATCCCATGCATTCTTAAATCCTGTGACCATTCTAGCCCCAACCACTTCCTCTGGGAGGCTGTTCCAAGTGTCCACCACCCTCTCCATGAAGAAGCACTTCCTCACATTTACTCTGGGCCTCCTCCACCCCGAGCTTCATAATGTGACCCCTTGTCCTTGAGCATCTTTCCTTTGGAAAATGCTCAGTTCCTGAACCTTGTTTACTCCTGTGAGGTACTTAATGTCTCTACCATATCCCTCTGTTCTCTCCTGTCTTCTAGGGGTACATGTTTAAATCCTTAAGCCTTTCTTTGTAGGGCTTCTGATGCATTCCTGCACCATTTGGTGTCTAGTGATATGAGTGTGTTTTATTGGGTGACTCAATAAAACCGCTCATAACAAGCGAGTGCTGCACAATACTGAGGAGTAGGTTAGAGGCATTATAGCAGTGAGCTGCACCGGTAGAAGATATGAGGCATAGTGTGGCCAAGCTCTGCCAAGCTGGCTGTTTGGTGTAGTGGCTAGAGCCACTGCCTATGGAGTTCAAGGACCTGGTGTGGGAGGGATTTTTGTTTGTCCTAGGTTTAATTTTTTTTTTTTTTTAAGTCCACCCCTCTGGAGTTGATGATCATTAAGCTGGGGTGCAGGGGGTTTGCCCCACATAAAACAGTTTATTTTTGGTTTGTTTATATGAAAGTATCACCTGTCACTGTTTTCAGCGGTCGATCTGATGTTGCTCGCTCAGTTGACTTGGGGGTAGTTTTTAGTCACTCTTTGTGGTCGGCAACTAAAATTCATCCTTATCACATAAAACCCACCATTTTGGTTGCTCTTCTTTGCACTGCCTCCTCTATCTATGTCTTTTTTTGAGATGGTGCCTCCAGAACTGTACACAATACCTGAGGTGGGGTCTCACCAGTGATCTATACAGGGTATTATTACCTCCCTCTTTTTGCAGGTGATATTCTACCTATGCATCTGAGCATTCACTAGCCTTTCCCACTGCCTTGTCACACTGTTCAGCTACTTTCAGGTCATCAGAAATGATAAACCCCAGGTCTCGTTCCTGTTTTGTGACTGCTAATACCCTCCCCCGAGTTGGTACATTGACCCAGGTTTTTATGTTGACCCCAGGTTTTTGTGTCCTGAGTGCATGATTTTGCACTTTTGCACTGAATCTTAGCTGCCAAACTCGTGACCATTCTGCTAACTTCTTTAGATCCTCCCTCATTCTTTCAACCCCTCCCGGTGTGTCTAGTCTGTTGCAGATTTTTGTGTCATTCACGAATAGGCACACCTTCGCCTCCATCCTTCTGCAGTGTCGTTGTAAAGACACTGAAGGGGACAGACCTAATACTGACCCTGCAGTGGCCACTCACCTTGCCCTCCCAGAGTGTACCCGTTTACCACCTCTCTTTGGCTCCTATCACTAAGCCAACTCTCCACCCATTTGCTATTTAGGACCAGCTCCTAGGCTACTCAGTTTGTTTACCAGCCTTCTATGTGGAGCAGTGTGAAGGTCTTGCTGAAATCCAGATAGGCCATGTCAACCTCCCTCCCTGGACCCTGCTCCCTTCCTTTGTTACTCAGTTGAAGAACTCGATCAGGTTTGTTTGGCAGGACAACCCCAGCCTGTAATTTCCGCCTCCTCCCTATTTCCACTTTTGCCTCCTCCAGTCCCGGTACCTCCCTGTCTCTAGTGACAGGTTGAGCAGGAGCTGTCAGAGGTGCAGCCAGCTCCTTCCTGAGCTCTCTCAGTAACCTGGGGTGCACTGCATCTGGACCCATTGCCTTGTCTACGTTTAGCTTTGGCAACTCCCTTGGGACTTTTCCACTGTGAAAGGCTAGTGTCCACCTCCCGACCTTTTATGCTCTTGTCTTGTAGCAAAGGCCCGTTTCCTACTCCTTCCTCCGTAAATACTGAACATAAGTATTTGTTAAATATGTCTGCTTTTGGTGGTCCTCTTCTATAGCACCCCCTTTCAGTCTTGGACTTCCTCTTTTCACTAATGTATCTCAAACATTTTATCACCCATTTTACTGATTTGGCTGTATTTTCCTCTGTTTTGCTTTTGCACTCCTAACTGCCTTCCCTGCCTCCCTTTGTTTCTCCAATCTTTCCTGTCCTCCTCCTCCTCCTTCTGTGTTCTGTTGTAGTTTCTGAAGGATAGTTTTTGCTCTTACTTTTTCTGCTACCTCTCTAGAGAACCGTAGTAGTGGTTTCTTTTCTCTTGCCCTTGTGACCTACCTGACACAGAGTTTAGTAGTTTTTAAATTCCCTCTCTTATTGTAGCCCACTGTTCTACTCCCCTAGTTTCCCCTATCCCTGCTAGGGCATCTCTGAGGCATTCTCCCATTGTCTTAAAACTGGCCCTTCTGAAGTCCAGGACCCTCATCCTCATGTGGTTTGATTCTGGCTCTGTTCTTATGTTAAACCACACTGTCTGGTGATCACTGGTCCCCATGTGGTCCCCCACTGTGATGCCAGCAATGCTGGTCCTGTTTGTCAGTACTAGGCCCAGCAATGCCCCTTGCAGTGGATTCCTTAACCAGTTGCCTGAGAATGCCCCTGCAGAGAGTCTAGAATATTCCTACTCCTGGTCGTTGCTGTAGCAGGGCAGCTATAATCCACATCTGCAGATTGAAGTCTCCCACTACTAACATCTCTCCTTGTGAGCCATCTTATGGATTGCTTCCAACATTTCCTTATCCATTTCTCCTCCCTGTGATGGAGGCCTGTTGACTCCCATGTGAAGAACTGTCCCTTTCCTCTTTACCAGGGTAACCACAGCATTTCTGCACTTTCCTTCTCCTCCTATATTTCTTTAGCCTTTATGTTGTTTCTTACATGGAGAGTCACTCCTCCCCTTGTCTTTCTACCTGTCTTTCCTAAACAGATTATATCCTGGTGTAGCCACATCCCAGTTCTGGTTTTCATTGACCCAGGTTTCTGTAATGGCTACTAAGTCCAGGTCAGCTTCTGGCATGGTGGCCTCTAAGTCTGCAGTTCTGCTGCCCAGACTGCCAGCATGGTCACACATGGCTCTACAGATGGTGTTATCAGTTCCTCTTCTTTTGCTCCCTGCCCTCCTTAATCATGCCCCCACCCCTTTCCTCAGCTTTAAACTTTTCCTCTACTTCTCAGATTAAATTTGTATTTGATTCCTTCTGGGGTTTCACTCCTTCCGAATTCCATAGTTAGTCTCAGGAAAGTGTGTGTGTGTGTGAACAGTTTCTGTCTCCAAGTCTTATTCCACCTCCCACCTCGGCTAAGCAAACAATTGCCAGTGTAGCATTTAAACCCTTCACTGAGGACTGCAGGCCATCTCCTCTGTACAGGCCCCCATCCCTCAGGTGGGGCCCCAGTTCCAATGAATCTGAAACCTTCCTCTCTGCACCAGTTCCTCAGCCAGGCTTGAAGATCCGAACCTTCTCTGCACCAGTTCCTCAAACAGGCATTGAAGATCCTGATGTGGCAAGTCCTGTCATCCTCCTTGTCATAGATGGGTAGCACTTCCGAGAAGGTCACCGATTGTGCCACCTGCCTAAGACCCCTCCCCAACTCCTTCAACTCTTCCTGCACTATGGCTATCATATCTCCCCTTTCTTGCCTGGCCTCCAACAAGTACATGGTCAGTGCCTTCAGTCGATCCTCTTAAGATCTGCCCGCTGGTCTTAAATCATTTTGTCACCCTACATTGCACTGTCTCAACCAGTCTTTATCTTTTCTTAGGTGAGGACTGTTGAACTGGGCACAATACTCCTGGTGGCACCTCACCAGTGATCTGTAGAAGAGGTGCAGTAGTAATACCTCCTTCCTTCTGCTATCAATACCTCTTCCTGTACACCCAGCGTCCTGCACGCCCCTTACTGTAGGCCGTGTTACACTGCTTTGTTTTATGGAGTCACTGATAGTCACCCTAGGTCCCTTTTCTCCAGAGATCATACACAGCTTTACCCCCCACAATCCAGGACTCTTTCCTCGGATTCTTGTTCCCCTATATGCATCACCTTGCTCTTATTGGCATGGAATTTCAACTGCCAAACCTTTAACCATCTGTAGCTTTTGCAAGTCTCTCTGCATCCTCCCTAACCTGCTCCATCACTGTCTACCCTGCCACAGTGCTTAGTGTTATCTACAAAGAGATGCATCTTGCCCTGGATTCCTTCTCCATGTCGCTGATAATGTTGCTAAGTGTTATACTGGATGTCAAGTTTGTGCAGTAGGACATTGGCGGGTTGCCTATTAAGGGTGTTGTCCCGTAGTCAAAGTTAGGAATAATCATGGTCTTAATTTTTTCTTTTTTTAACTTTATTTTATTATTTTTATCAACTAGTACATAATTAATAGCCATAACCATACACTGGATAGACCGCATTAGATACACCTTCCATGTGAGGACATAACTCTTTAATTACAGGAAATAATGCAACCAGAATATGTGATAGGACATTGCAGGGCAAACACAAATTTTACCTAAAAGTTCCAGGATATTGTTAATTCTAAAAGAACCCAAGACAGCATGACTAATTAATTGCAAAGAGCAAAAGTGCACAATAAATGTCCTCTATTATGCACCCTACCAAAGGACTTATGGCATCATGCTGTATCAATCAATCAAGTCTTTATTTAACCAGGCGTTCATCATTGAGCGAAGCTCATTTGCAAGATGGACCTGGGTGGAGCATGAACAATTGTATATACAGGTTAACACAGGTATTTACAAGGCAATGCAGATAATACTCTTTACAGAGAGGAAGAAAAGAAGTTCCTATGTACATAGAATTATACAGATATTGTACAGATTACACAGTATTTACATACATAGAAGTGTCTATAGGAAGATAAAGCAGGTTATCTAAGGTTGCAGGAGGAAATATGGAAGAAAAAAAAAAAAATATACACCAGGTAGAGGTGGAGGTAGGGGAGAAAGGCTAAAGGGCACGGTGCACAGAAAGGAGTTGGTAAAACTGGATGTAGAGGAGGTGGATGGAGAAAAGGAGCATGTGTGAGCCAGGATTGAATGCTATAAGAATGCAGGGGCATGGTAGGATGTCACAACCCAGGGTAGTGAGCTCCTATCCGAGGTTGGGAAAAGAAGAATAAGGGATGGGCCAAGGCCTAGTGTTGATAAGACAGGGGATAAGAGAGAGAGACAATTAGGCTGGTGAGGGAGCAAGCTGGGGTGATACTAAAAATTGGGTCTAGGTGCTGGCTATGTGTCAGTGCAGACACGGTGCTGGGTCTAAGTGGGTGGCAGATTACATACTTCTCTGATTATGCGGAAATAAAGCATCTTGAAGGCATTTATACCGATTAGAGTGCTTAATTTTAGGGGTTTTGTAGATCGTTCCATAAGGTAGGTAGCACAAAGCTTATGGCTGCCCTGCCAAGCAGGATTTGCTTTGGGTACTTTAAGTGTAATAGCAGAGCAACTTCAATGCATATTTCCCAATTATACTCAGGGAAGACAGCAGGAGATACAGTAAGGCAGCTTATTAGAGATGGCGCTATAGGTCAAGAAGCAGCGTTTCTGTGGTGCCTGAACTTTAGTGATGTCCCCACTGCCACATATAGGGTGCAGTGATGCGTGTTGAAGGGTCCGCTATAAACCTCAGTGCTCGATGGTAGTGTGTGTCAGTTTAGCCATGTAAGGTTGGGGCATTGGCTGTAGAGGAAGTCAGGCGTAATCAACCAATGATAGGAAAATGGATTGGACCAGTTGTTTCTTGGCATCTCTGGTGAGAAATTGGTTGATTCTAAAAAACAATCCAAGCCTTTGCGAAGTCGTTTAGCAAGTCCTCAATATGTTCAATGAAGGAGAGTCTTTGGTCTATCAAACTCCCAGATACTTGAATTTTGTAACAAATTCTAGTTTTCACCTAGAACTGTATGGTAATTTGGGGAACTGTCCCACTGGACACAGGGTTAGCTATTACAGATAAAAGGGAGAGAACCATCGCTTTAGTTTTTGGCATTAAGGAGTAGCTTTTTGGAGGAGTTGGCTTTGCAAAAGTTTGAATTCTGACTGTAGGTCATTGCAGGCAGCTTCAGGTGTTAGGCGACTCATATGAGAACTGTATCATCTGCAAACAGATGAATGTTGGCTTCTTTTATACAGTAGTCGATGTTATTAATGTAGATTGCAAAAGTAAGGGCCCTAATATAGAACCAGGTACCCCTTTGCAGAGTTTTTAAGGGGACAGGCCTCCTTCGGCTTTAACTTGTTGAAGGCGCCTGTAAGATAATCAGTAAACCAAGCGCAGAGAGGAGGGATCCCACATCTATGGTTTGAAGGAGGAGAGGAGCAGACTATGGTCGACAGTGTCAAAAGCCTTGCTTAGATCAAGGAAAACAGCACAAATAAAGTTTTTTGCTCTCAAGATTACGCTGCCAGTTGTTAGTAACTTTGGCGAGGGCTGAGATAGTGCTATGTTTAGCTCTGAATCCGGACTGCATAAGTTTAGCAGTTCCCTAGACTCAAGGTGAGTCCTCAGCTGTGCATTTACAATTTTCTCTAGGAGCTTGGACAGGACCAGAAGGAGAATTGGCCTGTAGTTATTGAGATCGCCAGGTCACCTGATTTGAACAGTGGTATGACATGTGCTGTCTTCCATATAGGTGGTAAGGTGCCCTGAGACAGGGATAAGTTAAAAGGTGGGTGGCGGGTATTGCTAGTGCGTGATAGGCAATTTTTAGGAAGTAAGGGTCAAGGTGTCGGCCCCAGCACTTTTCTAGTATCCAACTGAAGCAAGGGGTCCTCTACCTCTTTCAGTGGGGCAGGTTGAAACAAGAAAGGCGTCGAAACTATTGGAGTTTCAGGCAGTTGGCTGGCAGTCTGGGGAGCGAAGTATGTTTGCAGGGAGTTATCAAATGCCATGCCTGCAGTAGCAAAGTGGTTACTGAATCGTCAAGTATATCCATCTTTTCAGTTATAGTCAAGTTGCCACAGGTAATCTTGGTCGGGAGTGAATTCCTGGGGAGTGGCCTAGCAGATCATTGATTGTGTTCCAGAGCTTGATTGGGCTCTTTGTGGCAGGTCGAGTTCGGATTTGAAGAAGGTGGCCTTCGATTCTCTGATTGTTTTGTTACATAAATTTAGTAGTCCCTGAACTGGTTCCAATCCTCTGCAGTGTTCGGTCTAAGTGCTTTTTCCAGAGCTTATCTCTTTCTAGAAGGAAGAACTTGATCTGAGGGTGAACCATTTACAGATTTTGGTCCTAGTTGAACTTTAATCAGGGGCGTACTTATTAAGGGCCCTTGATAAAATGTTGTGGAAGATATAGTAAGCTAGCCGTGTCGTTTTGCCAGGTAGAAATCTTGCCACTCGGGGAGTGCTAAGCTCGTTTAAGTAGGCATGTTCATTGAAGTTGCGCCTGGATCTCTTAATAGAGAACTTGCTGATGGGTGCTGGATTGTTGGTGGATCTTACTCCCAATAAAACAATGGTCGCTGGCGTCTGAGAAGAAGACATCAGCGTGGGAGAAGAGATGAGGTTTGCTCACCATTAGCACATCAAAAGTGTACTTTTACTGGGGTTCTTCATGTTTGGGCGTGTTGGTTCAGTAATAAGTTCGTCAGCCTATGTTCATCACAGAAGGATGCAAGGGGCAGCTGTGTTAGAGAGTCAGTCAAAGCTGAGGTCTCCTAAAATAATAGTTTCTGGCAGCCCTGTCCCAACTTGTCATAGATATGACAGAAGCTGTAGGCCAGCAGGCGGTGGTCTGTAGCATCCTATTACGAGAGTGCAGTAGTCTGTGTAATTTCCACTTTGAGAATTAGGCATTCGAGTCGCTGGCGACAGATGCCGAGGATAAGCAGAAGGCAGAAAATTTGTTAACGTAGATAGCTACCCTCCTCCTCTGGCATGCCTATCAGCTCTGAACAAGGCATAGTTGGGTATGTTTACTTCTCTATCAGTGGTGCTGGGTCTAAGCCAAGTTTGAAATCACAAGTATGTCAGGAGAGGTATGGTTACCCAGGTTTGTATTAAGGTTATCTTTTAAGGAGGCTACATACGTTAATATGCGAAAGCTTATTCCTTTTAAATTTGCTAGTCCTGCTGGCAAAGCAACAGCTTCTGGGGGCCAGGTTGAGTTCTATGTTGCCTGAACATAGCAGGAGGATAAGTAGGATTTTTCTAAGAGCTAATTATAAACTTGCAATTCCTGCCTTTCTCCGTCTAGTAGATCTGATGTTTTAGGGACTGGAAAGTAGCCACCATAGAAGAGCTGATCTGTTGTAGCAAGAGCTAGTACCCCTACCACAATAGGCGGGGAGGAGATAGAAGTCTGCGTGGTGGGAGGTGGGCCTTGTGGTGGGGGAGTGTTATAAGTACTACTGGTATGTGGTCCAAGAGCAGGTTCGAGGTATTGGTACTTGGAATCACGGAGGCAATTAAAGGATAAGTTGCCATGTGGTATACAGCACAAGGTGCCATTGTAGACCAAACATGATGGTAGTTCAGGTGTCCAATGCTGGGCAGCTGGTATCAGCAGAAGAAGGGCAGTATAAGGAGCCATAGGGCCCGACATGATGGTACCTCAAAAAGGAGCCACTCAATTAGCCCAGGGGCCAGTGTGGTTGCTGGATTAATGCAGCTTATCAGTAGCTTTCCGATCCAGGTGAGCCCAAATTTGATAGCATTAAAATATTTAGTGGTGAAGGCACAGCCAAGGAGAGCCTATGCGTTTTAGTAAGCGAGACCCTGAGAGTTGGATCCGTAGGCTGGACAGAGAAGAGGGGATCACGAGCTAAGTCTCTATTGGTGGGGCACTGTGCCAGGGGATGTGGACTAATATTTTGGCAGGAGGTACTGTATTTAATAATCAGCGGGAGGAATTGGGGAGGGGCGGTGAAAAGTTGCGGCGGTTGCTGTACCTTGTAGTGCCTTGGGTCCGTGTCTGCGATTAGAGGCATCGTAGAAGGCGCCGACAGCCCGGTAGCAGGAATCCAGCGGCTTAGGAGCTGGCAGCCTGGCGACAGTTCTTTGGCTGAGAGAGAGAAGGAGAGTGAGGGTTAATAAAGGGGATTCACATAAAGGGTTAGACAGAACAGCGAGGTCAAAATTTGCAGAACAAGGACGTGTGTATTTTACTTTGGCACCCAAAAGTGTCTAGGGCCAGTGCATATGCAGGAAGGGCTGTAGACACTAGTTTCTTTCCCAAACCACAATTCAAGTCCTTTCAATTACAGACCGCGTTAACACTTCGGCTTTTTAACATTTGTCCCAACATAAACAGTTTTAGGGTTTAAAATCAAAGAGCAGAAGCCGGCTTCCACCAGGGACCAATCAGAGTGTGGTCTGAGGGGCTCGTAATCCAGTTGGTTGCAGCAGTTGCCATACCTTGTAGGACCTTGGGTCCGTGGTCTGCAGTCTCGAGTGTTGGCTAGGGCGCTGACCACCCAGTAGCTGGGAATCCCGTGGCTTAGGAGCTGGGAGCCTGGGTGGTAGTTCCTCGGCTGAATCTATCCGGGGTCATTCGGGTGGTCTGTTAGCTGTGGCCTGCTCGGAGAAGCCAAAGCCACAGGAGCAGCTTGGGAAGCCCACAGATGGGCTGTCTGATTCTGTCCGGGGTCAGTCGGGTGGTCTGTTAGCTGTGGCCCTGCTCGGGAGAGCCAAGGCTACAGGAGCAGCTGGAAAGCCCACCAGATGGGCTGTCTGAATCTCGCTGGGGTCAGTCGGGTGGTCTGTTAGCTGTGGCCTGCTCGGGAGAGCCAAGGCCACAGAAGCAACTGAGAAGCCCACAGATGGGCTGTCTGAATCTGTCCGGGGTCAGTTGGTGGTCTGTTAGCTGTGGTCTGCTCGGAGAGCTAAGGCCACAGGAGCAACTGAGAAGCCCACAGATGGGCTGTCTGAATCTGTCCGGGGGTCAGTCGTGGTGAGTCTGAGTTAGCTGTGGCCTGCTCGGGAGAGAAGCCAAGGCCACAGGAGCAGCTTGGGAAGCCCAGTAGATGGGCTGTTTGTATACAAAGGAATATTCTACATGTGTATGGCAGCAAGAAAATTTAAAGCAACAATCATGGCACACACACACACACACACACACACACACAGAAAATATACACGATGTAGACCGCCAACCAAGAGGCAAGATTAGTAAGTGAACCAGTTTAGAAGAAGAAACTAATGTTTGAAGAACATTCTCAAAGTTACAAGTACTTAATCTTACTTAAACATAGGCAATACCAGCAGAGAGCAATTATTTATTTATTTTATTTATTTATTGAAATGTTTCACCAGGAAGGCACACTGAGCAACAAGTTACTCATCTCCCCATGTGACCTAGGGAAGGGTACAATGGGGATGAGACATTATACATTCAAGTTACATAGATCAACATTTACATACATTTATTTAAGGCAGGTGTTACAAACAGTGTATGGCGTACAACGGGTAAATTGGAGAACAGTAGTAAGTGCTAGAGTAGGTGGAAGTAACTAGGTGCAGGCGTGAAAGGTAGGGTGAAATGAGGGAAGGGAAGAGCGTGTTCCAGAGAGACCCCTTCAGGATGCAGGAACCCTGCAAGGGGACACAGGGGCTAGAGAGTAAGGAGGAGAGGGCAATAGGAATTTAGAGAGGGAAGGAGAGAGAGGGGGAAGTGTGAATTAGCACCTAGAGGGATAGGGCCTGAGCCCAAAAGAAAACCCTTCAGGATGCGGAAGACCCTGCAAGGGGGCAGGAAGGCAAGTAGATAGGAATTTAGAGAGGAGGAAGTGTAACACCTAGGAGGATGGGGCCTACCTCAAGGAACCTGAAGGATGCTGGGGACCCTGTGAGGAGACAAGGATGGCCAAGAGGGGAAAGGGGAAAAGGAGGCAAGCCTAAGCACAGGAGGACCCTCCAGGATGCTAAGAACCCTGCAAGGGACTGCAAGGCTAGGGAGAAAGGAGGAGAGGAAGGGTGAAGTGTGAGAACTAGCACATAGGGAGAGGCTAGAATCAATCCCATGGAGGGCTTCAGGAGCTGAGGTCCCTGCAAGAGTACAGGGAGGCTAGGGGTGGGAGAAGGGAGGAGAGAGAGGTGGGGATCAAGGAGGAGGGGAGGTCACTTCCGAGGGTCAGTGGGTGAGATTCTGAAGGGGAGGATATGTAAAGGAGATAGAGGAAAGAAATTAAGGAGGGTCATAAACAGGAGCAGCTAGGTGCAAGGTAGTTGGAGGGCAGTGTTTATGGAGTAGAAGGAGGAGGAGTGACAAATTTGGGGAGATAGGGAGTTCCATATTTTAGAGAAGTGGTGAGAGTAACCAGACTGGCCAATGAGGGTAGAGCAGTGGGACAGTTAGTGTGCGAGTGTCGGTAGATCTAAGGGAGGGAGGTGGGGAGGTGTTATAAATGATAGGGAGAGGTAAGAAGGAGTTCACCCAGCCAGTGTTTGGAGATGAATTTATCACAGTGAGAGAGGTACCTATTTGTAAGAGAGGGAAGGAAAGGGCTTGATAAAGATTGCAGTGGTGGGTGCGAGAGGGAGCATCAAGGGCAAACCGCAGAAGGAGTTGAAGAGGTGTCCAAACTGGTCAGGGAGGACTTGGGAGCTGCACCATGGACTACGCACAGTAGTCAAAATGGGGAGGATCATCTTCTGGACAAGTTCACGCCAGCCGCAGGAGGGATGTAACTATGGTTCCTGAACAAGGTACCAAGCTTGGGTGCAGTTTTTCTGGATGGTGTCAATGTGTCCAGAGAAGGTGAGGTGTTGGTCTAGCCAGACCCCAAGGTATCTGAAGGAGGATGTGTCCTCTAGTAAAGTCCCATCGAGAGGTGCGGAGTGGCAGGGAAGTCTAGAGAGTCTCTGCCTTGTGCCAAAGGTCATGGAGACAGTCTTCTTGGCATTGAGGAATAATTGATGGTTAGCAAACCAGAGCTGGACCTTACTGAAATCATGCTGCAAGCTGGATGTAACCTCAGCTGGACATGAGCCAGATGCACACAGGACAGTATCATCAGCATACACGTGCATGGCGGAGGAAGGTGAGTAGACAGATGGCTGTATTCAATAACTTGAACAGAATACTCCCCATGTTATGTGCTGCAATATGAAACCAGGGGCCTCGATATTCTGAAAGGCACAAAGGGCAGTGCAAATGTTTGCGCTGCACTTTGCAACTGCCAGGGCCTCAGGATGCTTTATTCCAGTTGGGCACTAACTGACTGAATATAGGGCCATGTCAGCGCAGTGCTAAGTCAGGTATCACCACCCTGACATGGCTCCAGAAGTTATCCTCAGGAGTTGAAAGTACCAGAGTGCTATTACCAGTTTTAAAGGTACCCATGCAAATGAGCCCATTGGGCATACAAGGTGCTAAGGGGCCATTTGCATGGGTAGCAGAGGCAGATAGCGTGGCACTGCCTCACCATTGTCCATGATAGCTGTAGCTATCCCTGGTAGCTAGTGGCCCCCAATTGCTAGCCCCATAGTAAAAATAAAAATCCCTGGTGCTAGTGCCCCGGATCATCAGCGACATAAAATTGTTATCCCTGTAGTAGTGGTCCCCCGATCACCAGTCCATAGTAAGATGAAAATCCCTGGTGCTAGTGGTCCTCCTCCCTCCAATCACCAGCCCTGATGTATAAATAATTGTCCCTGATGCTAGTGGTACCCTCCCCGATTGCCCGCCTCCATGATGACAGGAGAATCCTGGTGCCAGGGTCCCTCCCTCCGCTGATCGCCAGCTCAAAGTACAAAAAGCCTCTCTGGCATCCAGTGGTTCCACCCCATGGCATCAGACATACTGCCCCAATTCACCTTAGCATTATCCACAGTGCGCGGGTGCATATGGCGACTGGCAGCCCTCTTCACACCTCCTCTGCTGGCCATCATATGTAGGCAGGGGGTGCACCTTATTTATAGGACAGGGTGACGGCCCCGCCCTATAAATAAGGTGCACTTCCTGCCTGTACATATGTCAGCCTGCAGAGGAGGTGTGAAGAGGGCTGTGCCGGTCGCCACATGCCTCACGCGGCACTGTGGATAATGCTAAGGTGAATGGGGAAGTATGTCTGGTGCCATGGGGTGGAAACCACTGGATGCCAGAGAGTTTTTTTTTGGTACTTGGGCTGGCGATCAGCAGGAGGGAGGGGACCACTGGCACCAGGGTTCTCTTGTTGCTCATTGAGAGGCTGGCAATCAAAGGGGGGGAAACTACTAGCACCAGGGAATATAAGTAATTTGCACATCGGGGCTGGCAGTCGGAGGGAGGGGAAACACTACCACCAGGGATAATTATTTATACATTGTGGTTGCCGATCGGGTGGGGGAACCACTAGCACCAGGGATATTTCTCTTGCTATGGGGCTGGTGATTGGAGCAAGGGGCCATTAACACCAGGGACAATTATTTATATGTTGGGGCAGGCGATCGGAGGTGGGGGAACCACTGGCACCAGGGATTTTATTAACTTAGGGATCATGGCTGGGGCGCGTAACGACCACAGGTGGGTATGCCCCCAGCAACCAACTGGCTGGTTGGCTGCATTACCCGTGACAGCCACTAGGGTTGCATGGATTAAAAAGGTTTTTTTCTTCATCGGTATTTACATGGCAAAGGAGCGCCGCAGAAACCCTTTTGTGCCATGCAGACCCACTAAATATCAGCTTGCGCCAATATTCCTGTTTCCACCCCACCATCTGCATATCCCTTTTGGTTTAGCGTGCACTGCACCTGTTTGCCGTGCAGCAGAGCCTTTTCAATATTGGGCTCCAGTGTAAAACCTGGTTTGTGGGGCAAACACCGCTTAGCGCCTGCGCAAACCTTTGAATATCGGAAACCAGGTCCTTTCTTTACTTAGGCGAGGGTGATATTTATCTCTCCAAAGAGTCCCAACCTGAAATCCAAATGTTAAATTTACCAAATTAATCATGATAACTGAAACGGACACTAATAAAGGAACTGCATGTCTGGAGAACGAAGCAGGTTACGCAGTCACAGTCGGACGCTGAATTCCATCAGTGCAGACAACACTTTCAAAGCGTGTAGAAACAGTAAAAATTTCAAGACTTTATCAGCCCATTCAGGTATCCTCAGTGTCCGATTCATGAGCTGCAGGAGGACTTTATATTCTGGGATCCCGTTAGTATTAATTATTTTTATAGTTCGGTAACAATAGAGAGGCAGTCTTATTTTTAAACAGAAAACCAATTCTGGGTCTTACTGTGATGATTATTGTCTTCTACACTGTTGCAGACAAAGTCTGTGAAAGCAAGGAAGATGTGGTACTGGTGGAGGAGACTGAAATATTTGCAGTGCAATTAAGGTCTTTCTTTTTATTTTTGCAAATCATGTGTTTTTGGGGGTAATTGCAGCATCATAAAAGGAATGTAAAGATTGCATATCGTAATCACCATAGCATAACAATACATTTTAACTATTATAAATCATCATGTTTGAAGTAGTAATCAATAATTTACATTTCATACGCCAAAGCATCAGTTATAGACAGACACTATCATGATACTATAATGGAGTAAATTATCCGATCTATGAGGTCAATCCACTTATTAAATGAGGTGAGAGAGATTCTGGGTCCACTGTCCTGCTGGTTGCTTGTATAGTAGTCAAAATAGTTTGCATGATACAAAAAGTTATAGAACAGTGCAGTCAAAAATACCTGCTTCCCATATTGGAAAAGGCTCTGTACTTGTTTATACCTTTAGAATATTAATATTAATCTTTAACAGCCATATTGTATGCTTTAAAGATTGAGATCTTGATTTATTATATTATTTTTGTTGATACCTTCCAAAATCTTTAATGGGTCCATTTTTAAACTTAATTTATTAATGATCATAAATGCATTTTTCCACCAATCCTGTATCAGTTTTCATGACCACAAAAACACGAATAAAATGTGCATTTCGACTAGTTCAGTTCACGTCTTTTAATTTAGCTTTCTAAAGCATATATCGTGAAGTAGGCTCTGTTAATGTTGTATTGTATGGCTCTATCTCTGGAAGCTGATTATAAACTAACAGATCGTGAATCGGATATTCCAGTGTGTTTCTGTTAAGTTGTTATTAATTTCTTAGACCTTTATTTTTCACTTTTGTAAATAGTTTCTCCTTTTTATTTTGCAATTTAATCATTAACCAGACAAACAATCCTTTGGCTTTCTTATCTGTTATCTACCTAGTTCCTTTTTGGAGATATATGTACATGCCCAGTTCAGTGCTCTTTCCCACCTTGAGTAATCTTTTGCATATATACTATTAAGCTGAAGATACCTGAAAAGTCTGACAGGAGGCACTACAATGCAATGAAGGTCATAAGACTAAAGAAAATTAGTTAAAACTACACAGTTACCAATTAAATAATGTGTAGTAATACCAACATTTAAAAAAGCTAAACAGAAAGTGTTTTATGAAAATTAGGTTTAAACCGTAATGTAATTTTATGTAGCCATATAAAAGAATTGTATTGATAGTCTGTCATTACAAAAATAGTATTGACACTACGAATTCGCCATTTTTTGACTGTGTCACAACTAAAAAACATGCATCAGCGCTGGCCGGTGGCACTGAGGTTGGTGGCTGGGCCTTTACCTCGCTCCACGCCCGGCGACCGGGTTGAGTGGACTCGGGTTGTCAGTGGTCGGCCGGGGAGACAGGCTTGAGTGTCCAACGACAGCTCGCCATCTCCGGGAGGGATTTGGCCGATGCCCGATACTTGCCCAATACTTGACCCACCCTGAGTGGAGGCTCGAGAAATGCAAGCTCCAGTTTGGGAGTAGAGGGTGGCCAATGAGCAGCCAGGACATCGGTGTTTGCGCTTACGTCAGGGAGCGTACGCGTTGCTCAGGGAGGGATGAAACCAGAAACTGCCTGAAACAGCCAGGAAGATGGGAGACTGAGGCCATGCCCACGATCTGCGGATCCTGACCAGCAGACCTTTCGACTGTGAAATGTGAGTATCGGGCACTTGTCCCCCACCTCTTCCCGCCGAAGTAACCCTTGACTACATGGGGCTTGAGGGTCTGACTGGGTAGGGTTCCTGGCAGTGGATGTCCACTTGTCTCCTGAAGGATCGGAGGTGGCAGGCAAGGGGAGAGATAAAGAGTAACTACAAAACAAAAAAAACATGCATCAATAATGTACTGAAAGAGCTGGTTCAGATAGTATCAATATATACAGAACAGTATGACATATAACTAACTATTATTTTTTTATCTTCTTTCTCGCCCTCCCGACTGGCCCCTTCCACTGCCCTCCCAGCCCCATCACCCGGCATCCACTGGACTCACCGCTGGCTGTTCTCGAGATGCCAGCTGGCTGGTTCTGCGGCACCCGAGGGGCTGGCATCATCTCGATGGTGGGGATACTTTTCCTTCTTTTCTTTTCTTCCTCCCCGAGTACAGCATGGTGGGCGTGCGGTGATGCCAGTGGCTGCTGCCGCACGCTTCATGCGGTGGCACACCAGACATCTGCCCCGCATCCACCCTTCATCTGTGGGTCCATTGCGCCATCCCCCAGCCACCACTAGGGCCAGGCAAACAGCGGACTCCATTCCGCCTCCATGGGAGAAGAAAGCTGTTCTCTGGATGCTCGATCTTCTCCCTCCCGGCCGACCCTGCAGCCTGCTCGCACCATGAACATGGGTCACCGGCGTGGCAGGAGGTAAGGCATAGATGCCTCAGCCTCCACGCCACTGGGCCAGTTGATATATAACTAATTAATAATGGCTGGCAAGCTTTCTTAAAAAATACGCTTCTAGCCCTAATAGTTGCAAAGTTAGACCTTTCAAAAGATGATTTCTTTAAACTATGATAACTTTGTAACTGTTAGGGCTAGAGACTTCTGTCTCTATCCCCACTGGTGACTACATCCCCAGGACTTACCTTACCAGGTACATTCCCCATGGATTGCCTCCTTCCCTGTGATGGGGCTAGGAGGGGAGGTCCATCCTCCCCAGACACAAAACCCAGTTTGCCAGTTGAGTTCCTGGCAGTGGAACAGGTGGGGCATTAAAGCACAGAACATCATTTACGGCTGCCCTGCTGTCCATTTTCCTATAGGTTTTGCCCCATTCCCTGGTGCTAGGCACAAGTTGACATGCGACGGTGGAGGCATGCATACACTGCAAAGTCCCACAGCTCCCTTCCCTTTGTGCAGGCTATGTTTGCATTACCACCAAACCTCCACCTGGTGGCAGTATTGTGGTGGTGCCAATAAGCCGTCCCCTCCCAGGGAAGGAGAGCTGTCCATCAGTCACTTAATACTCTCACATCAACCCCAGCAACCTGAGACCACTCGATCTTGGGTTGCCATCGCAGGAGTTGGGCTACCACTGCGCCTGAGTTGGCTGTGATTTCATTATTTGTCATTTTAACAACATATTAAATCAACATATAATACACAAGTAACAATGCAGGAGAACTGTATTGTTAGACTTTATACATGTTGATTGGACTCCAAGTTTTCCTTTAAAAAACACACAAACATAGAATTTGGTGGCAGATAAGAATGCTTGGCCCATCCATTCTACCCATTTTCCCTGACTATATTGTCACACATACCCTACTTGATCTGACCTCTCCCACACTTCCCAATACAATATCTTTATGTATATCCTCCATTCTTGGACTCCACTGTTGCTTTTGCCCCACCACCTCCGCTGGAAGACTGTTCCAGACATTCACCACTCTTTCCGTGAAGAAGTGCTTCCTCACATCTTTCCTAAAATTATCCCTGCCAACTTCATTGCACCTCCTTGTTCTTGTGCATCTTTTTCTGAAAATCTCCTCCTGTACCTTATTTACTCCTGTGAGGTACTTGTAGGTCTCTATCATATCCCACCCCCACCTCTCTTCCAGGATGTACATATTGAGATCCCTTAGTTCTCCATGTAGTGCTTCTGATGTAGACTCTGCACCATTTTTGTTGCCTTCATTTGGACAGCCTCTGCTCTATTTATGTCCTTTTGAAATGTGGTTTCAGAACTGAACACAGTACCCCAGGTGGGGCCTCACCAGCAGTCTATACAGTGGTAATGCCACGTCCCTACTGGTAGTGATACCCTCCTTATGCACCCCAGCATCACACTGGCCCTAACAGTTGCCTTGTCACACTGCCTGACAACCTTTAGGTCATCAGATATGATTACCCCCTTGTCTCCTTCCTGCTTGGTGACCGTCCATACCTCTTCTCCCACTTTGTACTCCACCTCTGGGTTTCTGAGCCCCTAAGTGCATGATTTTGCAGTTTTCACATTAAAACCTACCTTCCAGACTTCTGGTAACGTTGTTGAGATGGTGGCAGCCTGAACACAATATCTCCTGCTTCACCCCAGCTATGTATTGTAATCCGCCAGTGAGTTACTTATTTTAAAAAGTACATTACCTTGACTGCTGACCATTTATGTTGGGAAACCAGCGCTTCCGAAGAAACAGAAAATCAGCTCAAAGGGGCAAGATGAAGCAGTTACCAATAGACACCGACATCGAGGATTCGTGGCCTCAGTTAGGCCTGCTGTCTCTCTGAATTGTCCTGCGACCCTGAACTGGAGGACGAGGAACCACAAAATCAGACGAGAGCATTGCAAAAATTCTCCACTCAGTCAGTAAGATTGAATCTGGATTGCTGACATGCATATGGACCTTAAAACCATGGGCTGCAAGGTACAACAAAACGAAAAATCACCGAAGTCGCAAAGCCCAGGAGAGCAGTGACAGGATCCTCCTTTACTTGCTGCAGTGTGATCGCTACACATACCAGACTAGAAGATGCGAAAACCGAGCATGGAGAAACAATTTAAGAATACATGGAGTGCAGGAAGGGCCGTGGATGGCTTGCCCACCCGGCAGACTTCATACAACATCTCTTGAAGTCTCAACTTTGATTCCTTCTGATTTACCCATGGAAATACAGAGAGCCACCTTTCACTCAGGCCGTGACCAACAGATCCTAAAGCCTGCCCGCATTCTTGGATTGTCCAAATGCTGCATTTTCAGACCAAGGAATACATATTAAAGGAGGTATGGAGACACAAAGACCTGCAATTTGCAGATCAAAATATATTTTTGATCATGATTTTCCACCGAGCTACAGGTAAAGAGAGTCCAGATAAGGCAAATAGTAAAGGAGCTGAGAGAAAGGCAAATATCAGGGCTCAGCTGAACTTCCTGCAAAACTAAAGGTTCTTCTGGATAATGGGACCAAAGTATTCAACTCACTTGCTGATGCAGCCCGTTTCTGGTGGAACACAAGCCATCAATCCCCAGCCTGGAACTAGAGACACTGGAGCACAAGTTACAGGCAGGAGCAGGGGAAGACAGAACAGGGGTCGCAAGAGATTTCCTCTGTGGTGTCTTCCACAATCAACAGCCCTGACGTTGGTGAAGCTTGTGAAGAAAATGGATCCAGGATCTTCACCCTCGCATTGAGAGAACAATTCTGCCCTCAGGTGATCTTCCCTCAAATATTGGGAGGTTCTTATAGTTATTTCAGCGGGAAAGGGATGGGTTGTCTGTTTGGGACCCGCTGAACATCATGGTGATATCTGCAGCTTATTTGTGCTAGGAGCTGCTACCCTTGAAAGCAGAGTTTGTGCGGTGTTTGAACTGGACTGGGACAGGATAAGAAATTCTTTTGGCTTGCTAAAACAGAAATAGATGAAGTAGAAATCGTAGAATTCCCCTAGTTATAGTCTCACTGTTTTCCTTCCTCTCCACTATTCGGATATTATTTACCATGTTAGGCTAGCATAGCCAGGTACCTTTGTAAAGCTAGGAGGAAGGTGATGGATAATATTTAATTTAAGGAAGAAAGGAGCTCATAATTGTCCTGAACTTTTGGAATGGGAGGAGTTACTTGCTAACCAACTGGGTTGTTGGTTTTTCAAGAGTAAGCCCAGAACACTGGGAGGATATATTGCAGGAGTTTATTAAAGGTACTGCAGCCTAAAGACAAAATGAGGGTGGGGGCAAGGGCCTAGTCACTATTAATAGCTAAAACATCAGTCGGACAACAATGTTAATTGATGGCATGTTAATGCAGATACTGTTGTTGCTCACCAGTTATAGGTATTACGTGCAACACCACGAGGAGATTGAGAACTCCTCCTTCCTAATAACGGTGGTGTGTCCACGACTGGACTATATTTACCTAGGAAGTCATCACATGGTTATTATAAAGGCAGGACAGAATTTCATTTTTGCAGCAATACAAATGAGTTAAAAATACTTAACAAAAGGTTACTTAAAAGTTTGGCTTCATGTTTAAAGTTGTTTATATGTTTCTAGTACCTCTGTGTTTGTTAGTCAGAGGGATACGAACTGGATACACAGTCTATCTCTATTTATAAAAGTTCTAATTCAATATCTGAGTACGAACATATAAGAATAAAGGGCTCAGAGGTGCCATATAGCTTTGGAACTAGATACAGGTCATACCCCATTATTTCTGATAACAAGACATGGATGATCTAACAATTATCTCTTATAATGTCAAAGGATATATTGCCAGTAAAAGAGCCAGTTTACTATGGAATTAAACAAGCTACACTGTTCAATTGCTTTCCTGCAAGAAACCCACCTAGGACCACAAGGACACCTCAAATTGAGACAAATGTGGGTGGACAGAGGAAGCGCCTACTCTCCGAATGGGAGGAAAGCGGGGTGGCCATATTAATAAGGAAGGGCTGCCATTCCAAATTCAAATGGTTGAGGAGGGCTTGAAAGGACGCTCCTGAGGGTTACAGGGACTATTCGGGGAAATGTTACATCTAGTGAATGTATATGCACCCAATAGCCAGACTCATTGTTTTTACAAAATGTTATGCCCAAGATAGCCACCTTACCAGAAGGTCAGTTGATAATGGAGGAGACTTTAATATGGTCCTTTCACCAGGTATAGACAGAGCTTCACATACAGGGGCATATGGCAAACCAGCTACACAAGTGCTGTCGGCCATGACTGGAAGAAATAGGACTGGTGGCTATCTGGAGACAGCAGCATAGAGGGAAAGAGATTTTACTTTTTTCACCAGCCAGGCAGTCCTATTCCAGAATAGATTTTTTCTAATACCCAAAATTCAAGCCCATCGGATCATAATTTCTATAATTCTTAATATTAGTATCTCAGACCATGTGCGGTTCTGAACAATGGTGGACAAACAACATGGCATTTGAATGTCTCGCTTTAACTGTCAAGGGTTTTACCAAGAAATTAGCAGGATTAATAAAAGAGATCTATGAGAAGTGTCTCTAATCTCCACCTGGGAGGCGTTAAAAGCAGTGGTTAGAGGGAGCCAATTAGCCTAGCCTCAGCAAAGAAAAAACTAGCTTAGATCTCCCAAGATAGGATATTAACCCAGATTAGTAAACTGGAGGAGAGCACACAAACGCCTACCAAAAGTTCAATTTTAAAAGGCTTTGAAGGGGAAAGGGAAAATTACAGATCCTAGATAATTGCAGCGTGGAGGGTCAGCTAAGATTCCGAAACCAGAGATACCATGACACGGTAGCAGAGCTACAAAATTGTTGGCAATTCTACGCACAGCTCAAGTGGATAGAACAGTAGCTAAACTATGCAATAAATCTGACCCCACAAAGCCTTGGACTACCCCATCAGGCAATGCGGAACAGTTTAGGCAGTTCTATCAAGCCTTATACCAGGAAGAGAAAAGAAATGTAGATAATAAACGCAGACAGCACAATTTATGCAAGACCTCCCAATACCCAGATTATCAGAAGCAGCAGGGGGAAGAACTAAAGAGCCTGATAACACCACAAGAGGTCAAGCGGATAATACAATCCCTCCCCTCAGGAAAAACCCCAGGCCCTGATGGCTTCTCATCAGAATTTTATAAACAGTTTAAACATGTCCTGGCTCCTATTTTAACCACTGTATTTAATGAGTGTCTTGGGAAAGTCGCACTCGGACTCTTGGAGAGAAGCTATTACCAGTGTTCTACCTAAATGAGGTAAGCCATTGGATAGTTGTAGGGCATGTAGACCAATATCATTATTAAACCAGGACCGGAAATTCTTTCCAAAGTATCATCGACCAGATTACAAAAACACATGGAATATTTACATAGAAACATAGAAACATAGAAACATAGAAGTTGACGCAGATAAGGACCGAAGGCCCATCCAGTCTGCCCATTTCTTTTCTACCTTATAAATGTGCCATCGCCTTTGCTCTGTCAGTGACCTATCTATTCATAGTCATTTGTATTGCTCCATTATGCCTATCCCATGCCTGTTTAGCCTGCACTGTATTCATAGCCACCACTTCTTGTGGTAAGCCATTCCATGCATCTACCACCCTTTCTGTGAAAAGAATTTCCTACATTTCCCCTTAATCGGCCTCCCTCTAATCTCATGCTGTCCTCTTGTCCTGCTATTTTCTTATATTTAAACATGTTAGACTCTTTCACCTTGTTTATGCCCTTAAGGTGTTTAAATGTCTCGATCATATCACCTCTCTCCTCCTTTGCTCAAGGGTATACATATTGACTCCGTTAATCTGTCCTCATATGTCTTCTGATGCAGTCCCTGCACCATTTTGGTTGCCCTTCTCTGGACTGCCTCAATTTGGTTAATGTCCTTGTGAAGGTGTGGCCTCCAATACTGCACGAGTACTCCAGATGGGGCCTAACCAATGTCTTGTACAGAGGGATTATTACCTCCCTCTTACGACTTGTGATACCCCTACTAATACATCCTAACATCCCCTAGCCTTACTACTGCTTTAGAGGTCTGCTTGGATGATTTTAGGTCATCAGTGATGATGATGCCCAAGTCTCTTTCTTCCTTTGTGACTGCTAGCAACTCCTCCCAGCCTATAAGTGGCTTCAGGGTTTCTCTTCCTATGTGCATGATTTTGCATACCCTGACCAAACAGGATTCATCCCGAACAGACATCTAGCGGATAATATATGGAAATTGTTAAATATATTGGCATACAGCTCCCCTACAACTTCAGCCAACTTGCCCTGTTTTTAGATGCTGAGAAAGCATTTGACCACTTAAATTGGGAATATTTACAAGTAGTGATGGGAAAAATGGAACTGGGCGATAAATTCATTCATTGGGTTTCTTTATGCTACAATCAACCTTTAGCCAGGGTACAGGTAAATGGAACCTTATTTGCAAATATTCGCTAGAAAGAGAGCGAGGCAGGGTGCCCCTCTCCCCCTATTGTTTTGCGTTAAGTTTAGAGCTGTTAGCAATTGCAATCCGTAATCTAAAGATATTCAGGGATCCAAGTGGGCAGCTGTTGTTGTAAGGTATCTATGTATGCTGACGACACTTTGTTGTTTGTGGATAAGCCCCATCTCTCAATCCCCAACTTGCTGATATTGCTTAGAAATTATGGGACCATTTTGGGGTTCAAAATAAATGTAGAAAAATCAGAGCGTTACATATAAAAGGGACTGTGGACCCAATCATGAAGGCAGGGACACCCTTTAAGTGGGTGCAGGACAAAATAAAATACCTGAGTATATGGATCCTCAAGGAATCTTTCCAAGCTATATTCAGTTAATTATGGTCCCCTATTTAAGCAACTTTTCAGAGACATGAAAAGATGGCAAAAGATACCACTATCCTTATCTAATAGAATAGAAACAACTAAAATGAATGTTTTACTGAGGCTTCTTTTACTCTTTTCAACTCTTACCTAGTACATATTCCTAGGTGAGACTTACAAAATTGCAACAGAAAATAACACATTTTATTTGGGCAGGCGAAGCCCAGAATCCATAAAGTTCTTTTACAGACACATAAACTTAAAGGAGGTATGGGCCTCCCAGACATACAGAGATACTATTGGACAGCTCAGTTGGTCCCACTAATAAAGATGCTAAGTAAAGCACAGCAAATACAGTGGTGCACCCTCGAGGCAACTTCTCATGGGGAGACTCCTTTGTGGGTACTGCCCTGGACAATTCTGCCACATATGTTGCACTCTATTAGCAACCAGTGGACTAAGCATACTGTGGCAAGCTGGCTGAAAATCAGAACAATTGGGAAAAACCAACTTGTGTGTGGTCAGATATCCCTTGCATTGGCTCCAGATTTATCAGTCATGAGGGAGACACTAACATAGTTAGATAGACCAGGCAGGGTCTGTGCTCACTGTCTCCATTTCTTGAGTGAGATCTTATTAAAGATTTTCAAAACTACAGCAGAAGTTTGGCCTCCCCATGCTGATTTTTATAAGTATCTCCAATATAGACACTATATAAATGCTACGGTGGAATTACCACCCAGAATAGAGATTTAGAGGAAGGCGTAGTGACTACAAAAATAAAGCAATCTCCCTAGATCTGAAACATTTTCACTATATAATTGGCTTCTTTTTGCATCCCAGCTTTACTAGAGGTGAAGTCTAACCTGCTTCAATTCAAAAGCAAACTTTTCAAGATGATGAGCAGGCCTAAACAGTCTGCAGCTCCAGACTCTGGTAGGGTAGCTGCCTGAAGGGCCCTCTGAGCTGTCTAATAGTGTGGTTCTCCAGGCTCTAAAGGACTTGCAAAAATATGTCTGAGACCTAGACAAGATAGTTGACACTTTTAATAATAGAGTGTCAGTCCCAGAGACTAAAATGGATTCCCTACAATTGGAAAGCTAAATGACTCATACAGCAGCTGAAAAGCTGTGGTAGTCTCCTCCAAAGTGGTTCAGGAGAATAAGATACTATGTCTTCACTTGGAACAGCTGGAAAATGGTGCCCGATTAACAAACCTATGACTGTTGGGCATCCCAGAGGGTCGAGAAGAGCAGAACTGATTAAATATGTGACCGATTTTATTCAAACTACCCTGAATTTGGATTTACAAGGTTTCATTTTTAACGCTATCACATCACTCCCCACCACCAGCCGAGGGATTCTGAACGACCCCACTCTCTTGGTAGTTATGGCAGTTATTCTTCTTCGGGACTTGGTACTCTCAGCTGCCAAAGCAAAAGGTCAGCTCACTCTACCAGATAGCACCAGAGTATTCTGCTTTCTTGACTTCTCCTATGCAACTCGCCAATGTAGAAAATTGTTTGCTGCAGTCCCGGCTGAACTTTGGAAACTGTGCATCGCCTACACCCTACTTCTACCAGTGAAACTTGCCTCAGTTACTCTAATAAGACCTGCCTTTTCACAGACCTGGGAGAAGCTGGCAAAGAGTATTGAAAATTACAGAGGACTTCAACATGCATTCTCTGTGTGTGTCTGCAGAAGCAGAGGACTGAATATTTAAAATATTTACTTTGGTTTGTCTGCTTTTGCAATGTACGTGATGCTTATCACCTTTTGTTTTATTACTACTGATTGAAGCGTTGTTATGGCTTTACCTTACATGTTCTATACTAAACTGTGAGCCAATTTTATATGGGGCCATTTAATAGATATGTTGCTTTTTACCAGTATTATTACTTTGGAGTTTGTATGTATTGCAACACTTATGCATGTTCACGGGGTACTGTGCACCGTAACACTGCAGCCCTGTGGCAAGTAGAAACTAACTGCTTACTTCTCAGACTCGCTGCATGGGTTGACAGTCACCATTTTCTATGTAGCGCAAGAGGAGGCTTTCTAATAGTTATTGAATATTTTTCAACTGTGAATCATTATTACTGTTTCTGCTGTTTCACAATGAGTTTTTTATCCCTCTTACTCATTGTAGGCGATGATCTGGTTTTCCTCTACAGCCAGAATCGGACTGCTATACATGTTGTTATTTTCCTGTATATTTTATTATTATGACCTTATTTAGAAATAGTCCAAAGTTCACTGGGCTACATTCTGATCCTTTTTGATTTTGATTATTTTTGATCCTCATGCAGCTTATGACTGTCCATTGGATGTCGGCCATGAGGGTCGATACTCTGGATCTTATCAAGTGTGTCAGTGATGTTTATAGCTTGTGGTCATAGCACTTTTCTGCCACTTTATGAGATAGCAGTTGTTTGATTTATACTTATTTACTGATATTCTCACTATGTGGTAACATGGAGAGACAATAAATTAAATCCATTGTATATAAGTTCTCTTGCTGTAACCATTTCTATGCCTTGGAACCCAGGATTTGTACTTTGTGGGTGTGATATTCAGACTACTTCAGGATGTGGTACAGAAAGCCTGGGTGCAACAACGGATGCACAGGGCCGTGGACAGGGTGAAATTCAGTGGAGCTGCGCCATGGCACAACATCGTTGAATATCACTCCTTGGCCACCCACAGTGTGCATAGGCGCGGTGGCACTGCACCAGCGCAAGTGGCCAGAGTGGAGCTGGGATGTGATAATGCAAGTGCCATTGCGATAGGTGCAACCACCGCGATATTCAAAAGTGCACATGCAAATGGGGCCATAATGCAAGGTAAGGCAAATGGGGCCATTGCATGACATTATGGCCCCATTTGCATGCAGGTGCGCTTGATCCTCACGACCGATGCCCCTGCACAAGTGGCAACACGCCCAGCCCGATCACGGGCAATATGTCGGAAAGGCGCAGCTAAGCCTGCTTCCTTCAGCCCACAGCAACCAGCTGAGCACCGGGCTTTCGCCCGCCAGGCGGTCGGCAGGCACCTAGCCGAACTTGGGAACCACAAGGCCAGGAGGAACAGTGAGGGAGCAGTCGGGAAAGGTGCAGCCAATCGGTAGCTTAGGCCCACCAGGCACAGCAGCCGATTGGCTCTCCTGCCCCATTGACTTACACTGGCTCAGTTTGCATTGCTGAAATCTGTGTGGAACTTGAACATTTGTTTTTCTTTTGTCTTTTACTCTTCCCTGGTGTTCTACTGCAAGTTTCCCAGAAGAGCTGCTTCCACTCTGGTGAGACATCTATAGAGGGCAACTGCTGTTGATTCTGTTGAATTCTGCTGGACTCTGTTAGCAGCAGGGGCCAGATGCTGAGGTGCCACTCTCCTTCTAGTTTTATATGTGTAAATCATCAAAAAAGTGCTGTTATCCACTATTGTATTGTAAGGAAACTACTGTTTACTGCTCTTTAAAGTATTGCAGCTCCTTGTCTGAATATGTAAGGTGGGCCAGACGCTGAGGCGCCACAGGACCCCACAGTCCTTTGTAGTGCAGATTTGGTCAGTGGCGCTCAGAAAAGGCTTGCTGCTGCCTTTATTAATTGCTGCACTCTCCTCTGTCTCTCTCAGCCTGCTTCTTCAGCCCGCAGCAACCAGCTGAGCGCCGGGCTTCACCCGCCAGCGGCGGTCAGTGGCACCTAGCCGAACTTGGGAACCACAAGGCCGGGAGGAACAGCGAGGAGCAGTCGGGAAAGGCGTAGCCAGTCGGTAAGCGAGCGCCCACCAGGCACAGCAGCCGATTGGCTCTCCTGCCCCATTGACTTACACTGGCTCAGTTTGCATTGCTGGAAATCTGTGTGGGACTTGAAAATTTGTTTTCTTTTTGTCTTTTACTCTTCCCTGGTGTTCTACTGCAAGTTTCCCAGAAGAGCTGCTTCCACTCTGGTGAGACATCTATAGAGGGCAACTGCTGTTGATTCTGTTGATATCTGCTGGACTGTGTTAGCAGCAGTGGGCCAGACGCTGAGGCGCACTCTCCTTCTAGTTTTTATGTGTAAATCATCAAATAAAAGCGCTGTTATCCACTATTGTATTGTAAGGGAAACTACTGTTTTAGTGCTCTTTAAGTAATTGCAGCTCCTTGTCTGAATATGTAAGGTGGGCCAGACGCTGAGGCGGCACTGGGACCCCACAGTCTTTGTAGTGCAGATTTGGTCAGTGACGCTCAGAAAAAGGCTTGCTACTGCCTTTATTAATTGCTGCACCTCCTCTGTCTCTCCAGCCTGCTTCCTTCAGCCCACAGCAACCAGCTGAGCGCTGGGGCCGCTCGCCAGCGGGCGGTCGCGCAGGCACCTAGCCGAACTTGGGAACCACAAGGCCAGGAGGAACAGTGAGGAGCAGTCGGGAAAGTGCAGCCAATCGGGTAAGCGAGCGCTCCACCAGGCACAGCAGCCGATTGGCTCTCCTGCCCCATTGACTTACACTGGCTCAGTTTGCATTGCTGAAATCTGTGGGACTTGAACATTTGTTTTCTTTTGTCTTTTACTCTTCCCTGGTGTTCTACTGCAAGTTTCCAAGAAGAGCTGCTTCCACTCTGGTGAGACATCTATAGAGGGCAACTGCTGTTGATTCTGTTGAATTCTGCTGGACTCTGTTAGCAGCAGGGGCAGATGCTGAGGTGCCACTCTCCTTCTAGTTTTGTATGTGTAAATCATCAAAAAAGCGCTGTTATCCACTATTGTATTGTAAGGGAAACTACTGTTTTAGTGCTCTTTAAAGTAATTGCAGCTCCTTGTCTGAATATGTGTAGGGGCAGACGCTGAGGCGCCACAGGACCCCCCACAGTCCTTTGTAGTGCAGATTTGGTCAGTGACGCTCAGAAAAAGGCTTGCTACTGCCTTTATTAATTGCTGCACCCTCCTCTGTCTCTCTCCAGCCTGCTTCCTTCAGCCCACAGCAACCAGCTGAGCGCGGGGCTTCACTCCGCCAGCGGGCGGTCAGTGGCACCTAGCCGAACTTGGGAACCACAAGGCCGGGAGGAACAGCGAGGAGCAGTCGGGAAAGGCGCAGCCAATCGGGTAAGCGAGCGCCCACCAGGCACAGCAGCCGATCGGCTCTCCTGCCCCATTGACTTACACTGGCTCAGTTTGCATTGCTGAAATCTGTGTGGGACTTGAAATGTGTTTTTCTTTTGTCTTTACTCTTCCCTGGTGTTCTACTGCAAGTTTCCAGAAGAGCTGCTTCCACTCTGGTGAGACATCTATAGAGGGCAACTGCTGTTGATTCTGTTGAATTCTGCTGGACTCTGTTAGCAGTAGTGGCCAGACGCTGAGGCGCCACTCTCCTTCTAGTTTTATATGTGTAAATCATCAAAAAAAGTGCTGTTATCCACTATTGTATTGTAAGGGAAACTACTGTTTTAGTGCTCTTTAAAGTAATTGCAGCTCCTGTCTGAATATGTAAGCAGGGCCTAGACGCTGAGGCGCCACAGGACCCCCCACAGTCTTTGTAGTGCAGATTTGGTCAGTGACGCTCAGAAAAAGGCTTGCTACTGCCTTTATTAATTGCTGCACCCTCCTCTGTCTCTCTCCAGCCTGCTTCCTTCAGCCCACAGCAACCAGCTGAGTGCCGGGGCTTCGCTTCCACCAGCGGGCGGTCAGTGCACCTAGCCGAACTTGGGAACCACAAGGCCGAGGAACAGCAAGGGAGCAGTCGGAAAGGCGCAAAATTTTGCCCATCCGCCTCTTCCCCTTCCTGTGTGTTAATTTATAGGCATCTTCCTGCCAAATCTCTTCCCGCCCACAGCACTTTTCTCTCAACCAATAGACAGTCACACCAGCTTGCTGACCCAACCAGTCAGCAACTTCGCTACTCCCTATTGCCAACTATCAATATCCCCTCAGAATGGGAGCTTGCTACTGATACTCCTGTCACTAATAGCCATAGGGTTCCACAATGAAGATGACCCTATTATACAATCTGAAGTGGTCAACCCGCTAGTTTCTCTGGAACATCCCCGTGGCTGACACCCATACCCTCATATATGTCTTGCCATTGCTGCATCAACTACAGTGGTACAATCACCATAAAGTTACACACATCACCACATATATGTCTCAGACAAGGCCCCACTACTGGGTATATAGATCCCCACTAAGCCTAGTCATCAAACTGCTAATTGGTATCCCGACACACTACCTTAAATCCACAGGGAGCACCTAAAACAAAGAGTGGCAACGGAATAAAAAAGGAGGACCAAAGACAGCCCCTCTCCCTATCACTGGCAGCCCTTATGAAATTACTGATCTTCCTATTGCTCTGTATTGGTAATGTAGAAATTAACCCTGGACCTCTTGAAAGCATCACCTCTCCTCAGACCTATCCTCAATTAAAGCTCTCAGTTTCCTGCATATTAATGTATGCAGTCTGTTGAAAAAATTTACATTGCTACAATCCTGGTTGCCCATACCTTGCCAGACTTTCTTGTGATAACTGAGACATGGCTCAAGACCACCACAATGGACAGGGAAGTTAACCTACCTAACTATCAGCTATTCAGAGCTGATCGCCAAACAAGGGAGGCGGAGTAGTCATATATGTAAAGCTGGTTTAGTTGTATCCTGTACTGCTGCAACATCTATGCCCAAGGAATTTGAGTGTCTATCTCTAAAAGTCTCTCTCCCCAATACAGCAGCTTTCCATTTAATTGGATGCTACAGACCCCCTCTGCTGAACACAAGCTCTTATCCCACCTGGGAAACCTGGTCAAGTCCTGTACTGAAGAAGTCATTATCATAGGGGACCTGAATTTCAACTGGCTCACCCAGGCAGCTACACCTCTGGTATCATTCTGTGACACCTATGGGCTCACACAGTTAATTAATGAACCAACAAGACTAAATGCAAGGAATAGTAGTAACAGTACCTACTTGACATCATACTAGTGAGTAAACCACATCTAGTCACACACGCTGGAGTGCTCCTATGCACATAAGTGACCACTGCCTCTATCGCAGGGGTAAGATCCAACAGCATTAAAACAGATCCTGCAAAATTCTCATGAGGAGATCCAAGAAAACATCAATATTGAAGGATTTCTGCATGATCTAGCCTACTCTCCACACTGGCAAAAGTTCTATCTTGCACATTCTGTAGAAAAGCTCAGCAGGTGCTAAATAGCATTATATTAAATGCCCTTAACACCCATGCCCCAATCTCTAGTATCCGAATAAAAACAAATCCTGTCGCTAGTTTTCAGCTGACCTCAAAGCTGCACTGCTGGAGAGATAAACTTTGGAAAGTAGCAAGAAAAACTAAGAATATCATGGACTGGATGATCTTTAGGAAAGCCAGGAATAAATGCACTAGGAAAGTTAGGATGCAAAGGCTGCCTACTACCTGGCCCAGCCTGACTCCTCCTACCATAATACTGCTAGATTTTGGGGCACCATCAAGGGGATGATGGGCCAGGATGTTAACAACCCTTCCAACCTATTTACACAGTAACTATGGCCCCATTACTGGCACATTGGAAATCCTGGATGCATTCAACAACCACTTCACAACAGCTGGCCTTGCCTTGACCTCCCAGCTAACCTATTAAGGGATCATTTAAGCTCCTACTATACTGGTGAACAAAGAGTTGACTCCTCCTTTAGCTTCAAACCTATACTGTTGAAACAAGTTGAGGATCTAGTATGGCATCTAGATACCAAAAAGTGCAGGAGCAGATCTTCTGGACCCATTCTTTCTAAAGATTACGTGTCATGTGCTTGCAGTCCCCTAACTCATCTCTTTAACCTTTCCCTAAACTCTGGCTCTATTCCCACGCTTTGGAAGACAGCCCAAGTGGCTCCTTCTAAAATCAGGGGACCCTATGGATCTTAATAACTACAGGCCCATTTCCATCCTACCTGTGTTATCCAAGATGCTGGAGAAATTATTGAGTATTCAGTTAAGGGAATATCTGGACAATGTTAATCTATTAAATCCAGCTCAATCTGGATTCAGGGCCAAACATAGCACTATCACTGCATTAGCCAAGGTCACCAATGATTGGCAAACCGAACTGGATAAAAAGAACAATGTCTGTGCAGTATTCCTGGACCTGAGCAAAGCATTCGACACTGTGGACCATGAACTGCTACTCTCATCCCTACACTCCATTGGCCTAGATCCATCCTCCCTTAAATGGTTCAGATGCTACCTCTCAGTAGATCACAGCAGGTAAAGCTGAAGGTGACTCTCCCCATTAAGACCACTGTCGAGAGGAGTCCCCAAGGCCTCTATTCTGGGTCCTATCCTTTTGCCATTTATATAAATAAAATTGATTCAACCTTACCAAGTCCTCAGTACATCTCTTTGCTGATGACACTGTACTGTATGTCAGCAACCCTTCACCTAAAGTTGCTCATGAAATCCTACAAGCAGAATTCTCCCTGTTATAACATCGGCTTCCGAGAAAAAGCTTGCTAAATGCAAAGAAAACCAAAGCAATGATGTTCACAACCCAAAACTCCACCAACACATCCTATTCAATCAGTCTCCCCAGATATGCACTATACTTGGAGAAAATCTGGAGTATGTTGAAAATTTCAAATACCTAGGTGTGTGGATTGACAACAGACTTGACTTTACTCAGCATCTAGAACAACTGCTGAAAAGCTTCCTAAGGCTTGGCCTCTACAGATTAAAACCCTTCCTTAATAGAGATTCAAAGATGAGATTAGTCCAGGCCATCTTTCTATCAGTCATTGACTATGCAGACTTCCTCTATAGTCACTGCTCCATCCCTACCTTCAAAAGTTGGATACCTTATACCATAAAGCAATAAGGTTCATTACAGACCTGCCATATAATACTCACCATTGTTCTCTATGATTCAGTTGGATGGGTTTCCCTTCATGTCAGGAGGAGCAGAAATGCAGCTCTATGGATCTACAGAGCTTTATCAAAAACTCCCAAGCTATATCCTGGACTGCTTCAACCTGACCACTCCCAGCTCCTATGCCCTAAGAAGCAACAATATCATCCTGCTCAAATTGCCCACAGTCAACACCAAAATAGGGAGGGCAGCAATCAGCTACCTCTAGCCATAGCATGGAACACCCTACAAAATCCCTAAACTGTCCATTATCATTCCATTTACATCCTTCAAGCAGCACTGTACAGCCTTCTTCACAGAGAAATGCAGTTGCTACCGCTAGATAGAATAGTCATCCCACAAAACCTTATTCCAATCACTTATGGCATATTCCTTCCAGCCAGACATTGCCAGTATATGGCACCCAATATTCCCTTAACCATCCTTGTACTCATTATGTGAGTGACTGTCATGGCCCTCATTGTGATATATATGTATTATACATATTGTAGATGTTAGTTTAACTTTCTCTTGCCAAGCTTTAACATGTGAATTCTCTGTATATTATTGTGTTATAAATAACATTTTCTTGTTTCTGTATATATAACTGTCTCATAAGTATGTGATGTAATTGCTGTGCAACTAACTCGAACCTTGACCTTATCAGGTCCATCTTGTAAATGAGCCTTGCTCAATGATGATCGCCTGAATAAATAAAGATTTGATTGATTGATTGATTGATTGATATGTTGTAATATAATGGTCCAATATCCCTGGTGGTCCAGGATCCAGTCACATTTCTGGACTGTGTAGTATGGTACGGGCTGCATGCCTATTGACTCACACTGCGGACCAGTGGGCGACAGCCCTACCGCAGACGGAGTCATCATCGGGCGGTGGGGCGGCAGGCAGTAGGGGAGATGCCAACCCGCTGCTGACTTGGGGAGCGGGGCGGTGGGGTTCAGTGGGCGAGTGGGGAGGGGTGCCACTGGACCACCAGGGTTGGATTGGTGTGACATATTTACTACTGATGTCCATGATGGAGGGCTCGCGGCGGTCCACTGGACCACCAGGGATACTGGACTATTATAATACATCATATGCCCGCGATCAGGCTGTGAGCAGTCCACTGGACCACCAGGGATATTGGACTATTATAATACATCATATGCCCGCGATCAGGCGCGGCGTCCACTGGACCACCAGGGATATTGGACTATTATAATACATCATATGCCCATGATCGGGCTGCAGCGGTCCACTAGACCACCAGGGATAAGGGACTTTCATATTACAACGTATGCCCGTGATTGGGCATTGGGGTGCCACCACGAAGGTGCCACGGAGCTCAGGTGGCCACCAGCGGTGGCAGCTGCCATGTTGCGCCCTGCAGTATGGCAGCTCACCTGTGGGTGGCCAGCTGTTGCTGCTTTTTTCGCTCATCTGTGTGCAGCGGAAGTAGGGGTTGCACATGCATGGGCTCAGCATCCTGGGCTGAATATTGGGATGGGGAGTATGTACGGGCACGCCCCCACTTGAGCCGCATACATTACTGGATGCGCCTGGTGCATTGGGATTTGTGCCAGGCACATTCCCTTTTGAATATCATGCCGGGTGCATCAGTGGGTTGTGCATGGCGCAACTGTGCTGCGCCATGCGCAACCCTTCTGAATATCCCACCCTGTGTGTTTTATTGAGATATGCAATAAAATATAACAAAAAGATTAATTTTGGAAATGGTCAGAAAATACCGTGGCTGTTCTAAGAGTAAACACATTGGGCTGGATATTCAAACTGCACCAAAAGTGTGCAATAGCAGGATCAAGCACAAGTCCATTGGCCCATGCACAATAGGCTAATATTCAAAAAGGAGCAAGCCAAATTGCGCCAACAGCTAACATCTGAATATCGCACAACCTGCGCCATAGCGCAACTAGGGAGGGAAGCTGAGCATAATAATGCGCTATGGCGCAACAAGGGATGTCCAGCTGAGCAGCCCAGAGGTGCCATAGCGCAAGCAGGAGCCCCCAGCAGCAGAGCAATTTAACTGCACAAGCAGGGAGGTAGGGCTCACCACCCATGCCACAGATGGGCACAGGAACACACAGCAGAACTGACATTGCCCCCAACCCCAAGCACAGCACAACTGGGGAGGCTGGAATATCCACCGTCCATGGGGACAAGCAAACAACGCACAGCTGGGCCATGGTGCCCCAGCACACCACCGCAAGCTGAGACTGCCACACAAGGAGGCGGGCCACCCGTGCCACACCAGCCCCCAGTGTACAGCACACCCTGCACCGTGACCCCCAGACACCCCCATGAGCAGTGACCACCACTGCAGGAAACCCCATGCATACCACCACCCCACTGTCACACTGCAACATCGTGTACCACAGAACCACACAAGCCAGCCCCACCATGAGCACCCAGCAGTGGGTGGCACATGGCAATGCAACAATGGCAGACACAGTGCCAACATCGCACAATCCCCCTGAGGTATTAGTTGAGTGACCCACCATGCGGCCGGCACAAGAGGTACCCCACGGAAAGGGCGTGCCCCTGACACCACCACCATTGATACAGCACCCTGCACAGTAGACAAGTGACACATCACGACCACCACTGGCTACAACAGCCAGCACAGACACCCACAGTGGTGCATGGAAGCATGCATCACACCGGATGTAACACAGTGCAGGGCAAACACACACCCATACCCAAGGGGACAACAACACAGGGACACAGTAGTGTGGCAACAGCCCCCAGTGTGGGCCCATGAAAACTGAGCACACACAGCCTGCAGTCCTCCATGGCACAGGAGTGACACCCACCCTGTGCAGGCACTGTGGACCCGATGCCACCATCAGATGCCTGGAGCACAAGTCACAGACAGTGGTGCACAGCCGCTGCACACACACACAAGCCACAGCATGGAGGTGGGACAACAACTGCATAGGCCACAGTGTCACCCGAGGCAAACATGCACCACACCAGTGACAGGAGGCAACCCAGCATTGTGCGGTTACAGTGGATGACCTGCATGGACAGCCACCATTGACATGGCAGCAGACCTTGGGGCCACAGACATGCAAGGGTGTCAGCTGCACAGGCCAAGGACGGGTTGACAGGGCACAATGGACACAGAGCATGCACCATGGACCACTGCACAGTCATCCAATGCAGGGAACAACACACACACACCACAGACACCGACTGATAGCTACTCCCACACCATAGACACTTCCCCGCACATACACACATACCCATGACTGCACCACCCCAGATGCCATGCACACACTGCAGCTGAACACCTATAGCCAGCTGCAAATCAGAGCCACCACAGTATTCATATCAAAATAATTATATTGCAACATATTAAACAAAACTATATACAGAACTATGTACTATGGGAGGAGGGAAGGAAACAAGGTGGGGTGGGTAAGGCAGGGGTGAATATGGGAGAGGGAAGACTGGGTGTGAGGGTGGGTCACAAGGGAGGAAGGTGTTAATCGGCGCATGGGGACATCAGTGGCCAGCCTGGTCCTCCTCCTCTTGGTGCTGTCATCTTGGCCTCCTCCTCCTCCTGACCCCATGTTGGTGCATGTCCCAAAGATCTGCAGGGACTCCCGCCACCCACAGCAGCTCCTGAATAGCCTGTGTATCTGCAGGAGTCGCGTCACCTAGAACGAGGGATCAGAGTCAATAGGTGTGACTGTCCATCCCCTGTAGCCCACCCATTGTGCATAGCATACAGCCATGTGCCACGCCCTGTGATGGTGTGCGCTCACCCACAGTGACCGTGTCCACAAGACCTGCCCATCCAGGCAGCAACAGCCATGTGGACCACTGCACACACCACTGCCCATGTCCTGCACAGCACCAGCAAGGCCGTGCAGTAACGGTGGCTATGCGGTGTGCGGCAGTGCCACAGCCATGTGCCCAGTGCACATGGACCACCACTGACGCACTCCCAGACTTGCAGTGCCACTGGACAGTGCTGACTGTCACAAGTCGCGGCATGGAAGTGGTGTCCATGGATGGTGGCCATGCCCTGCTTCCCACCCTGTTACACAGCATGCAGTATTAATCATGGTGTCATGGCACTCACCCTCATCGGGCGGTGATGTCGGCGGTGCTGGTCCCCGACTTTCCTGGGCGCTGCATCCTCCTCCTCCGCTGCTGCTTCCCCAGCTGCCGCCGTCGTCCATGCCTGTGGGGAAGGAAACAAGGAGAGAAAAACATCAGTACAATCCCAAGCAAATTTCCCCTGCCCCAATGTGTGCTCACCCACCCAGCCAGACCCACCCACCCCATACCCTGTAAACACCGCCACAGCCAACCCTAGACTATCCCTCCCCAATGTGCTGGACACATAAGACAGTGTCACCCATATGGACAATACAAGTGTGTAGACATATCACCCACCTGGACGAGGCACCATGCCCTCCTGGCACGCGACCGCAGACGGACAGTAGCTCTGGCTCCCTCCTCCTGAGGTCCCCATAAAGATGCCTGCACTGCTCTGTAGTCCTCCTCCTTCCGGTGGCATCAACAAGGTCAGTGGCCACCTCCTACCAGACCTGGGTCCTGGCCCTGTCAGTGGCTCCTCCCCAAACAGAGCCCCATGGTGTGGCTCCACAAGGGCCACAAGGTTTGCCAACTCAACGGCAGTCCACTGTGAGGCTCTCCTGTCGCCATCCCAAACAGTATAGTAGGTAATATGGCGCTGTGCAGCGCGGTACCCCATGCAAGCAGCCTGCGGTACAGCGCTACCATTCCTATCGGCGCTGTTACCGAACAGCGCTATAGATGCAGTCCATGCGGACACATGGTGCCAAGGCGGCAAAGGTCGGCACAGGATCAGGGGTCTCTGGCGCAAGGCCACGCACAGCGCCATCGGACGACTATCGTGCCTAGCGTGATTGGTTGCCTGTGCCAGCGCCACAGTGGACTATCATGCAGTTGTGCCATTGTGCCTATGAAGGCCCATTGCCACAGCGCCATGTAGTGACCCTGCTATAGCGCCACTGGCACAATGGTGGCCGTGCTCTGCATTGCCTACCGCTCACATGCGTCATCAGCCGCGCAGGCGCCTGCGTAAGTTACCTGGGCATGCGCGGTGAGGTGTACTACGCATGCCACAGAACTGCACTATTGGCTCGCGCGTTCAACACAATTGCGCCAAAGCGCAGCGCGCAATATTCAGCCGTCATATGCTAATCATCCGATCAGCCATTCAATGGCGCCAGCGCGATTCGCAATTAAAGTTGCTCCTCACCTAATTTGCATGGATTGCGCTATATAGGTGCGACAATGTTCTGCAGTGGCCATATTCGGTTACTGCTGTTTATTAGTGAGTTATGCTGTTGGGTGTCTGGACTGTGGTATCAGGGACATGCTTTGTACTGCACAGTCACAGGTAACCACTGTCATCCTTACAGGCTGAATAATGACCGGCGAGGTCTGGGTGAGGAGGACTACGATGGTGGGCGAAGAGGAGGCCCAATTTCACAAAGGCTGAGACGGAGGCACTCTTCGATGCCTAACTTGATCGGGAGCCACTGCTCAGTGGACGGCGGGCACCCCTCAGGCCCATGGTGGCTGCATGGGAGGAGGTGGCACATGCCATCAACCTGCATGGCAGCCACCAGTGCTACGTGCAGGAGTGTAAGAAGAAGATGGGTACTGACAGGAGGAGGGTGAAGGAGAAGGTGGCTGCCATCAGGGCGGCATGTACTACAACAGGCGGGGGCCAGCCAGAAGTGTTGCAGCTCACACGGCAGAGGACAGGCTTGCTGCAAGCATGCACCACAGTGCCATAGAGGGAGTTCAGGAGGTGGCTTCCAGGCGGGTGGTGGCCCATCACTACATGGTAAGTCATGGTCTGTCTATTGGGGGGCAGGGTAGGTCACATGCAGAAACATGACTTTTCTGTCTGTCACAGATCCTGCTGGCGTCTGCAGGAGTCAGCGGTGGAGGGTCTGCCCACTGCAGACAGTCATCTGGAGTTGGAGGAGGGACCATCCACCTCCACAGGTGTACATCGAGCATTGCAACAGTGGGGCCGCCTGGCTGTCCACACTGATGTCATTGAGACAGGTGTGGGGAAGCCCTTCCTGTGTCTCAGTGTTCTGGTGTCCAAGGATGTCAGCACGCTGTGGCTGTGGCTGGGCGGAGACCTGCACCAATGATGAAGACACGACCATCATGGGCAGAGACACGTGTGTGCCATGGAATGGACACACAGCAGGTCAGCTCACGCCCATGGACCTGGCTGGTGCCGATGTGTGTGCCAGCATGTCAGCACAGTCCCAGGCTGTGCCTGTCAGCACCAGTGGGGCGGCACTGGTGGCTGGTCAGGACAGTGGGACTTGCGGCCACAGCGGCGAACAACTGATCCCTTGGGCACAGCAGGCGGAGGGGCAGCAGCAGTCACCCACCGACTGGGGTTCAGGGTTCAGTGGTGGCGTCCGTGCACCGCCTGTGGACTTGCCCAAACCTGGTCCTGGTGAGCAGCGCCCACCCTCAAAGGGTGTCGAACATCAGGCCCTTGCATACCATAAGGGACGGGATGCTGAGGTGACAACCTCTTTGATGAGCACACCACCAACTGCAGGCATCGGTCCAGCAGCAGATGCGGCTTGCAACGTCTGTGGAGGCACTGTGTGTGGCTCTGGAGGGCCGAGAGCAATGCAAAGGACACCGATAGGATCCTGTCACGGATTGACCATTTCGGGAGGATGTGACCGCTGCCATTGACAGGCAAACACAGGCATTGATCGCTGTCATGGCCACAATGGGCACACAGTCAGGTGCCCATGCGTCGCTCACACCGCGCTGTTCACTATCCACTCCCGTTCCTGGCATCGCCGACACCCACCCTGTCGGCGCGGGTTCAGCTGTGGGCATCCCAAGCACTCCTGGTGCAGGAATGTTCGTGTGCTGCAGACCCTGTGCGGGCACGGTGGTAGTTCGCGCGAGTGGAACCCTGGGGACCATCGGTGGCTCCCCATGAGGCCCGTGGTCAGCCTGCCAGTGCTGCTGGGTCTCGGCAGGGCCGCCCACACATCCGAGGTGGACGTGGCACTGTGCCACAAGACTGATCTGTCTCCCAGTGTGGACACTGTCTGGTGCTGCCCTGTGTGCATTGTGTGTTTCAGTGGGAGTGCACGGTGGGTGCCCGGCCCTGCACGCAGACACGGTCCACCTGCACACCTTCCCGCTGCTGTCCACAGGTACGTCTGCATGATGATGCCTGCATTGCACTGTACACCAAAGTGTGATGGTGCCCAGCATCTGACACACGCACATGGACAGTCAGTGGACGTGGTGGCCTGTGGACATGTGTGTTGCTAGTGTTTGTGTTCCGTCCTCGGCTTTGCACCTGACCCCTGTGCTCGTTTTGTGCCTATTGTGTGTGCCTGTGTGTGTGTCCGTCCATGTGGCGTGTTACTGTTCACCCCTCCTGGTTGTGTGTGTGTGCTTCTGTGCCCTGCCACATCCCTTGCCAGCATACACCCCTAGTGTTTCCATGCATGTCTGTGGGTTGTGCCCTAGCCACTGGTGGTTGCACATGGCACCATGACTTACCTGTGTTGGCTGAAGTGCTCCTCTGTGATGGTGTCCCAGTGCAGCTGTGCCAGCTGGATCAGTCAGGGTCCCGTCGGCCAAGGGGGCTGCCTATTCCCATCGTCCACCGGCGTCACCGTCGTCCCCATCGCTGTCCCCTCTTCGACCTGTATGGCTATCCCACAGTCTTTGGCCATGTTGTGCAGGATGCAACAGGCCAGGAATATCCCACAGGCCTTTGAGGGGCTATACATAGGCACCGCCAGAGGTGTCCAGGCAACGGAAGCGTGCCTTTCAGCATCCCGAACACCCACTCAATGACATTGCGTGTGGTGGCATGTGCCCTCATTGTAGCATTGCTGTGATGGGGGTCGGGCCGCCGTAGGGTGTGAGCAGCCAGGGACGGATTGGGTATCCACTGTCACCTGTGTGAAGATAGTGGAGGTTAGTGTCATGTTCAGCTTCAGACTGCCCCAAGCCCTGTGGGCCACACCCATGGCACCTCTGGCCATACCCCCATGCCCACAATATGTCAATTCTATATACATACTCACCCACTAGATGACCTGTGGGGATGTCCCCACTCTTGAATCAGTGGCACAGTGCCGACTGGTGCCAGATTAAAGAATCATGTGCTCCCCAGGGTGCGTGGCACGAACATTGATGGTCGCCCTGGCAGCCGCACCACCCTGGCAGTTGACACTGGAATATCCCTTAGGTTCATGTAGGTGGCACCCTCGGAGCCAGGTGGATGCGTGCTACCATATGGGTGCAGTCTATCGCCCCTAGCATGCCAGGCATCGTGCTACCCTGTGGAACTCCTGTATGTTTGCTGTCGCTCCACCGCAGTGCTGGGGAAATGGATGTACTTCACAGCATGTGGCAGCAGTATGCTGAGGAACTGGGTGAGGATGCATGACGTGGGCCGACTGTGTTATGCCTGTGGTGTCCCTGTTGGTCTCTGGAAGGCACCCGTGGCGAGCAAGCACATGCAGGCTGTTACCTTTGTCTCCACTGACAGAGCATGACTCCGTCGTGTGGGTGCCTGCATCACATCACTGTGCAGCTCACAGAGCCGCCTCAGTATTGCCCTGTTCAGGCGGTACCGCCCACAATCTCGATATCTGTATACAGCTCAAAGCTGGTGCGGCTTGGTACTGCCTGTTAGGGTATACCGCGCGACGGGCCCTTCCACGGCCACGCCCCTGCCGCATGCCTTCTCACCCCTCATTACGGCATCCATGTGCAAGGTGGCACTGGCCATGTCCCTGGCTTGTGCTCCACCCCAGCAGCTGTTGCTTTGTTTCCCCGCTGTCCTGACTGCACCTCCCTGCACGGGTACATCTACTGGCTCTGCTTTGTGTGGCCCACACCTTCCGTGCCCCTCTTCTGTGGTGTGGTTTCCTGGCCTGCCCTCTTTGTGCTGCTTTACTGTGCCTGTCTCTCCCCCTGCCTCATGTGGCTTCCTGTAGCGTTCTTGTGCATCTTCCTTGCTCCTTTTTATTTTGGCTCATTTCCGCTATGGCGCAACTTCCGCCTTTTGCCCACTGTTGCGCATTGCGCAAGTCTTTGAACATTGCACTGCGCCTTTATGCATGGTTCCTCCCCTTCGTTGCACATGCCTTCATTATCATTGGCGCTGTTGCTCAGCATGTTTTCAGTGGTGCAACTGCCTCCTGCTGAATATCGCAGAATGGCACATTTTCTGACTTGCGCTGGCGCAACCCTTTGAATATCCAGCCCATTCTGTTTTCATTTTATTATTATTGATCTCCTACCTTAAGCAGAGTCCAGCCAGACACCTAGGTATTTGTAGGATAGTGCTACTGACAGCTGGGTACCATCGAAGAGTATTAATTAGATAACTATTTAGAGCAGAAAAATAATTTCATTTTAATCTGTGGGGAGGAATCTGTCACATAGCCATAAACAGTTAACATAGGAGATGAACTACGAGACACAAGACAAGAGGGTAAAAACAACATTTTGTAATAAAATAAGTCCCAAACACCCACTGCAGTGAATGCAGAGTTTCAAACAGGGTTTTAAAAGGAAGATTTTGCCAGGGTGATAAAAGCCGTATGGAAGTCAAAATATCTAGTCTGTATAGTCATATTTGCATATGCTACTTTCATACAAATAGCATTTAAAGTCAAGTGCTAGAACAACTTATAAACACAATTGTTACAAATTCTGAACAGTTGAACAGACATTGTTAATCAGATAATGGTGCCAGGGTAGGGAGGCGTATGTGCAACCTGAGGGAACAGATACAACTTCCAGGGAATACATTGGAGGTAAAATCAAAACTCAAAGTTCAGTGCCAGTAAAGAAAGGAAGTGCATTAAGAAAGAATAGTGCCAGCACAAATGTCATCTTGCAGCAAAATGTCAGACTTTAGGGAAAAGCCTATCATGCAGTGTTCCCCAATAGCTATAAGTTACCCTCAACGTGAACAGCAAATAAGTCTTTAGACAAGCTTCCCCAGCCTATTGTCGGATTCTCAAACTGATTATCAATTAAAACAGACAGGGAAACAACTAATTTCTCTATCCATTCAGTCCAACAGCCGGAAGGCATTGTCCAGATCGGAAATCACCCACTGTTTATTGTTAAAAGGGATTTTAGTAAGTAAAAGGAGACATGTTGGTATACAGTACTTAGAATGTCCACACTTCCAACTGCTTATGGTTAAATTATGGTCTAGTTGAGTTAGCTGCTGGTTATGGTGGGCAGCACAAGTTGATGAGGCTCAGCAGATGCAAGTCTGTACCCAAAGTCAGCAGGAAAGCCAGTGCATGGCGTTAGAATCTACTTAAATGGAGCATATACAGTAGTATCTGTGTTGCTCTGGCTAGGTAACAAGCAACGGATGTGCGACATGTATTGTTCTGCCATAAAATCTCAATAAAATATGAATTAAAAAAGGATTTTTCAGATGCACCAACATCATCAACATAAAGGGTACAACGCGCAGTCTCGCAGACTCCATTTTACTGCGCTGAAAGCTTTCTGTTTTGTTTACTTGCAAACAAAAGGCCTGGGAAGATCTGGCATGCACCCATTTTCTATCCCTTCGCCACCTGATGACCAATATCCTGATCTCGGAGTGCAGTAAAATGAGCAGGACGTGGCACAGCAGCAGCTACAGCATGTCTTGAGACAATCCTGTAAGCTCTATCTAAAGAAATGGGGGTTGGCTGTTCTTAGGTTCTTCTCAGCCAGATCCCCATGCCAGTTAAAATATCCTTACCTTCCGACTCATTTGGTAGGCCTAGTGCTTTCAAAGTTTTCATTTGGTATTGATTCTTAGAATTCCAGATTCTCAAACTAGAGTTCAGATGTGCATTTACTTGGTTAAACTCAGCTATAGTTGCTGCTAACCAATCAGCTTATCTCAAAGCTGCATCTGTCCCAGTTTCATATCCTAACCTGTATTTCGGACACAATTTAAAGGGCAAGTGTTCACGTCTTATGAATAAACCATTGTATTTTTTTATTGCGTTTTAATTTGCTAAAGTAACAGTGTAGTCAGCAAAACATTTCAGCACATAATTGTTGCACAAAAAATGTATTTCTGACATCATTAGAATCATGTGTAGTGTATTTTAGTTTCTCACATACTGTTAACAGCTTTTACAGCTTTATTTTGTAATTAATGACTCATGTCACTGAAGATGACTGCCACTCACAATTTTAAAAATCTCTTCCGATGAGGTTACCCGTTGAATATACATGCTAGATTCATAATACAGATACAGTGAAGCCCACCAGGATGAAGCCCAACTCTGCAGAATTCTGCAGTAGGTTACTGCAGCAAACAATGCAATTTGAGTTTATCTCTTTTGTCATGCAGGAAATGTGACACTGTGCTTCATCCTAGTGGGCTTCACTGTATAGTAGGATGATGTTGCCACATGTTTCTGATGCTAAACAGCACAACACTTCACCAAGATATTTAATTTTTTCCATGGCAGGTATGGCATGGGAGTTGAAAGTTTTAAAAACATCATCTAGATCTTGGTTCAGGAATGTAAGAAAGTGAAAAGAAAAATTATATCTTGGTATTTTGCCAGGCACACATTATTGGTGGGAAAAACATATGGTGACTAACAAATACTGCCGCTTTAATAATTACGCTCCACCTCTGTAATAAAATATTTGCTCATGCAATGAATCTAGCATATTTTTACCGCTATTTTCAACCTGCTAGTAAAAGAATTCTATAGACTTCTGGTAGTGTGATGTAAGAAGATCCCAAGTTCTTAGGAGCCCAGTGTATTTCACTGAGAAACTATCGATTAATTTCTATCTGTTTCAATATAATTATGTCAGCAACAAATTGTACCTTTTATATGTTTTAATGCTATGGGTCCATCTGTGTAATCTACAACTACAAAAAGTAAATTAGGATAAAAGTAAATAAGTATTAAGATCTACGGTAGAGTGGATTCTGAGGAGGAGGTAAGGGTCAGAGGGATCTGGAGATACTGGAGGAAAGGGCCAAAGTATGACAACTAAAACGTAAGAGCAAGAAGTGTGGAGTTATGCACATAGGGGCTGCAAACACATACTTGCAATATAGAATTGAGGGATAGTAGACAGCACTGTGGAAGAAAAGAAAAGTAGTAATACTTCCACCAGAGGTAACTCCATGAAACAGGCAGGTGGGGTGTTGGGTCAAAAATATGTCAGAAAGTATTTTTGTTTTTACTGAAAAATTGGTGGCAGACTGGAACAGATTTCCAGATAAAGTCACATGTACTTAGACAGTGGAAGGGTTTTAGAGGGATGGGGCAGGCATATGGGAGAATTGTGGTTGGGTACAGTTGAGGGTTGGGAGGGACAAGTGGACTGACGGGGCTCAGTCTGTTAGATAGACAGGGAGGGCAGCAAGGGTGCCGGAAGATGGTGAAAGCTGAGGGGCTGAGAATCAAAAGGGCACTTATGAGGAAACAAAGGCACTTTTTCTATATTAGTTTTACCATGCAATAAAAAGTGGAGGAGCTACCGCCTTCCACCCCCGTGTCCGCACCTATGAAGGGCAGACTGATGGGCTGCTGGGCAGTTTTCTGCCAGTATTTTCTCTGTTTCTGTCTCCTGTTTCCTCTTACTAGAAACATTCTGATTCATAAGAAATTATTACCTGTGGAAGCATAACAGAATTTCACGGGTTATCAAAATAATATTTATTTATTTATTTGAATTTTGATGACCGGGTAGGCCAACTGAGACAGATAAGTCCCTTTTTCAAGGGCAGCCCAGGGAAACGATACATTCCAAGCATAACAAGAGATACAGCAATGAACAATAAAATACACAATCTGAGTCACAATCCAAGTAAATCATCATACAATAGGTTATACATCAATCAGTGTAAAGTATAGAGGGTACAAGTGAGGCAAGAAGAGCCTATAAAGCGTATTATAAGTTAATACAATCGTTGTTCTAGCATGTGGTTACACAAGCACAATTTGTAGACATAGGGGTATGGGCTCAAGGGCAATGTGGAGGAAGTATTTTTTCATGGTGAGGGTGGTGGTCACATGGAACAGCCTTCCTGAGGAGGTCGTGGAGTCAAAACAATGGGGAATTCAAGAATGCATGGATAGACATAAGGCAATTCTGGTGGCGGGTAAGAAGAAGTAGGCTGTTGGTTAACTGGGATCTGCAACTTATCTAATAGGTAGGAAAATGGGCAGACTGGGTGGGCCAAGCAGTCCTTATCTGCTGTCAAAGTCTATGTTTCTAATTGGAATGGAAGATAGGAGGAAGGTAGAGGATAGGAGATATATAGATATATCTGTATTAAATCTAACATGTTAGTGGAAGAACGCTTTATTTCTGTTTAAAAAATTCTGCAAACAGATTTGCAGTTTCCCCTTGAAATACACTGGCTGCTTTGCTAATGAAGATTTTCTACTCCAAAAGTAAGAAAATTCAGCACTAACCACTCTGTTCAGGAACGGTCTTCTAGTTTGTTCCATAAAGGATCTACACTATGGAGAACTTGGTCGTGGGAAAAGCAGCAACTTTATTTTCAGATAAATGGTACAGTTATAAAAAGGCAGACTACATGAAATGTTAGGCAACCAACTTAACATGGGACCCACTGGCACTTCCTGTATTTGTACACCATTTGTCAGAAAATAAAGTTGCTGCTTTTTCCACCACTGAGTTCTCTGTAGTATGGATCCTTTATGCAAGAAACTGGAAGACAGACTTCTGATGACGTCAGCTCTGTAATGGCTGTCTGAGGTTTTGGGCTCCATCATCCCGACTGCAAAAGCCTCCTTTTCTCCTCTACTCCTACAAAATTGATGTTAATTCACTTACCTGGGTGCTGCACACAGTACTGAAGAGGACCTGTAAGCAAAACCGCAGCCTGATCACCACAACGATAATAGATGTCGGCCTGAACCTGACAACTCGGATGGCTCCACAGCCTCTGGATCCTTCTCTCTCAGGCAACCGACCAGCCCATGCTGAACAAAAAGGCAAAAAGCTTGACCTATTACTCAGTGAGCTCGGAATTTCAATCTCCAATCACTGCCAAATTAGACACAATGGGTATGGAGCTCACTACATTACAGAAACAGGCTGATGAAGCAGAGGCCCAACTTATGGCCACAGACCTCCAGGCTGATTGCCTGGAAACTGCCTTCCTGCAGGTAACTGAAATGCAGTACTCAATAAAGGACCGACAGTATGATGCCAAGAGCTGGGAATGCAGGAAGAACATCTGACTATATGGAGTCCCTGAAATGCAGAGGGACAAGATATAGAGGGCTTTCTGCAGTGATTCCTCAGGAAACTTTGCAGTTGGACCCTGATATACCTCTGGAATTTGAACATGCACACAAGATTTGGGCCAGAAGCCCAATGACAGTAAGCCTGGTCCTGCTCGATCATAGTGCACTTTCATCAGTCACGGAACTAAGCAAGACATCCTGAGAGCCTGGAGATTAAAACAGATCCAATATGAGAACTCTAGGGTGCTATTTGATAATGACTGTCCCACCAATATTCAAAAGCAAAGATGCGCCTATGCACCCTTTTACAGGCATTGAGACAGCAACAAATCAGGTTTCAGACACCCTATCCTGCAGAATTGATAGTGTTTCTGCTCTGATGGCTGCTACACTCTACACATTGTAACAGTAGCAGAAAAGACCTTTGCAGCCAAGGACTAATCTCTGAAGAGGACTCTTACACTACTCCTGTGGATCAGATCAGGGCAGACGCCTGGAACAAAGTTGATTCATCCAGAGCAAGTCATGCAGTAGCAGTCAAAAAGATTATTTCTTGGTGAGGGCCTTTCACGAGTTCCCCTTTGGAGAAACCAGGATGTGGCAGTGCCACATGAATAGATGTTACCACATGGGGACACAACTACCCCATTTAGGATGTGAGGTGAGTGCCTGCTGGGATGAGGGCCTCTAGTTTGAGGTGTGGGGTGCCACATGGACCGCCAGGCTTTCCCCTCCCTTTTTCTGTTATCATTTCCTTCTGTTTGTGTGACACCTCCTTGTTGGAGGGACCATCTGTTACTTTCTTTCTTCTGCTTTAAATATGTTGATTATGCCTGGGGTTGGGGAGGTATTTTTGGGGGTCTGGGAGGAAGCCGACTTTTGCCCGGAGGACAGTGGTCTCTTGGGCGGACCCAGTCTGGATCTTAGGATGAGCTGCAATATGCTGGCAAAGCCTGGCTACACAGAGCCTATTACTATCATTCTCGGCTCCTGCTAACTATCAGCATACAGACCTTTGAGACCACCAGCCTGTCAAACTACCTACGTGCTGCAGGGCTGGGGAGGCACCCAACCACAGTCCCGGAGCTGGACAGATGCTGGCGGCTGGCTCTGCTGGGGTCCTACTCTACTTTTAACTAAACAATAGTACAGGATGTGCTTAGGTTGCAGCAGCTGAATAGCCTGATGGTAGGCTGACGCTTTTACTCCAGAGTGGCGGGAATCCCCCACTACCACTCCTTGGTACTTCAGATGTGTCTGCCTAATTCCCTTTTGCATGCCTCCTGGTGTCTGAGAGATGTTGTCTAGCCAAACAAGTGGGCTCCCTCCTGCCTCCTCCCTCATGGCACCTTGGTTTGAACCTACCTCCCCTTGGAGTAACTATTATATGCCTGAGCAGGCTGTGCTGGCACTTTGTTGCCTACTGGAGGGCTTTCTTCCATGCAGTGCCTCAATATAACCTGTGAACTATTACTATTTTGCTCCAACAGTACATTTTTACTAAGGAGCAGTCGCCAATCTGAATGCTGCACTGCTCTACATGAGAACTCTTTACTACGCATAATACACAACTTACAATGTATTAAACAACTTCAAAACTTGATTTTTACCAGCTAAACTGGCCTCCAGATAAAAGTCTGGTACTGATGGACCTCACTATCCTTTTTAAATGTTAGAGGGAGACCAGCTTAAATCCTTGCAGTCCCTTAAACAAACCCTAGGTATTCAGCAGTATGTTCAAGTGTTTTCAGGTAAAGGCGTTCCTCTCTTCGTGGTTCGATGTGGCCCTAGACTCGCCAAACCCTTTAGTAAGCATCTTTATATCAGTTATATGGGGAGATTCTGACAACACTTGCTCTCCTACTTGTATTCCATGCTTGACCAACTCAGAACTCTTCACCTCTTCCAGCATTGTATAAATGTAATAGGAGGTGACTACCCCATCTCCTCAGAAAAGTGGCTACTAGCATGTACCAATTCTTACCAGATTGCTTCTTCTGTACAGTGTTGGGAATTTAGTTGGAAGTGCTATGTCAGATTTTTCTCTCCCCAGTAGAGCAGGTACATCATAACACAGCCCTTTCACACACTGTTGGAGATCGATGTGGGAAGAGCGGCAGAACACCACCATATTTTTGGTCCTGTCCCCATTTAACCCCCTTTTAGATACGTTGGGTCTCTGTTGTAACAGATCTTTTTTTTTTTTAGTTGGTACTTTTTCCCCGCATCCAGTCTGCCTTACCTTGTCCCATGTCCAGGCATCCTCTCTCTCAGGCTCTGGGCCATGGCACAAGGATCTCTGCTCACATTCGGCACCGCATCATTTACCCTAATGGCTTGCCCCCATGGCGGGGTGGTGGACAGCCCCGATACTCAGCCACCAGACCAGGATCCAGTATACTGCTGCAGGCCCTCGGAACCGGTGGAGTCCTCCATGGAGCGGCCATCGTGCTGCCGTGACTGGTGTCCTATTTTCCCTGTTCTTTCCCCCTTGGCGTGTGAGGCATGCCATGACGTCAATGGACAGGAGCACGCATGCTACCGCCTGCACCCCTTCTAGTGGCCCCAGCACACCTCATAGACTACCCGCGCTGTGATGCCTCCAGCCACCGCGAAACCACCAGCACACTGGCGGTGGCGCACCCTCCACCCTGGAGAAGAGCAGTCCTCCGGGCTCAATCCTTCTCCTCCCTGCCAACCCCGGTGACCCAGGCTCGTTCCGAACCGGGTCGCCACTGTGGATGCAGGTGTGACATCCAGCGCCTCAACACTCAGCGCCACCAGGCGGCTGTTGCAACAGATCTTTGACCCACAACTGCAGCTAATTGAACATTTATATTTATTTATGCTATGTCCAAAAGGGCTAAAGACACAGCTGTCAGATACATTTTAGGTATTCTTCTTTTAATGGTAAAGAAATGTATTACTAAACACTGGCTTACAGGAGTTACCCATACTATTGAAGAATGGATAACATTAGTGGACTCGATATACTGTACACTATGGAAATGCTGAGTTACACCATTCGACAACAAGAAGAAAAGTGCAAACAGTTGGTGTAGATGGCTTGTTTGTCATAGTCAGGATCCCACCTTTGTCCCTGATCAGAACAGGTTCTGCTTTTTCTCCAGAGTGTCCAGGCCTGCACACAACTCCCTTATTGCACTCTATTTTGGATAGTACTATGCAACACCCAACTTTTTATGTATGACTCAATGAAACATATTACCTCCCTCGATTCATGCACTGTATTGTTATGTCTGTCAGGTTTTATGTTGAAACACTTAATAAACTATGATTATAAAAAAAAAGGAACTAGAAGATGGTTCCTGAAAGGACTGGTAGTGCTGAGTTTCTTACTTTTGGATTATCGACATCTAATCCATGCACCGTTCTCGAAATCGGCTGTTTCTTTAATTTAAAGATTTTCTAACTTCATTACATTTCTATTGGATTCTTTTCCATAGTAGTTCTTAACATAAAAGAAAAGTATAAAAAGTTAAGTAAAGAAACAAACAAATACACAAAACTATTACCAAAGCATCAAAAGGCCCCAAACCTTCATTTTGTAAGATATATCTTTACTAGGCCTATGTCTTTAAACATTGAGGAGAGTCCAGCTTTGAATATATGATCTGAATGGACGTATATAGCTACCGACAATGTGCTGTAGCCTAGCTATAGTTTAATCTGTTTATTTATTTATTAGTTTTGTTAACTGGGTAAAAACACAAAAGCATCAAATACCCATTTTCATGGGAGACTAAGTACAGTGCACAATAACAAATAGTATAAAGTCAAAACAAGATAACAAGGTAGTGTACACATTTACAATATACTGTATACAATCAAGTAACAGATAGGCTAGGGTAAAAACAGGATAATGACAGATTTACAATATATACAATCAAGTGAAACACAAATATTTGGCTATGTTCATGGAATGAGCTTTCAATGCAGATTTAAACCTAGAATTAGTTATAATTTGATAAAAGTCTTCAGGTAAAGAATTCCAGTCAAGAATTGACTTGTAGTGGCCCAGTGGTGTGGAGTGCTGAGGCATCCATTCCTTACCTCCCTCACACCAGTGACCCGTTTTAGCGATGCAGTGGGCCGCCGGAGGGTGGCAGAGGAGGGAGAGGATAAAGCATCTGAGGACTGCTCTCCTGTCCCGGGAGGGGTGGGGATGGAGTCCGCTGCATGACTGGCCCCTGGTGGTGGATGGGGGCTGGCACAATGGACCCATAATGAAGGGGCGAATGCGGGCAGATGCCCAGCAAGCCAGCGCCTGAAGCGTGTCTTGGCTCGGCCATTAGTGTCATTCACGCCTTCTCTGCACTCGAGGTGGGAAGAAAATCCAAGAAAAATTCAGACCGGTGGGATGATGCAGATTCCAGTGCCACACCTGCCATTCTTCACCTAACAGAAACAGAGGTGAGACTGGTGGGCCTTCGGGGTGATGGGGCTGGGGCCAGTCAGAAGGAGAAAGAAACAGATTAACAAAAAAAAAAAAAAAGCATTCACTTGTATAAAAAACAATGTTGCCCTGCAACTGTTCGATAAGGGGAGGAGGGTTAATGTTCCTGCTTTCAGATAAACATGTTGCATACCCTGAAGAGTAGGAAGTTAAAGAATTCTTAAAATGGAACAAAACAGGGCCTCTCTGAAATCTCCAAAACATGAGGCGTTTGAGATAGAAACATTGTGCCTCAAAGGTAGACCAGTTTAATTTTGAATATAGCTTTCACTGATGAGTACAACGTGGACTTAAAGTGACAAATCGGAAAGCAGTTAGAAAGGATTTTGACTCTTTTAAGAATAGTTTTCTAGCCACAGAAAAGATTGGAAGGCCACAAACAATAAGGGATAATAGCATAGACTGGGCTAGTACTCTCTGTGTATGAGAGGCTAGACAAATCTATTATTTTGCACAATAGACTGTCTCATGTGAGCATTCTTAATCAAGAGGTCAATTTGATGGTTAAATGACAAGGAACTATCAAGCATTATTCTTTTTTTAATCTAGCTGTTTGCTCAACCATGGCCATCTACTACTGTCATTGGGCCCCTTCCACCCCAACCCGTCAGCCTCTCCCCAACCATCTTGGCTGATGGGAATCTGCAAGGAGTGGGGTCCAAGAGTGAAGGGCCATCACATGTGGCCACAAGGAGACATGGATTTTTATTCTCCCTTCCTCCCTCCCAGAGCAGTGGTGGCACAGGCAAGTGTGTGTACATGGAATTGCGCCGCTTCCCAGAAGCCGCCTGATCCTTCCACCCACCCGACATTCATCAGTCCCCTGGATCTCCCTTGACCTGGTATCCAGCCTCCACTGGGTGTCAGTCGAGAGAGGTGACTAGCTTCCCTGATCCGGAAGGGAGAGCAGCCCAGCAGCCACCACAATCCTCTCAAGCCCTCCCTACAGCCGACCCCGGTGTCGCGTTCGCCTCTCAACATGGGTCACCTGTGTGGAGCGAGATGTGGCATCCAGTTTCTCAACCCTCAGTGCCACCAGGCTGACAGTCAAGTGTGATTCTTGAGGTGTCCCCATGAAGTGAAACCAAATCCATAGTTAATGTCTATCCTAGATCTAATGCTGACTACCAGGGAAGGATCACAAATCTCCAGGTAGAAAGATCACCTGGGGGCCAATGACCATCATGGTATGGTTCAGTTTGGCCACTAGAATAAAATCATCCCATTCCAAGGCAAAATATGGGACTTCAGAGGAACTGACTTTGATAAAATGGCCAACAGAGTTAAGCTAGTCCTGGCAAGAAGAAATACAGGTGTGGGGGTACAGGCAAAGTGGGCAAGCATTAAGGATGCAATACTTGAAGCAACATCCCACTGTGATAGAGAAAAAGCAAGAGCAAAGAAGAGGAAACCACTTGGTTCTCAAAAACAGCAGAAAAGGTCAGAGCCAAAGGCTGGCCTTCCAGGAAATATAAGGGAATGCAGCAGGGCGAAGATAGGGAGGCATGCCAAACTTCCCTAAGGGAAGCAGGGAAGGCAGTAAGGCAGGCAAGGGCCCAAACCGAGAAACACTAACATGAACAGTAAAAGAAGGTGACAAGACTTTCTATAGATACATTAGTGAAAGGAGAAAGTCCAGAGGAGGTATTGCTAAGATTAAAAGGGACAAGGGGAGTGTGAGGAGGGCCAAGGAAAAGCATCTATCCTAAATAGATTCTTCTGCTCAGTAGTTACTGTGGAGCAGGTAGGGCAGGGCCCACAGCTCAGCACCATGGACACGGGGAGGGAGGTGTGCACTAGTCCCTTTACAAAGAAAGGGTCCTACAAGAACTTGTTAAGCTCAGGGTGGACAAGGCAGTGGGACCTGATGGCATACAGCCCAGGGTACTAAAGGAGCCAAGGATTGAACTAGTAGAGCCATGATCAGAACTGTTTAGTGAGTCTCTGAGCACAGGAGAGGTCCCAGAAGACTAGATAAGGGCTCATGTGATCCTGCTTCACAAGACTGGTAACAGGGAGGAGGCAGGGAACTACATACCAATCACAGTCTTACCTCAGTAATGGGCAAGATTTGGAGGCACTCCTTAGGAAAGGATAGTGCAACACCTGGAATCCATAGGGCACAGGATCCAAGACAGCAGGGTTTACAACAGGAAGGTCCTGTCAAACTAATCTCATAGATTTCTTTGACTGGGTAGCCAGAGTGGTGGACCAAGGGGAGCAGTTGATGTTGCCTACCTTGACTTCAACAAAGCTTTGATACTGTTCCACTAGAAGATTGATTAATAAGCTGAGTAGACATGGAGTGGGTCAGAAGTTGGTCAACTGGGTGGCAAACTGTTTGGCGGGCAGAAAACAGAGTGGTGGTAAATGGCATACAGTCAGAAGTGATGCAAGTCACAAATGGGTACCTCAGAGATCAGTCCTGGGGCCAGTCCCTTCAATATCTTCATCAGTGACTTTGCAGATGGACTGGAGGGTAAGGTTTATCTGTTTGCAGATGACACCAAGATGTGCAACAAGTAGATGATCCAGATGGGGTAGGCAGAATGAGAAGAGATCTGGATAAACTTGCAAAATGGTCAGAAGAGTGGCAAATGGGGTTTAACACAAAGAAATGCAAGATCATGCACATAGGAAGAGAAACCCTGAAGCCACCTATAGGTTGGGAGGAGTTGCTGGCAATCACAAGGGAAGAAAGAGACTTGGGCAACATCATTACAGATGACCTGAAATCATCCAAGCAGACCACTAAAGCAGTAGGTAAGGCTAGAGGGATGTTGGGGTGTATTAGTAGGGATATTGCAAGTCGTAAGAGGGAGTAATAATCCTCTTTACAAAAACACTGATTAGGCCCCATCTGGGTACTGCGTGCAGTACTGGAGCACGTACCTGCACAAGGATATTAACAAAATGGAAGCAGTCCAGAAAGGGCAACCAAAATGGTGCAGGGACTGCATCAGAAAACATATGAAGACAGATTACGGAGCTCAGCATGTATACCCTAGAGCAAAGGAGGGAGAGAGGTGATATGATCGAAATATTCAAACATCTTAAGGGCATTAACAGGGTGAAAGAGTCTAACATGTTTCAATATAAGAAAGACAAGAGGACACAGCATGAGATTAGAGGAGGCCGATTAAAGGGAATGTCGGAAGTTGTTTTCACAGAAAGGGTGGTGGATGCATGGAATGGCCTATCTCAGGAAGTGATAGCTATGAATACAGTGCAGGGCTTCAAACAAGCATGGGATAGGCATAAAGGGGCAATATAGATGAGTATGACTAGATGGGCCATTGACAGAGTACAGGCCTGTGGCACATTTGTAAGGTAGAAAAATGGGCTGACTGGATGGGCCTTGCAGTCCTTATCTGCCGTCAACTTCTTGTAACATTACCAACTTAAAAACCCCACAAAATATAATAATTTAAGCATAAACAGATGCTCCTGCACATAGACATCGTGCTCTACTGGTTCCAATAAAGTGGAGCTCAGTGACATTACAGTATATAGAAATGTAGAATTTGGCAGCAGAAAAGGACTACTTGGTATTGGTCCACCTGATATGCCAAGATGTTCTCTCTCTCTCTCTCTCTTTCTTTCCTTTGAGCACAAGTGCTCATTTACAAAGTTCCATGTTACATACATAGTCACAAAAACATTGCAAGTGCAATAAGCAGTTCTAGAGGAAATGCAGTCGAGTCAGGCTCAAAGCTCTTAAGGCAGAACAATTACATACAGTTTTGAAAAACCCTTACAGATCATTGTATAAAAAGTCACAGGTTGAATACAGAGAAACTGAATAAAACAGTTGAATGGTTACAGTTGCATTGGACTGCAAACTAAAGGCAGACCACAAAGATCTCTTAAACCGATTAGACTTGGGGAGATACAGCAGTGTGTCAAGCAGTTTGTTTAACCAGTTAGTAGCCCTGACAGCAAATGACTGCGTGACCCAGCTGAGTATGTCGGAAAGGAGGCTTAAGAACATTTCTTGGCCATGTTCCTGGTGTTGTTTTGATTGGAAACGGTGCGAGGCAATTTGTTAAAAGCTGGGGGTGTTGGGCCTAAAGTGCCTTTTGAGCTAGTAAATAGGTCTGGGTTTGTCTGCTGGATATGGGTAGCCAGTTGGTGAGTAGGTAAAGAGTACAACTATGAGTGTGGTTGTCTACACCAAGTGCAAAGCAGCATGCTTATTACAGATCAGTTTTACTCTGTTTAGTACCATGTCACAGGCAGCTGTGTAGACAGAGAGCCCATAATCTATAAGTGACAGAATGGAGCTGGCCACAATAAGACATCTAGCATTCCCAGTGAGATGGTTCCTGTTACGGTACAGGGCACCCAGTTGTTTGTTAACTATGACCACCAGATTGTAGGCATGGAGTGCAAAGATAATGTGTCATCTAGAGTTACTTCAAGATATTTGAAGGTCTCCACCTGTTCAAGGTTTTGTAGTCTGTCTCCACAGACACTATCTGGTTTCCCTCAGCCCTCCTACCTCGCTGCCTCTTATCTAATACACCCTTATGTCTATCCCTTGCATACTTAAAGCCCACCACTGCTACAGCCTCCACCACTTCCACCAGTAGTCTGTTCAAGGTGTCCACCACCTGGCTTTCAGTGAATAAATATTTCCTTACATCATTACAGAATTGTTCCCCTCCAGCTTCATTGCCGTCTTTTGACCCTAGTGCTTATTCTCATTTGAAAGAGAGTCTCCCCTGTACACTGTTTACCCTTTGAGGTACTTGTAGGTCTCTATCATGTCACCTCTCGCTCTCTCTCCTCTTCCAGGGTGTACATGTTGAGATAATTCAGTCTCTTGTCATGCAAAGCACGGACCATTTTAGTTTCCCTCATCTGGACCACCTCTACTCTGTCTATGTCCTTTCTGATGTACAGCCTCCAAAGCTGAGCACAGTACTCCAGGTGTGGTTGCACCAGCGAGCAATATAATGGCAGCACCGCCTCCCTTCTTCTGTGGGAGATATCCCTCCCTCTGCAACTCAGCATCCCAGGTATCTCACTGCCTGTCACGCTGCCCTGCTATCTTGAGATCCTCAGTTATGATAATCCCGAGGCCCCGTTCCTGTCTAGTGATTGCTAGTACCTTCCCCAAAACACTGTGCTCAGCTGGCGGCCCTGTGTTCTGCTTCACTGTAGTCTTCAGCTCAACTGATGTAACTGGATTCTGAAACTACTACGTAATTAAAAAATGAACACTGGGCAGAAAAAAAGGCTGCATTAATACTGGGCCCTAAATAAACAATAAATAAGATTATTTAAAAACACACACACAAAAAAAATACACGATGTTATTAGACAGGCTTCAGGGAACATAAACAATGGTGTTGACATTGTTTAAATATAACTGTAAATTTGTGAAGTTCAGATTTACAGTTATATTTAAACAATGTCATCATGCTTATGCTCCTTGAAGCTAATTTTCCCACTAGAATAGTGAACTATGAAATATGTGATAATAATTTTTCTATATAGCTCCTCTGTGCTTAAAAACTTGTGCAGAAGTAATCATGCCAGGAAATATATTTAATAATGTATGGGCAACCATATACAACAAGGCTGTGTTTCCATGGAAGGGTTGAGATGACAGCATGTTCATGCTGTCTTCTAAATCATAAGTTGGAAACACATGCGCGAGTGTGGTTGCCCATATTTTATTTACATAGTAGATGTTTTTGTTTGTTTTTACACAGAGTCACGAAACTCAAAGTAAAAAACTTGACGTTTCTTAGCTGTGTTCTATGATTGAAAGTTTACAAGTTTGTGAACTAGGAGGTTAGTAGGAAGTGTAGGAGTGTTGGCTCAATGAAGAATTTCAGGTTTTGTATGACCTTTGGACTGTGTTTAACAACTGTTTGGAATGCACACAACAGCACTTTGGAATGAGCACAACAGTTTAGAATGTCACAACAAGGACATTGAGAAGGCTGATTTTATAAAGAATGATGGCCAGCTATATACTATATGCATTTTCTGTCATTTTCTAAATCAGTACATCTGGCTATCTTGCTGAAATTAAAGTAAATATGTGATTTGTTAAAATCACACTTTGAGACTTCATAGCCGCTACCCTAGGCGATAGCCCGCTGGTATAAAATACATTGTTTTACTCACTGTTGAAAGTTTGGAAGGGATCATAATTTGTGCAAACCGTGAGCTAGCCGATCCCTTCCACTTCCTGGACTGCCTGCTCCGCCCCAGCGCTCCCGTTTGTGGGCGTGGTACCAGGAGAGCATAGGGGCAGCGCCCATGCAAGCCTATGGGGCTTATTTTTCAAAACCTTTTTAATACTTTAAACTCCTTTTGATAAAAAGAAAGATGCCGCTCAAGTAATAGGGACCTATTGGTTGGCGATTGTCTCTTTTATCAAAAGGTATTAAAGTAAGGTTCAAATAAGCCCATGAGCTGCGTAGGCATCCTCTCCTGGTGCCGCGTCTAAGAGGCAGCGGTAGTATCCAGAAGACGAAGAAAAGGATCGGCAGCTCGCGGTTCTAAGCTCGACTACAAACTTTCACCAGTGAAAAAAATTTATTTTCACGAGCTACTCCTCCTGGGTTGTGGGCTTGAACAAAATGTGTTTAACTAAATCACATTTATGAACCACCTAAACTTTATCTGTTTGTATATGGCTTATCCCTGCATAGATGCTGTAAAGACTTTATATATAAAACAGATTAGCTCCAGACAGAGAACTTGAACCGATTCTGTACTTGTGTTAGTCCAGTAAAAATTTTTGTTGTTTGATATATTTTATTTTGTTTGTTTCTTTTATTATAGATCTTTTATAGTTTAGACTGATGTTACAGTACTTAACTGATGAATTATTGCAGTACCCAAATTATGCGTTATCGCTGAGGAAACAATGCTTATGTAGGCATGATTGCCCACATAATTATAATTAGTGTTTTCTTTGATCTTGAAGTCCCTCTCATCTCATGGGACGCTATTTATTTATTTGTTTTGGTAACTGGGTAGGTGCACCAGACATAGAAAAGCCTATTTTCAGACACCGACTGGAAGGTTACAATACGGTAAAATACAATACAAAACAACAATAGTGGTAGAACAAAACAATAATCAGGCAGTTAAATACAATACAATGCAAGAAAAATGCCTATATACAGGCATGATCCTGGAAGTCACAACATGGTGAAATACAACACAAGACAACCGTAGTAGTAGCACAAAACAATAATCAGGTAGTTGAATACCATACAATGCAAGATAACAGCTAGTACAAAATTAGACTAGACATTAAAGATACAGTAGTTCTCCAAGTTCAGGGAGATAGGGAGAAAGTGCTAACTAAGCGAGGAAAGCAAACGCAATGAACAATTAAAACAAGTGCTGTCAATGCAATTGGTTTACGATGGTACAACAGTGAAAGCCCAGCAGTCAACAAGGTACAGGTATATATATGAGGGAGGATGTAGAGGAGAGGCGGTACTAAGCAGAGGGGTGGTAGAGGTGGATAGGGTGGGAATGATCGAGGAAGTGGAAAGGTGAGACAAGTAGATAGATGAGATACAAGGAAGAATGGAAGCTTAGGGTGGATTAAAGCATGCGCATGTCTATGCTAATTACCTAGTTATTAATTGTATTTCTTTATATCCTTTCTTATTCCAATGTTTAGATATGGGGAGTATTGGCGATAGTAACTGAAAATTTAGAGTTATGATTTTTGTGTTGGCATGTGCCATTCATGTGTTTCTTTTTATTTCATTAATGGAATATAATGTGGCCCGTGGTGCTGAGGTTGGCGCTGGGCGCCACCTCACCGCCCGGCTAACCCGAGTTAGAGGGCGAGCTTGGGTGCTGAGGTCAACAGGGAGGGACAGGATGAAGCGCCGCTGGGCTGCTCTCCTGTTCGGGGGAGGCGATGGGTGACTCGGTGCTCAGCGACCCCGGTGGAGATCGGGAGGCATTGTAGGCGCTGAGCAGCACATGCTCAGCGTGGCCTGGCGCTGGCAGGTTGCCATGCACTGAGACTCGGGAATATGCCCATGCATGGGAGGGAGGGAACAAGGGTGTACAAGAAACACCCTCCTTAGCCGGATAGGCGACGACTTCCTCCAGCGCCGCCACCACACGCCCAGTGCCGGGTCTCCCATCACTGCCCCTTCGATCCTCCAGGGCTGTTAGTCCCCATGGCCCGGGGTCATAATTACTTTGAAGAAGACAGGTGACACGCGGATGGTAGAATGGTTAGGCCAGTGGGGATAGCCTGAGAGAGTTCTGGTCCTGGCAGAGAAGAAAGAGAGTTAAAAAAAAAAAAGTAATGGAATATAATTTTATAACTAGAAAGAATGATAAAAAGAAACATTTGTGGATGCTCAGGGTAGTTAAAGAGAGGCCATGGGTCTGAGGCTGCCTAGTCTCCCATAAGCGAACGATTTGTGATGTTTGTGGTACAGTTTAAAATGTCTCAACCCCCCAAACACACACAGAATTTAAGACGCTCATGCCACTAGGAGCTAAGGACACAAGAGTACCCTGGAAGGCTCTTTGATGCCCCGGTGCTGAAACCCTGAATAGGGACTTTATGTTATAGTGCTACCACCTACAGCATTCAGGACTGTCCTGGAGGGCTCTTTGATGCCCCAAGTGCTAACGATGCAAGATTGCCCAGAAGTCTTTTTGATGCCTTCAGGTGCCAAGGATGCAAGAGTGCCCTAGAGGACCTGTCATGCCCCTGGTGACAAGGATACAAGAGTGCCCTAGAGGGACCTGTCATGCCCCTGGTGATAAGGATACAAGAGTGCTCTGGATGGGCTGTTTGATTACCCCAGGTGCTGCAAGCCCTAAATAGGGACATGGTGTCATCTCTGTGTAGCTCCCTTGTAAGACCCCACCTACAATACTGTGTCTAGTTCTGTGAGATTGCATCTCTAGAGGGACATAGAGTGGAGGTGGTCGAGAGGAGGGCAACTAAAATGGTGCAGGGTCTGCATCAAAAGCCCTATGAGGATAGACTGAAGGACCTCAATGTTTAAACCCTGGAAGAGAAAAGGAGAGAGAGGGACATGATAGAAACCTATAACTATCTCCCAGGGTTGAATAAGGTATAGGAGGGAATATTTTCAGAGGAAAAGATGCATGAAAACAAGGGAACATGCAATGAAGCTGGAAGGGGAAAATTTAGGAGAGATGTGAGGAAGTACTTAACCAAAAAGTGGTGGATGCCTAGAACAGTCTTCCAGCAGAGGTGGTGGGGGGCATAAACAGTGGTGGACTTCAAGCAGACATGGGATATGCATAAGGAATCCTAGCTGGGAAGTAGGCGGGCTTGGGGCGTGCACCGAGAAGGGTCTGCAGTAACAGTATAGGCAGGGACAAATGGGGAGCGGTGGGCCAAGCAGTCCCTATCTGTCATCAAATTCTATGTTTCTATATTTATATAATGCAAGAGTGTCCTTAATGGCTGTTTTATCCCCCAGGTGCTACAAGCCATGAACAGAGACTTAGGTTACTGTGAAATCACCCACCATGATCTGAAAGTGTCATGGAGGGCTCTTAGATGCCTGTAGGTGATAATGATACTATAGTGTCATGGAGGGCTCTTTGATGCCTGTAGGTGATAATGATACTATAGTGTCATGGAGGGCTCTTTGATGCCTGTAGGTGACAATGATACTATAGTGTCATGGAGGGCTCTTTGATGCCTGTAGGTGACAATGATACAATAGTGTCATGGAGGCTCTTTGATGCCTGGGTGATAATGATACAAAAGTGTCATGAAGAGGGCTCTTTGATGCCTGTAGGTGATAATGATACAATACTGTCATGGAGGGCTCTTTGCCTGTAGGTGATAATGATACAATAGTGTCATGGAGGGCTCTTTGATGCCTGTAGGTGATAATGATACAATAGTGTCATGGAGGGCTCTTTGATGCCTGTAGGTGATAATGATACAAAAGTGTCATGAAGGGCTCTTTGATGCATATGCGTGATAATGATACAATAGTGTCATGGAGGGCTCCTTGCCTGTAGGTGATAATGATACAAGCGTGTCATGGAGGGCTCTTTGATGCTGTAGGTGATAATGATACAAGATGCAGGAATACACTATTTTTAAGTGAAAAAGATGTTCCAGGACTAGAGGGCATGGGATGAGAATTGGAGGGAGGACAATTCAGAGAAAACATGAGGAAGAATTTCTTCATAGAGCGGTTGGTGGACAAGTGGAACAACCTGCCAGAGGAAGTGGTGGGGGCTGAAACAATCACGGGATTTAAGAATGCATGGGATGGACATAAAGGAATTCTGGAGGTTAGGGTTAAGGGCAACAGACTGCTAGGAAAACATAAAGTGAACTTACAAGCTCAAATGGCTCAAGCTCGATGGGAGAAGGGCAGGGGTAAATGGAGAAAGTGACAAAGGCAAGAAGGACAGGGATGGGGCAAAGGGGGTAAGGCCATCAGAATGGAGGGTAATGAGTATCAATGCCCGTAGTCTGGGCAACAAGCTCCCTGAGATGGTGGCCTTAATGGAGAGGGATGCCTGGATATCGTAGCAGTTACAGAAACATGGTACACAGAGAACCATGACTGGGATGTTAACATACCAGGGTACATAACTTACAGGAGAGACAGGCAGGGAGAGGGAGGAGTAGCTCTCTATGTAAAGGAAGGATAAAAGCAACTGAACAAAAGAGTAAACAGGGAGGAGAGGAGGCACTGTGGGTCACCTTGGAGACTGGAAAGGGCACCACAATCCGCACTAGGGTTGTGTACAGACCCCATGTCAGGGGAAGGAATGGACAAGGATATGATGGAAGGCATTCTTAGAATGGCAGAGAAAGGAGATACTGTTGATGGGAGACCTGAATATGTCAGATGTTAACTGGAGCACATTTGCTGCAGCGACATCCAAAGCAGGAGCCATTCTTGAGCCCCTACAGGTGGCAGGCATTAGACAGCTAGTTTCGAACCCACTCGTGAGGGAGCAATCTTAGACCTGACTTTCAAACGGGGCAGTGAGAGGATCTCAGATCTAGAAGTGGGCTGCCATCTGGGGACAAGTGACCATCAAACAGTGTGGTTCACGTTAAACTCAGCTACAGAGTCAAGCCATACAAAAGTGAGGGTACTGGACTTTAGGAGGGCTGACTTGTAAGATGGAGAGTGCCTCAGAAAAGCACTAGCAAACAGGCTAGAAGGAGGTCTGGAGCAACAATGGGAATTATCAAAACTGCCATCACAGAGGCAACAAGCCTTTGTGTGAAGCAAATAAACAAATCAAAATGAAAGAAAAAGCCACTATGGTTCTCAAGAGAGGTGGCTGTGAAAGTCAAGAAGAAAAGATAGCATTCCAGAGTATAAGGAAACACAGAAGGAGCAGGACAGAGCTGTACCAGTTAAGGCAGAAAGAAGCAGGGAGGGAAGTCAGAATAGCAAAGGCCCAAACTGAGGAAAGATAGCCAACTCAGTTAAGAAGGGGATAAAACCTTTATAGGTACATCAGCAAGCATAGAAAGACAAAGGGAGGATAGTGAGGCTGAATAGAATAAACGTGGGTGGGCAGAGGGGGACAGTGAAAAGCAGGAATACTGAACAAATATTTCTGCTCAGTATTCACAAAGAGGAGGAAGTGCCTAATCCAATTAACAGAAGCACTCTTGATAAGGGGGTTGATCCCAGTCCTTTCACAGAAGAAAGGGTTCTGCAAGAACTCCTAAAACTGAAGGTGGACAAAGCAATGGGTCCTGATGGAATTCACCCCAGAATTCTAAAAGAATTAAGGAAGGAACTAGTGAAACCACTGGCTACTCTTTTTAATAAATCATGGGAGGATGGTGTGGTACCCGAGGACTGGAGGAAGGCGGATGTGATTCCCTTCACAAAGTGGGACCAAGACAGAGGCAGGAAACTACAGACCTGTCAGTCTGACCTCTGTGGTAGGAAAGTGATGGCGTCACTTCTGAAGGAAAAATAGTTGAGTACCTAGAGGTCAGTGGAGCACAGGATCCAAGGCAGCATGGGTTCACAGGCGGGAAGGTCATGTCAGGCAGAATCTAATAGATTTCTTTGACTGGGTGACCAAAGTAGTAGACCAGGGAGGGCTGTGGACATGGCCTACCTAGACTTAGCAAGGCATTTGACACAGTCCCACACAAAAGATTATTAGTCAAATTAACCAGCCTGGGAGTGGGTCCCAGGGTGGTAGCCTAAGTAAAACATTGACTGGACAACAGGACACAGAAGGTAATTGTAAATGGAGTCCACTCTGAAGAAAGGGTTACTATTCCAGGTACCGCAGGGTTCAGTATTGGGTCCAGTCCTTTTAATGTCTTCATCAGTGGCATTGCAGAGGACTGGAAGGAAAAGTATGCCTTTTGCAGATGACACAAAGATCTGCAACAGGGTTGATACACAAGGAGGCGTGGAAAGGATGAAAAGGGACTGGCAAGGTTGGAGGAATGGTCAGGACGATGGCAGCTAGGATTCAATGCAAAAAGTGCAAAATAATGCACCTGGGAAACAAGAACCCAGGGAAGAATACACAATGGGTGGGAAGGTAGTAACAACAACAAAACAGGAAAGGGACCTGGGGTAATCATATCAGATGACCTTAAGGTTAAAGCAATGTGAAGGTAGTAGGGAGGGCCGGGGTATACTGGGATGTATGGGAGAGGCATCAGCAGCAGAAAACAGGAAGTTGTTATCCCTCTGTACAGACAGTTGGTGAGACCCCATCTGGAATACTGTGTCCAGTTCTGGAACCCCATCTCTGCAAGGACATAGACAGGATAGAGCAGTCCAGAGGAGGCAACTAAAGTGGTGCAGGGTCTGCAAGAGAAGCCGTATGAGAGAGAGACTAAAGAGCTTAATATGTATACCCTTGGGGAAAGAAGGAGAGGGACATGATAGAAACTTTCAAGTACCTCAAGAGAATCAACAAAGTCCAAGAGGGTAGCATCTTTCAGAAAAGAGACTTGCAAGAACAAGGGGACACAATTTAAAAGATAGAAGGAGGGCGGTTCAGGGCAATGTGAGGAAGTATTATTTCCAGAGAGGTAGTGGATGCATGGAACAGCCTTCCTGAGGAAGTTGTGGAGTCTAAAACTGTGGGAGAATTCAAGAATGCATGGGACAGAGATAAGGCAATTCTTGGTGGGGGCAGGAAGATATAGGCTGTTGGTTAAATAGGATCTGCGGCCTATCCTGTAGGTAGGAAATGGGCAGACTAGATGGGCTCAGCGGTCCTTATCTGCGTCAAAGTCTATGTTTCTATGTAAATGGGCAGACTGGGTGGGCGTGAGGCCTTATCTGCTGACACAGTCTATGTATCTATGTAAGATTGCCCCAGGTGCTGCAAGCCCTGAATAGTGACTTACTGTTACAGTGCCATTACCCCACTGGCTTCAAGAGTGTCCCGGATGTCTCCTTGATGCCCCTAGGTGCTAAGGATACAGGAGTGTCCTGTAGGGTTTTTTTTATAACCCAGGGCCTAAGGATACAGGAGTGTCCTGAGGGTTCTTTTATAACCCCAGGGCCTAAGGATACAGGAGTGTCCTGCAGGGTTCTTTTATAACCCCAGGGCCTAAGGATACAGGAGTGTCCTGGAGGGTTCTTTTATAACCCCAGGGCCTAAGGATACAGGAGTGTCCTGGAGGGTTCTTTTATAACCCCAGGGCCTAAGGATACATGAGTGTCCTGGAGGGTTCTTTTATAACCCCAGGGCCTAAGGATACAGGAGTGTCCTGGAGGGTTCTTTGATGCTCCTAGGTGATAATGAAACAAGAGTGTCATTAAGGGCTATTTTATACCCCCAGGCAAAGATGTAGGCAGACATACTCAATGTACACATTTATGTACAGTTTTGTTTCTGAGTGCCTGTCCCAAATCATATGACTTTTGTCAACATTATCATTCTAATCTGTACTATTTAAGTTAGTATAGGCCACTGAACAGTCTCTCTGTTTAAATTGTTTAGGAGATGGATATGTTTACCACCTGTTTAGAGACTGGATGAGCCATCTGACAACAATCTGATTTGTTTTGTTATTGGGGCAGCATTTAGGGAGGATTGTACATTTTTTTTTAAATGGGGGCAGCAGTTGGAAAGTGTGTGTACAAAATGGAAATTTCTGGCTACACCCCTGCCCCCAGGTGTTGCACGCCCTGAATAGAGACTTAAGGTTACAATGCCATCACCTGACAGGATTGAAATGTGTCTTGGAGGCTCTTTGATGCCTCCAGAAATAAGAAACAAGAGTACCATGGAGGGCTCTTTAAGCGTTTAGCTGTCATGCTTTAACACCATATTAAAAAATGATGTGCATAGACAAGTGTGCATACTGTATATGTGTGTGGTGAGGGGGTGGTGATCTGAAGATAAGAAAATGTCCCTTGAGTGAGGAATAAAAACAAGGTCACTGTTTGTTTTCATCAGACAGGAACACGATAATCTAAAACACTGGTATTTGAAGAATCGCGGCAGTGTACACTGAGAGATTTAGGATGGAAGCTGGCACTTGGGTTGAAAACAACAGATTCCAGTGGGCTGCCCTAATAGGTTAGGAATTTTAACAGGGTCTCATTAAAATGTTGTCAGTGGCTGCAGCTGAGGAGACCCCAGGGTGCTAGTTGCAACCCTTTGAAAAGCCATGAAAAGTTTTTCTGTAGGATATGCTCCAGAGTGTGCAATTAAGTTGGTGGGCTAGTGGCTAAGAAAATCCATATGCCCAACATATATTATACTGGTCCAACTGGTGTACTTTTTAAATGTTGCCTGCCCTATTTGGCATGTTAAAGGAACAGTTTACTGACCTGATACATGATCTGCAGCATTTGAATGGTGGTCTAGTGCCAGTTTTTTCCCCATCGGGACAGCAGTGGTGCTCCACGCGGAATGCAGTAACCCAGGTTTGAAAACAAGCTTATGTTACTGGCGGGCAGTTGATGGGAAGGAGTACTGAGCATGCCTGAGAAAGTTCCTCCTTCGGGGAGAGGAGTCGCTGCCTCTTCTGTAACAAAACTATGTAGGTGACTGAAGGTGGCAGTGTAGTAGAGGTTCCATGGCAGGGAGTACATCAGATGTGTTCTGTGTTCACACACACTGCATGCATGCACTTGGAGCACTGAGGGTACCAACTTATTGGGGAATGGGAGCAACTAAGAACCCCCAAGTGCATTACAGGATGATGCTGGTACTCTAGTCCCTACCCAACCATACACCAGGGAATCCCTTAGGGAAAGGATATGTCCGAATAGACTTTTCTGCCAAACCTGGTTGTCCCTGCCTCAGGAGGGGCACAAGAGTAAGCACTAGAGAAGTTGGGGGATGGGGCTAGGAGGTTGCTTCAACACTTAAAAGACTAGGAGGTAAAGTGAAAATTTAAACAAAATTGAGAGTGAGGGTACTCTTCCCCTATGTTTCCCTTTTATCAGAATTTTCATTATATTTAGTTTTAAGACATTCAATTGTAGTATAGATATTCATCCATTTTCTATTTAACAAATGAAAAACATCAAGAATGTATTAAACCTATAGCATGAGCCTAAAACTGATGGCAATTCTATATAATTTATCATTAAAAGAAAAAAAAAGAAAAATAAATAATATAATTTACCTTAATGGTCATGGCAAAGAACTTCCATGTCAGACCAGAGAAATATGGTTGCAACAAAATGCTATTACAATTAGCCATACTTTGCAGAATCATTTCTTAGTTAAGAAGGTCATAGCTTTCTATATAAAACTTCACTTAAAATTCACTTAAAAACAAAAAATACCACCAACACTTAATCTGGTTCAATGTCAGTTGGCATTCATCTGTATCCCCTCCCGGTCGTGCCTAAAAATAGGCAGGATTTATCTAGTGCACTTACCGGTCAACAAAAAACTAAATAAATAAATAAAATAAAAATAAAACAGATTCATAGAAATGTATTCCTAAAGCACCGTAATACAAAACAAGGAAGGTTTTTAATAAAAGGCAAATAAAGAGGAAAGTAGACCTCCCAATCTATATATTGATCAGATAATGTGAAAACTCAGAGCTTAGTTGACAATTACCATCAAAATAAACAGAATATGAGAGTCTCCATGTTTAACTTACTAATAATGCTGTCTGTAAATATAGTCTACTTCTCTGAACTTTTTGCTGGAGTCGTTTGGCAGAAAATGTCAAAAATGTCCTGTTCTTGTGTCACATTTTTATAGCCACAACAGTCTGAACTTGTCTTGTTATATGTATAGCTTTTTATGCTCTGCCACCATCTGCCCAGTCTTTAGGCCAGGGATACAACACCATACTTCAACTGCTCCAGACCCATCCTTCGTTGCCCCCCACCTACTTAAGTGGCTCCATCCTTTGCTAGACCCCACCTACCTAAGCGGCAGAAAACAATGGGGGTCTCACTGCTCCAAGATTCCCCTCCCTCAAGCCACAATAAGCAGTCAAAACATTGTGGGTTCCATAGCAGCTACCCTCCCCAAGTCACAACAAGCTGTGAAAAACCTCATCAGGAATCACACTGCCTGTGAACCCTCCCGAGCCACAGCAGGTGGCAGATGAAATTCTCCATGAAAAAACCAAAAAAGACCCATCTAGATTCAAGCATTGCAAGAACTCCAGATGTTTCTCTATGCTGAGTCAACTCCATGCTAAGGCAATGGAGCAAACCTGGGTAAATCACCTGACTGATTCTCTGCTGGGGTGTCAGTGGGGAATAATTCCCTACACACCACTGCAAAAATCTGATGGACAGAATAGTTATTCTGATGAGAGTAGGCTCAGACTTTGATGCCTAAAATACATTTTTAAACTTTGTTCGTTTTGTTCTGTGTCTTGTAATGTTCAATATTTAGCCCAAATCTGTTCCGGTAATTAATTCCATAGAATGTCACTTATTCACAGGATTGTTCCATTTCTTCTCTTGGTTTCTTGCTCATGGTTTGCTTCTAGGACTTTATTGCAGCCATTATGTAGTTAAACCAGTTCATAATCAGATTTCACAACCAATTAATAATTCATAATCTCAGAGTAGAATTCCACAGATTTGGTGAGAGTCAAACAAGAGACAACATAAATAACAGCACTTCCCAGCTGATATATCACATAGAAACATAGACTTTGACGGCAGATAAGGCCGCTTGGCCCACCTAGTCTGCCCATTTCCTACCTAGAGGATAAGCTGCAGATCCTATTTAACCAACAGCCTATTTCTTCCTACCCCCACAAAAATTGCCTTATGTCTGTCCCATGCATTCTTGAATTCTCCCACAGTTTTAGACCCCACAACCTTCTCAGGAAGGCTGTTCCATCGTCCACCACCCTCTCTGTGAAAAAATACTTCCTCACATTGCCCCTGAGCCGTCCCCCTCTATCTTCCAATTGTGTCCCTTGTTCTTGCACATCTCTTTTCTGAAAGATGCTACCCTCTTGGACTTTGTTGATTCCACTGAGCTACTTAAGCGTTTCTATCATGTCTCCCCTCTCCCTCCTTTCCTCAAGGGTATACATATTAAGCTCCTTTAGCCTCTCCTCATGTAGGCTTCTCTTGCAGACCCTGCACCATTTAGTTGCCCTCCTCTGAACTGCCTCCATCCTGTCTATGTCCTTGCAGTGGTGGGGTCTCCAGAACTGAACATGAGTACTCCAGATGGGGTCTCACCAGCGGTCTGTACAGGGGATAACAACTTCCTGTTTTCTGCTGCTGATGCCTCTCCTATACATCCCAGTATCCCCCAGCCCTCCCTACCGCCTTCTCACATTGCTTGCCAACCTTAAGGTCATCTGATATGATTACCCCCAGGCCTCTTTCCATTTTGTTGTTGTTACTGCCTCCCCCATTGTGTAATCTTCCCTGGGTTTTGTTTCCTAGGTGCATTATTTTGCACTTCTTTGCATTGAATCAAGCTGCCATACTTCTGACCATTCCTCCAACCTTGCCAAGTCCCTTCTTATCATTTCCACGCCTCCTTGTGTATCAACCCTGTTGCAGATCTTTGTGTCATCTGCAAAGAGGCATACTTTTCCTTCAATCCCTCTGCAATGTCACTTATAAAGACATTAAAAGGACTGGACCCAATACTGAACCCCACTAGTAACCCCTCTTTCTTCAGTGGACTCCATTTACAATTACCTTCTGTGTCCTGTTGTTCAGCCAGTGTTTTCCCAGGCTACCACCCTGGGACCCACTCCAGGGCTGGTTAATTTGACTACTAATCTTCGTGTGGGACTGTGTCAAATGCCTTGCTAATGTCTAGGTAGGGCCATGTCACAGCCCCTTCCTGGTCTACTAGTTTGGTCACCCAGTCAAAGAAATCATTAGATTCATCTGACATAACCTTCCGCTATGAACCCATGCTGCCTTGGGTCCTGTACCCCACTGGTCTCTAGGTATTCAACAATTCTTTCCTTCAAGTGATTCCATCACTTTCCCTACCACAGAGGGTCAAACTGACAGGTCTGTAGTTTCCTGCCTCTGTCTTGCTCCGACTTTTGTGAGGGAATCACATCAGCCTTCTTCCAGTCCTCAGGTACCACACCATCTTGCCATGATTTGTTATAAAGGGTAGTCAGTGGTGTCACTAGTTCTCTGCTTAATTCTTTTAGAATTCTGGGTGAATTCCATCTGGCCCCATTGCTTTGTCCACCTTCAGTTTGAGGAGTTCTTTCAGAACCCTTTCTTCTGTGAAAGGACTGGGATCGACCCCCTCTCCAGAGTGCTTTTGTTAATTGGATTAGGCACTCCCCACTTCCTCTTTTGGGAATACTGAACAAGTATTCATTCATGATCCCTGCTTTTTCACTGTCACTCTCTGCCCACCACCATCCATTCTGTTCTGCCCCATTATCCCTCCGTTGTCTTTCCTCCCTGATATACCTATAAAAGGTTTTATCCCCTTCTTAACTGAGTTGGCTATCTTTTCCTCAGTTTGTGCATTTGCTATTGATAGACCCTCCTGCTTCCTTCTGCCTTAACTGGTACAGTTCTCTGTCCTGCTCCTTCTGTGTTTCCTTATACTTCCTAAATGCTATCTTTTTCTCCCTAACCTTACCGCCACTTATTTTGAGAACCATAGTGGCTTTTCTTTCATTTGATTTGTTTTTTGCTTCACACAAAGGCTTGTTGCCTCTGTGATGGCAGTTTGATATTTCCCATTGTTGCTTCACCCTCCTTCTAGGCTTGTTTACTAGTGCTTTTCAAGGCACTCTCCCATCTTGCCAAGTCAGCCCCTCCTGAAGTCCAGAACCCTCACTTTTGTATGGCTTGACTCTGTACCTGAGTTTGTGAACCACACTGTTTGGTGGTCACTTGTTCCCAAATGGCTACCCACTTCTAGATCTGAGATCCTCTCACTGTCCCCATTTGAGTACAAGGTCTAAGATTGCTCCCTCATGAGTAGGTTCCAAAATTGGCTGTCTGAGGCATGCCACCTGAAGAGCATCAAAGTCCCCAACAACAGTATCTCCCTTTCTCTGCCATCCTAAGTATGCCTTCTGTCATATCCTTGTCCATTCCCTCCCCTGACATGGGGGTCTACATACAACCCAGTGTGGATTGTGGTGCCATTTCCAGTCTCTAAGGTGACCCACAGTGCCTCCTCCCTCTCCTCCTGTTTACTCTTTTGTCCAGTTGCTTTTATCCCTTCCCTCACATGAGAACTACTCCCCCTCTTCTGCCCTCCTCCCTCTCTCTCTCTCCTGTAGGTTGTGTACTCTGGTATGTTAACATCCCAGTCATGGTTCTCTGTGTACCATGTTTCTATGACTGCTCCGATATCAGGCATCCCTCTTCCATCAAAGCCCCAGTTCAGGAGCTTGTTGCCCAGACTACGGTGTTGGTACTCATTACCCTCCATTTCTTGATGGCCTTACCCTTTTTGCCCCATCCTGTCCTTATGCGTTTGTCACTTTCTCCATTTACCCTGCACCTCTCCTATTGACATCTCTGTGTTGGTGTCTACCTCACTTAGTACCCTGATTTTCTAGGGGGCTAGGATTTCCCTGCTTCTTTCCAGTGCCTCCCCTTTGGCTGGTTTAAATGCTTGCCAATGAAGTATTTAAACCTATCACCTAGGATCCTGGTTCCAATCCTGGACAGATGCAGACCATCACGCCAGTATAGGCCTGCATCCATCCAGGTGGACCCAGGTCCCAGTGAAGTCAAATCCCTGAGCTCTGTACCAGTTTTTCAACCACTGATTGAATCCCATGTTGTGGAGCACGCTCTAGTCTCATCCGTGCCATAGACAGGCACCACCTCCATGTTACCATGTGTGCTATTTGTCTAAGGCCCTTCCCCATCTCCACAAATGTTTCTTGCACTGCTCTGATCCCTTTCTTAGCCAGGTCATTTGTCCCTAGGTGGACAATGACATCCAACTCCCTCCCTGTGCAGCTGCTCCTGTGATCCTGAGGAATCGCTCCCAGTCCCTCCAAGCCATGGCGCCAGGCAGGCAACACCTCCCTCTCCCTTCCTCCCCAGTTCTACCTTCCTAACAATGAGGTCCCCACCAGGAGTTGTTTCCTTCCCTGTGAGGTCCCATGCCACCCTCTGTGGGTCTCCTTTGTGAGGTTCCCAGCATCCTCCTTGGTCTCCACTGTGGTGCCTCCATAGAGGAACCACACTTTCCAAAGCGGCATAGAAATTGTGGAGGTACAGCTGGAGGGATGCACCTCTGTTCCTACCCTCACCCTCCCTGAGCCCACTGTGGTCCACACGCTCCTCTTTCTTGGCAACCGCTGAGGCAGCGGCAGTGACTCTGGTAGTCCCTGGGTGGGAGAGGAGGTCCCACAAATCCTAGCCAACTCAGCCTGGAGATGAGCAACCTCCTCCCTCAGCCCAGAGAGGTGCCTGCAGATGGGACAACACTGCATCCTCCAGAGCGTCTTCCGGAAGACTGCTGCTCACACCACTGCACTGCACCACTCCCATCATGTCTTTTTTCTTGCCCGTAACGTTGTTTGGAATACTTACTCTTTCCTCTGTTTGTTTATTTTTTTTTTTTTTTCCTTTTTTCTTCCCTACTTACTTACCTGCCTCTGTGCCCTTTAGCTCCTTATCTTCCTGTTCTAAGACAGAAGTTCCTATATTTCTCAGTAGTCTCCTTACTTGCTCAGAGTCAGACCTCCAGCAGCTGGGGGGCGGAGAGCTACTCTTGCCCTTCTAGGATGGTGAGTCTTTGGTGGCTCTGTGATCACTCACTTCCTGCTCTCAAACAGGAAGTTCCTGTTGTTAGTTAAATCCTGTGCCTATAAAAGTAGAACTGGTTTAGGGTGGAGGGAGGAAGGAGGGCAGTATAGTCCCAGTAGAGAAGTTTTAGTTATACGGTAGCTCCTTCCTCCTGGTGTTCTGTCTGTTCTCTGGCAGAAGCTATCTAGGACAGTGCTTAAATCTGGTTTTAACCAGGCTCCTTCTAGCTAAGCCCTCCCCTACTTTGCAAATCTTCCTATACTTAGTTAATTTCACAGATAACAGTTCTCTTCTGACACCTGTGACAAGCACCTAGATAAGTACACAGATAACACAGATAACAATTTAGTTCAACTACCTCTGACAAACACACTCTCTTTTTACCCTAAATTGAAGGTCCCAGTACAAGATTTCTAGATCTTAGTCCCAGTAGAAGTTTTAGTTATACCAGTAGCTCCTTCCTCCTGGTGTTCTGTCTGTTCTCACATACGTTAATAGCTCTAATATAATCCCCCACCCATACATTCCTTAAATGTTCTTAATATTTTTCCTATATAAACAGCACTACAAGTACACTCAACCAATACACTATATGGTCTAAATCACAGCTTATAAATTGTCTAACTTAAATTCAACCCCAGATATATTTTTAAATGTGTCCCCTCTTTTATTCTAGGACAGTCAATACATTTACCACATTTAAAATTGCCTTCGGTAAAAGGCAAAAGCCAACTGCTCTGTTTTTCTTGTGAGTTTTGGTATAAAGATTGTGAGCCACGTTTGTATCATGCCTACAGACAAAGCACGGTTTGCAGGTTTAGAGTTATTCATAAAGAAGACCAGAATAATGCTTCAGCAGCACATGTTACGCTTAGAGAAGGACATGCTTTTTGTTTTGGGCCTGGAAAAAGGAAAAATGGCCCAATGAAAGGTGAGAGGAAAATAAGTTACTACAAACAGAATCTTTTGTGATTTTTAAGATAGGAGCATTGTGTGAAAAAGGGCTCAATGACAGATTTGAGTTAGCTCTGTTTTTATTTAAAGTGCTTTCTTATTTCAGTCTTTAACCATTGTATTGTATGTGATATATTTGCAACAACTACGGCCGTTAGTTTTCATGGGGATTTCAACCTACCGCCATAGACTGGGAAGTAGAAAGTATCCAGTGGAAAACAGGAGGATTTCTTATACAAAGGGACTGTTTTCTTTATCAGCATGTCAGGTTTCAGGATTGGGACAAGAAGGGATGCAGTTATTCATCTGCTGCTGAGTAGTCAGGATGACATGGTTAGAGGAGCTGGAAAGGAAGGTCTGCCTCTTTGCGAATGACACCAAAAGCTGCAGTAGGGTGGACACTCCGGGTGGTGGTAGAAAGGATGAACACAGACCTGAAAAACTAGAGGTGTAGTCAAGGATATGGCAGCTGGGTTTCATTGTGAAAAGTGTGAAATAATACACTTAGGGCACAGAAACCCAGGGTGAAGTACAAAATGGGTGGAGTGGTATTGATGACCACCAGGAAAGAAGAGACCTGGTAACAATTATAGCTGATAACCACAAGGTGGCCAGGCAGTGCAGCAAGGCTGTCAGGAGGGCTGGTGGGATCCTGTGGTGCATAGGGAGGGGTAGCACTAGCAGAACGAGGGAGATGGTGTTGCCTCTGTATAGACTGCTGGTAGGACCCTACCTAGAGTACTGTGTCCAGTTCTGGAGACTACATCTCTGGAAGGACATAGACAGAGTGGAGGCAGTCAGAGGAGGGCAGCTAAAATGGTGCAGGGTCTGCATCAAAAGCCCCTACGAGAAGAGACTGAAGAACCTCAATATGTATTGTTTAGACCAATATTTTGTTGCTTGATGGCAAGGAAAGAAATAGAGTGCACACACATTTATCATAAGTGGAGTAAGTCTAATAACATGATATAGTACTGGGTTTCCAAACCTTTTTGCAGAATTGTGTTCATCTTTGAACCTTCCTTTATTTTATTAACTGTATAAATTAATGAAGGTCGAGTTGGGTTTCCTTTGGTGTGGCCTATGCTTGAAGCACATCCTTTAGCATGATAAATTAGACGATGATTGCTTTTAAGGCATTCATCAAAGCTAGCATTATGCTGCTGTCTGCTGGTGGGATTAAGGCTTAATTAAGTAAACATTAATGCAAAGGGTTCAAGCAGACCAAGTAAAATGCTAATCTTAAATCTTAGGAGCCAGTTGTAACTGCTGCAATATTTACAAAAATGGTAGCTTGGTGATACAGTTGTTTTTTAAATGACATTAAGACATCAAGAGGATATGACAAGGCCAGTCCATCGACAGAGTGGTGGGGCCAACACTTTTAAACTGATGACCTCAAATTGGAACCGAACCCAGGTTGTTGGGGCCTGTCTGGGGAGGAGGATTGAGTGTACCTCTCTGGGCGAGGAGGGTCTGTGCCTCTACTGCAGTACTGCCACTTGGGTGAACAGAAGTGGTTGTGCAGCAGAGGTAATTCAGAGAATGGGGAGGATGCCGACCAGCATCTGTTCCACCTCACTTTGTGTGTGTGTGTGCTCTTGAGTCTCTTATGACATCCTCAGGAGTTGAGGAAGAACAAACACAGACAAAGTCCCTGGGAAATGCAGAATGATGGGGCACATTTGTGCTCTAGCCCAACTGACCAGCCACCCTACCCTGGAGCTCCTCATATAGGAGGACCAATACCTTGCCAGGTGTGGCCAGCTTGGTAAGCCCCATCTTGGGGCCTATTTTGGAGGGGTCAAAATGGCAACAAAGCCTGTGGATTGTCAGGTGTGGGGCTGGGTGGTAGCCACCAGAATGGGGCAGTGCTAGAGAAGGAATCACAAACAAGCATTTAAAATAAATAAGGCCAAGACAAGTTTACTCTGCTTAAAACTGCATGGCTTATTTTTAAACCCATTTGCACTTTACATTTAGGATTGTTGCGAGTAACTCTCCTTTATTGTGTATAAACAATCTAATACATACCTCTCAACCTCCTGCCTCATAAATCAGGGACAAGGCTTAAAAAATCAGGGACAAAGGACCAAAATCAGGGACACATCTTCAAAATTGGTGACATCTACTCAGGAACCTGGCAGAATAAGGGGCTTAGTATAAAATGCATTTTCTAAGGAAGAACAAATCTGTAACTTTAATGTTTGAAATTGTTTGTGCTTACAACCCTGCTGTTTGGTCATGGAAACACAATTTTAGGAGTAACACAGTAACATTTTGAGGTAAAATAAGGGGCGTCCCTGGAAAATCAGGGACAGTTGACAGGTATGATCTAATATGTGTGTGCCTGAGTTAAAGGCGAGACCACAAGAAAAACTGTATGTAATGCCTTTTATTTGAACTGAACTGTCTTGTCAAAAGCTTCTAGCATAGGCCATGATATTTCATTAGGCTGCTTTTAACATAGAAACAGCGCTGGCAGAAGAAGACCAATGGTGCATCTAGTCTGCCGGAGTTCCCTCTGCCCGGGACGTATTGTCCGTGTGGTGGGCTTTATCAACGCTGTCCACATCCCTTCTCCCTCTCTACTGCTTCCAACCTGAGCAACCACCAGGCCTTTCACTCTTTCCCAGCCATGCTTGAAGCCATTTATCATCTCGGTGCCAGCATACTCTTCTGGCAGGCTGTTCCATGGCTCCACCACCCTTTCTGTAAATTAGAACTTCCTCACATTCCTCTTAATCCCCACCCATTTCAACAGGCATTTGGCATTTCAATAGTTTCATGAGGACAGTTTTATTACAAGGCATCTGATTTGTTTCTGTACGGCTTTTTGTCTTACATCATTGGTCCCCTGGCCCTGAGGTCAGAATCTGGTGTGTGAAATCACAGACCTGACAAGCAGCAACAAGAGGAGTCCACCAGGTGTCTCAGGGATGAGGGTACTTGCATGCTTTATGCACAGTTCAGATACAGGTTTTCATTTGGAGGCATCCCAGAACACTCAGTGTCCACAGTTTCAGTACAGAATGCCAAATTGTGGTCAGTTTGTCCACAATGTGATGCTTTTCATGAGTTGTTGAAATGTTCCCCACAACTGCGGTAAAAATATTGACTTGCATACTGGACTTTCAAACTGTTTCACAGAAAAAAAAAAAAGGTTTTCTACGTTGTGTCAGGGCCTAAGCCCTGGTGCACCACAAGGTCTTGAGTTCTGAGAGTGCAACCAGGTGCCAGCACTCCAGGACCGATCCCAAACATTGGTCAGATGCAGTACAGCGTAACTCTTTGCTACTGGTCCCTTGGCTGGCCCAGAGAAATAGGATTTGTTTACCAGTTTGACAGGAATATATATTTTTTCTTTTTATTCACTTTCAGTACAGCTATAATAAAACCATACTAGGCACAATGAGATCCAGCAGTGTACAGGCAATGATATTAAAGTCACCCTTCAAACACTTTTTATCAAGACATAGCAGCAATCAAGGTACAACAAGGCATAAAAGTCAGTTTGTTTGCAACACAAAATTGTGGTTTGCAAATAAAATGCATCCTTGATTAACAGCAGTTGCTAATCAGTTGCGTTCCCATTTTGGTAATTTTTCCTGTAGTTCCATTAATTTTTCCTGCTTGATACAAAGTAAGAGCATCGGTGATCGTGAAAGCCACTTTTTTGTTTTTAATGTTCCATACTGTGAGTGCCTAGACTCCTGCTGTTGTGTGTATGGGGAGGATCTTACACTATAAAGACAATGTAGTCCACTATACACAGCAAGCCTGAGTAGCCATCTGAGGTTGCCATGTCGACCCGAACAGCTCGAAACTTCTCTCACGGGTTTAAACAGTCACCATGACAACTCTTGATGGCTACACCACACGTTGTGCATAGTGGACCACACGTATCCTCGTTATATGCTTCCTACTGAAGGTATCTCCTGAAGTTGTTTTATTATTTTTCCCATAGGTCATTGCTCAACTGGCAAAATGTTGGTCATTTTGAACTGGGCTTTCAATAAAGATTAGTACAGTGGTACCCATGTATTGTTCCACACATTATACGGACTTAATATGCAGATGCTATTATGAGAGAATACCTATTACTCTACATGTATTATGCTATTATTTCCTTGTTTCATTAATTAATAAGCTCTGTGTCATGTTCTTTATTTTTAAAAACTGAATAAATGTAAAGTTTAAAAAACTAATTGGGACGTGAGTGGTCAGGATGGGGGTGGCTTTGGTAGCCACTAGCCAACAAGGGATACCAGATGGCTGATCTGGTGGGTGGGAAGACACTAGACACCAGGACATATTATTTACAGATACTGGGTGGGTGATAGGGGACACTAGGCACCAGTGTATATTGTTTACAGATATCAGGTGGGAAATTGGTGGGTGTGGGGGAGACTAAACACCAGGGCATATTATTTAAAGATATCAGGCGGTGATCAGGGACAGCAGGATCACCAGACACAAGGAATAATTTATTTTTATTTATTTATTGAAAAGTTTCACCAGGAAAGGCACACTGAACAATATAAAATTACTCATCTCTGGAGCATCCTGGGGAAAGGGAACATGGGAGTACAGTAATCAAAAGCACATTTCCATGCAGTATTATAGAAAGTATATATACAATAATCAACAACACATTTCCAAAAGTAATATAAAGGAAGAAGCAACAGAGTAAAAAAATACATCAGTTAGTAGCATTAAATAATCATTGGAATTTGATGTGAGAGGAGCAAATTAACAGCACTGCAGACTAATACATGCAATGCGGACAAGGAAGTGCAATAAAGTACATTGGTTTCTCCTCACGTTAAGTTGCTAGGCTGTGAACAGGGATGGGAAGCCAGAGGGGAAGTTAGGAGGAGTGAGGAGCCAGAGGGAAATTAGTAGTAGCTGCAGGATAGAGAGGAGAAGTTGAAGAAGAGGTGGAGATGGACCATGGGAGGAGGAGTGTCTGATTTGATGAGACATTGAGTTCCAGAGCTTAGGGAACCTATGGGAAAACAACGACTAGCCTATAGAGGTGGTGGACTGTGGTATAGCTAGGGTGCGGGAGTCGCCGGATCTGAGGAGAGAGGGGCAGTGGGGCTGGAGGACTGTGAGGAGGCAAGGTAAGGGGGAAGCTTATCAAACCAGAATTTAGAGACACATTTTATGCAGTGGGCTAGACGGTGGTTTTCAGGGAAGGAAAAACTAGAGTTATATAGATCACAATGGTGGGTAAAGGAAAGGGCATCCAGAGCGAAGTGGCAGAAAGCTTTGAAAAGGATGTCCAGTCTGGTTAAGGGTGACTTTGGTGCTTTATATTACAGGGCAGGTGATCGGTGGGGTGGGGTGGGGATACTAGACACAGGGCATATTATTTACAGATACTACGTGGGAGATCAAGGTTGGGGGAACCACTAGATTGCCAAGGACCGTCTAACTTCACATGTCAGGCAGGCCATCCGGAGGTGTTTGGGGAGGTAAATAGACCTAAGAACCAGTTTAGGGATAGCAAATAGCAAGGCATTAATGGCCATTTGTCACCTTTCCAAACCTTTCATTATCCCAGTGCACGTATGTGGAAGCACAGTCAGTGCCACTCACACGTAAGGTTAGTGTCTCACTAGCAATACTTATATGTAGTGAGGCTCCTGTTTGTGGGGTACTGAGCACAGTTTGTGAGGTACTGACCTAGTTTGCAAGTGCTAACCTGATTCCAATGTCCCATCCTCCTTGGTTTGTGGGTTTTACTATAAAAATGTCTGAATGAAGCATGCGGCTACACGCATGCCTCTGGCTACACTAGGGGCATCGGCTGCTATTACAGCGCACACCACGCCACGTTGTATGTTATTGTGTACTTATCCTACTCTTTATGGAGCGGTTTTATCAGCGTATTCATTCTCCGCCATTCTTGAGTTACTGTATATCACTTAATCGGGTGAGATTTAAAAAGCGTTGCAGTTTCCTGTTTCATGCTGCATTCTTGATGTCACTCCTGGAATCGCAGAATCAAAAACAAATATCACACTTCATGGGGTGTTCCACAATGATAAACTGTGATCACTCTCTCCATCATTTACATTCACTGTGTCTTATGAGATACCAGTGCAATGTTAACAAGCATCATACTGTGTGAGATACTGGACTGTAATGAATAAACACCATTGACGTGGCTATAAATACGTGCTTGTGAGGTTGATTTTTCGTCAGGATGCTTTCGCTTTCCCTCGAAGAGGGCAGTCTGCCAGAACGTCAACTGTACTGGAATTTATAGCTATGCCAATTTAATTTGTTCATCACAAGCAGTGTTCTCCACATTAATTCTGTCACCGAGTCTAATTAACCTAATAGACGGATAACACTGGAGGTGTAATCTGTTTTGTTAGTTTACACTTCTGGAGACTGCATCCCAGGTTATGACTTAATGAAATTATGAGTGCACACTGTCTTGCCTGTGTGCGGTTGTGTCTTGATAAAAAGCATTTACTATGTCTGCCTTCAGTGTGCGCTCATGCAAGCAGTAAGAACATAACAAAATATGGGACAGGAAAGGACTACTGGCCCAACAAACCAAAACAAATGTTCATTACCACCTGCCTGCCGTTTCCCTGTGCTGGTATCCCTTTTCTCTCTCAGAAGCCACATGTCACCCTCTTCTGATACTGCACGCAGCATTTATAACTTCAGTGGGATTCCTGCTGTCATATTTAATGTGTTTGAATACTCTTGAGAAAATTCTCTTCAAATTGCGGTTTGTTTTAATTCAATCAGTCTGAGTTTATGTTCGTTAGTTTCAAATTTTTCACTGGGGTAAACAACTTTTCTGCACCAAAGTTATCAATTCCTGTCATAGTTTTTAATCTGTCAGTCAGGTCGCTCCAAATTATGTTCTTTTCTGGTGAGAATAAGTATCACAAAGAAACATAAAATGTGTCAGCAGAAAAGGACCATTAGGCCATCTAATCTACCCTTTTTCCCTGACTGTTACTACACCCTGGAACCTGTTTCATCACTGCTGTCCCTCCCTCCTCCCTTACCTCAATTTATAATATCCATGTGCCTATCCCATGCATGCTTGTGTAACCCCCAGGTGGCGCTTATCCCAAGGGCTACTAACCCTGCCTGCTTGACTACTAACAGGTTGAGGGGCCTAGGTTCTATGGTGGGTGCCTCCACCCAGAGGTCAGGGTTTGTAGAGGTTAGACTAGCTTGGTCACAGCCCTCTGGGACACTGAGACCCCTTTTATTCCTCTAGTGGCTCACACAGTACACAGGAGTTACAGTCCCAATACCCCATGTATACACACTGTTCACTCATAAAGTACCACACTTATCCTTGAGACTGATTCTGCAGCATGTCTCTGAGGACCCCTGTAAAATAAGGTTAAACAACATACACAGTGAAATGCAATACTGTTTTCATAAGTACCAACACCACAGACAGTATGTAGTATAACAACAACAAATCTGATTTATTTAGGGGAGGGGATCAGGTTAATTTGTGGCATTAAATCACAGTACTGTGCACACATACAGGGTCTGAAAGTCACACTCTGGGGACCCAGGTTGGGGGCTAGCCAGGTCCGTTGCCCGGGTTGGCCGGCAGGTGCAGATGGATAGGGCCCTGTAAAAGAAAATATATGCACAACACCCAATTGTAATCCGAGACAGATGGCTCAGTCCATGAACAGTGAAACAACAAGAATTAGATGACACGCTTGTGATTGAAAACAGGCTGCAGGGGAATATCTGATTTATACTCACAATACCCAAGCTGAGGACCAGATGGTGGATGTTCTTCTGGACTGCCAAAACAACAGGGTATGGAGACAAGGTCCTTGTGACTGGACCCCACTGCAGTCGATAGCAAGCGGATTCAGTCTGAGACAAGCTGGGTTTGCTTCCAGCAAACACACAGCACACAGTACAGGGATTTGAAATAGCGATTCCCCACAAGCACTATGCACATTCATATGTAAAGGAAAGTACTATACAAGGCAGGCTGCTCCTCAATCAATCGCACTTACTGCAAAATACCTGGGAGCACACACAGCAGCTTCAGTTCCCTGACAAACAACCACGATTCAGCAATTCTCAGTCTTCTACAAGTGAGCCTGGTTTCCACTTCTGGTGCTTCTTTCTCCTCACAACTCAGATTCAGACCAAACTGGCACTCTAGCGGCTGCAGGCCGAACCTCAAGGGCCTCACACTCACTTCATGTGCAAAACTATACCCATAAAAGCACAGAGCTCCTTCTCTCTCTTCACTGTCACACCGATCTGAGCTTTCCAGTAACAGAGCAGGGCATTTCCTCCAAATCAAAAGGTTCCAGTTGGCTGAACCTCCTTGTCGGTCACAACAAGCTCCCCTCTATTGGTGTAAAAAGGCCAAGGTCCAAACTACATTTCCCGAAGCTCTCTTCATATAATCCCTTGTGGCTGGCTCCAAATGAGAGTCCCAGTTCTGATTTGCCCAAAGTAGGCACCAGTTCAAAGGTCCCAAATACTGATTGGTCCCATTCAGCAGTTCTGGACCCAAATGAGGTAGAAAGCAGACAGAGTTGGTGCTGTAACAAAAGGCAGGTCAGACAAACTGTATTTTATTGTCCTCTAAGTTCTGGTAAACAGTTACATCTTTCAGAAAGAGCTCCTCTAGCTCTTAGCGACTGCAGAAATGGAGCAATTTGTAATAGCTCAGTGGGACTCAAAGCAGGGAAACACACTGACCCTATCCAAATTAATTATGTTCTGCAGGCAGACAGTTCTTAGAACAATGCATGGCGGCTCAAATAGCATTCACTTGGAACCACATTTAAACAGCTCAGATGCCCACTTTTACCGCCCAGACTTGGAGCATTCAGGCAAGCTCCTGAAGACTTTGGGAACCCTTGCAGGGGTTACACTTGAAGCTCCCACTGTCTTTGCCACTGCCACCTCTTCTTGCAGGCTGTTCTGGATGTCCACCACCCTTTCCGTGAATAATTTTCCTCACATCCCTCTTAAACTCACACACACCCCAGCTTCATAGTATGCCTCCATGTTCTGATCTGCCTGTTCCTGTGAAAGACTCCTTCTGCACCTTGTTCTCCCATGAGGTATTTATAAGTCTCAATCATGTCCCTCTTACTCTCATCTCTTCCAGGGTATACCTGTTGAGAGCCCTCATTCTGTCCTCATGGGGCTTTGGGTGCAATACCAAAACTCAAAGTGAGCACTCCAAATGGAAAATAATATCCAAGACAAGACAAGACAAATCAATGCTTAGTAGCTCATTTAATTTTGAACCATAAATTGGGCCCAGTAACTCATAGCCAGTGCAAGCCTTATCCAGGGTTTACATTCTTGGCCTGTTTCGTGGCTTTTGGTGCAACGCTGCACCATTTTAGTTGCCCCTCCTCTGGACTGCCTCCACTCTGTCTATGTCCTTTCTGAGGTGCGGCTCCATAACTAGACATAGTACTCCAGGTGGGGTCTCACCAGTGAGCGATACAATGGAGACACCACCTCCCTCCTCCTACTGGAGATACTCTCTAAGTGAATCCCAGCATCCCACTGGCCCTACCCACTGCTTTGTCACAGTGCCTGCCACTTTGAGGTCATCAGATATGATAACCCATGGTCACTTTCTTGCTCAGTGACTAACAGTAACCCCAGTACTCAGTTCCTGGGTTCCCATGCCTAGGTACATACTGTAATTTGGCACTTTGGGGTTTGAACCCAACTGGCCTGCTCTTGACCACTTCTGGTTTTCCAAGATCCTTACGTATTCTTTCCACCCTTCCTTATTGTTCACTCCTATTACAGATTTTGGTGGTATCTGCAAATGACATACCTTCTCTTCCAGTTCATCTGCAATGTCACTTATGAAGATATTGAAGAGGATTTGTCTTGGGCCACCAGCCATAGCAGTGGTAGTGCTACCACTTGTGACTTCAACAACCTGGGTTCAGGAATGAGCTTGGGTCACAGGAGGGCCGCAGGGGGAGGTTAGTTGAGCATCCCAAGGGTAAACTCTCCACTTTCGGGAGGGAGGGTTCGGCCCCTACTGCAGTGCTGCCATCTGGGTGACCACAGGTGGCAGTGCAGGCAGGCGCCAAAGCTTAGGGAGGGTGGACCTGGCATGCTTGAGTGCATAGTATACATAGTGAGCATTCCATAGGCATCATGGGGACTGGGGAAGGAACCAGGTAATAACCCTGATCTGAGTAGGATAACATCTGCCTCATATGCAGGCCCTGCCAACTGAGGTGTTGTCCCAAAACTGGGCTATTACTCTGCAGGGTGCTGGTCCCCCAAGTGGCCCCCACCCTGGGGGTAAGCCAGGGAGGAATATGAGAGAGTATGTCCTGGAGAAGGTGGGTGACGAGGACTGGGTGAGGCAGGGCCGATGGCAGGCAGGCAGGTCAGGACAGAAGGTGAAAAAGTAAAGTTTAGAAAAAAAAAAAAAGAGGACCAGTCCCAGTACTGAGCCCTATTACACTCCAGCTGGTCACTCTTCCATCCTTAGAGTGAGTGCCATTAACCATCACCCTCTATTGCTTATCCATTAACCAGTTTCAAACCCAGTTCATCACTTGGATCCCACCACTAGCTTGCTCAATTCTTAATCAGTCTTCTGTGCAGCACAATGTTGAAGGCGTGCTAAAGTCCAGAGAGACCACACTGCCATCCCCAATCTATTTCCCTGGTCACCCTGTCAAAGAAGTTAATCAGGTTCATCTAACATGCTCCCCTTTCCCCAATGTATCCATGCTGCCTTTGATCGTGCTGCCCATTTGATTCAAGATGCTCACCAAACTTTTCTTTAACAGTGTTTCCATTAATTTACCCACCGCTGAGATGAGGCTCACTGGCCTGGAGTTACTAAGCCTCTTCCTGTTGACACTCTTTAGTAAAGAGACCACGCCTGCTCTTCTCCAGTTCTCCAGAACGATGCCCATCTCATTTTCTGAGCTGGAATTTTCTTGGTTATTTACTGACTCTTGTGTGTGATTCCACGCTTTCCAATAGAATTTAGTATTACATAGAGTGCCGACACCTAGAGAATCATAGGTGGTCAGTGAGGAGCCTGCTAATGGAGAAGTCACACCTCTCCCAGTGGTAACAGAATATAGGAAATGACCAGTAAGTGGTTACAGTTTTGACTGAATCACTGTGCTACGTGAACTAGCTTTATTGGTGGAATTTCTGACAATTTATGGTGTGATGGTGGGTGGGGGAAGGTGAAGAGCAACAACAGAAATGTGTTATTTATTGCTGACTTTTTAATTTCCTTACTTGCCCTCCAGTACCTCTCTCTTTTCAGGTTTCTCTTGGTGGATTTGCACTTGGCAGTGTGGGTGACATGTTGCAGCCTCCCCAAGATGATGTGGTCTGCTCACCTGTGAGGAAGGAGGGAGGTGGGAGGTGTGGGTGGAGCACCTGCCTAATAGACTCACCTGCTCTAAAAGTCTCTATATACAGGTTCTCTTGGTGGCCTCTTGTTCTTCTGTTCTCTCCTCCCAGGGTCCCTCCTGCAGGGACAGTGGCCGGGGAGGTTGGTGTGGAAGAATGTGATGGCCATCATCCAGTGTACTTGAATGATGCCATGTTTTGTTTGCTCTCCAGCTCGTCCTCCCCCTGGCAGGTATCCAGGCCACAGCATGCTGATTGGAAGGTAGGCTGTCAAATATCCCAGATAATTTGCTCAGTGCAATTCCATAAAGCCTCCACCTGGAGTCACTCCTAACATGGTGATGAGCTGACGCTCTCAATGAGGAGCTCATCCTTGTAACCACTCTGTTATCCTCCTTGCTGGCCTCCGGCGTCCATTGTCCCTGGCTTAGGATGAACTACTTCTGCAAGTGTGCCAAGTGGATGCCCCCCAGTTGGTGCTACAGAGGTGGCACAACCAAACTGCTTTTAATAAGCTAAGAACTGTTTCACATATAATAAAAATAACTTTATATTTAATTTCTGCTATCCTCTTTATAACTTGCATAGCTTGGATCATTTATTCTGACTGTCTGAGACCAAGAAGCAAGTTTAGCCAGAGGGAACCAAGCAGGCGTGGTGGGAGAATTGCATAGGAGGGATTAACTGTAAGGTGGGGAAGGTAGAGGAGGAGCCATGTGGAAGGGAAGAACTCAGGAGGGAAACTGGGGAAAAGAAGTGAAGGAATAGAAAATAAAAAAAATACATATTTTGGGGAAAAATTTAAAGAAACCCTCACAAGAATAACTTTTCATCAGCTTTTTAGTGGCAGTGACTCATCATAAAACAATTGCCACCTTGCCATTTAGGCCTCGACTGTCACTTCAGTGCTGTGCCTTACCTTTAACAGCAGTATTTGGTGGAAAATCTGGAATGGAGGAGCATTATATCCTGGATTACATTTTTATGCCATATAAAACCAAAATGTATCTCTTAGTGAATCATAGATTATGGTGAAAATAAAATATGCAGTGTTTAAGGACAGTGTAGTCTTGCATTGTATCTGTGATCGGGTGCCAGAACATGGGGAAAGTGGTGGTTGGGTGTGTGTGTGTGGAGGGGGCTGAAGTAATTATAAAAGAGTCCATGATTACTTCCATTCTGACCTTGCATGCATTAAAGGAGCACTTTGAATATGCAGAGACAAAAGTAGTGGGTTGCCACCCCCACCATAAGGTTCCGGCACCTATGGACTCTTCCAGTGCAAAATGAACAGAATCATTGAATCTCTCTTCTTTCTTTTTAGGACCTCAGCTCATTTGCCATGCCGTTCTTGGATGGAGATTTGGAGAACTCCGAGAAGAATGTCTCGAAGGTAAGACACATTACATTAATCTTTTTAAGACTTGATTTGAAGTTTGTTTCAGAAATGTTTTAGAACTCCAAACTGTCTCCACGGTGATAAAATGTGTTTTAATGTTTTCTGTTTTGTGTACTTGATGTGAGATAAACACTGTGGTTACTGTTTGCACAGTAAGTATAGTCTCCTGGTTCTTAAAGTGATTTGTGGTTTTCAGAAAACTGTTCATAGCTGGCATCAGCAAAACTCAGTTATACAACGTCATGTTTACATGGCTGTTCTGTGCTGATTTACACAAATGTCATGTTTACATGGCTGTTCTGTGTGGATTCTTTGTCAGCTACTGTGCTGTCCCGACCTCCAACCTCAACGTGCATAAAGTTTACACAGCCTCTCTGCACCGAGCAAAGCCATGCTGGAGAGGGCCGTGAGTGTGGGAGCTGGGTGGGAAGATGCAGGGGACAATAAACTGTGTGCAACAAACTGCAAAGCGTGCCACCTGTTCCTGTCTTCTTACACCACTCATCGAGCGTCTGCAACAGCAGCAGTTCAGGGAGAGGAGAATGAAACACCCTACCATGTTCGGATAAGTGTTCACACGCTGCATTTGCACCAGCAACCCGAGCGGTCAGGCTGCTGCAGGGCAGTTGCGTTGTGTAAGCATATCTAACATTCCTCAAAATTATGACTTTCAGGATCTTTTTCTTTGTAAATAACTGAATACATTTTTCATTAACACAGAATCTCATCCCATTAAAACTTAATCTCGCATGTTGCTTATTAGAGCTGTGAAGTCGCAATCCTCTTTTTATGACACCCGCATCCTCCTGTTGCAGAAATTATTCTGATATTATAAGCAGAGGATTGCAATAGTGAAAAAAAATGTTATTGTTCCACAGGCTAAAACTGTTAGGATAAGAGGGCCCTGTTTGCAAAGTTGCCCTATGTCAAATGTTACACAACTACAATAAATAACCGCTGAGAAGAACTACAAACAGTCGACTGCAAGAATAAATCTGGAGCTACAACAGAATACAGTGCTGGAAAACATGGAAAGTCAGCGTAATAGCACTGGTCACAAAAGTCAATATACAACATGGACAAGTTAAAATTTCTTTATTAATTTAAAAACAGCAAATGAATAGCATGACAGCAGACACTCACCCCCAAAGCCAACAGTTTGGTGTGTCTATGTACATTTTCATAAGGCACCTTGAGAAAGCACCTGTAGATGTGTAACTGTTGACTTTTGTGGGTGAATGTCACTATCATGCCAATAATTGCTGTTTTAAATAAATAAAGGTATTTAACTTGTCCATACTATATATAAGCAATAACCACCACAGGGTGTGTAGTTGCTGGTAAATAATGCATGCCGTGGGTGCATTGTGAAGCACAAGGCTGCAGACCAGAGTGTCGTCCAGAGCAGCCAGGGCAAGCATTATTTACAAGAACCACACACCCTGTGGCTTATTGTGCTTGTAAAATGAGAGGGTCACTGCTGAAAAAATAGATAAGATAGTTTATTATGCTTTTTATGTTTGGATTTTAATTAAAGTAAATCTGCCATTTAAAGTAGTTCCTTCTACTTCATTTGCTGTGGCTTGTTATAATGTGCAGAAATAGCTATTACGATATGATTGTTGTTACTGTGTATAGTGTTTATATGTACTGTTTATAAGTGTCCTTTTGTATACCTGTGGAGTAGTGTACAGATATGATAGCTATAATCTGCTGGCAGTTGCTTCTGTCTTACCTTGTACAGGAGGTAGACTGTTTGGTGCCTTGTGGATGTTTTGTGGCTATTCCAGTAGTGTCCATGGGTATACTCTGGATGTTTGGGTATTGGACACTCTGGATGCAATCGTGGTTCTGGTGCAGTTGGAAGCATGCACCTCTTGAAACTCACGTCTGTTTTGAAATTTTTTTTTTTACAAGTCGGGTTGAAAGCGGAATCTGATTGTAGTTCATGACAGACATGGCAATATAGTGGTGCCATAAAATGAGGCTGCAGAGTGTGTTTTATGTTAGTTTAAAGTTGAATTTTACGCCAGCATTTGGTGTAAGTGATTTTGTTTGGTAACAAAACTGTTGATAGGTAGATAAAGATTCATAGTTACAAATGGTGTAGTTCCTAGGTAAATAATCAATGGTCATGTGCTGTGTTTTAACCAACAAAAGTGTTTGATTTGGTCACTTTTTAAACCCATTTTATGATGGACTTTTGTGACCAGTCCTGTGAGCTTGACAGTAAGTAATCGCTTCAGCAAAGGATTAAACTGATGGAGTCATGCAAATCGGCTCTAGTGGGAAGGGATCCTGTTTTAATATAACTAAACCTAGTAATGAATAAAAATAATTGAAAGGCTTACCTGTAATTCAGTGGCCAAGCAGCCACCACTCCACTTCCTGGGCTATATAAGCAGTTCCTCTCAAGCCTCACTGTGAAGCATTTTGTCTTTGCAGCGGAGGCTATGTTGGTTTGTCTTCTGAGCTGGCTGGGGCCTAACCCCTCCCCCCAACACACCCCCACCCCTCCCTCTCCCTCCCTGCTGTTTCTGTGTGTCTCTGCTGGACTTCAGTGTTTGTTCCTGCTTCTGGTTTGTATCTTTCCTCCGGCTGTATGCTTCCCTGTGTTTTGTTTGTTGTTTTTGAAGGCCTTTCCCTGTTTTCTGTTTTGCTGTGCTTTGGTTTTACTCTTTGGGAGGGCTTTTATTTTTAAAACTCCTAGCATACTGCTACTACAGAGCTCATTATGCTTGCTTTCAGTTACAACTCTCAATTTACTGCACTGTAACTGCAAACCTACTCAGAGCTCATGCTACTGCTTTTAGTTACCTACAACTCAGCCACTGCTGCTGTTTACTTTAATTACTATTGTACCCAGTGCCTGTGTTTTAACACTGTACTCATTTAACTACTGCTGTACAGGCCCACTTGCTTCCTGCTGCTGCATTGTTTACATCCATTCCTATTCTACTTTGTTCCTCTGAGGTTAGCTGAAGCTCCTGCTGAGGCTATTAAACTAGCTTTTGTATCTGCATGTGGTTCTTGGCCTTTCCTTGCTTCCTTGTTTGCCCTACAGTGGGGACTGGGAGGTGTTTAGGGGTTGTGGCCTATGTGGTTAATTAATTTGATTCTAAATCCTGTCTCACTGTGAAAATCCTCAGAGTTTGTCACCTTGATTTGGCTATTCATGTCTGGTTGGCTTGCCCCTAACTCAGTGCTGTTTACTTGCTATACAGTTGTTATGCAGGTCCACCTATTACTACTACTGCTTACTGACCTATCAGGTCCACACTTGCTTTACAGAACCCATTGCTCCTTGCTTATGTAAACTATTGCTTTATGCTCTAGTGCCATCCCCTCGGCTTGCCTGGGATTCTACTGCTCTCAATCTGCATTCGACCTTGCAAGGTCTCAGCACTCAATGCTCATTTCGATCTCAGCACACCATGCTCATTCAGCTCACCAGCTTTACAGCTCTCAATCAATTCTGGGGCATGCCAGCCATTCTGATCTGGCGCGGGTTCCTGCAGCCGGCAGTCTCACTCTGCATTTAGTCTGCATCATCGAAGCGTGTCCAACTTGGGGCGGGATCCTTCTCACCTTGCCCATAGCTGGGAATGTCCTTGCCCTGGGCTTGGCTTTAGCTGCCTGCTCGTGACAGCAGCTCCTGGTGTAGAATTTAAGACTAGCGGTGAAGGGTGGTTACGACGATCTCCTTTGGCTCTAGTGTTCCACTATAACGGTCTGGCCATTGACTTTGGTGGTTTCCCTATAAAGGCACCTTCACTGCATTCTCCCCACAACTGCCTCTGGTTCACCTGGTTTGATTTAGAGCGGGTAGGCCAGGTGAGTGCCTCAGCAGTTGTTGCTCTCCTCCTCTGCCTTGGATGCTCATATTGTTGCAGAGTTTTCTCACAACCTTCAAGGCGTTCCGCTAAAGGGTTTGAGTGAGAGCCTTCCTCCAAACTGGAATATTTTCACCTCCTTTAATTGGGTTTTCCAAATTGCAGCTGCAGAGCCGTCACTAAATACATTTTTCCCAAGCCTGGAGGGAAGGTGACCTGGGCCTTGGATCCCCAGAGATTTACTCCTCATAGGGTTTTTTCTCTCCTCCATTGCCTCAGGTCATAACACTTAGCACAGTTTTCCCTAGTTTCCTTAGGTAGGTTCTGTTGTTGGATGGAGGTGGAGGATGTCCTGCTGTTCCCTCTCTCCTTGGGGATCCCTTCTCTCAATGTAAGCCATCACTATTCTTCTCTACTACTATGTTCCAGTTACCTTCTAAGTCACTGTTACTGCTTGCTCATACGCGTTATGTTGCTTCCTTTGGGGTGATACTACATTTCTTTTGGGGATTCCTAAGGTATCTTTAGCCATGGGAACCGTCTCGTGGCACCTCTAGGGGCAGAAACCTCTGAGAGTTCCTTGCTCGTACCCCTACAGGGTGGTAATTCCTCTGGAACAGAGTGCGAGCGCCACAGCCAAAACTAACACAGTTACACAAGCATAACACTACACTGGCGCGTGGGTCAGTGAATTGAAAGGCTTGCCTGTAATTCAGTGGCCAAGCAGCCAGCCACTCCACTTCCTGAGCTATATAAGCAGTTCCTCTCAGCCTCACTGTGAAGCATTTTGTCTTTGTCCCCCCATCTTCCCTCCTCCTCCAGCGGCAGCGCTCTCCTTAGAGGTTCCTAAGTACCTTTAGCCACAGGACCTGTCCGTGGCACCTCTAGAGCAGAACCCTCTCTGAGAGTTCCTTGCTCCGTACCCCTACAGGGTGGTAATTCCTCTGGAACAGAGAGTGTGAATGACCACAACCAAAACTAACACAGTTACACAAGCATAACACTGTACTGGCTCGTAGGTCAGTGAATAGAAATAAGAAACTTTTTTCAAATATAAGCTGAATTGTGTCTAAAATGTAATGCTTTTCAAATGTAAGCCCCCATATAGTGGCTTGCCTTAGTGCCTCCTTTGGTGCCTGGACTCTGTCTTCACCCTCTGGTTCCCCAGGACTAATGGGGGCAGAATACAGCGATTGTACATCCAGGAGCCTCTGGTGGGGGTTCAAACCCAGACCTCCACATCACTGCCGATGCAGCACATCCTCTCTGTCCTGGGTCTTTCCAGTGTTTACTGGGGCCAAGGCAGAGGGTGGAACAGAGGACACCAGCTGCTGAGGAGGTTCCCTAAGCCTAGGAGTGACAGTGGGCTGGGGAAGGAGCAAGGAAGAGCTTGGTGGCAATGTTGACGGCGGCTTGCACAGCAGCACATTTATGGAGCCTGTGCTTTGCTGACTAAACCAGGCCATGTGACCACTACAGAACAGGATCCTTGCTCCAGGGCAGAAAGCAGAGCCAAGATCATAGCTGAATTGTGCCATTGGGTGTCAAATGATGTGGTTCCCTGCCTGGGTAGGCAGCTGGTTGGGAATGAGAGAAAGAAAATGTGCGATGTACCAACAGGAAGAGTGGCATGCATGACCGCCTCCTGCAACAAAGGTCCTGACTTTGAAACGGGCTGCATGCCAACAAAATAAACACTCCTGGCCCCAGGACTGCACATGGGCCCAGGATATGCATAAAGCAAGTGTGGAGAACTTTTAATAAACAGGCAGCATGCTACCTAAATTTGGAATTAAATATAAACAACTATGGCAGTTCCTATGAGTGCAGAGCTGCACGGGAAGAGGGGTCAAATGCTAGATCAGTTTGCCTGTGAATTTCAGCCAATGAGGAGTCGGCTTGAACCCTAGAATGTTTGGCTGTGAACAAGTCTGGACAATCAGGCACTGAGTTTCAGTCTGCATAAATAGAGCTATTTTTCAAAGTTTGTGGCAGTTCAGTCTGACCTCAGGGATAGTGACTGTGTATCGAGGTGTTGGCCAGTGTGCCAAACTGTCAGGCCTGCCTGCCTGGCAAATTCAAGGGTTTGGGATCTCAAAGTAAAGTGTGTATGAGAAGAAAAGATGTTTTCAATGAAACTGCAGTTTTATACAAGTTGGAGCTGGAGGTTCCTGCCCTCCACAGACTCTTACCCTCTGGGGATCAGCCCCTACAGTGTCTCCAGTCCAAGAAGGCACCTGCCTTCATCTGGATTCAGAGCCTCAACAAGACAAGCAGAGATGGAAATGAAGCAGAAAAAAGCCACCAGCCGGTCTAGGAAGCCAGCATCCCAGCTGGGAGCGGCTTCTGGCCAGCCTGTTCCAGCAACCTGTACCAGTAGCATTTGAGGCTTCAGAACCGTGAGTAAAACCCAGGGTTTGACCCTGCAACAGGGCAGACTGTTTTGTGTAGAGAATGAAGGGAAAAGTCCAGGACAGGACTGAGCAATTGCGAGCAAAGGCAGAGAACCTGTGGAGGCCAGGCAGTCACCAAATACCATTTGGATTACAGATAGGGGTCCCTTTTAACTTGTTACCAATTTGAAGTTGTGTTAGAAATATAGACAGTGATGGTAGAAAAAAGACCAAAGGTCCATCCAGTCTGCCCTATTTAGCCTTGAGGCCTACTATTCCTCCAGAGTCCGGGCCAACCCCCACCCCCACCACCAGTTCTCCTCTCCGATTCTGACACCCTGAGCACTACTATACCTTCATTCTGTCCCAGCCCTCCTTAAAACCACTAACGTTTTTGCACCCACCAAACTATTCCATGGTTCCACCACCCTTTCTGTAAAATAATATTTCCTCACGTCCTGCAGAGCCTCCCTTCTGTTAGCTTCACTCATGACCATGTGACCTCTAGCTGGTATTCAAGTTAAATAATTCCTGCAGTTCACCCTGTTAATTCCTTTTAGGAATTTGAAGGTCTTTGTTATATCTCTGTGCTCTCCTACTGGCCTCCAGCAAGTACATGTTCAGTGCCTTGAAGCACTCCTCTTAGGACATGCCCTGCTGTCTCTGAATCATTTTTGTTACTCTGCACTGCACCGCTCCCGAGCCTATCTTTCCTGAGGTGAGGACACCAGAAATGCTATCAGCATGATGATACATCCAAGCATCCTATTTGCCTTGCTGTAAGCATTATTGCACTGATTCGATTGCTTTGGGAGTTGCTAATGGTAACTCTAAGGTTTCATTCCCCAGCTGTGGTACTGAGTCTTACCACTCTCGTCCAGTGCTCCGTTCTGGGGTTCTTGTCCCAAAGTGCATCACTGTACACTTTTGACACTGAATTTCAACTATCAAACCCTTTACCACCCCTTCAGCTTTTTCAAGTCTCGCTGCATTTCCTTTATTCCTTGTCATTATCCACCCTCCCATAGAGCTTAGTGTCATCTGCAAAGAGACAGCCTGCCCTGTATCCCCTCACCATATGGCTGCCAAAGTTTTGTTTGAAAAGTAATTTAAGATCTCTCATCAGTGGGCTTTGGGGGGATTAAGGTGGGTGCACCACATTGGGGTTTGAGGACTCCGGGGGCAACATCTGGGGCAAAGTATTGAATTATTGTCTTGAAATCTGCTTGGAGTATAGATTTATTGCTACCCTATTGCTACTATTTTACCCTTGCTGCCCCTTGTTCTTTCCATACCCTCCCTTTTAAATAAATTATTTGTTTGAATTGCAGTTTATGGTTTGGGGCCTATCCATTGTTTGCTGTGTCACTTGCTTTGGGGAGGGACCGTGTGGGCAGTTTATGCATTATTTCCTGGGAGGGTGATAGTCTTGTGTTTCAACAGTCAGGTACCCCATATCGCTACCCCAGGTGGAGACACTGCGCCAGGCCAGTGTAACACATGCTTGGGGAACCAGGCCAGCCTCCTCGAGAGAGTGGAGAGGTGAACCCTGAGGGCCCTGGGATAGTAACCACTTACACAACAGTTTGGCAAAAAGTGATGAAAACCACTTTAAATGTTTATTTTTGGAATGTTATGAGATTAGAGCCATGCTCAATAGCAATTGTTATTTTTGCAGAAAACTGGCAAATAGCTTTGAGATTTTAAGATTAGAGTCCTCATGTTAACATAAACAGGAGGATAGATGGTTTGATAGACTTTTTTCTTCCCATAGAAAATCTTAAGTACAGTCATGCATGAGAACCAGAGTTATTCTTCTCAACTGTGGAAAACAATAAGGGTTGAGTAACTTTCAGATCTGCTAAATTACGGATGTTCTTTCTCAAGATTTATGTCAAATACTACCTAGGACAAACTTTAGCTTGGCATTGAAACAAAGATTATACAGTAAGGCTGTTTGCCATTGCTTCACTTATTTTTGTTTGTATATTTTGTGTAATAACTACCGTTTCCTTTTGGGGAGCATATGTTGCATTTTTTTTTATATTTTTTTGTTGCATTCTTGTTTACTTTTTACTTTGAGCAGGACTTCTTGTAAATCGGCACTTGTTGCTCAAAGACGTTCCTTACAATAAAATGAAATAAAACAAAGCTAGCTACAAGAATAACAAGCATGGACTTGCAGGCCGGTTCTGAATTGGATGAAAACTGGTTGGGCAGAAGAGGGCAGCAGTAAATGGGAACATCATTCCTGGTTGGCTGGTTGTAAGGGGCTGGGTACTGCAGGGATCAATACATGGGCTAGTGACAGTCACTATATTCAGTAATGACCTGGAGGAGGGAATGTACTGTATGGTGTTAGAATTTGCAGATGAAATAATGCGGAAGGGCCACTTAACAACAGCAGAGAGCATACAGATTCTTAGCAGTCAAGCTAAAACACAGTACTGCAGACAAATGGCAGAAGCTGTTTGATTTTGAGAAATGCAGGGCTATATAGATAGGTGCCAGAATTAAGGCATTAAGGTAGTACACCATACATAGACAAATAGTAAAAGACTTTGAACAAGGGAATCAATTTGGTTTAATATAGCACCTTTCCTGAAGTACAAAGTGTGCCCCAAAATGCCTTGCTATACAGGGAGAAGGAGGGAAGACATCAGTGCTGCAATTATAAGCACACAAGGAGATTCAGACTGCACTGAGATAACTGAGGTCACATAGTGATCAGTTGTGGGTGTGGGATTCAAACCAGGATCTCCAGGTTTATAGCTCTGCGCTCTAACCACCAGGCCAGATTGCCTATGTGACAAAAGGATGTGGGAGTCATAGTGGGTAGAAAGGAATCTGAAGACTTTTGTACAGTCTGAATCAGCATTTAGGAACAAGATGAGATTTATTAGAGGAGGAAGAGAATATTATTAGTTGTTGTTGTTATGAAAATGTTTATTGAATATACAGGAAGATGGTATAACCCATTGCCCAAGACTCGTTTTCAGATGTTCATTTATTATGCAAACTATATCATCCTGGATTTCTAAGACAGCTTGTTGAGGCCCCATTAGCGTACGCGCCCCAGTTTTAGGCAGCATTGTATAGAAAGGACATTATCAAATTGGAAAAGGCACAGCATAGGGTGACAGATAAGGGACTGGAGCAATTTATTTTGCTGAGAGACTGAAGAACGTGAGACTGTATTCAACAGAGAAGAGAGCTTTAGCCAGCCATGTAGGACAGTGGTAGCTTGTTAGGGCTTCTGTTCACTAATCCAGTGACCTGGGTTCAGGAATGGACTTGCATGGCTGGAGGGTGGCCATGGGAAGGAGGCAAGAACATCCCACAGGACAGTTCTCTGGGGATGAGGGATTCTGTTCTTTACTGTTTGCCTTCCTCCTGGTGAAAGCTGGGTGGTAGCCCAATGGAGGCCTACATCAGAGAGGAGCTGCTGCCAGATGCAGATAATGTGCCAACCAGCTTGCATGTGTCAATGTACGCTCTCAGCCCTGGGAGGGCAAACAGCTGGAAAAAGTGCCAGTCAACAGGATGATGTCCAGCCCCTGCAGGCTGTGCACTGCCGACTAACACCGGCCTCCACACGGGTCCTGACACTGCTGGAAGTTGCACTTCACAGGAACCCACTATGGAGGGGGCATGCCATTGAGGGAACAAGGAAGGGGTAGGTACCTAGGGAATGCGGGTGACCGTCTGAGGGTGCAGGCAAAATGGGACAGGTTGACAGCGAAGGTGGATAAACACTGGATGGTAAAAATAAAAGAGATGAGGCACTTGAGGAGAAACATGATTAAGGTCTACAAAATATTGAAAATATGGAGAGAAAACAGATTTATTTATTTTATTTGAAAATTGATGACGTGTAAAAAGCAATCGAGCCGAGGCTCATTTCAAGGTACATCCAGGAGGGAAGACAAAGAGGAACATCAGCAAGACCGAATAGTGCAGAGTGCATAGTACAGAAAACAAGTGAAAAAATACTACCATGTACTATACGAGAGCAAATGCAGTACAGTAATTACATGATATAAGGAGGTGCAGGCCAGATGCAATGCCTTCTCTCAGGTTACACACATGATAAAGGGTTAACTACCATCAGAACTGCCTTGTTTCCAGCAGTAACTATACTGCAGTATGCTGCAATGATTGCATCCTAGCTGGCACCACTGTACATATGGTAATAAAAAAAGTAAAATATGTGCTGTATGTAAGGTGCAGCCTTTAGGGAAAATGACATCATACAGGCCAAGAGGCCTGAGTACTAATTTCTGAGGAACAGATACAATTAGCCTGGTAACTGTCACATAAGAGAGGTTAGGGCAAAAGCAGGAGTGTGTGAAAAGGTTAATTAGAGAGATTTGAGTGATGGGTAGGTGGAGAAGCAAAGGGAACAAGAAGTTTATTCCAGATGGCAGGAAGCCTAACAGAGAAAGGTAATTGTCCAGTAGCAGTCTGACAGGCAGGAACAGAAAAGTTAAGAGAATCAGAGGTGTGCAGGAAGAAATGGAAGATGGAAAAGGAGATAGGAGGGAGGCGGAGGTAGGGGAAGGATGAGAACCAGAATTTGAAGAGATAGGAGATACAGTGAGATAGATGCAGGAGTCTGAATCAAGGTGACAGAGGCAATGGTAAAGGAGACAATGATGACTCAGTAGGGAGAGTTAGAGCAAAGCAGCAAGAGGAAAGGATGAGGAGATCCAGTCAGGCTAGGATGGATTTAGGGACAGTCACTGTAGACCACATCAAATAGTCGAACACAGGAGAATCATTTTGAGAACAATCTCCTAGTGGACTGGCAGTGAGTTACATCATCTGTTGTGGTAGAGGACACGAGAGTTAGACATAAGCTTTTAAGAAGAGTTTTATTTATTTATTGAAATGTTTAGCCATTAAGGCAAGCTGAGCAACATGTTGCTCATCTCTCGTGCGACCTGGGAGTAGGGAACATGAGGATGGTTACAGAGATTTGGTACACAATATAAATTTACCGAGATTACATTCAAATAATTTGAGTTAATTAATTGTCTGTGGGAAGAGCAGGTTTCGGTCAAACCACATCGGGGATTACTTTAAGGAAGGCATGTCTCCCCAGTGCGCCCCATCACATGAGTGGGACAGGGCAGGACTGCAGCACCTAGGCTAACACACACCTGTTCACTGTACGCCTAAAGTGCTGGTACTCATCTTGATCAGCGCCCAAATATCTGACCTGTACCTTACAAAAGACCCTCCTGGGCTATCTCCGCCAGGATTGACCACCACCATCCGCTGCTCTGTCCCACTAGTTCATACTCAGACCTCTGGGAAAACCTCTCTTGTTATCCCTAGAGCTAGGACCTCTCACAGCCAAAGAGCCTTCAGCTTTAGGGCCCCCTCCTGGTTCAGCACACTGCCCCCTCCATCTCCGAGCTCCAACTATATCATGCTTCAAAGCGTCCTTACGGAACCACCTTGTTAACACCTGAAGCTGTAATTGCCACTAGTTAAAGCCGATTAATACTTATGACAAAGCTTACTACTAAGCTGCTAAGGACAACGTAACTCTGGTATTGTTTGCATCAATTCTACCTGTACCAGCTTGTTTGTATCTATGTCTTAAGTTACTGTTATACTGTGTATTTTCGTTTGTCTTACTGTGACAAAGTACCTTTGTAAATGAGCCTATAGGCTCAAAGGTTTTCAAACTGCTGTCTAAATAAATAAATAAATTTATCTTAAGGTGTCTGCAAGCATCTGCAGATAGTCTGCAGTGCACAAGGCACTCTACAGGGACTACCAGACCATGACATTCTGCCGACTCTCTGCCATGATGTTACCTGTTGTTACTCTACTTCTCAATGCTGTTATCCTGTTTACATACTGCCTACTTTACAGTTTTATAGCCATGTGTACAGTATGCTATTCCACCCACTTGTTCGTGGGCCTGTATGGTTACCCTGACTCTGTATTATGTTTCTTATGTACTCTGTAACCTCCCGGGTCGCACCTGAAAATAGGCACTTGTTGTCTAGTGTGCTTACCTGGTAAACAAAATCAAATAAATAAATACACCTATTTAGCAAGGGTAAGTCCACTATACATTCAGTATTTCAGTTACTCCTATAAATCAAGTGCATGGATAGCCTGTGTGGGAAGAGACAGTAATATTAATTCATAGCTGACCTGGGTTGCTAATTTGGTGTGACTGTACTGAATTTGCTTGTATTGTACCATATCCTCACTCTATCTAGGTGACCACCTATATAATGTAGCTAACCTGTGTAGAGCTGCCATTTTGAATGAGGTGAAAACCAGATACTAAACCACACCCCAAACACCACCCCTGGCTCTGCCTTTTTTTTTGGACTGATGAGTATATTACTCCTTCTCCCAAGCCATTTTTAATGTCAGAAGACTTTAAAAGTGATAGGAAATCATTTTTACACTGTTATTTTTTATTTTATTCTTTGGTTACCAGATAAGGCTCACAGAGCACAAGGCTCTTACAAGAGGTGACCCAGGAGCACCAAGGTTAAGTGACTTGCTCTGGGTCACACAGTATGCAAGTGGAGGCTTAAGCAGGTCTGCTGGCTGCGATCAAGCTTGTTCACAGCTCATTGCTCTATTCTCTGTTAAACACCCTTCCATTTCCCTTTCCAAATCAGTCATGTATGTATTCTGATATGCTCTGACCAGTTTTGATAAATTTTCTAGGTTTGTGGGTACCCTAAATGCTGACTGTGTTCCCTTTTACAAAGGGAGTCCTAGACCACAGATAACAGTGTTAGAAAGTGGTGTTATAATAGATGAACAGCTTAGGATAGTGGCAATTCTAAATCACTATTTGTTGAGCTGCCAGACTTGGGATTGAGTATGCGGAAACAGTGGCCTCAAACTGTGCAATGGATGATGGAACTGGTGTTTGTAATGCACCAGAGACAGTGCTGGTAACAGCATGAGTGGTTAGACTCCACTGAGATTTAGGAAAATTGCTAAAAGAACTATTAAAAGAGCTAAACACATTGAATGTATATATGGCCCAAGGACTGGATGGGATTGAAATCCAGTGTCTGAAGCTGGGTGCAGATATTACAGCTCCAGCTTTGACTTATCTTTTTAATTGGAGCTTGACTGTTGCCACTTTTTTGATTTTTGGAAGACTGGAAAAATTGTCATAATTTGCAAAGGGGTGATGTTTCATCACCCTCAGATCTAGGACCCATTGCCCTGCTGCCCGTACTGTCAGATATGCTGGAAAAACCTGTACATGGACAGCTATATCAGTATTTTGTAAAATGTGAACTGTTGACTATGCATCAATACTGGTTCCAAGCAGGGAGGTCCTCGGACACAGCCCAGGTGGATTTTAACAATCTGGTATCCACATCTATGGATGCTGGCTTGTACATGGGGTAGTTTTATGTACCTCAGTAAAGTGTTTGACCTGGTGAATCACACTGTTCTTTTGGACAGAATGTTAAAATTGGGGTGGAGAAAGAACTCCTATAGTGATTTCATTCTTACTTGCTTAACAGAAAGCAATGTGTCACTCAGGGACTTGTTATGTCAGCATTAAAAGATGTGAAAAGAGGAGTCCCATAAGGCTCGATTTTGCTTTTTAACTATTTAGCTTTTTAATATTTGAGTGAACGATCTTCCAGATGTATTGGGCAACAGCAAGGTCTGGCTCTCGCGCAGATGACTCAGTGCTGGTGCGCATACTTCTATTGATCAGACCGAGCTGAAACACAGACTTCAAACTGATCTCTATATAATGGAGATGTGGTTTGCAAAATCAAGCCTCCTGCCAAATGGCAAGAAGTCAATGTATACATTTTTGTTCAGGTATAAATAAACTACAAAATCGAAGTTTGGATCTAGAATTCAAAAATGGGCAAAAGTGACTAATGTAAGTAGTTATAGATACCTGACTGTCCATGTTGATGAAAAACTGTCCTTTGTAGTACATACTGATTTGTTTCTCAAAGACTGATCAATGCTGGCCGGTGGCACTGAGGGTTGGCGCTGGACACCACACCTTGCACCACAGCGCGACCTGGATTCGGGAATGGACTCTGGCTGCCAGGGGTCGTCAGGGAGAGGGTGGATTGAGCATCTGAAGGGCTGCTCTCCTCTCTCTGGGTGGGTTTGTGGGATGCATTGCCTTGAGCAGCCCCTGTTGATGACCGGGGCAGCACTGGGTGTGGCGCATCATTGGGGGTGCTCGGCAGGCGCCTGCATCAACACGCTGTGCGTCACTGCACTGTCAGCTCCAAGGGGCTACTGGAGGAAAAATGGCTGGGCGTGACTGTGCAGCATGATGGTGGTGCTCCGCCAACCTGGAGGCCTGATGAGGGAGTCGGGGGTTCTGGGCCACTTCTGGAGTGGAGAGGTAGGGAGACCCTTCGCTGGGCTGGGCAGCCGTGCCAGACCCCTCACATATCGAGTGAGCCCAGATGTCCTCCGGGTCAGTGGGGCCGACAGCTGGATGCCTAAATAATTAGAATGTAAAAAAAAAGACTGATCAAAACTTGGCCTTACTTAGCGTGTCCTCTTGCTTGTCAAATGAATCTAGAATTAAACTGATTGGACAATTGTTAATCCTGGTCTTAGAGTATGGCAGCTTGCTGTATAGAAATTTGACCAAAAGGCTCTCAGAAAATAGACTGTATGTATAACAAACTTGCAAGATCTGCAAATGTAAGTATATTTAACACACACCATTGTGAGATTTACTCAACACTAGACTGGTTTAAAGCAGAAAACAAGAGGAGTACAGTTGGCTTATGTGGCGCTTTAAATTGTTTAAATTTGAACATCTCCTAAGAAATTATATAAGAACAGAAATTCCTAAAAATGAAAGCTGTCAATTGAGAATGAAGAATTGGAGCCTGCTTTCTGTATTGTGCATAAGAAATACTGGAACATGACATCACAGATGTGCATTACAGAATTTTAGCACAAACTGCACAGTGATCAAAGGCAAAAATTCCCTCAGTGAATTCCAGACTGCTCTTGAGAAAATATTATATCAGTCATGTAAGTGCTACACATAAAATTATAAAATCAAGTCTATATGTAAATATAATTAATTTTGTAACACGTGTACTAATTGTATTTGTATTATGTGTGAAACTTTGTTAAACGTTTTTACACTGTACAGGGCACTTGTAAATACAGCTTGTCCCAAAGAATTTGTTCTTGTATAAAACTAACCTTTTCTTTCTCTCTCCACAGTAGCTGTTGCTTTTATATTTTGGAAACATTTCTCAACATCAGCCACACCATGAATGGCCTGTAATGGCAACTAATATCATGGAATGTCCAGGTAGCATGAAAAATTAGAGCAGTAGCTGCTAAGGACTCAGGAGAGAAGGAATCAGTGTATGAACATGTCAGCAGATAACAGCCTTATGATCTATCTAGCTTGCTTTGTGTGTGCAGTTCGTGTGTTTACAGAGGAAACTGCGCCCCACCCTGTTTCCCCTTGGCCACCCTCAAATACCCCCACTCCCAACTTTCCCTTGCCCTGTCCCATCCTGTCTTGACTCTGTCCACCGTTCTACAGATACCACCTCCTCTGGTGACTCATTCCACTTGGCCACCTCTCTCTTTGAAGAAGCGTCTCTTCATTTCCTCTTCAACTCCCCCACCAGCTTCAGGCTGTGCCCCTAGTGGTCTTGTTCCCACTAATGCTGAAGAGGCCCTCAGTGCTCACCCTGTTTATACTTTTAAGGTATTTGAAATTCTCAGTCATGTGATGTACCGCTCTCCCTTCTGTCTTCAAGAGAGTACATATTGAGCCCCCTGGGCTTCTCCTCATAGGTGTTGCCTTGCTGACCTGGGGTCATCTTGGTTGCCCTTCTCTGGACCGTTTCCAGCAGGTTGATAGCCTTCTTAAGATAAGGGCACTAATATTGCACACTGTACTCTAGAGTGCGGTCTCACCAGAGACCTGTACAGCTGACAGAATGACATCCACTTTCCTGCTGGAAATTGCCCTGGCTATGCAGCCCAGCATCTGACTTGCTTTGGCTGCTGTCTTGCAGTATCCCAAGTGTTTCAGATCCTCCTGATAATTACTCTCGGGTCCTTTTCTTCCTCTCACCTGGTTACCTGCATATCACCCAACCAGTATTTGATCCCTGGGTTCTTCACCCCGACTACATAACGTTACACTTTTGGCACTGAACTGCAGTTGCCAAATGTCAGACCACTCTTAAACATAGAAACATAGATTTTGCAGCGCAGATACGGACCTTGGCCCACCCAGTCTGCCCATTTCCCCACCTAATGGATAAGCTGCAGATCCTAGTTAACCAGCAGCCTACTTCTTCCTACCCCACCTGCTGGAATTGCCTTATGACTGTCCCATGCATGCTTGATTCCACCTGTTTTTGACTCCAGACCTCCTCCGGAAGGCTGTTCCATGCATCCACAATCCTCTCTGTGAAAAAATACTTCCTTAAATTACCTCTGAGCGCTCCCGCCCCCATCTTCAAATCGTGTCCCCTTGTTCCTGCACACCTCTTTTTTGAAAGATGCTACCCTCTTGGACTTTGTTGATTCCCTTGAGGTACTTGAAAGTTTCTATCATGTCCCCCTCTCCCTCCTTTCCTCGAGGCTATACATATTAAGCTCCTTAAGTCTCTCTTCATATGTCTTCCAATGCAGACCCTGCACCATTTTAGTTGCCCTCCTCTGGACAGCTTCCATCCTGTCTATGTCTTTGCGGAGATTGGGTCTCCAGAACTGCATGCAGTACTCCAGATGGGGTCTCACCAGCTGTCTGTACAGAGGCATAATAACTTCCTGTTTTCTACTGGTGATGCCTCTCCCTATGCATCCCAGTATCCCCAAGCCCTCCTTTCTGCCCTCTCACATTGCTTGCCACCTTTCGTCATCTGATATGACTACCCCCAGGTCCCTTTCCATTTTTGTTGTTGTTAGTATCTCACCCCCATTGTGTACTCTTCCCTGGGTTTTGTTTCCCAGGTGCATTACCACTTCTTAGCATTGAATCTAAGCTGCCATACATTTGACCATTCCTCTAACCTTGCCAAGTCCCTTCTCATCCTTTCCAGCCCACCTTGTGCATCCACTGTGTTGCAGATCTTTGTGTCATCTGCAAAGAGACATACTTTTCCTTCCAGTCCCTCTGCAATGTCGCTTATAAAGACATTGATGAGGACCAGTCCTAATACTGAACCCTCGTTCCCACTAGTAACCCCTTTCTTCAGAGTGGACTCCATTTACTATTACTCTCTGTGTCCTATTCTCCAGCCAATTCTTTACCCAGGCTGTCATCTTGGGACCCACTCCCAGGCTGGCTAACTTGTATATTAATCTTTTGTGTGGGACTCTGTCAAATGCCTTGCTAAAGTCTAGGTAGGCCATGTCACGCCCCTCCCTGATCTACTACTTTGGTGACCCAGTCAAAGAAATCTATCAGATTTGTGTGGCATGACCTTCCTGCTGTGAATCCATGCTGCCTAGGGTCCTGTGCCCTCTGGCCTCTAGATACTCGACAATTATTTCCTTCAGAAGTGATTCCATCATTTTCCCTATCACTGAGGTTAAACTAATAGGTCTGTAGTTTCTTGCTTCTGCCTTGCTCCCACTTTTGTGAGGGAATCACATCTGCCCTCCTCCAGTCCTCGGGTACCACCCCATCCTCCCATGATTTGTTAAAGAGGGTAGTCAGTGGTGTCACTAGTTCACCCTTAGTTCTTTTAGAATTCTGGGATGAATCCCATCAGGCCCCATTGCTTTGTCCACCTTCAGTTTTAAGTTCTTTCAGAACCCTTTCTTCTGTAAATGGGCTGGTATCAATTTCTGTATCCAGAGTGTTTCTACTGTTTGTTTTAGGTACCTCCCCTCTTCCTTTGTAAATACTGAGCAAAATATTTGTTTAGTATCTCTGCCTTTTCACAGTCACCCTCTGCCCACCCTCCCTCCCTTTATTAAGCCTCACTAACCCTCCCTTGGTCTTCCTTCGCTCCCTGATGTACCTATAAAGGTTTTATCCCCTTCTTAACTGAGTTGGCCATCTTTTTTGGGCCTTTGCTGTTCTGACTGCCTTCCCAGCTTCCTTTTGCTTTAACTGATACAGTTCTCTGTCCTGCTCCTTCTGTGATTCCCTGTACTTCCTGAATGCTTTCTTTTCTCTCGAACCTTCACTGCCACTTCCTTTGAGAACCATAGTGGTTTCTTACATCGTTTCGTTTTGTTCATTTGTTTCACACAAAGGCTTGTTACCTATGTGATGGCAGTTTTATTATTCCCATTGTTCTTCACACCCTCCTTCCTGCCCATTTGCTAGTGCATTCCTTAGGCACTCACCATTTGGCAAAGTCAGCCCTCCTAAAGTCCAGTACGCTTGCCTTTGTATGGCTTGACTCTATTGCTGTGTTTATTGAGAGCACACTGTTCGATGGTCGCTAGTTCCCAGATGGCTACCCACTTCTACATCTGTGATCCTCTCTTCATCTCCATTTGAGAGAACCAGGTTTAAGATTGCTCCCTCAGGTGGGCTCCAATACTAGTTGTCTAAGGCATGCCCCCTGTAGGGCATCTAGAATAACCCACTCTTGAAGTGGCTGCTGCAACTGCACTCCAGTTAACATCTGGCATATTCAGATTACCCATCAATATCTCCCTTTTCTGCCATTCTAAGTATTCTTTCTATCATTTCCTTGCCCATTTCCTCCCCTGAGAAGAGAAGTCTGTCTAACCCCTGTGCAGATTGTGGTGCCATTGCCGGTCTCCAAATTTACCCACAGTGCTTCTTCTCCTCCCTGTTTTCCCTTTTGTTCTGTTGCTTTGATTCCTTCCCTTATGTAAAGAGCTACTCCTCCTCCTCCTCTTTTACCCTCCCTGTCTCCCCTGTAGATAGTGTATCCTGGTATGTTTATGTCCCAGTCATGGTTTTGTGTGTACCATGTTTCTGTGACTGCCACGATATCCAGATGTTCCTCCTCCATCAAGGCCACTAATTCAGAAAGCGTGTTACCGGACTATGGGCATTGGTACTCATTGCTCTCCATTTTGATGGCTTTACCTTCTTTTGCAGCATCCCCACTGACCTTTCTACCTCGGTCTTTTCTCATTTAGTACCCTGTTTTATAGGGAGAGGCTGGGATTTTCCTGCTGCTTATAGTGCCTCCCTTGACTAGTTTAAAAGCTTGCCAATGAAGCATTTAAACCGATTGCTCAAAGACTTGTTCCCTTCCTGGACAGATGCAGACCATCCTGCCAGTATAGGCTGGTGTCCTTCCAGGTGGAACCCCAGTCCCCAATGAAGCCAAACCCCTGTGCTCCCACCATTTTTTCAACCATTCATTAAACTGCATGGTGCAAAGTACCCTCGCCTCACTCATGCCATTGACAGGCAGCACCTCAGAGAAGGATATTGTGTGTGCTACTTGTCTTAGGCCCCTCCCAATTCTACAAAGTCCTTCTGCACTGCTCTAATCTCATGATGAGCCAAGTCATTTGTCCTTAGGTGGACAATGGCGTCCCAGGTCGAGACTCCGTGCAGCTGTTCTCGTGATCCTGAGGATGCGCTCCTGTCTCTCCAAGTCATGGCACCAGGCAGGCACCTTACTTCAGTTTTCCCTGCTCCCCCAGTTCTATCCCCTAATAATTGAGTCCCCACCAGGAGCTGCTTCCTTTCCTGTGGTGTCCTCTGCCTCCTTCCTGTGGGCCTCCTTGTGACAGTTGTCTTCAGCCTCCTTAGTTTCTCTCTTGGGTGCATCCATAGGGGAGCTATGCTTCCCAGAATAGTGTGTATGGATTGTGAGGCGAAACAACTGACTGGGTGTGCCTCTGTTCCACCATCCTCACCATCCCTAGCCCACTGTGGTCCAACTGCTGTGCTTTCTTCGCAACCTCTGAGGTAGTGGTGGTGGTGGCTGTGGTGCTCCCTGGATGGGGAGGTTCCCTTCCTACCGTCCAGTGTGGCCTGGGGAAGGTTCCCTTACTACTGTCCAGTGTGGCCTGAGACAGGCAACTTCCTCCTTCAGGGAAGAGAGTTGTCTGCAAATAGGGCAACATCTCAGCCTCAGAAAGACTCCCGGAAGACTGCTGCCCCACAGCCATTACATTGCACTACTCCCCACATTTTTTTTTTTTTTTGGCCTAGCCAGGTCTTCCCTGAGTTCCTGTCTCCCTCCTCCATGTCCACACTCCCACAGGGCTTTGTGTCATCCATAAACAGGCAGGTCTTACCCATGATTCCCATTGGTGGTGTCACTAATGAAGATGTTAAATAACACTGGACCAAGCACGAGCCCCTGTGGGACCACACTGGTCACAGGCCTAGCTCCCAAGAACCCCCGGACTACCACCTTGGCTTCTGTCCTGCAGCCAGCTTTTGACCCATCCAACAAGCTTAGACCCCACCCCAGGTTTCGCCACTTCCAGACCAGTCTTCTGTGAGGCACAGAGTCAGAGGTCTTGCTGACATCCAGACACAGGACATCAGCTGCCTAATCCTTGTTCACTGTCTTAGTGACCTTGTCAAGAAGTCAATAGGGTTAGTCTAGCAGGACCTTCCTGACACAAACTCATCCTGCTTCTCATCCTGGAGCCCATTTTCCTCCAGAAAGTTCTCCAATCTCTCATTCGGGATAGTCTCCATTAGATTACCCACTACTGAGGTCAGACTGACTGGACTGTAGTTCCTCGGGTCATCCTTGGCCCACTTTTATGGAGAGGCACCACATGTGCAGTTTTCCAGTCCTGGGGCACATTCACTGACTCCAGAGGCTGTTAAACAGGCCTTCCAGGGATCCTCCAGAACCTCTGCCAGCTCCCTTAGTACCCTCAGGGGCACTCCATTTGGCTCTGGGATTTGTCCATCTTTAGGGCCCTTAAGTAGAAACATAGAAAAAGATGGCAGAAGGAGACCAAGGTCCATCTAGTCTGCCCATGTGTTCCTTGGACCTTCTGAGATCCCAGGACCAAACCCCCTTCTGCCTAATGCCTCCTACTGCTCCTGTTGCTTTTGATCGTGCTTAGCCTTGTCCTACCCCAGCTTGAATGATGTCTTGGACTTTGCTTCCACTACCTTAGCTGGCAGTTTATTCCATGGTTCCATGACTCTTTCTGTAAAATAGTGTTTCCTAAGCTCCCACTTGAAGCTCCCACCTCTCAACTTCCACTCGTGCCCTCCAGTGTTAGAGTCAGAGACTCTGTTGAACAGGTCCGAGGATGGCACCTTATTTATTCTCTCAGGAACTTGTATGTTTCAGTCATATCTCCCTCTCCTCCTTGTCTTCAGTGAGAACATGTTTAATGTTTTCAGACACTCCTTGTACGAGTACCCTTGAAGGCCTTGGATCATTTTGGTTGCTATTCTCTGAACAGCCTCCAACTTATTTATATCCTTTTTCAGATGTGAACTCCAGAACTGGACACAGTACTCCAGACAGGGCCTTTCCAGGGACCTGTAGAGTGGCAGTATTACCTCCTTCCTCCTGCTGTCAAATCTCTCCCTATGCACCCCAGCATTTTGTTGGCCTTGCTATAAGCTTTGTTGCATTGACTTGTCTGTTTAAGGGTGTGCTTATGATGACACCTAGGTCCCGTTCTTCCTGCATGGTGCTGAGCTGGACTCCTTGATGTGATACTCTGTCCTTGGTTTCCCTTTACCCAGATGCATCACTTACATTTTTTTGTTGAACTTTAGCTGCCAGACGGTGGACCATCTTTCCAGCCTCTGTAGGTCCTTAACTGCCTCCTTGCTGTCAACCCTTCCTCCTAGCTTGATATGGTCCACAAATAGGGCAATTTTGCCCTGAATACCTAGCCAATGTCACTGATGAAGGCATTAAACAGGACTGGCTCCAACATTGAGCCTTGGGGCACACCACTAGTGGCCACACCTTCATCAGACCTCACCCTGTTGACCACTACTCTCTGTTTTCTCCCCAAGCCAATTATCTACCCAACTGACTATGCACTTGGCTGCACCCAGGTCCCCAACTTTTCAGCAGGCAGTGTGTGTGGCACTGAATCAAAGGCTTACTGAAATCAAGCAGAGGAGTTCCACTGGGTGGCCTTGGTCCAGTTCCCTAGTGACCCAGTCAAAATGTGATTAGGTTCATCTAGCATGACCTTCCCACCATGAACCATGTTGCCTGTCATCCTGCAGACCGTTCTTATCGAGGTACTCTATCAAGTCTTGTTTTATTAAGGTTTCCATCAATTTCCCCACTACCAACGTAAGGCTGACTGGTTGGTAGTTGCCTGCTTCCTCCCAGCTCCCTCCCTTGTGGAGAAGGTACCACATCAGCTCTTCTCCAATCTCCCACACTACCCCTGTCTGAAGTGATCTGTTGAATAAATGTGCTAAGGGACTTGTCAGTTCTCTTTTAGCTCCTTTAGCACCCTCACGAACATTCATCAGGCCCTAGCAATTATCTTCCCTGAGTTGAGCCAGGGCCTCTCTAACCCTACTGTTAATGATTGATGGTGCTTCCATTTGGGAACACCTTTGTCAGCAGCTTTGATGCCACTATCTGCTACTGGGCCTTTGTGTTCTCAGTAAACGCGCAGCAAAACAGTTGTTCAGAACAGTGGCCTTCTGCCTATCCTCCTCCACTACTCTGTTACCATCTTTGAGTCTAACTATTCCTCCCTTTTCTTTCTTTTTCTTGTATAGATCAAAAAGTGTTTGTTCCTTCTTTAGCCCTTCCACGTCTAATCTCTGTTTGCAGCCTTAGCTGATTTCTCCATACTTTTGCTTTGCTCTTCTGAATGTAGACTCGCATGCGCTGTCTTCCTGAGTTATTTTATTATAGTTCCAGTAGGTCTCCTTTGGTTCTGATTATGGTCCTTACCTGGTTACTGAACCATATTGATTTTTGTGTTTGTTCTTTTGGTCACTGTTCTTAGTACATCCTGGTAGCCTCTAAAATGGCTAACTTAACCAGCCCCATATTTCTTCCACATCTGAATGCTCCTGGATCCTTAACAGCTTGCCTCTGGCTACAGCCCTCATTTTGTCAAAATTCTCTCCTATAAAGTTTAAAACCTCTGTGTTGGATTACAGTTTTTCTACCCCTAGGGCTAACTCAAACTACACAGAGTTGTGGTTAGTGTTGCCAGTGGCTCCCCAACCCCTGTAGCCTTTACTACCTCAAGTTAGTGAGGATCAATCCAGGATGGTGTCCAGCCTAGTGGGCACTAACTAGTTGTGTAAGTAGGCAGTCTTGTAGGGCATCAACCACCTTTTGGCTCCTAAGAGAACCTGCTACTGGGATGCTCCAGTGAACATCTGGCATATTCAGGTCTCCTACCACCACTGTATGCCCTTTTGTGCTACACCTCTGATCTCCTCTTGGAGCTCTTCGTCCCTGCCCTCAGCCTGCCCGGAAGCTGGTATACCAGACCTTATGGATCCTCTCCCCTATTGCCAAGCTGAGTAGCATCCACAGGAGTTCCACCCCTCCTTTTGATGCTATCTACTGAGATGGCATTTATCCAGTCCTTTACATATAATTTTATTTATTTATTTTATTTGATGAAGTGTTTCACCAAAAAGCACACTGAACAACTATGTTGCTCGCCTCCCGGTGCATCCGGGGGAATTGAGTACATACCCAACAGTAACATATTACAAACATAGGTACAGAACGTTTTGCAACATAGGAAGTAGAGCATAGGTTTACACAGATTTGCAAAACATGGAAGACTAACATTTTTACAACTATGGGATGTGGAACAATGGTTTGACACTATTGGTACAGAGATTAGACAAGTGCATAACACAAGTACAAGGAAAGGTAACTGTATATTAGTTGCTGAGGCGAGGTAATGGGATGTTGAACAAGGACATAGAAAGGAAGCATGGAGAGATGCAGCAGAAACCCTGATGAGTTGCAGATTAAGCCCTGAAAAGATGAGTTGACTGTGGGGTGGGGGGTGTCAGGAGGGGAAGAGGGGTGGGCTGCAGGGGCAGAGCTGTGTAGCAATGTTGAAGTAATGTAGTTACGCAGTGAGAGGGGTAGGGGAGAGTGGGAGGGGATGGACTGAAGTGGTAACCAAAGGGACTGAGAGGCAAGAGATTATAAAAGTAGGGATAGCTTTAACCCTGAAGAAGGAAAGAAATGTCGAGGTATGTAGTACAAGCTGAGGTGGGGGATGGGGTGAAGAGGGTAGAGCATCGGGAGTTATAGGGATAGAAGCATGGAGGGGGAAGGAAGGTGGGAAAAGTGGCTGGGGGCAGGAGATGGATAGAGAAATGGAGTCATGGTGTTAAACGGACTTGTGGGGTAGAAAATTAGGGACAAGTGCAGTTGGGGAGAAGAAGTTAGTTCCAAAGTTTAGGAAAGGGTAGAAGAAACCATTTTGCCTATAGTGGTGGAGTGATGAGGGATTATCAAGATACAAGCATCAGCAGATCTGGGGAGTGGAGGAGGAGGAGGAGTGAGGAATAGATAGAGAGGAGGAGAAGTAGAGGAGGAGTGTGCTAAACCAGAATTTTGAGATAAATTTAGCACACTGGTAGAGGCATCTGTTCTCAAGGGAAGAAAGAGCAAGAGAGTGTTATAGGGTGCAGTGATGAGTAAGGGCAGGGGAGTCCAGAGCAAAGCGACAGAAGGAATTAAAGAGAGTCCAACCTGGTAACGGAGACTTGGGAGCAGCACTGTAGACTGTCACAATAGTCAAAAATAGGAAGAATCATTTTCTGGACTAGGTTGTGCCCAGCAGGTAGAGGCAGGCAACTGCAGTTCCTGCAGAGGCGTAAGCTTGAGGTTCAGTTTTCTTAGGATGCTACTTTTCCTCCTGCCTCCCTTCTATCCTGTCTGAACAGGGCATAGCCTGGGACTGAAAGGTCCCAGTCATTTATCTTCGTGGCCCAAGTCTCCGTGACAGCCACCAGGTCCACTCGGAATCTGCCATCATTGCCTGCAGGTCTGTCTGCTTATATTATGCTATCCATGACTCCCCTCGCTCCTTTATGGCTCTGGACCATCCTTCTCCCTAGTGAAGGCTGAACAGAACCACTTGTTAAATTCCTCTGCTTTCTCTTCACTACCTCTGCCCAACCCCCACCTTTTTAATCTGACAGTTTTATCCTTTATGTTCCTCTTCTCTTATGTATCAGAAGAAGGCCTTCTCACCTGATGTTACCACCTGTACTGTCTGCACTTCCCTTGTAATCTTTGCCACCCTGACCACTCTTGCTTGCCTCCTTGGTTCAGCAGAGTAATCCTCCCTGTCCTCCTCTTTCTCAGTGCATTTGTATTTTTGGAGGCTGCCCTCATGTCCCATACCACTTTGCCACCTACTTACCAAACCAGCTCGTTTTTTAGCTTAGAAATCTTACTTTTGATTTTGGCCTTGTTCTCACCAGGGCACTTTAAATGGTTCCTGGCACTTGAACCATTTCAAATGCGTGCTAACGCGGATCGCGCTCACACTAAGCATGCTTGTAACTCAGAATTTTGGGCGTGCTCAAACCCTGATGAGACCTGGGCTTGAGCATGCTTCCAGAAATCTGTTTCAAAAGTGAAGTGAGCTACTCAATGTGAACAGACAAGGTCAGATCCATTTGTGCTTGTTTGTCCTCCCACTTGCAATTGCACAAAGCATCATGGTAAGCAGCTGTGCAAGTGCTGCTAAATCAGAATAGAAGGAAAATGGATTAATAGTTAGTGAGAATGCTCTAGCATGCATCAACTGAAATGGATCAACAAAGTGGACTGCATTGTGAGCCCTGCAGCACGGTAAGCTGTTATCCTTTTTCAAAAATGGATTGCTGAAACGTGCTGTAGTGAGAACAGGGCCTATGGAACACTCAGTAGTGGCTACCATCAGTCCCTCCTTTATTATAACCCATTTCTGTTCCACTTCCATTCCAGTTCCAATTCCAGCATGGTGCCCTGCTAGAGTTTCTCCCATCCTACCAAAAGTCAGCCCTTCTGAAGTCCAAACCCTTGTCATGACCTTCCCTCTGCCCATGTTCAGGTGTAACCATACCATAAGATGGTCACTATCTGCAAGCAGCACTTCCACTTTCACAGCCTGAACCTGTGCACATTTGGACAGAACCAGGTCCAGTAGAGCTTCTCCACAGTGGGTTCCATGACACCTTGTGTCACAAAACCACTGTGGAATGCATGAACGACAAAAGCAATAAAAATTAGATTATTAATTTAACAAACATGAGTCTGAAGCATATCAAAATATAGGACCAACGAAAAGGAACACAGGAGAACATAAAAGGTATAAAACTGTTTCCTGTCACAGCAGTAGAAGACCATACCTCAAATTCAGCGTGGAAAAGATTAGGTTGATTTACTGTTAATGCCCTTAATGGCCATATTAACACCTCCCAGATTAACTGGTTTTACAAAGGTTGATCTATATGATATCACAACTTCTTTTAAATTGGACACACAGCCAAAACAGTTAATGATTTAATACAGTCAGTTTTAAGAGTATGTGAACACTCAAAGGGCACTTTACGCAGTGCTGAGCTGTATTGCTGGTCTTTGTTCCACTCTGCCAGCGCTGTCTGTCTGTCCTCTTCTACACGCATCTTCTGTTTTGCTTTCTTGACCCTCCAGTGTTTCAGCAGTGTTTCCTACCAGTCAGTACAGGGTTTTAAATAATTGATTAGCAGTTTTTTCTTGGCACTATTCTAACTGTACAGAAAGTATTTATATAGATTTTCTAGAAGTGCTATGATTGTTAAACACAGTGAGGCAAGTGCTATGCATTTTCACAAAGATTTAACACTTTTATGAGCAAAACGCTAATCAATTTTAGAGTTAAATAAATCCTGCAGTACATAAAAGGGTTGGGCTATATCATCTCAAGTCAGCAAAGTCCAAGAAGGTAGCATCTTTCAGAAAAGAGATGTGCAAGAACAAGGGGCACAATTTGAAGATGGGGGGCAATTCAGGGCAACATGAAGTAGTTTTTCTGGAGAGGGTGGTGGAGCGATGGAAGGGCCTTCCTGAGGAGGTTGTGGGGTCAAAACAGTGAGGGAATTTAAGAATGCACGGGACAGACATAAGGCAATTCTAGTAGGAGGAAGTAGGTTGTTGGTAAAACTAGGATCTGCAGCTTATCCGATAGGTAGGAAATGGGCAGACTGGTGGGCCAAGCGGTCCTATCTGCCCACAAAGTCTAAGTTTCTATGTTTCTTCTGCAAAGCTAAATCAGAACTGGAGGACCATTCTTCCTTGATTTTGCTAATAAATTATAAAGTTCAATGCAGAATTGTTTGGGAGAATTTTCCTAATGAATTCTGTTGAAAGCATGGAAAATTTGTCACCTTAATTTCTGTGGAGTTCAAGGTTATAGGCAGAAAAGTGTACTCAAATACCTCTGAGTTACTGCATAAATTAAGTAATGAATACAATTCCACATGGATGAATTTTTTTTATTTTATTTTTTTCCTTTCTATCCTTTGTTTATCCACCCAGTGGGTGGCGGCTCATGTCGGCCATCTGACACCGGACTTCCGTGGTCAATCAGGTACCCTCTCCTCTACCCAGCAGAACCATCAGAGCCAATGCAGTGGGCTTCATCCAACCACAGTCCTCGATTATCGTTTTTCATCTTTATTCCGGGACCCAAACGCGGATGTCCTTGTGCGTGGAGGTGCACATCGCCTCTGCGGCTCAGTGATGGCCGCTTCCACCCTCCCAGCCTATTGCCAAGTTCCCCTGGTGTGGCACTACCACCTAGCCTCCACTGAGTGGCAGCCAAGCACCAGGAAACCCCGCATCCTTCCCAGAGAGAGGAGGGAGAGCTGCCTGCTGATCGATCTCTCCTGCCCTCCACCCCTGGTCGACCCCTGGCAGCCTGAGCTTGCTCTCATACTGGGGTCATTGGCATGGTGCGGTGTGGCATCCGGCACATCAATCCTCAATGCCACCGGGCCGCTGGATGAATTTTCTAATGTTTTCAACAGAATTTGTTACAGAAAATCCTCCTGAAATGAATTCTGCATTGAACTGTATAACTTTATAGTGAAATCAAAGAAGAATGGCCATCCAAAGTTTTTCTATCTGTTGCAGAGGCGAGAGTGATGTGCAACTGGGGTCAGGCTAGCATAGAACAGAAATGAGCGGAAAGGTGTGATTACATGCCAGGCAGAACAGCACAAGACTCGAGAACCCAGAAAAGCAGGGAACAAGGTATCGGCGAGTGCTCACGTCCGTTGTGGAACGGATCCCTTGTACATGTACAAAATGTAAAATTGCAGTTGATATGTTACGTGGTTCCAATACAGATCACTGTGTGTAAAGGGGCTAAAATGACATAAAACCAGATTGCATCCAAGCAAAACTGTGACCCGATAAGGATCTTAAAAACAGATTATTCAGTTTAAAACCAGACAGATGGCAACCCTAAACCTTTGTGGTTAGGTGTGCTTGTTAAGTTCATTTGTACTGTACCATAGACTCATCCTATCTAGGGACCCATTTATAGCTAGTCTGTGTTGTTAAGTTTGTTTCTTATGTTTTCTTGTGTTGTACTGTGACTCACACTATCTAGGTGACCCCAATTAAGTTAGCCTGTGTGGTGCACTAGTATAGAGTCGTATTATAGCGCGCTAATGTGAGCGACTCAATAATACAGTCTCATTGACAGCGAGTGGTGAGTTATAGTGCTATATCCTGTAGAGCAAGGATAGCAGGAGCTATCCTCACTAGTACAGGATGTAGGATCCTGTGTGTCAGGTTGCTGCTGAGCTGGCCGCATAGTGTAGTGGTATACACTATCGTTGGATGCCAGTAGACCCAGGTTCAGTCTCCGCTCGGACGGAATCATTAAAAAAAAAATAAATAACTTGCCTTTTGGTCCGCACCTCCTCGGAGTTGATTATTTTAGTTTGGGAGTGCAGGGACTTGCCCCCACAAAGGGAGGCACGGGGGGCACAGTCCTGCATAAAATATTTTTTTGTGTGTGAATAATGTAAGTATTGTAGTGAGCATTAAGCTGTTTGCGATGGTCGCTACAATATCAAGCGCTTGCTCGACCATGGACTGTTTGTGGTAGCGATGTGATAATGAGTCTTTCAGACTCACCTTATCACATAACCCTGTGCACGCATGCACGCCTAACAGTTGCATCCCTATCTGGGTGACCAGTATAAGGGTCCTAGAGAGGTAGGGAAAACTGTTTAGTATCAAGTCTGAGGATTATCATAATGATCAGTATAGGGATGAGGTTTAGCGGTGAGCAAGTCAGTTGCAGGGACTGTTGAGCTCTTCTCCACGGTTATGCTGTGAAGGAGGATCACTGCCCTTCTGCAACACCTTTGCAGAGCTCCATGCTCAGCCGGTAGCAGCAAAGGAAGCAATGTCTCTTTCTGCACTGGCTCAGCTGGAGGCCAAACTCAAACCCACACTGCCCCAGAGACCCAGTGGTTGGGGGAGGGGAATGGTGGCAGAGGCAACCACAAGGAGGTCAGCCAACCCCACACCATCCTAAAGACAGATTGCTTTGCACCTCTGGAGGAGACTCAGGTACTCCATTCCACCAAGGGGTACTCTAGTGACAACCTGGTGGCACCCAGGGGTGAGAGCAGAAGAAGGCAGCTAGAAGAGTCTTACTGGTTGGGTATTCTATGATCAGAGAAGTAGAGAGGGGTGGGTGGGGAAGAATGGGTGGGGATTGGTCTGGTATCTTCCTGGGGCATTAGCCATCTGGGAAATAGACAGAACAGGAGGAGAGCGGAGAAGATTGGGGAACTGGGAGTGCTGGTACACTTGGGTACCAATGATCTACAAACCAGCCTGTTGAGCTAGTGAAGTAGAAGTTTCAGAGGCTGGAGGATAGACTGCAGGCACACTCAGCCTCCCTGCCTTTTCCAAGGTCCTCCTGTATGGAGTAGGAGGAGGGAAGATAGAGTAAGGAGGAAGAGATAGAGGAATTAAATGAAAGGTTAAAAGTATGGTGTCAGGAGAAAGAGTACCACTTTGTGGGGACTGGGGGATTTTGGAACAGAAAGCTCTTCAAGGGTGACGCCCTTCACCTGACAAGAGAGAGGACCAGTGCACTGGGAAGAAGTCTGATATCTACATTAGATAGTTAAATGTTCAACCAAAATGGGTGACCAGGCTTTTTCCTTGTTACTCCCCAGGCTGTGGAAGTCCCTCCTCCGAGGTCTGCAATTCTCCACCCTGTCATCCTTCAAAACTGCCCTAAAGATGCATTTCACATTATCTACAACCTGCAGCTGTCTCTAGCTCCAACTCTAGACACTTCCATGCCTCTCATACTAATCTATCAATGTTCTCTAATTTATTGTCCTTTTTATCTACTTTTGTACCCTTGCATAATCTTATTTCATGCCTCAAAATTGTCAGCATCTCACGATGTCCCTGAGCATCGTGTTTTGTACTCTGCATTGATTGTAATTTGTTATTGTAATTTTCCTGGTCCATGCCTGGAATTGTAGGCTTTCTAAATTTATCTTTGTATTTGTTCTGGAATTTTGTTCTGTACCTTCCTGGGTTAGACTTAAAATAGGCATTTACTTGTCTAGTGTACCTACCCATTTACCAAATGCCAAATAAATAAGACTAACTGTGGGGACACTGAGGCTAGGGAGCCATGGTAAAGGGAGTGAGGGAGGAGAACCTAGCTAATGCTATTCCCATACTGGGGACTAGTAGCATAAGGTTGGTAAAATAAGGTTGAGGATCAAAAGGAGTAGTGGAAGAGCAAAGGGGAAAACTGTTAGGGTCTTCAAGCAATAGGAAACATAAGAAAGTAAGGAGAATGGGAAGGAATGCAGGTGTAGGATCATAAAACAGCAAATGAGGATCCAGAGCTAGTTGGAAGGGGTCTGCCTTAATGCCAGGTGTCTGGATAATTAAATCAGTGAGCTCCAGGCATTGGTAGCAGAACACTGAGGTGGACCTAGCCATCACAGAAACTTGGGCAAAGAGGACAATTATGGAGACTTGTCAGTCCCAGGTTATACAGTGTTTAGACAGAATAGAGGAAATGCAAACGGTGGGGGTGGGGTGTAGCACTATATGTCAGGGAAGGGTGAGGGGCTGTGCAGGATGGATACATCATGGGACGAAAAAAAACAAAATCACTCCATGCCACCTCAGGCAAGAAAATACAGGTGGAATGATCTATAGACCAGCAGGACAAGGGAAGAGAGAGAGATAGGGAGCTCAGGAAATAGCGGACAAGGGGAAGTGAAGTGAAGATGGGGAAGTGGTGGTGGTGGGTGATCTGAACCTGCTGGATAACGACCGAGGCAGTCCAGTGGACAGGAGCACCAGAAGTCAGGCAGTATTGGATACACTGCATGATTTTCTGCTGGTGCAGCTGGCTAAGGAACCCACTGGACAGGTGGCCATTCATGATTTGGTGCTCACCAACTCTGAGATGGTGGGTGGAGTGAAGTAGTGGAGCCATTGGGGTCCAGCGACTATAACTCTATTAACTTCAGGCTGGTCCTCGAGACCAGAATTCCCTATCAAAATCTGAAGTCCTAGGTTTCAGAAGAGTAGACTTTAACCAGATGATGGTGCTGGTCAAAGACAAATTGACCAGGATGGACAGCATCTGAGGAATAGAGGAAAGATGGGGGCAGTCGAGGGGACCATTCTTGAAGCAACAGCATCTTGCATGAGAATTGTTAAAAAAAAAAAAACAGGTACAAGAGACCAATATGATTCTTGGAAAGGGTCAGAAAAGTAGTGAGGGCAAGAAAAAGGCTTTCACTAGGTACAAGGAAAAGTAGGGGAGGAGGAATGGTGAAAGTATCAAATAAAAACTAGGGAAGCAAAGAGGACGATCAGGAGACAAAGGCAGACACAGAGCTGCATTTTATGGAAGGTCAAGGGTGGAGAAAAATAAATTCTTCAGCTATATTAAGGAAAACACAATGCAGGGAGGGGATATTGTTAGGCTACAAGAGGGGAGGGTACAGAGAAAGATGAACAAAAGCAGATATCCTTAATGACTACTTCTGTTCTGTCTTCACAAGGAAAGACAGCAGGCCCTGACTGAAAGTGTCATCAAGGCAACTGTCAGAGGGGGCACGAGGAGCCGGCTTCCAGGTAGGATGCTTCTTCAACGAGCTTCACATTATAGCTCAATAAAATCTAATTTGAAAGTTTAAAAATACAAGAGCAGCCTTGTTTCAACAGCTCTGTTGGCCTTCAATATCTCAACTGTCAAATACCCTATGGATTTCAATGGGGCACCCAAAGAATCAGCAGTTGGGAACTCTGAAACTGGACTTGCAGCAAGCCAACAAGGTCGGAGATCCCACAGGTCAGGCAGGGACCAGCTCAGTGGGAATGACGAATGATCCTCCTTGGCAAATGATGTTAGACTCCATGAAAGCTATGGACACCAAAATACAAAAACATTGTCCAAATTGGAGTTGTATTGTATACGCTATTAAAAATCTCATTAGTTCTGTAGTAAAGGCAGACAATCAAACAGCAGCCATTCAGGCAGCGGTTGCCACAGTGACTAAAGAAAATATGCAACTTTAAGGATGCTTGGAAGCCTTATAAATGAAGTTTTCACCAGCAGTTTGTGCCTGGTAGGGGTACAGGAGGAGTGGAAAGTACTGATCTGTTGGGCTTTCTAAAAGTTCACTGACTGACAAGAATCTCTGTACACAAAGACTTTGATTGGTCCCATTTAAGGCATGCTTACGGGTTAACCTATAGGTTAAGCCTGCTTCTCTGAATCAATCACTCACCATCCTGCTGCAGGCGATGGGAGCTGAAGTTTGGGATGTTCTCCTGTCTGCAGCCTGGGCAGCTGCATCATGCTTCTTAATGCTCAGGACGGAAATTTTTCTGGACCTATCTTTTCAAACTAGAGCCCGGAGGAAACAGTTTGATGCAGTGCACCAAGCGCCACAGGGCCTTGGACATAGTGTACTCTTTCTTGCTGCTTGTGAGACTCGGTACCTACAGGGGAAAGTCCTGGCAGTTCTATGATCCCAAGGATGCTAGCCATTGGCCTGAATGGACTGAATTGAATGTTTGCACAGATTGCCAGCGCCTCTGGCTGAGGAGCAGAGTCCAAAGATGCTTGAATGACTCTCCATTTGTGGCAAGTGAGCTGAATTTGTCCTGTGCTTATCTAGAGAACAAACCTGGGACTTTTTTCTATATTACTTTGCTAACTATTAGAATGTACAACTGGGGTATTTGTGTGGGTGGAAGGGCTTTTGAATATTTTGCCTGCTGAGGTAGGCCATTGGGTCTGCAGCCCTTTTAGGTGCGCAGTGTTCGTTTGGAAGATAAAGCTCAAACTCCACCATTACTCCTAGTGGCCTTCACTCTCTAGTAGGAGTGCTGTTGGTCAATGGACTTTTACTTGGACACTGTTCTGTTGCAAACCATTATAACCTTCAGTCTTTGGATGCTCTGCTTTGGTTATTGAGTTTGAGCTGTGGGGAAATTGAAAAGCATATTTACCTTGATGTTACTGTACTTGTTCTGGTTTATAGCACTACTTGCTGCTGGGAGAGATGAGTGTAAGTTTTTTTATTTTTTTATTTAGTTGTTTAACCAGGAGTAGCACACTAAGGTGAAAGTTTTTAACAGGAGCGACCTGGGAGCACAGGAAGTTAAGTGACTTGCTCAGGGTCACACAGTATGCAAGTGGAAGCTGTGGGATTCAACCAGGTCTGGTCTGCTGGATGTCACCAGATTTGCAGCTCAGAGCCTTAAACCACTGCGCTATACTGCCTCCTAAGTTTCAATCTGCCCAGGAGGGGTGGGGATTCTTTGCCCAGAACAGAGGAACCAATCACGCAGGGTGCTAGTTTGAATCTCTTTAACTGTTCATTCTGCTTGCTGCTGAGAGAGGTAAGAGTGTAAGTTTGAATCTGTCCAGGAGGCATTTGTCTCTGAGATTTTTTGCCTCCTACCCACTCCTACCACACATTATTAAATGCTTAGTTAGTTGGGAGGAGCATATACAGTGCCTTCAGAAAGTATTCAACCCCTTGGATTTTGTCACATTTTGTGATGTTGCAAACTCAAATTAAAATACATTTATATGGGATTTTTTGTCACGATCTACACAAATTACTCTATAATGGCAAATCTGCAAGGAAGAATGGTGAAAATCCCCAATTCCAGATGTACAAAGCTGATACAGACATACCCAAGAAGACTCAAAGCTGTAATTGCTGCCAGGCGGCTTCTACAAAGTATTGACTCAGGGGGTGAATCCTTAAGTAAACAAGATATTTCAGTTTTAATGTTTCATAATTTTGTTACACAATAAAATATTTTGCCCTTTCAATTGTTGAGTATGCTGTGTGAATCATGGGGGAAAAAATCATTTCAATGCATTAAAAAATTTGGTAACACAGCAAAATGTGACAAAATCCAAGGGGGGGATAACTAAAGAACAAATAAAACAAAAGGAGGAGGAGCTGCTGATTATGTCACGCATGTGACATTCCTACATTTAAACTGTATGATCTTGTCAATTTCACTCTGTTAGAATAGGATAAGTTTGACAGGGGCACAGAGCAGAAAGAGGCAAGGACTCTATGGAAACATATTTATTTTAGTTTTGTTGACTGGGTAAGTGCACTAGACAAATTCTGCCTATTTTCAGGCACAACCGGGAGAGGGGATACAGATGAATGCCAACTGACCTTGAACAGATTAAGCTGTTGGTGGTATTTTTTTCTTTTTAGTGAATGGGGAAATTTGGCCAGGGCACCAGGAAATTCCTTATTCTTTTCAGAAGTGCCATGGATCTTTAACATCCACTTGAACTACTGCCAGAACAGGCAGATGGGACCTCTGTTTAATGTCTCATCCAGAAGACCGCACATTAGGGTGCAGCACCCCTCGTGCTGCACTACAGTGCATATGGGATTGAACCCAAAGTGCCTGGTGTGGGGTATCAGGGTCATACACAAACAAACTCTGTAAAGGAGAGAGACTATAAAAACACTAAAAGATGGTAGAGGCATACTTAAGGAGTATGTGAGGATGGCACAAGGAGTGGTGCAGCAGTATGTGCGGAGCGGTGGTGTTCAGAAGAACTTTCTGGGAACTGTGGTGCTGCCCCATTTGCAGGCAAACCTATCTGGGCAGAAGGAGGAGGTTGCCAGGCTTCGAGCACAGCTGGTAGGAGTACTGAGACCTTTGCTCCCACCCAGGGACCACCATACCACCAGCTACTGCCACAGATGGTACTCAGTCAGAGGCCTGGATAGACTAAGTTGGGCTCAGGAGATTGAGGTGGAGGCTCAACAACCCCAAACCCAGTACAACTAAAGGAACAAATATGATGTTCTCAAGGAGAGGAGAGCCCTGAAAGGGAAAACCCAAGGTTGTGACCAGGGATGAAGGGCAGACCCACCAGGAGGGGGCACATGGGACAGGGCCAGAGATCCCAGGGAGAAGCAAGCTTCTCTAGTGGGGGACTCAGTATTTCGGGTATGGAGATAGGATCAGGCATCAGGAGGGAGAGGGAGGTTATGTGTCTTCCAGGAGGCACAGCTCTGAGGGAGGGGAGCAGATCCCAGTTAAGGGAAAGGGTCCATCTGTGGGGTGGATGTGAAGATTACAGTACAGGGGAATGAAAGGGGAGGGCAGGTTGAAGGGTAGGGATGATACATTGAGGATGAGGGGCTCCAGGTGGGAAGGGGGACAAGTCAGGTACAGAGAGTGTTAGTGGAAGGGGCAGGACTGGGAGGTGGCTGGGGGTGAGTTGAGGGTACAGATAGGGATGCAAATGTGCAGGGCAGGTGGACTCCGGGCAGGCACAAGGAAAGAGAGAGTTTGGGGGTGAGAAATGGGGCGATGCTAGTGCTGGGTGATTCCACACTAAAAGAGGTCAGATGGGGGAGTAAAGGGAAAGACATAGTCACATATGGGTAGAGTCTGTACCTGGGTTGATGGTAGATAAAGCAGGACAGGCTATTCTCAAGTGTGCAAAGAGGGAAAGCATAAACCACATGTGGTAGTGCACGTGGGTAAAACAACTTGGCAGGGAAACATTAGAGCAGGTTAGGGAGCAGTTCATGGAACTGGGTAAGTTGAGTGAGGAGGTAGAAGCTCAGTGGCCTCTCTGAGGTACTCCCAGTGCCCAGGAAAGTGCGGCAAGGAAGGGTAGGATAGATGAATTCAACAGTTGGCTGGGAAATTGGTGTCGATCCAAGGGTATGGGTTAGTGGGAGGCTGGGGCAGGGTCTTGGACAATAGAGATCTGTACGCAGGGACATATTTCATTTGAGCAGGGAGGAGAGGAGTGCTAAAACAGAGGTTAGAGGAATACATAGAAACAAAGGTTAATTTAAACTAGGCAGGAGGGGTGGCGAGTGGGTTGCTGAAGGAAGGTCTCTGGAGAGGGAGACAACAAGCCTACCCTCCGCATACAAACTCAATGGAAGCAGGGAGGGACCAGCACAGGGATGAGAAGGGTGAGAAATTGGGTAAGAGTGTAAGGGAACATCTTGGAGGTTGTCTCCTTGAATGCAAGGCGTCTGAGAACAAAACTGCAGAACTACAGGCTCTGTTGGCAGAGGGATGGTGGACATAGCTGCCATCACAGAAACATGGGCCAACCGATACCGATACCATACCAGGACCAGGACCAGGACCTGATGATCCAAGGGTATAGGATTTACAGGAAGGATAGGGGAAGGGAGGTAGTGAGTAATGAAGGAAGGGATAAAGTGTGCAAGGGAAGAGGGGAGGACAGAGGTCTTGTGGATGCAATTCCAGGACACAAGGAATTGGATTTCAGGATGAGGGTGGTACACAGGCCACTAACTCAAGGGGAAGACTTGGACAAGGAGCAGGCAGAGCAAATTAGGAAGGTGTGTGGGAAAGGTAACACAGTGATCGTGGGGACTTCAGTCTACAGGAATGGATTGGGGTACCCCAGCCACCTCGAGTTACTAGAAACAAATACTCCTAAATGCCTTCAGGACTGCTTCCTGACACAGATAGTCACTGAGTCGACTAGGGTTGGGGAATACACTGGATCTAGTTCTGGCCAACGGGGAGGCTGTAAGGAGGGGTGGGTGGAGGATCCGTTGGCTGGAGTGACCACCACTCAGTGTGATTCACATTTAATATGAGCAGAGAAGCAATGGGTACAGGGCCAGGGTGGTGGACTTCAGACAGGCTGACTTTGGTAGGATGGGTGAAATCTTAAGGGGCATCTGGAGTGAATACAGCCACACTGGGATGTGAATCAGAAATGGGAAAAAATCTAATTGGGGATATTGGAGGCTACTGAGACATGTACCAGATTGCAGAGTAAAAGGGAAGGGCTAAAAAAGAGCTGGTTAAGTAGAGGGGGTCTTAGAAATGGTGAGGGCTAAAAATCCAGCGTTCAAAAAACACAAGAAGTCCGGGAAGGAAGAGGATAAGGAATAGTATGTGAAGAGGTCCAAGGAAGTTACATGGGGAGTCAGGCAGCTAAGGCCTTCAGGGAACTGAGTCTGGCACAGGGCATTAGGGACAGGGAAAAGGACTTTTCAGATACATATGGAAGAGAAGGAACTGCAAAGACCAGATAGTTAGGATCAGGAAGGACGGGTGGACAGAGAAAAGGGTGGATCAGGCAGTAGCACTGAATAAGTTCTTCTGTTCTGTACTCTAAGGAGAAAGGAGGGCAGCTACACATGGGGTGGGCAGGGGAGAGGGGGCATGGACAGGTAATAACTGGAGGGTAGGGTATTAAAGGGGTTAAGGGCCTGAGGGTGGAAGGCACCAGGACTGACAGCATACACCCTAGGGTGTTGAGGAAATGGCCAAGATCCTGGCTGGACCACTGGCGGAACTATTTAATACCTCCCTGGACACAGGATAATGCATCACATGACTGGAGGATGGCCCACGTGGTACCCATCCATAAAGGTGGACCACAGGGTGAGCCAGGTAATTACAGGCCTGTAAGCTTAACTTCCATTGTGGGGAAGCTGATGGAGACAATACTTAAAGAAAAGCTGGTGACCTTTATGGAAGACAGTAGGCTCCAGAACAGTCACCAGCATGGGTTTGTCTTGGAAAATCTGCCAGATGAACCTAGCTGAGTATTACGCATCGGGCCACGAGGGAATCTGGACATGGGCTATAATGGATGTTATATACCTGGCCTTTAGTAAGACCTTTGATTTGGTGCTGCATGGGAGGCTGGGAGGGACTAAGATGGTTAACTGGATTGAGAATTGGCTGCAGGGGAGACAGCAGAGGGTAGTAGAGGTGGTGGGGACTCATCTCCAAGGGCTGTAAGAGCAGGGTGCCGGAGGATCAGTACTGGGGCTAGTGCTGTTTGAAATATTCATAGCGGACATCTCATGTGGCATCAAGAATAAGATCAGTCTATTCACTGACGATACCAAATTGGGTGCAGTGGTGAATGATATAGCAGGCTGGCAGGGGCTGCAGGATGACCAGACCAAACTGGTGGAGGGTCAGAGTGGCAGCTGGGGTTCAATGCAAAAGTGCAAAGTCCTACACTTTAGAGCAAAGAACCCAGGGAGGGATTACCAGCTGGGAGGTACAGCTAAGTTCCACCGAGGAGTAGCAGGATCTAGGGGTGGTTGTAACAGGAAGATGAACAATACAGAGCAGCGAGAGGGTGGCAGCGAAGTCAATAGGATGCTAGGTTGTATCACGAGAGGTAATTCTTCCAGGAGCAGAGAGTTGATCCTGGCCTCTACAGGGCACTGGTCAGGCTGCACTTGGAGTACTGTGTGCAGTTCTGGTGCCCATATCTGAAGAAGGATGCAAAATTACTGGAAGGGGTACAATGCGGGCAACAAGGATGATCCAGGGATTGAAGGACAGACCATACGAGTAGAGGCTGAGAGAGCTGAAAATGTACTCCTTGGAGGAGAGAAGGACCAGGGGAATATGATTGAGACCTTTACACGTAAAGGGATAAACAAGACAGGCACTGAGGGAATACTCAGGCTGAGGGGAAGGGACACAAGTGGGCATGGCCTTAGATTGGAGGGAGACAATTCAGGACTAAAATGAGGAGACACTTCTTCATGGAAAGGGTAGCAGAATGGAATGCTCTACCAGAGGAGGTGGTGGCTCAAAGACAGTGGCAGTTTCAAAAGGGGATGGAACAAGGTGGGAGGGGGTAATGGGGGCAGGGCAGCTGCAAGGTGAGGGTGCTAGCTGCACACTGAAGCAGACTTGATAGACCAGGTAGCCTATTTCTGCTGGCAAATGTGTATGTTCGCATGAGCGTGTAATACATTCCTGTTTATTCTCCCTAATGGACACAAACCATGACCATTGAAGCGGGCTGGCAACATTTGAGACCTTATGGTATATCTATTAACCTTCTGCCCCTCCTGTTCCTTCTATTCAAGGTTGTTGCGAGATGTTTTGTTTACTACCTAACATGGCAACTGTTGCTGTATTTTCTCGATCTCTTGCATAAGAATGCAGTCTGTATTGTTTGATTATTTGGAAACAACAAACAGAAATAAAAAAGATAACTGTCATAGGCATACCTGAAATGAAGCCGTCAGTACCAGAAAAGGTCCAGAAGGGGCTTGAAGCTCTAAAGATAGATAAAGCACCAGGGCTGGGATGGGATGCACCCAAAAGTGCTCAAGGAAATGGTGGTGGACTGGCTGAACCCTTTGTAGTGCTGTTCAATAGCTCAATTTAGAGTGGGGTAGTCCCAAAAGACTGGAGGGTAGTAGATTTAGTCCCGCTCACAAGGAGGGACAGAAAGCAACCTGAGAATTAAAGACCTGTCAGCCTTGCCTCTGAAGTGAGTAAACTGATGGAGTCACTAATCAAAGAGGGCACTGTGGATTACCTAGAGAGCAACAGTCTACAAAGATAGTAAACAGCCTGGTTTTCTGGCAGAGAGGTCTTGTTAGATCCCACAGCCTCTGTCTGCATACTGTGTGACCCTGAGCAAGTCACTTATCCTCCTAAGTGCTCCCGGTTGCCCTTGAAAACAGGCACTTGTGCTTAGTGGCCTTACCCAGTTACCAAAGAATTAAAAAAAAAAAAAAAGATCCTGACATTTTTTTGACTGCATAACAGTGTGTAACAAGGTAGTAGATAAGTGCTACACTGTGGATTTACTGTGGTTTGATTTCAGCAAGGCTGGTGCCACATAAAAGATTGCTGAAGAATCTGGGGACCCAGGTGCAGCTAGGGCATACTGTAGTTAAATGGGTAGGAAACTGGTTGAAGGAGAGCCAGCAGAGGGTGGTGGTAAATGGGGTGAAATTAGAAGAGAGGAGAGTGAGGTCACGAGTGGAGTGCCAGGAATCAGTCCTGTCCTCTTCAATATGTTCATCAGAGACATTGGGGGGCATCCAGGAAGTTGTGTCTCTGCAGATGACACAAAACTCTGGTAGGCAGATACTGATGAAGGATCGGAGAGATGCAGAGGGATCTACAAATGGAGAGGTGGTCCATGGTTTGGCAGTTGAAATTCAACACCAAAATGCAAGATTCTGCATCGGGGGGACAGAGCAGAGTACTAGATGGAGGGGTTAAACTGAGCACTACAGCAGAGGAAAGAGACCTGGGAGTCATCATTAGTGACTCCTCAAACAGTCAAACCAGTGTAACATGGCCTGTAGTAAGGTTTACAGGTTGCAGGAGTGTATCAGAAGGGTACTGACAGCAGAAAAAGGAGGTACTTCTACCTCTATATAGGTCAACGGTGAAGCTGCACCTGGAATACTGTGCTCAGTTCTGGAGTCCTTACCTAAGGAAGGACAGGGACAGGCTGGAGACAGTGCAATGCAGGGTACCAGTGCAAACTGGCAAGGGGAAGATTTAAGAGGGCTGAGAAAGTTATTTTTTCAAGATTTATTGATTATGTTCATTGAATTTATAATTTTTTGAATTAATTGGACACTTTGCTCCAGTCGGAGCAGGGACTGTAACTGGGGTCAGAGCCTGGTCACCATCTGAACAGGCAGCTTTCAGACACTGCCATCCCATTCCATCAGCTGATCGCCAGAGTCTGTGAAGTTGGGGAGTGACAGGGCCTGTCGGCTCTACTGCAGCAGCACTAAAAAGAAGGAACCAAAGACAAAGGAACAGAGCTGCTTTACCAGCATCTGCAGGCTTCCTGAACACAGCCTCTGCCCTTGGACACTATGTTCCAGTCGAAAGCAGGGACTTTAATGGGGGAGGGGGAATGGGGTAGAGATTGTACAGTGTTTTTCAGAGCTTGGGCCTAACGGTCCTCCATTACAGGTCTTCCAGCTAAAGAGGCTGAGCTTATGGGCAACACATTGGGGCAACAGCATGGGGTGGCAGTCGGCAAGAGACACTACACCCCAGGTGTGCCACCCTTGACCACACTACATTTTAATTTTAAGTGTATTATAGTCATTTACAGGTGGCACATAAGGGATGGGTGGAAGGTAAAGGATAGGTCAAAACTGGGACTAGAGCAACACCCTATCTAGAGTAGCTGTACAAAGGTATAATAAACAACAAAAAGGAAAACTAGAAACACCATATCAGGGGTAAAAGTACATAAGAATTTTTAAACGACTGGGAAGTGAAGGAGTTAAAATGGTGGGAGTGGTGCAGTACAGCAGGTGGCTGTGGGGCAGCAGTTTTCAGAAGAGACCTTCTGGAGACTGCTGTGCTGTCCCATCTCCACACACCTCTCTGGGTTGAGAGGAGGTCGCTTGACTCATGCCAAGCTGACTAGAGTTCAGGCAACCTCTTCTTCCACCTAGGGCTACCAAATCTGGCACCGCTACTCAGAGGATGCCTGGGAGAAAAAATGACTGGACTGTGTTGAGCTTTTGAAGGGTGGGGTGGTGGGTTAGAGACGCATTCCTCAATCGGTACCACTATGCAATTCTTACACCACTGGGGCGGCGGGATTGTCAGGAGGAGGCACCAGTGGTAATGACCAGGAAAGATGTGGGAGTCCTCCGGGAGCAGAGACCACAAGAAGGGTGGTAGAAGACCCCAGAGGAGGAGGAAGCAACTTTGGTGCGGACTTGATTGGAGGGGATGGATCTGGGAATTGGAAGGGGGAGAGGTCAGATGCCCACGTGGCGCCATTGCCCAGAGGGATGGGAAGTGGATCCTGACGATTGCTAGGGCAGCAGGATGGGAAGCAGAGTTGGATGTCATATCTACCTGGGACAAATGACCTGGCTGTGAGGGGTTGGGATAGTTTAGGGGATTCAGGGAGCTGGGAGAGATCTTAGGCAGACAGTACATTCTAATGACTTTTGCTGAGGTGCTGGTTCATGACAGTGGGAGGGAAAGGAATCTCCACACCAGGAGCCTTCAACTCATGGTTGAAGGAATGGTGTGAGAGGAGCAGTTTGGCTACATTGGGGACTGGGGACCCACCTGGCTGGATAATTTAGTTATTTATTATATTTATTTGAAACATAACGGGAGAGGCACCACTGAGCGAGGATCATTTCCAGGTGCGATGCAGAGAAGGGGAGCAGGGAAGCACAGTACAATACATGAAGCAAGTTAGTAGAGTAACATTTGGTAAATACACTGGTGCAAAATGAGTAGGTATGAAAACAAAGTTATGTGACAAGTAAAATGCAGTCACAGCACAAAATGAGAGCCATATTCAAATGTAGGGAAAACAGCAATCCACTGCATGTAGTTACTGACACAGGCAAGAGACCAGGAAACATGTAGGCCTAACCCTGGGGCACTACAGAGTCATCTTCCAGGCAGGATATACCCAGACTGAGCTCCATCTGGTAGAGACACGTTTTCAGAAAAAAATATTTAAAGTTATAGCCTTTAAGGTGTCCTAAACTCAGCAGCTGGTCATTCTGAACAGAATGATACGACTCCAGCCATGAGGGCAGCAACCCAGAACATCCAGAGATTCACAGCCAACTATGAGTAAGATCACAGGTGTTTTGGGTACTACTACTGCGCCACCAACAGAGCCTATGGCAGGCGATGCTAGAATCCATGCGATCCTTGGATGCTAAAATTGAAAAGAACTTTACAGAAACTAGAAACCCATGATTCTGCACTTCAAGCTCTAACTGGCACTGTAGCCGACACTGAAAAATGGCTGACGCACCAACTTGACAGCAGTAGGCACACTGACCAAAGAAACTGGGCACTTACAGTCCTGCATGGAGTCGCTGGAAAATTCGCTGTGCTCTGTAATATTGGACTGGTAGGAGTGCCAGAGGCCCCAACTTATTACAGTTCCTAATCCACTGGCTACAGGATGCCCTGCCGACTTTGGAGAAAATGGACTGGTCTGCGGTAAGAGGGCATACCAGATGACCCCCCATGTCCACCCCAACTCAGCCAGCACCATTCTCCTAAAACATCTGGATTGGAGGTTCGAGATCTGTGATTTCTACAGCTCGGCAGCATATTCATAACTGATTAATGGAATGGACATAAAGCTGTTTCCTGACCTCTCCTATCAAATAAGGGCTCACAGTAAAGGTTTGATGCAGTGCAACAGCATCTAAGAGCTTTGGGGATAGGGGATAGTACATTCCTTTCTCCTCCTAGCCCGCTGTGTGTGTATATGGGTGTAAAATGTGGCAGTTAATGATCCCCAGGATGCAGGTTGGTGGACTGAGAAGACCGAGTGTGAATTTGTGGCGTAAAGAGTCACAGGGGACATGGGACTCAGAAGATGTTGAAGACTCGAGCTGAGATTTTCTCTATAGGACTTTTATTTCTGTCTGACTTTGGGTGAACCATGTGTATGCTTTCTCTGCTGAGTTTAGAGTAAGCGATTCTGTATGTTCAAATTACAATGTTTAAATATTAAAACTTCTTGTGTAGGGGCCTTTTTTCACAGTGTTTCTATTATTCCATTTTGGGGTTGCAGTTTACTCGCTGCAGGTTCTTTCGCCATTGAGGGCTCCTGTGGCAAGTGTTCGCTGTTAGCTGTGTACCATATCAGGCGCCAGTTTCTGGAGAACTGTAAAATCTCATCCTCATGTTGTTTATATACCTTGATTCATGCTGAAATGTTGTACACTTTGATAGTTCTTATTTTGACTAATGTTATAATATCTGTTTTATATAACTCTTAAAGGATCTCTGAAATGTTACTTTTAGCTATAGGGAATGTCAGTCAGGGTTCAAACTGGATACAGTATTTAACTGCCTAATTCTGATTCTCAGGTTAAACAGCAATCCATTGAGTGCATTGTTGCCCTTTACTGTACTTGTCCTTAATGGTACCACCTACTGCCTTTGAAGAGGCTGGCAGTATCTGCATTATTAATAATATGATGGAAATCATAGGTTTATTGCTAGATTCCCCACTCTTGCTGTACTTGACTATATGGTAATCTGTTGTGATACTTAACAGTCTGTGGATATATTTTGTTGTATTTCTGTCTGCCTCTCCTTATACCATGTATCAGCAATATGGATATTGTCTGTTCATTCAGAAAATTGATAAATAAAAATATAAAAAAGCCTAACCCTATGCAGATGGAAGAGCAGCGGTGGTAAGCAGTGCAGTCAGTAGGCAAGTAGAGGGAGACACAGTTGAAGGCCGAGCCAAGGATGGTTGAGATGAGGGCCTAGGATAAGGCCCTATACAAGGGTGATGGCCATATCCGTCCAGAAGGGAACCACAGTCTTCAGTGGACAGTTTAAACATTTTTTGCCTGATAAACATTTAAACTAGCGGGTTCCCACAGGCTAAAGTAGTGAGTAAGGAGAACCTGATGGGAGAGTAATATCTAGGGTGAAAATTAACAAAGAAAACTGGTGCTAGAAATGAAGAGGACTGGAACAGACACATTAAAAAAAGAGGAGGAAGGAGGGAGGAAAAGGTAAAAAGGGTAAAACGTAGAGTGATAAGAAATCTGGATGGCCATGTGCAGAATGCTAGAAGTCTAGGAAATAAGATTCTGGACCTAGAGGTCATCATGGCAGAGGCCAACCTGGATTTTGTGGCCATTACTGAGTCATGATGCACTGAAAACCATGACTGGGACATGGCCATACCAGGCTATACTCTGTTCAGGAAAGACAGAGTGGGAAGGAAAGGAGGGGCATGCTTCTTTATGTGAGGGAAAGCATAAAATGACAGAAATACAGAGAATGCATGAGGGCAGAGATACTGTGGATCACTCTGGAGAAGGGAAAAGAGCCAATATTTGCACTGGTGTGATCTGTAGACCTCCACACAAGGGCAGGAGTGAGATAGGTACTGGGGAAGCCATTGATAAGGTGGCAGAAAAAGGAGGTGCTGCTGGTGGGGATTTCAGTCTTCCAGATGTAGATTGGAGCCTTCTAGTTGCTGCTTCAGCTAGAAGCAGGGACATCCTGGACTCCCTGCAGGGGGCATTCTCAGGCAACTAGTTGGCGAACCCACTTGTGATGGGACAATACTGAATCTTGTACTCACTAACAGGGGCAGTGTTGCAGATGTCAAGGTGAGAGGCCACCTGGGACCAGCGATCACCATATTGTGTGGTTCAATATAAGGACGGTTGTGGAATTGAACCATACAAATGCGAATGCCTCTGGGCTAACCTGTGAAGGGGAGAGGGTGACCTGGGTAGTTTGGAGGAACAGAGGGTGAAGCTAAAGGGGACATAATGAAAGCAGCAAACCTCTGTGTCAAGCAAATGAACAAAAGCAAGAGGAAGAAGAGACCACTGTGGTTCTCAGAAGAGGTGGCTGAAGAGGGAAAGGCTAAAAAGCTAGCATTCAGAAGATATAAGAAGATGCAGAGGAAGGAGGGTAGGAGGTATATCGGGAAACAGAGAAGCAGGGAAAGCAATAAGGAGTGCAAATGTACAAACTGAAGAGAGAATGGCAGTAACGATGGATGGCATTGATGTGAGCCAAGAAGTTGAGTCTGCTATCGAGCCACACACTGAGGTATGAAGATTTGGACACAGCCTCAGTGGGAGCTGTCCAGCATGGAGAAAACAGGAGGGAGAGAGGTGAGCTGGCCCAATTTCTGGCTGGTACCAAAGCTCATAGAAACAGTTTTTTTTGCATTGACCTGTAGTTGGTTGGCCTGGAACCAATGCAGAATATTATGAAAGTTATGCTGGAGTGGGACTTCCACAGAAGCAGTTGAGGGACCTGAGCTGTAGAACACTGTGTCATCTGTATAAATGTGACTATCTTGAGTTGGCACAGGTAGAGGGAGGGCATTGAGGAAGACTGAAAATCGGACTGGACCCAAGATGGAGCCCTGTGGGACGGATAAGGAGGTGGGGGAATGTACTCCTACCTGCACTGACTGTTGGTGGCCCATGAGATAGGATCAGAACCACTCGACAGAAAAGGCTGAGAGGCTGGCAGTGCTCATCTTAACCAGGAGGAGAAAGTGGGATAGAATTAAAAGCTTTGGCCAGATCAATAAAAATGGCCATGGTAACATGCCCCGGTTCATCCCTGAGAGGGGTTGAATCAGTGACCCTAAGTAGGGAGGTGATGGTGGAATGATCCATCCTAAAGCCAGACTGGAAGGGGAGAGGAAGTTGGAGGAAGTCTGCAAGCCATGAGTAGACCAGTTTCTCCTGCAGAGAGAAAGGAAGAGGGAGATAGGGCAGAAGTTGCTAGGAGTCGAGAGGGAGAACCTTGTCAATCTTCCAAGACTGAGGGACAGTGCAAAAGGTGGAGAGATTTCGAGGTGAGTAAGGGGAGTGATGGCAGGAGCTGACAGATGGAGAAGTTTAAGGTCCAAGCCACTGAGGCTAGATTTGGAAGGACTGAATGAGGAAAGGACAAAAGGGTCTCCCTAGAAAGTGACAGGTGGAAAGCCAAAACCCGTGGGAGGAGTGAGAGTGGGGAGCCAAGATGTGGAAAGAGCAAAAGTGGTGAAAAACTCATTGAGGTGAGTGGCAACAGAGGAGGGTTAGATACTGGTGAGCCATTTACCAAGAGGACTGCAGGAGCAGAATGAACCGGGGGGCAAAGAGGGAGTAAATCACCTTCAGAATTTGGCAGGGGAGTTAATGTTATTCTGGAGGTTGGCCTTGAAATAGAGGGACTTGACACATTGGGGGTGGGTAGCTCGTGCACTACTAAATTAAAGTAGACCTCAGTGGCATGGATATAGTGCCATAGAGGATTTTCCTAGGAAGTTCGTAGTTAGATCTGATAGAATTGATTGCCACATGTGCTGGTTGCAGAGTGGCAATCCTGGTTAATGATTTACATTAACCATGTTAAAAGTTAACAAGTTTATTAATAGTTCAAGGTTGTTTAAACTATTGTTGGAATGTGTTTTTGTAATAATACAGTACAGATCAAGTGGTTGGGATGGAGAAAGTGACAGGGTGAAAGACTTGTAGGAGGTTACCATAGCTTAAAAGCATTAGTAATGTTGATTCTAGCATAATATGGCGCATTTAAATATTTTCTCATATAATGCAAAGGGATAAACTCCCAGTGAAGTGCACTAGATTGTTGATGGAGCTTAAAAGGTTAAATGCGATGTAGCCTACAGGAGAACCATCTCTCGAGGTGGAACACTCCAAGCTCAGGCGACTGTGTGGTGGGCCAGGTGGTGGTGACATCTCACCCAAAAAGGCAGGAGTGGCAATCTAATTAGCGTGGGGTACAGAATCATCTGAGGTGGGGCAGCTGGAAGATATGTCCAATTTTGGGTGCAGTACAGGGAAGGAAAGTACATTTTGTTAATATATACACACCCAATATTCATCCAGAGGTGTTTTTGGCCACTGCCTTTGCCAAGGTAGCAGAATTACCCCCAGGTCAACTTATTTTAGCAGGGGACTTTAATCGGTCCCACACCAGAGCGAGACAGATCTTCAGGGAAATGTCTACTAATAGGGCACTTACCAAATTCCTCACATCTAGTGTGGGAGAGCTGGGACTTTGAATATCTAGAGCCCAATATCTGGGAGAGAGGACTTCACTTTCTTTCCAGCCCACAGCAATCCTGTTCCTGAATAGATTTATTTTGTACACAATTATCAGACCTAAATCTTGTTTTAAAATCTCAAATACATAACATAACATTGTCTGATCATGCCTTGGTCTCCATACAGTTAGTACTCCCACCTCAGGACCGACAATCAATATGGCGACTGAATGTTTCTTTTCTTAATGAGAAATCATTCATTCAGAAATTAACACAGACCATAAAAGATTTCTCATCACTGAATAATGTTGATAATTGCTCCCCACTGCTGCAGTGGGATACCATGAAAGGTGGTGCTGCGGGGAGGGATTATTAGCCATGCCTCGGCAAGAAAGAAGCTTGCCCAAACCACCCACAATAAACGTAAAGCGGAGATATCTAGATTGGAGGATGAATATAAAGCTTCCCTAATAGTAAACAAACTCTAAAGGACCTTATGAGGGCTCGGCAATCCCTGAAAGAGTGGGAAAATAAGAAGGCAGAGGGTATATTGCAATTTACAAACCAGAAATATCATGAGGTGGGGGCAGGGCATCCAGATTGCTAGCTTTCCCTATAAGAAAGCCCAGGCTGACAGACATGTTGCATATTTGCTTAATAAGTCGACACCAGGAGAACAAATTGGACCAGACCGAGGGACATAGCGACACAGTTTGTTATTCTGTCAGTCTCTGTACCCATGTAACCCCTAGGTGGCGCTATCCCAAGGCTACTACCCCTGCCTGCTTAACTACTAACAGGTTGAGGGGCCTAGGGCCAATGGCGGTGCCTCACCCAGAAGTCAGAGTTTGCAGTAGCTAAACTAACTTGGTCACAGCCCTCTGGGATACTGTAACCCCCTTTCTTCCCACTAGTGGCCCACACAATGCATCAGAAATATCTTCACAATATGCACTTACCCCAGGACTGGCTCTGTCAACTGGACTCTGGGGACCCCTGTAAAACAAGATGATACAGTGCAAAAACCACAGTACAATACTTTAACATAACGAATACCTCAGTCAGTGTAACTTTGCTGAAACAAACAGATCTGATTTATTTAAGGAGCTGTAACAAGGACAGGGAAATCAGGTTAATTAGGTTAAACACATTAATAATCACAGTACTGTGCGCATATTCAGAGTCCCAAATTGTCACTTTCATTGGGTACCCAGGATGGGGGAGCTAGCCAGGATCGGTGCAGCTGGTCGGGGCCCTGTGATGGAAAAACACTTGCACAATACCCAAATTGTAATCCGGGCGGATGGCTCAGTTAGTGAAGAAATGAAAAAACAACAATTAGATGACACACTTGCAATTCGATAAACAGATGGCAGGGAGCTACCCTGCTTTGTACTCACAACTCAATGCTGGGAACTGGATGGAAGGCAGATTGTCCTGGATTGCCAGGAGGAGCAGACCATGTAGACAAGGTCCTTGTGACTGGACCCCACGGCAGTTCACAGCAAATGGATGTAGTCTGGATTAAGCTGGGGTTTACTTCCAGCTTCAGGCACTCAATTCACTGTACAGCGGATTTGAAACATGATTCCCCAAAAGCACTACACACATTTATATGTAAAAGGAAAGTACTATACCAGGCAGGCTGCTTCTCTATCCGATGGCAATTACTGCACAATACCGGGAGAACACACAGCAGATTCAGTTCCTGACAGACCGAGTGACGATTCAGCAATTTCTCCAGTCTTTACAGGGTGAGCCTGGTTTCCTCACTTCTGGTGCTTCTTTCTCATTACAACTCTGATTCAGTTCACATGGCACTCACAAACAGTTGTAGGCGAACTTCAGGGCCCCACGAGCTTCAGCGAGAACTCAACAGTGCAGGAGCCCGGAGCTCCTTCCTCTTCGCAGTCACAACTCATCTGATCTTTCCAGTAGACAGAGTTGGGCATTTCCCTGAGTTCCTCCAGTACAGTTGGCAGGTTTGGCTGTCACTCAGTAAACTCCCTGTTGGTGGAAAAAGGTGCAAGTCAAACTACAACTCCCAGAAGCATTGGCTATACAGTACATAGGTGGCTGGCTCCACAATGAGAGTCCAAGTTCTGATTTGCCAGCTGCAGGCTCCATTTCAAAGGTCCCCCACACTGATTGGTCCAGTTCAGCAGTTCAAAACTAGAATGGGGACTAGACAAACACAGTTCTGACTGCAAAGAAAAGCAGGTTAGACAAACTGTATTTTCGTTATTACTCTACTTGATGTCTGGCAAACAGTTACATCTTTGAAAAGTGCTCACTCTGCCCACTTAGTGGCGGCAGAAATGGAGGCGATTGGCAGCAGCTCGATGGGACTCAAGCAGGAAACACACAGACCCCCATCCAATAATTATGTCTGCAGGCAGACAGCTCTTAAAGAAACAGTACCAGAGGCTCTAAAAGCACTCACAGATAAACGGTCAGGACGCTGAACACCATCCAGACTTGGAGCATTCAAGCAAGCTCCTGGAAGACTTTTGGGAACCCCATTTGCAGTGAGGTTATACACAGAAGAGAAAGACCCAGATATAGTACAAACTCAAACTAAAGCCTTTCTAAGCGCTCAAGCTCCCCACACTGGCGGAGATAGTCAGAACACATTTAAACGCAGACATCACAGCAGCTGAAGTTAAACAGTTATTAAACAACTGCCCACGGGCAAAACACCAGGCCCGGATGGGCTCAGTGCCAAGTTTTATCAAAAGCGCAGCCTAACTATTTCCCCTATACTGCGTAGGTATTCAACACCTGCCTTATAGAACAAAAAGTTACCGGATACCTGGAACAAATCCATTATAACAGTTATTCCCAAACCCAGAAAAACACCAGTACTTGTGAGGCTTTCTGGCCTATATTCTTACTCAATCAAGACTGAAAAATTCTCACCAAAATCTTGGCAATCGTCTGCAACATGTTGAAACCCTCGTTCACACAGATCAAACGAGGGTTCATCCCCACTGTCATCTGATGGATAACGTCAGGCGACTGCTTAACATAATGGCCCACAAAACATCTAATCAGTCCCCACGATTAACCATATTCCTAGATGCAGAAAAGGTGTTTGACCCCTTAACTGGTCCTACTTGATTACAGTGATGGAACACTTAGGACTTTGAGAAATTTGCATCACTGGGTTTCTTTTGTGTTATCAAGATGCTAGAGCCAGAGTATGGGTTAATGGCACAATTTCAGATTATTTAAACATCCAGCGAGGATCTAGGCAGGGTTGCCCCAGTCCCTCTGCAGTTTGCCCTTAGTATGGAGCCATTGGCATAACTATATGGAAGCTAAGGATATCAAAGGAATGTAGCTTGGGCGGATTGTCCACAAGGTGTCCCTTTATGCGGACGATACCTTAGTGTACATGGAAAGCCGCCTCTCTATTCCTTCCTTCCTGAATCTGCTGGAGCAATATGGCCACATCTTGGACTTTCACTAGAATAAAGACAAGTCCAAGATTTTGCCTATAGGAGAACTATACATTTGGGGATTAAACAGAGTATCCCACTTAAATTGGTCCATAGTAGGTCACTACCTGGGAATCAGATTCCTGTGAACCTTTCCAAACTATACCAATATAATTATGCAACCCTTAGGCAACAAATTTATGCATACCTAAATAGGTGAAAGGTGTTCCCTCTATCCTTTCTCAATAGAACTGAAGTGGTTAAAATTAACATCCTACCACTCTTTTTTTTTTTTATTCCGTTACCCATTCCTATCCCGAGTAAAGACTGGAAAGACCTGAGGAAAAAACTCTTGGACTTTGGGCAGGAAGACAACCTAGAGTACGTTGGGAATTACTCACAGAAATTAAGAGAAGGGGTCTTGGTCTCCCCAATTTTAAGCATTACTACAGAGCAGCCCAATTGCAGCCAATTCTAAAGATGTTAGCACCAGGAGGCGAGGGCTGGCTCACAGTAGAGGAAGAGGACTGCTCGAGGGCCTCAATTTATTAGTTCTCACGTATCAAGATCACATGGTATCAAATTTCATATCAAGAGTGACTCTACAAGCTCTGTGAAAAGCAGTACATACTCTTTCAAGTACAGTAATGTTAGAGTATAACTTCACAATAACCAATGATAAAATATAGAGAATACTGGATAGGCAACTATGCACAGCCAGTGTGTTCTACCACAGAGGGTTCTGATTCCTCTGACTTGAGCAGCTCAAGAGGTTCATAGGGAATTGGAACCTAGGTGTGAACACACTGGTTGTGCATAAATTCTCATCCTGTATTTTTTATAGTGTATAATATTATGTGAGATGTGTGCATTGTTTTTTTTCTCTTTCACAGTGAAACTGACGTGCAGTCTCTGGAGGTTCTAGAATGCTATTCTACCACAGAAGGGTACAATCACATTCCATGACCTTTGAGCTGTGGTACAACAGCATTTTGAAAATAATGGATTTCTATACAGAACAATGCTCTACTATATACTAGATAGAGGATTGTCTGTGGAGTCATTCACAATAAGGATATTCTCGATCGAGGAGGTCTTCTTGGCAATGCTAGACCTCAAGAGCGCAAGCTCGAGAGGTCATCCTTGCCAAGGAGACCTCGAGATCAGAGACTATCCTTGTTCTGAATGACTCACCATAGACAATCTTTATAGTGTATGGTGAGTCTATACCAATTTTAGCAGTATGGGAAGTACCTTCTTGGCGCAGTTCATTCAAGGGCTGTTTGTTTCCTGGTCCATTGTCACCACGCAGCCCAACATCGTGCATGTCGAATGCATCCAATCTTGTTGTGCTGCACCAGTGGCCGTAATCAATGCAGCACAACAAGATCATGACGCACTGAGTCAAGCACAGTAACACTGTTCTGAGCATAGATTTCATGCCCAACAGTGTTCTACCATACACTATAATAAGGTTAGATACTAGCAACTGTTTAACATCAAAGAAAAGTTGTCTGTTTCTAAATAGTATGCCAACCTCTGACTGATGGTTTTTACAGTATACTCAACAGTAGAGGAGAAAGGTAAAGAAGAGTCCAGAATCACCCTAAATATTTAAACTCTCAGGTTTTATTCAAGTAAATCTCCAGAAGGTGTGGTGATGCGGGGCAGTCTTTTGAAGACTGACTACTCTCAAACAATAAAACTTATTTTTTTTCTTTTAATTAATGACCAGGTTTTTCTTGAAACCAGGAGTAGACTTTATTAAAGCCTAAATGCAGTTGCTGGGATAGTGTTTCATAACAGTCTAACCTTGCTTTCAGATCTGCCAGAAATGGGCAGAGTAGATGGGACAAGTGGTCCTTATCTGCAATCAAATTTTTGTTTCTATGTAGTTGGGGTTGCTTTCATCATTGCCAAATTTCACGCCTTAATGCTGAAGGTGTGGATTTTAGGAAGACTAATGTTACTTTTTCATGTGCATGGTCCAGTTGTAGTGGGGTCTGCATGGTGACATGGCCCTTGGCACATCTCTATACCACTGGTATTTTGATTACCTACTGGTAGTGCCTGAATTGAAAAATAGTAGAGTTTACATTTATGTACTGTAGAACTATAATAATCGCTAATCATCAGTATTCGTAATATTGTCACTGTGCCTTTAACACACAAATTTATGTATTTATTTAAAAGATTAACCAGGAAGGACGACTGAGCTTGTAACAACTCATTTCTAGATGTGTCCTGGGGAGGGGAAGGAGGACAATGAGAAACACTAAGAACAATAATACAGTAATAACTATAATACAGTAATAGGTGAATAAGAATTATAAATAAATTGTGCAAAGACAAGGATTACGAAAAGTAAATGCATAACTATACAAGAAAGTGCTGGAGGATAACTGCATTTGCAATCACAATACGATGAAGTGCTATAAGACAACGTTTGCAGTGTGCAGAGACAGTATACATAGTTAAGGACAGGAGCAAAGGTTGTTGATTTGAGAGGGTGAAGAGGAACTACACTAGTGTAAGTGCTGGGTACAGGGAAGCAGAGGGGAGGTCGACAGCAGTCCAGGGATCCATATTGGGGTAACTGCAGGAGTGAGTAGTGAAGTAATGGAGGATGTAGGAGAGTGAGAGGCGGGAAGAGGCAGAGCTCATGGCAAGGGGAGAGAACCCTATAGTTAGGGGAAGAAAGCTTGACCAGCATTGGTTTTCCTTGAGGGCTCACTCCTCTGTGGGGTTCAGAGCTAAGAGAGCCTTAAGAGAAGCAGTGGAAGTGATATGAGGGATGGAGAAGTGGTGGTGAGGGTGGACGAGGAGGAGGAGGAGGAGGAGGAGAGGAGGAGCGGACACAGAGGTGAAGAATGAGTTGAAAGCTGAGGTGACAGAAATAGGAGTGTCACTCATCTTGAGGACTGAGGTAGGGATTGAATTTTAGGGAGGAAAGGGAGTGATAACATTCCAGAATTTAGAGGTGAGGTTAAGGTTGTTCTGGAGCATGGATGTGAAGTATTCGGACTTAGCCAGCCTGATATCTCTGGTACAAGCATTACGAAGGGTCCTGTACTTATTTAGGTTGGCAGGAGAGCCGGTGGACAGGTGGGTCTGCCAGACAAGGTCACGCTTATGGAGGCCAGGCCAACAACTCCGCCAAAATCCATGTGAGTTGGCAACCTCAGACTCTGCTTTTCTAAGGGGACATGGAGATCCCATGCTGACATGAATCTGGCATTGAAATAATGGAGGGCAGTACTTATGGTACTGGCTCAAGAGATGGGTGACCAGTCAGTAGCGACCAGTTTGCCATGAAGGGAGGACACGTCCAGTGACCAGAAGGTCCAGATCTGAATGAATTTAGAGGATTTTGTGATGATGAATCTTGGGCACGAAGACCATATGGTCATCACTGAGCGCATCAGGAGGGTACCAGCATCTGTGATATGGTGGAGGTGGGAGGTGAGAACCCAGTCCAATCTGTGGCTTCCACCGCCAGTTTCCATCCTTTCCTGCATTGCCATTTTTGTCACCCAGGTGACAGTATTGCAGCGGAACATGGAACCTCCTCTGGAGGAGGAAAGTGTCCCATGAGACACTCGGTCCTCCTCCCCTGACCGTCCCAGCATATAATCTCGCTTCCCACCTCAGATCACTGGCATCATGGGCAGTAGTGCTACTGCTGTGCCAATGGGCTGGCCTCCTGTTGGGTAATTTCGAGGGCCTAATGTTTTGGCACAGTTTAGAGAGGGGAGAGCCAATTGAAGTTAAAATCACAGAGGATGAGTAGCTCACCAGAGGTGGCATGTGAGGAGCTCAGTGACTGGAGGGAGGACATGCCAGGGCAGCAGTAGGCATCAGCCACAAATATAGGGACAGAGAAGGGAGGGAGAGCTTGAGGAGGAGCCACTCATAGGCAGAGGGAAGAACAGAGAGTACGGGCTCAAAACTGGATGTTAGAGGAGAGGTAGACTGCAACTCCCCACTCTTCTTAGCACGATCCTGCTGGATGATTGTGTACCCTGGGATGGCAACTGCAGTATCAGGAATCTTGAGGATAGCCAAGACTGAGATCATTAGCTCCTCAGGCTTGAGATGAACTATGAGTGATTGCAGCTGATCAGTCTTTGGGAGGAGGCTTTGGCTTGTGGGTATGGGTCTCTCCCAGTCCTTCGGGAGATGACAGAGAGATGACTGGGTTGGACCAGAATTGAGCTCCAATATAGAAACATAGACTTTGACGGCAGATAAGGACCGCTTGTCCAACCCAGTCTGTCCATTTCCTACCTATTGGAGAAGCTGCAGATCCTAGTTAACCAACAACCTATTTCCTCCTACCCTCCACTATAATTGCTTCATGTCTATCCCATACATTCTTGAATTCCCCACTGTTTTTGACCCCACAACCTCCTCAGGAAGGCCGCTCCATGCGTCCACTACCCTCTCTGTGAAAAAATACTTCCTCAGTTGCTCCCTGAGCTGTCCCCCTCTATCTTCAAACTGTGCCCCTTGTTCTTGCACTCTTTTTCTGAAAGATGCTATCTTCTTGGACTTTGTTGATTTCTTTGAGGTGCTTGAAAGTTTCTGTCATGTCCCCCTCACTCCTTTCCTCAAGGGTATACATATTAAGCTTCTTTAGTCTCTCTTATGTGGTTTCTGGTGCAGACCGGCACTATTTTAGTTGCTGTCCCCTCTGACTGCCTCCATCCTGTCTGTGTCCTTGCAGAGATGATGTCTCCAGAACAGCACGCAGTATTCCAGATGGGGTCTCAGCAACTGTCTGTACAGAGGGATGACAACTTCCTGTTTTCTACTGGTGGTGCTCTCCCTGTGCATCACAGTATCCTCCCCAGCCCTCCTTACCGCCTTCTCACATTGCCTGCCTACCTTTAGGTCGCCTGATATGACTACCCCAGGTCCCTTTCCATGTTTGTTGTTGTTAGTTCCTCCCCATTGTGTACTATTCCCTGGGTTTTTGTTTCCCAGGTGCATTATTTGCACTTCTTTGCATTGAATCTAGCTGCCATACTTTTGACAATTCCTCCTCCCTTGTGTATTAACCCTGTTGCAGATCTTTGTGTCATCTGCAAAGAGGCATATTTCCTTCCAGTCCCTCTGCAATGTCACTTATAAAGACATTAAAGAGGACTGGCCCTAGTACTGAACCCTGCGGTACCCCACTAGTAACCCCCTTTATTTGAGTGGACTCCATTCACTGTTACCTCTGCATCCTGTTGTCCAGCCAATTTTACCCAGGCTACCACCCTGGGACCCACTTTCAGTCTGGCTAACTAGTTTATTAATATTTTGTGTGGAACTGTGTCAAATGCCTTGCTAAAGTCTAGGTAGGCCATGTTCACAGCCCCTCCCTGGTCTACTAATATTACCTGCTACTAAAAGTAACATGGAGAAAATGATCTTAAGGGAACCTTGAGTTGTTTTTGGGGAGAGGAGAGGAGAGGAGAGGAGAGGAGAGGAGAGGAGAGGAGAGGAGGAGGAGGGTGCTGGGAGGATGAGAGGGTAGGAGGCACCTGAGAGCCAAGGAGAAATGAGGAGACTGCCCCAGCATGCCAGGGGAATGGGATAGGTGGGGAACCTGGAGGGAGTGGAGGGAGGAAGATGGAGGTGTGAAGGCAAGGGTAAGCAGTAGGGAGAAGGGAGGTGAGGGAAACAGGAGGGAAGGAATGATAGGGTTATAAACAACATTGTCGGAGGGACAGTAAGCAGTTGTTGCAGTGCAATTGGTCACTTTAGGAGGTAGGAGGTAAGCTTCATGCTAGAAGGAGGAATCTGATTTAATAATATGGACTGGATATGAGAGCTTCACTCAGGGAGGAAGCCTAGGTGAGACACTGGAGAGGATGCGGTTTTACCCTTGGTAGGTTGCAGGCTTCACTCAGATAGCGATGAAGCCTGACATTAAACAAATGGGGGATATAGGCTTCATCCAGATAGGTAGAAATCCTAGAATATAATTATTGGAGGTTGAAGGTTTCATCCATATAAAGAGGAAACCTAAAATTTAACAGTTAGGAGAATGCAGGCTTCACCAAGATAGGGAGGAAGCCTAGTCAAACAATTGGGGAGATGTGGGCAGAACTCGGTAACTAAATAGGAGGGGAAGGAGGCAACACTATGCAGTGGGCCCTATTACTCAATAAAGAAGCTCAGGCAGGAGGTGGATTACCCTCTTAAGATGACCTGTACAATAAGCACCCACAATGCAAAACAAGGAGTAGCAGATGGGTGGAACACAGTTCATATTTGATAAGACCCCAACTGTTTAAGAAAGTGCAACGTGAGCAGTGGCTGAAAAACTATGCCACAATAGAAAACTCAAAAGGCCCTGTCAGAAGCACTAAACCACAGCAGTAACTCCAATTATGAAGCAGTACACAATATATACTAGGCAATAAGCGTGCAAGAGTACACCTACAGTCTGAAGGGTAGAAGTTGGGCAGAGTCTCCTGGTGTCCTGGTGTCTCCCCTCTGGTGGCTCCCACTGTGGACACCCACTTCTGTTAGTCCACTCACGCTGGGACCGCTACACAGCGAGACTGATGGAAGGCAGAGTGGATAAGAAAACTTAAGTCCCGCCTTCTACTGAGTGCTGCTCATGCAGATTGGGTGGTGCAGTTGTGGCTGTAGAGCAGGTCCTGCTGTTTCATGAACTCTGGCAAATTGGTGAAGAGAAAGTGTCCTGGGAAGTCTTAAGGGCTGGAAAGCTTGTGACCCTGTATGTGCAGCTAATGGTGTCCAGCCGGGCTATGTGGGGAACCCTGGAGCAAGCACAGTTGAAGGCTCAAGCCCCACCTTCTACTGAGCACTACCACCATTGGTTGGCTGGTGCAGTTGTGATTGAAAAGCAGTTCTTACGTCTATCCTGTTCTCCAACTGCATAGTCGAGATAGCGTTGTTTGGCATTCTGCTACTTCAGTGTATTATATTCAGTACTGAGGTACTGTAATCAGTACTCTCTCAAGTGCTCAGTCATTCAGCTCTTTATTTCATTGTTTCTGTAATTATTAAAATGTGAATAAGGGAAAATGGGAAAGGGAAAAAGGTAAGAAGGATGTGCAGTATGCAGCTTCCTTTATGTGACTGCGTCTGGTATTCCTGTGATCATTTTGATCCTGGACTCACAGGTACAGTACTTCACTTTCTGTACAAAAAAAAACAAAACAAACAGAAACTGGTTACATAAATGAAAATACTGTGATATGACTTAAAATGTTTTTAATGTTACATACCAGTACTGGTCAGCAATTTAGGCTGTCAGAGTGTGCACTCATTCGACAACAGCTTCAAACCTTCAAACCCACATTTTAATCTTCACTTCAAACAGGAAGTTTAGTAAAGCTGTTTACAAGCCATTGTGTATAGTGGTGTTTCAGGGACTTCAAACACAGATCTGTTGAGATATGAAAAGCAGGGTTGCTGCTTGAAGCTGGGTGGCCACTTGTGAGGCATACCATTTTGTGAATTTTGCTTGAGGCCATGTGATGACAGGGTTGGTAAGACTCTATCTCATTTGTTATACAGAGAGAGAGAGAGAGTTAAAAAGAAAAGATCTGTTTTGTCCTGTCCTATTCTGCCTTTTGTCTGTCCCTTGCCTGTCTGACTCATGAATCAGATTTTCTTGTGGCACCTAGGAATTGGCCACTCTGATGGTCCCACAATTTTCTCCTGTTATCTTCCTTCCTTCCTTGACTTACTGTTTCTGTTCTTTCTTTCTCCCCTTGCTTCTCTGTGGTTAAAAAGTATATGCTGAATCTTTATATGATTATATTATTGAAATGACTGCAGAAAGCTGTGGGGTTGACCTTGAGATGCATTTTGACCTCCACAAGCTTGTTTACAGAATTGTCAACAGGAGACCAGAGTGGGACAGAATGTTCTGTTTTGTTGCACCTGTCAGGCTGGCCTCAGGAAAGAAATTAATAAAGTTCTGGTACTTTTGTGAGAAACAGGTGATCTAACTTACTATGTCAAGATGAAGATTTTAAACTGCCAGGAAAATACATCTTATAAAAAGAAAGCAATGTCTTGTTTAGAGTGATAAAGAGACCAAGATTTAAATTGAGAGAGAGACTCTCAGATGTAAGACTTTATTTGTACTGGCTGTATGAAGAGCTATCCTGTACAATTTTATTTTGCTACTGATAATGAAAAACACAGCTTGCAAATTTTATAACTTTTCCTGGTTTGCCCATTCTTCCTGACCTATGCCCTGTGACAATCCATCTTTAAAAACTGTTTATGGCAATGTCTAGAGGCTATAATTGGTCCATACAGGAGGCCAGCACAAAGATGGGAATAATGTTGTGCTTGCCAAAGTTTTATAAAACTGGCTCTGTCATGTGCCCCTGAAAAGATCCATTATTAGGAGTGTTCTTTGGACTTTGAGTAGTTCAAGTTTCTGTTTATTGCAGTGATATATGGCACTGTAACATCATCTGTATACAGAATTGTAGTATCAAAATTTGCCAAGGTTTTCACAGAGAGATATGACTCCTTTCTCGTAATTCAGTTTCAATGTCCTGGAGCGAGCAGGGGTGTCCCCTGGCTTTAATGGGTGATTCTTTAGTGTGCTAAGAAGGTTCAGGGTCTTCCTACAGTTTACAGAACTAGTCCAGTTTGAAGGCACGAGCTGTGCTGTAATTTGTTTTCTGTATCTGACGCCAAAATATCACATAGCATTTATTACTCTGTGCTGAAAGGAGTACTGTCCTACCTCAAAGCGTATCTTCGAAATAAACAGAATACTGTGCTTTTTTTTTTTTATGTTTTGAGTGCAGAAGCACATGGCTGTAGTGGCAGGCAGCTTCTGCATTATCGATGTGCCATCAACTGTGATATGCTAGCAGACAGACTAAGAATCTTGGCATCCAGATCGCTTGTTTGCAGCACTGAAGTGTCACATTTGCCTACCTTACTTTGTGGGAGTTTAGCCATTTAACAAGGAACATGGTAAGGCAGGCTGCGTAATCTCTTTGTAGTCTCAGCTGTCAGCAGGTACGCAAGCAACAGAACTACCATCATAGATCAGTTGATCGCCAGGTGAAAGCGTATGAACTGTTTTTGGTGCTAACATACCGGCAATCAGCTAATTGCAAAAATAATTTTGCATGATTATTTTCTAGTTCCACAGGTAGTACTGTTTAGGCACTGCATTCCAGTGTTTTAGAAGCAGTTTTTTACACAGAATAGCATAGTTGAGATGCTGCATCTTATTTCCAGTGTGGCCCTGCTTCACCTGGGACAGCTTGATGCCTCTCAGTACCATTGACACTTTGATTTTATCTATAAACACAGCTGTGGAAAGATACCTTGCAGCCTTGACTCCAAGGGCTGTTTATAAAGATTTCAATCAGATTCCTGTGTGTTGCAGTTCAGTTCCCAACAGCATAAATTATTCAGCAGTTACTTGACTTGCTGTCTTGCTTTTGTACCCCTACTACTGGCTTTCTTGTATGTGTTGTGATCAGTGTTGCATCAAAGAACTTTTGACAGGAGATTGCAGTTGCTGCATTGGCGTGGTATACCATATGAAATAATATGCCTAGGCTGTTGGCCCATTGTGCTTACTTCATTAAAATTGTTTGCAAAAGTAGAAATGTCTCCATTCCTAAATGAGAATTGTGCTGAATGTAAGTCATTTGTACTGTAGAAGCTGTTTCTCAAACACTGGTTCCTATTCAGGTATTGTTGAGTCTTTACTGGCCTTTGGAAAGCTCAGTGGATGGTTCAATTTGCACACAGGTGGTGCATACCATTTTAGAACTATATAGCATGGTTTATGTCTCCTTCAATCACAGACCTTTATAGCAGAACACAGGTGCATTTGTAACAGAGTGCCCGTGGCCCTCGAGTTCACCTCTTCAAACCCTTAAGTGGCGATTGGCCTGGATTGCCTAATGATATGTTACACTGGGTACCCAGACCTAAAAGTAGCACAGTGCCTCCACTTCGGGTAGCAATGTGAGTAACCTGGATGCTGACACAAAGGCTATTACCACCACCACCACCACCCTCAAGAAAGTGTATGACCTGCCCCAGAACAAGTGACACTGTAACAGCAGTAACACCCCAAACCAAGAATTGTAGTTTAAACAAACAGTTTATTTAAAGGGAGGCTACAGGAGAATAAGGGACAGCTAGAAAAATGGGAGCAATGGGGTAGCAGAGACATTCTTATGCTCTATGTAGCAGCAACAGCAACAGTTTGTTCCACATAATCTACTCACCCCTCCCCAGCAGTCCTCAAAACCCCAAGTGGGTGCACCCAGCTTAAATCCTCAAGGCCATAGGTGAGAGGTCTCTTTAGTTGCAGTGAGTACCTCACTGGGGTGCAGTTTAAAACCCAAACTGATGCTGAACATTTAAACTGTAGAAAAGGGGTCCCTATTTGTAATCCACACACTAATGGGAGGCTGAGGCCCTCCACAGGTCTTCTGCCTGACCTATCAAAGTGGCAAAGTCCCACCGATGGCTTCTCCCTCAGTCCTTAGCACAGTCACAACTTATAGTTGCAAGGCCAAAACCCCAAGGATTACTCACGGTTTTGTAGCTTCACCGATACCTCAGATGTCTGATGATGGAACAGGTAAGACGGCTGGACATGCTTCCTGCCTAAAGAGGAGGTTCCCCAGTCATCTGGTGTTCACCACTGGTCTTGATTCTCTCACAGCCGGTCTAGTACTGCACATTTGGGGGTCAGGGGACCCTGAAGCAGACAGTGGCCATTTTAGTTGGTCAGTCTTTGAAAGGCTCTTCCCCAGAGAAAAAAGTGACTGGTAGGTCAAGAAAAACCCAGCTCCAATCCATGCATTCAGACTGTTAGTTTTGATAAAAACTGTTGTTTTCTTCACAAAAGAGTTAGCTGCTGGGATTCCAGACTTCTTTAGCATACCAGGCCTGCATGCCTGGCAGACAGTGCTCACCAGCTCACAGCTCCGATCTCTGTCACGCTGGTGGAACTGGCTCGCCCAGCTTGTTTACTTAACCCCAGGAGGACAGTGGGACTAGCAAACATCTGATTGGAGCTTATAAAAGCTCTGACATGCACTGCAAGTTATAGGGCTAGTGCAGCTTTTTGCCCTAAGTGCAGCACTGCCTGTAAAGCAGCACCTTGTGTTTTGCAAATATTCTTCTTTGAAAAGTAAGTTGCTTCTCCTATAGATTTACTAATGCAACAGCACACCACCATGGATCACTACTTAAGTGAAATTCTGACCAAAAAGAAATGAGGGGACCTTGTTTGAGATTCAAACCATCAGCCTGTGGTTTGTGAGGCTGTAGATCTTTCCAGCACACCACAAAGCTAGGACAGCAGTGATCTCAGATGTTGTGTGCTGCCCCAGGGTGACTTTGAAGGCAAAAAGTTGTATTACCCAAAGGTTGAATCTCCCACAGCTGCAGCCCAACTGTATCATCAGCTGTGTGATTCTGAGATTTCTAGATTCTGACAAATGTCAGCATGGGAGTCGACAGGATCAGCCAGATACAATCTACAGTACTACAGTGTAAGTAAAAAAATTGTTTTGTTGCACACAGACTGGGACCAGTCCCAAACTTGGGTGTGGGCTCCCAGTGCTGACTGTTCCCCTTTAAAACCCCTGTCTGTTGGGTCTCCAGTTTAACAGTTTGGTACTCTAACTTTCTAAGCTATACTGCCTCCCTAATATGATAGTATAGTTCAACAGCAAGACAAATGTTATTTCAGTTGTGATGAATAATTAAGCAACATGGATTGTAACCTAAGATAACGTGAGAACAGAGCAGCTAACAAATGAAGAATGAAAATGGTTTACTAAACGTTTATAGAAAACATAATAAAACAGACACAAAACATTAAAACTGGCGTACTGTAATAGTTACTGAATACTGAAAGTGTAAAGTACAGTTTTAGCTGGTAGTCATAATCACGTATTAGTTTTGACCTTGTATGCTGCATTTGTAATGATTTCAGACTTCTGAAACATAAAACAGAGAATAGAGAGAAAGGCTACAGCAGAATGAATAATAAATGCAATTTAGTTACATGAAATGGCACAAACACGTAGCTGAGCTTGCTCTTATAGATGTATTTCTACTGAGCTGATGGGTAGTTTTGCTCAAAATGCATCCACTTAAAACAATGCACTGACTCATTCTCCAGTAATCTGAAAGCGTAACAAATAGGTTCAGATGGCATCCTTCTGCGTGAACAGTTCTCCTTTCCTTAAGCTCCTGCCTTGTCTAGATACTGGTTCTTCCAAACATCTGTCATCTGTGTTATGCTGAGTCACATCGTAGTCCCTGGGATTTTGACTCAGTCATTCTGGCAGGTTTGTCTGTAGAGGCAGAGACCATCTTGTCATCCTGATTGATCATTTATTACTGATAATCTGCAAGGTTTTGAAAATAACGTTATAAGAAAAATCTGAGGAGGCGAGGTGACCAGTGGGGTGCCACAGGGGTGGGTGCTGGGGCCAGTCCTATTCAGTGTCTTCATTAATGACATTGCAGAGTGCCTAGAGGAAAGGTGTGCCTCTTCACAGATGACACCAAGGTCTGCAACAGAGTGGACACACGAGAGGGGTGGAAAAATAAGAAAGGACCTAAGCCTATTAGAGGATTGGTTGGGTGACTGGCAGTTGAGTTTCAACACTAAAAGTGCAAGATCATGCACCTGGGTCACAGGAATCCAAGGGAGGAGCACAGGATGGTGGGGAAATTCTGGCCACCATAAGTCAGGAGAGAGGCCTGGGGGTTATATCTGATGACCTGAAGGTGACCATACAGTGTGAAAAAGCAGTGGGGAGAGAAAAAAACTGTTGGGGTGCATAGGGAGGGTCATAACAAGCAGGAGAAAAGAGGTGGTGATGCCAACATACAGATCACTGGTGAGGCCTCAGCTGGAGTAGTGTGTTAAGTTCTGGAGACCACATCTCTGGAAGGAGATGGACAAAATAGAGGCAGTCCAGAGAAGGGCAACAAAATGGTACATGGACTGCACCAGAAGCCCTGCGAGGAAAGACTTAAGGACCTTAATATCTATTCACTGGAGGATAGAAGGGAGAGGAGATATGATAGAGACTTTTAAGTGCCTTAGGGAATAAACAGGGTACAGGTGGAAAGCATACAGTATTTCAGAGAAACTCTGCACAAGAACAAGGGCATGATATGAGGCCGAGGGTGGAAGGCTCAGTGGTAATGTTAGGAATTACTTTTTCACCAAAGGGGTGGAGCCATGGAATAACCTTCCAGCAGGAATGGTGGGTGCGAAAACAATGTGGGGGTTCAAGAGTGCATGGGATAGACATAAGGGTACCCTGGAGATGTGCAGAGCAGGAGAACAGCAGATCAGATAGGATCTGGGGCTGCAGCAGTGAGTAGGAAATGGGCAGACTAGGTGAGCCATATGGTCCTTATCTGCTGACAGATTCTATGTTTCTATGTATTTATTTTAGAAGTTTTGATCAGGAAAGCACACTGAGCTAAGTTTGTTCACATGTGATCTGCACGTGTGTGTAGGGGAGGAACAATATGTGAATATACAATGTGTAACATACAATACAAATTCACTCCAAAATTCCAATATATAAATATACTATATGAACATTTAATCATGTAGGTATATATTTCATAATTTATTTATATTAACTGGGTAAGCTCACTGGGAAGATATACCTTTACAGGGATGATACAGAGGACAGTCAATGTTAATATAGAATCAGTACAGTAGAATATATTACGTAACAAAGTTTGACAATATCATTGCAAGCGAATACATTAAGGGTCTTCAGACAATAACATAACAGCATTTACATGATGTTTGCTGTAGAAAATATTCATTGAAATTATTTATGAAGATTCTAAATTAGACATGGGTGCGTGATGCAGTTTGCAGACAAAATTCTGTTACATTAACATAGATGTGGTTGTTTAAGACAGAAAAGTCCTAGTTTGTTCCTTCAAACATAATTCTTTTTGTTTTGTACTAAGGTTCATACTAAGGATGGTAAAGGAGCCAGAAGGCAAAATTGCCTATAAATGCTCCTATAATAGAAGCCCTACTGAGCGTAATAACAGTTTCCTCCTGTCAGGATGTACAGTACTTATCAAGTTTGTTTTTAACTCTTTTTTTTGTTTTACTAATAATACAGGTAACTATTTGAGTAGGTAATTTGTTCCATGGGTTATCAATTCTCAAGGTGAAGAAATACACACACTTTTCGGTTTTGAATGTTTCCCTATACTCTATAAAGGATGACCTGTAGTTTCTTTGTCTGAAGTTTTAAAGTCTATACCCATCTCTGATAAGAGGTAGAGGTAATTAATGTTATCAGACATCAGGAACAGATTCTTCTTGTATTCTGGTTTCTAATGACATAAGGTTTCAACGTTCTAGGCGATCTTCATATGCTTTGTCATTTAGATGATATACGTTTATAGTATCTGGAGCCCTCAATTTCCACAGTTTCTGCAGCTCCTGAAAACTTCTTGTAGTACTGTTCAAAGTCAAAAACTTGTTATATTTTTGTTCTGATGTCACATCAATAGTACAACAACTTTTCTGTATTCACCTTCTACCCACCTCATTGTCTGAAGATGCTCCTCACAAGAAAAAACTTGGGCAAAATGGCTGGCATTTAGTGAGTGCCGACCAGTCTGTTTGTACGGACACCTATAGATGGCTCAATTTTCCAAGCTGAACTGCCTTGTTACATTTTTTTTTATTTGGGTTTTCCTTTAAAAATGAACATCATGGCCATACACGAGCAGGAGTGATGGAAAACAGGACATACAGTGGAGTACCAGTGATAAGCTAGTGTCAGCAGGAGCAAGTAACAGAATGAAAACGGACACTGCACAGATAAGTAAAACATTTAAAAACAGTCTCTGTTGCAGCTGCAGCAATCTGTGTCAAATCAATGGCTCCCATATACTATATAAAACAGTATATGGTAACTCTACACAGCAAAGTTGTGTTCATTCAGGTTTGTGCTGACATCATGAGCCCCGAGAGCAATGATGTCATCACAAACCCTCAATGGTAACATATAGTTTTGCTGTGTATGGTTACCCATACACTAGTCTGTATTTAGTAAACCTTCTTTGTATTTTTCAAGATTTTGCATTCTCCCTTTTAAAGGGCACCAGAGTTGGGATACATATTCTTAATGAGGTCAAACGTAGACCCTAAAAAGAGCATTAGCAGTTTTACATCCCTGGAGACAATATTTTCTTTTGATGTCCCATATAACCTTTTTAGTTATATCGATACCATATTCGCTTTACGTGTGTTTACCAAAATCATGTGAAATAGTGATACCAAAATCTCGCTTTGTTTTCGGTTGTTAGAAGTTCCTTTCCACCTAACAAGTATGTATTCATTGGATTTTATTGCCAAGGTGCATTACGCTACACTTTTCCATGTTAAGTTTCATTCCCCACCTATTGACCCATATGATAATCTGATCACGGTCCCGTTGAAGGTCAACAGTATTTGATAAAGTTTCACATGGCTTTCTTTCTATTTTCAGCCTTACCAAGTTCAATAAAGAATATACACTACAGATTTACATATAATCCATTTCACATACTTATTTTAAAGCATACATTATCATATCATTTCAATTAAGGATTTAGAGTCTAAGCAGAAGAGGAGAGCCAAGATAACCTAAACAAAAAGTGAATTAATTAATAAATGCTTCTAAACCTCTTAGTATAACAAAGGCCTTCCACTTCACATACAGAAAGAAAAGATAAACACAAGCAAATTGCCAGTATTTAGATCTACAGCAGTTAAAAAAATAATGAAAGAGGGGTTCAGATTGAGCCTCCAGTCACTGAAGTTGTAATTTTGTGCACTTTAAAGAAAGGGTCATAGCCATCAAATAACAATCCAGACTCAAAAAGATTTGGCACGAGTTTGACTGAGACTGCTCCAACTCCAGGAAGTTATCGAGGTTGTCATCTGCACATTACAGGTCCACACCTTCCATTTATTATTCTCTTTTCATGAATCAAAAAAACTATATAGAGATATGTATTTAAATCGGGTCTGCTTCTCAGGCCCTGTCCATAAAGCAACTTTGAATTTAACTGAAACCATTTTCCAAACCGTGTTCTAACCCTGCTGGAGGAGTAGTCTAGAACACGGTTTTATCCTAACATGGTTCCTTTCCCAGGTTACCAGCAGCGGGGCTGCAAACTGTGTGCTGGAATTTAGGTTAAGGCAGTGTGTGCAGGTAGTGCTGGGCTACATAGCCCATAAAAACAAGTGGAACAAAACCTTTGCATCAGAACTTCTCCTTCTTCTAAGGTCTTGCAGTCACGATTTAACAAAAAAAACAAGAGTTTCCCAGAATTGCTACAAGTTTTCCACAAATCACACCACCGCATCTGCAATGCCTTACGTGGATGCTTATGGTTCTTAGGAACTCAGAAGGGGCAACACGTGTAGGAGCACAGTATTGATGCTCAAGTTCCTCAGTTTGACCCATTTTCAAGACCATTCATATAGTGGTTTGCCAGTGGGTGCAGAACCTCCGTCAATCTAATATAGATTGCAATTACTGTTAAAGAATTACAAAGAGCACCTCAAGGACCGAAATGTACAAAATATTCCAGCTTGTTTAGGTAGTAGGTGATATTTTGGTAAGCCCAATAACCTTTGCTTTTTGACCCTAACATAACTAATGTGAGACTTTTAGCTGAAATCTCTTCATTGCCTAATAGGTGGCATTAAATGGGAATGTCAGTGTAGCTACCCAAAGTCTATTGTGTTAGATATCTCCCAAGTGGCACTGACTGCCCTCACGCTGATCCCCAAAAGCCAGTGCCACTCTGCCACTAACCTCAGCACTGCCCTTACATGAGTTAAGAAAAAAATGGCATTATTCTTATAGTGTTGGTCCCACATTCCAGCCCAAACACCAATACTGCTACAAGCTAATACTGCTATTTTCTTTTGTTTTTACTTTTCTTGTTTTCTTACAAATTTAAATTTTGAATATTTTTAAAATTATTTCTTTACTAATACTTCTATGGATCTATTTCATAATCTTGAAAGGCACTCCAGGAGGTGCACTGTGGTGTGATAACAACACATCTTGGGTGGTGGAAGCACTCAGCCTTCAGCCTTGTGGTGTGACCCACTAAGGCGGGCCATTATCTAACCTGAACCTATCCCTTGTCTTGTCTTATTGCTTAAATGAGGCATGACACAGGTCGTGTTATACAATAGCGATCAAGCTGGCAGTCGTATCCTGGGGATTAACGACCATGCCTCGGGCAACCACCCCCATAGGTCATGAATTCCCAGGAAACAACCACCAGCCAGGTTGTTATTGTAATTATAAGGCTAATCCAGCTGCACTTAATTTTAAATATTTAAAAAGTAGCTACTAACTTTGTTTGGTTTTCAAACTGGCAGTTTCCACGTTCACAGTAAAATAATGACTGGGTGTGAAGGGCTCCTCATGCTACTGAAACATCTGGATCGGTCATTAACTTGTCATTAATGACTGATCCAGTAACCATTCAGAGCATGAAGGAGCTCATTAATATTCTGTTAGCCTTATAATGTGGGTTATTAGTGTGCCTTTGGAAGTGAGGCATGAGGTAAAGCTGAGTCCCTTTATCCACTTGAGGAATGCCATTATCGCAGTTAGTGCACCCTTGAGTGCCTTCTTATGATTATAAACTGGATCCCCCATTTGTGATTAATAAATACAAAGTTAGCACATGCATGCCCAATAATCCATGGTCATGTGATTACATTTGAGCAATCACATTTCTTGACTGACCTTACCTATTTTATAATAATTTTCATGTTTTTCCTAGTTTTTCCAATGTGCCTAATTTTCAAAGACAGTAACTGTCTGGTACCAATGCCAGCTTATACTTAATAGTATTTGTTGTTGTCCCATTCTTATTAATTGCTGTTACTGCACAAAAATACAGCAAGTAACTAACTTTGCTTCTGCTGCATCAACAGTTAAAGCAGTGTTGCAGTAAACTGATAACATGTCTCCTTTTCTTGTGGTCCAGATGCCACATTTTCCATTATTTTTCATTGTTTGTCACCCTCAAAGTTGGCATAGCTGCAGCTACACTTTTTATAAATCTGTATTATATCTGGCCCATCAGACATCAGCCATATGTTCGATCAAGCCTTTTCTGGTCACCCACGTTGAGTATGATGTGCTCTGCCAGCACCACCAGGTGGAGCTGCAGCCACACTTTTATTTCTGGGAGGAAACACAGGAACTCTGCCCTCTACTGAGGAGTCTGGGTGCTTATCGTTGGAAAAAGCAAAAAGTAACACAGGAAGAAGCACTCACGGTAAGCACTTCCAGAATCGAGTTTAATTGTACAGACCGTAACATAGAAAGATGCGAGAGAATAAAGACATGGATCAGAATTCACAGAGTTCTGAAACGGACATTAGGAAAACTTACCTCAAAGTGGTGAAACTGCATTCAGAAATGAAGGAAGTTCTGTCCAAGAATTAGTGTTGCCTTTATTCATAAAACAAAGCTGCATCCAGACTGCAAGGGCTTACAGCCAAACCTAACAGTCCAGAAAGCAGAGTTAAAAGTGATGCAGAGCCTTTCACAAAAGGAATCGCACTGGGATGCAGTGTTCATGATAAAAACATAAAACACGACAAAATAAATGGAGCACTCACCACCGCCATTTAAACAGCCCCAGTCTTAACTGCATTTATTGATAAAATAAATATATTTTATTTAGTGCCGTAAGATAAAAAAAACTGCACTTTGATAAAGGACTGCTTGTCCAAAATCGTTAGGCAGCATAGCTTTGATACCGTTCGACATAGTAGACTTGTGAACAAGCTGGGCAGCCTAGGAGTGGGTCACAAGGTGGTAACTGGGTTAGGAACTGGCTGAGTGCCAGTAGACAGAGGGTGGTAGTAAATGGAGCTCAATCTGAAGAAAGGAGGGTGACCAGCAGGGTAGTAGAGGATCAGTTCTGGGGCCAGTCCCGTTTAACGTCTTCATAAGTAACATTGCGGAGGGCGGAAGGAAAGTGTGCCTCTTTGCTGATGACACTAAGATCTGCAACAGGGTGGACACTCAGGAGGGTGGAAAAATGAGGAGGGACCTAGGTAAACTGGAGGAATGGTCTAAAGTGTGGCAGCTGAGATTCAATGCGAAAAAGTGCAAAATCATGTATTTGAGTGCAGAACCCAGGAAGATTACATAGTTTGGGGGAGGATATTGACCATCACCAAACAGAAAAGGGATTTGGGGTAATATACCTGAGAACCTAAGGTGGCCAAACAATGTGCCAAAGCTATGAGGAGAGCCAATGGGATGCTGGTGTGCATAGGAGAGGCATACGCCAGCAGAAGAAAAAAAGAGGTGGTGATGCCACTGTTACAGATCATTCGTGCAGCGTCATTTGGTACTGTGTCCAGTTCTGGAAGCTGCATCTCCGTAAGGACATAGACAGGGTGGAGGCAGTTGAAAGAAGGGCAACAAAGATGTGCAGGGCCTATACAAAAGTCATATGAGGAGAGACTGGGAGTTCTCAGTATGAATACCCTGGAGGGAGAGGAGAGACAGGGAGATATGATAGAAGCTTACAAATACCTAAAGGGCATAAATAGGGTAGCATCTTCCAAAAAGGAGATGTTCAAGAACGAGGAGGCATGGCATGAGGTTGGAAGGTGGTAGGCTAACTGGCAACATGAGGAAGTATTTATTCACAGAAAGGGTGGTGGATGCATGGAATAGACTCCCAGTGGAGGTGGTGGGAATTCAAAATGCATAGGACAGGCATGGGGAACCTAGCAATAGGAACAAGGAGGTAAAGCTGGAGATCAAGTAGGGTCTGTGGCTTTTGCAGTAGGTAGAGAAAATGGGCAGACTAGATGGGCCTTGTGGTCCTTATCTGCCATCAAATTCTATGTTTCTGTGTTTGTATATATTTTATCTTTCGGCACTAAATAAAAGATATTTATTTTATTAATAAATGCAGTAAAGAGTGGGGCTTTTTTAGCGGAAGTGGTGAGTGCCCAACTTCTTTTGTTGTGTTTAAAAGTGCTGCAGGTTTGTGAATATGGATGTTAAGATGGCACTGTATCCAGACTTGTAATGCAATATACCAATTCACACAATCTACATATAGTTGAGGCTGGTAGGCTAAGTGTGAAATTGACGTGTGTGAAATGGACATAGCTGGTTGAACACAAAAACATGGTTTAAGCAGGCTAGCAGTACCTTTTCTGTTAGAAAGCAATACAGCATATGGCACTGCCAGCAGAGCATGGGTACAATGCGGAACCATTGTTTACCTAGCAGGATACATGCCCCAATGGTCCTCTTATCCCGCCCACCATCTTCACTGGTGTGCAGCTGGGAGTGCTTGGGGAGCGCAATGCCAGTGAAACATGAATGGTGAGACGTACTTTGCAACATAATACATTTCGGTGCTGACCATCCCCACTGTACTCAGACGAACCGCAGTAGAAAACTGATACAGGGACATTTGTAAAGAAGTCCCACATGGGCTAGTCAAGAGAAAGATACAAAATAGAAAACATATACAAATAATACAGCCATTATACCAATACTATAAATATTTAAAATATTCAGTATTTCTCTGTATTCAATATTTCATATTCTACCTACTCTTGTACATTAACTTATCATGACAAAATTACAGCACATTTCATAACATCAAGTCCACAATTTGGGAAGGGTCCAGTTGGTTATAATATGTATTCCTAGTAAATATACATTTTATAAGTAACTAGAGAGGCACAACAAGTTTAAATGTTTAAAACAAGTCATTATACTTCTAAGTATCCAAACTGGTGCAGTACTATAAGGAAGGAAATAGAAAACTACTGTGTATTAAACCCACAAGTGTTTTAAAATAATTAACCAAAAGAGTGAACCATTTAAGTAAAAGTCAAGTTATATACAAGGCCCTGAGTTTTCCGTAGCCATCCATAGAAAAAGCCGTGGAATTGAGCTCCACCATGAATTTCCTTCCAAGCGCAGAACTTTGGACCATCCGTGGAACACCATGGAATTTGGTTTGATGATGGCTCGCCAAGGCTATGACAGAGTTGACCTGAGTCCCATTTTGATTTAACTTGCTTTCCTTACATTCCACTATTAGAAACTACACTCCCAAATACACATATTCTTTAACAGCGTTACCAGACATTGATGCAAAATTAAATGTCTTATGAAAAGAATAAAATATCTGGTAAAAAAAAAAAACTTTTCAGCTTTGGATTTATTTAATGTGCTCTTCCAGGGTAATAATAATTATAATAATAATTATAAAAGGCCTTCTCCTTAATAACACGTAGTAATGAATAAAACAGTTACAAGAAGATCTGCTCTGGACACTTGTGAACACAACTGCAAAGCATTACAAAAGTTGTATGTATATTCCATGATTGCTCTCTACTTCTGCCCCCAATTGCTGTGTCTCAGGGGTGCCTGGGGTCTGGGCTGTTGCTGTCAGCATGAGACATCTGAGTGCCAACAGAAAGGAAAGGACTGAAACTGGCGGTAGTCCAAAATAGTCTGAAACCACTTTGGGGTACAGGTACTGCTGCTTTATTTTCAACTCTTGCACCCTTTGCACTGTTTAGGCCACACTGTCCCATTTAAATTTATTTAATAAACAAATGCCCACTGTGTCCTTAGCATATAGGATGCCAGCAAGGAGAGGACGTGATAAGATTTTTTTACCCTGTTGCAGGTCGGCACACGCAGAGCTAGGGAGGCTTCAATAAAAATAAATCTTTGTGTTTTCTTCCCAACAGCAGTAGCGAGCCCTAAGCCCCAGAGATCCACAGTAGCATCACAGTTTCTCTTTTAACACAAAGCAGAAATTAAATAGATGAAGTAGTACATAAATAAATTAATTAATACTGTGCTCCACCGCCTAACACAATGCATCACAGCACATCCCTCTGAGCCTCTTGAGTACATCCCTTTACATTTATTTTATAAAATACCCTACTGTGTCCATAGCATGGAGGATGCCAGCAATGTTGAGGCGTGCTACAGTTGTTTTTTGTTTTTACCAGTGTAGCAGTCAGAGCCCAATACAGTAAATAAATAAATACTGTGCTCTGGACATTGAATCGCATGTCTGGCATTTAGTTCAGTGTAGTCCAGCAGTTTCAGTTTGCTTTACAATTCCGCTCGAGGCACTGAAAGAACTCAATAGATGTGTTGGTGACATTTTCCTGGTGGATGGACACTGCCTAGTGACGGTGAAGTGCTGGACTGTAGTATAAATCAGATGAGGTGGTTTTCTGGGGTGCAGAAGAAGCTAATGGATCATGGAGTGTAAGTGTTAGAATTAAACGGACTGAAAGAAAGAAGTCTCCCACTAGAATCCTATGTAGCAATGGGAATCCCCATACCGCTCCTCTCCATTTCGTCCTAGAGGTTGCAATCTTGAGCTTTATGTATTTTGTTTTCCCACCATCTGTAACTCTGTAGTTAGTGACACTGCTCTTCTTATATCGGTCAGAGTCCTTTGAGGGTTGCTGAGTTTGTGTGTGTGTGTGGGGGGTAGTTATGTGTTTTTGTGTGATTTGTATTACTTATACGAAAACGTAATAAAGTATGTTAAATTAAAAAAAACTGTTAAAATGAACAGCAATGCAGAACAGAAACATTAGTACGGAATATAGAAAATTCATTGCAGGAAGGCAGCAAATGAAATAAATTACCTGCCCTTAGACCCCGATGTCCTTCACCAACTCCATCAGCATCTTACTGCCAGATTTAAAATGCAGTCCCAGAAATGTCTAAAGTCCTGAGAGTGTAAGCTCCATTTTTCAACTTGAGGGACTCTGTTAAGAGCTGTTTGATATTACAGCTCTGATTTTAAATACAATCCATAATAACAGTAGTTCAGAAAAGTGAGGTACAGAATAATTAACAGAGTAGCAGGGAGGGCTGGAAGAAAGAAACCTTCCAACCTCCGATGTAGAACAACTCCGGTGGCAATCTGAAAGGGCTACTTGTAGACCATCAGGTCTAAGGAGCTGAGCGGATGTTTAAAAATAAGCACCTTTAAATCTGCACCCTGTTGATTGGCTCCAAGGCTATTAAGCGTCTCTGGTCTGAACTGGAGAAATGTAAGCCCTGTTTTAAACTTGTGGCTCACGTTAAAAGCATGCGATCTTAGAGTCCTGATTTTAAATGCAATTCCAGAAATGTCTAAAATCCTGAAAATGTAAGCTCCATTTTCAAAATAAACAGAGTCATTAATTACAGAAGTGAGTCTCCTGTAAAGATAACATAAAAAGGTTTAAAGTTAAAATTCACTGCAGGGAGGGCAGCAAATGAAATTAGTTACCTGCCATCAGACCCCAATGTCCTTCACCAATTCCAGCAGCCTCACACTAGCTTGGGCTTTTATAGGATTTGTGAATGCAGGGCATTTCACACTTGTTCAGGTCTATCAGATGATTTATGAATTTATGAAAACGCTCTAACTTTGAGCATTTTGATATTTTCCTCCAGATTTTCAGTATTGCCATTTTACACACCTCCTTGTGAACAGTACAACTGTCATTTTCACATCTCACCTGAAATGTGTTTGCACATGTAGTGCACAATGGGCGTCATGTGTGAAATCAATGTTTGGGACAGATTAAGAAAATCACAGTGATACTGTTAATGAGCAGAGGTCTGAAACTGGCTATGTTGAAAATTTGGTGACAACACCCATAAAATGAGTGTGTTATGAGTGTGCATTGTGTCAGATATGGCAAAGGAAAAAAATTAAGGGTAAAATGTGCATAGAATTGCAGAATTGGTGTGGAGTGCACTTGAAGTTCTGCGGCAAATGAAAACCCAGCCGCAGAACTTTGCTTCGATGTGCCGCAGAAAAATCGGGGCCCTAGTTATATAATTGTTTCAGATCATCTTTTCAAAAAGAAAATATCAGTTCAACTCTGGCATGTTCTCACAAATGTCTTCCTTCATTTGTTCAACCTGTTCATCTTGTTACTAAAGGAATAATGCTTGACAGGGTGGTGTTATGCTGATAACATCCCACCGGTCCGAGGGATGCTTCAACACCGAGAAGGGATGCTATCCCAGCGTAACACCCACCTTGGAGGGCATTATTCCTATTATACAATGGTTTGTTGTTTTATACAGAAAAAATAATTTTAAAGAATTTTATTTAGTGTTTTAAATATTTTTTTAAGAAAAAATGCTCCAGTTCTGCCATAACAACATCAGCAGGGATGTTATGCCAGAATAACATCCCTGCTGTGATGGCCAACAACCAATCAGCAGCCAGGATTCTTTCTTGCCATTGTATAAATACAGATATTTTTCTTAACTCTTTAAAATTTGAAATAAGTTCAGTTGAGCTGGAGCACAGAAATAGGGTTGCCACCTTTGGATGAGGCAAAAACTGGATCTTAAGCTCCGCCCTAGCCCCACCCTTTACATTACTCATCATGCATTGCTCCTCCTAGAAGGCCATTTGTTATATCAATAAAGACAACACTTAAAGCAACAGTTCAACAAACATGTTAAGATATTATACTGTACCTGTTAAAGTTACTTTCATAGGTTCTTCCTAGTTATTTATTTACTTGTGTATTTATTTGTTGACCTTGGTTTACCAGACAAACACACAGAGTTAAAATAAATCTCATTTACAGATATGATCTGGGGGACAAGGAAATACAGTAAATAGCGCACAATAGTATACATGTATATAATACATAATAAAGAAATTGTTCCTATAATCTGTACTTTATATATTTTTCTGGCTCCATTTCCTTTCCATATGCACAGTACTATTTCAAAGCCAAAGAAGTGGCCATACCTTTTCTTGATAAAAAAAAATAAAACATTTAAACATGCCTAAATTCTGTTAGAGATGAAAATGTTTACAAGCAAATGAAAGTGGAAGCACAACTGGGCTGTGTTACTATTACAAAAGGTGGGGCAGGCTTTTGCCCGCTTTGTCACTTTAAGCTGCAGTGGAAATGATTAGGTTAAATAAGTGCTAATGGTGTTAATGGCCATACTTTACACCTCCCAGGTTGACTGCTCTCACAAACAAGGGCTATATTGACAACAGAACTTGTTTCTAAGCTGTGTATGCAGCTGAAACAATGGAAGATATGACAAAATCTGTTTCAAAAGTATTTCAGAACTCAAAATGGCTCAGAAAACCTGACCAGCACAGAGCAAAACCGGATTACCTGCTGAGGACCCTGAAAACCTGATCACCAGGTAAAAACCTGACAGGTGGCAACCCTACACAGAAAACATCTCTCTCAGAATCCAAAATGAATGCACATCTGGCTGGATATGGGAATGTAAAGGTTACTCCGATTTCTGCCATTTCTTCTTTAAGGAATGAAACATTGTAGGCGTTCACCACGTCCACGGAAAAGAGTATGGAACTTACTATTTATGAACAGAAATGCTCCCCATGTCCTTGTAGTTTGCAAGATTTTTTCCTGATCCGTGTCAAACGCTTCAGTTGAATGATCGCTTTTGTTTTTAAAGGAAAGCTGTACAAATTACAGTCTCCTCCCCGCCACTCTTACCCCCGCCCCGGTTTACATTGATACATAGACAGTGTCTGCAGATAAGGTCCTATGGCCCACCAGTCTGCCCATTTGAGCTTGTAAGTTCAGTTTATGTTTTCCTAAAGTCTATTTGCCCTTACCCTAACCTCCAGAATTCCTTTATGTCTATTCCATGCATTCTTAAATCCTGTGATTGTTTCACCCCCACCACTTCCTCTGGCAGGGTGTTCCACTTGTCCACCACCCGTTCTGTGAAGAAATTCTTCCTCACGTTTCCTCTGAATCATCCTCCTCTAACTTCATCCCATGCCCTCTAGTCCTGGAACATCTTTTTCGCTTAAAAATAGTGTATTCCTGCACCCTGTTCCTCCCTGTAAGATACTTGTATGTCTCTATCATATCCCTCTCTCCCTCCTCTCCTCCAGGGAGTACATGTTCAGTTCCCTCAACCTGTCCTCATAGGACTTGTGATGCAATCCATGCACCATCTTTGTTGCCCTCCTCTGAACATTCTCTAACCTGTCTATGTCCTTACGTAGGTAAGGTCTCCAGAACTGTACACTGTACTCCAGGTGGGGCCTCACTAGTGTCTTGTATAGTGGAATTATGACCTCCCTTTTCCTGCTGGTGATACCCCTGCCATGCATCCCAGCATCCTATTTGCTTTACCTGCTGCCTTGTCACACTGTTTCCCTACCTTGAGGTCATCAGAGATGATAACCCCAAGATCCCTTTCCTGCTTGGTGCATGCTATATTCTCACCCCAACTGATATATTGTGCCAGGGTTTTTGTGCCCCATATGCATTATCTTGCACTTCTTTGCATTGAATTTCAACTGCAAACCCCTGACCATTCTTCAAGTTTCTGCAGGTCCTTCTCATTCTGTCTACACCCTCTGGTGTGTCTACTCTTTACAGAGCTTTGTGTCATCAGCGAACAGTGAAATTCTACCTTCTAGGTCCTGCGCAATGTCACTGATGAAGATGTTGAATAGGACCGGTCCCAGCACTGATCCCTCAGGGAAATTTTGGCTGGTCACTCTTCTTCCTCTGTGGAGTGACAGATACTTACCGGGCCACCCTCTGTGTCCTGCCGGCCCTGCCAGTTACCTACCCACCACACTGCTGTCCTGCCCACACCCATATTCCCCAGTTTGTGTAATAGTCTTCTATGTGGCACAGTGTCAAAGGCCTTGCTGAAGTCCAGATAGGCCATGTCCACTGCCCTCCCTGATCCACCTCCCTAGTCACCCAGTCAAAAATTCAACAAGGTTGGTCTGACATGACCTCCCCTGGTGAAACCATGCTGCCTTGTTTCCTGTAATCCATTGACAACCAGATGTTCCACCAGTCTTCTTCCAGTAGTGCTTGCATGATCTTCCCCACTACCCAGGTGAGGCTGACTGGTCTGTAGTTCCCCTTCCTCTTTGTTCCCACTTTTTGTATAAGGGACTACATCTGCTGTCCTCCAGTCTTTGGGTACCTCCCTGTTTCCAGTGATCGGCTAAACAGGATAGCCAGAGGTTCAGCCACCACCTCTCTTAGTTCTTTAAGGACCTGGGTGCACCCCATCTGGCCCCATTGCTTTATCAACTCTTGTACTTCCAGTTCCTTCAGGACCCTTTCTGATGTGAGGCCTTGTGTCCATTCTGCACCATTCTCACCCTTGTACTCCTTTCAGACCCATTACCCTCTTCTTCCTCAGTAAAGACTGAGCAGAAATACCTGTTCAATATGTCAGCTTTACTGTTGTCATCCTCCGCACCCCATCCTCCCCTTCAGTCTCACTATCCTCCCTTTGCCTTTCTTTTTCACTTATGTACCTGTAAAGGTTTTCCCTCTACCCACTGATTTTGCATTGTGTTCTTCTGTCTGAGCTTTGGCTTCCTTACTGACCTCCTGCCTCCCTTTGCTTCTCGTGGTACTTCTCCCTATCCCCTTCTGCCTGTGTCTTTTTGTATTGCCTGAATGCAATCTTTTGGCTTTCACTTTCTTTGCTACCTCTTTGGAAAACCATAATGGTCTCCTCTTCCTTTTCCTTTTGCTAACCTGCTTAATGCATAATCTGTTGCTTTTGTAATCCTCATTTTAAATACTGCCCACTGTTCCTCAACCCCTGATTCTGCCCCATTCCTTAATGCCTCTTTCAAGTATCTCCCCATTTTCCCAAAGTCTTCCCCCTAAAATCCAGGATACGTGTTTTTGTGTGGTTTGGTTCTGCTCTTTCTGTGATTTCAGACCACAATGACTGCGGTCACTGTTCCCCAGGTGCTCCCACTGTTGCCCCCATCACAGTGTCCCTGTTTGTGAGCACAAGGTCCAGTATTGCCTTCTGCCGAGTTGGTTCCATGACCAGTTGCTTGAGGAAGACATCCTGAAGGGAGTCAGGATAAATCTGCTCTAGTTGATGCTGCTGCTGGGATGCTCCAGTCCACGTCTGGAATACTGAAGTCTCCAACCAGTATTACCTCCCCTTGTCTACCATCCTTTGGATGGCTAGCATCAACTCCCTATCTGTTTCTTCCTCCTGAGCTGGTGGTCTATAGACCACACTTGTGCGGATGGTTGGCCCATTTTCCTTTCCAGCTTAACCCACAGTATCTCTCTCCCATTTTGTTCCCCTGGATCTCTGTGGCCCTTATGTCATTTTCACATACAGTGCCACTCCTCCTCCCTTCCTGCCTGCCCTGTCTCTTCTGAATATGTTGTAGCTAGGTATGTCCATCTCCCAGTCGTGGTTATCATTACACCAGGTTTCAGTGATGGCCACAATGTCCAGATCTGACTGCACCATGACAGCCTCCAGATCTTCCATCTTGTTCCTAAGGCTCCTGGCATTTGCACACATGGCTTTCCATGATTTGACCTCCTAGACTGTTTCGCTGTTCTACTCCAGCCCCTTCCTTGGTTGTCTTTTATCCCTGGTTCTCCTTGCTGTATGCCCTTCTGCTGAATTTTGCCCTTTTCTGCCTCTCCACCTCTTGGGTGCTGATCTCCATCTTTTGCACACTGCTTTGTAGAGATAGCACTCCTCTGGTTCACTGGTTCCACTGCTAGCTGTGGGGGTGAGCAAGTAGGTACCCTTCTTGCTGGCCTGCCACCCCCTTTGCTAGTTTAAATGCTTGTCAATGTAGCATTTAAACTTATCATTGAGTGCTTGGATTCCCTCCAGGATGGATGCAGGCCGTCAGGCTTGAACAAACCTCCATCCCTCCAGGTGGGTCCCCAGTCACCAATGAATCCAACCCTTCCTCACAGCACCAGATCTTCAACCATGAGTTAAAGTTCCTGGTATGCACCCCTATGTTTCCCTTGCCTCTCGTAGGTAGTACTTGAAAGTGACAGAAGTAGCTACTTGCTTGAGACCCTCCCCAGTTTCCTAAACTCTTCTGAACTTCCTTTGGCTCCCCATTTGCCAGGTCATTAGTACCTAGGTGGATAATGACATCCAGTTCACCCTCCGTCTTGCCTTCCCAGTGATCCCCAGGATCTTCCCATCCCTCCATGCCGTGGCACCTGGTGAGCACCTCACCTCCCTGTCCTCCCCTCCTGTGTTCCTAGCTGGATCCCTCTTATGGTGAAGTCCCCACCAGGATTTGCTTCATCCTCCTCTGGGGTCCGCTGCTTTCCCGCTGAGGTCATCTCCTTGGCTAACCTCCACATCCTTTTCTTCCACTTCTCTGGGTACCTCTATTTGGTTGTCCCGTTTGCCAGTGTGGCACATGAGTTCTTAGTGGAATAGGATCTGGATGTGCCTCTGCCTGACTGCTCTAACCCTCCCTGAGCCCACTGTCATCCAAGTGCTCCTCGTTCTCGGCATTCTTTGAGGCAGTTGCATTGGACTGGGTGGTCTCTGGAGAGGGTGATGGTACTCCTGACCCAGTTACTTCCACCCTGAGGTCTGACTACCTCATCCCGCAGTCCAGAGGATGCATGCAGATAGGGCAGCACCTCAGTGTCCAGAAGGTCTGCCTGAATATGGCTGCCCACAGCCACTGCATTGCACCACTCCGACATTATACTGCAATTGTACTGCTATTCAACTACTTGTCTGCCACTGAAGCTCTCCTAGTTCCCTTTTATTAATTTACTGTCCTAAAAATCCTGCCACTGATCCTGTGATACTTTTCTTTTAAAAAGAAAATAAACCTATAAATAAATAAATGAGTCAAACACTTGTCGATGCTGAGGGTGGGCTTCTTCCCCTATGCCTCCTACTCCACACCCCTTACTATACCCTGTGTTTTAGCTCCTGTCAATCAGATTTAACAGGGCATATAATTAAGAGTTAGGCGTGGTTTGGAAGGTGAGGGTGAGATATTTCCTAGTGCCCTCCGCTACAGTGCTGGGAGGCTTGGGAGTTTCATCCCAGTGCTGGAGAAAATGCGCGAGAACTGTGCCTCTCATAAGCATATATTCCTAGATTGTCCTGTATTGGAGGGTTTTGAATATAAAGAACATATAAAGGTATTTTAAATATACAAGACAGAATTGACCTCCCAAGTTTGATCCTGGGAGTCCCACTACAGGTAATAGACAAAACACAAAAATATCTGTGGGCAATACTATTAGCTGCTGCCTACAAAACAATAACCAAAAATGGTACCAAATAGTCTCTCCTACGATTGGGGAGTGGAAGGCATTAATCCTTCAAATTCAACATAATGAGCAGATATCTATGGGTCTCCAGGATCGATCAGAGGTCTACACAGCAAGGTGGACAAGGTGGGAACTGTATCATGAAAACTAGCTTAAAGCTCATTGGAAAAAAAAAGGAAGGGATAGGCAATAATGAGTGTGTAGACTTTTAAAATTGTTATATTTTCTCCAAGAATTTAAGTGGTAATTTGAAAAGGGCAGTAATAACCCCCTCTAACTGCTAAGAAACCTCAGTAAGAATAAGAGAAAAGTGTAATAGCCTGCAATAAGTTAACCCTGCACAAAGTTGTACTTGCTTCTATTTATTTTCAAAGTCAAGTTGTAATCAAATGTAATTGCATATGTTTTTTTAACAAGAACAGTTTGTAATGAACATCTGAAAAATTGAATACTATTGAAAAAATGGAAAAGAGGAAAATAATGTGATGTTCTAAGACTGAAATCAAATAAAAGAATAAAAAAAAAAAAAAGAGTTGGGGCGAAAATTTGCAGCAATTAAAGACAGCAAAAAATACACCACCACTCGTTTTAAATTTTGAACAGCCTAAAAGCAATTCTAAGTAAAGACAACAAAGAAAGTACAGTGTCACTAAAAGCCTACAATCTAAGTTTAAAAGAAAAATAGCAATTACCAGTTGCTGTAAAGCACTGAATTGAATATGTTTCCTTCCTTCTAGCTTCTTCTGAGAAATAAAACTCACTTGCTACCTCAACTCTTACTAAGCCCCACCTCAGTTATCACGTAGCTGAGGTCAGAGGCCAGACAATTAACACCCCTCACCCAAACCCAGAAATATGGTGGGGGAGAGAGACTCCATGAACTGTAAGGTGTGACACTGCCGCTCGCTTCAATACATTTGTGAAGGCGGCAGTGTGATGCCATACCTTGTCACAACCTCCCCACCTTTACATCCGCCATACCCGGTAGCGGACTTTATCAGTTAAAATAAGAATGCTGTGGCAGGAGAAAACGCTGCTTTACTATAGAAAGCTAAACTGGGGTACTTTGCAGGGCAGGAGACTATAATTTGAACAGCTTTCCTTTAAAGCATATCTTTCACTCAGACTATCAGACTGAGAAGATTATTTGTTATAATGATATGCTTCTTTTATCAGAATTCAAAAGACTTTGGTTAAAAAAGGGACATTTTCAACAGTAGATTTAAAGATTAGTCTATAATAACTTTGAACAGCTCCCGTGCAAACCATACTCAATATCAAGAGAATTTGGAAATCCCACAAGTCTGAGATTTTCTGTTTAACAAGGTTCTCAAATCCTTCTATTTTTTAAAAGCAGCATATTATTTCTAGCAATTGGTTTGCATTGCTAGGGCTTCTTTACATCAGAAAATAGTTCTCTGTGTCCTTTTAATCTTGCTAAATCCTCAATTTCTCTTTTTACTTCAAGATTTCTTCCTAAAGGACTCCGTTCTTAAAGAAGTGTACCCACTGGGTCATCCATTTGTGATAATAACTGACAAATCTGAATGTCTGTGTGATGTTTGCAATATTTTAAATTATCTTACCTCTAATATGTCCAGATATGGCCAGATGGGTGGAAAACTGGCTGAGGACAGAACCCAGAGGGTGATTTTGGGGAAGGAAAGTTATCTGGCACCAGAGAGGTAACCAGTGGTGTCCCTGAGTCTCGGTGCTGTTCAATGTCTTCATCAGTGATATTGGGGATGGCATTAAGGGCAAAATGCGCCTATTCGCAGATGACACCGAGCTCTGTGGGAGAGTGGGCACAGCTGAAGGGACATAGGACCTACAAGAAGATCTGGAAAAGTTGGAGAGGTGGTCCAGGATCTGGCAGCTGGCTTCAATGCCAAGAAATGCAAAGTTATGCATATTGGAGCCAGAATCCCAGGACAGAGTACTACCTGGGTGGAGTCCGAGTGTCTGCATCAGAGGAGGAGAAGGACTTGGGAGTGATGATCACTAGTAACCTGAAGCACTTCACACAGTGCAAGAAAGCAACAGCAAAGGCAAACAAGATGCTGGGATGCATATCTAGGGGACCAGTAGTAGGAGAGAGGAGGTTATACTGCCCTTGTACACGTCACTGGCAAGGCCGCATCTAGAGTATGGAGTTCAGTACTGGTGCTCACACCTCAAAAGGACATTAACCTGCTGGAGAAGGTACAGAGGAGGGCTACAAAGATAATAGCGGGTCAGCAGGGTAAGGCATATGAGGAGAGGTCGAGGGCACTGAACACGTACTCCCTGGAAGACAGAGGAGAGAGAGAGAGAGAGGACATGATTGGGACCTTCAAATACTTGAAAGGGATAAATAAGGTTGATAAGGAGAATCTCTTTAAGCTGAGTGGTACCCATAACACAAGGGAGCAGTCTTAAGTTGGAGGGTGGGAGGTTTAGGAGGGAGGTCAGGAAGCACTTCTTCACAGAGGGTGGTGGACACTTGGAATGAGCTGCGGAAGAGGTAATCTCGTTGAAGACAGTGGGCAGCTTTAGAGAGGCTGGGATAGGCATAGGGGAATGTAAGGATCATGGGTAGGGAGGATGGAGAGAGGGCAGGGCCAGTAGCTCAAGCTATGGACCCTGCAATACAAACAGACTTGACAGACCAAATGGCCTTCTTCTGATGGCTTCTTCATATGTTTCATGTGTTTCTGCTTTCGTTAAGCAGAAAAAATATAAATTTATTGGCAGAAAAGGACCACTTGGCCCACCGGTCTGACCCAACTGGTCTGCGGGACTTCCTTACTTGCTGCCTATTTCATAATATTCCCCTATGTCTATCCCACACATACTTGAAGCCCCTGCTGTTTTTGCCTCCATCACTTTTGTTGCCAGTGTATTCTGGTTGTCCACCACCCCTTCAGTGAAGTAGTACTTTCTCACATCCCTCCTAAACTCCTCCCCAGCTTCATCGCATGCCCTCTGGTTCTGGTGCTTTTCCTCATTTGAAAGAGACTCCTCTCCTACACCCTGTTCACCCTGTGAGGTACAGTACTTGTAGGTCTCTTATCATTTCCCTCTCACTCTCCTGTCTTCCAGGGTGTACATGCTGACATCCCTTTGTAGGGGTTTGATGCAACCCCTGTACCATTTTAGTTGGTCTCCTTTGGACAGCCTTCACCCTGCAATTGTCTTTTCTGAGGTGTAGCCTCCAGAACTGAATACAATACTCCGGGCGGGGGGTCATCTCCTCAGTGGGCAGTATAGTGAACACCACCTCCCTACTCCTGCTGGAGATACCTCTCCTGTGCACCCCAGCATACTAGTGGCCATACCCACTGCTTTGTGACATTGTCCTGCCACTTTGGGTCATCAGATATGATAACCCCAAAGTCCCTTTCCTGCTTAGTGACTGACAGTACCTCCCCTATCCTGTACTCAGTTCTTGTGCCCTGGGTGCATGATTTCTGCCATTCTGTTACCTGTGTCTATGGTAAAGATTTTTTTCCCTTTCACTGCCAGTTTTATGGCCCCTGGAGGTATTAATGCCGCTTCTTCTATTGCCCTTGATCTCTGGACTTTTCCCAGAATGCCTCAGGGAACGAAGTCAGTTAGACCTAGGACTAGATCTAAGAGCTCAGGATCCTAATCATAATCCAGTTACAACATCCAGCTGCAGCTGCTTGTGAACGTTAACTGCTTTGCAAGTGTGTTGCCCTCCCTCCCAAGTTGAAATCTAATTTCTCTAAGCAGCGACTTTTCTTAGTCTTGATGTTTATTTTTATTTATTGAAAATTTTCACCAGAATAGTACACTGAGCAATCGCAATTGCTGCGACTCGTGAAATACGACCTGGAGATATGTGGGAAAGGATACATACCAATTGCCATAACAGGTATAAAATACATATCTGAACGCTGGATACATAATATTGATAAAATAGGTTACAGAGCCAATACAACAGTTAATCACACATATATATACAGTTAAAATTAGGGTACATGGGTGGTGGCAGGATAGAGAGTAGGGATGGAGGGGTTACGTACAGGTGCAGTTAGTGGAGTAAAGTTAAGTAGACGGATGAAATGGATGCAGGGGATGAGGAATGGAGAAATATGGGGGAGTGCATTCCAGATTTTAGGGAGGTAGATAGATAACCCTGATTGACCTATGGTTGTTGACCGGCTGTGGGATGTCTGGCAGTTTTCTTTGTAAAGTGCTGTCACTGGATAATAAAGCCTATGCACCTTTGAACGTCTTTGGTCTAACTGGCATAATTCCCAGAGTCATTCTGGGAAAATCCTAACAGATCAAAGGCAATAAAAAGGCCACATGACTACATTGAGAGGCCATAAACTGGCAGGAAAAGTAAAAGAAACAAATCTTGCCACAGACACAGGTAACACACAATGCCAGAAGCAATTAAGAGAAATACAAACACAGTACACATGTGGTTTTATAATGTGTGCTTGTCATTTTCTTTTAATGCTTCTCACCTTTATGCCAAATGCTTATGAGACCCTAGCTTTTACAGCCTTAAGCCCTAAGGTAATATCTCAGAGAACAAGCAGATCTCCTCAATCTGACACACAGGCCAAAAGAAAGGAGAGGAGAGACGGCTCAAAGATCACGAGTTGAGTGACATTAATATTGATTGCCTGTTAGGATGTTAGAGAGTGATCAGTAGAGGTCAGGAAAGAGACATGGTTATTATGTTCTCATCCCAGGGTTTCACTTGCCCAATGAGGTGTCCTGAAGACAAACATTGCCAAGGATGGAGGAACTTTATACCTAGCTGTTGTTATGAGCTGCCATCAATAAAACAGACCAGAAGTAACCATAGGGATGAATTGCTTACCAGAATTAATTGTGTCCCTGAATCTTTTGCAAAAGTATGAACTTCACAGTTTCTAAGTATAGTCTGATGTGTACGGATTACTGTTTGAAACGTTGTTTGTTGGGTCCGTAGCAGACTATCTAGCCTCACATCCAAGAACAAAAAAAGGTTTCCTGTGAGGGATTCCTTCTGTCGAGTGCAACCCCTAGACAGGGAAGGTCTCAGGGCATCAGCAAGGACTAATGCCCACCCACCTGTGCTGGTGCTGTAGTCAGGGCAGCTTGGGGAGGAGGTTGCAGGACAAGGTCACATGTGTACAGTTGCAGCCAGTGACAAGTTGCAGTGTATCCAGATACATCACAGTATATCTGTATATCGTAAGCCCCTTGAGAGGAATTCTGGGCCCCGAGAAAGTTCAGACTCTGGGGTTCCTATGCAGCTGAGTAAGTAGCATGCTGGATGGCCTGGGCCCGGGGAATTATTCGGGTCCCCACCCTCTCAGGAGCCCTGGATAAGCTGCAACTTGTCACTGGGTGTGGCTGTGGTAGCAATGTGCGTGTGTGTGGGGCGGGGGATTTAGCCTTCAACTCCAGGAACATGTGCTGGATGAAGTATGACCAAGGGTCCATCATGTTCCTCTTCTGCCATACAGGCAGCTGCAATATAATGTGAAAACTATAAACAATAAAGAAAACAATTTCATCATGTGCTATATCATAGCTGCAGCAGCTATTACAGTCAAGAAAAATATTTCATATGACATTTAGCAGTAATGTAGTTCTGATATCCTCCGATTTATAATCTGTGCACACGGAAGAAGGTGAGTGGTCTCACATGTCCTACTCCACACTAACAACGCCATGGACATCATATACAGATTGGCAAACATATCCCACTCTTCTAGCGCTAGATCATCTGTATGACAAGCTGTGCAGGTTTATAGTCTCGTGTAACATGGCATAGATCTAGGACACTGACTGAAGAGCAGTGATTGGAGGAGAGCATCACATGGCATACTTTGGAGACGGCATTATTTAACCAATAATGCCGTCCCCTAAATGAAGTACTACAGTTCTCCACAGAGGGGAAAAGCAGTGTAACAGATATCAGCAGCTAACAGTGAGGAGACAGTGCCTGTCTGTCCCTCTCACCCACCCAAATGCCTGTGAATGTCACCGTAAAACCAAAACTGTATGAGGAAAATAAAATAAGTGTGAGACAGGTTGTTTAATAATCTCGGCAGGGCCAGAACAGACAGAAATAAGGAGGCACAGAAATTTGAAGCTAATCACATTCACAATCACAAGCGGCGCATGATACAAGTGCAACAGTCAGACAATCGTTTCCGGGACTCTCTGCACCAGTATATGCAGGTAATACAGAACTGTGTTTGCCATCAGATTTTAAGTACTGTACAGTATAGTCCATGGGATGATACATCTCGATGAGTAGAGCAGGACTACAAGTTGTTGAGGGTAAAGGAGCAGGACAGCAGCACAGATTTGGTCATGGACGAAAGGAAAAATGAGCAAAAGGAACGGAGGATATATGGCACTGAGGACATCGGAGAGGTGGTGCACTGAAATGAAAGGTGAGCCAATATACCAAATAGTAACAGTGCCAGATATGCGAACTGATAGGCGAGCACATAGTGGACCTCCACAGACCCTGTAAAATATTTGCCATGCACATTGTACAGCTTCTCAAAATTAATGTTGTAAAACACTTCCTCATCAATAATCTGTGCTATTGTTTCATCATCAGCATATAAATATTAGTGTCAGAAGCGTTCACAAAGTGCGGCAAACATATCCAAATATAAAAAAAATATGTGCTTGATGTTCACATAATCAAAGAAGACTTGTAGCAACCACAACTTTGTAAAAGCCATATTAAAGCACATTAAGCCACTCCGAAGGTGGCATCTATGGGGAATTAATGCATGGTTGGGCCGTGTATGAACTCGCCTGCAGCCTCGTACAACGGTCCCAACCACGCGATTAATTCTATTATGCCACCTTCACGTGGCTTAGTGCTTACGGGTGACTTCACTGTACTCTTTGAGAAGCTCAACTGGCTGAGTCCCTCAGGCTGACATTACTATCACTGGCTCACTTTGCTATACAACTGTGTGCATGAGAGAGCCTCTAATGATCTCTTAACTAACTTTCGTAATCAGGAAATGCCACTCACTCCATTCATCTGCAGCATGTGACTTTTCAACTCCCAGACTGAGTAGTATTCTAGTTGAAAAAGCTTTACATATTCTGCCCCAGATTCCTGGAATAAGCTTCTCCCTCAATGCAGGAATACCCCAGCCTACAAGTGCTGGGCTGGCAGTATAATCAGAGGTTAGAGCAATGAGCTATGAACAAGCTTGGTACATCTAGCACACTTGATTTAATCCCCCAACCACCACTTGCTTACTGTGTGACTCTGATCCTATGAGGAAAGACTAAAGGAGTTGAATATATATTCCCTGGAGGTAAGGCAGGAGGGAGGGACATGATAGAGGCATTCAAATACCTCACTGGTATAAACAGAGATAGGAGGAGCATCTTCCAAAGTAAGAGATGCTCAAAGACAAGGGGCACAGTATGAAGTGGAAGGGACAACTCGGGGTAATGTGAGAAAGTATATTTTCATGGAGAGTGGTGGATGCTGGAATAGACTCCCAGAGGAGGTCGTGGGGACTAAAACAGCCAGGATTTAAGAATGAGTGGGACAAACACAAGGGTATCCTGGAAACAAGGGGGTGCTCCAGAGTTCAGTTTGGGCATTGGGCTCATAGCAGGTAGGGACTGATAGGGCATACTGGGTGGGCCAAGAGGTCCTTATCTGCCGACAACTTCTATGTATCTGTGTATCTAAGTTACTTAACCTTCCCAGTGCTCCCAGGTCACCCCTGTAAATGGCCCTTGTGCCCAGTGGCCTTATGTGATTACCAAAGAATGAAAAAAAAAGTGTTTACAACCACTCTTTCCCACCACCTGAGAACCCCTTGTACCTGTTTTGGTCCAGTGTCGCTAACACCCTGTCACAGTAAATAATACATTTCATGCCTTATTTCCCATACTACTGTTGTTTTACTGATGTTATCCTGTGATAAACTATGGATTGTTTGCCTCTTATTTGCTTTTACATTGCATTTCTACCATACATTGCCTACAGCCAGCACTGCTAGAAGCGAAGACAGAGGTTTAATGGCTGGCTGAGGAAATTGTGTAGGAGGAGGGATTTGGATACATAGGAACAAGGCGTGGGATGATAAAACCCAGTATGCACCTGATAGGTTGCACCTAAGCAGGAAGGGAACCAGGCTGCTAGGAGAATTGATGGGGAATATATAAACAGTGGCATAAATGTAAACTGTCTTGAGGGCAACAAGGGTTCCAGCACCCAGGGTTTCCCAGAAGAAGGAGACAAATCCCCCACCCCACTTAAGAGATTACATAGCAGTCAAAAAGGAGGGCATAGGAAGAATAGGAGGGCTTAGAGAGGTTTTCTGGAGGAGGTGGTGACTGCCCCCGGCAATCAGCGCAGAGATCTGTAAAGGGAAAAGATGTTGGAAATATGAGGGGCTAAGGGTGACTGATAGTAAGGGGAAGACCAAGGGCAGAAGAGGGAGGGCAGGCAGTCAAGCATAGGGGAGGAGACACTTAGTCATAAGGAAGGAAAGAGTCAGGAGTGGTGGAGTGTAATATCCCATAATGTTAGAAGGCTCAGGAGCAAAATGGACAGCCTGCAGGCCACGATGGCGGGGTGGGGGAAGGATGGCTCTGATAGTGGTCACTGAGATCTGGACTGCCCAAAATCACGACTGGGACTGCTCCATTCTAGGTATCCCTCTCTAGGAGGGACAGGAGAACAGGAAGTGGGAGGGGTGGCACTAAACATCAGGAGGGCATTGCTGCCACTAGGGAAGAAGTTGGGAATAGGAAAATAGAGGAGCTGTGGGTACAAATCCAAGTGGCAGCAGGAAGGAAATTAATACTGGATGTAGTTTATAGGCCACCTAATCAGGATTAGGACAAGGGCAGGAGCTGGGTACCATGATCAGGTTGTGGCTCAAAGGGTGAAGTGGTGATGATGGGAGATTTCATTTGCCTAAGGTGGATTGGAATGTCCCATCCACCACCTGTGCCAGGAGCCAATTGATACTAGATGCTGTTTAGGATGGGTTCCTGGTCCAGGGGTGACCAAGCTGACATGGGAGGAGCCATCCTAGACCTGGTATTAAGAAAGAGGATTGCATCTGATGCATCTTGGTGGAGGAGCCTCGGGAGTAGCGACCACTGGAAGGTGTGGTTCTGAGCTGACATGGGAAAGGAAACACCAAGTGTGAAGAAAACTGCTAAATTTCAGAGAAACCAACCATAGTAAAATGGGGAGATTTTGAGGAGGCATCTAGCTAGCATCGAGGAAGATATGAGTGTGAATCACAAGTGGACAGCGGTCAGGGAGGGTTGCAGTTGCCACTAACACATGCCTAAAGCAGAAGGAGAAGAATTCCAAAGCCAGGAAACCAAGTTGGTTCAGTAGGGAGGTGAGCCAGGCAGTGAGAATACGAGGGCTGTACATAGAAAGTACAGGAAATCCTGGAAGGATGAGGATGAGGGTCTGCTTGGAGAAAGCTAGGGAGGCCTGTAGGATAGTCAGATAAGCCAAAGCTAGGAAGAAGCTGCAAACTGCAGAAGGATTAAAGAAGAGACCTTCTTCAGGTATATCAGTGAAAAGAGGACACAAAGGTAGGCATATTGAAGCTAGAAAAGGAAGGTGTGTCGGGTGGAAGGCAGTAAGAAAGCAGAGGTGTTGAACAAATAATTCTGCTCTGTCTACTAAAGAAGAGGATGGGGAATGGGAAATGGCAGAGGACAGGATAATGAAGACAGGTTGAAAAGCAGAAATGTAGACAATGATGGCAGAAAGAGACCCAACAATCCATCTAGTCTGCCCATTTCCTCACATCCTTGTTAAATTTTCCCCTATTAAACTCCACGTGTGACCCGTGTTCTAGCTTCCCTGTTCCTGGTATATAGCTCTTCACAGTTCACCTTGTTTATCCCTTTCAGGAGCGTGAAGGTCTCAATCATATCCCATCCATCATCTGGTTTCGAATAAATACATGTTTCAGCACCTGTATCCGATTCTGATAGATTTGCCTTCCTGGGCCTGAATCATCTTGGTCACGCCATGTTTTACTGTCTCTAGCCTGTCCCTGTCCTTTTTAAGTGGGGACTCCAGAACTGGGCACAATAGTTCAGGTGTGGCCTTATCAGTGACCTATACTGAGGTAACAGCAACTCCTGCTTCCTGCTGTCAGAACCTCTCCCAGTGCATCCTAGCAACCTGTTAGTCTTGCTTAACACCTTGTTACTCTGGCTAGCATGTTTAAGGGAGTCAGTGATGATGAGCCCTAGGCTCCTTTCTTCTGCTGCTGCATCCAGTTGAACTCTCTCATCCAATACTCTTCTCTGGGATATTTGTTCCCTAAGTGCATCCTTGGCATTGAATTTCAGTTGTCAGACTTTGGACCAATTTTCTAGCCTTTTCAGGGCTCTCTACAGTTAATTCCTTATCCTCTCCATGTTGTCAACTCCACCACAGAGTTTAGTGTCACCTGCAGATAGACACAGTCTGCCCTGGATTCCCTCTCCTGTATAGCTAATGAACATACTGAAGAACTGGGCCCAGGACAGATTCTTGTGGTACTCCACTGGTGACCTCTGTTTCCACTGATCTGACCCCATTCACCACAATTCTCTACTGCCTCCTCAACCAACTCCTACCCACTTTACTATTTCCTAGCTGTACCCAGATCCCCATCTTCTTTTTCAGCCTTCAGTGTGGCACTGAGTGAATGCCTTGCTGAAGTCAAAGTATAGTATGTCTACTGCATGCCCTTGTCAACTACCCTGGTTAGCCAGTCAAGGAATACTGACAAGACCTCCTTAAACAGACCCATGCTACTTGCTATCGTAAAACCCATTGTTCTTCAGGTATTTTACTATGTCCTCTCTGACTAGGGTCTCCATCAGGTTCCCTACCACAGAGGTAAAGCTGACAGGTCTGTAGTTCCTGGCTGCTCCTTGTCTCCTCTCTTGTGTAGCAGAACTACATCCACCATCCTCCAGTCCTTGGGAACCACCCTTGCTGCAAAGAGCTATCAAATAGCCTGCCGGGTTCAGTTAGCACTGATGCTAGTTCCTTAGTAACCTCAGATACATCCCATCCGGCCCAGGGGCCTTGTTTACCTTCAGGGCTTCTAATCCTTGTCTGACTCTTTCACTAGTATACTTTGGCAGCCTTACTTTTGGGGCCTCTTAATCAGCTGCATTTATGGCAAGGAACTGCTGATCTCTGCAGTGAATACTGAGCAAAAGTAGTTGTTCAACACAGTTGCTTTCTGCCTGTCTCCTCCGTTACCCTGCCCTTCTTTACCTGACAATCTGCCTCCTGTCCTTCTTTTTCCTTGTATATCTGAAAACCTGTTTTCTCCACCCTTGACCCCCTCTGCAATATGCAGTTCTGTGTTTGCTCTAGCGATCATGACTGCTCTCTAGGCCTCTAGTTTTATCCTGGTATTTGTCCCATTCCTTATCCCTGTATTTCTTTGTATCTTATAAAGGCCTTCTTTTGGCATTCACTGCTTCCTTGACCTTTTCAGAGAACCAAATTGGTCTCTTGTACTTGTTTCTCTTGATAACTGTTCTTGTGCATGTTTGATGGCACCTTCTATGACCCCCATCTTTCTTCTACTCCCTGATGCTCTCTGCCCCAGATAAACTGCCCAGGACTGGTTCCCTCATTTGGTTGAAATCCGCCCTTCTGAAATCTAGCACCTCAGCCTTAGATCAGGGCTTAGTGGTGCCCGGGCCAAGTCAAACCATATATTATTGTGGCCTCTATACCCCAGTGGTTCCCCAAGCTGCACTCCATTTACTGTTTCTGAGTTCGTGAGTACCACGTCGAGAATGACAGATTGTCTAGTGGGTTCCTGACCTGCTGCACCAGCATACAGTCCTGCAGAGTATCAAGCAGGGTCTGGCTTCTGCCTTTCCTGGCTGCTAGGATGGCCCAGTCAGTGTCTGGTAGGTTGAGATATGAACATCAGAAATTACCAGCAGAAACTGGCCTCATGGTCTATCAAGTCTGCTTGAGTGTGCAGCTAGCACCTCATCTCACAGCTGCCCCTCCCTCCCTCCCCTCTTCCCAGTATCTCTTCCCTTACCCTGTCCCAACCCCTCTTGAAACTGCTCACCATCTTACAGGACACTTTCTCATCTGGTAAGGTGTTCCATTTGTCCACCACTCTTTCAGTGAAAAATGTCTCCTGCTCTCCCTCCTGATCCTCCCCTCCAGTCTCAGTCCATGCCCTCTCATATCCCTCCCCTTCTCATCTGGAAAATACCTTCTGTGTTGGTCTTGTTACCCCTTCAGATCGTAAAGGTCTTGATCATATCCCTGGTTCCACCATGCTGCAGCGACATGGAATTTGCTGACCGTCAGCACAGTGATGGCACAACACCATCAATTGGTGTTGCACTTTCACTAAGAGCTAGTGTTTTCTGTGGGGAGCTTTGCCACACCCCTCATCACACCTCCTTCACTTAAATTAACCATCTCCGAGTCAGAGTTGGTTCCGGGCGCCCGCCCTGCCCTGCCTGCCCGGAGGCAACAGTGGCGAGAACCCAACAGACCATCACAGTGAACTGCGAAAATGTTGCTGTGATGATCTTCGCTGTATTCCTGTTGCTGTTGCAGGATTATACCATAGCCCCCATCCCTCCTCTCCTCCAGCGAATACATATTCAGCTCTCCCAGCCTGTCCTCATAGGGCTTGCTCTCTAATCCCTGGATCATCTTTGTGGCTCTTGCTGCACCCCTCCAACAATCTGTTCTTACTACTACAATCTTCCTTTTGCCACCACCTTTTCTGCTCCTAGTTCCTTATCTCTCTCTTCTCTACCCTGGTTGCCTATAAACCACTCCCAGTCAAAGTTTTGGCACTGTGAGCTGTACCACAGTGATTCTTCCTCCCTTTCCCTCCTATGGATGCATCGTGTACTGCTTCTACTCCTCCTGATGTAAGTGGCCACCTCTTCACCTTTACCCATCCCTCTATCGTGTCTATATAGGTGTATCCAGGGATCCCCAGATCCCAGTCATTGTTCTTGTTGGCCCAAGTTTCTGTAGTAGCCACCAGATCTGGCTCATAGTCTACCATCAGTGCCTGGAGCTTGCTAATTTTATTACCCAGACTCAGGCATTGAGGCTACCACCCTCAACTTGTTCCCTCATCCCTTTTGGTTCTTGACTGACTTCCCTTATCACAATTCCCTGGTATCGTGGTGCCTTGTGTTTTCATTCTTTGCTGGTTTATTTGGTCTACACTCCCCAGTCCCTCAACTCGCTCCACTCTGTTACTACTTCTTGTACACCTTGCCCTCATCCTTGGGGAATCCTGTCTAGGTTCCCCACTTCACCTACTTTAACTGTGGAATCCCAAGCACCACCCTCCCACAGTTAGTTTAACTGTCTGCCAATGTAGACATCAAACCTGTGCTGTAACACGCTAGTCCTCTCTTGATAGGTAGGGCTTCTGTCCTAAAAGTAAACAAGTCCACGGGCTAGACGGCATGCACCCAAGAGTGTTGAGGGAGCTGGTGGTCTGCTGGCAGATCTGTTTAGCAGCTTTTTAGATTTGGGGTGGTACTGCAGGAAAGGAGAACCATACATGTGGTACTACTGCTAAGAGTGGGCCCAGGGATGACCCTGGGAGCTACAGGCTGGTTAGTCTGACCCCAGTTTGGGTAAACTGATGGAGACTATTCTGAAGGAAAGATTAATAAATGTCCTTTTTTAAACACTTTCTTTATTGATGAACACCAATGAATAGTTCATTAGGTTACCTTTGCCATAAGATACATTATCAGCATCATCAGGTGCAGATCTTTCTGTACACAGTATCTACCTGAACAGCACTGTTGTTACTTTTTAACAATAAAAACAATTTGTCTAGCATATCTTGGCATATGAGTTTATTTTTCAGCATCTCTTCTCACATAGGGAGACCTCAAGTTAGAAAGTTAGAATGCTCAGAAGAAGCCAGAAGGGGAAGGAAGGAAACATATTCAATTCAGTGCTTTAGAGTAACTGGTAATTGCTATTTTCTTTTAAACTTAGATTGTGGGCGTTTAGTGACACTATACTTTCTTTGTTGTCTTTACTTATAATTGTTTTTGGGCTGTTGAAAATTTAAAACATAGTGGTGGTGTAATTCTGTGCTGTCTTTAATTGCTGCAAATTTTAGCTTCATCCTCCCTTCCCCAACTCTTGACTATATGCCCTGATAAATCTGATTGACAGGAGCTAAACACAGGAATAGTAAGGGGTGTGAAGTAGGAGGGCATAAGGGGAAGAAGCCCACCTCAGCACAACAAGTGTTTTGACTCATTTATTTATTTATTGGTTTCTTTCCTTTAAAAAAAATATCTGAGGATTAGTGACGGGATTTTAGTACAGTAAATTAATAAAAGAGAACTAGGAGAGCTTCAGTAGCAGACAAGTAGTGAAATTGCAGTATAATGTGGGGGTGGTGCAATGCAGTGGCTGTGGGGCAGCCATATTCAGGCAGACCTTCTGGACACTGAGGTGCTGCCTATCTGCATGCATCTCTCTGGACTGCGGGATGAGGTAGCCAGACTCAGGCGGAAGTAAACTGGGTCAGGAGTACCATCACCCGTGTCCAGGGACCACCCAGTCCAATGCAGCTGCCTCAAAGGATGCCGAGAGCGAGGAGCACTTGGATGACAGTGGGCTCAGGGAGGTTAGAGCAGTCAGGCAGAGGCACATCCCAGATCCTATTCCACTCAAGAACTCATATGCCACACTGGCAAATGAGGACAACCAAATAAGTACCCAGAAAGTGGAAGGAAAGGATGTGGAGGTTAGCCAAGGAGGTGACCTCAGCGGGAAAGCAGTGGACCCCAGAGGAGGAGGAAGTGAATCCTGGTGGGGACTCCATCGAAGAGGGATCCAGCTAGGAACACAGGAGGGAGGACAGGGAGGTGAGGTGCCTATCAGGTGCTACGGCATGGAGGGATGGAAGGAAGATCCTGGGGATCACTGGGAAGGCAAGGCGGGAGGGTGAGCTGGATATCATTATCCACCGGGTACTAATGACCTGGCAAATGGGGAGCCAAAGGAAGTTCAGGAAGAGTTTAGAAACTGGGAGGGGTCTCAAGCAAGTAGCTACTTCTGTCACTTTCTCAAGTACTACCTGTGGAGAGGCAAGGAGAGCATAGAGTGCATGCACCAGGAACTTTAACTCATGGTTGAAGATCTGGTGCTGTGAGGAAGGTTTGGATTCATTGGTGACTGGGGACCCACCTGGAGAGGATGGAGGTTTGTTCAAGCCTGAGGCCTGCATCCATCCTGGAGGGAATCCAAGCACTCAATGATAAGTTTAAATGCTACATTGACAAGCATTTAAACTAGCAAAGGGTGGCAGGCCAGCAAGGAGGTACCTACTGCTGACCCCACAGCTAGCAGTGGAACCAGTGAACCAGAGGAGTGCTATCTCTGCAAAGCAGTGTGCAAAGATGGAGATTAGTGCCCAAGAGGTGGATAAGCAGAAAGGGGCAAAATTCAGCAGAAGGGCAGACAGCAAGGAGAACCAGGGATAAATGACAACCAAGGAAGGGCTGGAGTAGAACAGTGAAGCAGTCTAGGGAGGTCAAATCATGGAAAGCCATGTGCAAATGCCAGGAGCCTTAGCAACAAGATGGAAGATCTGGAGGCTGTCATGGTACAGTCAGACCTGGACATTGTGGCCATCACTGAAACCTGGTGTAATGATAACCATGACTGGGAGATGGCCATACTGGCTACAACATATTCAGAAGAGACAGAGCAGGCAGGAAGGGAGGAGGAGTGGCACTGTATGTGAAAAATGACATAAGGGCCACAGAGATCCAGGAGGAACAAAATGGGGAGAGATACTGTGGGTTAGCTGGAAAGGAAAATGGGGACAGCCATCCACTAGGTGTGGTCTATAGACCACCAGCCCAGGAGGAAGAAACAGATAGGAGCTGATGCTAGCCATCCAAGGATGGCAAACAAGGAGAGGTAGTACTGGTTGGAGACTTCAATATTCCAGGCGTGGACTGGAGCATCCCAGCAGCAGCATCAACTAGGAGCAGATTTATCCTGGACTCCTTCAGGTGCCTTCCTCAACAACTGGTCATGGAACCAACTCGGCAGAAGGCAATACTGGGCCTTGTGCTCAGAAACAGGGACAGTGTGATGGGGTAACAGTGGGGAGCACCTGAGTAACAGTGACCACCAGTCATTGTGGTTTGAAATCACAGAAAAGCAGAACAAACCACACAAAACACGTATCCTGGATTTTAGGGGGCAGACTTTGGGAAAATGGGGAGATACTTGAAAGAGGCATTAAGGGATGGGACAGGAATCAGGGGTTGAGGAACAGTGGGCAGTATTTAAAATGGGGATTACAAGAACAACAGAATTATGCATTAAGCAGGTTAGCAAGAGGAAAGGAAGAGACCATTATGGTTTCCAAAGAGGTAGCAAAGAAAGTGAAAGCCAAAAGATTGCATTCAGGCGATACAAAAGACACAGGCAGAAGGGATAGGGAGAAGTACCAGGAGAAGCAAAAGGAGGCAGGGAGGTCAGTAAGGAAGCCAAAGCTCAGACAGAAGAACACATTGCAAAATCAGTAGGTAGAGGGACAAAACCTTTTACAGGTACATAAGTGAAAAAAGAAAAGACAAAGGAGGGATAGTGAGACTGAAGGGGAGGATGGGAGCAGCGTGGAGGATGACAACAGTAAAGCTGACATATTGAACAGGTATTTCTGCTCAGTCTTTACTGAGGAAGAGGGGGTAATGGGTCTGAAGGAGAACAAGGGGTGAGAATGGTGCAGAAATGGACCAAGTCTCTTTACACGAGAAAGGGTCCTGAAGGAACCGAAGTAATAAGAGTTGATAAAGCAATGGGGCCAGACGGGTGCACCCCAGGGTCCTAAAGAACTAAGAGAGGTGGTGGCTGAACCTCTGGCTATACTGTTAGCTGATCACTGGAAACAGGGGAGGTACCCAAAGACTGGAGGACAGCAGATGTAGTCCCTATACAAAAGTGGGAACAAAGAGGAAGCAGAGAACTACAGACCAGTCAGCCTCACCTTGGTAGTGGGGAAGATCATGGAAGCACTACTGAAGGAGATTGGTGGAACATCTGGTTGTCAATGGACTACAGGACCCAAGGCAGCATGGTTTCACCAGGGGAGGTCATGTCAGACCAACCTTGTTGAATTTTTGACTGGGTGACTAGGGAGGTGGATCAGGGGAGGGCAGTGGACATGGCTATCTGGACTTCAAGGCCTTTGACACTGTGTCACATAGAAGACTATTACACAAACTGGGGAATATGGGTGTGGGCAGGACAGTAGTGTGGTGGGTAGGTAACTGGCTGGGTGGCAGGACACAGAGGGTGGTGGTAAATGGCTGTCACTCCACAGAGGAAGAGTGACCAGTGGGGTACCCAGGGATCAGTGCTGGGACCGGTCCTATTCAACATTTTCATCAGTGACATTGGGCGCAGGATCTAGAAGGCAGAATTTCACTGTTCGCTGATGACACAAAGCTCTGTAACAGAGTAGACACACCAGAGGTGTAGACAGAATGAGAAGCGACCTGCAGAAACTTGAAGAATGGTCAAGGTTTGGAAGTTGAAATTCAATGCAAAGAAGTGCAAGATAATGCATATGGGGCACAAAAACCCTGGCACAATATATCAGTTGGGGGTGAGGATATAGCATGCACCAAGCAGGAAACGGATCTTGGGGTTGTCATCTCTGACGACCCTCAAGGTAGAGAAACAGTGTGACAAGACAGCAGGTAAAGCAAATAGGATGCTGGGATGTATAGGCAGAGGCATCACCAGCAGGAAAAGGAGGTCATAATTCCTATACAAGACACTAGTGAGGCCCCACCTGAGTACAGTGTACAGTTCTGGAGACCTTCCTACGTAAGGACATAGACAGGAGTAGAGAAGGTTCAGAGGAGGGCAACAAAGATGGTGCTTGGATTGCATCACAAGTCCTATGAAGACAGGTTGAAGGAACTGAACATGTACTCCCTGGAGGAGAGGAGGGAGAGAGGGATATGATAGAGACATACAAGTATCTTACAGGGAGGAACAGGTGCAGGAAAACACTATTTTTAAGCGAAAAAAGATGTTCCAGGACTAGAGGGCATGGGATGAAGTTGGAGGAGGGGCGATTCAGAGGAAGCATGAGAAAGAATTTCTTAACAGAACGGGTGGTGGACAAGTGGAACACCTGCCAGAGGAAGTGGTGGGGGCTGAAACAATCACAGGATTTAAGAATGCATGGGATAGACATAAAGGAATTCTAGAGGTCAGGGTAAGGGGCAACAGACTTCTAGGAAAACAAACTGAACTTACAAGCTCAAATGGGCAGACTGGGTGGGCCATAGGCCCTTATCTGCCGACACTGTCTATGTATCTATGTAAGAGTGTGGGTCTCTGTATATAGTTGAGACAGGGATGGGTAACTGGTTCTTTTCAGATAAACTGTCATTCCCTGGCCCTCCAACTGGTGCACCTTTCATCACACCCACTGTATATATCTGTCAATAGTAGAACTCATTTCTGTGAAAGTGACCCTCTTACTATGTATCCCTCTGTCCTCTGAATGAGTCTCCCATTTGTCCTCTTCCCGATTCCCCTTCTCTTGTTTATGTTCCCATCTAGTCCAGCTTGCTATGTATGTGTTTAGTCTGTCTTGTGCTAAAAAGTAGTCTCTCAATTTCTGCAGTTTACCTCCCACACCACTACGTGCCAGTTTTTGTGGTGTTGGAGCTGGACTGTAACCATCGTCTCATCACTGCCTTTGCTGCTGCAGCAATGCACATGAACCGTAAGTCAATGCTGCCATCCCTGTAAGTGCTAAGGCTTCAGTACTAATATTAAGTGTTCAAAATGTAGTGGTTCTGGGATGGAGAAAAGCTATTGCAGCCTCTTTCCCACTGCCTCCCAATATGGCTATAGATTCCTACACATCCCAAAATATGACTATATGTGGCTTGTGCTTCCCACCCTCTCCTACAAGCTGCTAAGCCAGTTGAATCCCATTTACTTTTATGACTGGGTGATAAAATATCTGGTTTTAATTTACTATACAAATTTGTGCTGTCTTGGCGAGAATGAGGTCTTAAAGGAATCAACCCTCCCATACAAGATGTCACTGTCTAGGTGTCCATTCAAGCTGGAATTATATCTGCCACTTGTATCCTGCCTTAAAATTGGTATAAAACCAATATGGTCCCTTTTGTTGAAATGGCTGTTCTAGTATGGGAAGGATAGTTCTTCTTTGTCACCATCCCATGTCCATCTTCCTAACCGTATTTGTTGGGAAATAAAATCCCTAATTTGAAAGTATGTGAACTGGCATGTATGCCCACTGAACATCCATCAAACGCCCAGAAAGGCTTTCACTATTGTACCTAGAAACATCTGTGCTGGGTATCTAAATCCCTGTCTGTCTTGTCTCCTGCCAGGGGTCTATCTTCCCCAGTGGGAAAGTAGTGTGCCATGCTAACCACTGGAATTTCCAAATATGCATTTAATTCTGGGTCATTTTATAAATCTGTTCCAGGCCAAAAAGGTAACTTTCACTGCCTTGTACAGCTCCTGCGCTACACCTCCTCGTTTCTATTTGCTTTGTCATATAGCATTGCTGTCAGGAGGAACCCTATCAGTAGAGCCTAGCTCTATCCAGAAAAAAACTGGAAGAATAGTGAAGGGTATGGCAGCTGCGCTTCAGTGCTAAGAAGTACAAGATTATGCACATAGGGAACAATAACCCGAGGACAATGTACCATCTGGGAGGAGAAGAGGGACAACCACAAAACAAGAAGAGACCTGGGAGTCATCATATCTGATGACCTCAAGATAACAAGGCAGAGTGATAAGGCAGTGGAAAAAGCAAGTAGAATGCTGGGGTACATAGGAGGGGACTAGCAGGAGGAAGGAGGTGGTATTGCCTCAGTACAAGTCAATGTTGAGGCCCCACCTGGAATACTGTGTCTAGTTCTGGAGGCCCCATCTCAAGAAGGACATTGATCAGGTGGAGGTGGTACAGAGGAGGGCAACCAAAATGGTGCATGGCATGCATCAGAAAAGCTACAAGGAAAGAGCGCAAGGAATTAAATACATACTCTCTTTGAGGATAGAAGGGAAAGGGAGACATGATGAGAGACATCAAACACCTCAAGGGCATCAATAAGGAGCAGGAGGGTATACTACATAGAAAGAGATGCACAAAGACAAGGGACATAATTTGAAGTTGAAGGGGAGACTATAGGTAATGTGAGGAAGTACTTCTGCACAGAAAGGGTGATAGACACCTAGAACAGACTACCAGTAGAGGTGGTAGGTACCGACATGGTAACACGATTTAGGCATGCATGGGCTAGATACAGTGGTATTTTAAGAATAGGGCCGGGGGCACAGATCAAGGAGGATCTGTAGGTAAATTAGGTAAAAAACTCTTAGGGAAGACTAGATGTGGCAAGGGTCCTTTTCTGCCAACAACTACTATGTATTGTTTTCAAGTGAGAATTATAACTTTGGGTTCCCCAGAGCAAAACCAACTTACCTATGCTGCTATCCAGTAGTCTTCTAGGGGTGGAGTACCCACCCTCTGCATGTTTCCTGCCAATAGCAGAGCACTACATACCCTGGGCCTCTTCTTTGACCATATAAAATTATACATTTGTTTTTGTGGTGTGCTAAACCACATTTTAGATAGCTTAACTGGAGCACATTGAAATGAATATAAATACCTAGCTAGTATGCGAATGTTTACCATTTGTATATGGGAATATAGTGGTAACGGGAATATGGACCATTTTTGATATCTTCTTTCAGTCTGTGAAGTGGGAGGAGATGGTTATCCTGGTACAGGAGTATTGTCTGCTCTCAAACAAATGCCCAAATACTTTAACTTTTGCAGACCTCATTTCATCAGGAGGCAGTATAGCGCAGTGGGTTAGGTTCTGAGCTGCAGATCTGAGGGACCTGGGTTTGAATCCCACAGCCACCTAGGTGCATACTGTGTGATCCTGAGCAAGTCACTTAACTTCCTTGTGTTCCCAGGTCGCATCTGGAAACAAGCTTTGGCTTAGTGTGCTACTCCTGGTCAAACAATGTTCCTATCCCTATCATCAGGAGTCTGTGTTATATTCTCCTGTTGAGGAATAATTAAATGTTAATACCTCAGTTTTGGTGGCATATAGTGTGTATCCTGAATGCCACATGAACTCATTCACTACATCCATAACCGCTTGTGGGTTTGTTAAATAAAGCAGCACATCATCAGCATAATGTGGAGGAGGCTATAACGGTGCCCTGTACGGGCACTGATCCCCGAGCAGACTCGATAGACCATAAGGCCTACTCTGCTGGCTTTTTAGTATGTTAATATAAAATGCTATTTTATGTTCCTTGTTGCCTATAGTAACTCCATGTATATACAAAATCACACATGCCCACACAATGCAAAGCATCATGGGCTGCATATGCAAATCACCACAGAATGTTATGCTGGTTCAACTTTAAGCAGAATTGCATGGTGCCGATATGTTGCTCTAGTCTGATACGCTGTGCTATAAGGGCTCAGTATATAGTTCAGATAAAATAGGGATAAGGGACAGTGTTGGGAGTGTGCCTTGGTCCAACTTAAGCCTTCGAGACAGATGTCCATTCACCCTTACATATGTTTCAGGGCCTCACATAGCGACTGTATATTCCCTACAAATGTTGGAGAATCTAAACCGGCAATGACTCTGTATAAGTAATTCCACTCTACTTGATCAGATGCTTTGTCAGCATCCATACTCATCACTGGGGTCTTCTGTTTCAAGGAATTTAGATTTTCTATCACACTGAGGGTTCTCCAGACATTGTCCTGCACTTAACACCTTGCTACAAAGCCCATCTGATCCGTCCTACCAGTCCTATAATAATCACGTTCTCCAGTCTCCTAGTTTGGGTCACTGTTAAATCTTTATAGTCAACATTTATTATGGAGATTGGATGATATGATGGACAAAGGGTAGATCCTTGCTGGGTTTAGGAGTCATAGAAATGACTGCATAATTCCATGTTAGAGCCAATTTGCCTTTCTCTGTTACAGCAGCCTTGTATGCTCCTTTCAGGAGTGGGACTGAGCCTTCCTAAGCTATTTATAACATTTGGCTGGGAAGCCATCTGAATCTTGGCATTTTCCAGTTTTACTTGTTGACTTTTTACAGGCCAACCTGAGGCTGACTCAGCTGTGATAAGTGTAGCCCATGATAGATCCAAAGTCACTAAACATCTTGGTTCTCTCCCTCCTGACAAGAAGCCCAGGAGACTAGATACTCTGGAGAAGAGGACATTTGCTTCTGTTACCTTGGACCTGAGGACTGTAAATTATCAGGCCCACATGGTAAAATACCAGAATGCTCTCTGGAGGATGGCCAAGGCAACGCCCAAGCCCTGCCAGAGGGTACTCCTAAGCAGGAGCTATTAAAGGCCCTTCAGGCGGGGGTAGATGTAGGTAAACATCTTTACACTTTACCTATGACATAGCTGATGCTTCTGTCAGAGCAGCAGCTTATGGGGTCTGTCTGAGAAGACATTCTTGGTTGAGGGTGGCTGGATTTGCCAATGATGTGCAGCAGTCCATCTTAAATGCCCCATTTAGAGGATACAAGCTGTTTTGAAGCAGATGTCCAGGATATCCACTCAAACCTACAGGCCTCAAGCAGGACTCTAAAATCAGTACATTCCCTCTACCACACACAAACAAGAAGCAGGTAGAGAATGCCCTTTCATCCGACCAGCAACAGACACCATTCAGGGCCAGACAACAAAGTAAAAGCAGAGGAGGATCAGCTTTGCCTGCCCTGGGACCCACCCCAGGTGCCTCAAAAACCCCTAGAGGTGGGGATGTGGCTGCAGTCACAGGGATCTGCATCGGCATGACTCCTTCCTAGATCCCAACCCACCAGTACCTTCGGGGTAGTCATCGGGGTCGCTGTTCCTCCACCGGACCAGTGGAGGAAGGTTACATCAGAAGTTTGGGTCTTGCAGATAATAGAATAAGGCCATGCTCTAGAACTGGAATTACCTCCAGACCATCCACCTGCCTTCATCCTATTGTAACAGCCCTTTGACTCACCTTGGCTGCTCTAGGGCCCTCAGGGTAGTTCTGAACACACTTCTGAGGGGGCCGGCCTGCGTTCTGCAGTGACAGCTTGTGTGGCATGGTGCCTCAATGGGGTAATGACAAGGGCATCCTGTGGATAAAGAACAGGTTACCACCCCCAGGAAATAGTACCCTGCCCCAACAATATGTTCCCTCACAAATTACAGTTTCCACACTATTGCCCCACACCCCAGCAGCACTCTTCAATAACACAGGGACAGTGAATGAAATGCAAACAGTAACCTTATTTATTGGGGAGGGGAACAAGGAGGAGACTATCAAACACAATTCACTCTAGGCACAATACCTTCCCAGTATCAACCCTTCTCACCACCCTGGAATTGCACCCAGATTGTACCTGTGTGGTGGTGCAGGCCTGGGGTCTTTAGTCGGAGCCCAGTTAAACACAACACCACGCTGGATTGATTATTACTGGCAGACTTGAGTGTCTCTAATAGAGGCAGAATGATTTAACCCAGAATCCTATCTGACAAGCTAACTAAAAGACTCCCCAGAGCCACAGCTGAGGGTACTCACGGTTTGCAGTCCACTCTGAGAGTTCACAGCCAGTTCGTTGCATGGTACCATGGAGGTTTTGATGTAGGTGGTGCACCACCACTGGTGGGAACATAAACTTGATGGTTCCAAGGATGATGAGTTTCACCTGCCTGGCCTTGCCAGCTTCAGCCTATGGGCCTTTGTATACAGACTTCACACAGACAGGCCAGTTTTGTCCTTCTACCCGGTGCATCGATGTCTTCAGTCCAGGGAACCAAGTTTGCTTATGTTCCCCAAACCCTTCCAAGGCACGAGGACCACCCTCAGGACCAACACAGGGCAGCAGTGCTTCCACAGTCTCAAAACCTACAGCCCCTCACCTTGAGGATACTTTCACAGCAGGCGGGTCCTGTCACAGCAGCTTGGATCAACACTTGCAGACTCTTCCCTGGCTGAAATGTCCACTTCACTAATGATTTCTGTGCTATGGTGAGCAGGGATTATTTTCAAAGTCCACAGTCCATCTCTTATTTTCTCAATTCACTGAAGTTCAAACTAGCTGGACTGCTATACACTCTGCTTTTCTCTACTCTGTTTCAGTCTCACAAGCAGCTACTTTTCCTACTGCACTCAGCTTGGCAGATGGAGGTAAGCAGGGTTTGCACAGCCACTTACTGTATTCATGAGAGCAGTCTCTCCTCTCACATCCACTTTGCAGTCCCTCTTGATTTCCAAACTCTTTTGCGCCAAAAACAGCCTTATATTTCCCTGAGCAGCCTCCCTATTATTGCAACTCCCAGGAGATCTCAGGCTGTCTCTGGGTATTTTCTCAGCAGCAACCAGTTTGTAGTTCTTTAGGGAGCTGCCCTTTTGTCTTCCTGGCAGGCTCCTGAGGTCGGGCCTCAGATTATTTAATTTAGACCGTTAACACCACAACTGCTCATAGGACACCTGGCAGAGGTCAGAGGGCCATAGCCCTACCAGGTAAGCCCAAATTAGGGGCTTACATTATCTTCTAGAACACATACTGGTGCTGCTAGAAGATAATAACCTGATCAGAAAGGGCTATAGAACCAGTTCCTTGGGAACAAAGGAACCTGGGCTTCTATTCACGCTACTTCCAACAGTAGTTCCAAAGTGTACAGGACATCTGAGACCCATTCTAGACCTAACAGATCTGAACCTCTTTATTAAATACAAGAAGTTTAGGATAGTCACTGTACAAGGCCTGCTACCACTACTGTAAGTAGGGGACTGGATCTCTTCCTGGGCATGCAGGATGCTTACCTCTCTATCAAGACCTGCCCCTCACAGGAAATACCTCAGGTTTCTTTTCCAGGGAACACTATTAGTGCTGGGTATTGCCCTTTGACTTATCATGGGGCAAAACAGAATGGGGCAAAACCGTAACTGGGTTCAAGAAAGCATCGATAGGCATAAAGGAACCTTAGAGATGGGGAATAAGCCAGAGACCAAGTAGGGTCTGCTGTGATACAGTAGGTAGGGGAAACAGGCCATCAGCGCCTATGTTTCTGTGTTACCATCTGCACCAGGGGTCTTTTCCAAATGTTTAGAAGTAGAGGCCACAGTCCTCGGGAGAGAAGGACTGTGTCTTTCCCCTACCAGATGACTAACTGCTAAAGTCCACTCTGAAGAGCAGCTTTAACAGACTCTGGCATGAACCAGGCAGCTGTTCAATGCCCTTGGGATAATAGTTAATGTGCGAAATTGGTCTTGACCCCCTGTCAGCACTTACAGGACATAGAGAGGCAGTCTTGGACACAGCCCAGGCTTAGCCTTCCTGCCCCAGGACAGGGCCGAACCCTGACTGCACAGGCCTAGATGGTATACAAGAACAGGCATGTCACAGCCAGGACATTCCTGAGACTATTGCCTGATGGCAACAGCCATTGTTACAGTACCACTGGTCAGGCTGCATATGAGGATTCCCAGTGGACATTAGGGTCCATTGGGACCAACCACTGATGACCTAGAGCAGAAGGTTTGGTAACCTCTCCTGTCCAAAAGGTGCTTCAGTGGTGGATGGAACCCAACCTTTTGTTGAAGGGGTTCCTTTCCAGATCCCCTCCTCTCATCAGACCTTCAACAGATGCCTGTGTGATGGGCTGGGAGCTACATCTGGGGCCTCATCAGACACAGGAACATGCACAAAGTGGAGAGCCCTTCCACATAAACGTCTTAGAAATGAGGGCTGTTCTGTATGATCTGCAAACCTTCCAGACCCATCTATGCCCAGGACCTCTGATGGTGCAAATAGACTATATCAGTGTGGTGCACTACGTAAACAAGCAAGGGGAACTCACTCCTACCCCTATGCAGGGAAGCAATGAGTGTTTGGTATTGGGCTCTAGAACACAGTCTAGGACTGTCTGCAGTTCGTGTTCTGGGCATCAAAATGTCTTGGAAGACAGGCTAAGGCGGTTGCAGTTCAGGATGCATGAGTGAACTGCTGACCTCAGTAGCATCCCACCTAGCAACTCGCTCTTTGCTTTCTGCTACTCATTCCATGGCCTGGAGTTTTCTGGTGAGATGCGTTGTCCCTCTCTTTAAAGCGGAGGTTCATTTATGCCTTTCCTCCTTCCTCTAATCCAAGTGTGCTAATCAAGCTCCAAAATGGAAGGGCAACTCTGATACTCATTGCTCCCCTTTGGCCTTGTCAGATCTGGTTCCCTTTTCTGCAGCAATTGGCCATGGAACCACCAGTGTCTCTGCCCTGTGCAAGGGCTTACTATCACAGGAACAGGGAACCCTGGTCCATCTGGACCTCAAGTCACTTCATCTCCATACTTGGCTCCTGAAGGCATAGCCATTACTAGATTTAGGGTGCCTCAAAAGGTGACTGTTGTTCTGGTGGCTGCCAGAAAACCTTCCAAAGGCACTTATTCCATGAAGTGGAAAAGGGTTGCTTTGTGGGCTGCTGCTTATTGACTGGATCCTTTTACATATCCAGTAAATCAGGTTCTGGAGTATTTGATGTCCTTGTCAGATGCAGGATTGCAATACTCTTTTATCAAAGCGCATTTGGCTGCCATTTCAGCTTTCCATGTGCCTATTGATGGTTGTACAGTTGCTTAACTGGAGTGGCCCATACATTTTGAGAGACATTCTGCATTTGACACCTCCTATCCACAATCCAGTCCCAGTTTGGGACCTGAATTTTGTGTTAGAAAAGGCTTACTTGGTTTCTTTTGAGCCAGCCTGGCTGTGACTTGTGGCTCTCGCTTCCTTTCTTGGAAAGTGTTATTTTTAGTTGCTATTGCTTCACTCAAAGGATTTCAGACCTTCAGGCTGTAATGTTTAAGCCTCCTTATTTGATATTCCACAAAGACAAGGTGTCTTTATGTACTAATCCAAGTTTCTTCCTAAGTTGGTGTTTGAGTTTACTTTACATTAAACTATCCACCCAGTTTATTTTCCTCGCATGCCAATCCAGTGAAGCATTGCTCCATACTTTAGATGTACATAGAATACTGGGGTACTATATACACCGCACAAAGGAATGCAGGAAATTTCACAACTTTTGTTTCCTTCACCTATGGGAAAGAGGGCGTACTTGTTTCTAAGCAGTGCCTGTCCAGATGGTTGGCCAACTGTATTACTTTTATAAGAAGTACAATAAGCAACTTCCTGGTGGCGTTTGTGGTCATTCTACCAGAGGCATGGCTACTTCTGTTACCTGTTTCAAGAATTTGTCTGTTGCAGAAATCTGTGCAGCTGCCACCTGGAGTCCTGTGCTTACCTTCACTAAACACTACAGTCTGGACATTGGCTCTCAAAAAGGGCAGGTTTTGATGTAGTTGTACAGTACTTCAGGGCCTCCTTTCATAGGCCTGTAGGTTCCAGCCACCCAGACTGCTTTATTGTCAGTACTGTTTGGTACTCATTCCACAGGTGTGACCTGTTTAAAGAGATACCCTCAAGAAGATAGAACAGTTACGTACTTACCATTACAGGAAGATCTTCAGAGAATCTGTTTCATCAGGTCACCTGTACCACTCTCCATCCCCTAGCTCTGTAACTCTTTTTTTTTTATTTCTTTTATTTAGACTGGGAGTAAAGTGAGGTCCCATCGTGGTCTGTGGGGGGATAAATTGAGAGGACCACTATTTCTGTGTCAATTCAATGTTTTCTCCCAAATAATCTCCCCACTCTAGCTATAGTGAACACCAAAATGGTGTCAATCTGGGACAAACCAAAATACATGGACCATGTCAGCTAACATACAGTTACAACCTCCAGCAGGCGCCATATGATGGGAGATATTTTGTTAATATTGCTGGGGATCGGAAGTATCGTGAGCAGGATTTCCATCAAACCCCTCCAAATGTTGGAAGAAGTTATCTTAATAGCTTTCAAAGTCACTTGCTGCCAGACTGAGAAAGGAACCGCAAATCAGGTCCCTATTCCAGACTTCCAGGACCGATAATGAAGAATCCCCCATGAAGCCATTAGCATTTTGTGTAGATGACCAATTAATTTCTCCCATATTTTGCCCTCCAGGGTATCTTTTAATAGAATCCAAAGAGATGGAGAAGAAGAAGGTGGAGGAGGGCATACCGAAATGTTCCTCTGTCAGAAATATAGTTTCTCACCTGAGTGTATCGAAATAGGTCTCTATCAGGAGAGAAACAGTATTTTGAAGGTCTAAAAGGAACCTAATACCAGTGGTGTCAAGAAACTGGTAAAATAATTAAGGCCCAATCTCTCCAGAGTGAAAAGTAGTGTCCAAACTAGCAGGGAGGAAGTTTTCATCAGCCGATATCAGGTGGAAAAAAAAGTTATTTGTTTTAATGCTTTATGTTGTTTGACCCTGTACCATATCTTCAGGATCTGTGCAGTAAATATTGTATAATCTCTCAAAGGAGGCGTGCCTCTAGAAGCAAAACTACTTTCTTGATATCATATAGGTAATTAATCAATAACTCAATGTACTTCCAAACACAGAAGTCGAGGTGAAAGCCAGATTATTAGAATTTTAAGGAAGGCTGCTTTGCATATAAACTAAAGTTTGGGAGGTTTACTCCTCCCTGGTCCACTGAGGGCAAGGCAGTGAGAATTGTACCTGGTCTCTGACCCTCCCAAACAAAAGAAGAGATAATTTTGTTCCAAGACTTAAGGTAGTAATTAGCTGGGAAGATTGTGACATTCGAAAAAGATACAATAACCTGGAGAGGATATTTAAGTGGATCATCTCTATATGCTGGAAGAAGGTTAGTCTAAGCTTTCCCATTTTTTAGGTCCTCCTGAATCTGAACTGATATTGGCTCATAGTTCACCAATTACATATGTAGCATGTTAATTGGGCTATGTATTCCAATATATTTTATTTTATTTTAGTGCATCTCCATTTTAAGGAGAGCATTTCTCAGAGTACTAGAGGGTTGGAAGTAAAACATTAAGGCTTCAGTTTTGGAGATATTTAATTTAAAATTGGCTAATCTTTCATAATCCTGAAGAAGGTCCCATGCTGCTGGTAGAGAGGATTCTGGGAGAGAAGAGTGAGAAGAATATCATTGGCAAACAACGCTACCTTATAGCTTTTTTGGCTGAGGGGATTCCCTCAATTTGAGGGTCGGACTGTAAGGCTAATGCTAGGGCTCAATATATAGGGCAAAAGTCTGGAGAGGGACATCCCTGTCTGGTACCCTGGCGCAAAAGAATGGGGTGGAGAAGGTCCCATTAATCCTAATATAAGCTCTTGTGTGGTCATAGAGACACTGGAGCAAAGAGAGAAAGGAAAGGGGAACAACAGGGCCTTGAGGGCATCCCAAAGAAACTCCATGAGACCCTGTCAAAAACTTTTCAGCATCTAGACTTAATAAAGCCATAGGTATTTGTCTATTGTGGTATGTTCGAGCAATAGCATAGTAAACCCTAATATTGTCTGATGTGTTTCTAACTGACAACTGGACTGGTCAGGTGGATAAGATCTGGAAGAATGGTCTCTAGTCTTGTGGCCCATATGGTCAGAAGATTTTATAGTCTATGTTCAGGAGGGAGACCGTAAGAAGATGATTAGTAGGCTCCTTATCTGGTTTAAGGATTGGGGTTGTATTAGCATATCTCCAAGAAGGTGGGGGAGGTTCCCTTCCTTAATGGCACTATAAGTCAGAAGGAGGGGTTAAAAGAAGCCCGAGAATCTCTGGTACCATTCTGCAGAAAATCTGTCCACCCCAGGACACTTGTGCCGAAGAGCCTTTATATGGGCAATAACCTCATCAGAGCCTATTGGGGCTTCAAAGAGGACCTTTGGGATTCTGAAAAGGTGGGGAGGAAAGACTGGAGAAAAACTTTCCTGTCCTCGGGGGGTGAGGGGAGGAATATAGGGGATTGGTAATAGGAAAGAAGGAAGAACAAATAGGTCGTCCGAATTCGATATTCTCTTAGTTACTGGGTGTTTTAACTTTTAGGATAGTTGCCACTTGTCTCTAGCAATGGAGTTTGCATTACATGCAGGAACCCTGGGTTCCTCCTGTAATAATTGAGCTCTATAACCCCTGTCTCTTCTCCAGGATGGTCTACCTGCTGTTTCCAGCCTTGCCTGGTAGGCAGAACCATAAGCTCTCTTGGTTCCCTAGAGAATGGTCCACTGAGCATGATCTCTGATGGGGAACTGAGGAGGAAGGGCCACACACATTTATATGGGAAGTGCTGACATAGGATGTTGTTGTGGGTAGCCCTAGCGGACTGCTTGCCAAAGATTTCCTTGTGTGGTCCTAGTGCCTGGTGGCTTTAATTCCATAGGTGCAGCCTGAAGAAAGAGATTTTCTGAAAGATCTACTGTTACGGTAAATATGTAACTGTTCTGTTTTGTGCATTGTATGCAATACTGCTTTCAGGCCTGTTGCCCTCATTTGCTGCCTTCACACTTCGTTCCACTCTCTTGGTGGTGGCTTCAGTCTGTCGGTCTGGTTCACTCTTATCTTTTCCATTGGAATGTCCCAGTCTTTCAGGGCTGCTGTGGCTTTCTCAGCAATATTATACAACAATGGTATCCTCCAGAAAATTCTAATGATTGCGGATATGGAGTTTAAAACTTTATTTGCTTGGCATTAAGGGTTCGGATAACATCCCATATTGCATACGTTTTCTTTGTATATTTGGGGGTAGTCTTGATTAAAGAAGAGGCATGCTAGATTAAATATCCTTTTGCCAGACTAATTTTAGAACTTCTCCTTTGGTTTCAAAATTTCTAAATTTTACTACGAGTAGGGCGTGGTTTAGCCTATTGGTCCATTGTTTTGGGGAAGAAAGCCCTATATGTCCTCCCAGTTCTGATCCGGAAAGTAGAAGGAAGGCCTTTAAAGAGACCCATTAAAATCTCACATATGGCCAGTGTCTTAGTCCTCTTTATTTATTTATTGAAATGTTTCACCAGGAAAGGCACTGAACAACAAGTTGCTCGTCTCTAAGGTGGGGGTGGGGATTACAATTGGAAGTTGACTTTACATACAGTTTGCATTTAACATGAGTAAGAAAATACATTTATCATGACTGAGAAAATAGATGTACAATTTCATATAGTTTGCATTTAACATGAGTGGGAATATACATTTAGCGTGAGGAAGAAAATAGACATCCAGTTACATTTGTAGCATGACATACAGTTCAATTTAACAAGCCTGTGGAATAAACATACAATTACATACCTGTGGATCATAGAATAAATTTTAATGCAGCCGTGGGCCAACTCCTTGCAGGATTAAGGTCACACTCAAGAGACAAGGGTTTGGCAGTTTATAGGCAATGGGAAGAACATTATTTAAGAGGGACAAGGGTGGGCAGGGTAAGGCAGCTGGGGAGTTGAGGCTTAAAGAAGGGGGGCAAATGAAAGAGCAAGTGAGTAACAACAATTGTGAGGCACGTTAACATTTTCACTTTCCACTGCTAAAAATTAGAAAATAAACTGAGACTCAAGATCAACTGATGGCTTAATAATAAGCAAAACAAAGACTAAGATGGGTGACCGGCGTTTTCCGTCCAGGCCCCCAAACATTGGAATCCCTTCCTTCGGACTTAAAAACAGTATAAGTCATACTCTGTTCAAAACTAATTTGAAATGCCATCTTTTAAGCAATTGCAATGTTCTTGTTATGTTAGCTGATACACTGTATGTTTATACATTGCTGTGCTATGTTTTATTGTATTGTAACATGTTTGTCAATCTATCCTAAACGTTTATAACATTTTGTAACATGTTTGAACCTAATTGTGCATATTTACTATCTTGACTGTTAAAAGCGGTCTCAGGTCGCATATGAAAAGGGCCTCAGTCCCATATGTTTACCCGATAAAAGTTAAAATAAAAATAAACATAAGGCTAGTGCAAGTTGGAGCAACAAAAGAGAACAAAAGTTTACATTCCTTGGCTCCAGTGAACTAATTACATTTAAGTGCAGAAGGGTAGAGGGAGGGGCATGAGAGGGGAGGGGAGGATTGGTTAGTGAAGGACAAAACACTCTAAGAGCTGGACCCTCTGGTAAGCAGAGAGCCCTGCAGTGCCTGATGGGCGGTGACTTTGAGCATGTGGTAAGGAGGGTGAAAAGGCAGGGACATGTTGTTTAGGTAGGTGGATGCAGTATGAGTGAGGGTAAGATTAATGGATAAGGAAGGAAGAGATTTGCTTAAATTTTGAATTTTTTTTAAACGTAAATGTAAACTTTATTTTACTGTTGTGGGGAGGCATTTTAAATTGAGGAGTAAAGGGAGCTCAACAGCTACCCTGTTGACCAAGCTGTGATGTTGCGGAAGTTCCTAGGTGATTTCTTTGAAGCCGAGCTCCAGGACGAGAGACGGTATGGGTTCATCTCAGGAGGTCCTGTCAAACCAACCTGATCAACTTCTTTGACTGGGTAATGAAGGCAACGGACAAGGGTCAGAAAATTGAAATTCTGTGTTTGGTTTCAGCAAGATCAGAAAGTTAGAGGACCTGGAGCAGGAACAAATTAACCAGGTGGGTGACAAGCTGACTCAGCGGTAGGACCCAGAGGGTGGTGGTGGGGTGGAGTGGGGAACTCTCAGGAATAAGGGAAGTTTTTTTATTTAGTATACTTTTCTACCCTGTACTCCCACCCGCCCCTTTGGTCCATTACCCTGCCCAGTCCAATCACCAGCCATCCCTGGGACTTACCTTGCTCCTTGTTCCCTGTGGATAATCCCTCCCTATGGTAAGAGCTGCCTGGGAGCTGCCTCATACCCATGGACAGAGTTGAAGTGTCAGTGGGGTGTGAGAGCCTCAGTCAATGGTGCAGGATCTGCGGCAGGGCAGGAACAGCATCCTGTTCAGTCTGGAGGGTTGCTTTTCTGCCCACCCGGACATTGTAGAGATGGTGCATCTGACACTTAGACATCAGCGATGACATTCCCCTCCCTGATTACACTGCCACCTGACATCACCCAGATGGTACTATTGCAGCGGAGACCAGGAGCCCTCCCTGAGGAGGTAAGCATCCATGGGACACTCAACCATCCTCCCATAGCTGACCCTCCAGAAACCTAGATTCGTTCCGAACTCAGGTCTGTGGCATCGCTGGCAGTAGCACTTACCACCGCTAATGAACCAGCCTAGGAATAAAAAAGTTACAAGTGGTGTCCTGCAGGGGTCAGTGCTCAGCCCCATTGCTGCTTAATGTGTTCATTGATGACATTGAGGGTGGCATTATAGGCAAGATCTGCCTCTTTGCAGATGACACCAAGTTCAGTGGAAGGGTGGACAAAGGCGAAGGAGTGCAGGACCTAAGGAGGGCCTGGTGAAACTAGAGAGGTGGTCGGTATGTGGCAGTTAGGGTTGGTAAGGTCATGTACATAGGAAGGAAGAACCTGAGGGCTAAGTACAGTCTCGGGGGGGTGGTAAGGTCACTGAATCAGAGGAGGAAAAGACTTGGGGATAGCCATCACCAGTGACCTTAAACAGGCTGTGCAGAGTAGGAGAGCAGCAGTCAAGGCAAGCGGAATGTCAGGCTATATTGTTAGAGGATCATGGGCAGAAAGGAGGGGTTATACTGCCACTGTACAGATCCTGGTGTGTCTGCACCTGGAGTATGGCGTGCAATACTGGAGCACCTACATGGAACAAGATGTCAACCAGCTTGAAGCACTGTAGAGGAGGCGACAAAATGGTTCGAGGACAGTAGGGCAGGACATATGAGGACAGGCTGAGAGGAACTTAATATGTACTTGGCTGGCCTGCTTGCACACGGTAGGGCTGTCATTCGTGGTGCCGATGACCCGGGATTGGGAACAAGCCAGACTGTTTGAGGGTCAGTTGGGATGGGGAGGAGGAGGTGTCAATGGACTGCTGTCTCCTCCAGAATGGGTGGGTTGAGGAGGCTGGCAACAGTCAGACTTCTGGCAGTAGCTAGAGTCAGTGTGCTCAACATCTAGTGCACATCACGGTCTCGGACTCCGGGCATTGGCATTCACTCACGGGAGTGTGTGTGACATACCTCTGATGCCATTGCCTCCCAGTCTTGGGGAATTGGCAACCACAAGAGAAAAATTCCTTTGGGCGAGGCAGCTGGATGACACCAGGACCCACAGCTGCCTCTCCTCCCAAAACGATGCCCGCATAAGGTTTGAAAGGGTCCGGGTGATATTGGTCTCCCTATGGGAGCCCTCCATGAGGGTTAACTCATGGTTCTTACAGACTGGGCAGCTGGGGCAGTGCCGGTGGGAGGGCATCACAAGGTGTCCTTGGCAGATATGGGGTACAACCCCACCCTGGCTGGAGTGTCAGAAACAGAGTTGAAAAATACAAAAAACAAGTACTCACTCGAGGAGAGGAGGAGAGGGGACATGATTGAACCTTCAAGTACCTGAGAGGTATAAACAATGTGGATAGCAGTGAACCTTTCTGTCTCATTGAAAATAATACCACAAGGGGCACTATTATAAGCTGGCAGGGAAGGTTAAAGAAGGTGGTCAGGAGACCATTCTTTACAGACAGGGTGTTGGGATGAAGTGAACTCCTTCTGGGGTCAACACTCAAAACACAATGGGGTGATTTCAAAGAGGGTGGGACAGGGTAAAGGGAAGAGTCACAATTGGTGGGGAGGGGTGAGCAGGTCCACTGTAATCTGTGGATCAGGGACACCACAGTCGAGAAGCAGACTTGGTTGACCATAAGGCCTTCTTCTGCTGGCTTGTTTGTATGTTCATATATTTTTGTAACTGCTGTTTTGCTGTGCTAAGTTGTAACACTAGCAGCTGTTGTCCTCCCTGGGACCCTGATGAAAACAAGGTGCTGAATCTCATGTGATTATCCCAGTTGGAGAAATTTCAAATACATAAATCAGTAGCTCAAAACAGGTATGTGCGATTGTGGCTCTGAATTCACTGAAATAATCTGGTGCAGAAATCACATAGAACCGTAACTCAGATGGACATAGAGTCCGGTAACCCATCCACCACATTTGTGGCATATGAACATCAGAAGTGCCAGCAGAAACAGGCCTCATGGTCTATCAAGTCTGCTCGAGTGTGTGGCTAGCCCTGCATCACACAACTGCCCCTCCGCCCCCTTCCCAGTATCCTTCCCTTCCCTGTACCAACCTCTCTTGAAACTGCCCACCATCTTACAGGACACTATCTCACCTGGTAGGTGTTCCATTTGTTCACCACTCTTTCCGTGAAAAATGTCTCCTCATCTCCTCTGAACTCCCCCAATCTCAGTCCATGCCTCTCGTGTCCCTCCCCTTCTCATCTGAAAATCCCTTCTGTGTTGGTCTTGTTTATCCCTTCAGATGCTTAAAGGTCTCAATCATATCCCCATCCTCCTCTTCTCCAGTGAATACATAGTCATCTCTCCCAGCCTGTCCTTGTAGGACTTGCTCTCCAATCCCTGGATCATCTTTGTGACTCTCTGCTGCACCCCTCCAACAATCTGATGTCCTTCTTCAGGAATGGGTGCCAGTACTGCATGCAGTACTCCAGGTGGGCCTGACCAATGACCTATACTGGGGCAAGATAACATCGCTCCTTCTGGAGGAGATCCGTCTTGCATTACACCCCAGCATTTTGTTGGCTTTTGCTGCTGCCTTCCTGCACTGAGCAGAGTTGTTGATGCTCCTGTAATGATCACTCCTAGGTCCTTCTCCTCTGTGGAGCTCCCCAACTGTACCCCATTCAAGTAATAATCCCTCCCTGGTTCCTGGCTCTGAAGTGCAGAACCTTGCACTTCTTGCGTTGAACTCAACTGCTATGTCTCTGCCCACTCCTGCAGCTTAGTCAGGTCCTCCTGCAACCTTCCACCCCTCCACATCATCAACCACAGCTCCCATCTTGGTATCATCTGTGAACAAGCTGATATTGCTCTGGATATTGTGTGAGATATCTGCAATAAAATCCAAAACAGCACTGGTCCCAAGTACCGATCTCTGTGGTACCCTGCTAGTCACCGCTCTCAGTGACAAGAGGTCTCCCACCACCACCACCACCCTTTGCTGCCTTCCCTTTAGCCAGTTTGTGATCCATTTCACTATTTTGACCCACCCCACATATTCAGTTTCCCCCAACCTCCCATGCAGCACTGAATCAAAGACCTTGCTGAAGTCCAAATACCGGACATCTACTGCATGACCCTTGTTCAGTTCCCGTGTCACCAAGTTGTAGTATTCTTCAAAGTTTGTTTGGCGGTTGCCCACTATAAACCCATGTTGTTGACCATCCTGGAGACCGTTTTCCTCTAAAACTCACTAGCCTCTCTATTAGCATGATCTCCATGAGCTTTCCCACAATCGATGTGAGGCTCACTGGCCTTTAGTTTCTGGTTCATTCTTTGGGCCACTTTTGGATGGGCACCACATGGGCCATTCTCCAGTCCTGTGGTACAATTCCATGTCCAGGAGGTATTGAACAGGTCGGCCAGTGGCCTGCAAGTACTCACCAACTCCCTTAGTACCCTAGGGTGAATGCCATCAGGTTCTGGTGCCTTGTCCACCCCTACCTCGACCCCAATTCCTACATCTATCATCCCCACCGCCAGCCCCCACCTGGGGTATCTGTCCCCTTCTGCGTGAATACAGAGCAGAAGTATTCATTTAGTGCCTTTGCCTGCTCCGCCTTTCTCCCCCATCCTTCTTAATCCTCACCAGCTGATTCTTGCCCTTTCTTCTCTCTCCGATATAGCGGAAGAAGTATTTTTCTCACTTTTAATTCCCTGTGCCAGTCTCAGCTCCCTGGATGCCTTGGCCGCCCTGACCAGTCTGATGATCACCCTGAACTTCTCCATGTACGTATCCTTATTGTCACCCCTCCCTATTTCCTGTACTTTCTAACGTTGCCCTGTTGGCCTCTTTTAATGTCTTTATAAGTAACATTGCAGAGGGACTGGAAGGAAAAGTAAGTCTCTTTGCAGATGACACAAGATCTGCAACAGGGTTGATACACAAGGTGGGGTGGAAAGGATGAAAAGGGACTTAGCAAGGTTGGAGGAATGGCCAAATGTATGGCAGCTTAGATTCAATGCAAAGAAGTGCAAGTAATGCACCTGGGAAACAAAAACCCAGGAGAAGAGTACACAATGGGGATGAGATACTGACAACAAAAATGGAAAGGAGCTGGGGGTGAGTCGTATCAGATGACCTAAAGGTGGGCCAGCAATGTGAGAAGGCAGTAAGGAGGCTGGGGGATACTGAGATGCATAGAAGAGGCATCACCAGTAGAAAACAAGAAGTTGTTGGCCCTCTGTACAGACAGTTGGTAAGACCATATCTGGAGTACTGTGTACATTCTGGGGACCCCATCTCTGCAAAGACATAGACAGGGTGGAAGCTGTCCAGAAGAGGGCAACCAAAATGGTGCAGGGTCTGCATCAGAAGACATATGAAGAAAGACTAAAGGAGCTTAAGATGTATAGCCTCGAGGAAAGGAGGAGAGGGGTACATGACAGAAACTTTCAAATACCTCAAGGGAATCAACAAAGTCCAAGAGGGTAGCATCTTTCAGAAAAAGAGATGTGCAAGAACAAGGGGCAGTTCCTTTGCCCTTCCTTCTTAGCTTTCTTCCTAGTGCAAAACTGGTTGCCTCCACCAACCCTTCCTTTATGATGTCCCATTTCTGGTCTGCATCGATGTGTGGTTGCATTCCTGCCATGAGCCTACCCAAATTTCCTCCATCTTCTTAAAGTCCACCCTAAACTGAATCACTTTTGTACCTGTGCCCCTGTTTCCCTCCCCATGTTGAGCATGAATCACACCGAATAGTGGTCACTACCAGCCAGTAGTTCCTCCTTTCCAGATTCCTTACAGCATCCCATTATCCAGTAGAAGGTCCAGAGTTCTTTGTAACCAAGTCGACCCCTAGACCAGCTGTGTCAGAAAGCTGTCTTGAAATGCTTTAGCAGGACCCACCCCTGCACTCATGGTGGATGGGTGCCCACTCCACCCTGGTTGGTTGAAGTCCCCACCACCACTGTGCTCCCCTTCCTGCAGACTCTCCTAATTTGTTCAGTTAATTCCCTATTCAGGTCAATCCCTGAGCGGTGGCCTGTATATCACCCTCATTCTCAGTGTCCTATTCTTTGCATCTTGGAACTGCATCCATAGTGCTTCTGTCCTCCACTCCTCTGCTTCCTCCCTTACACAACTTATCCCTTCCTTTAGATAGATCACCACTCCCCCGCCATTCCCCTTAGCCCTATCCTTTCTGAATAACCTGAACCCGGGATCATCATATCCCAGTCCTGGTACTGGGTGGCCCACTTTTCCGTGATGGCCACAATGTCCACTGCTGCCAAGAGAGCCTGTAACTCCACTGCTCTATTCCTTAGGCATCTTGCATTCAGAGAGACCACCCTCCAGCCTGTCTCCTCCCCCCTACCCTACCCCTGTTCTTCCCTCCATCCCTCCCTGTGCTGTTTCCCCAAGGCCTTTACTCATAACTAGGAGGTCGCTCACTAGGCACCCCTTTCCTGTCAGTTTGCCACCGCCACCCTCCTAGCTTAAATCCACCTTCGTTGATACATACCTCTCTATCCCCTGTTTTAGTATTCCCTTCCTCCTGCTCAAATGTAACTTGTCCCCTGCATAGGTCACTATTGCCCCAGGTCCTGCCCCAGTCAGACACTAATCTGTACTCCCTGATACAGCATCAATCCCTGAGCCACTCATTGAACTCCTCTATCCTTTTTTCTAACTGTACTCACACATGGTACCAGGGTACCTCATAGAATGCCATCGCCCCCCACCTCCTGCCACCCAACTCCTCGACCTCCCCTTTACCACCTCTTCCATCTCCCCCACCATGTCATTTGTACCCATGTGCATCATTATGTGAGGTTTTCCATCCCTCCATGTGCACATGAGAAGTGCCTGCTCCACCTGCCCGTGGTCAATCTCGGAATAGCCTCAACCCAGATGCGACCGTTCCTTTCTCCTCTTCTGCCCCATCTGACCCCTTTCAGTATAGAATCCCCAGCACTAGTAACCCCATCTTCTTGTCCCATAATCCCTCCTCCTGTTTTTGCTGTCCACCTTTCCAGAGTTCACACTGCCCTGATCCTTATTACCTCTATCTACGGCTCCTACATCTCCCCCTCCCCGTTTCCGCCTTTCCCTCTGCCTCTACCCTGCTCTTCCCCTCCCTTCTTCCTTTCTCAGCCTGACTCCTGGGCCTTCACTACCCTTCTCCTCCCTCCTCCCATGATCTCTGACACCTCACTACCACCTCTGATGCCAACACTGCAAACCTATTGCTAGCTACCCCCACAATGGTGTCCATCTCTCCTTCCCCTGTCCTGAGCCTTCCTCCACTTGCTGCACCTCTGTTCTCCTCACCCCATCCTCCTCCCTACATCAGGATTTAGCCCTGCTGTTTCTCCCAGCTACTCCTCTCAGGTCCTCCTGCCCCAGCCCCCACCAGCTCCCTCCAGAGCCCCTGTACCTCTTCTTCCAGTCTCCTCAGCCTGTAACAAATTGGACAACCTCCCAGTTTCCATAGTATATTCATCAAACAACCACCCCACAACCATTGCACCTCACTATCCTCCTGTGCCTGCCACCCTCACTCCATGGTGCCCCCATTCCATCCACTATTCCTATGTTTCCTGCCTCCTTTATTTGTGCCCCTCCACCCCTCAATGAGATCCCCCACAATGCCCCATTTCCATCCTTTCATAATTCACACTTAACTTAAACGTAACCTCAATTCCTTATCACCCAGTCTGTACAGCAATAGCTGGATACCTATATGTCCCTACAAGCTTGCTTCCAAGTCCTTCTTTACCCTGTCGGTTCCTAGCTTGCTAGCTCAGTAGCTCTAGTTAACACATTTATACATGACTTTGTCAGTTTGAACTTTAGACTTTCAACTTTGAAATATGCAGTTACCCTTCCTTAACCCAAGCTTGTCAGTTTGACTTTCAAACTTGCAACTTTAAAACATTTAAACCCTAAAATCCAACTAGTAAAAGCTTGAGTGTCTTAACTTTTCACCACGTGACTGTTAGCTCTAGGAGTTAGTTCTTATGGGTAGTTTGCAATTCCCAAGTTTCTCTTCAAACCCAACCCCCAGTGGCTTTCCAGTATTTCAAGGGGGCGCTTTACCCAGACAACCGTCCTCCTGAAAATCAGTTACAGAGTTAAGAAAGCTTTAACCTACTCCCAAACCAACCACAAACTCACAAAAATCAGTTACAGAGTTAAAGAAAGCTTTAACCTACTCCCAAACCAACAGCAAATTCATAAAAATCAGTTACAGAGTTAAAGAACTTTAACCTACTCCCAAACCAACAGCAAACTCAGAACAAAAAATCAGTTAGAGTTAAATAAAGATTTAGACTAATCCCAAATCAACAGCAAAACTCACCCTCCTACCTCTCCCACAGCAAGCAGGCATATTGGCATTGGCACACCGATAAATACATCTAAAAGCTGGAGCTCTTACTATGCAAATTATATTTATTCACATTAAAAAGCCTTTAAGCATTATCACATAATCTCTTGAACTCAGGAAAATCTCAGACGAAACAAACTACAGTTTTGTGTTTTTACAGGGTCCCATAACACAGACCTCTGCTCACCAGTGTTATTTATTTTATTTTATTTATTGAAATGTTTCACCTGGAAGGCACACTGAGCAACAAGTTGCTGATCTCCCGGTGTGACCTGGGGGTAGAGAACAATGGGATAAAATACAGAGAAATGTTACAATGTTGGAATACAATTTGCTTACTTGCATACAATGAGAGCAGGAGAGATTACAGGTGGATAACATTGGATAACAATGCAGCAGTTAAGTATAGCAGATATGAAGACACATATAGCAAATTGGCAACAGTTGGTGACAGTTGGTAACACTGGAACACATATAATAACTAGCAACAGTATGTAGTACTAGATGGTCAGGTGACCCAATAGTAATTGGTAGCCATTAGTGTAACATAGATATTTAAGATTTACAGTAATTGTAGTAAAGAAAGGAAGAATGGAAGGAGGAATGAAAAATTGTGGAGGGCAGAATGAAAGAAGGAAAGGAAATTTATGGAGAGGCATGAGACAGAACACGATTTTTGGGAAAACAGAGATGACAGGGTGGACTAAAGTGCATATAAGAGTAATGTAGAGGTAGGTTATAAGTGCACATCTGGCACTTGGGTTAATATCCCAGTACTGACACTGTAGTGCAGCATGAGAGGGTGCTGCACTTCTGAGGTGCCGTCTTTCGGATGAGACGTTAAACCGAGGTCCCATCTGCCTGGATTGGTGGTAGTTCAGGTGGATGTTAAAGATCCCATGGCACTTATTGAAAGAGTAGGAATTTCCCGGTGTCCTAGTCAAATTTCCCTCATTCACTAAAATACCACCAACAGCTTAATCTGGTTCAAGGTCAGTTGGCATTCATCTGTATCCCCTCCCGTCGTGCCTGAAAATAGGCAGGATTTGTCTAGTGCACTTACCCGGTCAACAAAAGCTAAAATAAAATAAAAAAAAAAATAATTGAGTGTAGGGGTAAGCCAGTGTTAGCTAGTTAACGGAAGGGGTTAGGAGGAGAGGAGTAGTGTGTGGCAGGGTGATGGAAGAGGTATTGTAGGTGGGGGTATCCAAGGGGGAGGAGTTGAAATTCAACAGTGTCCTATTATCCCTATCAGCCCTACTGGTAGGACACAGGTTATAGGCAGTGAGGTTATTTATATAGTGATACGAGGTGTTGGGAGGATGTTGAGGGAGGAGGTAGTAGAGGTCAACTATAGTGGGGTGGTGGTACCACCAGCGTGCTGGGTGACCCTGCCTGCACAAGGCAATGATCGAGTAGTGACTGAGGGGTGCAGTAAAAGGAGAAATAGTGGAAAAGGGTAAAGTTGTTGCCCACCTTGCGCTTATGGATCCTGCCTGCACAAGGCAGTGATCGAGTTCACAAGAGGGAGATAGATTAAGGGTAGAGAAGAAGGGGAGGAACACTTTAGGAGGAGGAGAGTGGGGACTAGGAGCAGCACGATCAGAGGAAAATAGGTATGGTTGGGAGCAGGCATATGGTAATATGGGCTTAGGGAGGTGGCGGAGGGATTAGGGAGGATCATGACAGGCACAGGAAGGGCAAGGAAGTTCTTGAGGCAAAATTAATGGAGTAGCAAGAGGATAAGTGGTGAATTTGAGGGTGAAGTGAATTCCAGATTTTTGAGAGGTGATAAGAATAACCTGACTGGCCAGTAAGGGTGGAGCAGCGTGGGACCACCAGGGTTTGTGAGTTGGTAGATCTTAGGGAGTGGGAAGGGGGTGGTTGTAAAGGCGGGGGAGATGGGAGGAAGTTCACCCAGCCAGTGCTTGGAGGTGAGTGTCGCACTGAGAGAGGCGTCGGTTGGGAAGGGAAGGATGGGGCATGGTAGAGATCACAATAATGAGTGCAGAGGGAGCTTCAGGGGCAAAATGGCAAAAGGAGTTGAAGAGGGTATCTAGTCTGGCCAGGGAGGAAATAGGGGTATCACAGTAGACTGCATCACTGTAGTCAAAGATAGGTAGGATCATCTTCTGACAATCTCATGCTCAGCCATGGGTGGGATACAGGCATGGTTCCTGAATAAGGCACCGATCTTGGGATGCAATTTTTCTGAATGGCGTCAGTATGACCAGAGAAGTTCAGGTGCTGGTCCAGCCAGATACTTAAATAGCTGAAGGAGGATGTGTCCTCGAGTAAAGTCACATCAAGGGTGTGGAAGAGGTAGAGAAACCTGGTAAGTCTCTGCCTGATGCCAAGGTCATGGAGACTTGTTTTTTGGCATCGAGATAGTTGGTGGTTTGCAAACAACGCTGAACTTTGTCAAGATGTGCTGCAAGTTGGATGCAACCTCGTGGGGCAGGAGCCAGATGCATACAAGACTCTATCATCAGCGACATGTGAAGGGAGAGAAGGTGGATGGGAGATCATGAAAAATAGAGAATAGCATTGGCCTAACACTGATCCCTGAGGGACGCCAGTTCTTATTGGGAGGGGTGGGGAAATTGAGTCTGAGATCTTAACTGATTGGGTTCTGCCAGTGAGGTATGCCTTAGAACCAGTCTGTGGCTAAGGGGATAGCCCAGTTATTGATAAGGTGTCAAGGAGAAGGGTGGGAGACTATGCGAAGGGTTTGGCCAGATAGACAAAATGGCTGAGTTGATTTGGCCATTGTCCATTCCCATGAGGATAGAATCAGTGAAGCGAAGAAGGAGGTGGTGGTAAAGTGATTTTTCCTGAAGCTAGATTGATAAGGGGTGAAGAAGGATGAGTCGTAGAGGTAAGCGGTGAGCTGGGAGATGGCTAGGTGTTCCTGAAGTTTGGCAAGGGTAGAGAAAAGAGATGGGGTGGTAGTTGCCAGGAGATGGGGTCTCCGCCTTTGGGGAGGAAGGACCACTGCATGTTTCCATGGGGAAGGTACTGAGGTGGTTGAGAAAGAGGTTTAGGGTAAAAGAGTGGGTGGCAATGGCTGGGGCTGAGAGGGATAGTTTTGGGTCAAGGCCATCCTGAGAGGAGCCTTTTGAAGGGTTGATCTCTAGCAGGGCATTTAGGGTGTCATTTGGGGAGACAGTAGTGAAGGCGTCGTGAAGAGACTTAGCCCTCAGGCCTGGTGCACAGCTGCCATCTCAACAAACTGGTCTTTCTGAAAGCTAAAAGAATAGGCATGCTAAATCTCCTTTAAAGAGATGTACAGTAGTTAAAGGACAGACCCATTTACTCATACCAACGATACCATTAAACACCCATAAGAAGCGAAAAATGACAGTCATACTCAACCAGATATCAAAGATTTAACAGAATGTATAAATAGATAAAATACATTACTAATAAATACTACATTAGTAATAATAAATCATTTCTGTAACAGTCTTTTTCAGTACTTGTTCTGTGTTAAAAGGTAGCACCATCCTGAAGCTGCAGTAATTTGGTTGGCACGGAGACAGCAGTACACATTTGGAGCATTCAGCACCCTCAGCAGCTCTTGATCCCACAAGACCACCCATCCTTTATCCTCCTGGATCATCCAGATTGCAGTTTTCCAACATTACTCCAGTGGGTTCAAACCATGTCACAGATCTAGGTAATGGGCCAATGCTGTCTCTGACCCTCACCTGACTAGCTCTCATTCTGACTCCTTAGTGCCACTGCTGCCAAGTGCTGCCCTTCCACACCAGTGTTGGCCCTTCTAGCTCACACTGCCCAGCTACTAGTAGCAGTTCATCAGGGCCAGTAAACAATCCAGCAATGAAGGATGATCGCGGAATCGAGGGTGGGAGGTGTTGACTATGTTATTTAGTGCTCATTTTTTCTTCAGCTAGCTTGGGCAGGCCTAAAGGAGGAGGGGTGAAGTTGCTGTCATCTGGTTTGATTTTGTACTTTTTCCTGACAGCCCGGACTTTCTGGCAGTGCTGGTTTTCTTTTTTTTGTTAAGAAATACTGTGCAGCTTGGCAAATGTATACCTCGTTGCAGTCACATAGTATGCATTTAAGTAACTCTTGTATTTTGCACTTGGCACGCCTAGGGAGGAGGTCAAGTCATATAAATTGGGAAGTGACCAGGAGACCATTCTATGTGAGAGAATAGTAGTAATTAGAAGCCACAAGTCTGTCTTCCACCCACCCTGTCAAAGACTCACCAGTGCTCACCCACACCCCTCCCTATCCCAGTAAATATCAAAGTCCCTATCCCACACATCCTTGCTCTGACATCTACCATGCCTCCCAGTCCCACTCATTCCATCCCAAATTAACCAAAGAAATGTCCCATGGTCGTTACACAGAACAACCCATAATGCCGCTGTCTTCCTGCTGACTGACAATGGCAGTGACGTAAGCCAAGAAATGCAAAGTCCCCATTCAGGCACACCATTTGGACTTAATGAGCCTTTTCGCTTTATTCCATAACGTTTTATTTTGTTATTTTTTTCCTTCAAGCAGGAATCTCCTCACAACAAAAGCGTGTCAACTTTTATATCCCCTCCAAATGTCTCTTTGGGGTTTCCGGGTCAACATCCAGAACAAATTTTTGGGAGTTAAAAGCTGACACCTAATGTAGCTGCGAGGAGAGAGAACTTACATTTACTTAAAATGGAAACAATTAAAAAATAAAGCGTTATGAATTAAAAACAAAGGAATGTCAAATTTAAATCTGAGTGCATGTACCTTACACTTGGTCTTGGAATTTTGTGGCATATGTGACTGCCATTATCAGTCAGTAGGACGATGATGGCTGGACAGATTGTTTCCTTCATTTATCATCGGACATTTCTTTGACTACTGTGGGATAAGGTGATTGGGACTTAGGGGTGGCGAGTGCTGGAGGGTGGGAAGGGTGTGTAGGGTGGGAAGGTGTATAGGGTGGGTAGGGTGGGAAGCTTTAATATTTAGTGGGATGGGTTGGAGGAGGTGGCTGGCACCAGCAGTTCTTGGGATGAGGTGGGGAAGGGAGACCTGTGTGGCTTACTTTATTTACATTACATCGTTGGGATAGGGAAGGCATGGGTGCTACAAGGGTAGGGGTGGGGGTTTAAATAGTCATGGGTGGTGGGAGCTTTCAGAAATATACACTGGATCAGGGCTTCAATCAAGATACTGACAAGTTTTACCAGGAAGACATACTGAGCTGATAACAGCTCATTTCAGATGTGTCCAGAGAAGAGGGCATAGGAAGATAGTACAAAAGGAGAAAAATAAATAGTAATGAACAGATTTACAAACATAATAGTCTGGACAAACAATACAGTACATTAAAATGACAATATTTTTAACATTGCAAGACAAAACAGTACAAGAAGGTGCATGTGGTAGATCAAAATTGGGCTTGGATAGACAAGGTGAAATTACTACCAACATAACGATTGGTGAGCAAACAAATATGGGCAGAGGCGATATTCTGTAAGGAGGGGATTCATTAAGGTAAGGGATCAAGAACAGTTGTAGGTGGAAGTAGAAAAGTCAGAAAGAAGAGACAGAAGGGAAAGGGCAGAGTGGATAGGCAGAGAGAGGACCAGAGTTTAGGAAAACAAAATGAGAAGGTAGGTTGACCAGCAGTAGATTTCCTGGAAGGAGTAGAAAAGGAATGGAAAGCATTGCTGCAGATGGCATAGGAAGTAAGTGATAGAGAATATAGAAGTGAGGTAAGATAGGATGGAGCGGGAACCAAACCAGAATTTGGATATAAAGAAGGTATAGCAGGAAACATGCCTGGCATCAAGGGAGGAGAGGAGAGGCAGAGTAGACCGGACAGTGGTGATACAAGTGGGACAGTCTAAGGCAAAATGACAAAGGAGTGAAAGAAGGGTCCAGTCTGGCAAGGAAGGATTTAGAAGCTGTACTGTTGACTATGTCACCATATTCGGGGGCTATCATTTTCCATACAATGTCACTGTGAACAGGAAGTGGGATACTCATTTTGTTTCTGCACCAAGCTTGGGGTGAAGCTTAAGGTAGATTGTATCAATGTTTGTTTGTATTTATTTTTTGTGCAATTATTTCTCCCCTGTCCTGTGCAGCCCTTTCTCCTGCGCCTTCCAGCCCTGTCTCCTGAAGTCAGATCCCTCCATCTTATCCCCATGGCTTACCATCCGTGGTAGGGTGGCAGGGAGTGACTAGATCCACCAAGTCGGATCAACGTTGGAAGGTGTCTTCTTGAGGGTGGCAACTGCGGAGGATGGTCATCATGTTGCTAGTCCTGGACCAGATTTTTGCTTTTTCTGCGAAGAGGGCGTGCACTGCGACAATGGCCGAGCTGCTGCGTGTCCACACACAGCATGCCAGTCAGCTGCTCTGCCTCCGTGCCCAATGTGCAGGACCTGGCATGCCAACACCCAGCCATTGCTAGTGTCGGGCAGGCACGGTCTCTGTTACCACCCTCCCGGAGAGAGAGAGAGGAGAGAGCCGTCCTCTGGATGCTCAATCCTCTCCCAACCTGCCGACCCGCAATGACCTGCTTTGTTGCCTAAACACTCTTGGTGTATAGGGTAAATAATATTAATACAGATTCTTGTGTCTCGGAGTCTACCAAGAAACATTCGTAAACAAGCAAGGAGTACTAATAAAGTTTATTATACTACTTCGCCAAGCATGTGACAAAGAAAATCACAAGAGAGATGGGTTTCTCACCACTAGCCTGAAGAATGTACATAATCTCCAGGATTGTAGATCTTAGGTTCTCTAAGGTCTTGTCTCTCTCCCCGCTCTTCTAGAGTACTAATCTTCTAGAGACTCTACAGTAGATTTGCAGACAGCTAAATACTACAGATAACAGCATAGCAACAGAGATTACCTCATGGTTACAGATATGAGAAACAATATGTATTGGTCCTAAGTCATTCTCCATTGGAGAATGACTTGGAAAACGATACTAAAGAGTATCATATGAGACAGAATATGCTTCCATTAGCATTATAGCTTGGACAAAGAAATGCTGACTGGTTCAAACTACATGTGTCATTTCTTGCTTACATATAATATAAGACAAAGACACATAACAAAGGCTTCTCTCTCTGTCAGCTTGCTTAGACAAAGAGAACTGCTGACAGGGTTCTGGTACACATGGCATATCTGCCTGAGTGTAAAACACACACTACATATAATTATATGATAATATAAGTATATAGTAATTATTGATGATCCCTCAGGGTCATCTTATAAAGAGATAGGTAGATTATATATGGAATATATATGAAATACAAACATAATCTAGATAAATGTATTACAGTGAGGTATAATGAACCATGCATGATAAATATTAGCATATGTTAGCAGCAAACACATTCCTAAGCCCATGCTTTTATTATCGATGCCCAAATCTGCAATGTTAGTGCAAAATAGCAGTATCACAGTATAACAGTTCAGGAATACAGTGTGAGGTGTATTGGGCGACAGGGCATAACCCAAGAGTAACAATCCCTCTTTGTTGCCCTAATTGCAAAAGTGGCAACACAACAAAAAGACAGTGGTTAGGCACCATTTGTCTATAGGCCCAAGGCATGAGTGTGATAGGGAATATTAACTGGTCATAGTGGTGTATCAGGGTTTTCTTAAGCAACAAAATGTAATTATAAGAGAAGATGTTAGTAAACCTTGTATTGCTATAAACATTTGGAATAAATCTTCACAATGGGGTTTTCCAATATCAAAACAATCAGTAATTACTGATATGTATCAGGTATGTATCTGTCCTATTGGGAAGAAATTGAAGAAACAAACTAAAGCTGCCTGTATGGATATTAAAAATACATAAAAATCGAGATAGAGTATCAAGATAGTTAGGACTAGACTTAATGGTGTCTGGTTCTGGAATGGGAACAGGTGTGATTACCATATATCCTATTACCTGTTTCGGGAGTAAAACAGAAGTTAGAAAAGTTCACTTTGCACAACTTTTAGTCCATATCAGAAGAATGTATAGTTGGTCACCACACAATGTTCCATATCAGCAGAATATACCACCTTGAAGTGGCATTTTCAGTTGGTAAGTTGAACAGGACACAAAATGTCAATGTCCACAAGCCATAAACTACGAACAGCCCAGGGATAAATCCAGTTCAAGTTTGAGATGAAGATTCATAGTTCAAATGTGATGCATTCAGATTTTCCAAAGGTAGATCAAAATGTTCAGGAGGCAGCAGTATTTTAGAGGCCTCAGCAGGGGTGCATTAAATGGCACGTTGAGTTTTACAATGGAACAGCAACAGTGTTCAGTTGAAGATGATCAAATGGCTGCACAAAGTGTAAAGTTTATAACAGTACTCAGTTCTCAGTCTGTATGAGGTGCCAGCCAGGCTTGGAAAACAAGTAGTGAAGAAAATGGATTTCTTGACTGTAGATCAAATGAAGAAGAGTCTTCTTGCTGAGTTAGGGGATTGCCCTACCTAGACTAGCTTCATAGTATGCATAACAATGAGCTTGATTGTAGAATATTAATTGGCTGGACCGAATACAGTTTATTTGAAAGTTCCAAGTGGAAGCCTAATTTCAGTTATTAGGCCAGTATTCACAAGTTGGTAAAACAAGTTGGAAGATGTCACATCTGCATAAAGGTGGTGCTCCTTTCAGGTACGACATTCAATGTTCAGAATAAGTCACAATTCCAAGACCTCATGGTAAACAAGGAAAGGAGGTAGTTTCATCCTTTTCACGATAAAGTTCCATCGAGATTACCAATAGAATGGACAGTTGCCAGATGATCAGAGATGGATGTTGCCAGATGAAAATGTGGCAATGACACTGTGAAAGTCACAAACATGGCTTCCTGGATTGTGCAGAATAAGTTTCAAAACATGGAGCAATACTGTGTGTGTGTGTGTGTGTGTGTGTAGTGACATATCCAAGGTTCCTTGCCATTGATAAGGGATAGTGCTAGATTCAAATAAACATTCAACACGTGCAATAGAAGTGCATAATGTAGCAATGCTAACTGACCCATATATCTGTCATGTATGAGATCAAGGATATATCCTAATTCAGATCCCAGAAGAGATAACCAAAGGGTTGTAAAACATAATAGCTGTAGGCAGTGCAATGGACTTCCTAGCTATGTGATGCTCATCTGCCTCCTCAATGTAAGCAGAAATGTAATTCATCAACATGAACATTTGTCAGGTCAACCCCTTCACAATATCCTTAATATTATAAATGTAAATCACTCTTAATGAGCTGAGTCTAAACCTGTGTTTTTTTTTTAATAAAACAAAAACAAAATGCCTAATCGTTTGGGTAGGTTTACAGTCATAAGATGTACCACTAGCAATCAGGATATGAAAATCCTGTGTGTGTGTGTGTATGTATTACTATCAGTCCCTGTGTAGGGGTCATTAATGAGTACCTGATATGCTGCCAGGGTTTCCAATCACATCATTATTAATAAAAATGTGGAAAATGTTTGTTGTGAAACATAAAACAAATAATTTCAAGTTTAAAGGTGAGATTTAAAATCACTGGGATGTGCATGAACTGCGTTATTAACTAGGGTACCTGGTTGGGAAGTGGCTATTAGACCACTAGGTGGACCAGGTTCTGTTTGGGCACTCAGTATGAAGCATCACTGGGTAAAACCTTAAGGTCTAATAGCTTTTATTACCGTATAAATCTGAATGCAACATTTCTTGATTATCAATAAGATGTAAACAGGAGTCCAGATCAAGTCTGGCTTCTAGGATTGATGTAAAACAATGATCATAATATTCAGTAGGGCCTCACTACCATTCTGGACGATGAATATGTCTTTTAGGACTTTAGTGTGAATTTCACAGGATGCAATTGAACCATGTGGGCTTGTGAGGTATTCTGCCTCAACAATCTGTTTAGGATTAGGACACTGGTTCTCATCTGCAATAAAATGTGCAGTTTGGGCTTGTAAGAAGACCCATACTTCTAAAAGAATATTAAGCATAAAAGCAAGCATCTCTCTCTCTGGAACCTAAAATGAAAGAAAAAGAAAAACATTGTTAGTTTAGTACTATTCCGCCCATTGGGGCATTGAAAAGTAATTTAACCTCCTTTAAACAGGTTAATTTGATTGGCATATAGCCATTTATCAATCACTGTTATAGTGAGGCTGTCAAACTTGGTAGACTGCTGGACTGAGTTTGTTTACAATGGGATAGGGCCTGTTGTTGGACTTTGCCCGTACATTGTGCAGGAAACAAGTGTACTTTTGGATGTCTTGTTTGAGATATTTAACATATTTATCTACTGATGCTCCATCAGCAGTGGCAGTACACAGGTCCAGAAGTAAATGTTCTGGGGGTCTCATGAACCGTCTGGTCGTGATTTCAAAATGGGGTACTCTGTGTACCTGCAGAGGGTGTCCCTCTTACTGACATAATGATTGACATAATGAGTAAAGGCAATAATGAATCCCATTCTTTGGAGTTTCCTGAACAAGTTTATTATAACATAACTTTGATCTGCCCATTAGCCCATTCCACCTGTCCTAATGACTGTGGGTGGTAAAGGATATGAAACTTTTGTTTCACCCATAACAAATCAGAATTTCCTGCATTACTTGTCTATAAAGCTGGGTCCTTATAATCAGAATCTACCTTTGGGATAACCCCACCTGGTAAATATCTGGTTTACCAAGACACTTCAGTCACTTTGACTGTGTTGTTCTGGTTTGGGATAACTTTAAACTGTTTGGAAAATGAGGTTGGTGATCACTAGTGCAAACTAATTGTTCTTAGTGGTTGGCATAGGGTCAATGTAGTCAATCTAGATGTTGTTCCAGAGGTCTGATTGCCTCTGGGATAATAATGTATTTTCCTAGCTGGTATAGCATTATTCTGTGCACAGATCAAACAATTACTAATGTAGTGTTCTACATCATTTCTCATGTGTAGCCACCAGATAGAGGATGTCAGTCTGTCTAGCGTTTTACTGACTCACTGGTGTCCACCAGTTGTAGTATTATGTTCTTGGTACAGTAGATAAAATCTACTCTCAGGTGTTCAGGAATTATCCATAACTTTTCATGAGTGTCACAGCAGTGATGTTCCAAATGAGTAGGCCATCACTGGATAGGTGAATATCATTTTCACATTCTTATAAGAGCTATCTCTGGAAGTTATTCCTCAGTTCCTTTATTAAGGAACCTATACACTGCCCTCAAATAAGGGTCCTTCTTATGCAGCATAAAGTTCATGTTTAAAATATGCTTGAACCTTATGAATCTACAGTATTTAAACTGGTTAGTGTTGTGATGTACACAAACAAGTCACTGTATTTCACAGCGATACTATAGAGTACCAGAACGAAGTTTGTTTTCTGCCAAACAAATTCAGTTTAGAGAAAACAGACCCAATTAGAAACTAATAAAAGCGTAGTATCTGGTCACGTGATCACTTAACGGTGTAGAACGTGTCTCTATGACTCCAACCCCAGTCCATCAGTAAAGTTTAAATCCATGTTAATCTGGTCAAGAACAAGCTTTGCAAATATTCGGGATATAATATAGTAGTGACATGGGCGAGTATATAGTTAGCGGGCAGCAATCTCAATGCTCGGGGACCAAGAGCACTAAGAAGCAACACTGCCACCTCTGACTAGCGTGGTGGGGCCTATTTCCGATTTTGGCCATGATGTATGCTATTGGACGTGAGCTGAGGGAACAGCTTGCAGAAGTGCTCACTCCACAACTGAATAGGGTGGAGGAGAAAATTGACTGCAGACTGACGACCATCAATGCTCACATAGCTCAGCAGCAGGAGAGAATTGAGGAGACAGAAGGCCATATCTCGGCAGTCGAGCATCTCGTGGCCACACTCCCTTGGCATATCAGAGAGCTAGAAAAGAGGTGATGGGAGCTGCGGGAGGCCCTGGATTGCCAAGAAATTACCATAGGTGCTCCACCCTCCGACTTAGGGACCTCCCTGAAGGTAAAAGAAGGGCGAATATTTTGGAGTTCTGCACTGCCACGCTGCTTGCCTTCCTAGGTCTGAAGCCGGGGGAGATATAAATTGAGCGTGCTCATCATACAGTGCTGCCGCAATCACCAAGGACAACCCCGGCAAATAATCTTCCAATTCCACAATTTCCAGGATAGACAGGAGATGTGGAGCATGTCGTGGAGTGAATGAACTGAAATATGATGGGATCGGCTCTATCTGGTGCAGGATCACTCTCTGAGGGTAGGAAGTAGAGAAGGGCCTTTAATGAAGTGATTGCTGAGTGCCAACGACTAAAAGTAGAATGGTACATGCTTTTCCCACGATGCTCCGAATCAAACATGAGGGAGCTCTCATACAACTTCTGGGAGGTTTATAAAGTGACTACCTTTGTGGCTGAGCTGAAGAAGAAACTCAGATGAGGAACGATTTGGGGTGCTACCAGTGGCTGAAGGACTGCTGCTCCTTAACTTTTGTGGGTTTTTTTTTCCCCTGACTGCCATGAAGATGATGTTAGCGGCCTATGGTCAGGATCTATAGCAGGGCCCGTATCTACAAATCCCCAGGGACTTTCAAATGTAAGAGGAAAAGTTGTCTGGGAACGATTTAGACATACTCCTCAGACAGAACTGGTATCCATGAGGACATTTCAAAGGAGTATTCTCGGACTAGAGACCCAAGGCACCTGCCAGAACTCGTGGGAACTGAGGCATGGATGAGCAGCGGAGAGAAGTACACTAGGTGATGCAGAAAAGACAGAGTGGAGTCCTGGAACCGTGAGTAGCAGCGCATGGTGAGCCCGGTGTTGTATTTAATTTGTGGGGCCTCCTGTGTGGCTGTGGGGTTTCTCTCTCACTTTTCATTTTCAGGGATGGACCAGGACTGTTTCTTGAGCATAGGGACTTGAGAGGGAGAAAGAGGAAAGGTGCTTATTTCATGTTAATATGCTCATGATGGGGAGGGATAATTCTGAGGACAAGGGATGCTAGCTTCTTGGAGGAAGGGAACAGGAATGGATGCTGCTGTGGGGATGGGCTGTTAGTGGGCACACTCGTGGGGATTGGAGGAAGAAACTTAAATAAAACACAAGATATACTACCTAGATGAAGTATTTGGGTTTAGATGGACCGGTGGAGAGAGATTGGCTATTTAACCAAGCCCTCAATTAACATATTTTGTTTTTGTATAATGGAAACATACCTATTTTACATGGAATGATGTATGTTGAGGAGGGTTTGTGGGATGAGAGAGGAGTGAATATAATATGTTTAATGAGTTTAAGTTTCTAGGTGTTTAAGTGTTATGTACATTTTATGCATTACTGTTCTAATCGAGGGTCTGAAACATGCTATAATATTTGTAGGAAACATCCAGAGATCGCTGCTGGTGGTGGGTACTGGAGGCTTGCAAAGAGGAGTACTGCTAAGGAGGGTCCTTCTTAGTTATGGTTGATAAAGAGAGAGTGAATATTGTGTCTTGAAATGTGAGGTTTTCCTTCTCCTATCAAAAGAACCTCTGTCCGACTGCTCTGTGAAGAGTGGGTGCATGTGCTACTCAAGAAACCCACTTGACGTCTACAGAGCATCAGAAGCTGGTGCGAATTGGGTGGGAACCTGTTATGCTACCTCATTCTCATCTCAAAGAGGGTGGCAGTACTACTGCACAGAAGGCTCCCTTCAAGCTTTCCAGAATTGTTCAGGGTGGGAAGGAGGAGATATGTCTTTGTAGAAGGAACCCTATTTGAGGAGCCTATTACTTTCGAGAATGTTTATGCCCCTGCTGTCTTTGACCCAGCTTTTACCAGAGTATTCTGGACCTCCTGGTTAGAGAAAAATTTCAGGGACTAGTGATGGGGAGACTTTAATTGCTCCCAGATAGAAATCTAGATCATTCAGAGGGAAGGGTGGGGGAGGTGTATGTGAAATGGAGGGAGGGCCTGTCGAACTTGATGTGCTAGATGCCTGGAGAGTGGCAAATCCCAAGGAAGAATATACCTTTTTCTCCAGTCTGCACAGGACATGGTCAAGCCTAGATCATATATACATGGGTGGGGTGGTATCCTAAATTGGCAGTCATTGCATGGCCCCATCTGTGTATCTGATCATGCAATGGTCATTTCTGCCCTGGAGATAGGTGCTCACCAATCACAGGACACTTCATGGCATTTCCTTCCTACTTACTTGGCTCACAGGGTTTAAAGACTTCCTTGGGACCAGTGAGTTATATACCTTGCTGAACAAGGATACTGCACCATCTATGCAGATGTTTTGGGATGCAGGAAGGCATACCTAAGAGCGCTACAATTGGGTATGTCAGCAGGTATAAAAGGAAACTTCAGAAACAAGAGGAGCTAAGGGGACAAGTGAGGAGCTGGAGCATAAGATGGTCAGAAAGGAGGGAATGAGGTGCTTTAGCAGCTGACAGCTAACAGAGAAGCCCTGAATAAGATGCTGATGGATGGGGCAGTGCATTCTTCATCTGGAAGCATATGTTTCTGAGTGGAGTAATAAACGGGGCCATTGCTGGTAGCTTAATTAAAGGGAGGAGAGGGTGTAGGAGGATTACGAGATTAGGGGTGATCAGGGGTCCTACACAGAGACTCTCGTGGTATCCAGAAGTGCTTTGCCCAATTCTCACCAGGCCTTGTACCGGCCGGAGAGTGGAGCCATAGTGGAAAGGCGAGGGCATTTTGGATGGGGTTGATATACCATGAATCCCAGAACCATTAAAGGAGATACTGGGCGAGGAGATTGGTAGAGCCATCACCAGTCTGAAACCTGGCAAGACAAGTGGACCAGATGGTCTGCTGGCTGAATTTTATAGGGTAATGGGGGGAGGGGTGATAGAACATCTTTGGGCGCTATTCAGAGGCCAGAGAGGGAGGCCCTGCCTCCTACTATGGGTGAGGCAACTATATGTGTTACACCAAAGCCTGGGAGGGACCATGAGCTGTACATCCTATAGGCTATATCTCTTCCTAATGCTGATGCAAAATCTATGCCAAGGTCCTGGCATCCAGGCTTGATGGGCTTCTTCCGAATTTGATCCATGCAGATCAGACAGGGTTTATCCAGGGGCGGCACTCATATCACAATGTGAAGAAGGTACTCAATGTGATACAGAGCTCCTTGCAGTTGACAGGACCTACGGCGATCATATCCCCAGATGCCAAAGGCATTTGATCTTATCGAGTGGGGGTATCTATTTGAGGTATTGGATTGATTTGGCTTTGGGAAGGAATTTGTGGGCATGGTGAGAGCTTTGCATGCCTCCTCCTGGGCTTCGGTATTAATAGATGGGGGATGTCAGAGAGATTTCCCTGCATAGAGGGTACAGGGCAGGGGTGTCCATTGTCACCCTCCTATTCGCCCTGGTGATTGAACCCTTAGCTATTGCAATTAGGCAGCATCCTGGCATCAAGGGAGTAAAGGGGATGGGAGAAGTGCAGCATAAATTGTGCTATATCACGGATGACATGATCCTTTACTTGAGGCATCCGGAGGAATCGGTACCACCCTTCTAGGAATTTTGCCGCCTTTTCTGGGTTCTCGGGATATAAGATCAATTTAGAGAAATCGGAGGTTATATATGGGGTAGTGGAAGCGACCTGGAGGAGCTGAATGGGGCCTGCGGAGGTGGCTGCTTCTTTAGATACCATGGCTAACTATAGGGAAAAAACAGGAGATCTGTTATCAGATGAACCACACACCTTGATAAAAACCTACTTGAGGAACTGAGGAGGTGTCGAGCTTTGCCCCTGTCATGGATAAACTTAATTAAGATGAACATTCTGTCCTGGATCCTCTATTTGCTACAAATGCTCTCGTTAGGCCTTAACAAGAAGGACACAAAACTATTGGAGCGAGGTTAGCATAGTTTCTGTGTCAGGGGAAACAGGCACGGATGTCCTTGAAGAGACTAAAAGGCAAACAACGGAGGACTGAACTTCCCAGATTTGAAACAATATTTTTGGCAGCGCAGGCCCGTGTCATAAAGGACTGGCTCTCGGGGCAGATACCACTAGTTGGCTGGACTTAGAGGAGAAGGGGGCGGGGGTAGATTGACTGCCTATTTGTCTGAGTCGAGGTCGAAGGGTGTCTGCCTCTGGAACATCCGAACCCTCTGGTACTCTGGGTGCTAGATAGCTGGGCTTACATAAAAGAATTGTTAATGAGCAAGGAACAGGAGACTCTACTGATACCCATTGCCAGGAACCCCTTTCAGGCCCAGTATAGATGATACTGCCTTCCTGGAATGGGAGAAGAAAGGGTCCAGTGTATAGGAGACCTGTGCAGTGGGGTCTCTCGCCTCCTTTCAGGAGATTAGGGAGAGGTTGGGAATACGGGTAATCATTTTTAGATTTTTGGTCAGAAATCTATGTAAGGAGGTGAGGAAGCAGCATGAAGGATCCACAATGCTGGAACAGGTGGAAGGGATAATAGGTATGGCAAGGGTGATCCCACAGGGATACTGAGAAAGGTTATGTGCCTCCTAAGACAGAACATGTGAGATATGACTGATAAGACATGAAAACTTTGGGAAAGGGATTTGGGAATTGATAGCTCACAGGATAACTGGGGCTTGGTACTGGAGTCACATATAGGTCTCTTGTCTTGTAATAAATGTAAAAAGCACCTACAAATTTGTGCATAGACTCTACTGTCCTCCAGTGATGACCCATAGATTCTGCCCAGGTGTCGGAGATGTGTGGAAGATGCAAGGAGCACAGAGGCACCTATTTCCATTGTTTTTGGGACTGCCCACCTCCGCAGGTACTGGGAGGCGATAGGGCAGCAGCTGAGCACCATGCTAGGCTCGGTGCTGCCGATCTCTCCCTTAGCTTGCTCTTTGGAATGGTGGAGGAGGAAGGTGAACACTGGTTGGACGCATCAGAGGTAGGTTAGGATACTTCTGGTGCAGGCCGGGCAGGTGATCTTAAACACCTGGGTATCAGGGAGAGACCCACTGTGACACAATGGCGCACATTATCCATAGGGCGCTTGCCTTGGAGCAGAGAGACGTTCCAGTTGCAGGACCAAGTAGATAAGTTTATGAATCAGTGGGCCCTTTCATAGGTTCACTTACAGCAGTGGAGTGATGATTATGAGTGCAGGTTAAGGCTTGGTTAGCTTAAAGTATACGGAAATAGGAAAGATGAACTCTTCTTTCGGTACAAATAGTTTGATGAGATGTAGATGAATTTAAAGTAATATGTAGTATGTAGGAGACCCATGTACATAGTTTATATATATCTTATTTTCTTAAAAATGTTCATTTTGTTTTCCCCAATACAATGTATTTTATGCATGTTAGGGAAGCAATTAGATTCAAATGCTGCATGAGTTATGGTGCTCTGTATGTGATTGATTGTTTATTATTGAGAAAATATCAATAAAAGAGTTGAACAAAAAAACATAGTATCTGCAGTGCTTTCTGAATTATCTCAAAGACATTTCTTGAAGCAGGCAGAACTTAACCCTTTCATCGAGTGCTGGTATCATTTTACGTAAGGAAAAATATCTTTTACGCAATTTCTTTCTTTCTCAAGGACTTATCAGCTCTCTAAACCATCCACAAATGTTTGTGGTAATGGAGACTCCTCGCCTCCTTGATTTTAATTTTATTTGCCAGGCGTGTTTTAACCTTGCCTGTGAATCGTATATATACAATGAATCAATTACTAGCCATACACACTCCGTCATCACCAGAATGTAAATAATTCCAAACCCTGCTATCTGTCCATCGTTGGTCTGTGTGGCTGAGTCATCAGTCAAAACATGAGACACAGTGGTGTCTTTTAACACTTTCTGATGTTCTGTCAGAAAGGGCCCTGGGAGAGGTAGGTCAGGGGTTAGAGTGAACAATCATGGGTCTCTCCTGCAAATTGTAGACCATGGGCCAACAAGGATGGAGTTTTGATAGGAAGGACAGTGATGTCATGATCCTGTAAAATGAGATACCAGTGTGTAAGTCTGGCATTGGATACAAAGTCACCTTTTACTCTGTCTGACAACAGAACGTTAGTTGGCAAATGATCAGAATGCAGCACAATAGGTACATATCTAATTATTTAAATAAAGTATCTCACTGCCCAGTATGTAGCCAAATGATTCTTTTTCACAAAGCTGTATTTCAGCTCCACTGTGGCAAGCATCTGGGATGCATAAGCAATGGGTCTGATGTGTCCATTGTATGTTTGGGCTAAAACTGCTGAGATTGCTTTATCTGATGTGCAGTTTCAATATACTGTGTTAGGATTAACCAATGCTGGGACCATGGTCAGTGATCCCAAAAGAAAATACAATGATATCAGTATTAGGATACCGTGTACCTTATTGCAAAAGGTGCCTGCTGTTGTCTGTACTGGAATAACCTAGACTGTTCCTGGCTTGTGCCTGCTATTGCAGTCACGGTATGGGATGATCCAGGTGTTACTGATGGAGGATTCTGCATCATGTGCAAGGAGTGCTGGCACTATCAGGGTTGCCTGCACAGTGGAGAAATTGGTGTGCAAGCTGCACATAGTTCTCCAGCTATGGACTGTGGCTCAGTAGCCATCAGGGGTGGAGAAAGTAGTGCTGCTGAAACAGCTGTCAGCTCAGGTTCAGAAATCAAACCTGTAACCCCCAAACGTGGCCTATGATGCTGAAAATATTACAGCAATGGGGCTTTCAGAATCAGGGTTGTCCTCCCATCAAATGTAAAGTGGGTTTCCCCACCGAATGTTGCTGAATAGTAGCAACATTGTTTTCAATATTGCAGCTTATGGTATTAATGCACTGCATAGGAAAAGCAGTACATTCTTCTCAGGGAAAGTTGATGTTAAATTGCATAGGAAATAAAACATTTCATGTAATTAACTGCAATGTGTTCTTTAGCCAAGGCCATACTAATAAAGCAAACGTTGTTAACAGCATAAGCTGTTTCTGCAGCATCAGACTCTGACTTCATGACAGGTTGCATGCCAGCCTTATTCAAAAGTACAGCAACATCATTTTAATGAGAATTTTCTGTCCCTCAGAAACACTAGTGTTACTGATAACATTATTAATCATGCCAAAAACTCTGGTTTGTTTTGTTTGGTTATGGCAGCAATCACAGGTCCCTGTGACTGCAGGATCTAACCTCCATGATATGGTGGGTGACCATTTGGATTACCTCATGGCATCTTGGGTTACTGTGTTATGACCATCCTCACATGACCATGAGTGACCACCTTGGGGATGGTCTGGGATGCAACCTGATGACATGTGTGTCCACCATTTTGAGACTCTAACAATTCTCCATTTTGTGAATCACAGAAAACAAGTGGCTAGCCTTTGCTCTAGTCCACCCCACAGCATACTGTGAGTGTTCAAAATCAAACCCTTCAACATCAGAAGAGGCAAGGGTCTTTGGGCTTTAAGTTGGTATGCCCTGCCATTCCTGCCAATACCTCTGGCTGACGGTGCAAGTTCGCTATGTCTGACTTTTTACTCCTACATTCTAACTGCTCAGATACAGGAGTTAGCACGCTGTAAAATGCATTGTTTTTAGATCGCAAGACATTCTCATCTTGTAAAACGTGCTTTTATCAACAGAAACTGTGTCATAGTTTATATTCAAAACCTTAATTTCAAGTCTGCTGTAATTAAAATATACTGAATCATGCTGTTCAGTCAAGGTCTGGTGTTGAAATACCAGCATGTTAACTCTTTCAGTAATTACTTCAGACTTATCATCCTTAAGTTCCTTGTTTTCAAAACATAAGGAATCAGTGTTACTAGCCAGAACACCATTCATCTGAAAAACTTTTTTCATAACAAGTTTTGCCTTTTCAGCGTTATCTCTTAAGGCATGCAGGTCTTTGCTGCTTCTCTCATTAAAGAGAGTCTCATTTACTAGACGGACAGACTCCAGCTCAGACTGCAGTCCAATTATCTTCTCTTTATGAGAAGCCCGTTTCAGACTAACTTCCTGCTTGAAAGCAGCATTCTCCATTTTTCAAGTGATATACTCAGATTCCAAAACAGATATCTTATTTAGAACAGCATCAAAACAATTAAACAACGTTGCAATTAATAATCCTTCAGGATCGCCGGAAGCGTTTTAATTCCCCATAATGGGCAATGATATCCCTTAAAGGGCTACCATGGATTCTGCTACCTCAGCAAAACCAAACCAACTACCATAAGCAGTTTGGCTTGTTAAGTCATCCGGCCTCAACTCAATACTGATATATTTAGACATATCATATCAGATAAGAAACCCTTAGCTGTCTATGGATCAAAACTTTATTTGCAACAAAGTTCATGAAAGGACACAAACAACATTTGGCATATGTGGACTCCTAGATGAGTAAATACCGTTAAGATTTGAATCCACAAAAAAGCAGTCTGTCTGTTCAGAACCCTTTACAGCTGTGTTCCCACAGAGAAACAAAAGGGAAAAAAATAAATAAATAAAACAACTCATTACACAGAGATTGAATATCTGCTAAGATATTGTTTTGTCTGCACTGTGGGACACATGACAGACCAAAAAGTTAAACAGAAGACGCTTTCTAATTGCTTGTTACTGCATTTCTTGCCCATTGTTTTAATTTACAAAGGAAATTAAAATGAAACTTGGCAAACATCCAAACTCCACTCGCAGTCACTATTTATGTTGCCTAAACACTTTTGTGTGTAGGGTAACAATAATACAGAGATTCTTGTGTCTCGAGTCTGCCAAGAAACATTTGTAAACAAGCAAGGAGTACTAATAAAGTTTTTATTATACTACTTACGACAAGCATGTGACAAAGAAAATCACAAGGAAGATGGGTTTCTCACCACTAGCCTGAAGAATGTGCATAATTTCCAGGATTGTAGATCTTAGGTTCTCTAAGGTCTTGTATCTCTCTCCACTCTTCTAGAGTACTAATCTTCTAGAGACTCTGCAATAGGTTTGCAGACAGCTAAATACTACAGATAACAGCCAAACAGATATTACCTCATGGTTACAGATATGAGAAACAATATGTATTATCCTAAGTCATTCTCCATTGGACAATGACTTGGGAGACAGAATTATTAATGAGTATCATGTGAGACAGAATATGCTTTCATTTGCATTATAGCTTGGACAAAAGAAATGCTGACTGGTTCAAACTACATGTGGCATTTCTTGTTTACTTATAAGACAAAGACATAACAAAGGCTTCTCTCTCTGTCAGCTTGCTTAGACAAAGAGAACTGCTGACAGGGTTCTATTACACGTGGCATATCTGCATGAGTGTAAAATACACACTACATATAATTATATGAGAATATAAGTATGCAATAATCACTGATGATCCCTCAAGTCTTCTTATCAGTGATTAAGTAAGATTATATATGGAATATATCATGAAGACAAACATAATCTAGATAAATGTATTATAGTGAGGTATAATGAAAAATGCATGATAAATATTAGCATTATGTTAGCAGCAAAGCACATTCCTAGCACCCATGCTTATATGATCAGAGCCCAAATCTACAATTACTGCAAAATAGTAGTATCACAGTATAACAGACCAGGAATACAGTGTGAGGTGTATGTGGGACAACAGGGAGCATAACCAGACATAACAGCTTGCACCATAGACACGGGTCGCTGGCATGGCAGGAGGTAAGGCATGATGCTCAGCCCTCCATGCCACTAGGCCTGACCATTTATTTGTATTTTTTGACCAGGAAAGACACACTAGGCTGTGATAGCTTGTTTCCAGGTGTGTCCTGGGGTGGGATTACATGGACCTGTTTTGGAAACTCCCTGCTGTTCCTTGATACGTGCTATGGGATCTTTTACTTCTGCCTGGACAGTGACCGGAGATGGACAGAGGGACCTCAGTTTAATGTCTCATCAAGGACAGCACCTCAACAGTGTAGTATTAGCTTTGTGCCATTCAGTCTCAGTTATGGATATTACCCCAAGTACCTGGTATGGGGCTAGAACCTAGGACCTTCCCATCTTCCAGTCCCAGAGATGAGCATGCTATCTACTGATCCACTGACTGTGCTGACTGCTGAGAAATCAAATGACAGTCCAGCCACACCCAGGGTACTTAAAGGAGGTGAAACCCCAATCTCAGCACCATCAAGTGCCTCCATCGGGTGCCAAATGTTACATAAACTGTTCTTATGTAATTGAGGGACAGTTGGTTTGACCAGAATCAGCAACTGAATAGTGTCAAAATCCTGCTGTAGCTGGATAGTATGGTCATGGGCAGATTGTTGCATATAATATGTGAATATGGTGCTTTTTTAACATCTTAAGGTTAAATTGTAGAGTTGTAGTGAGAAGCAAACCATGTACAATATGTGTATTCAGTTTTTACTACAGTGTGTGTTTTCAGTTAAGGTGTCTCATCTCATACTGTACATGTTTGATGCCTTTTAGTACCACTGGTACTTTGATTAATTATTGCCATTTTGTTCTCGCATTGCTGCAATGCCTATTCACTCTGTACCTCTGGAGCCGAGTCTGACATTCAGCTTCACTACCAGAACTACATTTTGCACATCCCAAGCACTAGCAAAACAGGCTAAAAGAAACAGCATGTAGAAAGGGAAGAAATAACATCTTAGAAACAGTAAATACTTGTGCCAGTATTTTGAGGGTTGAAGGGAACAGTCAGCACTAAGAGGTTTACACCCAGGTGTGGGATGGGTCCTATTTGCACGCTGTGTGTAAAACCATATACTTTTACTCACTGTTCACTGTAGTACAGTAGATTGTATCAGACTAATTTAGCTTTCTTCCAGGCTGACATTTTCTGGAACACTAGATCCCAGAATCCTGCAAATGACATCAGAGCAGGGCTGCAGCAGAGGAGATTCAAAGCCTGCAGTGCATGTTAGAGCTTTTAAGCTCAGATTGGATCTTTGCCCATCCCTCTATTCTTCTGGGGCTCGTACAATCCTCTGTGACTGTGCTTAGCCCTGGGAAGACAGCGGGACCAGCAAACAAAAGATCAGAGCTTATATAAACTCTAAGATGCACTAAGTGGCTATTAAATCTCCCACTGCTGCAGTTCTGCTCTGATGCCAGTTGCAGGGGATTCTGGGACTTGTAGTTACAGAAGATATCAGGCTGGAAGTAAGCAAATTAGTCTGATGCAGCCTACTGTATTACAGAAAACAGCAAGTAAAAAATTTTTGCACCCACAGTGCAAACTGGAACCAGCCCTACACTTGGGTGTGGAGCTATTAGTGATAACTTGTCCCCTTTAATGTCTTGTGTCATCCTTTCACAGTATCAGAGTTTAGTGTAACTTTGTTCAGTTGGTTCAGTTAATTTGCTTTTTAAAACTCAAATCCAGTTTGAAATATTTAGGATTTAGAGTTCAGCAAGAGTGCTTCCTATATAAATGGTATGTCTCCGCACTCTAAAGTTATAACAAAACATCCATATCAAAGGTATAATCTACAGGAAAAAAAACAGACAGCATTGTCAACAGTGTTTTCTCATTCCAGTAGCAGAGTGTGGTGAAAAGATTGTGTTGACAGAGAGAGGCACTCAAGCTGCGACTGAACAGAAAGTGCAAGGGTTATTGGCTGATGCTTGAAAATGCACCACTCAAACGTGAAGGATGAGATGAAGGAAAGTAGAAGCACTCTTCCGCAGCGGTGGAAACTTGAGTGGCATGGATGTTAGGTACCATCCTAGTTAGAGTGCCTCTTGACCTACATTGCAGCACTGATGGACAGTGTTAATTATTGTGTTTTCATGTGTCAGTAAAGTAGCTGTGCCCTCCAACACAATAGTTTGTATTTTACCAAAGCAGATGTGAAAGGTGAGGATGTGTAAGAAAAAAAAACGGGCTAGTATCAAAACATCTCAAGATACAGTATGACACTTTCAGAATCTTAACTCAAGGTATTTTATGCACTGTAAACAGATGCAAAAAATACTTCCCTTTAAAATGGAGAAAAGAAACAGCTGGCCAGTTTCACTTTCAGCAGCAACCACCGTACACTGTTTTCATATCCAGAAGAACACTGCTGCTCAGCCCGATGTGTTATGAATGCTACAGTTGTATCTTCTGAATACCGTTTGTTAGTGGACATAATGGGAGACACATGAATCAAGAAGGTCCAGTGCACACTGCACACCCAGGTATTTAGTCACAGACAGCAGCTTTTTATTTTCTTTATGTCCTGCTTACGGATCTGTGCACTGATGCCCGGCTCCTTCAGGTTATGTGCAAGGCTAGTGATGCAGGAGTTTGCAAGTCTGCCCTGTGGTGCGACTGTGGACAGCAAATACACTTCGGCAGGGGTTAGGTGTGTGTCACTGAGGTTAGACGTGGCTGTCAGGTGGGCAGGGGTACAGGGTGGGCTCGTAGTGCATCTTCTATCGCCCAGCCAGCCACAGGGCAGCATTGGCACTGTCTGTCAGTCAGAGAATGAAGCATGGCTGCTGTGGCCCAAGTATTGGTCAGAGATAGAAAGCAGATCCAGCAGGCTTAGGGGCTGGTTGGGGGATAGGCTACTACCACCTACAGTTGACATAATTACTAAATACAGTAGACGATGATGAAATGCCCAGTTGATTTTTTTAAAACATGTCCCTGGAGTGCATTTCACTGCCATTTGAAAGGTCAGAGTTCACATGTGGTCCCTGAAACCCACACAGCATCTGGCTGGGGACCAGGCATGACATGAAGGGAGGCTGTCGGTTATGAGGACAGAAGCAGGTGCCACCACCACTAGCTGGTCAGGGAGTGACATTGGTGTTGGTTGTGAAGGAAGATAGTCACTATTTCTTCTAGCCAGAGGAACGGTGTAGCCTTAATGATCCTGATCATTGGGGAGGGAGCCAGGGCCTCCCAGCATTCATGCTTCCTCCTCACTAGCTGATCAAGGAGCATTTTTGTGTTGTCTATGAAGTTAAGTAGTCACTCTGTCTTCTGGTTGCAGGAATGGTACAGTTTTGGTGATGGTGATCCTAGGGAGCAAGCATGAGCCTCGGAGCAAGCACACACTCTGCTAGCTGATCAGGGTGACATTGTGTTGGCTGTGAAGGTAGGCAGTCACTCTATCACAGTAGAAGGAATGGTGCAGCTTTAGTGATCCCAATCATAAGGATGGGGGGCAGGAAACCATAGAACAGCCAAACGAAATACCAGACAGAGATCATACATTGGTCTAATGTGAAAAAGGAACTTTATTGATCCATCGGGCTGGGGTATTGTAATCTATAAATTCTAAACCGCACAGGTGCACCAAAACAAACTATGCTGTACCTGAAATTCCTTCAGTAGTACATGTGCACCAAACCTATTACGCATGAACCTGAAGTCCCTGCAATGGAGCACATGCACAAAACCTATTAAGCATGCTCCTGAAGTCCTTGCAATGGAGCATGCACAGAAACTATTATGCCTGCACCCGAGAAGTCGCTGCAGCGGTACATGCATGAAACTCTATGACAACGCACCTGAAGTCCCTGCAGTGGATCACCTGTTCAAAACCTATTACACATGAACCCAAGTCCCTGCAATGGAGAACCTGCATGAAAAACCTATTATGCATGAGCCTGAAGTCTCTGCAATGGAGTATATGCACAAAACCTATTAGGCATGCACCTGAAGTTGCTGCACTGACACATGCATGAAAATCTATTATGCATGCACATGAAGTCGCTGCAGTGGATCACATGCATGGAAATCTATTACGATGCACCTGAAGTCCCTGCAATGGACCACATGTATGAAAAACCTATTACGCATGCTCCTGAGGCCCCTGCAATGGAGCACATGCACAAAAACCTGTGACAAATGTACCCACATTCCCTACAATGGAGCATATGCACAAAACCTAGTATACATTTACCCGAAGTCCCTGCAATGGAGCACACATACAGAAACCTATTATGCTTGCACTGAAGTCCCTACAATGGAGCACATGCACACAAACCTATTGCACATGCACATGAAGGCCCTGCAACAGTACATGCATAAAATTCTGCTATATATGTACCTGAAGACCCTGCAGTAGAGCAAGTGCATGAACACATATTACGTGTATCTACAGTAATGTTCCTGTAATAATAAAACTTGTATTGAAACCCTCTTGCATGTAACTCAAGTGACTACAATAGAGGAGTCCATTTAGGCAACTCGGAGTGAGCATGCCAGAGATGCACTGATGCAGCCCACAGGAAAGCAGAACATAGGGACTGGTAATGTTGCACTAAGGTTGTTCCTTTTGTAGTGACATGCCACTATGGATTCTTAACTGAACATCCTGAAGAAACTTATGTTTTTTACTTTACTAGTGCTCTGCCTTTGAGGCCTGACTGTCCACAAGCTGGTTCTTTTGAGATTACAAGCTACCTTGTTAATATTTTTGTGTGTATGTGTGAGAACTTGGTTTATATTTAATATTTTCCCACAGTTCAGCAATTATTTGTCATATTGCTCAAAATGGTATTAATGGCCCACCACGTGACCTACAGCGGCACCGCCAGGATACAATGCAGCTATGCTGCAGTGTATCACAGAATACTGCAGTACACTGCAGGGAACAGTGTAATTCAATGGCAATTAAAGAGTGCTGCTCATGCTCTTTTAAGTTTACTTCCCAAAACCACCCCCAACTCGTAGTTTACTTGAACCAAAGTTAAATTACATGTATTTTAAATTTTCAGTCTGTTGTTTTGTGAAGGGAAGGGACTGTAAATGTTTCTGTGACCCTCTAAAACATAAAATGCATGCTGTATATTAAAATATGCCCCATGTTCTACAAACTCTGACGTCACAAATCAGTAGTGGTGGTGGGTGAGTGGGTGGGTCAGTGGGAGGTGGCACGTGGTGCAGCTGGACTTCATAGGAAAAGGGATCGGGTGGCCAGCTCTCATTTCTGATCTCTTCCTCTTCACAAAATAACAGATTGAACATTTTAAAATGCATGTAGTTTAACTCCAATGTGGGTAAGCTACTGTTGGGGGCTTTGGGAAAGCATCAAAACTGGTGCTCTTTAAGTTCTTTTGTCATGCAATATGTTGTGACATGTCACTTTAAGTTCTTTTGTTGTTTTTATATACTTTATTTATTAATTCATGCAGAATGTCATCATAATTTACAGTAGTTCAGCATTTTTTCATCAGTTTACAGTCCTTCAGATACTATTCAGTATTGTTACAGGTCTTTAAATCTATTAGCAGTAAAATGAGGAAATTAATTCTAACAGTAAGAGATCATCATTACTTTATACTGGTTTAGCCTTCATTCAGGAAAGTTCATAAATAACATTACATGTCTAAGAACCCAATCCAACCCTTTTCAAAGGACAAAGGCCTTATCTTCCTGGAGATATAAAGACCCAGGGCCTCCATATCAATTTGAATCTGGCCTGACACCTAACCATTCGTTCTAGGTAGTAGATTTCATTAACCATTTCTTGCCATTTGGAGAGGCTCAGGGAAGTAGTGGTATGCCATAGGTGGGTTATCACTTTCTTAGCCGCTTATGTATAAATAGAGCATGCTTCAGGCAGGGGGTATTGTTCCATCTTTGTCTGCATATAATAGTATTAATTGTTTGATGATGGTCAGTTCAGGCGTAAGTAATTGAGCTATTGCTGTACCAAAATCATTCCAAAAGGAGCCCAGTTTTCACAGCTCCAGAAGATATGGGCAAAGTCGGCTAGCCATCCCACTGCTCCTCAGCGCTGACCATATTAGATAGGTAAGTATTTTAATAATTTGACTGGTCTAGTAAAAGTCTAACCAACTTCTTTGTATAAATTCTTTCCAATATGGGGCTTGAGAAATGCGCATGGAGGAAGTATCTGTTCCAACCACTTCTCATATGTGATGTCTGATTCTAATTCTCTGTTCCAGGACCGTAGCACCATACTTGTTGTCAGTCCAGTGAATTCTAGGGGCCTTACATGCTAGCTAGACCAAGTAATTGGGGATATGTTAACTCTCTCATTGCATCCACAATTAGTTTCAATAGTTGTGAAAGTTGATTTGGCAGGGTATTCCAATGTAAACCCTTTTCTTGTAGAAAAGCTCAGGCTTGCAAGTAATATGCATGGTCTGCTTTGGGCAGTTGATATGTGGCCCTTAAGTTAGCAAATGGAATAATTCCATCTGTGTCCAGCAATTGATATAAATAGGATAAGCCCAACGGTGCCAGTCCTGGAATGTCAGAGTCAGCCAGTGGAAAATAAATCTGGCTCCCTTTTTAATAGCCTTACAAAATAAAAGGGAAATTTCAGCGTTGGAGTAGCTCTTAACTTGTACCACATTCTGATGATATCCTCTGTACCAACAGTAAAAACCTTAACCTTTGGTGTTGGGTTCAACTGTGTAAGCAGTATTTTTCTATTCCAAACAGATCATTTAACACAGATTCTATGTGTTTCCATGTTGCCTAATATTGTGGATTGTTCAACAGTAAGACTATTTTGATTATTACAGCCCTTTGACATTCTAGTTGGTTAGGTAAATTCATACCTCCTTTTTCTATTGGTAGGATCAGTAATGTCCATCAGATGTTTGGGCCTCCTCCCCCAGATAAACGTCAGTGCTCTATTCCAGGATATAAAGTAGTAAGGAGCTGGTGTCAGTGGAAGTGTCTGGAACAGGTATGGAAACTTTGGGAGAATTGTTATTTGTACTGCTTCTGTCTTTGAATATAGGGATAGATGCAGGTGTGTCCAGGCACTTAGTTAGTCCTCTATCACTTGAGTCATGGGTTCATAATTAATTAATTCTAGATGTATCAAGTTTTTGGGCAGATGTACTCCTAAATATTTTATTTTGGTGCAGCCCCATCTGGATGGAAGTAACTGCTTAATGCCATTGAGGGGAAAAGTTCAGGGCTAATATCTCTGTTTTCTGAATATTTATCACATAACCTAAGAATTCTGCATATTTGTGTAGGATTTCAGGTACCACTAGGACCGATTGCTCTGGATTCAATAGGGTGAGCAAGACATCATCTGCATATAATAAAAGTTTAAAATGCTGGCCTCCCAGTGGAATACCCCTATTAATGCTGAATCTCTAATTGCTGTTGCTAATGGTTCAATATAAATAGTGAAAAGGAGAGGGAGGGGCAGCCCTGATGTGTTCCCCTAGTTAAGCTAATCGGTGTGGAGAGTTGGCCATTTATTCTAACAAATGCCTTTGGGCTTCGATAGATGTTCTGTAGCCAAGTGAGGAGGTTTTCTGAAAACCCATACATTTCAGAGAATACACCTTAAGTTCTTTTGTCATGCAGTATGTTGTGACATGTCACTTTAAGTTCTTTTGTCATGCAATATGTTGTGACATGTCACTTTAAGTTCTTTTGTCATAGCTGGCCGGTGGTGCTGAGGTTGGGCGCTGGATGCCACCTCGCACTGCGCCGAAACAGGTTTGAGAGCAGACTGGTTGGCGGGGATCGGCAGGAGGAGGGGGATTGAGCATCCGGAGGACTGCTCTCTTCCCAGGGTGGATACTGGGGTATGCTTAACTCCCCATTGGCCCCTGGTGGAGGTCGGGACCCTGTAGGGAGCGACGCTGGATTTAGGAAGCGGATCAGCAGTGGACGCCTGCACAGAGGTGCGCGGGTGTCTGCAGCCATCCGTGCTCCAAGGTGGAAACAATGCAAATACCCCTGGAGGACCAGAGAGGCAATGGAGACCCTAGGGACCGAGGCCCACATCCCATCACCGGACCAACCCTCCAACAGCTCTCCTAGCTCCCTGACCCAGCCCAGGGACTGTTTTTCTAATCACAGACAGGCCGCCAGGTAGGTGGTGGGCCCTCCCTGGGTGTTGATCCATGGGGCTGAACAAGTCCATGGGTTCAGGGCAGGGTGCTCAGCAATGTGTCTCACGGGAGGGTAGTTTCAGGCTGGGAGTAGAGGCCGAGGTCAAGTGAGTACTTCTGAGAGATGTCCTGCCCCCCTGGAGAAGAAATAGAATGTACAAAAAAAAAAAAACTTTCTTTTGTCATGCAGTATGTTGTGACGTGTCACTTACTGCAAGTTACTGCTTTGCATGTATAGGTCTGGATTTTAACAGAATTGAAAAACTAACTTTGGCGTATGGTGGGCCTGTGTATTGTGCAGTTAGTTCCATTGTACTACTGTAGTTCTCCTAACAAATACTGTTTCCCACTCCTAGCGTAGTTCCGACAAGATTTGGCCAGAATAATTGTCTGGATTAAAGCAGCAGTTCATGTTGGCTGTAAAATAAAAGGTCACTGCCTGCTTTGATTCAGCAAGGCAGCACCTAGTATTCCTTACTAAACCAGGTTGCTGTAACGAAAAATAATTTTGGTAAAGCAGTTTATTTTTATCTCCATTATTTTGTGTGGCAGATGTGGAGAAAAGCTCATAACTCAGCCCTGCCCCCACTGATGCTAGACCAGTCACAAAGACTTCCTTCTCGGGATGAACTACTTTACCAAAGTATACAGTTCAGTCCCTGTCTCCCTTCCTAGCATTCGTTAAACTGCATTTCATTAAACCACAACAACAGAGTTGTCATTTTCCTTGTGGTGAATTTAGTGCTTGTGAAAGGTGCTGGATTGACAGCACTGAACTCTGAAGTCCTCTATTTATCCACATGCCAGGTATTGCACAGACAATCACAGTGCAAGCTTCCCACTGCCTCACCAATGTGCCTCAGCCCTGCCTGAGAGGGACCACCACATCGGTGAGAGGTTAGTTCAGACTCCTCCAAGCCCATTCAATCCTTGGCTTCTCATGTGAGACTGCCAACAAAGGTGGCAATTAGTGCCAATTGTGTTGCTGTTTTTGTGATTTGGATACCTGCCCACTTGGAACTGGACTGAGACCACCACGACTCATTTCATATAGGCCACTGAACTGTCCTCAGGTGATAATAGCTTTGACCACTACTGCCCTGTGCTGGGTTTGAACTCGTGACCTAGATGTGAAAGACTCCTTAACCCACTACCAATCCACTGAGCCATCCAGTTCCCTCACAAAAGAAATTTAAGAAAAAGGAAATTCATTTTCAAAGGAAACATAAACATATTAACATGAAATATAATATAGAACTGTAAGAATAGCTTAGGTACATATGCGGCAGTATGCATATCACTGGCTGTAACCACTGTTAAGCAGTAGACATTCCAGATAGACATACTGCCTTCTTATGTCTGTATTTATCCTATGATCATAAAGCGCAATGTAAATATTAAATATACCTTGTGTTATTTTAACTGCTGATGTATAGTTGCAACAAAGTATTTTTATTTAAAAATAAAGTTGAGGTGTGACACTTTTTTTCCTGCTGTCTTTGCTCTCTGTTCTCAGGGCCGCAACATTCCATGAGAAACAGTGGTCATTTGAAAACATTTAATAAAGAGCTGAGGTAAACGTAATTAGAAACCATAGACTAAAATGACATCATCAAAGTATTATGGGCCTAAAACTCTTTTGCCTCCCAGTCTTTTAGCGGCCAAAAAGTCCATTACTCAGAGATGGATGACCAGTACAATTCCAACAGTGGTAGAATGGAGATCCACCATGTCTGAATTATATGAAATAGAAAATCTTAATGCTAAAATTCAGGGTAAAGCTCCAACATACATGATGAGATGGCAGAAGTGGGTTCTCTACCATACTGAGGTGGATCCACACTCCTGTCCTTGAGTTTGGTGGAGTTGGTGGGGAAGGTAACAGGGGATGATCGAACAACTACTAAAGATCTGAAGGGAAGAAAATTTAATTAAAAAGGAGGAGTTAACCAAGAGAGAAATTACTCATTTGGTTATATTAGAAATAAAGGAGTAAACAAAACTTAAGGGGTAAACAAGGTGTGAGCCAAAATAGAAAAGAGTTGAGCTTTACCTTCCGTATGGTCTCTGACCAAAAGAATGCATAAGACTTTATATAAACATTTAAACCTCAGGGTGAATTACAAAAATGTCAATAATACACATAGAACTTAAGAAATGTGACAATCCAATGAAATGTACTCTTGACATAAGTGTAACAAAACCATTTAATAAAAAGAAATAAAAAAAAAGTATTATGGGCCTGAGATATCAGGAAAGGAGCAGCAAAGAAAATATGATGTTGCCAGCTCTGTGGCACTGAGGGGACCGCTTTGGCATCCTGGTGGCTCAAGTTTGTGCACCAAGCCTGTGAGATGAGGAAGAGAGGCCTGCAGGCAGGGTGAAGAGCGTCTATAAAGACACACTCCTCACTTGGGGGCGTGACACGCACATAAGTGGCACCTGGTGGCTGCAGGATCACTGCTGGAATGGTGACCACCCCCAGGGTGACAACGTTGTCATACTTCAGGTGGGGAGGTGGAATGGATGGGAGAACAGGTGAAAATGCCAGCCCAGGAAGCCTTGGGTGACCGCCTCCCAGTGCACTCCCCATATTTCCTGATCCTCATTGGTGGCCCATCTGCTACCCAGCCCTCTTTGCCCCATTATTCCTTTGGCAGTGCACTTCTCTCTCTTCTTGCCCCACAAGAAGGGGACCCCAGGAAGGATAGAACCAATCTGGGCACTAGTGGGGACAAACTGGGATCTGACAGAAGGAGCAGGACAGGGAACTGCATCAGTTAAAGCTGAAGGAAGCAAGGAAAGCAGTCAGAATAGCAAAGGCCCAAACAGAGGAAAAGATAGCCAACTCAGTTAAGAAGGGGATAAAACTTTTATGTGTACATTAGGGAGCGAAGAAAGACCAAGGGAGGGATAGTGAGGCTTAATAAAGGGGAGGGAGGTGGGCAGAGGGTGACAGTGAAAAGGCAGCGATACTGAATGAATACTTTTGCTCATTATTCACAAAAGAAGAGGAGGGAGGTACCTAAACCAAACAATAGAAGCACTCTGGATAGGGTGGTTAATACCAGTCCATTCACAGAAGAAAGGGTCCTGAAAGAACTCCTAAAACTCAAGGTGGACAAAGAAATGGGGCTAATGAATTCACTCCAGAATTCTAAAAGAACTAAGGGAGAACTAGTGACACCACTTACTACCCTTTTAGATAATCATGAGAGGAAGGTGTGGTACTTGAGGACTGGAGGAAGGTGGATGTTATTGCCCTCCACAAAAGTGGGAGCAAGGCAGAGGCAAGAAACTACAGACCCGTTAGTTTGACCTCAGTGATAGGGGAAATTATGGAATCACTTCTGAAAGAAAGAATTGTTGAGTACCTAGAGGTCAGCAGGGCACAGGACCCAAGGCAGCATGGATTCACAGCGTGAAGGTCATGTCAGATGAATCTAGTAGATTTCTATGACTGGGTGACCAAAGTAGTAGACCAGGGAGGGGCTGTGGACATGGCCTACCTAGACTTGAGCAAGGCATTTGACACAGTCCCACACAAATGATTAATAAACAAGTTAGCCAGCCTGAGTGGGTCCCAGGGTGGTAGCCTGGGTAAAAATTGGCTGGACAACAGGACCCAGAGGGTAATTCTAAACGAGTCCACTTTGAGGAAAGGGGTTACTACGGGTACCGTAGGGTACAGTACTGGGGCTAGTATTCTTTAATGTCTCTATAGGTGACATTACGGAGGGGCTGGAAAGAAAGTATGTCTGTTTGCAGATCACACAAAGATCTGCAACAGGGTTAATACACAAGAGGGGTGGAAAGGATGAGAAGGAACTTGGCAAAGTTGGAGGAATGGTCAAAAGTATGGCAGCTTAGATTCAGTGCAATGAAGTGAAAGTAATGCACCTGGGAAACAAAACCAGGGGAAGTATACACACTGGTGGTGGGGAGGTACTAAAACAACAAAATGGAGCGACCTGGAGGTAGTCATATCAGATGACCTAAATGTAGGCAAGCAATGTGAGAAGGCAGTAAGGAGGGTTGGAGGGATACTGGGATGCACAGGAGAGGCATCACAAGTAGAAAACAGGAAGTTGCGACTTCTCCAGGAGCTCTTCCACGGCAAATGGCCTGACTGCCAGACAGCCCTGAGACACACAGGCCATTACGCCCTAAACCGTTGTCTGCCTCAAACTCTCCCATGTTTGGTGGGAGCTGCACCTCTCAGGAGCTCTTCCCATGGCAAATGGCCTGACTGCCAGACAGCCATGAGACGCACAGGTACGGACACAGAGATGGAGCCTGGCCCTTGGAGCTGCCAAGCTTGAATCATGGTGCTTTTTGTCTCCACTGGCTGATTTGGTTCTGTATCTCGCCTCAGCCTTGATTGGACACTTCTCCTTCTCCTGCCCTCTTATTCACCGCTGCCTTCATCTACTTGCTTAGTTTGCACAAATGTTTATATTGCAGAGTTGTATTTACTGCTCTGTATACTTTACTGAATTCAGCATTCTATTTTGTTTTTCTTTAATAATGCCTAATGTCTACTCTACTGTGATATAAGTTGCCAACTATTGTTAGAAGTATCGCTTGTATGCTCCTTTCCACCCTGTAATCCTGCCTGAGCTGAGGGAGTAGCGAATACGCTGCACTGCACCCTATATCCTTTCTTTAAATTTCTACTATCTGAGTTATTGACCTGCATTTTAGCACTAGCTGTCTCTGTCCTTTGCTGTGATATTTATTTCTTTGGCTTTACTTGCTAATAGTCTCCCCCGCCCCACACACACACACCCTCTTCTATAGCCAAAGTCGTTAAAGCTCTCTTTGGCTTACTTTAGAGAAACTTTTGTGCAGAGAGCTTTGCTATGCAGTCCACCTTCCCAACTTCCTGGGGCCTAGGGATTAGCTGCCTCTGCCTTTGTATTTTTGCTTTAAATTGACTGTCCCATCTCCCATCTGCAGGCCACTCACCCTAAACCGCCTGCCTCCAACCTCTCCCATGTGCGTAGGAGTTGTGCCTTCCCAGGAGCTCTTCCATGGCAAATGGCCTGACTGCCAGACAACCCAGCTTCTGCCCGCCCAAGTGCTGACTTTTCCATTAGCAGATTATATCTTCTAGTCACTAGAGGGCTATATCTCGGTACATTTGCCTGCCTCCTACTAAACCAGGGCTACATACAAGCTCTTCCTCCTATGAACATGTGTTAAATACTGCTTATGCTCACACGAGTTTTGCAAGAAAAGTTTGCCTGTATTTTGCTTTAATCTGTCCCCCATACCCCTCCTGCTGTTCTATTACACACTTGCCTTACCTCCTTCCTCCCACTCCTTTCACCCTATATCAGACCCATATCTAGGGCTTCTCTCCTGTTCCTTCTAGCTCACCTTACACAACCTCTACTGCCTGAGCATAATGATTCTGACCTTTATGCTTTCACACACTTTATTCTTTCATCCCTGCTACCCCTCTTCTACCTCCCTGGAGCCTGTTACCCCTCTCCTCCACCTAGCTACCAGATTGACTATATCTACTACCACTTAGGCACCTACATTTCTGAACCGCTCACCTCATGCACCTCCCACTGAAAATGGATGGCTGCATCGTGTATTCATGAGAGGGGCCACGGCCCACTCATCTCCTCTCCCACCTTGGCGCTGTCACCACTCTGGGACCAGCGCCAGCAACTCTTCGTGACGTTCTTGCATAAAGCGGAACATAAACTCACCCTCAGGGAGCTACTTTTGTGCACTCTGAAGCTCCTGCTCCTCCTGTTGGTGCTGTCTGGCAATATTCACCCCAATCCTGGCCGAAAACCTCTAGCTCAGCCAACCAAGTCAATCACTCAAGGGGACTCTCTCTTGCGACTCTTAACATCTGCAGCCTACTCCCAAAGCTTGATGCCCTGCAAATTTTGCAAACCAATACAATCCGGATATCCTCACAGTTGTCAAAACCTGGCTAGCGACTTAAAGTCCCTGACATGGCAATTGCCCAGCCAGGCTACAACGTTTGAGGCTGGATCAGAAGACTAAGAGAGGAGGGGCTGTGCAATATAACATACTAACATACTATTTGCCAGCAGATTAGGCTCACGGTTCATCGAGTCTGTTCGAACCTTAGATCCTTATTTGGGTGCCGAGGCCTCCATCCCTTGTGCCCAGAAACCCCATCATCCATCCACAACCCCTGGGACAGGCCATCATCTGATACATCCACTTTCTGTGTCTGTCCCACCTCTCTTGAAGCCCTCCACTGTGGATCTCTGAACCAGCTCGCCAGGCAGTGCTTTCCAAGGGTCCACCACCTCTCAGTGAAAACCTCCTCTCTCTCCCCCTCACCTTCCACCTTCCATCTTCAAACCATGCCCTCTGGTGATACCTCCCTGCTTTAGTCTAAAGATCCCTCCATGTTTACCCTATTTATTCCTTGAGGTACTTGAAGACCTCAATCATGTCCCCCTGCCTCTCCTCTCCTCCAATGAAAACAGGCAGAGCTCCTCAAGTCTGTCCTCATCGCCAAATCCCCTAGCTCTTGTATCATCTTAGTTGCCCTCCTCTGTACCCTCCAGGAGCTGTATGTCCCTCTTCAAGTGTGGTCTCCAGTACTGTACACAGTACTCAAGGTGTGGTCTTACCAGTCCATTGTCCGGCAGAATCACTTCCTTGCTCCTAGAGGTGATCCTCCTTCTGATGCATCCCAACATCCTGTTTGCCTTGCTAACCCGCTCTCCTGCACTGCTCACAGTTATTCATACATGCATCCACCATGACGCCTAGGTCTTTTCCCCTATTGAGGCCTCCAGCACCTCCTCCCAGGGTGTACCTGTGTTTAGGTTTCCCGACCAGATGCAACACCTTGCACTTGGTGATATTGAAATTTAATTTCCATGTGTGAGCCCAGCTTTCCAGGGTGTCCAGGTCCTTGCAGGGCCAACCTCCCTCTTCTCCCTCGACTACTGCTCCCATCTTGGAATCATCAGCAAAGAGACTCATTTCACACCCTATACCCTCCCTGATGTCCGATATGTATGCATTAAACAGGATCGGACCCAGGACCGAGCCCTCTGGTACCCCACTACCAACCTCTGTAGGGTTCGAGAGCTCCCACAGACCACTCACGCTCTGGGTGCATCCAGCTAGCCAGTTTTCAATCCATCTGACCATCAAAGGCCTACTCCTAACCCCATCAGTTTCTCCACCAGACCATTGTGGGGACAGAGTCAAACTTGCTGAAGTCCAAGAATAATACATCCAGGCTTTCCCTGTCCAGTTCTGATGTTACCCATTCGTAGAACTCCACAAGATTGGTTTGACATGATCTACCTGGCACAAACTCACGCTGCCGACTATCCAGACCTATCACCTCCTCCAAGTACACCCCAATCGCTCCTTTAGTATCCTCTCCATTAATTTTCCCACCACCATAAGGTCAAACTGATGGGTCTATAGTTACGTGGTACTTCCTCGACCCCCTTTATGGATTGGCACCACATGTGCCTCTTGCCAATCTAGGTACCCTCCCTGTCTCAAGTGACCTGTTGAAAAGCCCCGCCAGTGCAGCCAGTATGTCGCCAATTCCCATAGTACTCTCAGATGAATGCCATCTGGCCCAGGAGATTTGTCTTTCTTTAGCGCCTTGAGGGCTAACCACACCCTTTGGTGGAGATAGCATCATCCGTCCCCTCCACCTTACTGGCCTTTTTATCCTTATCCAGATGTGACACCTGGGGTACCTCTCCTCCCTCTTGCTCCATTTCTGTTGCTCCCCTGATCCCACTCACTGCCACTTCTATCCCTTCGTGCCTTGCTTTGTATATATCCTATCCCTCCCTAGTGAACACAGAGGCAAAGTACTCATTAAATACCTCTGCCTGGTCCTTGCCTCTTCCACCCACCCTCCTTCTGATCTCAATCTGCTGAGGATGGCCTTAGTTTTTCTCCACTCCCCAATGCACCGGAAGAACCCTTTCCCCTCCAAGTATCCCTGTGCCAGCTGCTGCTCTTACTGGACTTTCTCCCTCACCATACAGGTACCTCAAAGTGTCTCTCTCTTGGGTCACCCCATAGCTACCCCCCCTTTCAGAATCATCTGCGCAGATTCTTCCTATCAGAATCCTACTAGGGCCCACAACAAAGCCCCTCACAGTGTACATCCCTCCAAAGAGCAAGGAAAGGTCTCAATGCCATCCTGGACTTCATCTGAACCCAACCTCCAGGCTCTGAGTCAATCCTGCTAGGTGACTTTAGCATTAATTGGCTTGCACCTGAATCAGGAGCCCCAAGAATGCCATCTCATCAGCAAACCTTGCCCAGCTGGTCAACTCCCGACCAGGCACAACTACAAAACAGGCTCTAGCACCCTCCTGGATTGGGTTCTGGCCAGCCATCCAACTCATATCTCTAACATCTCCGTCCTCCCGGATTCACTCAGTGACCATTCCCCTGTCATCGCAAAATGGTAAAACAAATTCTGCAAGCCCCTCCAATAGTCATCTCTAGCAGAGTCCTTCCTGTGGGCAGTTGAATCACCTCAAATTCCGCCTCAGTCAGCATGATTGGACTCCTATTTACAAAGCGTTGGATGTCAGCTTCACCCTGGACTATTTCATCTACACCTTTAATGTGGCCTGTGACTCCCATGCCCCTTCAAAAGGTGCAGAGTCAAAGACCTTTACAACCCATGGCTCCGCCGGAGCTTGCGATAGCACGTTAAAAGCAAGGGACTGCCTCTGACTGTGGCACAGGCCACCAGTACACAAACTGACATAGAGAACATATAAACGTGCTCGAAATGATTGCACAAAATCAATCTGCCTAAAGAAAAGTATCTACTATAAGGAAGCTCTCACTGATACCTGGGGAAATAGGAGAGCCTTCTGAACAATATCAAAGAAGTTACTGGGAAGCAGCCTAAACGCCCCTACTATGCTGATCATTGATGGGACTGCAACACTGGACCCTACGACTATTGCTAATATGTTCAGTACTACTTTCACAGACCTCAGTAGTGTTCTGTCCCCTGCCTTTCGACGAGATGACTCGCAACTCACCCTTCCAGCTTCCCCTCTTCCAAATACCCGCTGCTCTACTTTAAAGCAGTCAAGATGCCAAGTCCGCAAATACATTAGTAAAGCAAATGCCAAGTCCAGAAACAGTGGGGACACACTTGACCTCAAAATGCTGTCCTCACCCTTGACAAAGTACTAGGACCATTAACAAAGATCTTCAACCTCTCCTCAACCTCAGCCAGTTCCTGACAGATGGAATCCGCTACTGTTACTCCGGTCCACAAAAGTGGAGACAGGGCCCTCCATGGGAACTATCGACCAATCTCCATATTACCTCCCTCTGCAAGGCCATCAAACGCATAGTAGCAGACCAATTCGCTGATTACCTGGACAAACACAATATCAGGGCACAGCACCACTTTTGCCCTTCTGAATTCACCAGAGCCATCCACAGCTCCCCTGGATAATGGTCACCTAGCCAGATCGGTCTTAATCAATTTAACTAAGACTTTCAACACTGTCTACCATCGTCTACTACTTGAGCAGTTTCTGAATGCCGGGCTCTCCTGACTCCATGGCCTGGTTTAAAAGCTATCTGGAAAACTGATCCCAAAGAGTTAAAATTGCAGATGTCCTCTCTGACACTAGACCTGTCCGCTCAGGTGTCCCCCAGGATCCATACTGGGTCTCCTTCTATTCAGTCTCTTCCTGTACAGCCTTCCACAATCTTGCCCAAAACAAATCATCCTCTATGCTGATGATACCACAATTCACACCACCCATAAGGATCCCCAACTCCTACAAAACCAGTCGAACAACTAAGCTCACCTCAGTTGAAAACTGGTTTAGTAAGCACAGATTGGTCCTAAATTATATGAAAACCAAGTCAGTGCTTTTCAGCAGCTCCCACAAGTACAGGCTACACCCTCTGACTATCACAAACTGCCTTGGAGCTGCCCTCGAACAGGTGCAATCTTTTATATATCTTGGGATCTCTCTTGACTGTAACCTATCCTATGGTGCCCACATCGATAGTGTCGCCAAAGCTGCAAATACTAGCATTGGACTAGTCTACAGGCACAGGCAACACCTCACTCCGAAGCCTTAAGTCGCTGTTCAGAGCTCTGTTGTCTCCATAATTGACTATGGCCTGATCATATCACGGCCTGCTGCTGTAACTGCCTCAGACGCATATCCACGTCTCTCAACAAAGCTTCAGCTCATCACTGAGCGCACTGTCTCACTTATATGTGTGACCCCTATGCACAAACAGGCTGGCTACAACTCTCAGACCGTACAAAGTACCAAATCTGCATTATGGCAAAGAAATAACCATGGGCCAAGCACCCCCTGGAGTCCAAGCTCTCCTTTGCCCCAGTAGTAATCCTCGCCACTCTAGAGGATCCGAATCTCAACTCCTGCAGGTCATTCACTGCCATATCACCCAGGGACAAAGATCCTTTGCTCATAGGGCCCCTAGCTGGTTGAATGGTCTCAGCAGTGACATCTCCTTCGTACCTAAGCTTGACCCATTCAAATCCAGACTCTGCCTACTCCTCTCTGCCTCTAGCACCTCGACTATCTCCTTTAATCAGCCCTCCTTAAAATTACCCAATCCTTGTCTCAGCTCTTTCTACATAGCACTTCTATTATCGACCCCATATCTTCTACAACCCCCTCCCACCTTCTCCTCCCTCCCCTGCACCCTCTCCACCACTTGTTGTTCTCTTGTGATGTGACAATGCCTGGCTGCTCTTACCTTTGTGTCCTTTCCATGTCTTGTAACACTGTTTACTCCACCAGTGCCTCTGGCTTTAGTTTAACCCAAATGTATGCATTCATATTGATGTAACTGATTGTTAACCTATTATCCTGCCTTTGTTACTTAATTGTTTTTGTTTTTTTGTTACTGTACTGCAACTGATGTGGAACCTTTGTAAAGAGCCTTGTTTCAAAGGTACTTGTAATCCTAGATTCAAATAAACAAATAAAAAAAAAAAGAAAGTTTTTATCCTCTGTACAGACAGGTTGGTGAGAGACCCCATCTGAGTACTGCGTGCAGTTCTGGAGACCCCATCTCGCAAGGACATAGGATGGAGGCAGTCCAGAGGAGGGCAGCTAAAATGGTGCAGGGTCTGCACCGAAGCCATCTGAAGAGAGACTAAAGGAGCTTAATATGTATACCCTAGAGGAAAAGAGGGAGAGGGGGGATATGATAGAAAACATTCAAGTACAGTACTTAGGTTCTCCTTGGCTGTGCCTTCACCACTAAATATTTTAATGCTATCAAATTTGGGTCGACCTGGATTGAAAGCTACTGATAAGCTGCATTAATCCAGCAAACCCACCGGCCCCTGGGCTAATTGAGTGGCTCTTTTTTGAGGTACCATCATGTCGGGCCCTATATGGCTCCTTATACCTCCCTTCTTCTGCTGATACCAGCTGCCCAGCATTGGACACCTGAACTACCATCATGTTTGGTCTACAACGGCACCTTGTGCTGTATACAACATGGCAACTTATCCTTTAATTGCCTCTGTGATTCCAAGTACCAATACCTCGAACCCTGCTCTTGGACCACGCATACCAGTAGTACTTATAACACTCCCCCACCACAAGGCCCACCTCCCACCACCAGACTTCTATCTCCCCTGCCTATCGTGGTAGGGGTACTAGCTCTTGCTACTACAGATCAGCTCTTCTATGGTGGCTACTTTCCAGTCCCTAAAAACATCAGATCTATTAGACGGGAGAAAGGCAGGAATTACAAGCTTATCATTAGCGCCTTAGAAAATCTTACTTATCCTCCTGCCATGTTCAGGCAACTGAACTCAACCCTGGCCCCCAGAAGCTATTGCTTGCCAGCAGAACTAGCAAATTTAAAAGGAATAGGCTTCCTGCATATTAACGTATGTAGCCTCCTTAAAAGATAACCTTAATACAAACCTGGGTAAATCATACCTCTCCTGACATACTTGTGATTTCCAAAACTTGGCTTAGACCCAGAACCACTGATAGAGAAGTAAACATACCCAACTATGCTTGTTCAGAGCTGATAGGCATGCCAGAGGAGGAGGGGTAGCTATCTACGTTAAAGACAAATTTTCTGCCTTCTGCTTATCCTCGGCATTATCGCATGGCCAATTGATACCTAATCCAAAGTGAAATTATACAGACTACTGCATCCCGCGTAATAGGATGCACAGACCACCGCCTGCTGGCCTACAGCTTGTGTCATATCTAAGGACAAGTTGGGACAGGGGCTGCCAGAAACTATTATTTTAGGAGACCTCAACTTGACTGGCTCTCTAACATAGCTGCCCCTTGCATCCTTCTGTGATGAACATGGGCTGACCAACTTATTACTGAACCAACACACCCAAACGTGAAGAACCCCAGTAAAAGTACACTTTTGGATGTGCTAATGGTGAGCAAACCTCATCTCTTCTCCACGCTGATGTCTTCTCAGATGCCAGTGACCATTGTTTTATTGCGGGAGTAAGATCCACCAACAACCCAGCACCCATCAGCAAGTTCTCTATGAAGAGATCCAGGCACAACTTCAATGAACATGCCTACCTAAACGAGCTTAAGTACTCCCTGAGTGGCAAGATTTCTACCTGCCAAAACGACACGTCAGCTACAATATGTTCCACAACATTCTATCAAGGGCCCTTAATAAGTATGCTCCCTGATTAAAGTTCAAACTAGGACCAAAACCTGTAAATGGTTCACCCTCAGATCAAGTCCTTGCTTCTAGAAAGAGATAAACTCTGGAAAAAGCGCAGACTGAATACTGCAGAGGATTGGAACCAGTTCAGGAGACTACAATTTATGTACCAAAACAATCAGAGAATCAAGGCCACCTTCTTCAAATCCGAACTTCGACTTCTGCCACAAAGAGCCCAATCAAGCTCTGGAACACAATCAATGATCTGCTAGGCCACTCCCAGGAAATTCACTCCCACCAAGGTTACCTCTGGCAACTTGACTATAACCGAAAAGATGGATATACTTGACGCGATTCAATAACCACTTTGCTACTGCAGGCATGGCATTTGATAACTCTCCGCAAACATACTTTACTCCCAGACTGCCAGCCAACTGCCTGAAACTCCGATAGTTTTGCCGCCTTTCTCACTTCAACCTGCCCCACTGAAAGAGGTAGAGGACCTCTTGCTTCAGTTGGATACTAGAAAAGTGCTGGAGCCAACACCTTGACCCTTACTTCCTAAAAATGGCCTACCATGTACTAGCAATACCACACCCACCTTTTAACTTATCCCTGTCTCAGGGCCCCTACCACCTATATGGAAGACAGCACATGTCATACCACTGTTCAAATCAGGTGACCCCTGGCGATCTCAATTACTACAGGCCAATTTCCCTCCCTTCCGGTCCTGTCCAAGCTCCTAGAGAAAATTGTAAATGCACAGCTGAGGACTCACCTTGAGTCTAGGAACTGCTAAATCCTATGCAGTCTGGATTCAGAGCCAAACATAGACTATCTCAGCCCTCGCCAAAGTTACTAACCACTGGCAGCGTAATCTTGAGAGCAAAACTTTATTTGTGTCTGTTTTCCTTGATCTAAGTAAGGCTTTTGACACCGTCAACCATAGCCTGCTCCTCTCTCCCTTCAAACCATAGGTGGACCCTCCTCTCGCTGGTTTACTGGCTATCTTACAGGGCGTTCAACAAGTTAAAGTCAAGGAGGCCTGTCCCCTTAAAACTCTGCCAAGAGGGGTACCTCAAGGTTCTATATTAGGGCTCTTACTTTTGCAATCTACATTAATAACATCGACTACTGTATAAAAGAAGCCAACATCCATCTGTTTGCAGATGATACAGTTCTCTCACTGAGTCGCCCAACACCTGAAGCTGCCTGCAATGACCTACAGTCAGAATTCAACCTTGCAAAGCCAACCCTCCAAAAAGCTACCCTTAATGCCAAAAACTAAAGTGATGGTCCTCTCCCTTTATCCGTCATAACTAACCCTGTGTCCAGTGGGACAGTTCCCCAAATTACCTCAGTTCTAGGTGAAAACTAGAATTTGTCACAAAATTCAAGTATCTGGGAGTTTGATAGACCAAAGACTCTCCTTCATTGAACATATCGAGGACTTGCTAAAACGACTTCGCAAAAGCTTGGATTGTTTTTAGAATCAACCAATTTCTCACCAGAGATTCCAAGAAACAACTGGTCCAGTCCATTTTCTTATCATTGGTTGATTACGCTGACTTCCTCTACAGCCAGTGCCCCAACTCTTACATGGCTAAACTGGACACACTCTACCATCAAGCACTGAGGTTTATAACGGACTCCTTCAGCACACATCACTGCACCCTATATGCAGCAGTGGGTGACATCACTAAAGTTCAGGCGCCACAGAAACCCAGCTCTCTGGACCTATGAGCCATCTCTAATAAGCTGCCTTACTATATCTCCTGCTGTCTTCCCCTGAGTATAATTGGGAAATACGCTAAGAAGTTACTCAGCTTTACACTTAAAGTACCCAAAGCAAAATCCTGCTTCGGCAGGGCAGCCATAAGCTTCATGCTACCTACCTTATGGAACGATCTACAAAAACCTCAAATTAAGCACCTAATTGGTATAAATGCCTTCAAGATGCTTTATTTCCATACAATCAGAGAAGTATGTAACTGCTTCACCCACTCAGACCTAGTACCAGTGTCTGCACTGGTATATAGCCAACCTAGACCCACTTTTAGTACTGACCCCCAGCTTGCTCCTCACCAGCCTAATTGTTCTCTCTCTTATCCCCTGTCTTATCAACACTAGGCCCATCCATCCCCTTATTCTTCCTTTCCCAACCTCGGATAGGAGCTCACTACCCTGGGTTGTGACATCCTACCATGCCCGTACTTTATAGCATTCAATCCGGGGCTCACACATACCCTTTTCTCCATCCACCTTCTCTACATCCCGTTTTACCAACTCCTTTCTGTGCACCGTGTCCTCCTAGTCTTTCTCCCCTACCTCCTCCTTCCCCCTACCTTCACCTCTACCTGGTGTATATTTTTATTTTTTTCTTCGTTACTTCCTCCTGCAACCTTAGATAACCTGCCTTATCTTCCTATAGACACTTCTACGTATGTAAATACCGTGTAATCTGTACAATATCTGTATAATTCTATGTACATATGAACTTCTTTTTCTTCCTCTCTGTAAAGAGTATTATCTGTATTGCCTTGTAAATACCTGTGTGGACCTGTATATACAATTGTTCATGCTCCACCCAGGTCCATCTTGCAAATGAGCTTCTGCTCAACGATGAACGCCTGGTTAAATAAAGACTTGATTGATTGATTGATTGACCTCAAGGGAATCAACAAAGTCCAGTAAGGTAGCATCTTTCAGAAAAGAGATATGCAAGAACAAGGGGCACAATTTGAAGATAGAAGAGGAATGAGCAGGGGCAATGTGAGGAAGTATTTTTTCACAGAGAGGTGAGTGGACGATGGATCAGCCTTCCAGGGGAGGTAGTGGGGTCAAAACAATGGGGAATTCAGGAATGCATGGGACAGACATAAGGCAGGTCTAGTGTGGGGGTAGGCTGTTGATTAACTAGGATCTGCAGCTTATCCGACAGGTAGGAAGTGGGCAGACTGAGTGGACCAAGTGGTCCTATCTTTTTTTTTTTAACCAGGAGAGACGCATTATGCTGAAAGCTTGTTTACTGGTGTGACCTGGGAGCACACTGAAGTTAAGTGACTTGCTCAGGGTCACAGTATGCAAGTGGGGGTTGTGGGATTCAAATACAGGTCTCCAGGTTTGTAGCTCAGAGTCTTAAACCACTGCACCATACTGCCTCCTTATCTGACGTCAAAGTCTATGTTTCTGTGACCACGGATGGTGCCATCGAGTGAGTCTGGCATGCAGTGGAGTGGCACAGTGTAGGGCCTGGAAGTGAGGTCCTGCGGGCATGGAGAGTGGCCAAAATAACATTGACACACACCCATGGTAAGTCTGAGGAACTTTGTTTTAACCACTTGCCATGCTGTCAACCTGGATTCTGAAGCAAGCCAGGATCACCAGGGGCCAGCCAGAGGAGAGGAGGATTGGGCATCCCAGAGGTGCTCTCTTCCGGGAGGTGGGCTGGGATGCTGGGTCATCGCTGCAACACTGCCACCTGGGTGACTTCAGGTGGCAGTGCGACTGAGGACCACAGACATGGGAGGAGGGCATCGCAGACAAAGGCATGAATGCAAGCCTGCACACCATGATATTATTAAGGCACAGAGACAAGGAAGAATGTCCCTGGCTTTGGGTGGATGTATCTTGTATATCTGGCCCCAATTACCACTTAGAGATGTAGGCTGACAAAATATGTATCTGGGGTACATCCCCCATCCCTGCCCCCACCTGTTGGGTACAACCAAGGCTCCATGGAGGTCAGAGTCTGTCAGGAAGTAGTCAGTCAGGGGTCCAGGTGCACCAGGGTTGTTCCCAAGGGCTTCAAAGCCAAAGATGGAAGAGAGCATAAACAGAATGGAAGAAAAAGCTGTTTCTATTTCTAATACATGCTACCAGTAAATATAAAACAACCTGTGTTCAAAATTTCCAGTGATCTTTAAACTCTGAAGGATGCGCTTTATTCTAAAAACAAGAGACCTCGACTGGCAAATCTCTGTGGGCTTGAGATCCGTCTTGGCAGCAGAACAACTAAAATTGTAAATATGTGTGGCTTTATGTGAGTATAAAATTAATTTTTCATATGGAGAATCTTTAATGACATTAAAGCAAAATTGAGACTGCTTCTCACCGGAGGAATTTTGGAGCTTAACTCTGAATGTAAGAGAATGGCTGGAATGCTCCCTGAATACTTGGTTTCTCTTTAATTAGATCAAGTGTGTGTTATTATGGCTTAAGATCTGCAAATGTGTTGACTTTGATGGTCCCTAAAATAAATGCTGATGTACTGCTTTTCAACATGACGCACAGAGATCCTGGATTCAGTTCCCAGGTCTCATTAGAGAGTTGTGTTGGAAACCACAACAAAGGAGATGGCTCCCTCCACAGTCCCAAGGTGGGCACAGCTGCAAAATATAGTAACAAGTAAAGAGAAAGCCCTGCACTCACTGTACATACACACACACACACACACACACACACACGAAAGAGCAGATGCAAAAGTTACTGCTACATAAAAGGGCATTTATTTATTAGTGCAATGTACAGCACGCCACATAGTGGAAACAGCCGCACAACAGTACAGGCCAAAAACACAAAATGCATTGGACTTTGTCAAGAGTGACTTTGACACAGCTCAGTGTAAGAAGGCAAACGCTGAGTGTTTTGGCCAGCAGTATCATGTTGTTGTGTGTGTGTGTGTGTGTGTGTGTGTGTGTGTGTGTGTGGTTGCACTTTGCACGTAAATTAATTTCATTTATTATGTATCAGTAACTTTGTATCAGCTCTGCTTTTGGTACCGTGAGTGTGCAGCTTTCTCTGTAGAGTGGTATTGGTTTTCAAACAGAATGGTAAATTTGGTAATGCAAAACTTACAGATATTTTGAGAACAACTTGTATCAAGTTTAGGGGCTGAAACATTGATTCTAACTCTATTTTCAGTGTGCATTTTCTGTTACCTTTGTGTTTTGTTTTCAGCCCACATGTTGACACAGAACCTTGTATTTGTTTTATTGTAATATCTTAAATAGTATTAAACTCCGAGAAAGAAATTCAGCCTTCTGATCGGATGGACTCCAGGTGAATACCAACTGGTATTTATTTATAGTATTAATTATTTATTTACTTATTAGTTGGCCAGGAAGACACACTGAGCTACAGTGTACAGCTTATTTCCAGCTGCGTCCTGGGGAAATGGACAATGGAATAATACAAATGCTGGGGCTGGCAGTGTAGATTAGAGGTTAGAGCAATGAACTGTAAGTAAATTTGGTACATCTAGCAGACCTAGGTTTGATTCCCCGCAACCTCCACTTGCATACTGTGTGACCCTGCACACAAGTCAATACTTAACTTACGCAGTGCTTCCAGGTTTCCCTGTAATGAACGCTGTGCCCTGTGGGCATTATTTGGTTACCAAAAAATAAAATGTATTTATTTATTTGAAAATTGGTAACAGGTAGAGGACACTGGAGCTAAGGCTCTTTCCAGGTGTGACCTGGTGCAGGAGAACAGTGAAGGAACAGCAGCAGAATACATATAGCAAAATAGTGGAACCGACAGTGATACCAGCTTTGGGTTGGTACCCAAGGTCATGGCTACAGTTTTTATAGCATTCAGGATCAGTTGGTTTGACTACCACTGAATGACCTCCAAGTGAGACTGCAAACTGGCTTCTAGGGAAGAATGTTGGGCTGCTGCCAAACAGAGCGGTATAATCTATGTACATATATAAGGTATGAGGAACAGGCTGAGGGCAGGTTATTTAGGGTACTGAAAGGAGAATGGGCCAAGGACAAACCTTGGGGACCTCTTGTCAATTGGGGAAGAGATGGACCCCCCAACAAGTGCAGATTGGACTCTGTTGGACAGGTATGTGCTCAGTCAGGAGATGGTCTGCACAGACAACCTAGCACTAGACTGCTGGTTAAGTAGCAAGGGATGGCAGATCATGTCAAAGGCCTTACAGAGGTTGATAAATACGGTAGCTGTGAGAAAGCCCTGATCTATTCCAGTAAAGATTTAGGCAGTTATCCTAAAAGGGAGTTAATAGTGAAGTAATTTATCCTGAAGCCTGACTGGAAAGGACTGAGGAAAGCAGAGGAGGAGAGGAAGCCATTAAACTGAGAGTAAACATAGTGCTTTTGCAGTTTTACAAGGGCAGGAAGGAGACGAGATAGGTCCAGTAGCTGCCAGTAGGGGTTGCACCCTCCCGTTGTGGAGAGGGATCGCTCTTGCTACTTTTCAGGCCTGGAGAACTGTGAACAAGGTGAGACGAGAGGTTTAGGAGGAAGGAGACTGAGATGGTGATTGCAGGAGCCAGCATGAGAGAGGAAGGTCTGGACCAGACCATCTGGGCTGTTGCTGTTTATGGAATTCATAGCCTATAAGTCCTTGAGGGTTCAAGTAGGAGAGACAGGGAAGAAAAAAATGAAGGAGTATGGGAGGAGTGGAAGACATATTACAGGAGAGGAAGAGTGCAGTCAGTAGCGGCTGTGTGATGATCAATTTAGCACAACTAGTAAAGTACTTGTTCTGTGTGGCAGCAGCTTCTTGGAGGCCAGAGTTAGAGAACCAGCAACTTATAAGGGTGGGTAGTTGGGAGAGGGGGATCAAGAAGATTATGTACCACCTTCCAGAATTTGGATGGGCAGTTTGTTTGTTTGGAAGGTGGCTTAAAATACCTGAAAAACAAAACCAAGGCACTTCGTCAGCATGTGGTCTAAAAGCAAACAAAATGGTTATATTAAATGCATGCTGAAAATAGGTTAAAATATAAGCTTTCGACCTTTGGGTCTTCTTCAGGAAATATCTAAAAGAGAAAAACAAAGTGTAGAGGGGAGGTAAAATAAGGCCACTCGACCCTTCAGCTGGCCTTGGCAGCTCACAGTTGCTCCAGGAAAGCATTGCAGAGTTCCTTACAGTGAAGGATGTCATTGGGGAGCCAGCGCCTTATTAGAGGTCCAGGCCTCCTCATACTCCTTGCCCAGTGCAATAGGGTCAGCTAAGACTCAAATGAGATGGAATACCTTACCCTAGATTTCCTGAGGGGTCATAAGAGTCCCAGAGCAAGAGAACTGATTTGACTTTGCCACATCAGTGGCAGGAGGGAGCAGGAGTCGATCTGAGTGGCAGGGAGGCGGGCGCCATATCTGCAGCAGAAGGGAGTGGGCGCTGCATCTGTGGTAAGCTGAAGGGTCCGTGGCCGTAACCACCGGAAGCTGGGGCCCCACGGAGCCAATCCAGAGTCAGCACCAGAAGGTATGATAACTTGAAGTTGCAGCTGGGCTATAAATAGGCAAAGCCCAGCTGCTCACTCAGAGCCAATTTGATTTTTGCCGCATCAGTGGCAGAAGAGAGCAGGAGCCACATCCGGCGGCAGAGAGGAGCAGGTGCTGCATCCGTGGCAGTAGGAGTGGGACGCTGCATCCACGGCAACTGAAGGGTCAGCCATAGCCACAGTAGTTGGCTCTCCTGAGCCAATCCGAGTTGGCACCAGAAGGCACAATAACTTTACGCTGCAGCCTGGGCTATAAACAGGCAGAGTGCAGCGCACCAGAGTTGATCTGATTTTTCTACCACCCACCCGCCTCCAGGCTGCCTCCATTTTAAATTGTCTAACTTGAACCACTCCCAGAAGAGGTCTCACCAATCAGGTGAGGGCAGGAGGGTGTACATCAAAAAGTGAGTGGAGATGAGGAGAGCTCTGGGGCGGGGCTTCATCGACCTGAGGGAAACTGCATTGTAAAGCTCTTAAAGGGCTTCATTGACCTCATGGGAAACTGCATCATAAAGCCAAGGATCTGGGACTGGGACTTTATCGGACAGCGAAACATTGCATCAAATTGAGGTACTGTGTCAGTTCATCATGAACAAAGGTACTGTGGCAGTTATGGGGCATTGAAGCTACTACGGCATTTATTTGTTTATAGACATTTCTGTAAGCTAATGCAGAGCTAGATAATTAGGAGGAAACTGCATGAAAACTGCTGTATGTATAAGTGCTGATAAAGTTAAGAAAAATTAATTTTGTGGGATGGTGGAGAGAGGGGGCATGGGTACAGGGCAGCAGGACCATAGGGGCAAATATGAGAATAGTGAGCTGTAATGGATGTGGGGTGGCTGTTTGGATAAACATGCTATGGAGGCTAGGGGGATGTCCAATTTGTCTAAGACTGAGGAGACTGGAGGCAGAAGTGCAGTGGCTTGGTAGGAAGTTAGAGAGAGGTAGGGGAAGGGGTATGAGAGCAGGAGCAGGGTGGCTTACTTCAGGAGGGCAAGAGTTGCATACGACCTGAACCAAGAGATGGAAAGAGGTTGGGGTGCGGGGACACAGACCATAGAAGGGCCAGCAGTAGGGTGGAGACTCCGGGTAGCAGGAAGGATCTAAGGCATGGTAGTACAGCAGGGACAGGAAATGGGTTTACATTGCTGGCTACGTTGCGTGATGAGAATGGAGGGACGCTGTGAGGGGGCAGGAGTACAAGGGGAGCAATTCGCCAGAGGTGGGGGATATGATTAAAGGGAAGAGAAGTCAGGCAAAAAAGGCAGGAAGAGGGAATCACAGCTGAGGTGGGGAAGGGTGGAAGGGCTTTGTGCAAAGAGGAGGGAGGATGGTGTTAGACATGGAGCTTTGGGAGGGGGAGGTCAGACAGTGTGGGCACTAGGGAGGGTGACACAGGGCCAGGTGACAGAGATGGCATGATGGGTGAAGGTTGTGATGCAGAAGTGCAAGGGGAGGATGTGGATGGACAGAATGGGGTGGAACCTCAAAGCAGTTACATGGAGAAATGGAAGGGGAGGAGGAGAAATGAGGAAGGGAGCATACTAGTGCTGGGAAACTCTATACTGAAGGACATCAAATGGGGAAGTTAAGGGAGATATATATGGGTAGAGTCAGTACGGGGTTGATGGCAGGTAGGGCAGGACGGTCTGTTATCAGGAGATGGGGGTCTGTGGCCTTCTCTGAGGTACTGCCAGTGCCCGCGCAAGCACGTGAGGAAGGGTAGGATAGAGGAGTTAAACACCTGACTGAGGGAATGGTGTCAATCCAAGGGTACAGGATAGTGGGGGACTGGGGTAGGGTTTGGGAACAATAGTGATCTGTTTGCAGGGGACAGATTACACTTGAGCAGGGAGGATCAGAGGATGTTAAAACAGGGATAGAGGGTACATAGAAACAAAGGTTAATTTAAACTAGGCGGGGTGTGGTGAATGGGCACCTGGAAGGAGGGATCTCTGAAAGGGGAGCCAAGGAACCTACCCCGCTCCAACAGGGAAGGATCCAGAGTGGGGTTGAAGGAGGGGTTAAGAAGGGTGGAACAAGGGTAAGTAAGGAGGAGGATCAACATAAAAGATTGTCTCCTTGAATGCTAGAAGCCCAGGAAACAAAACTGCAGAACTCCAGGCTGTTTTGGTGTGGGGGTGGACACAGCGGTCATCACCAAAACATGGGCCAACCAATACCAGGACTGGGACCCTAATGATCCCAGGATATAGGATCTTCAGGAAGGACAGGGCAGTGGGAAAGGGGAGGGGTGGTGATTTACATGAGGGAGGAATTAGGTGTGCAAGGGGAGGGTAGAACTGAGACCTTGTGGGTTTATTTCAGGGCACAAGAAATAGGACTCTCAGGATGGGGTGGTATACAGGCCACCAACTCAGGAGAAGAACTTGAATAGGGAGCTAGCAGAGCAAATTAGGAGGGTGTGCAGGAGGGTAAAACAGTGATCATGAGGGACTTCAGTCTGCCAGGAGTGGACTGGAGTACCCCAGTGACATCGAGTGTCAGAGAACAGATACTCCTGGAAGTATTCCAGGACAGCTTCCTAGCACAGTTGGTTACCGACCGACTAGATTGGATAATATGCTAGATCTAGTTCTATCCAACAGAGAGGTTGTAAGGGATGTGGGGGTGGTGGACCCACTGGCAGGGAGTGACCACCAATCCATGTGGTTCACGCTCAACATGGGCAGGGAGGCAGTGGGTACAGGGACCAGGGTGGCTGACTTCAGAAGGCAGACTTCAGTAAGATGGGTGAAATCTTGAGAGAGTACCTGGCAGGAATTCAGTCGCATTGGGATGCAAACCAGAAATGGGAATAAATCAAACTGGGGTCTTGTGGAGGCTACTGGGATCTGTGCCAAACTGTGAAGCAAGAAGAGAAGAGCTAGAAGCCATGCTGGATGGGTAGGGAAGTTTTAGATAAGGTGAGGGCAAACCAAAGTAGTATTCAGTAGATAAAAGAAATCTGGGGGGGGAGAAAGGCAGGAGTACATGAGAGAAGTTACTAAGGGTGTCAGAGTGGCCAAGGCCTCTAGGGAACTGAGACTGGCTCAGGAATTAAAGACAGGGAAAGGACTTCTTCCGACACATTAGGGAAAGAAGGAGCTGCAAGGACCAGATAGTGTGGATCAAGAAGGATGGGAGGTAAGCAGAGAAAGGAGCAGAACAGGCAGAAGCACTAAATGAGTACTTCTGTTTTGATTTCCACGAAGGAGAAAGGCGAGCAGCTTCCACAATAAGTGGGAGGGTGAGATGGACAGGGTGATCACTGAGGCAGGAATAGGAGGGTCTGAGGGTGGATAAGGCACCAGGTCTGGACAGCATACATCCCAGGGTGCTGGGGGACTGGCGAGGTATTGGCTGAGCTGCTGGCAGACCCCTGAACACAGGACGCTGCCACAGGACCGTGGGATGGCCAACATGGTGACCCTCCATAAAAGTGGCCCTAGGGATGAACCAGGCAATTACAGACCTGTAAGCCTGACATCCATCATGGGGTAGCTGATGTGACAATCCTGAAGGAGAGGTTGGTGACATTTCTGGAGGTTACTGGACTCCAGGACAGTCATCAGCATGGATTTGTCTTGGGAAGGTCTTGTCAGAGTAACCTAGTTCAGTACTATGACTGGGTAACGAGGAATTCCACAAATGTCTTGCAGTGGATGTCATATTTTGGACTTCAGCAAGGTCTTTGGTTCAGTGCCACATGGGAGGTTGGAGGGGAAATTGAGCCATGTGGAGTTGGGACCAAGATGGTTAAATGGATTGAAAATTGGCTACAGGGAAGACAGCAGAGGGTAGTGGTGATGGGGAGCTCTCATCTCCAAGGGCAGTAATGAGTGGTGGTGCCCAGAATGGGTACTGAGGCTGGTATTGTTTGGGATATTCATAGTGGACATTGCATGGCATCAGGAATAAGATCAGTCTCTTAGCAGATGATACTAAGTTGGGGGCAGTGGTGAGTGACATAAGCGGGATGGCAGGGACTGCAGAATGACCTGACTAAACCAGAGGAGTGGTGGAAGAATGGCAGCTTCGGGTTCAGTGCGTTACGGACCCAGGCCTCAGGTATTCCTCCATAATGGCTCACTTGGCTATGGTGTCTGCTTGTCATACACTCCAACGGTGGCAAAATGGTGTCCAGGTTGAGTTTTTTGCAGGTTCCTCAAAGGTATTCTAATCCTGCATCCCCGGTCTGTGATCTGGTTCCAGTATAAGACTTTGGTTCTGAAACCCTCACTGCGCCTCCCCTTGAGCCTGCTGCTATTTGTGAGCAGTGCTTCCTCTCTGGAAGGCATTGTTCCTTGTGGCTGTGACATCTGCTACATGTATTTCTGAATTTCAAGCTCTGGTTGTGGAGCCTCTTTATTTCGTTTTCTGCAAGGATCAGGTTACCTTGCTTACCAGTCCTCATTTTCTTCCAAAGATTGTTTTGAGCGAACACTAAATCAGACTGCTGACATTCTGGTTTGTTTTGACTCTCACAGATACTGTAGTGGGGAATATCATCTGCACACGCTTGACATCCCTCAGATGTTGTGTTGGTACCTTGATCGTACTAAGAATAGTAGAAAATCATCTCAGCTGTTTGGCTTTTGCCCCAGATGGTGGGCTCCCCTATTTCTAAGCAGGGCCTTTCCAAATGGTTGCCCTGCTGCATCAATCCTGTTACCAGAAGTGCGGCAAGTAACTGTCCTGTCTGTGCTCACTCCGCCTGTGGAGTGGCTGCTTCCATGGCTTGTTTTCACAGTGTGTCCACTGCTGGCATCTATGCTGCTGCCACTTGGAGTACTGTCCATACATTTAGTAACATTACAGTATGGACGTCATCTCACAGAGGTGCTGGATTTGGCCTACGGTCCTGCAAGGCCTCAGTACTTAGGGTATTTAGATTTTTCCTTCTTTGGTGCCTTGGTACTGCTTGGGAATTGTTCCATGATGTGGCTCAATGGAGGGAGATATCCTCAAAGAAGATAGAATAGTTACTGTAACGGTAGATCTGCAAGAGAATCTCCTCCATAGAGCCACAGCCCTCCTTCCCCTTTTGGGTGGCAGGTGGTTATCCTGCCTGCTCTAGCACACCGTTCTCCTCTTGTGGCAGAGTTTGGCATTATGTTAATCCAGTTTCCGGATGCTCTCCTGTGGGCCTAGTTTAGTCCTGGTTGCTTTGGTTCCTGCCAGTCCGATGATCCACCAAGCTTGTCTCAAGTGGGGACTGAGACATGATGGGGCTGCCAGCATTATAGGCAGTGATGAGGCACATCAGTGTGGGCAGCCCCAGCTAGCAACTTTCCTGGGAGGTTCTGACATCAACAGCATTCAGTTACATGATGAGGCTCAGTGGAAGAGATTCTTTCAAAGATTTACTGTTGCAGCAAATAGCTATTCTTTTGCTTAGAATCAGATTCCTGAATAAGCAGATACAGATCAAAAACAGAACATGAACTGGATAAGTAATATCAGGACACTAAAAGCAATGGGCTTGTGTAGATAAGGTAGACATAAACAATGAAGCAGTAAGCAGTTACAATATTGTAGCCGCCATTGAGAATGCAACACCAAAACACAGAAGTAACACAAAACACTGGGGCAGTTACAGGCGTAGCAGCCATCCGAAGAAGAGCACAGCAGAGGCTTTACACCTGGGGGCAGCATTTACTGCTTCCCCACTTCTAAGTTGATGCCCCTAGCGTGACACACTTTTGCCCAGGCCAGTGTGTTCCAGACTACAGAGCGGAAAGTGGCTTCAATCACAGCTCCTTGGGAAGGAGTGTGTGACAGGATTAAATAAGACCCTGTCCCAGTTGTTACACAGAGTGAGTTAAAAGCAAGGATCTGTTCTGTCCTCTCCTATTTCCAGCTCTTCTCTTTTGCCCATCTGATTGTTCAGTCAAATTTTCCTGTGGCACTTAAAGGAACTGGCCACTCCAAGCCCTCCCCAACTATCTCCCTGCCTTCACTTGCTGTTTCTATATTTTCTTTCGCTCTTGCTTCTCTGTAGTTAAAATATGTGCAAATCTGTGTGAAACTGGGATCTCTTGGTTTGCAAGTGCATATAATTATATTATAGTATAGCGGCAGTGTAGCTCAGTGGTTTAAGGCTCTGAACTGCAAACCTGGAGATCTGGGTTTGAATCCCACAGCCCTCACTTGCATACTGTGTGACCCTGAGCAATTCACTTAATTTTCTTGTGCTCCCAGGTAGCACCTGTAAACAAGCTTTAAGAACAGTCCCAAACAGTAAGAATCGCTGATACACTCTCGGATCCTAGACTGGTCCGCCGGAGTCCCTCCTCTTCAGCCTATTCTAACCCTTAGAAGACTGTGGACGATATATACATCCAGAATCTATATCGTTCACACATATTCAGTTCTCAAAGGGTTAAACTCACTACGGACAGCTGCCCAGAACAAATAATTCTCTACGTCGGCGAGGATGTGATCTCACCTCGGACCCTGATCCAATCCAGTTACAAAATAAACTTCAGCGGGCCTTCTCCTTCATCAAATCCTGGTTCCTAATCATAAACTGCTTCTCAATCAGAAAAACAAGTCTGTGGTCTTCTGCAGCCCCACAACAAAACAAACTCCTCCACCTCTCCATTGCAACCGAACAAGGAGCCATCCTAGAGCAAACACAATCGCTCAAGTACCTCGGCATCACCCTTGATCACCACCTCATACGCTGTCCATATCAGCAATTTTGCAAAGTCTCCAATGCGAGGTTAGGCATATTATTCCAGCACAGGAAACACCTAACCCCAGAAGCACTGTCAGTGGTCATCAAAGCTCCATCGTCAGCATCATAGACTATGGTCTTATCATATATGGGTCTGCAACTAACACTGCTCTCAAGCGTATGACGACCTTCCCTGAATAAGGCCTGTCATCTCATCACTGGCTCACATCACCGTGCCATACATGTGACCTTTATTCCCAATCTGGATGGCTTCAACTGGACAAACGCATAAAATACCAAACCTGCATCACAGCCAAGAAAATTATAATGGGGCTTTCCACCTGGTGTCTGTGCCTCCTTAAGCCTAGACATAGAACGTCATACAAGAGATCCAGTTCCATCTACTGCATATCCCACAATGGCGCACGACCCAAGGACAAAGATCATTCACCTATCAGGCATCCAACTGGCTCAACACTCTCTTGGCAGCAACATAGCGACCGGCTCCAACACTAGGCCTCTTCAAGCCCAAGCTCGCCTCTCACTGCTTGTATCCTGTGATTGCCCATCTTAACATTTCCATCGTGCAGCTGCACGTGCCTCCCAGCACCCAGCACTTACATTCAGTCTTTTGCACCCCTAGCACCTTATCTGTCATATTCCCTTGACAAGGCCCTCTGGCTGCACTGTCTCCCACCCCGCCCACCTCCCCCCACATCTCCACTCCTGCCCCCAATTCCAACTACCTCCCATACTCCCCTTACCTCCTGCACCTCCTTCCCTCGATCTCCTAGATCTCCTACCTCACTTCCCCACCCACCCCCCTTCCCATGTCTTGCTCATAGCTCAAGTCTTTGTACTGGTTATTACATGTCTGTAAGTCAATGGCTAGATGTTTGTAACTAAAATGATGACTGTTGCACATGCTGATGTGGAACCTTTGTAAAAGAGCCTTGGCTCAAAGGTATTGTAATCCTAGATTGAAATAAATAAATAAATACATATTATTGAATTTTTTCTTAAAGCTATTTGGGTTTATCTGGAACAGGGATAACCTTAAGATGCAGTTTGACCTCCATGAGCTCATTTGCAGAGTTGTCAACAGATCATCAGTCTTGGGATACAATTTTCTATTTTGTTGCACTTGCAAGACAGAAATTGACAAAGTTCTGATACATTTTGTGAGAAACAGGACATATATCTTAACAAGTTCAAGATGCAGAAGTGTAAACTACCAGGAAAAGACATTATATATATATATATCTATATAGAGAGAGAGAGAGGGAGGGAGGGAGGAGAGAGAGAGAGAGAGAGAGAGAGAGAGAGTAATCTTTTGTTAGCGAAAGAGAGAGAGAAATTGGGATTTAAGATTTAGAGATATCCTCAGATGAAGGACTTTGTTTTGTTTGAACTGCCTGTATTAAGAACTATCCTGCACAAATTTTATTTTTTATTTTATTGCTATTGATAATAATAAAACACTACTTGCAAATTTTATAACTTCTCTTGGTTTGCCTATGCTCCCTGAGCTATACCTCTAGATGACAGAGAGCGCAGTCCTGTTTGGATGTTGTTGTAGAAGCATAGGCCAGGAAGCATAGGCAAAACAGAAGTTGTAAAATTCACAAGTAGCATTTCATTATTATTATTTTATTATTAACAAAATAAAAATGTTGTACAGGATAGCACTTCACAAAGGGCAGTACAAAAAAGAGTCCTTCATCTGAGAGTCGCTCAATTTAAATCTCAGTCTTTCTTTCTCTGACTAAGCAAGCAAACATCTCCTTTTATAAGATGTTTTCCTGGCAATTAAATACTGCATCCTATTCTCATTAAGCTTTATCTCCTGTTTTCACACAGTGTAACAAAACATTGTCATTGCCCTTCATTTGACCAGCCTGAAGAGTGCATCTAGATTTCTTAACAGGTGTCACCAATTGATACATTCTGTCCAGAACTGGCTTCCTGCTAACAACTCTGTCAACAAGCTTGTGAAGCTCAAAAGGTTTCTCAGTTTTATCCCCGTGTTCCACATTGTTAACTTTGTTATCAAACTCAAGTAACTGCCTGCATTCATTTCAACAATATAATTGTATACATTTGCAAACTAAGGGATCCCAGTTTCACGTACACATTCATATATACCTCTTTTGACCACAGAGAAGCAAGGAGAAAAGAAAGAATAGAAACAGCAAGTAAAGGAAGGGAGATAACGGGAATTGTGGGACCATTGGTGTGGACAATTCCTAGGTGCCACAAGGAAAATTTGATTATGCAATCAGACAGCCAAGAAATATACAAGTGACAGAGTAGGAGGCGATAGACTAGATCCTTACTTTTTTTTTTTACTTACATTCTTTCCTTGCTGGCTGTCTGGTTGGCACCACTCGTCAAGGCATCCTTCTTTGGATCCAGCCACCATCTAGTCAGTCCCCGGCTTCTTCTTCTGAATGGCCATCGCCGCCTCTGTGATTACTCCCACGGTGGGCGGCGGGGAGCCCAACTGTCACCCACCAGGACCGGATTCAGTTTGATGATGCCCTCTGAAGCCAGGGCACCCATAAGGCGCCATCAAGCCACATCAGGTCACCATTTTTCCACCCTAGTTTTCACCCCTGTAGGAGCTTGGTGTGCAGTGACACCAACAACATAGTCACGCATGCCCCATGGATGCCACCTTAGGCTTCTGCTGCGCTCCACCCATGCATTTATAGCACCATGTCCACCAACCCCCAGCCTCCACTAGGGGCCAAGCAGACAGCTACCAAGGTTTCCCCCAACCCTGGAGATGGAGAGCAGTCTGTCAGATACTCAATCCATCTCCCCTGCAACACGGTGACTCCTGCTGATTCCGAACATGGGTCACTGGCATGGCACAGGTATGGCATCCAGCGTCTAACCCTCAGTGCCACCAGGCTAGCAGATCCTTGCTTTTAACTCTCTCTGTGTAACAAACAGGATAGGTTCTTATCCCAACCCTGTCACAGACCTCAAAGCTCAACTGGCATCCACATGGGTCATGTATACTCTACTGTCTCCTGCTGTAGTGGTGGGCATGGGAGCTGGCAATGATTTTATTTTACTTGTTAATATAAAAGTGCTGACCGCCCGGTGGTGCTGAGGCACTGGATGCCTGCCTCATACTATGCAGGCAACCCGTGTTCGGGGAACAAGCACGGGCCACAGGGATTGGCAAGGGAGGAGAAGGATCAAGCATCTGATGAACTGCTCTCCTTCTCCGGGGGGGTCACCAGCAGTCTGTGTCTGATTGGCCCCAGTGGCGGCTGGGGGCAGTGCACGATGCTGCAGAAGGGGAGGAGATGGAAGCAGATGCTTGGAGGTGCATGCAGATGCGTCGCACCTCTCCATGGGCATTATTGCACACCCTCACTTCGTAAGGGACAAAATGGAGGAAGGAGTGCCCACGGCGTATAGCGGAGGACGACTTGCAGGCCCTGTTCAGGGCTAGCCATGGCACTGGCCACACTGGATCTGGTCTCCGGTGGGGGTTGGGGAACCTCACCAGCCCTACTGGGGGTTTAAACCCTGGGAGTATGGGTCAGCACCAGATGGTAGACACCAGGGGATGGGACTGTGGGCTCCCTCCTGAGGCATGGGCTGTGTCACAGGAGCATAAATCAAGGTAAAAAAGTCGGCTGATGCACTGTACTGTGTTTATAATAGCAGTAAGGTGTCTGTTGGGGGAGTTACCAATTGGTAATCCCACACTGACCATGAATCACATAAACCAAAAGGTATGTGCAGAGGTGATAGGATTACCTCACCGTAAGCACCCCGTAGCTTCTAACTAATTAAGTAAGGTATTTGAATCTAGTTCCTTTTACTTTCTACTTGTTCCCTTTACCTCAGGATTATCACAACTTGCTTCCATGTAACCTGGGTCCACTCCTCCAGATGTTATGTAATTCATATGATGGTTTCTTTTTTCTTTTTTTAACCCACCGACACTCGGTGACCGCCTCTCATTCAGGCCTCCTAGTTCTCCACTATCCCGCAATCCCTCTCAGGAGCTCTCCCCTCTACTTCCATGTGCACCGACCCCTGAGTTTGGCCAGCATATCTCCTCCGAGAGGGAAGGCACAGGGGAGAAGGAATCCACACACTATTTTGTCATGATCCCAGGGGTGCTGCTGTGGAGGAGGAGGCTCTCTGGAGGTATCCTGTGGCATGGAGACGGAAGCACCGTCATCCGGTGACGCCCGAAGCTATTTCTGATTATCGAGTCCCTCCTGTGCACGCTGTAGTGCCTGGTCTCACCAGGGGCCACTACAAAGCAAGGCCATCTCCTAACCCACCCCAGGAGGGAGAGCAGTCCTCTGGGCGCTCAATCCTCTCCTTTCCCTACCAGCCCTCGGTGTCCTGAGTCCGTTCCGACCGAAATGCGGCGTGGTTCAAAGTGTGGCATCCAGCACCTCAACCCTCTGCGCCACGGGCGGGCCATATGATTTCTTAACATACAGTTTCCAAGAAAACTGTTACTTTTTAGTTGTGATTTTGCCAGGTTTCTAATCCGTCCCTACAAATTGAGTTTTGTTCAAGGCTAAATAGGCAACAGTAACTACAATCTTTGTTCATCGTGTTACTAGACCTTTTCACAAAATCAATCATTATAAACCTGAGAAATATAGAATGGGCAGAAGGGGAAAAAACTGCCTTTCAGCCTGACGTGGAAGATTTTCTAGATTATTTTACTGCAAATGTATCAATGATAAGTGAGAGTTTGTGTGTGTGTGGCAAGCGTGTGTAGATATGTGTATATATATGTATACAATATGTGTGGACACAAATCCATGTCATCTTCACATAGCATGATAAATTTTGGAAACACAGAATTTAACACCCGCTGGATAAACACTACCTGTCAATCATCCCTACCTCAACAATATACTAGTCTGTTGTAGAAACAGGACATGCAGTAGGGACATGTGCAATGCATCATTTATCTACAGTCAAGCAGTTTAACCTCTGGCACATCACTTGTGACTTCACCACTCGTGAGGTTACCTGAGGTCAGACTGCTCTTGTGTAGATAAATAATGTATCACACAGGTCCCCATTGCATATCCTCTATCTGTCTGTCTGTTTTCATTACAAAAAACTGTTAATATACTAGTTAGGTTCAGCTTAAAGCAACAAAAGTAGGGAACTATGGTGTTAGAGTTTCCAGCCCTAACTCCACTCCAACCCCAAGCAGCAAAAAGAAAAAACATTATGGTCGTGACTCTCCTGAGCCTTGCCAAATCAGTGCTGGACTCTTACTTGAGGTTCTCAACCGTAATGCTCACCCATTCCCCAAATCCTGTAGCTTCCTGCCTGAAGCACAAGGTACAGCTCCAGTCCACTGCCTTGGACTGTTACACTCTTCTAAAGTACAGAAATATGTGTTGCTACATGTCACCAATGACCTGTAGGCCCTGCCTGAAAAAAAAAAATCACATGTGACTTTCTTTGCTCAGGGAGGGTTAGCACTAGGGTTGAGAACCTAGCAGAGCGCTGAGCAATCAGTGCACTCTTGTGGTTGAAAGGATGGTGGCTGTTGACACCTCACACATGGTAGCATATATGGGGCATCTATGACAGCATTGCATGTCCGTCCTTCCTGTGGAAAATGGAAAACAGCCGGGTGTATCATGGATGAAGCCAACCTCTCCCGGGCTCCATGCCAGACTACAGGATCCCCGCCCCACACTGGATCCATTCATTGGTGGATGGTGCCCGCTGTTGGACCCCCACCACGCGAAGGGGGTGCTAAGCCATGGGAGAAGTTAGGACCAAAGACCTCACCAGATCCATCCCTCTGGTGATGTGGCATCCCTGCTGACCCCACCACAGAGGGAAGCCGTGGAGCAAGCTTGGGTGGACACAAGTCACTGTGTGCTGATGACAGGGCAGGGAGGTGTGTGAAGGTCGAGCTGCACTGTGGCGGGGAGGATAAATAGATTTACAAACAAAAACAAATCGTCTTTTGTGATTCTTAATTCTTATTTCATATGGCCCTATTTGTCTTTCATGACTCTGACAAAAGAAGAGAATCACCTCACTAAAGTGGACTCTCTGGATTTTAGGATGTCCCAAAAACACAATTTGGGGTGATTTTTCCAAAAAGTAAGTCCAGAATTTACCTAAACAGGTCCGTTTTCTAAATACATGTGTCTGTTTGTCTCAGGGCATTGTTTTTATGGGTTTTGGGGAAAAAAAAATTTCCAAAGGAAACAAGATGACCACCATAAGAAAGAAGAATTTTTCTCATTGAAGAGGAATTTAGCCTCACGAAGAAGAATCCTCTTCATATGGCCAAATTCTTCTTTCATGTGAAACATCTATCCAGAAACCACACTGAGCTTGCTTAGAACTGAAATTTCAAATCCTTATAACTTGAGAATGGATTAATATTTGTTCACTAATCGAATAAAAGACATCCTTCTAGGGCAAGCCCTTTGTACTCTGAAAATGTCAGAACACATTTCCAAACCATCTGGCAGTAGGTGATGACAAAATAACAGCAAAAAATACTGATTTTTCCTAAAATGTATGTATCCGGATCTTGGAATCTGCATATCTGACTGGAACAAAACTTGCCAGATTAAAAACCATCCTCCCAGACCATGCATGCAAAATATAGTGTAATTCTATTGACCTGGGGTGAAGCTATTAAGGTGCAAAGTTAGGGGTTTAACGTTAAACAGCCTACTCAGCAGTAACTATAGTGGTACTGCCGTGCACTATAATATATGTAATATATATGGGATGTACAACAGCCTGACAGATAATATGCCATTTATTTCTATGGTGAGGGGCAGGACTATAATTCACGGTAGCGAAACCATAAGTGAGTTATAGAAATCTGCCCCCCCTCATGAAATGGAAATAAATGGCATATTCAGGCAGGCTGTATGTTCATGTATACAACTTACATATCTAAACATGAAATAAATGGAACTGATATACTCAAGTGAAAAATAAATGTTTATTTTTTGCTTGGGTACCAACAATGAAACTAATGTGATTATTTAAGCGATTTTAAAGTTACATAAGTTATATAAATATATGTACACAACAGGATTGGAGGTAAAAATGACAAGATAAAATAGAGAATAATGTATAGGCAACCAAGCACAACAAGGCTGTGTTTCCATCAAGCAAGTGATCCCTGCTGTCATCTCAATCCCAAGATGGAAACACGTGCAGAGCTCGGTGGTTGCCCATATTTTATTTTATATAGTATATGGTTTTGTACACAGGAGTCACAGAAACATGTCTCCCCAAAGTAAATGCAAAAGAAACAAACAAAACAACTTGCCATTTCTTTGTTCTGTTGAATGATCAAAATTAAATGTACAGACTTTTATAAGTTAAAGGTACAACTTTGGGTGGTTAGTAATCAGCTAGTGGTGGGGTGAATCAGGAATTTAACATTTTATGAACTTTGAACTGTGCTGCACAACTGTTTGGAATGTGCACAGCAATACTTTGGAATGCATACAACAGTTCAGGGTGTGTGCACAACATATACAATATAACACCTTTGCTGAGAACAAACAGATTCCCAAAACACTGATTAGTGCCGTGACATCAGGGCATGAGAGTGAAACTCAAGTGCCTTCTTGATGTCACTGAACTAACAGACATTGAGAATCTGGCAAGTTCTCAATGAAGGGGGTTATGTTAGTTTTTATAATACAGTTTCAGCCTGTTTTTCAGTAGGGAAAATCCTAACCCTCAGTCCTTCCCACAGTCACCCATCGTCACATAAAACTATAGGTTTTCACACAACAAAAACAGGAACATCCGTAGAAGTAGGAACAGCCTCATGCCATTTCTGTCTTTTTCCTTTGTGCGGCACCAGATGAGTGCCTTTTTTATATAAAATATTGTGCTTAGTGTTTAAACTACTACGCGGTGGTTGTAATGGAAGCGTTTACTGAGGTTCGAACTGTTATTTTGAATCAGGCATTGCTGTCTATGATAGCTTAGCCCGCACTTCCTAACAGGCTTTAGACTCATTATTTCCCAGTCTCTGTTGCCTGATACCAGACCGGCTACTCAGTGGCATTAGCCAATCCAAGCGACAATTCTCACTGCCCATTTTCTATGCTGTAATTGGTGTAGGGAGCAACCTTGCCTTCAGGTTCTGGGCTGTTAGAACAGCAGGTTCTACATTCCAAAATGTGAAGAACAAGGTTTTGAAAACACCAGAAAAACAGGCTCAATGTATATTATAAGGATTTTGAACAGGCTTATTTTATACACAACAAGACCAACCATATATTCTGTCTTTATAATGTACAGTGGAATGCTGTTCTACATAAAGATCCATGCCTTGAATAAGGTTGTTGTACTGCAGTAGTGATGTCACTAATAGAGCACAACAGCCTAGAATGCTGCTGAACAGCTGCTTTCCTCTAGACAACTGAGCTGGAAGCTGTTTTGTTTAAATAAACTTACAGAAACAGCTGCAGTAACTAGCTGCACACTTAATAATATGAACCTGCCACCAACCTCAAGTGCCTCCTCCCCAACTGCCAGTTCACTGAAAGGCGCATGTCTGAAATGTACATGAATGCCCAAACACTATAAAAGATAATGTATGTGAATCCATAGATAGACAGGATTGTGTCTTGATGTTTCTTTGACAACCAGGAGTCTCTCGAGCTTTGTTATGTGCTTCCTGGTTGCCATAAAAGCCTCTCGATGCAGACACAGGCTTCTTATTTATGGCTGCTCATACATTATTCTTTATATAATAACTGTGCTGCATTTTTCTCATACAGAAACTGAGTTATAATTTGCCATTATAACAGCGAACACGTGGTGTTTCTCTGTGTAGAAGCTACGAGCCACAGATCTCCGCTTACGCACCCTCACGGTTTCGTTCTAAATAACTGCAAAGTACTGGCTTTTTATTAGTTGCTGTGCAAAAAATGAAGCCAAATAATTATATAAAACAAAGCATGGGGTGATGAGTACAACTCAAATTTTATACACATTCTTGGTATGGGATGCTTTTATAAACTCCTGGAGCTTCGCTGTCAGGGTTTATGTAGCATCCCACACCTTGGTGTGTATAACAATCTCACTACACACGCCACCCATAGACAGCAACATATCAGAAATATGTTGTTGTTGCTGTTGTCACAATGGATATTTTTAAGGTTACTGTCATCACAGTGGATTACTGGACCAATCAGAGCTTTCACATTGCTGATGACATCTAGCGTCTACTGCAGCACTGAAGCCAGTTGACAAAATCAAAGAACAACAGCAAAATCTTAAAACAACTTGCAGCTTTAAAGTGATAACTTGTAAATTGCTGTTATATATATCAAATATACAATAGCCGACTAAAAATAGGCAGTTTATCATGACTTGTGAGTGTGTAGGTTTTCATAACTCAGTTGCTGCTCTGCTATTCATGAGTTATGATCCTGCCCCTCACACTTGAAGATAAATTTTATATTCTGAGTCAGCCCACTGTACATCTCCTATATAAAGAGAGTGAGAGAGCACCTTATAGGCATGGTACTATCCATATAGTTAGGGTTACAAATGCTGTTCTGCGCCAAACCCTATTTTGCACCTTAATAATGTGGGCATTTCTGGGTGGAATAGTTTTAAATTTGGAATGCACTGTATGGGAGCCAGGATTTCGGATCCTGAAAATGTAGTAACTATCAGTTCAGCAGACTCAAGGTTCTAGAAGGTTGGAAATACATAAGCATCCAAATTAGAAGTTAGGTTACTCAACTTCAGTTTGGCACGGCTGATAGTTTACCTGTAACTTTCAGGTTTGTTACCATTTGACCAAGAAAATGCCTTTGATAAGATGTTATGCTGAAAATTTTCTAGTTTTTAAATTATTAATGTAAGAAAATGAGGCTGGCATATAACCTAGTGGTTAGAGTAACAAGTTTGAATGATCTTGGTACATCCAGCAGACCTAGGTTTGATTCCCACAACCTCAGCTTGCATACTATGTGATCCTGAGCAAGTCAGTTAACCTCACCAGTGCTCCTGGGTCGCCCCTGAAAACATGCCTTGTGGACCTTATCCAGTTACCAAAGAATAAAAAAAAAAAAGTTGTTACACATAGGCAGAACGTTTATTGAGAGATAGAAAGCCAATCCATTTTATAGAATAGATTGTGTGTCTTGTGGAAGGCCTTCTAGCCACATGAGACATCAACACCTTGGGAGAACCCAAAAATGGGCAATGGCTACATCATCAGGAGCCATGCGTGCAGTTGCAGGGACTCAGGTCTGGATGGACCAGGGATCCCTGTTCTGCAACAGTAGGCACTGGCAAAGAGGAACTGAACAGGAGGCTTCACTGCTAGATGCTGCAGAAGTGAAAATGGATCTGGCAAGGCCAGAACGTTACACCAGTATTAGGATGGCTTGCTACACCCTAGATTTGAGCAGAGCCCTCTGAAAGGGGGTCAGAGGAAAGCATAAAGGAACCTCCCTATCTGGGAAGGACAACGTGTCTCACCAAAAACTCCAGGCCCTGAAGCAAGCGAGTGAGCAAAAAAAGGCAGCAGTTTTGCATTGTGTTGGGTGTGGTAGTGTGGGTTCCAATAACAGATCTTACAACTAGTTTAAGATGCATAAAAACACATATTTCTACGTTTATCATTTTATTGTCTCAATAAATCAAAAAAAAAATACTTGTATACAGAAAGGAAAATAAATGGTGTTAGTCCTTCACACCTTCAGAACACAGGATATTATTCTTCTTCCTTCAGACAACATAAAAGAATTCCTGCAGTCTCTCTTTCCATGGAACAATGTGAAAACTGGCACACTCTCACTAGAACCTTCTCTCACTGTGATCAGCAAGCTACTGATCACCACATCTGTCTGAGCCCCTAGAGGAGCACTTTTAAAGTCAATCAGAGGTGACCTCATAAGTCATGTGACACCTTTATTAAGGCAAGATCTACTGGAGCCTTTAGGATACACATCATATGTTTTAAATCATCAAACAATGTGTTCAAGTCCTTATCATTTAAACATATGTTCATTTAATGCAGCACACCAAGACAGAAGGGAGCTAAATACTTAATTATAGGGCTAATGATGTCAGAGCATTAGCTTAGCTCCTCCCCTCATGACATCACTCTTGCCTGGGTCTATAAAACCTGTCAGTCTGTGGGCAGCCACCCTGTAGCAGCACCTGTTTAGCTACTGAAGACCTATCTCAGTAAACAGGGTAACTATACTTGATATTTCTATTGAATCATGTTACCTTTATATCTTTTTCTTTTTTACTAGAAGAAAAGGCATTTATCTTGAAACCCAAACAGACAAGGGCGTGCTCCTTTATCTGTTTGTTTTTGCAAGGTATGACTTTCTATTCCAGAACCATTAAGAAGACAGAATCAACATTTTCATTTGCAAAGGACTTAGGATACACATGGCAGCTTAACTAAACAAAAACCATGTCTCCTTTCTTCATTTGGAAACAGAAACCTAATAACTTTTGAACAGCAGCCTTGGACTCTCAGTACACAGATACCTTTGTTTTCTTAATTATGACTAAGGAACTTGTGTAATGGGGAACATGTTTTAAGGACGTCTTTAAGACAAAAGGGGCGGAGTTCAGGCTGCATTTCAGACAAGGGATAGATAAGAATGACGAGTATCAGGTTGGCCACCCTGATATGAATAAAAGGATAGTCAGAAAAGGAAAGAAGATAGGAGAGAGTGAAAAGGAAGTTGAAATTTTAAGCTATGCCTGATGTTTGTTTATTAACATCCTAGCACATTGGGACACAAAAAGATCCAACTATGGATGACCTCATGTTGCAAAGAGGTAATTTACTACAGAGGTCAGCAGTTTCCATTCATGTGCCAGGGACTGGGACTGACTTTAGCCTGTCTGCCAAGATGTTTTGGACAGCCCGGAGAAACACAGCTAACAGCTGAAGACCATGACGCATTGCCCAGTGCCACACTCTCATCACTGCCCTGCTCAGGGGGTAATAGTGAGCACCTCCTTGCTTGCTAATGTAGTGCATTACACTGACACTGTCTGTCCAGACCAACAGTGGACCAGGGTTGAGGTGTTCTTTGAAGGCATGGAGACCAAGCAGAACAGCCCTCATCACCAGAACATTGATGTTTTAATCTGAATCCAGTTCGGTCCATGACTCCAGGTCTGAAAAGGACCAGATGGGCTCCAGCCTGACACCAAGGCATCCACTGTGAGGATCTGCACTGGAGTCAGGAGGCAATGTGACACCCTGCAATAGGTGCTGGTGCTTCATCCACCATACCAGAGCACTGCAGAGAGGGGGATATGATGAGAACCATCTGTTCCAGCTCATCCATCACTGATCCCATTGAATCTGATGAATCCATTGTGATATTCACATCTACAGTAGAGGTGGGCAAAGGGTACTGTCACTATGCCAACAGCCATAAGTCCCAGGAGAAGGAGCATCATCTGAGCAACACGTAATCAGGGCCCCTAGTGCTCTGCAGCATTTTCTGATTTCTGCGCAGGCTCCTAGGCTTCTTGCGCAGCATGTTCTGATTTCTGCAGCATAATTTATTCATTTCTGTGACAGAATGCAGTCCTACCATTAGCTAAAATATGATGTGATGTTATAGATGACATCACCTGCCAAGCTATAGAGGAGGGCTTCAGGATAAACAAGATGGATACTGGAGCCTGGCACTATGGAAAACTGTATATTTATATGAAAATTCACCAAAAACAATGAATTCTCGTGCACAATATGAATTCGTGGCATGATGCAAATTCTGCAGAAATTCTGCAACCACTGTACTGAACCACTTCCCTGGATGGGCCTTCGAAGCCAGTCTTCCAGATCACAGGGAAGACATAAAGCCCTTCCCTCCAAGGATGCTGCCACAATGCGAAGCATTTGGTACATACCCACAATGCCAAAGATAAGCCAGAGGCAAGACTGGGAACTGATAATGGCTTCCTCCAGTGTAAAGCAGAGGCACTGCTTGTAGCATTTTGAATCTTGACACAAAGGTAGTGTCCTTCATGTCCAGGGCACAGAGTGACATATTTTGTAGCTGAGTGATGAAGCTTGTAGAGACACCATTCAAAACTTAATATATTTGATCAACCAGTTTAGGTCTCTGAGATCCAGTACAGGGCGGGTCTTCTGTCATTTTGGGAAACAAGGAGTATCTAGAATAGAACCCTCCATTCCTTTTTTTGGGAGGGATGGGTTCATTTGCTGTCTTATGAATCCGTGACTGTACTGCTTCTCTCAGAAGGACTGGTGACCAGGAGAAATAATGAGAAGGAGGCAGGGGATGAACTGGAGGGTAGGACAACATCTCCAGAGCATGCTCTTTTCTGCTATTTACAGGACCCACTCATCCATAGTAATCTCCCTCCATTGTGTCAGAGGAAGGAAAGCCTCCCCACTTGTATCCCTGGAGGCAGTAGTGTGGGGAGGATCGAGAGCTAGAAATGGCGCAGCAGGCCGCTTAACCAATACCCTCAAATGCTTTGAACGGGCACCAGGGTTGGGGGACCCAGAAGAGACTGCCTCCACTACCACAGGCAAAATGAGCCTATACTAAGCCACCCCCAGCAGGTTGAGGTTTCAGGGATTTGATGGACCTTAATGTTAGTTTGATGACTGAAGCTCCTGAGAGCACTTTAATCATTAGGGAGTATTTAATATGTGTGTTGTACATCAGTAGCAAAGCCAGCTGTTCTGAGCCAGGAATATCTCCAAAGACATATGCTGGAGATAGCAGCCCTGGCAGAAGCATCAAATGCATCTTATGAAATGGGCATCAAAATTTAAAGCTGCTGATTGGTCCATACCTGTGTGATATTCTGTCTAACGCACAGGAAAAGGACCAGCAGTGCCCTGCGGCACTAATCCTAGTAAAATGCCAATTAGAATGTTGGCAAATCTGAAATCAGCCATCTTGTTAATACCAAGTGAAACTGACAAAACCAGCATATAGCAATGGCATATTTCCTGAACCCAACTTTGATATCAGCCTTTCAGAAGAAGATATGGAACTATTAATGCATCCAGACAATGAGCCATTTCAAGAACTGCCCACAGCCTCTACATCTACAACTTCAGAAAACGTAAATGTAAACTACAGCTGTCAAACGAAGCAACCAAACTGTCAAACGTTAATTGAAAGTGCCTCAGTGAATAAGCGTTTCTCGATTACAGCTCAGCCGAACTAGACTGCCTTGAAAATGAAAAATGAAAGAAATACCATAAGATCCACAACATGGGCATCCGAGTATTTAAGGAATGGAAACAGCAACAACACATCGATAGACTGGCAGTCTGTCACAAAAGAAAACCTGAACACTGTGCTCCGTAAATTTTATGCGGAAGCTCGTACAAGCGCTGGACCCGAGTATGCCATCTCGAGCTTCAGCGGTCTCCGAGCTACGCTTAAACCGCCACCTCGTTCCCCAGGCATTAGCAGGCCTTTAATCTAATGAGGGATCCAGAATTTAGATCGAGTAATGCAGTATTCACAGCAAAAATGAAGAGTTATAGACGCTCCCAGCAAGACAAATCCAAGCACCACGAAGCCCTCACAAAGTCAGACTTACAGAAACTTCGTTATTCAGACATTTGTTCTCCCGAACTCGCCTGGCCTTGTCCGTAAAGTCTGGTTAGACATTCAATTATACATGGCCAGGCGGCGGTCAGAAGGTATCCGACAACTAAAACCAGAGCATTTTTCAATCAAACAAGATGAAAATGGTACTGAATTTGCGATCCTGAATTTCAACGAACATACAAAACCACAACAATCCACTCGAAACACAAAGATCTTTCTAACCGTGGTTTAATGTATGCTCAGCCAGGCAATCCACTCTGCCCAGTTCAAAGTTTGAAATTGTACATAAGCAAGCTTCACCAAATCCCACAGCTCTGTACTTACACCAAAACTTCCACAACAGCAGCTTGACTCCCTCCCGATATGGTATTCCTCAGAGCCCATGGGTGTAAACTATCTCTCGGCGTCATGTGCAGGCTAAGTAAAGAAGCTTGTCTCTCACAACGGTACACAAACCACTGCCTCCGGCGACCATCATGTACAAATGCTGTCTGATGCTGGCTTACAAAACCGGGAAATAATGGCAATTACGGGACACAAAAATCAAGCCACCTCAGAGCTACTGGCGGCAAAGCCAGACAACAGACGAAATGGTGTCAAATATCGCACCAAAGGAAGAAACCTCAAGTCCCAACGAAGTTTCAAGCCCCACAGTGACACCGATGGAAACAAGCAGAACTTACTAATAAATAAAGCTGCAGATCCAGTACCACCCGAGGCAAAAATGATTCAAGACCTAAATCAACAGTCCCCAGCCTCAATTTGCAGGAGTAACAATGCACAACTGCACAATGACTTTTAATGGTCCTGTTTATTTTCAAAGTGAAATATTTTTCAAAGTGAAGTAAAGTAGCAGTTAATTAACAGTTCAAAAGTAAACTATTAGTTGTAGTTAATGAACAGTTATGAAATCAATTAAATCACACATTTGTAATATTATTAAAATTATAACAGTGTGTTTTACTGTTAAACTGTTAAAATACAAAATGTTAAAGTGGAAAAACATGGATCTATTTTTTGAGCGGAAGGTTATCTGTTTTAATAAATAAAAAATATTTACTTTTAACAACTATATTGTCATCATTAATGTCTCTAAATATATTTCCCATTTCATAAAGCAGCAATAAGCCACTCCAGGGTATGCGTTAACAGTTTAACACATGGCTAGGAGGTACTCGCCGGTGGCCTCGTGCCTCTACTACGCCTCCTAACCATGTGTTAAACTGTCTAACGACACCCTGTCGTGTCTTATTGCTTACATATGCAGAGGTAATAGATGCTTTTACAGTATCTAGACCTGATAAAGCAGGCTTAAGCAGGTCAGCTTTGCAGAACTATCAGGTAAAGCCTGAATAGTAGACCTAGCAGATTTGCACAGGCATTTGATATTTTATCATGTAGGTCTGGGAGTTAGCAGTTCTAGGCCTAAGGATGCAGAGGCATATGTTCATTTGGTCATAACATCCAGCCTCCTGGATTTATTTTCAGGAGACAAAAGACTCATGTGTCTCGGGGCCCTAACATGCTCATCAGCAGCCATGTTAACCTGGTACATTTTTACATATTTTTTCACCATAGTTTATTTACACTGAATGAAAGAAAACTCAGTCATGTTAACCATTGAATCAGTTTCAGGCTGTGAGGCAGAATTAAGCAATAAGGCATGACAGGGGTGTGTTATAGTGGAATAACGGCCCACTTTAGGTAGGTTGAAACACAAGGCAAAGCTGAGTGCTTCCACCACCCGGAAGAGCCATTAGCCCACCCAATGCACTCCCTGGAGTGCCTTATTGCGATTATAAATGGGTCCTTTTCAGAAAATTGAATGTATTTTTGTTGAGCTACTTTCAGCTGAGTCATTTTCCTGGGATAATGGCCCAAATGGAAGTACCTCTTGGCCAATCAGGAGCCAGTGTTCTTTCTACCCATTTCATAATAAGGTTAAACAGACAGAGCAATGTACTGTTTTTCAGTCTTTCTAGGCACTGCAAGCACGTTATTAGGCCTATGCCAGGCAGGAAAGATAGCATCCTCTAATGCAGGATATTCAGGAGGCACTACAATGGATGGTGCAGCTGGAACCTCCAAAAATCCATTACATTTATTTTCTGGTGTCTTCCTCCTCACCCTCAAAGACCATGACATTCTGGACTTGTCTGAGCAAAGCCTGGAATGAGGGATCTTCAGGAGGAGACCTGGGAGTATATACCACAGAATCCTCACTACATAAGGAGAGGGTGGAACTGAAGGCAAACCCCCCTCATAGGGAACATCTCTCTCTCCAAATCCTCATCCATTTTAAAGAGATTAGGATTATATTCCACCTGGAATGATGACCAGAGTGATCACTGCAGATGGCAGCTACAATGGAGGAATAGGCATTGCGCTTTTCTGGCCTGGTGCATCTTAGTTAACCTACATTGTGCCATCTCTAACTTGTCTCTGTCTTTTCAGGTGGGAACTCCAGAAATGGGTACAGTACTCCAGGTGTGGCCTCACCAGTGACCTGTACAGAGGTAACAGAACCTCCTAGCTCCTACTGTTGAACCTGCTCCTAATGCACCTTAGCATCCTGTTAGCCTTGCCTAAGGCTTTGTTACATTAGTTGACTTGTTTAAGAAGTCACGAATGATGATTCCTAGCTTCCTTTCCTCCGGGTTGTGTCAAGCTGAACCTCTCCCATACAATGGGGTGTCCTCACGACACTTGCAGCTAGTACAGAATGCAGTGACCTGGTTGGTGACAGGTCCTGCCATGTGACCCATGAGCTGCATGGCTGCCAGTGAAGTGGTGTATCACCTTCAAGATCAGCTTACTGATCTTATAAGGCCCTATATGGATTTGGCCCTGGTTACCTGGGGAACTCCTAACTCCTCAGCAATCCTCCCACCTGCTCTGCTCCTTCGTGGTGGGCCTCCTTGCAGTTTCCAGGACAAGGCTAAAATCTTCAGAGGACAGGCGTTTGAAATAGTCAGTTCAGTCCTGTGGAACTTGCTGCCAAGATCTTTGAGGAAGCTTCCTAGGTGGAGACCTTTAAAAGAGGTCCGAAGAACTTTTTATTTAATGAGGCCTTTGGAGATTCTTAGGGCCTTTGTATTTATATCAGATGATGCCATCTGCTGCTAAATTATTTATTTATGATTATTGCAGTTTTATGGATTCAATCGAATGTTATCACATATTGTTTTATTTATGTAGTGTTTTATTTCTATGTAAGGGCCCTGAGCCTCTGGGAAAGAAGCGATACATATCACAATAATGCATAAATTGTGTGTTTAACAGATTTTACATACACCCCGAGGTGTTGGATACTACATAAACCCCGAGGAAGCAGCTTGAGGGGTTTATTTAGGCATCCAACACTGAGGATGTTGTAAATCTTGAGTTACACCACCCCATGTTTTATTTATATAATTGCTGGGGAGCATTTTCTTGCTACAGCAAGTATATAAAATAAAATAGCCATGGTCCAGTCGGATATGACGCACTGTCCGAGGTCTGCACTGGCGTCTGCTAAAACCTTTTCTTTTTAACAGGTTTCTCCAAGGATTACATGTTTACCTCACAGAAGAAAACTCAGCTGCTGAGAGGAAAGTTTTGTTTTAATTTACTTACCCGACATATGACAGTTGTGGCCAAGTGTCTGTGCTTGTGAGAGGGGAGAGCGGCAGCATGTGCATGCATGGAGTGAGGGAAACCCGTGCATGTTATGGGTTATAACGGTGAATTATAACTGGGTTTCCCAGTGGAGAAAACACTTCCCAGTTATTATAAATAAATTAGTACTACTACTACTACTGTAGGTATTTGGGTCTCAGATATGTCAGTGCACCTGTGGTAAGGGCTGGGATGTGGAGGTGGTCAGGTAACTGTGTTTCCTCATGGACGGAGAGAAAGAGGCAGGGTTGTATATGCTCCTAATTTGTGACCTCCTGTCCAGGGTGATTATTTACTGATTGTACTGCTCTTTAAAATGCTCATTAACTTGAATTCTTGGACTGAAAAATAAATGTATTCATTGGAGGTATTCTTTTATTCTGGAGTCACATATGTGTCAGCTACCTCATCATGCAAGCCTGGGCCTGACTCCTACACTTTTGGGTACCAGCCTGGGAACCAGGGTCCTACTAGCGCCTAAAATTCAGCTACTTCTGCCAACTATATGTAAGTCATGCTAAAAACACAGAACATACAAACATAGATGATGATCACAGAAAAAGCCTGATGTTCCATCTAGTCTGCCCATGTTATCCTATCATATCCTGGACTTACTGTCCCTCTGGGGTCTTCACATACCCTTTTCTTCCTATTGTTCTCCATGTTTCCACCTTCCTCTTCCTTCTCAACAACTACTATGTTCTTAGCTCTTTCCCAGTCATGTTTGAAGCCATTTATGGTTTTGGCATCCCTTACCTCTGCTGGCAGACTATTCCATGACTCAACCAGTCTTTCTGTAAAGTAATACTTCCTTAGATCCTTTTCAACCCCCATTAAACTCCACTCATGACCCCTGTCCTAGCTTCTCTGTTCCTGAAAATAACCCTTATAGTTCACCGTGTTTATTCCTTTTATGAACTTGAAAGTCTCTATCATGTCCCCCTTTCTCATCTGGTTTGAGTGAATACATGTTCAGTGCCTTTAACGATCCTGATGGGATCTGCCCTCTTGGCTCTGACACATCTTGTTTAACCTGCGTTGTACCATCTCTAACCCGTCCCTCTCTTTTTTCAGGTGGGAACTCTATAACTAAGCACAGTACTCAGGGTGTGGCCTCAACAGTGACCTATACAGAGTTAACAAAACCTCCTGTTTCCTACTGTCGAACCCCTCCCAGTGCACCTCGCATCCTGTTAGTCTTACATAGGGTTTTGTTGCATTGGCTAGCATGTTTAAGGGATTCACTGATAATGACTCCTGGGTTCCTTTCCTCTGAAGTTGTCTCAAGCTGAACCCTTCCCAGGCTATACTCTGTTCTGGGTTTTTGTTCCCAAGTGAGTTTGTAAGATAAACCATGACTGGGACATGGCCATACCAGGCTATACGCTGTTTAGGAAGGACAGAGTGGGAAGAAAGGGGGGTGTTGTTTTATGTGAGGGAAAGCATAAAGCAACAGAGATACAGGAAATACGGGGGTGGAAATACTGTGGGTCACTCTGAGAAGGGGAATCGGAGCCAGTATTCACACTGGTGTGTTATACAGACCTCCTTCACTGGGGAGGAGTTAGATATGGTACTGGTAGAAGCTGTTGGCAAGATGGCAGAAAAGAGGGAGTTGCTGCTGGTGGGGGGACCACAGTCTGCCAGATGTAGATTGGAGCCTTCCAGCTGTGGCTTCATCTAGAAGCAGGGACATCCTGGACTCCCTGCAGGGGTGTTCCTCAGGCAGCTGGTCAACAAACCCACTCATGATGGGGTAACACTGGTCCTGGTACTCGCTAACAGGGTCAGTGTTGCAGATATCAAGGTGGAGGCCACCTAGGGACCAGTGATCACTGTACAGTGTGGTTCACTATAAGGATGGTTGTGGAATCGAACTGCACATGGGCAAGGGTCCTGGATTTCAGGAGAAGATTTTATAAAGATGGATGAATGCCTCAGGGATGACTGGGTGGGGTGGACGAACAGTGAGCAAAGTTAAAGAGGGCACAGTGAAGGCAACAAACTTCTGCATCAAGCAAGTGAGCAAAAGCAAGAGAAAAATATACACTATGGTTCTCTTAAGAAGTGGCTGAAAACATAAAGGCTAAACTGCCATTCCAGTTCACTTCTGGTAATCCTTCTTGTGCTGCCTGTGTACTGGGTTGTGTGATGTGCTGTAAGGGTAGGGCATTCTGCAGAGTGGCACTCTGCGTAAATGAGCTCCACAGGAGTGGCAGAGTCACTTTTGGGAGGCTTTGGGGAGGCTATTTAAAATTTGAGGGTCTGTTTACTACTCTTACATATTAGTCAGTATTTTAAACTTTTAATCTTGTTGCAATCCTTTTAAAACATATTAGTTTAATATTTTAATTTTAACAAGGAAGGGGTTGTGACAGTGAATTACGTCAAATACAACACAAGACCCGCTTGTTAAATCAAGTCTGCTGGGTCCTGTAATTTTGAATTCCTTGATTTACTCGTTTCTTATAGTATTTTAATTTAGTTGACAGTTTAATGGGAAGTCTGAGTATGAGTTATAAATTGGACATTGCATTAAACTATGCTATTCTAAAGCGGCATGCCCTACAACCAAACTGTATTTAAATATGGCCAGGATATACCCATAGCCATGAGATATCTATAATTTCAACTAGAATTTTTATAAAGTAGGTTAGTCTCTCTTTTGCATTATCTAAAATAAAATATGCAAATATGCTGAAAGGTAATCTGCAACTATCTGATTTAGGAACTAGAAAAGGCTAAATATGTTAAAACTATCAAGAAACAGATTCTCTCTATTTAGACTCCTGCTAAAATTAATTCTGCTGGTTAGTGGGACACTCGCCTAATCCTGGTCCTGTAGTACCTAATCTGCAAGGTGAAGATACATTTAATTCAAGCAACATTTCTTTTGTTTATTGTAATACTGTAGTTTATTTCCTAAACTGGATCTGTTGCTATACTGGGTAAACTTGAATAATCCTAAGTTCTTAGTAATATCAGAATCTTGGTTATCCTCAAAGATTTAGGACCATAAAGTGATAATTTCTGATTATAATATCTGGAAACAAGACAGAGGTAAGAGGGTGGTGGGTTAGTAATTTACTCTAATAAAATTATGATCTGAATCTATTACAGTACCAATGAAGGAGTATAATATTGAGATTATCCTTTAGAAATTTGTTTGAAAAATGTTCTCTAATTTGTTTAATTGGTTGTTATCACCTTCCCAAGACTCCACTGCACCATTTTGAAATTCGAAAATTAATCTCTCCCTACAAATACAGTCATGAAGTGTTAGTGATGGGAGACTTTCATATAAATTGGGGTAACTGGTTTGTTTTTATCGCCTTGAGAACATATCCTCTGATCTGGGGCTGGTGCAACTGGTAACTGAACCTACTAGACTCAACAGTAGAAATATAGACTCATCTCCTGTACATGATCTAATTTTTCCGACCGTCCAGAGAGTTACAGAACCGTTGGTGTTCTCCTGGCTCTTTCCGATCATCAGTTAGTATACTGTATTAGCAAATGACAACAAAAGAACTGAGCCCCTGATTTCAAATGCAATAGGTCTTTGAAATCCTTTGATCATATTCAATTTATTACTGACATAGAAAATGTTGACTGTGACCATTTCACCTGATTACTAATGTGAACAGTGCCTTTACCTGTTTTACTGCTGAGTTTATGCGGTATGTAACAGTCAATCCCCAACTGGGAAAAGATTGGCATGCAATAATAATTCTACTTTGTACTGACCTTTGTTGGCCAAAACTCATAACTTGCATGCAAGGCTTGGAAACAAAGTGTACTGGTCTTTTCCTGTGATTGGCAGTTATAAAGGACCTAAGAAATTGTTACATTAAAGAAATTCATCAGGCTAAACAGAGCTATTTTTTTTTTGATAAATTAAACAATTGTAACTCTTGTCCTAGTGCTTTTTGGAGAACTACTAAGAGTTTTAATTCTTCTTCAAATCTCGGTTTTCCAAAATACTTTGAATTTCAAGGTTTAAAATTAACTAGTTTGAGACCGATCTCTAATAAATGTAACAGATATTTTGTTTCTTCTGGTTACAACTCATAGTCTTGATTTCTGGTACCTCTTCTTTAAATATTTCCTTTTTGCCATAGAGGTTTTCTCCTTTGGCTGATATCAACAGGCAGGCTGGTCAGCCCTTTCCTGAATCCCCCACCAGCATCCACCTTCCTGACTCACCTTACCCCATAATTTTCCCCACAGATTGCCCCTGTGGCAGGGCCAATGAGGGCTGCCTCCCCCACCTGATGATTTACATCCAGAACCAGGGTCGGTGATCAGGCAGCAATGCAGGAACAGGGGTAGCAGGCAGAGCTTTATAAGCTGGTGCCAACCCTTTTCTGTTTTCTCCCTTGTCACCAGCTGTAGTGGCAGGTAAGCATGTGCGTGTGGAGATGCAGACTACGCTACAGAACCATGGCTCCTCCCTTCCACGTCACTTGCGTCTGACGCTGCCACCCATCCTCCACCACGTGGCAGCCAAGGAGCGAGACAGCAGACCTCCCATCCTGGATGGGAAGAGAGTTGTCCATTGGACACTCAATCCTGTCTCCCCTGGCCAGCTCCGGTGACGACGTTTGTTCCCAAACTTGGGTCCCCAGTTTGGGAAAAGGTAAGACACGCTGTGTGCCTCAGTCCTCTTCACCACTGAGCCAGCCTTTAAATATTTCCTTGTTGGGAAAAAAAATAATCTGCTCCTTTTGTATTGACTCCATTCACTTTTGAGGAAGTGTATGCGTCACCTTTGAAATTGGATATATGTAAATCTGAGGGACCTGATGGTATAAGTCCAAGGCTTAAGAAATATGCTGTACCAGTAATTTGTCATCTCCTAGCCTATCTTTTCAAAATGTCCATTCTTTCTGGTGTTTTCCAGACTTGTAGAAGCTGGCAAAGTTACACCAGTCTATAGTCTAGAAATAACACCTTATTTTGAAATTACTGCCCCATCTCCCTTCTTCCCATTGTGTCAGAGGTCTTGGAGAAACTCATAGAAAAACAACTTTCTTTATTTCTATATCAAAATAACTACCTTAATCAATTTCAATCTGGTTGTAGACCCCACCACAGTACCCTGTTGGCCTTGGCTAAAATAACCAATGACTTACAGGTAGCAAATGATAGTTGTACCACCGCAGGGCAATTTTTTATTAGTCTCTCCAAGGCCTATGACGCAACAAACCATAAATGTCTGTTACACAAATTGAGTTTTTTAGGTCATGATTCAAACTTTTACATATGGTTGGAGAATTATTTACTTGTCAGGTGTCAAATGGTCTCATATAATGATGTACATTCTGATATTGTTTCTGTAAGTAGCGAAGTTCCCTGAGGCTCTGTTTTGGGCCCACAGCTTTTTAATCTGTTTAATTATCTAAAACTAATTCAGAAAAATGTGGCTTTACATCTTTATGCTGATGATAGTTATTTACAGTTGGAATCCAATTTTTTTGGATTTGCAAGTGAACCTGCAGTTGGCATTTAATGAGGTTCAGATATTTTTCACCATAGTTTATTTACACTGAATGAAAGAAAACTCAGGTCAAACAGTTCAGTATCCATATCATTTAAAATCTTGTACTAACCTAAATATAACTATCCATAACAAGTTTGTCCTTGAGAGGTCCTGTATTATATAAATATTTAGGCTTTTGGCTTGATTAATTTCTTAAATGGGACCATCATATAAAATTCACTGGAAAAATGTAAATGCTCAAATAAGGTTTTGTATAACGACATAAATTTTTTTTCTTATAAGATTTAGGTTAGTACAATCTATGATTCTTTTAATTGATTATGGTTCGGTGATTATTTCAGGGGCCCATCTTACTTATCTTTCTTGATTTGATGTAGCTTATTACAAACTTGCAAGGTTCTTTCTTCAGCTTCCTAAGCGTACCCTCCACTGTAACCTACATAAGTCCGTTGGTTGGTACAATTGGATCAGAAGTGTATTTGATGTGGAAGTGTGTTAAGCGGAAAACTCCTTTTTATCTTCAAGAATTGTTCACTTTTCAATAATTTAAAACTAATTTTAGGTCAGGACTTGGACTTGGACTTGAACTTGTTGTTCCACTGTTAAACACTGTGGGGTGTCAGACTTCTACATATAAGAGTTCAAAATACTGGACCACTCTTTCCCTGCATCTGTGTCCTGTTGTGGGCGTTGCCCTCATTGTGAAGTATAAAAATTGGTTTAACAAGAGTTGATTGATCTGCTGTGACTTGTCAGCAGTCACTTTATAGTTGTAATGTAGCTTAACATTTATTGTTCTCTATTCTATATATATGTTTTTGGTTTTATAAACTGTATTTATTTATGCTATGTTTATTATGTATAATTTGTTGTAAAAACAGTTATAGTTCTTCTGCCAACCTTTACCATGAAGTTGTAAATGAGTGCAAGCTCAATTGGTTTGTTCTACCTTTTTCTGTTTTAAATAAAAATCTTGAATCTTGAAAGGGTGGCATTCAGAAGGTTTAAGGAGATGCAGCGGGAGGAGTATGGGAAGGTGCATCAGGGAAACAGAATCGGGAAAAGCAGAAAGGAGCACAAAGGCTCAAACTGAAGAAAGAATAGCCCAAGTGGTAACAAAGGGGGCAAGACATTTTTCGGCATATAAATGAAAAGAAGACGACAAAGGGAGATGCCCCTGAAAGAGGCTGTGGACTCAAAGTGCCAGGGCTAGTGTGGCTGGCAGGATCTACACTATAACTTTTCCTGATGTTTCTTTTAATTTTGGCATGAGTTTTACGTGAGCACAATAAAGACATTTGAAAACACACATGAGATGTTTTGCCTTTCATTATGGAGCCCTGTTCAAGTGCATGGAATTCTGTTGTCACTACAATTAGGGCTGGCTGCCTTTTTCCTTGTGCACCGACCCTACACTGTGTTTTTGGGGGATCTAACAATCAGAGTGTGTACCACAAACAATTAACAGGAGCTCTGGAGAGGAGGTGGGCACTGGTCCTTTCAGAGGAGAGACAGAGAAGGGATTTGGTAGTCTGAAAGTAGACAAAGCGATGGGACCAGATGGGGTGCATCCAAGAATTTTGAGGGAGCTCAGGAAGGTAATGGCTGCATTCCTAACAGTCGTATTTAACAGCTCACTAGAAACAGGAGCAGTTCCATAGGGCGGAGGAGGACAGATATAGTCCCACTTCACAAAAGTGGTAGCAGCGAGGAGGCTGGCAATTATTGGCCAGTCAGCCTGACGCCAGTTGTTGGATAGTTAATGGAAGCACTGCTAATGGAAAGGGTAGTGGAATATCTTGAATCCAGTGGGCTTGAAAGACTCAAGACATCATGAATTCACAGGAGGGGAAAGTCATGTCAGACAAATCTGATAGATTTCTTTGACTGGATGACCAAGGAATTGGATCAGGATGGAGGCGGTGGTTGTGGTCTTCCTAGATATCAGTAAAACTTTCAACACTGTTCCACACAGGAGACTAGTAAGCAAGCTGGGTAGCTAGAGTGGGTCCAAAGGTGGTAAACTGGGTAAGAAATCAGTTAAGGATAGGTGACAAGAGGGTGATGGTAAATGGAGTTCACTCCAAGGAGGGAGGGTGACCAACAGGGTACCTTATGGATCAGTGCTGGGACCAGTCCTCTTTAATGTCTTTTCAAGTGACATTGCAGAGGAGCTGGAGGAGAAGGTCCGCCTCTTTGTGAAAACACAAAAATCTGTAGTGGGTGGACACTCAATGTGGGGGTGGAAATGAGCAGGGACCTGAGAAAACTTGAGGAGTAGTCAGGGTATTGCAGCTGGTTTCAATGCAAAAGTGCAAATAATGCACTTGGGGCAAAGAAACCTAGAGGTAGAATACAAAATAGGTGAAGTATTATTGACAACCTTCAAACAGGAGCGAGACCTGGGGTACCTGATGCCCTTAAAGGTTGCCAGGAAGTGCTACAAGGCAATTGGGAGGGCTTGTGGGATGCTGAGGTGCATAGGGAGGGGTATTACCAGTAGAAAGAGGAGGTGGTATTGCCTCTATAGATTGCTGGTAAGACCCCATCTAAAATAGTGCATCCAGTTCTTGAGACCACATCTCCAGAAGGACATAGATAGGGTGGAGGCAATCCAGAAGAGGGCAGCTAAAATGAGGCATAGCTCGCATCAAAAGCCCTACGAGAAGAGACTAAAGAACTCAATATGTACATCTTGGAACAAGGACTGAGAGGGGATATGATAGAAACCTTTAAATACCTCATGGAGGTAAATAAAGTACAGGATGAAAGTATTTTTCAGGAAAAAGATGCTCAACAACAAGGGACATGTTATAAAGCTGGGAGGAGTTAGATTCAGGAGAGATGTGTGGAAGTACTTTTTCAGAGAGTGGTAGATTCCTGGAACAGCCTACCAGCAGTGGTGGTGGGGGTGAAAACAGTGGTGAAGTTCAAGATTGCATAGAACAGGAATAAAGAGATCTTAGTGGAAAAGAAGTGGGGTGGGGAGAAGGAGCCGGAGATCAAGTAGGGTCTCTTGGGCGATACTGAAGACAGGAAAAAATGGGCAGACTTAGTGGGCCAAGCAGTCCTTATCTGCTGAAACTTTCTCTGTTTTTAAGTGCATCACTTTGCACTTCTTGGCACTAATTTCAGTTGCCATACTTTGACCAATTTTCCAGCCTTTGCAGATCTCTCTGCAATTTCCTTATATATCCCCAGTGTCGTGTTTAAAGGGCTGCTACCCCTTCCTTGTCAGCTCAGACAAGGTCGAGGCTGGGATTAGTTTCTGATGGAAAAATTGGGTTCTTTCCCAAAGATAGATAAATAGTGTGGTGCCTCCACCCAGATAAAATATAAAGTGAGTCAGATATTGTTTTAGCAGTACACCCCTCGGATACTGTACTTACCTACCCCCATTACAGTTACCCCCATACCTGTCATAGCTGGAAACCAAAAATCACATTTTCAGTAACTTTGTAATTAGAGAATCCAGCTAATAACATACTCTAAGTCAGATTTTTCCAAAACAAATAAACACCATGTATTTACACTGGGGAGGCTAGGACTGGGTAAATTGAAGTAGAGTTAACAACATTTTCATTCATTTGGCATTTGGCAATTAGCAATTAATATCAGAAGCAGCTACTTTGCAGCTTGCATTTAAAACCTTTTAGACTACCCCCGCACCACCAACCTGTGTAGGTCCAGAATTTGCTTTCTAGCTAACCACCTTTAGATGTTACCCATTACACCATCCCCAACTGGTACCAGTACCCAATCAGACAAACCCTGTCATTTTGTCTTTGGGTACCCAGCACTAATGTTGCATGCCTGTGATGCAGCTGGTTGGCTGGCAGTTAGTGCGCTAGAACAAATCACACTTCTACTTTATCACTTTAAAACTTCTACGGGTAGGGCGTAACTTGAAAGCAAAACTGTGTTCAGTTCCCAGGGCAGAACAATCCCTGCATTTACTCACGGTTCTGCAGACAAACTCTGGTGGTATTGAATCTGTAGTTCTGGGATGGATGGAACATGCAGAAACCTGGATACTTGAGAAGCTTGAGACATGAAGCAGGCATCTTACAGCTTGGAAACACTGAGATGTGAAACAGACATCTTGCAGTTTAGAGACTGGCACCTGCAGCTTGCTTGCAGCCTCTAGCAGTTTGTCCCCTTCAGCCCACCAAGCAGGCCAGATGCAGAGCGCAGCGCAAGGCATCCAAACCACCAAGAACCCAGACTCAGGAGTGATCCCAAGGTCTGGCTCCCCACAGTTTAGATCTAGAGTGCCCCTAGAACTCGGGTCCACGCCCATGGCTCCCTGTGGCCCAGTCTGCCCCACTTGATGGGGGTTGACAGTTCCCTACCTGGCTCTAGGTTGCAGCTTTCAGTCTTGTTCTTTCACCTGCCTGAAATCTGCACAATGCTTTCTTTAGGACAAAGGGCTGAGGCAGGAATTCACAGTCTGTCATAGCTTTACAGTCAGTTCTGTCACTTCACTTTAGAAGAAATCTGTAGACACATCAGGTGACTGAAAAGTCATTTTCGACCACACTACCAGCATGGCAGCCATGATCCATTGCTTATAGCACACAGTCTCTGAAAACTCTCACTGGGCAAGCAGTCCCAGTGAGATGAGAATATCTACATGGCTCCTTTGAGGACCTGACCATGGCAACCAGTCTCTGGTTAACAGAAGACACTTTTCCTTTTTCACCATGCAGGTGCTGATGAAGCAGAAGAAGAGCTCACCGATCAAGTGCAGCATCAGATTAATTTTCCATCACACTGGAAATTTCAGGCAGGCTTCTCTTGGCATTTTGTGGCTCCATAAGCCCCAAGCAAGACCATCAGGCAGGCTTCCTTTGAACATTCAGTGGCTGTGAGGCACCCAAAGAGGCCTCATGCACTCTCAGATCTCACAGGCATCCAGGCAATTTCCTCTTCTCTTCTTTCAGGAACCCCAGCCGATGACATTGATTCTGCTTCAAACATTCTCAGACCTCAGGCATCCAGGCAATTTCCTCTTCCTTCAGGAAACCCCAAACAATGACATTGATTCTGCTTCAGACACAACATCTTTGTGCTGGAAACGTTCCTTCCCTTCAGTGGAAGATGACTCAAGCACCTCCTGGGCTGTGGGTTGTGCAGATCCCCAGGCAGTCCTTTTTATTTACTCAGAGAAACATCAGGGAGAACTTCCTTTCTCTCTGAAGCTGTCAGGCAACTTCTCTGCCTCAGACAAGTAAATTCACTTATTTTGAACTGGAGCATCTTTCAGGCATTGGAACTCAGTCTCCAACTGAAAACTCTAAGACATCTTTTCTTCTTTCCCCCCACAGGATCAGGAGCAAGGGCAGGAGTCCCCCCTCGGGAGGGGCTCCAGCCAACATGCTAAATTCAAACTGAAACAGAATCTATTGTCTCTCCTCATAAGCTTCAAGAACTAAACATAGCTCCTGATTGGTTGGGACAAACAATGAGGGAACCTGGCAGCTGCTGAATGGCTGATGTCAGTTGTCAGTCAGAGAAAAAGCAGTTAATGAGCTTACTCAATGCCCTATTGGCTGGCTGTCTTGATGGCAAATCTGACACCACCTCCTTTTCCCAGAAGCCTTCATAGCAGCTACATAGAAACATAGAAGTTGACTGCAGATAAGGATCAAGGCCCATCCAGTCTGCCCATTTCTTTTCTACCTTATGAATGTGCAATCGCCTTGCGCCTGCTGTCAATGGTCTATCTATTCATACCGTCTGTATTGCTCCCTTATGCCTATCCATGCCTGTTTGAAGCTCTGCACTGTATTCATATCCACCACTTCCTGAGGTTGGCGTTCCATGCATCCACCACCCTTTCTGTGAAAAGAACTTCCTCACAGTACCCTTAATCGGCCTCCCTCTTATCTCAGGCTGTGTCCTCTTGTCCTGCTATTTTTCTTATATTGAAACATGTTAGACTCTTTCACCTTCTTAATGCCCTTAAGGTGTTTGATGTTTCGATCGTATCACCTCTCTCCCTACTTTGCTCTAGGGTATACATATTGAGCTCCGTTAATCTGCCCTCATATGTTTTCTGATGCAGTCCCTGCACCATTTTGGTTGCCCTTCTCTGGACTGCCTCAATTTGGTTAATGTCCTTGTGAAGGTGTGGCCTCCAGTACTGCCGCAGTACTCCAGATGTGGTCTAACCAGTGTCCTGTAAAGAGGAATTATTACCTCCCTCTTCACACTCGTGATACCCCTACTAATACACCTCAACAGCCTATCCCTTACCTACTGCTTTAGTGGTCTGCTTGGATGATTTCAGGTAATCAGTGATGATGATGCCCAAGTCTCTTTCTTCCCTTGTGACTGCCAGCAACTCCCTCCCAGCCTGTAGGTGGCTTCAGGGTTTCTCTTTCCTATGTGCATGATCTTGCACTTCTTTGCGTTAAACCCCAGTTGCCACTCTTCTGACCATTTTGCCAGTTTATCCAGATCTCTTCTCATTCTGCCCACCCCATCTGGATCATCTGCTCTGTTGCGGATCTTGGTGTCATCAGCAAACAGACAAACTTACCCTCCAGTCCATCTCGCGGTGTCACTGATGAAGATATTGAAGAGGACTGGCTCCAGGACTGATCCCGAGGTACCCCACTTGTGACTTGCATCTCTTCTGACTGTATACGTTTACGCCACTCTCTGTTTTCTGCCCTATCAACCAGTCTACCACCCAGTTGACCAACTTCTGACCCACCGAGCCTACCCAGCTTATTAATCAATCTTCTGTGTGGAACAGTATCAAGCTTTGCTGAAGTCAAGGTAGCAACATCAGCTGCTCCCCTTGGTCCACCACTCTGGTTACCCAGTCAAAGAAATCTATGAGACTAGTTTGACAGGACCTTCCTTTTGTAAACCCATGCTGTCTTGGATCCTGTGCTCCTATGGATTCTAGGTGTTGCACTATCCTTTCCTTAATGAGTACCTCCATAATCATGCCCACTACTGAGGTAAGACTGACTGGTCTGTAGTTCCCTGCCTCCTCCCTGCTACCAATGTTATGGGCGGGATCACATGAGCTCTTTTCCAGTCTTCTGGGACCTCTTGTGCTCAGAGACTCACTAAACAGTTCTGATAATGGCTCTGCTAGTTCCACCCTTAGCTTCTTTAGTACCCTGGGATGTATGCCATCAGGTCATTGCCTTGTCCACCCTGAGCTTATCAAGCTCTTGTAGGAACCTTTCTTTTGTGATGGGACTAGTGCACCTCACTCCCCCCGTGTCCATGGTGCTGAACTGTGGGCCCTGCCCTACCTTCTCTTCAGTAAATACTGAGCAGAAGTATCTATTTAGGATAGATGCTTTTACATGGTCCTCCTCCTCACATGCCCTCTTCCCTTTTGATCTTAGCAATACCCCTCTGGACTTTCTTTCTTTCACTAATGTATCTATAGAAAGTCTTGTCACCTTCTTTTACTGTTTGTGCTAGTGTTTCCTTGGTTTGGGCCTTTGCCTTCCTTACTGCCTTCCTGCTTCCCTTAAGGAAGTTTGGTATAGCCTCCTGTCTTCATCCTGCTGCATTCCCTTATATTTCTTGAAGGCCAGCGTTTTGGCTCTGACCTTTTCTGCTACTGTTTTTGAGAATCAAAGTGGTTTCCTTCTTCTTTGTACTTCCTTTTCTCTCGAACACAATGGGATATTGCTTCAAGTATTGCATCCTTAATGCTTGCCCACTTTGCCTGTACCCCCTCACCTGTATTTCTTTTTGCCAGGGCTAGCTTAACTCTGTTGGCCATCTTATCAAAGTCAACTCCTCTGAAGTCCCATATTTTTGCCTTGGAATGGGATGATTTAGTTCTAGTGGCCAAATTGAACCATACCATGTGATGGTCACTGCCCCCAGGTGACCTTCTACCTGGAAATCTGTAATCCTTTCCCTGTTGGTCAGTACCGGATCTAGGATAGCCCTGTCTGTTGTGGGTTGTTGTGCCAGTTGTTTGAGGCCCTCCCTGCAGGAATCCACCATGTGACCAGTTCTGACAGATGTTCCTGCTGGTATTGACCAATCTGTATCTGGCATGTTGAAGTCTCCCATTATCAGAACCTCCCCTTTAGCTGTCACGTTTTGTATATCTTCTAACAGTAAAGTGTCTATGTCCTCCCTGATCTGGAGACCTGTACACAAACCCTGTTTGTATAGCTATCCCATTCCTGTTTCCAGGGTGACCCACAGTTCTGGCTCCTATGTGTATTCTGAATTTCTGTAGCTTTGATATTTTCATTGACATAAAGGGCCACCACACACACACCCCTTTTTTGCTCCTCTGTCTCTTCTGAAAGTACATAGCCAGGTACGAAGTCTCCCAAGTGTGGTTACTGGTAAACCATGTCTAGCTAATGGCTACTATGTCCAGTTTAGCCTCTGTCATTATTGCCTGCAGGTCTGGGATCTTGTTTCCCAGACTGCGAGCATTAATACATGATTTTCCATTGGCCAGATTTCGGTTGTGTTAGTTGTTGCTAGGGTCTGGGCGTTTCTCCTGTGTATCGTATGGGAGCGGACCTTTTCCTTACCTGGTGATGAAATGAACTACAAACATGCTGAACTCCTGTTTGACCACTAGTTGAAGGGAAGGTGTTCTTCCCATTCGACGGTATGGAGTGCTGCACCCCTCCCCATTTGCTAGTTTAAATGTTCTGCCAAGGCGTCAAACTTCTGCACCAATGCACTGACTCCCTCCTTAGTCAGTTGCAGTCCATCAAATTAAAGAACCTTCGCTCCCAAAACTGTTGCCAGTTCCCTACAAATTTGTGTCCTTTTCCTGGTACCAGCTCTTGAGACACATGTTTAGCTCCTCTGTCTCCCCTGCTCTGACCTTCCGTCCATCTACCCCCTATCCCAGACTGGCAGGATCTCAAAGAAGGAGATGTCAGATGAAATGGATGATAGGTTGTCACCCAGACTGGTCAGGTGTTCCTTGGTCTCCACAACTGACCGGCTGGCGAGATCGATAGTTCCTATGTTTACCAGGATGTTAATGTTTTCTCCTGCTTCCTGAACAATTTTAGCAATGCAGTCAGTGTCTCTCCACTGATGTACCTGGGAGACAACTGACCATTACCCCTGGCTGGAGATAAGTATCAACTCCTCGAATCCGGAGTCTCCTATGATCAGAAGTTTTTGGATTTCCTTTTGCGCTTTTTGTTTTGGTTCCTGTTTGGGCGAGTTTTATTGTGCTAGTTCCTGTGCTGCAGTGTCCTGCTCTGCAGTGTCCTCTGCCCCTTTGTTTGATTTCAGAGATAGAGGCAGATATCTGTTTGTAGTTTTTATATGGTTTGTGGAGGTGATATGTTGGAGAGCACCGGTGATGGGGCACCGATTTGCCCCTCCTAACCACCTGCCAACCTCCTGGACCAACTACCCTTTGCAGTCGAGGTGTTTCTGTTGGATGTTGGGAAATGGCGGGCAGTTCTTATTATATATTTCCTCTTGAATATGCAAATTGAGGCACGCATCTCTGCCCATGCTGCCTGGAGCTGAGCCCTTAGATCTCCAATGGCCAGCATGTACGACAGTGTCCTAAATCCTGTAAACTGCCCTTCTGAAAAGTGTTCCACAGTTCCTGCAGTTAATGATATCCATTCAGATAAGTTGCTGGGTTTATAACCTGGTCAGAGTAATTAGATGGAAGAAAATGAAAGCAAAGTTTGATTTTGAGTTTGTTTGTTTTGTACAACTTGTTATAACTAGTTAAATTACTTGTGCCCCTGTAAATGAGGTCACTGTGTAGATACCCTCTGATCCACCCTTCCTGCTTTGCTATAGGAAATGTCACACCTGTGCTACCCTATAAAAGAGTGTAGTGTGTGGTGGTTGGGGATGGGGTGGAGTGGCAGGGCTCTTCCTTGCCGAAAAAGAAGAACCACGGATGAAAGAAACAGAGGTAAGAGCAGAAACAATCAGCCAGCAACAAATTCAGTAGCCCTGAAAGTTTATCCTAATGATAGATAAAACTGTTAAACCTGTAACGCACCACCTGTAAAAATTTCACAGAAGATATGCCTCTAAGAAACACTTTGCTACAGAGAATAATAAAGCTATAACAGAAGATATACCTTGCAAAGACAATTTGAATCGGGAAAATTACAGCAGTTATCTGTAAGCACACACCTGTAATACTGCAGCAGAAGGTATACCCAGCAACAACAATTTGAATCAGAGAAAAATAAAGCAATAAAATGTTAGCAACAAACAGTAACAATCCCTGTAGTACAAAATAAAAATAACAATACACAGTAAATCTGCCTAGCCAAAGAAGCCTTAATCCTTTTCCTTGCTCTGGTAAGTTTCTTTGCTCTGCCCTTTCAAGCAACCAAGAAGAAAAGAGACAAGGTAAAGCTAGGTGCCTTGGCCAGCAAACCTAGTCTTCCACTTACTCGGGATCCTGGCTTCCTGATTGGCTGTTGCAGTCACCAGGCTGGCAAACATGGTTGCCAGTCAAACATTCCACAGTGTCCCAACTTTGACATTAAAATGCAGTCAAACAGTAAAGCTTTACATATATTTACAAACATACAGCTGTAGCTGTAGCTGTTTGTCTGCCCTTTTTTTTATTTTATCTCTTATTTCTACTCTACACAGCCTGACCTGCCTATATCCAGCCACCGCCTTCACCCCCACTCAGCCTGCAGGCTCACTCACATACCAGCTGGCTTGCACCATACCCATGGAGGATCCCCTAGTCTCCCACGCTGGGCCAGGAACCACTACCCCAGTGCGATTCCATGACAGGCCCCTGGGTGGTGAGTGCGGCTATCAAGCTAACTGGCCATATGCCATTTTTCTCCTGCTTGTACCCCTTGAAGTGCAGGCGGCGTCCACCACACTTCACCCCACAAGTGCACTGCTCCTGTAGTGCCCCGATCTCCATTAGGGCCCGCTGCTGTGGGTGGAAACCCCAGTCCCACCCAGGAAAAGAGGCAGTCCTTTAGATGTCGATCCTTTCCCACCAACTAACCCAGGGCGGCCCGGACGTGTTCCCAAAATCAGGTCACGGTGTGGAGCAGGTGTGGCGTCCAGTGCCTCAACCCTCAGTGCCACTGTTCCGTCTTTCTCTGCCCTTTCTAGCAACTGCAGAATAAATTTCAATCAGGGCTTCATGTGCCCATCTCTACATCCATAGTGCTATCCCCAGGACACAGCAGTGCACATTAATATTCATGAGAGCAACCTCAGCTGCTTCTTACATTGACAGGCGCGCATTATACATAAGCGCTTCAGAGTGCTTTTAAAAATTTTTATTTATGCTCCCCAAGTGCCTCCAGACTCCTTTTACTTTTATTTCTCCTCTGGGAGGCCAGGGCACACACAAACAAGACTGCTGCTGAGCCACATGGAGCAGCTTTTCTTTGAGCACCGCAGGAACTCACAGTGCCAGAGGAGGAAGAGAGTGAGGCTGACCACAGCAGCTCGCACAGTGAGCTGCAGTGATCGGCCCAACCGCCCGTCTTTCTGACTCACCAACAGGAAGCAGGAGCACTACATGTGGCTTTTTTTTTTTTTTACTTGTGCTCAGCTGGACCCCAAAGCATGACAAAAAATAAAAATAATGGGTCCGGAAGGAGCATTCAGGGACCACCAGGATCTGGGACATAGCGGCACATACCACGGGAGGTGGCAACAAGGTAAGCCCCACCGTGGGGAGGGGTTACCTTATCCTCTCCACATTGTCAACTCTACCACAGAGTTTAGTGTGTTCTCTGAATAGCCTGTTCAGGATTCCCTCTTATGTGTCTCTGATGAACTTATTGAAGAGGACTGGACCCAGGACAGATCCCTGTGGTACTCTGCTGATGACCTCTGTTTCCACTGATCTGACTCCATTCGCCATAACTCTCTGCTGCCTCCCTCCAACCAACTCCTCGCACCTTACTATTTCCTATGTGGTCTCAGATCCCTGTCTTCTTCAGCAGTCTTCTGTGCAGCGCAAGTCGAATGCCTTGCTGAAGTTGATGTGTAATAAGTCTGTTGCATGCCCCTTGTCAACTACCTTAGTTTCCCTGTCAAAGAATACTATCAGGTTGGTCTGCCAAGATCTTTCTGCCACAAACCCATGCTGCTTACTATCTTGAAGTCCATTTTGTCCAGGTATTCCACTAGGTCCTCTCTGACTAGTGTCTCCAGCAGTTTCCACCACAGAGGTGAGGCTTACAGGAATATAGTTTCCCAGCTGCTCCTTGTCTCCTCCCTTTTGCAGTGGAACTGCATCCCCATCCCCATCCCCATTCTCCAGTCTTTGGTAACCACCCCTTGCTGTAAGAGCTACTGCATAGCCCACCAGGGGTTCAGCTAACACAGATGCTAGTTCTGTTTTTACCCTCAGATGCATCCTATCCGACCCTGGGGCTTTTTTTTTTTACCTTAAGGGCTTCTAAAATTTTCTGATTCTTTCACTAGCAAATTTCTGCAGCCTCATTTTCAGGAACCTTCTGTCAAGCTGCCTTTAGCCCATTCTGACAAGGGCCAGCTATTTCTCCCTAGTGAATACCGAGCAGCAAGTAGTTGTTCAGCACGGCTGCTTTCTGCCCGTCTTCCTCTATTACCCTGACCCTTCCTTAGCCAGACAAGTCCCTCTCATCTTTCTTTTTTCATATATCTAAAATCTGTTTTTCTGCTTTCTTGACCCCTCTGCAGTACTCAGCTCTGTGTCTGCCTTTGCAGTCTTGACTGCCGTCTTGCTTCTCTAGTTCTTTCCTGGTACTTGTCCATTCTTCGTTACCCTGTTTTCTTTGTACCTTATGATGGCCTTCTTTTTGGCCATCGCTGCCTTCTGACCTTTTCAGAATTTAAAATAATGTGCCTCTCACCTCTGAGGTTGGAAGATCGGAAGGTTGTGGGTTCTAGCCCGCACCAGGCACTTAGGGTAAAATCCCAATACTGACACTGTAGTGCATGAAGAGGGATGCTGCACTCTGAAGTGCTGTCTTTCAGATTAGACATTAAACCCGAGGTCCTGTCTGCCTGTTCTGGTGGTTGTTCAGGTGGGCGTTAAAGATCCATGGCACTGCTCGAAAAGATAAGGAATTCCCCGGTGACCTGGCTAAATTTCCCCTTTCACTAACAGTACCACCAACAGCTTAATCTGGTTCAGTTTCAGTTGGTTACCATCTGTATTCCTTCCATTCCTCCGGGTCACCCTGAAAATGGGACTTCTAGTCTCAGTGGGCCTACCTGGTCAACAAAATTCAATAAATAAATAAATAATTTGAGTAATTTAATAATTTTACCTTTTAAATATTTTTTAAAATGCATGTACCTAAGAGAGGATTAAACATAGAACTTAAAATATAATCCATTTATACAGCTAATTAATGATTTTCTAAGTTTAACTTTTGTTTCTGCTTCTCTTGTATGTACTTTAAATGTGTTATTCATTTGTATTGTGAAGTCATTGTCAGGGTTGCTCCTGTAAATGGCATTTGATTTCAGCGAGCTTATCTGATGAAAAATCGAATAAATAAATATGCTTCTTCATAATTAGAATCGAGGGCCTCTCATTTTGACTTTATGAACCTTTACATCAGGCCTGAATTGTTTGGGATGGTTCAGTGCCCAGGGTTCAGTATGAGTGCTTGGCTGCTTTAAAGGGACACTGTCAACACTTTTTGCAGCATATTATTTCAACTTAAAATCCACGTTATGATTGCTTACCTTATCTAAAATTCGTTGATGTTGCTGGTTGTTTTATCTGCTTCCTTCTTTAGTAGAACTAAAATGCAAGCTAATGGTGTAATTATACCCAACCTTGTTTTGTTCCAAATCCTTGAGCTACTTTTATTGCATACTTCTTGAATATTTGTGTAACTTTCGGGCGCTGTTACCAGTGAGCTACTACCCCTGCCTGATGACCACAACACAGGTTGAGGGGTCTGGGCTCTGCTCTGATGATGACCGGGGTTCTTTCCCCAAACAGAAAACAAATAATAGCGCCATACCTCCACCCAGAGTGAGTATAGTGGGCCAGTTGTTTGTAGGGTACCACCCTCGGATGCTCCCACATCCAGTCACTCCCTGCACAGACTACCATAAACCTACTTAAAACTCTATATTGCATACAATTATTGACTATTGCTAATTATAACATGGGTTCCGAAAATACTGTGTTCTGATTTATCAAACAGGTCACCTGACCATTTATAAATCTGTGATATACCCACAGTTGCATGTTCACAGGGCTTTATTTTACTATTTCTTAAGTTAAGCCTCTAACATAACATTACCCATGTTATAAAAGGATCAACCCACTCCTGGGTATGGGTTTACTGAGCATTAATCCATGCCTGAGTGGTTGAAGTCAACCCAGGCGTGGATTAATGCTCAGTAAACCCGACCCTGTCATGGGTCAGTCCTCGTAATATGCTCACAGACAGCTTTATACAGTAGCAACAATAACAGCTTTAGTATTGGGGAATCCAGGAAAGGAGAATGGGAGTGCAGAGAAAATGGCAGTTTGAACATTTAACAATAACAACCACTGTGCTTACGCCCCAAGAACAACACACATTTGGCTTGCCCACCTCCCCTGCAATGTTTGACACTAGGCTCTGGGTACCAAGGCATTATGATGCAGTCCTGATCGCAGAGTTGCCTGGGATCTTCTTGGTAGTGCACTTGATGAAATTGAGCAAGCTTGCAATTAACCCTCCCAACAGGCCATATTCTGGCACAAATTCAATAAAGAATTAAACTCCAACCAACTTGCTTGTATTGTTTGAACAAACTGGAAACCCCGAATGTAATCCAACAGGAAGACAGAAAATCTCTCCAACAATGTCAGCACTCACATGATCCTTGGATTCTGAAGAACGTCCGCATTGGGACCAACTCTCAGTGGTAGAAGAACAATTCAGAAGATGTAGAAAGTGGCACACCAGAGCAGAATAGCCGGTCAGAAGGTGCAGACTGTGCAACACACTGCCACTGGAGCAGGGTAGCCATTCAGAAGACTTGGATTCTTTCAAGCAAGTGACAACAGCTAAGCCCTCCTGGCTCACCGCGTCCATGGCAAAAGCCTTCATGCCTCCACTTCTCAGGCAAACAGTCTTTCTGGCTCATCCCAGTTCCCAAGGAGCGGCGCCACAGTCCGACTCCCTATGAATCAATAGTACACCTGCACTCAGGCACCACGCCTGTGGCATCCTCTTCCATGTTCACCCACTGGATAAGGGCTAGTTATTGCTGCAGCTCCGGAATAGTCTGTGCAGGATGCAGATTTCAGTTCACACTTGGCTCAGCTCCAAAGCGTTTGAGGGCAGCTGTGGTCCACTGGCTCTTCTTTCAACAGTTTCTTCCGCACAAGGCTCTCTGGTGGAATTTCCAACTCAGCTCCCTTTTGACACTGAAAGGGGTCTCTTGAAAATGCCACAGGTGGTTGACTTGCAAACAGTCATGAACAGTTGACTGGTGCTCCCAGGCTACGGAAGATGAACCTCCAATACTCTGGCAGGAACAGAGTCGCAAGCCATGCAGACCTTCTATTTCCCACTTGGTGCTACCTCTCCTCTGAGAGTCTTAGTCAGAACTGCCCCAAGCTGTAACAGTCAATGGGGTTTGAGGAAAAACTGGCAGCTTGCCATTGGTCCAAACATCTCTCCATGTTTAAAATTAATAAATATTAAGTCCCTATGATGCCTGATTGGTTTGCCTGTTTAGCGCCAAGAGCATAGTAATTCTCCCCTTCCAGGAGCCATAGCTGCACGTCCTTGGGCTCTACAAATCCTGATTGGCTGAGCTTGGGGTCAAAGGTGGCAATATGGCTGCTGAATAAACAGTTTATACAAAGTCCCAACTGTGCAGTCTTTTTGCAGTTGAACTAAATTGTTTTAAGTTTATTTGCCTCCATGGTCTTATAGTAGTCTCTCTGCCCTGGTGCCCCATGGCAGAGGGGCTTTACAAAGGGCATCCCCTGCCTGTCACACCCTCTGTTTTCCTGTCCCCCTTGGTGCCAGGCAGAACCATACATTTTCATTGCAGCCTTGGCTGCTATTAAAACTGCAGGCTCCTTTATCTTAATAGCCTTAAGAGCACTCTTTTAAATATTTTTCTTTTCCTTTCTGCCCCTCCTGTGTGCCTCCAGACCCCCAATAGTGTTAGGCAGTCCTGGGGTTTGGAGTACATGAGGGAGCATGTTAGAAACCACCACAGTGGCTTTACTTTACAAGTGTTGTGCGCTTTAAACACTTGAGCTGGCCACAGCCAGTTCGCACTTTCCAGCTGGCGGCTCTTTAGCAAGTGCAGCACGGTATCTTGCCGCACTCACCGAGCTGGAGGATCACTTTTCTACACTACCTCTTCTGGTCCCCTACTCAGGATAATTTTGATGGGGCCAGCAGGAGCGAAGAAGCGCACCATGGACCTGGACTTGCAGGAGCTGGTGGTTGGGAGGCAGAGCAGTGCCGGGAGGTAACTTAAGGTAAGTGCTACATTTGAAACGCCCCAAAACAGTGCAGTCATTCATTATGCAATTGTCTCCTTTCATTCACTGCATCATAGGGGATAGACTGAATTGAGGTGTTCCCAAGTCTAGGAAAGATGCAGTGGGAGTTGATCAAGGATGTAAACAAACACATTTTGTGTGGTAACTGCTGGACAGTCTGTTTTTCACTTTTAAAAGAAAAAAGAAATCAGAATGAAACTACCAGCTGTATCAGCGCTCTCTACAGAATGAGCCAATCATTACATGTGTTTTTTAAACTAGAGACACTTTGAGGCCCAAGGGGTTGACCATGTCCCTTTAAATGTCTGACTGATTTTCGCAGCTAACGTGTAATTGAAAGAGGCTCCTAGAAACAAAACAGACACCCACTGTTTGACTCCTCACCCCCTCCCACCCTGTCCTCCTGTTTTGCTGGAGGCAGGCGCTCAGATGGCCCAGCAGCAGTGCAGTAGGCTGCTCTGCAGACAAACGGAGTACGGGAGTGAGCTCAGGGTTGCCACACCAAGAGGCAGGCCTGACTGCAGTAACTGCCTCAGCAGTGTGCTGTGGTCTGGGAGGAGGCGTTGGACACTGGTGCCACAGAAACCCCTTTGGTTGACCAAGGCCGACAGAGGCTATGTCCATGTCTGGGGTGGTGGGAGGAGACAGGAAAACCGGGTTTATAATCCATGGCCGTCTGTGTGACCTGGGCTCTGAAGGACTCCTGGGTCTATGCAGGTAACTGCACTCCTCCACAATCCTTCACTCAAGTGACAAAATGAAAACAGGCTGACAAAGTCCTCAGCCTTTTATTTGCAGTCCATGATAAACAATCCAAACAGTGGTGGTCAGAAATCTGTGATGTTTCACCTGAAGACTTTTCTGCTTGAGAAAGGATGAATCAGGTGAAATGCAGTCTGATGCAATTACTGAGGACTGCAGCTAAAAAGTGAAAAGACTTTGTCAGCTACTATTCTGCATTTCTGATGAAGAACCAATAATGAGTAGTGCTTGACTTGAACTGCATAGTAATGTTTTGTGTCACAGGCACTCCATACTTCTGAGTGGCTCTGTGCAGGATCTTAGTGCCAGTCGGCACTAGAGCCCAGTCCACATGGTTGATTGCCTGGTGGGAGGACGCCTCTCCCTAAGGCCTCCTACAGGAGGCATACCTATTGGAGATGTGGGGCTGAGCTGGGTCTTAAGGAAGACAGGGGTACAGGCCTGATTGTGGTATAGCCCTGTGAACAGGGTATGTACCTGGAAGATGACCAGGGGCTGAGGGAAAAAGCTGTATAAAAAAAAAAAATGTTAGAAGGCCTTCTGAGACCACCTGCAGCCCCCCATCACAGCTGGGCACCCACTGCCTGGCATGTGGGGATCCATCCATAAAGTGTCCTGGGTGGTCCATCAGTGCGCTACCACTGCCTGTCTAGTACGGGATCTTAATTCTTTTCAACACTGAGCAGAGGAGACTTTGGATCTTCTCCCAGTCCTACTTGCTGCTACCTCAGTGGGGAGGGATACCATTTGGGGTGCACAGATTTTCCCCGACTTTCAACTGCTTTCCCTGGCAACTCAAGCTGGGGCTTTTCTTGTCTCCACCACCATCTCCAATAGTGACAGTGCCCTGACCTTTCCTTCTATATGGGCTTCCTGCCAAATTCCAGGATTTACTCCCCAGCCACTTGTTAAAATAATATGTTATTTGGATCACAGGTACTTTCAGTTAATTTTTCCATATCAAGATGGTTTGGCAGAACAATCTGATGTGCATCAACAGTATGCTGTCTTCAGTTAAACGTGCAAAAGCAGCACACTTCTGTCCTGCATGATGTCGAAACCATTGGTTTCAAACCAACAAAGTCACCACCATGGCATGATTAAAGTTATCTGTTAAAAAATAGATTGCTTTTTGGGGCAGTGAGCATTTTTATTAAAATAGTCACTAATACGCAACTTGTTGCTTTTCAAAAATAATTGTGAAGTTCACAGAACAGCAAGGGTTAACCCTGACAGTATATGGCAAGTCCTTGATTGGCTTGTATTGGTCTGTATGGATTCTGATTGATCAAATTTAGAAGCGCTAATCTCCTTGCAGAACATTTGCACAGTGGTAACTGGATTATCACCTGCTGAGTGTTAATGTTCAATCGTAGTCCTAGACCAGCAGCTGGGAAGTCACATTAGTTGACCTTGGCAGTGTATTGTGGTAATGTCACAGGATGTAAACATATAAAGTATGTAATGTTATCATATCTGAGGACCTGAAAGTGGCAGGGCAGTGTGACAAAGCAGTGGGTAGGTATGCTGTGATGCATGGGTAGAGGTATCTCCAGTGGGAGGAGGGAGGTGATGTTGCCATTGTATCGCTCACTTGTGAGATACCACCTGTAGTATTGTGTCCAGTTCTAGAGGTTGTACCTTAGAAGAGCACAGACAGGGTGGAGAGCAGTCCAGGGAGGGCAACTAAGATGGCGAGGGGTTGCACTAAAAGCCCTCACAGAGAGACTGAGGGATCTCAACATGTACACCCTGGAAGAGAGGAGAGCGAGGGGACATTGTGAGACCTACTACACATACCTCATAGGGGTAAATAGGGTGCAGGAGGAGTCTCTTTCAAATGAGAAAGAGCACCAGGACCAGCGGCATGTTACAAAGCTGGGGGGTTGGGGATGTGAAGAAGTACTACTTCACTGAAAAAGTGGTGGATGCCCAGAACAGACTTCCAGCAGAAGTGGTGGGGGAGAAAACAGTGGGGAGGAGGTAGGGCTTTAAGCATGTGTGGGATAAACACAGAGTAATATTAGTAAATAGGCAGGGATGAGGAGGGTCATCGGAGACCATTTGGGTCTGCAGAGACTATCCGGGCAGACTAGGTGAAGCAAAGGGTCCTTTTCTGCCAACAAATTCTATGTTTCTATGTTTCTAATGTATTTACTCAGAAAAATATATAAATTTATATTGGTGGCCAGCTGGCTAATGATATGCTCAAGAGTTTGGAAGAAGTGATTAAAGGATATGCCTGCCTGCCTTTTTAGTATTAAATCCTCAATCAGACTTAGATCCAGATATACTGTATATTTTTTTTTACGTTAATCTGTTTTGCTCCTCCTTCCAGCCGGCCCCCTTCACGGTCCCGTCACCCCAGCGTCCTCCGGACTCACCTCTACTCCTACTACTTGCCAACTGGCCAGGTGCAGCGCCTGTGGGGGTCAGCATCATCCAGCTGGTTGCAGTTTTTCTCTAGATTTTCTTCCCCAAGCGTGGAGAAGGTGTGCAATGACACCAATGGCGAGCCATGCACACTTCCATGTGTTGGCTCGACAAGCGCCTGCCTGCATCCACCCCTATGTTATGGGTCCATTGCGAGCCCCCAGCCACCGCCAGGAGCCAGTCATGCAGTGGACTCCATCCCACCCCTCCTGGGAGAGAGCAGTCCTCCAGATGCTCTGTCCTCTCCCTCTCTGGCTGACCCCGGTGGCCCGCTGCTTCTGGAACACAGGTCACCAGCGTAGAAGAGGTAAGGCACAGATGCCCAAGCCCTCCATGCCACTGGGCCGGCCAGATCAGATATTTTTAAAATAGGTTTTACAAATGTAAGCCCACCTCCGGTGTTCTGGGGTATTCCAGATGGTAACATAGGGGAGGGGATACTTGCAGCCAGAAACATAGTTCCAAAATGAAACTCATAAACTGGGTTCTAATGAGAGGTCTTCAAGGTGTGCAGGCATTTCTTCAGCAGCAGGGGTAACAGCAGCTGTGGTAGCAAGCTTGGTTATTGCAATCAACAAAGTGCCATAATTAAGTCCATTGTCCACTCAGGAGTAAAGAAGAGAAAAAAAGTATTTAATTGAGCAATTTGATCAAGAAACTCCATGGAGCATGGGTAACCTTCTGGGCATAGAGCCCAATACAGTCTGCAGCAAACTTTCATGTCTCAAAAGCTTTTACTACAGTGCTCCCTATGAACCGAAAGACTCTATAATCCTGGCAGCAGCAACAATAGCGGACTGAAAGCAAAACCACACAGTATCCTCTCCTTTAATTTTCTTTCCTGCACAAATTTACTTTTTCCACCTCTCCATGCACTGAACACTCTGCCACACACTGCACTCACAGCTGCAAGATTCAGAGTAGCTGAAACTCAAAGTGGATCTCCTAGTGCCGTTAGTTCAAATCCAGGATCTCCAATGTAATGGTCTGTGAAAGCGCAAACAAAGTCCCAAAAAGAAATGCCAAGTCCCTCTATCTGAAGCCAGTGCAACTCTGAGCATTCCAGGGCAACATAGTCCCTGCAGGGCCCTGGCGATCCCGGAGACGCATGCACTTTCCGCTCTTTGGCTGAATAGTATCCCAGGATGCCTCTAAACCAGGTCAAAGTCCCACCAGAAAGGAGACAGGCTGCCACCACTATACTCCCCACATTATGGACTGCCACCCATCGCACTGCCCCAATGGCCTGAAACTGGGCTTTAATTGCTTTCGCCCCATAGGCGAGGACACTAGGACCCACCTGCACTGCCCCACCACAGTGCCAGAGATCATGAGGTGGGCCACTATGTTACTTCCAGGCTCTCGCTCCTGATGATGCAGGTGGTCCCAACTCGATGCTCAGACCCCACAGAATTCCCAGCTGCTACATTTTCCACTAGTCTTTAGAAGGCCGGTGTGGCAAGTGGCCCACCCAGCCCTGAACCTCAGCCCTCCGGCCGAACCCTCACTGGCCACCTCCTCCCTACTTTCTCCCAGGGACCTCTTTGTTCTTGCTCCAAACCCTTCCCTACTTATACCCTCTGGGCTGAGGTCCTCCCCCACCTTACAGGCCAGCAGGCAGGGCCCCCTGCTCCAGTCTCTCTGGCTACATTACTTTAACTAGTAAGCTGCAAAGGGGCTTACACAAACTAAACAGAATTTAGCTTGGATGAAGTTTCTCTAATTTCAGCCAGCTAGACTGACTTCACAGTAAGTCAGATTAGCTTCCTCTCCTCAACACAATGGCCCCAGACCAGACTTTAGTCCCCGAATCTGCACTAGTCCTGAAAATGGCTTTTATTTCTGTGCTCAGGCTTCTTTAATGATGACTTGAGGTCCTTAACAGGACTGATGGTATTGATGAGACTGGATACAAAAGCAACTAATCCCCAGCCTGAACAAACTCCAACCAGCATGTGCTCCCTCTTGGCTGTGTCTCTGGCAATGTGGTGGGCTACAGCATGATGGACAGCAGCTTCTACGCAGCCCCACCTGATCGTTTCAGACCAGAGGCACATGACCCACATCCTGGCTAAGTTAGCTACCTTTCGGCTTCCTGGAATATGTGGACAGGTAGTAGGGCCAGACACTTATTCTTTGTTGTGGGCCATGGTGGATGGATCTATGCAGACTAAGAGACAAGATATAATGAAAAGTCACCCTTCAATCTGCCTCCTACTGTGCATATCGCTAAGCCAAAGTGACAGTCTTGATGATGTGCTGATGTTTCTTGTAGCTGCACAGCTGCCTCTTTTGTTGTAGACAAAGAAAAAAAATACTTGCACTCCCACAAATGGCAGACTTGAGCTCCTGTGCATAGCAGGCTCACACTTCTGCCCAGTCTCTGCTCCTGAACAGCTCTGAGAAAAGCTTTTAATCACAAGAATGGTGAGCTTAAATAAAAATAAAGTAGCCACTAGTATGATTTGCCAGGTCTCATTTGGCAACCTGGCAACCATATTTGTCCCACCATGCTCTGTCCTGAGGTTTTCTGTGTTTCCAGCTTGCTCTCGTCTTGCTGGACTGTTGTTGGACCCATTGCCTTCCTGTCCCCCCATCTGTGCAGCCTCACCTGCTTCTTCCACTCTGCTACCCCTCTATCCCTTCCTACCCCTCTGCATCCTTTCTGCCCCCATATTCCTCAGTCCCTACTAGCCTGACTTGTCCCCTCTGCTGTGGCTGTGCTCTCGCCCTTTTGTATATTTGCCCTTTCTGCTGGATTGGACCCTCAGCCTGCAGCTTCACCCTACTACTCTGTCCATGAGCCTGCCCAGGCAGTTGTCCAGGCCCCTCATCAGGGGCTGAACACTCGTGTTAGTACAACCCATACCAGGGCAGTTCCTCCTTATCATACTACTCACCGGACTTCATCCTCCTCCTCCACAACCTACCCAGGATATGCCCTCCTTTCTAACTGACGACAGCTCCAGTATCTACCCCTTCAGCTCCCAGGTAGATGCCCCAGCTCATGTCAGTCTTTCAGCTCAGGCTCTCAATCATCTACTTTCTGCTCCTGCCCTCAAGAGATTTCTCCCTCACTCCCAAGGGCTCATCTACCTCAGGCCTTGTCATTCAATGGCCCAGCCCCAAAATTGTCCCAATAAGCTGTGCATCTCAAGGGCTTGGCTCCAACATTACCAGGAGCCTTGTTCTTGTTTGAAAGTATCTGGGCAGCCAAACCTGAAGCAGCAGTCAGTAAATCTTCCTTCAGTAATCCTTTTGTTCCTTCAGCATTAGCTGCAGCCATCTAGCACTTCTGCAGGTGTGGATTCATTTGGTTGTATGGCCAACTCTGCAATACTTTTGGGAGGGTGGACATCTCGGACAGAAAGACACATAATCCTTTAATGTGAGCGGCATGTCTGAGGGCGTTATTAGTAACCCTCAGCCTAGAGGAACAGCAACCTAGGCCTTGGCTCCCCAAAGGTTCCCTCCACAGTGGGGTTTCATTCTTCTGTGACAAAGGTCATAATACTAATTATATTCATTAATTTTTCTACTGAGAGTTGTTGGAGATGGAAGATGGTCCTTCATCTATAATAAAGTCTTCCCTTTCCCCAAACTATCTTTCCCTCCTCATTGAGGGTTTATCCTAGTGATTATTAAGACACCCAGAGGAGAGACTTAAAGAGGAACAGACAGCACTTAGAGCCCCACACCCAAGGGTGAGTCTGGTCCCATTTGTACTTTGTGTGCAGAAACTTCTTCTTTTTTTTTTTACTTACTGTTTACTGCAGTATAGTAGATTGTATGAGACTGATTCTGTTAACTTCTATGTTAACCTTTGCTGTAACAAAATCCCAGAATCCTACAGCTGACATTAGAGCAGCGCTGCAGCAGCGGGAGAGTCAATAGCTTGCAGTGCATGTTAGAGATTTTATAAAGCTCAAATTGGATGTTTGCTGGTCCTGCTTTTCCCCAGGGCTAAGTAAAGTCCTATGTTACTGTACTGTGCCATGTGGAGGAGGGGAATGGGACTCCTACTGTTGACTGGATTGTTCCCTTTAACTCAGCTCTCTTCACCTAGGACTACCATGAGCAGAGTCTCCTTGAGGTCTACAGAAAGTTCCAGTACCACGTGACCTTCAGTCACACAGTACTTGTTTACTTCCAGAACTTAGTCCACGCCACGAGAACTTCCCTAATAAAGTTTGTGGCCCTTCACTGTGCAAACAGACTTTTGAAGTGGCAGAATCTTTGCAAATTCATTAGTGACGAATTTCACACACCACTACTGGCAATACCTATGTTTCTGCATCCTTTTTAACTTTGTTATTTATGTTCTATAAGTGGTATATGTAATCCATTTTTCTAAGTGCATTAAAGGGACACTGTCAACCTGTTTTTCATCATATTATTTCGAGTTAAAACCTACATTTTATGATTGCTTACCTTCTCCAAAATTCATTGATGTTGCTGTTTGTTTTGTCTGTCTGCTTGTTTAGTAGAACTGAAATGCTTGCTAATGTATATTTATAACAACCTTGTTTTGTTTACAGTCCCAGATCTGTTCTTACTGCATACTTCTGAACATTACAAACACACCCAAACCATGAAGTCACTCACAAGGCAGTAGCCTCCTAAACTCCCACTGCATCATGGTGGCTAGACTGTGTTTTGGGGTGTTACCAAGTTCAGGAAAGATGCAGCTGGAGCTGATCGAGGAATGTAAACAAACCAGTGTTTGTGTGGTAACGCTGAGTCCGGTGGGCAGTCTGTTTTCATTTTTTAAGGAAAAAAGAGTCAGAATCAAAATACCAGCTATATCAGCAGTCTCTACAGAATGTTGGCAATCATAAAATGTTTTTAAACAGGGACACTTTGAGACCTAAGGAGTTAACAGTGTCCCTTTAAGACCCTCAGGGTGTGGGGTAAGGAGCAGTGTAGTGCAGTGGTTTAAGACTCTGAGCTGCAAACCTGGAGGTCTGGGTTTGACTCACACAGCCCCACTTGCATACTGTGGGACACTGGGCAAGTCACTTAACTTCCTTGTGCTCCCAGGTGCATGCGTAAACAAACCCAGGGTGTGGGGTATTAAAGGATACCCACACTTCCAGGAGTTGCAAACCCTCTGAATCCCCAACACCCCATACCCCATCGGGTCTTATCATAAGACCCAATGGGGTATGGATGTTAGAATGGGGACCACTAGGGCCACTTTCATAAATGGCCCTAGCAGTTTTGCAGTCATGTTAATATATTTAATAGGGAGAATTTACCCTTACATCCTTGACCCTACCAGTTTTCAAATTGTTCCAGCACCAAATCCTTACATATACAGTAAAACAAGGGTAATATTAAACATATGCTGAAAATAGAGTTAGAATCCGTGTTTTGACCATAGTTCTTCAGTCATTATCTATAACGAAGAAATATTTAAAGTTATTTTAAAGATAATGACTGAAGAACTATGGATGAGCTGATGATTCGAACAATATTTTCTATATTCAACATGTATTTAATGTTAACTTTTTGTTTGGGGTTTTCAGCTCACATACAGTACTGATACAGCACTCTTTTTTCTTTTTATAATCATTATATGTGTGAATTTCAAATTTGGTATGAGCACACCGTTAGACCTTTGTTCTCACAAAGGCAATGCACAAGAAAAAAAGGAGGAGTTTGCTAATTTCCTTCTGTAAGGTTGTCTGTGCACAGTGTTTATGTTCTTTAGAGCCCAGACTGTCACACTAGGCAGTACTGAGTGCTTGTCTTGAAGGTTTCTTTCCTTGGGGGGTGGGTGGGTACTGGGTCACATGACTGCACCCTGGTGGCCCAGTGGGAGTTGTGTAAGCAAGTGTACTCACCTCTAGATTGTGTGATAGAATCCTGCCACGGTGTAACACAGGAAACTGACATATGACCCAGGGATGTCAACCATCCAGTCAGGCCCAGTTGCAGTGTGGTGAAGGCCTAGTCTCAAGCCACTTCTTGCTGATCAGAAGGGCCTCCTCATCTTAGATCATGCACCAGTAGGCTGGGATGGGTGTGAGACCAGGGGGACAAAAAATGAAGCGGAAACATTTTCTGTGCTCAGGCACATAATACTGTCATATGCCCCGAGTCTAGTTGGGGAAATGTGATCTGGTTCTGTTCCACCACTTGTCCCTACTTTGTCATAATCTTCTGTTGTGACATCATAATTTGTTGCCATGGGAGTAACTGTGATGACACAAGCAGTGCATTATGACTTCAGGTAGGAAAAGCAACATGAATAGTTGAACTCTTCATGAGCAAAGATCATGTTTTCATGCAGATTACACCAGTAATAAATAATGGGGAGAAGGGATACAGAACTGATGTGAAATACCAGCTGAACTGTGTCTGAATATTATGTTTTGTTAAAGTGCTTCTAAAGGTGTCAGCTGCTCTTTAACTTTCTGAACCTCAGCATTACTTAGTTTTAAAGCTAAGAATCAGGAAAACCATTTTGTGCTTATGATACAGCACTTCAGTGTAGGCATAATTGTGGGATAATGGCACTTCTCAGGTCCATAATGCACTCAGCTTTGTCTTGTGCCTTACTTTCCGAGTTGTGCCTTTATCCCAGAATATCACATCCTGTCATTCTTTATTACTTAAGTACATGTGATATGCCATTTCACATTAACCATGACTTTTATGCAGTGGTGGTCCACTGGCATATGCTGGGAAAATTCTGGAATGAACTTTGTTTTGGCACATGATTCTTTGATATCTGTTTAACCTTAGGAAGATGCGTTATTTGCTCATCAAACTGTATGAAACTGCTGATTATGGTAATACTATAAAAGTATGTATTTTAAGGCAAATAATTTTGTTTCCTTAGGCAGAAGACCCAGGCAGCCCATCTCCTTCCAAAGGCTTTTTCTCAAAGGGACTTTACATTAGCCCATCAAGTCCTGTATCAGCCCCTGTAAAGTCTAAGCATAGTCCTGGCTCACAGAAAACAGCATTTCCTTTCCCTCATCAAGAGTCTCCCCTCGTGCTACTGCGAATGAGTTTCAGTGGAATCTTCGGTCATCTTCAAGGATTCATCTAGTCAGTCTACCTCACCTGTCAGCATGAAGTTCTTCTCTCGGTCACGAAGAGGTAAGAGCCAAGCGGTTGCAGCTCTTCGTTTGCATAGTCTTTAGTAGTCCATTCATTAATGACACACCTTTTAACTGTTCTGGTTTGTCAGTGCTTTCTGTTTCAAGTAACAGTTCTATTTGAATACCATAAAAGAAAAGTGGTGCAATGGTTCTGTATTAGCTACTTTTAAATATTGCTCAAGGTGAAACCTATACAGTCATTCTTTTTGTCTTTTTGTATAGAGGAACCCTCTTAAATGCATGCCTTACTTGCTCTGCAGTATAGCAGGCTCGTCATTGAAAAGATCTTATACATTGTCTACTGGAGAACAAAACTGACTGCATTTGCACTGTTAAAATGGGTTACTTTAGTAAGGTGCTACTCAGTGGATTCCCTTGTCTTGTTTAGGTTCATGACTGTAAATGATCAGGAGTGGACATGTGCTTCACTGGTAGTCTTCAGAAAACACCTCCCACAGCTGTTGGTGACTAAAACACTCGGGTCATGAAGTACCAGTTAGAACACTGCCCTTTGGAGCTAGATCTATGCATTTAAATGGGCCCTTAAATGCACTTAACAGGTTTAACTAACAGGAGATACAAATGGATTTGGGACTCTAGAAATGTGTATGTGCCAAAGTGAGCTATGCATTTAAAAGGTATACGCTTAAGTAGATTTTTACTGTACTTTCTTGTATAATATTTTTGCATAACAGATACAGCAAACGATACACTATGGTGCGACCCAGGAGGATACAAGGAGATTACAGGGAAAAATAGATAATATAGGATTTCAAAGGAAGATAATAGTCAGCCGCAGCATGACTTATTAGGAGGGCATGTAGATGAACATAGCATGACGAGGTAGCAGTTGACAGTCAGGAGTTAAACATAACAGGGTAAGCAGCTGACAGCCATGAAGCTACAGTAATTAACTGATAACTATAAACATGATGACGCAGAGATCCCATCAGTAGTAAATATTCATAAAGTGTGGCAACAGTGGTAATTCTTTCCATTCAGTATGCATTATTTGAGACCGGATCCTGCTACTGCTGAACAGAGAGGACAGAGGATTCAACTAAAGTTTTGTGATGCCCTTTTGATTGTTTACCGACCGGTATTAAGAAGAGTGCTATGAGGTGCTTTCAGTAGGGAAGGATGCAGCTTGTGATACAGAATGCATGCACTCTGTGTTCTTGAACTCTGACCTAGTACCTTGAAGGGGTTCGGAGCTGTACAGTGGCCGTGGCTGCCATGTGCCCTCCAACAAATGTTTTCTGTAGCCATATATGTTTGTTGTGTTTACATTTATCTTGCATATTGCATGCATGCATTTTAGTATTTTAGTAACATCTTGGCTGTTTGTAAACATGGCCCCAGGTAGTTCATGAAAAATTATGTTTGGCTCATTGTACTTACCTGGTGAATGAAAGATAAATAAATAAATAAACCAAAGGTTTGTGTTCCATGCCTGAGATGGTGTAGCAGGCCAGCAGGATCAACTGCCCCAGAGGTGGCAGTTCTCCCAGTGGGTGGTCCATGGTCCCCACTGCAGTACTGCTATCTGAGTAACCTAAGATGGCCGTGCACTTGGGGTGGCGCATACTGGAAATAGAGGATGCAATTCCTAGTGTATCAGGCATGCATGATGGCACTCTGACATCAGTGTGGGTTCAAGGGAAGCACTAGAGTACAAAAAACAGAGGAAAAGGGCAGTCTTGGATGGCATCCCACATCACTCTAGGTTTCATCCCTCGTCCTCCGAGGATGGCCTTAGACCCCTCTTCCCCACCTTTATTTCTGTGGGTGAGTGCCTGCCTGGTGTTATATATATGAGAGTAGCTGTTTTGTGGTAGCACCATTTAGTTATATTGAAGTACTGCAATGATAGAGCCTTGTGGTGTTGAGGATTTGCTGTGGCTGGCAGTACCCTCTCATGTGAGAGGCTGATAGCAATGAGGAGTTAGGAGAGCAGTCTGACCACTCTATTGATGGGAATGTCCCCTTAGATAAATGGTTGGGGTGGCTTACTTTGGGACTTGGGGCCATGGGTTCGATTCCCAGTATGGGCTGTTACCAAGAGAGGAGAAAACATAGTACCTAGAAACAGCACAGCAGGGCCTTGCTTTTAGGGTGGTAAGCCAGGGGATACCGCAGTGCTGAGCTGAGAGTTCCTTAAATGAGCATTATAAAATGGGCACAACATTTCCTGAATTCTGATTGGCTGAGACACTTTTCCAGCCATGTCCTTATCAGGACATAACTTTACAACCGGCACTACTTGTTTCAGCAAACCACAGCACACAATAAAATCTATGCATGCCATTACTCTCCCACTGCAGCTCCTCAGCTAGCATCCAACAGAACTACAACAGCTGCAGCGGGAGAGTGGTGGCACCAACAAGACAGTGGAAAAATACCAATCGGTGTGTCCAAGGCCCCCTTCCAGCACAACCCCTTAAAGTTTTATTGTTCTGAATATCTTGTTTTACTCAATGCCCATTTGTTTGTATGAGGTCCGTCTCTCAGGCCCACTGCTCAAAACTCTGTCCAGTACACACTGACCATTTCTGCCATCTCCTGACTCCGTTCCCCTCACTGCTTCCTTTAAATGCACGCCACAACAACCCAGAAGTTCCTATCTGAAAGTGCAGCGTATTACTGTCGCCACAAAACTGAAAGGAGTTTCTTTCTCTTCCTCAGTAACTCTTACAATTTGAGAACTGCAAAGCAGAAACCACTGTCTACAGCAGCTACTGAGAACACGCTCGCTCCCATTCAAGCCAGCTGTTTAATGTAAAGGAAAGCAATAAATTGAATTAATGAGACAAAGCTTAAAAAAAAAACTAAAGGAGACAAAAAATACTTTCTGTATCTTGGTTTGGGGGCAAGAAACATCACACTAAGTACGTCAGCTGATATAGGACATGCTTGCTGCGCTTGTTCTAACAGAAACTGGGTGTGCAAACTAAGAAATATGACAACAACAAAAAATCATGGTTTTGAGTCTTTCTGTGTGTGAGTGGATGAATGGCTGGGGTGGAGACACAGACAGTCACAATTCCCTCTAGTGACTTTAGATTAAACAGCTCCATTCCAAGGCAATGAAAAGGACTACTTTTTATGTCTCCTTGTGCCTATGAATGAAACATTTGCATTGCATCTGAGAATGACATTTCAGAGGTGTGTCGGGGACTAGCCCAGTGCACAGCAATCTACACTGGGCTTGTCCCTGACAGACCAATGACCACACAAGCAGAGCATGTCCTTGTTAGTTAAGCGGTGGCCATGATCTGTTCTGAACAGTCCAAGAAGTGATTATATCCCATGATATGCCACATCCTGGAGTGTATTACTGCTATTAAGCAATGAAAAAGATGACTTAAAACAGTCATAATGATCAATTTAATAGAATGTATTTGAGAAAAATATTTCCAACTTTAAGTTAGCCGGTTAAACAACTTAATTTAATAGTTCAATTTACCTTAGGAATGCCTGGTATGCTGTGACTCAAAGCCATCTAAGGTAAACTCCTTTGAAGAAAATGACTGTGTAGTGATTTCATGTTTATGTTATGAGGCGTCTGACTGGAACTTTTTCTTTAATGTTATATGCTGGAATGTTAACATTTCTCAGTCAATGAAGTTTCTTTACTGCTGTATAATAAAGCAACTCTTACTTGCTTACCTCCATTCTATTCAACATATATCTGGTTGATTCTGCCCCTACCACACTACCACCAAATGCAAACCATGGCTACTGTCACCAGTGGGGTCACCAACAAGATATTCAGTTGTAGTTTGAGGCATCCTGGAGCTGGAGATGTTCTTATGTGCTGGTTGCCTATTTCACACCACTCCCAAGGCTAAGTAGAAATAGCAGCTTATGTCGGAGAGGTCACATTTTCAAGCAGGATGTGATGAATGTTACTCTTAAAGCGTCACAGTTAAGTGAAACTTTCATTTAAGTTAAATGCTGTAATTAACATGAGAACAGGCAGCATCACTTTTAAAGGTGATGACACTGTAAACCAATTTAGTTATTATCTCATACTAACATACATACTAACATACTATTTGCCAGCAGATTAGGCCTTATGGTCTATCAAGTCTGCTCAAACCTAGATCCTTAGTTGGGTGCCGAGACCCTCCCATCCTTGTGCTCCAGAAACCCCTATCATCCATCCCCACCCCGGGACAGGCCATCATCTGATACATCCACTTTCTGTGTCTGTCCCACCCTCTCTTAAAGCTCTCCACTGTGGATCTCTGAACCAGCTCACCAGGCAGAGCATTCCAAGGGTCCACCACCCTCTCAGTGAAAACCTCCTCCTCTTTTCCCCTCACCCTTCCACCTTCCAACTTCAAACCATGCCCTCTGGTGATGCCTCCTGCTTTAGTCTAAGATCCCTCCATGTTTACCTATTTATTCCTTGGGGTACTTGAGACCTCAATCATGTCCCCTGTCTCTCCTCTCCTCCAATGAAAACAGGCAGAGCTCCTCAAGTCTGTCCTCGTAAGTCAAATCCCTAGCCTCGTATCATCTTTGTTGCCCTCCTCTGTACCCTCTCCAGGAGCTGTATGTCCCTCTTCAAGTGTGGTCTCCAGTACTGTCACAGTACTCAAGGTGTGGTCTAACCAGTCCATTGTACAGCGGCAGAATCACTTCCTTGCTCCTAGAGGTGATCCCCCTTGCGATGCATCCCAACATCCTGTTTGCCTTGCTAGCTGCTCTCCTGCACTGCTCAGTGTTATTCATACATGTATCCACCATGACCCCTAGGTCTTTTTCCCTGTTGAGGCTTCCAGCACCTCCTCCCAGGGTGTACCTGTGTTTAGGGTTTCCCGACCAAGATGCAACACCTTCACTTGGTGATATTGAAATTAATTTCCATGTGTGAGCCCAGCTTTCCAGGGTGTCCAGGTCCCCTTGCAGGGCCAACCTCCCTCTTCTCCCTCAACTACTGCTCCCATCTTGGAGTCATCCCGAAGAGACTCATTTCACACCCTATACCCTCCCTGATGTCTGATATGTATGCATTAAACAGGATTGGACCCAGGACCGAGCCCTGTGGTGCCCACTACCAACCTCTGTAGGGTTCGAGAGCTCCCCACAGACCACTACTCTCGAGTGCGTCCAGCTATCCAGTTTTCAATCCATCTGACCATCAAAGGGCCTACTCCTAACCCCATCAGTTTCTCCACCAGACCATTGTGGGGGACAGAGTCAAACGCCTTGCTGAAGTCCAAGAATAATACATCCACAGGCTTACCCCTGTCCAGTTCTGATGTTACCCATTCATTAGAACTCCACAAGGTTGGTTTGACATGATCTACCTGGCACAAACCCATGCTGCCGACTATCCAGACCTCCACCTCCTCAAGTAAACCCCAATCGTTCCTTTAGTATACTCTCCATTAATTTTCCCACCACCGAGGTTAAACTGATGGGTCTATAGTTTCCTGGTACTTCCTTGACCCCCTTTATGGATTGGTACCACATGTGCCTCTCGCCAATCCTAGATTCCCTCCCTGTCTCAAGTGACCTGTTGAAAAGCTCCGCCAGAGGTGCAGCAGTATGTCATAATTCCATAGTACTCTGGATGAATGCCATCCACCAGGAGATTTGTCTTTCTTTAGGGCCTTGAGGGCAAACCACACCCTTTTGGTGGGGATGGCATCATCCGTCCCCTCCACCTTACTGGTCTTTTTATCCTTATCCAGATGTGACACCCCTGGGGTACCTTTCCCTCCCTCCTTTTGCTCCATTTCTGCTGCTCCTGATCCCACTCCTGCCCTTCTATCCCTTTGTGCCTTGCTTTGTAGATATCCATCCCCTCCCTAGTGAACACAGAGGCAAAGTACTGTTAAATACCTCTGCCTGGTCCTCGCCTCTTCCACCACCCTCCTTCTGATCTCAATCTGCTGAGATGGCCCTTAGTTTTTCTCCGCTCCCCAATGTACCGGAAGAACCCTTCCCCTCCATGTATCCTGTGCCAGCCGTTGCTCTTTACTGGACTTTGCTCCCCTCACCATCTGGGTGACTTTTCTAGATGCAAGCTGGTACATTTCCTTATCCCTATCCCTCTTGTTGTTTTATATTTTTGTAAGCACCTTCTTTTCTCTGACTGCTACCTGGACCTCACTGGACCACCAGCATGGTTTATGTGACCTTGCTCCCTTACGTTTCAACTTAGCGCAGATCCTGACTGCCTCATGAAGTCCCGTTTATGACCTCCCATCTCCTTTCCACACTTGTTGTTGAGGTAATCCCCTTCAAGTGATCCTTGAGAATATTTCCCATGCCCATAAAGTCTGCCCCTGAAGTCCACTGCCAGTGTCCTAGATCTCACCCCACTCCCCAATGCTTATTTGAAACCAGACAGTATTGTGGTCACTCCCAGTCAGGGGGTCCTGTACAACCATGTCCTTACCAGATCCCCATCTGCAGAACCACATCAGGACATGCCCCTCCCTTGTGGGCTCCATCACATGCTGTGTTAAGAACACATCCTGGAAGCCATCCAGCAGCCTCTGCTCCTTGGCCACCTTAGAGGACATGGTTCCCCAGTTAGTACCTGGCATATTAAGGGTCCCCATCAACACCACTCCTTCCCTTTTGGACCACACTGGGCAATGATGTTGTCAAGCAAACCATCCTCTAGAACATCACTCATCCGGGGGCCTATATGCTACTCCCAGCTTGACCTTATCTCCTGCTGGGGATCGTAAAGTGACCCATAAGGCCTCCACGTTTCCCTCTGCCTCTTCTACCATAGCAATTTCTATGTCATCTCTAATGAACATAGCCACTCCACCCCTCTGCCCTCCTTTCTATCCTTCTAAGCATAGTGTACCCCGTACATTTAGGTCCCAGTCATGGTTTTTGTTGTTACGTTTCGTGACTGCCGCCACATCCACCCCGAACAGCATGGCCTGGAACTCTGGCAACTTGTTTCCCAAGCTCCTGGCATTTACTAACACTAACCCCCACCCCTTATCCCTGATCCTTTTGTCGAACCCACCCAGATTCCTTATACTTCCATCCTCCTCCTGCTCCTCCTGACCTCCACCTCCAGTCTGTTTCCCCACCTCCCCTTGAGGCTTAGAAGCTACTCCCCTCATCTGGAGGGAGGCTAGTCAGCCCTCCTTATCCCTTCCCCCTTACAAGTTTAAACCCCACCTTTCTTGTATGTAGTCAGCCATCCCTGTTTAGGACTTCCTTCCCTAATGGGGCAAGATGAAACCTGTCCTTGGCATATAGTCCCTTATCCTCCCAAACTCCATTCCAGTTCCTAACACCCCAACCCATTCTCTTCACCCCACTTCCTGAGCCATTCATTAACCTCTGTGAGCTTCATTTTTCTCCACTGAGGCCTTTGGTACTGGCAATATCTCCGAAAAGGAAATGTTGCATCCATTATCCCGACAGACTCTGGCAAGTTCTTGGAACCTTGCATTTCCATAATGCTATTTCCCTCTAGATCATTAGTTCCCAAATGCACAGAAATCGGTTTCCCTCCACAATCCCTAACCATTTCATACACCATGAACTTTGCTCTGTGCACTGTCAGCCCAGAGATACTCACTACCTTCACCTGGCTATGGCATCCATCCCCTGTCCCTCCCAATGGATACCCTTAATCATCGAGTCTCCCAGTAACAGAACCTTAACACGCCATCATCCTTATGGTTACCTCCACTATGCCCTCTCAGCCCCCCTCTCCCACTTTTTCATGATCGCAATTTCATGGGAGTCTTCCTGCCTTATTAGAGACCCCTTGTCACCCTCCCTTTCTGCCTCCTTGCTATTTTGCCCACTAACTCAAACCCCTCTGAATAGGTGTCCCTTTAACCTCTCTTATCTGAACCATTTATCCTGGCCTGATGGTTTCCCTTCCCGCACCTCATCCCCCCTTGTAATAGTACCCCTGTCTCCAGGGCTCTCTGTGGGTCCCCTTTAGCTAGGGCCCCATCCTTGGTACTGACCTTCCTGCTGAAGGGGCTCCTCTCCACCTCCTTGTCTCCCAGTTCCTCTCCAATCATGCTCTCCTCCCTCATGTCTGGAATATGTTGCATCTCCCCATTTGCTTAACATATATGTTTCCCCTTCTCCCTCTGGGACTATGTCTATCCTTTCCATAGCTGTTCTGTGATGCCCTATGGGTATCTGACTCCCTCCCGGCCTCTGTATAAGTTCCTCATTTCTACCAACCCCTTCCTCCCCTCTAGGATGCTTAGTATCTCAAATTTATTGTGACACTCTATGTCAGCCTCCATCAAGTAACCCGAGTTTCCCCTGACTGCATCTCTAAACTGACCTCTTCTTCCTCTCTTGCACTGTTCACCTTAGGAGCTCCTTCCCACAGTCTGCTGTTTTAGGCTTCCACACAACAGCCCTCCTGACTCTTCCCTCCAGTCTCCTTGAATTCAGAATTTTCACCCTGTCGCTTTCCCTTAGCATCAACTTCCCTATCTAGGGTCCTCTGTCCCTAATATCCCCCTTCTGCTTGCTGTAGCATAATGTCCTGTAATTTCAGAGCATTGCCCCAGCCTCCCTCAGCCCCACCCTTCTGCTGCCCATATCCACCCCTTATCCTTGGACACCCCCAGCTCCCACAGCTTACTCCTTAACCAATATACCTCACTCCTGATACAAGATAGCTGTCTACAGAGTGGGCAGCCTCCCTCTCTCCAGGCCCAATTTAGAATTATTGCCATCCCACAGCCTGTGCAGCCTACAACCCTTCCGAAGATGCCTGCCATGGTGGAATATGGCCACCTGATTATCCCCTCTGTTTATAATAACACACCCCTTTCTCAGTCCCTTCCCTGGAGTACAGTTTCTCTCTATACTGACTGTAGTTATTACAAACCCAATTTCAACCCCACCAACAAAGTTCCAAGTCTCAGAAACACATACAGTCCAGTATGTGTTCAGTCCCATAACAGTGTGTGTAAGCAGACTCCAGGTACCGTATGATGTCACAGGCCCACCAACTCCTGTTGCTTCAAATTTCAGTCCCAAACAGAAATACTCAGCCCTTCAATCCCAACCCCAGTGGCTTTTCAGTATTTAAGAAAGCCTACAAAACAGGGTCGTGGGAGGCTCTTACCACCACCAGGCAAACAACACATTTAAATTACCTTCTAATTTTCCTGCCAAACATCTATCCCCAAACCTACAATATCACAGCCCAAGTATCAGTTCAAATTCAAGGTAATAATTTTAACATAGAACTAATTTCACTAACAAACTATTCAAATATTTCAGTTTAAAACAAAATATAACTCCTGGCCTCTTTTCTACCAACCTGTTGCTTAAGCTCCCAAGTGAACAATACTCTTTAAGATTTACTTCAAAGTATCACTTCTGTGTACACCCTAGTTCAGTCGCATTCCATACCAAAGAGCTCTGTGTGTGGCAAGGACAGTGCTTCAGTTGTTCTTTGTGATAATTATAAAGTATTCGGTTTTGAAACCATCTCTACTGTACACTTGACACACCCACAGTGAGCTTTCTAACTAGTTATTTATTTAGATCAGAAGGAAGCATGCATTCATTTTCAGTGTCCACTTTCAGACACTAAAACAATCCTTCCTTTTGCAAAACAAGCCCTCAGTAAACAAGGTACTGCTGGTTTAAGGTCAAGTTTGATTGTGATCGTATATTTGCACTGTTCCTGTTCGTTAATTAAAACTGCAGTCACTTCTTCATACCGTTGACACACAGTTACGTGCAAGATGCAACTGAGTAAAATTTTTAAAGCAACAGTACAGGCTGTTTAAAGGTTGTAAAATGAATAAACAGTAGTAGTGCCCACACCTCACAAGGACATTAACCTGCTTGAGAAGGTCGAGAAGAGGGCTACAAAGATGACAGCGGATCAGCAGGGTAAAGCATACGAGAGGTTGAGGGCAACTGAACATGTACTCCTGGAGGACAGGAGAGAGAGGACATGATTGAGACCTTCAGGTACTTGAAAGGGATAAATAAGGTGGATAAGGAGGTCTTTAAGCTGAGTGGCAACCATAATCTGAGGGCACAGTTTTAAGCCGGAGGTGGGGAGGTTTAGGAGGAGATCAGGAAGCACTTCTTCATGGACAGGGTGGTAGACACTTGTAATGTGCTGCGGAAGAAATGATCTCGTTGAAGACAGTGGACAGCTTCAAGAGAGGCTGGGATAGGCATAGAGGAAGGTAAGGGTCATGGGTAGGAAGGATAAGAGGAGGAGGAGGAGGGAGGGGGCAGGGACAGTAGCTCAAGCTGTGAACCTTATGTCTGAACAGATTAGATAGACCAAAGACCTTCTTCTGCTGGCCTCTTCATATGTTTGTATGCTTGTCATGTATAGTGCTATATTTTTTAATTCATATTATTCCCCAACCCATCTTTTCTGTATTACTTTGACACTCCTGGCATTGTTTCTACCCATTAAGGGAACAGTCAAACACTGGGCTCCAAGGTGGAGGAACCGTAATCCAGGATAAAAGGATGGGGAGGAGCACACAGCCCTGGTGATATGGGCTGGGCAGGCAATGGACATTATCTTCTGTGCTGGTATTTTCCCCAGTTATGCCACCCCCACAATGAGTCCTGATCATCATGCCTTGACACTGCCTGATCACAGGTTCCCAAACAGCACCATAGGTGGCACTGCTGGAGTGACCAAACCTCCTGGGTTTGTGAGTACTGCCTCCATTCACCCCTCCCCTGGGTTTGTGAGTACTGCCTTCACGGTGCACCTCCCTGGGTTTGTGAGTACTGCCTCCACAGTGCACCCCTTCCCCTGGAGTTTGTAGTACTGCTTCCGCAGTGCACCCCCTCCCCTGGGTTTGTGAGTACTGCCTCCACAGTGCACCCCTCCCTGAGTCTGTAGTACTGCCTCCACAGTGGGTGACCAAACCTCCCCTGGAGTTTGTGAGTACTGCCTCCACAGTGCCCCCCTTCCCTGGAGTTTGTGAGTATGCCTCCACAGTGCACCCTCCCCTGGAGTTTGTGAGTACTGCCTCCACAGTGGGTGACCAAACCTCTCCTAGAGTTTGTGAGTACTGCCTCCACAGTGCACCCCTCTGGGTTTGTGAGTACTGCCTCCACAGTGGGTGACCAAACCTCCCCTGGGTTTGTGAGTACTGCCTCCGCAGTGCATCCCTCCCTGGGTTTGTGAGTACTGCCTCCATGGTGCCTCCCTGGGTTTGTGAGTACTGCCTCCATGGTGCACCCCCTCCCTGGAGTTTGTGAGTACTGCCTCCACAGTGCACCCCTCCCCTGGAGTTTGTGAGTATTGCCTCTACAGTGCACCCCTCCCTGGAGTTTGTGAGTACTGCCTCCACAATGCACCTCCCCTGGGTTTGTGAGTACTGCATTCACAGTGCACCCCTCCCTGGAGTTTGTGAGTACTGCCTCCACAGCACCCCTCCCAAGGGATGTGAGTATTGCCTTCACAATGCCCACCCTCAGAATCTGTGAGTACTCCTTCCACAGTGCTCCCCGGGTTTGGGAGTACTGCCTCCAAAATGCCCCCAGTAGTTTGTGAGTCCTCTTCCTGGCAAATGCGAGTATTTCCTCCATAGTGCCACCTTGAGTTTGTGAGTAAAGCCTGCATAGCACCCTTCTGGAGTTTGTAAATACTGCTTCCTTAGTGTTCCTTTAGAGTTTAGAGTACTGCCTCCACACTGCCACCCAGAGTTTGAGAGTGCTATTTCCGTTTGTGCCCCCTGAAGTTTTAAAGTACTGCTCCACCATCCCCCAGGTTTGCAAGTAGTGACTCCACAGTGCCCTACCCCAAAGTTTGTGTATTGCCTGCATAGTGTTCCACCCGGAGTTTGGAAGTACTGCTTTCACAGCCCCCATAAAAACTTGAGTCAGCTTCCATAGTGCCCCCTCTCCCTGAGTTTGTAAGTACTGCCTCCATAGTGCACCCCAGTTTGTGATAACTGCCTCCATAATGCTCCCAAGTCTCCAGCATACTGGGGAAGAGAGCTGGGTGCAGATAAATCCAGATCACTACCTGAAACAGTAGCGCCAACCACCAGCTCCATTGTACCAGAAGTGCTATCATTTGTTTTAAATGTGACATACCTAATGCTACCAACTTTCCGAGGCCTAAAACTGGGACAGTCCATTCTGACCATGCCCCCAACTGCGTCACTCCCACAGGTACCGCTGCAGACAACTGCTACGCAAATCAATTACATTTTGCTGCTTGCTCTGGCCATGCTGCCCCACAGTAACACCAGTAGCAATTATTCAGATTAAAACAATACATCATTATGCTGCAGCAAGTTCCAAATCATGATGTACAGAAAGTTCATTAGAAGCAAACCTCGTTAAATTGTGATCTGACATTCGAGCTGCATGTATTGCTCCTCCTGACAGTCCCATCCAACATGCTCACACTCGCCTCATTTGCTGAGCAAACTTCACTTCAGTGACTCCCAACTCTTCACCAGATTGTTTTCACACACCTGCCTACAGCTGATCAGGTTTGGTACCTTAGTTCCCCTGCTGCCAGTCTGTTCTCTGTCTAGAGTCCCTCTCAGCTGCTGGCAGGCAGGCGTCCACATGTGCCTGTTTGCACTACTACCCAGTCTAATCTAACAGGAAGGAACATGCCTTACTGTGCTCCCACTGACATGCTTGCAGTGCAACATAGGTGCAGGGGTTAAAGTTGTAAACTGCTGTGCAGCCTGAGTAGCGCCACAGTGGTGCTGAAATAACTGTCACTCCACGGATTAGCAGTCAGCCAAAAAAAAAGGGGACAAAATTGGGACAAGCATGCAAAATAAAAAGGGACAAAAGTGATATTTTGCAAAACTTGTGGGGACACTGGGACATGCTGCCTAAAATAGGGACTGTCCTGGGAAAATAGGGACTGTTGGTAGCTTTATATATGACATACCAACATAGTAATTTAAGGTCAGAAGGGGCCAACTGTATCCACAAGCCCTGTTTCATCAAAATGCTGAGCAAACATGTACTAAGTTGTGAAACAAGTTTCTATTTTAGTTACTTATGGACCTGCACAGGGGAAAATGTGGCGTGGCAGATGTCACACTGGGCCTAATAAGCTAGACTGGGGAAGGTTGCTTTGGCTTGGAAGGGCATTCCTAGTTAAAGGGGATGGCTCTGCCACTGAATGCCGCTCACGACTATGAGTCTGTTGGCCCCTTCACCTCCCTGAGCTGCTCGGCTCTGCCGGTGCTTCTTGCCAGGGTGGGCAAAATGGCACAGCACAGGTCATCAACATATACAGCAGCAATCACCTGAAACAAAATCGCTGTTGAAAATAAAAATAACTAGAAAGGTAATCTTACAAGGTTTAACAGCACTGTCAAGCTGTCAACCCTAATAAGATTTTCTGTGCATTTTGAGTATAGTGGTCCGTATTGGTGAACCTGTGATATTCACAAAGTGCATTTTGTGGTATTGTTTGTTTTATTGGACCCTTGTTGTTCTTGTACTATACTCCTAAAGGGCAGTGCAGACTCAGGAGTGGAGTAAAACCATTACAAGAGGGCATATAAAACCACAATAAAATGATAATATCTTTCATAAATAACACTGAAAACTGCTAGCTGAATCGAAACAAATATCTATTGCCTCTGTATGATTCACATTTCAGATCAATAATAATGTCACAACAAGACTGCCAGTAGTGAGGTCTTTCCCTTAAAAACAGAAGTAAAAAGTTCTAGTTTCATCCCTTTTCCTTAATTTGTACACCAGGGCAATGAACCTTATGATAGATAGATAGATAGATAGATAGATAGATAGATAGATAGATAGATAGATAGATAGACAGACAGACAGACAGACAGACAGACAGATGGATAGACACATAGAGATACTATATATATATATATATATGCAAAAACTTTGTAAATGCATCAGTTGGGGTAAAAGCGACAAAGTAGAGAAATGTGGCGGTAGGGTTTCCAACCTAACACCCTATTCTCCATCCTGTACAGACTCACAGGTGGGGGAGGGGCTGTCTTGGGGCCATGAACTCTAATGCTCACCCCATTCAGCTATGCTGTAGCCATGTTACCTAATTTTGTACTGGAATAGGGTAAGCATTAGGTTTCACGGCCCCAAGACAGCCCCTGCCCCACCTGTGGGTCTGTGCAGGGTGGGGAATGGGTGTTAGGTTGAAACCTAATATCACATTTGCCTACTTTTGTCGCTTTAACACTAACTAATGCATTAACAATGTTTTATCAATTTATTTCCTTACTTTTTGAGATAGTATTCTTATGTTTCGGTGGAGCGCAGGGTTTTTGGACCCAGCGCTCCCATCCTCATTAAAATAGTATAGCAGTATCCTTGTTTTACAGTAGTAGAGAAATGTGGTGTTGGGTTTCAACCATAACACCATTCCACCCTGCAGAGATCCACAGGTGGGGAGGGCTTTCTTGGGGGCCATGAACCCTAACGCTCACCCATTCAGCTATTCTGTAGCCATGTTACTTAATTTTGTACTGGAATGGAGTGAGCATTGGGTTCATGGCTAATCAACCCTTCCCCTTTTTTCTAATGGGTCTGTGCAGAGTAGAGATAGGAGTGTTAATGTTGAGCCTTTGAGCTCATAATGTTGTACGTTTAATAGCATATGACTTATGGCAAAAAACTGGACCTGTCGCTGTCGAGTTGGACCCACTGGAGTTGGAATCTTTAGTGGGGGGTCCGGTGAGCCTCTCACAGAACAATAAATAAAAAGGAATGCGCAAATGCAGTTGTGCCGCGGCATTTTGCCATCGACATTATGACCCCATGCTGTGTTGGAAACCGTAATGCCACATTTCCCTACTTTTGTTGCTTTAACTCAAACTGATGTATTAATGAAGTTTTTGCCATTTATTTCTTTACTTTTTGAGCTAGTATAGTAGTATTCTTCTTTTATGGTGGGTCCCATCCCTCCACTGAGATAGTATAACAGTATCTTCATTTTAAGGTCAGAATTCAGGATCCGAACCTCCATTGAGATAGTATAATAGTATCCTTATTTCAAGGTGGGAGTGCAGGGTCCTTTGGACTCTGCATTCCCATCCCTCCATAGATGCATATACGTACTGTATGTAGCTGTGGAAGCTCAGGGACCTCCGGCCCCTGCACTTCCAGTTTTAGCACAGCAGTCACCAAGTTGTCACCATACCTATATTATTACCCCACTCCATGTTCCCGCTGCAGAAACTTTTCAGTACCCTTAAAACATAACTCTGCACAAGTGCAACGCCAGTCCACAGCGCAGGTGTAAAACACATTTGGGACAGGATTTGAAAATGACAGATGTGACATACATGAGGTGGTGTAATTACAAGGCTATGTTGCAAATTTGGGCTTAATGTATTTAAAATTTCCAAAGTTACAAGCAGGCGTAGCGAAATTGCGAAAAATAGACGTAACTCTGTGATTTGTAATCATTTTGACCCCAAATTTTCAACATAGACTTCTTATGACCTCACCACATGTGGCCAGAACAGAAAAATTGTCAAATCCCCATGCAAATGTAATTCTGCTAACTACAATGCCATTCTGCACCTCTAGTGCAAAAACACATTTTGACCAGGATTTGAAAATGACAACTGTCACATTCATGAAGTGGGGTAACAGTAAGGCTATGTTAAAACTATGGGGTGAAAATATAGAACATTTCCAAAGTTATGAGTGTGCGTAGCAAGATTGCAATGAAGGCTCATAATGCAGCCATTTTTTAAATGTTGGCCCCAGATTTTCAACATGGCCTCTTGGGGTCCCCACCTCATGAACAATATGACTGTCATTATGCAAATCTCACGGAAAGGTGATTTCACCAACTGACTGCAAAATCACCTTTTGCCTAATGACAGTATATTGTTCATGGAGGTGGGGTGCCAAAACAGCATGTTAAAATGTAGGGTCAAAAGGGTGAAAAATGCATGAAAGCTAACCCCCCATTAAAATATATTGACACATTTACCTTAGTTCATTTTGCAGTCGCCGGTTCCAGCAGCAAGACTTGTCTCGATTGGCTGAGCAGGTCTCGAACACAGGACCTCCTGAAGTGAGTGAAGGTCATTGTGGAGGTCATGGGGTTTGGGAGGAGGGTCCACAGTGGGAGGTCAGGTGGTGGTACGGGCATGATCAGTGATGGACTTTTTTCCCCAAGGAAAAAACACAAAAGTCAATGAGGGGTGGTTTTCTTGTTTGTAGGTAGAAAACAAAAGTCAAAAAATAAATAAAAATGGAGGGCAGGGGCATCCCTTGACCACCAATGAAAAGCAATGGCCAGTGGAGGGTGGGGTACCACTGTACAAGAGAGATAAATCAATGATGCAGATAGGACCCCCCAAAAAAATGGGAAAAATGGAGTACAGGGCTAATGAAAAAAAGTGATTGTATATATAAATATATATATATATATATATATATATATATATATATATATATATGTGGGGAAATAATAAAAAAAAACAGAAACATATCAGGATTGGGGGGGTCCACTAGACACCAGAATATAAGCAGCAGGAAGAAAATGGAAAACTATTTTTTAATGAGGAGGTGGTCCCAAAAACCACATGTACAGGGTAAACATCCTTAGTTGTCACCAGATTTCTCTGTTTACCATCCCAATTTGTCACTGGCGAACAAGGAAATTGGTTGACAGGCAAGGATTCCCAGTCTGGTCATCTGGCCTGAAATATTCTTGACCAGATGGCCAGACTGGTAATGTGTTCGTCAGAACAGTTCCTTGTTCTCAACTCTTTGTTCATCATGCAAACAAGAAAATCAGCTGCGAAAAAGGATTCCTGGTCTGACCATCTGGTCTGAAATTTTCACGACCTGATGGCCACCGGAATCCTGATCATCATAACAAATTCCTTGTTCGTGAGTCTTTGCTCGTCAGGCGAACAAGGAAATCGGCGAATGTACAGGATTTCCGGTCTGGCCATCTCATTGTGAAAATTTCTGAGCAGTTGGCCAGACTGTAAATCTTTGTTCGTCAGTCGATTTCCTTGTTCGCCTGATGAGACTCACTTAACAAGGAATTTAGCGAGTGACTAACATGGATTTAAAACAATAAAAAACAAACTTTCCAGGGCATACAAACTTCGAAAGCACAAAGCAGAGCTCATCAACTCCCGATGAGCAGAAATCACACTTTAATGTGAAAGAGATGTCCCTGGGCAGAGTTATGACAGCTTTTCTGGGAAAATCAAAAAACAAGATGGCGGCTGACAAACAAGGAATTTTTATGATGAGCGAGGATTGGTCTCTGGCGAACAAGGAATGGCCCCCTCATGAACAAGGATCCTTGTTCGTCCCGTGCAACTATCCTGAAAAATAAAAATCAATTGAAAATAATGGGAACTTGGGGGGCTGCTGAGCCGAGAAAATGGCGGCTTTTGAAAGGCTCCTTTTAACCTTTGGCAAAACTGAATATAATTTCAATAATCTCCTGAATACTGAAACTCTCAGACTACTCTGTAGTGTGTGAAGTCTAGCTGGAAAGAGATGGGTAACCCTAAAGAGATAAGGGCACAGGAGAAGGAACTAAATCCAAAATGCTACAGTTCTGCGACTCTAAACGGCCCAGGCCCAACTTCAGGAACCGGAGGATCAGAGTACAGAGGATTCCCTATAGAGACATTGCAAACAGTGGGGATCAAGCTGAATTGGCTTATAGCCTCAGTAGCTGGACTATCAAACAAATTCAACACCCTTACTAACAGGTAACTACAGTGAAACATCTATTGGAGAGCAGTTACACTGGCTTCCAGTTGGATCTCGAAAAAAGCCGACTCAGCCCTGGAACAGTTGCAACTATGGTAAAAGAAAATAATCGGCTGAAAATGAGGTTGGAAACTTTGGAAAATTAGACATGGCCACAAAATATACGCTTAATTGGTCTGCGGAGGGTTGTGAAGAGACCACCTTATGCTTTATTTGCAAGACTGGCTGGTCGAACAACTTGGCGAAGAAATTGAGAATACGATGCTTCGCTTCTGAAGGCATGCAGAATCACCCCAAGAGGCCGTGTGGAAAAACCCAGAGATGCCTAGAGCCATCCTAATAATAACAGAATGGGCCAGGCTCAGGATCGCATCCTAGCCGCAAGGCTAAAGAAAATCCTTCTTTGTGAGGCCAGCAAATTCGCTTTATTTTGACCTAGGATATGCTACCAGACAGAAGTGCAAGAAGTTCGATGGCATCAGGCGCTTCTACTAGAATTGAGGATCCCACATGGTCTGGTGTTTCCAGCTAGACTCCGGATAGTGCATCGAGGCGCATTTTCATTTTTAGCGATCCAGCAGGCGCCATGCGGTGGTGCCAGAAGAGCGCTCCCGACAAGACAGAGCCCTTTGCAGGAGGAGGATTCAGAATCTGAGATGACCTGGACAGACCGTGATTATTAATGCTTTAACTTCTTTTGTTTTGTCTCTCGACCAGAGGTACTGTATACGGGCCTGAAGTGCAGGTTGAAAAATTTAAATGTGCTCTATTCAGATACAGGCTGAAGTCTGTATCTATTAAGTTCAGCGTATTGAATGGCCTATGGACAGAGAATGGGCTTTATTGTTGCCTCTATAGTTCAGAGCAGATGACTTTATGTTATGATTCCTTCTACAGTTTTTTAATGAACACAGTTTTTCGAATGCCGTTTTGTAACTGTCTTTATATGACAACTGCTATTTGAGATAAAAAATCGGCCAGGCTAGGAAGCCTCAATGCTTAGTTTTGCTTTGTTGTTATACATCTCTTACAGCTGGAATATTCCTACCTCTTTAGAGCAGTTAACACATCTCTTAATAGTTTGGTAGATTGAGTTTAATGCCAACTTAGATTTGACTAAGTATTACCTTATCTATCCAAGACTTGTACATTTTGTGCACAACTAAAGGCTGTGCATATAGGATAATTATCGTATGACTCCTAAGCAGGATAGTCAAGGTGGACATTGGACTTTGACCCTACTAGAATTATCCTAATGCCTCTCATGGGCTCGTAAAGCAGCCTTAACCTAGGGAATTATGTTAGTATATAAGAGGTTTTACCCCAAAGGTTGTATCTTAATACATTTGATGTGAAATATTATGATATTAAGAGGAGTGGCGTCCTCCTGGTATTAAATGTCTATCCTGATATCAAATGTTGGAAAACTGTACTGTATCTACTGTACAAAATAATAAATAAAAAGTAAAAAAAAAAAAAAATAATGAGAACTTGGGATGTGGTGCTGAGGTCTCTACCCACGCTCATTGTTTTCTGGTGTTGCCCTTCTCCAGTTCTGAGAGGGAGTCTATGAGTATTTACGAGAGCTGTTCCCAGAGTTAAACAGGCTAACCCCAAGGCGGCCATTTTGTTACACTTTCCACAATACTTCCGAAAAACAGTGGTGTATCTAGCTTCAGTGCTTCTGGCAGCGATGAAGAAGGTTATTACTAGAAATTGATTAAAACTGGACCCCTCCTCGCTGAAACATTGAGAGGACCTGGTTTATGAGATTTATACAATGGAAACTATGACAGCCAGGTTACAGAGGATACTGGATAAAGTCATCAATCGATGGCCAACATGATTCCTGAGTATGTCAGTCAGTAGGCCGAACCTGGTTCCTTAGATTCCATGGATCAGGCCCACTTTACTTTCTAAGGATAGTCGAGGGTGGATTGGGGCACTATGAGGCGGGGTGGACCACTGGGGAGGTTTTTGCCTGAGGGAGGCGGATATAAACCCTGCCAGCCATCCACTGGTTAGTAGCTTAAGATTAGATAGCGGGCCTGGGAGAAGGAGGAACACTCTCCGGGGCCTGTCCCCTCTTGTCAATCCCCTCCACCAACCTAGCAGAGCAGCCAACATATAGGGGATCCCACTGTTAATTACCACTGAACTTCTCCTTGTATTAGACATTCATTTGTAAATGGGCCAGGACCAAACAATATGTAATATTATGGTTTTATACTTTATAAGATGTTATGACCTGTGCATATATGTAAATTGTACTTATGCTTGCCATTCTGTACCAGTATCCTTCTGAAAGCGTAATAAATACTTAAGTGTCAAAACAATTAAAATAATGGGAACTTAAAGTGCTATAACTTTTGAAAGGATTAATATTTTTCACCAAATAAACCCTGGCATATTCTGTGGCCCAGTCTCTTTCTGCCATAAAATTCCAGACCAAAATTCTGCACTGTCTCTGCTGGCGTGATGAGAAAAAAAACTGTAAAATTGGAGAATTTTACATTTTTCCCACTATCCAGATCTCAGAATCCACATCCGACCGGAACAATACTTGACACATCAAGAGATCTACCCAGGGACTGTGCATGCAAATATTGTGTAACTCTGTTGAACAGCTGCAAAGTTATTGAAGTGCAAAATTTCAGGTTTAACAGAGAAACTGTGCTGCTGAACCTAACTATAGTTGCACTACCATGCCATATACTGTATGTGTATATGTGTGTGTGTGTGTGTGTGTTATATATATATATATATATATATATATATATATATATATATATATTCTTTACAAAAAAACTGTGTTAATGCATCACTTAAGGTTCAGGATAAAGCAACAAAGTAGGAAATGTGATGTTAGGATTTCCAACCCTAACACCCCTGCCCCACCCCTGAAGGGAATGAAGGGTGGAGTCTTTCTTGGGGTTGTCAACCTTACACTCGCCCCATTCTGTGCACTCATGAAACATACACAACCCCGTCTCCATCACATCTCAGCTTTTCTGTTACTGTAGTGGGGTGAGCATTAGGGTTAGCAACCCCAAGGAAGACTCCATCCCTCATTCCCTTCATCTTCAGGAGTGGAGCATGGAGTGTTAGGGTTGGAACCCATAACATCACATTTTCACTTTTGTTGCTTTATCCTGAACCTTAACCGCTGCATTAATGCAGCTTTTAGCAAAGAATTTCCTTACTTTTTCAGATGGTCTAATCGTATCCTTATTTGCCTGTGGGCCCTGTGCTCCCATCCTCCATAGATGCATATATGTATGTTGATGCGGAGGCCTAGCGCTTCCATTTGTGGGACAACAGCAACCTAATTGTCAGCATAGCCTTCTAATTACCCCACCTCATGTATCCAGTACTGAAAATCCTCAAATCCTGTAACCGTGATTCCGCCATCACAATATTGTATGCACGCAGATGCGAAAACACTGGCCAGGATTTGAAAATGACCGCCTGACATTCATGAGGTGGGGTCATAGAAGCAAGCCCTGACAGATGAACATCACATGCTCTTCCCCAGATTTTAGTCGCCTCTTGTCAGGGCAGAAGGCGACTGATGGTATCAAAGGGAGCAAAAAGAACATTACATGAATATACCTTTCATGCTTTTACCCACCCCAACTGATTTAGTGTTACTGCTGGGAAGCAACAATACTCATATGTGACCTGAAAAAAGCTCAGACACTGTTGGACAAAATTGCAGAAGGACGACCTGTAGAGGCTGAGGCTGAAGACAAAAATTTACATTTGGAGTCTGGACTCAGACTTAGTAATTTGGGACATTCATTTATTGCTGTTTCTTGAACATGGCATCATGTAAGGTGGGGTGGGATGGGGAATGATAGGTTCATGGATGGAGCCCTCTATAGCTCTATAAGGGTGATGAGAAGTTTGTACTATTTAAGTTAAAATAGGGAACACATTGTCAAGTTTATGAAAAAGCTGAGGATGGAACAATTTATCCTTGACAGCTTTTAGGCACTGGCATGGGCGCTTACTCTAAATACCCAAAGGCATGGCATGATAATTAATAACTGCTCTAAGTACCGAAGGCATGGCATGATGAATAATAACAAAAAAAGGGCTATTTGTAGTTAATATGTTGTGGTTGGTACTACGGTCAGTTTCAGTACTTGCTGACTTAGTTGTGATTAAGTGTTAGTCTGTCGCTCATTGTGAATGCCATAACATTGTGTCGTTGTATAAGTAAGTAAGCCCCTTTTCACAAACAGCAAAGGCAGCTGCTTTGTCTACTAAATGCTAACAGATGTAGGTGTGTCAGGATGGCATAAGTGAAAATAGGCAAATGAACCTCACCTATTTATTTTAAATGTTATGCTGATGCAGCATCCTGAGGACAAACACTTGCTCCTGTGAATTTTCCTGACATTTTGCACAATTTTTATGAAATGTGGGGTGAGTTAGCCAAGCACCTTATAGTGTAGTCCTCTACCGACACCATCCACTGGTCGGATCTGTGCCCAGCTCTCCCCAGAGGAAGAGCAGCCTAATGGTGGCTCAGTCCAGCTCCTCACCCTCTCCCCGCTGACACCTGGCGTCTGGGCTCGTTCTCGAACCTAGGTGCCATTGCAGCATGATGGTGTGGCGTCCAGTGCCTCAACCCTCAGCACCACTGGGCCGGCCTGTACACTGATTATGTTGATGTCAAAAGATGCTTTAATGGATCCACCCCTGCGAACCGGATAGGATTGGCGCACGGGCTCTGGATTCTAGTCGACTTTTCTGAACCTTCCATATTAAAGCACCTTTTAACATCAATATGCCTATTAGTGTGTTTGACTGTGTGGAGTGCTGAGTTCTTTGACAGCTATTTACATAGCAGGCTGGCTGCCTTGATCAGCACCTCTCATGGATTGCTGTGTGGCGATTCTCTCTCTACACTAATTATGTGTCTGCAGTTAAATGTTTGCGTGCAATCATACATGTTTGAAAACAAAACAAAAAATGATCTTGAAGTAAGAATGTGGTATTTTATGACATTCTCCTACCAAGTGCCAATTTAATAAAGCAAATGATTAAATGACAGGCAACTGAGCAAACAGATATAATTTGATTGTGCTTCAGTGGTGCACGGAGGCCTTGCATACTGTGTATATGGTAGCAGCTGTTTTGTTTATTATTAGCATTCAAAATTATTTGCCCTTTTTCTGAAAATATGATATGTCTGATGGAGTAAACCTACAGTGAATTTGCTCATGTCCAGTTGTCACAAATTTGTCAAGATTGCCTAGCATGCTGCATTGTGATTATTACACAGATAACAAATGCTGGCAGTTGACAGCAAATGGTCTACACGGCATACTGTTCAGTACGATGTAACAAATACATCATCTTAGAGACTGGTGGTTTCTTTTTCACAACCTGGGTTATGCACTGGTCTGGGGTTCAGTTTATTTTTCGTGGAAGTCAAATACTTCATGAGTCAAAATCTGGAAGTCATTCCAATTTTTGGAAGTCAAAATACTTTCCAGATCCCACAATTTGAAAGACAGTATTCTAGAATGAGCAGTTTATGGATGTTAGTACAAATATTAGTAATAAAATATAATTTATTTTAGAAAAAAGCCATCATTTCTTAGCTTCTGTGCCTTCAGTCTTGAAGTCATCCAATTTGTTTGTTTTACATTTGTCAGTGACTTCCTCCCCTTTATTTTGGAAGTTTTGCCTTTCTCGTGGGAGTCAAATACTCCCAAAATGTAGTTGACTGCAGCCCTGGCAATGGTCAAATGTATTCCTAAACTGAAGTATAAATCAAGAACTGCACTCTGTGCCTGGAACAAGCTCGATTCAGATCTGAGTGTGAACAGGCAAATTAAACATGAATGCTGGCATGTTTATTCAAAAGGAGCGCTCACAAGTGCAGTATGTTGGCATTCTGTGGCCATTCTATTAGTACCTGTAACAGACAGTGTTGAGAGGGAAGGGCAGAAAGAAACACACTGTGTCCCTTGAAGTGCTAACTGTTTTAGGTGCTCCTTTATGTATAAAATGTATGTGGATGTTGCGCTGTTTCTTTTTGAATTGATTAATACAATTCAACCCCATTTATCCGACCTCCCATTTACCGACCTCTCTGTCTAACGAACTGGCAACTTGTCCCCATTGTTCCCATTGAAATTGATGGATGCTGTTCTCACCTACTTAACATGTGATCGCGCTCCCTGCATTCACAATGGGAATTACAATGGGAACGATTAACAGGTTAGCTGAGAGTGAACAGTTTGTTTCACAGGATTTTGTAAGGTCGTCTGTATGCAGCTGTGGAAACAGGGAGTGGTGCTGCTGAAAAGTGAAAAGAGACAAGTGGAATGAGAGAATAGAGTTGTATTGTACAGCAGAATGTCCAAAGTATTCTAAACTTTGTCAGTGATTCTTTGCTATTTTCCGTTGCCCGTTTCTCTCTGCTTTTCAAATTCCATTCTCACATTCTGCTCGCTGTCCACATCTCTTCGTGTCTGTCTGCATGTCTCTTTCTACTGTACTTCTCAACAGCACCAGTCTCTGAGGCCATAGTTACGCTGTTTTGAAGTTCCACTGTCCAGAGTCCACCTTCTCCTTCACTGCAAAGGCAAAAGCACTCCACGGACACTATTTCCACACAGTAAGTCAGAATCTGCCAGCTTTTCTAGTGTCTGAGTAGTCTAGCAGTGCAGGTTCATTATCGGCTTATACTATACTGTACATGTAGTTTTCTGTATATCTTTGGTGTAACCTACTGCCCTAAAATTGAAACTTTGGTACCTTTTAAAACTGCAGTGCTGTAGAGGAGCATCACTGTAGCACAGTACAGCATAGGCACCAGTGCAGTTTTGCAAACAGCGAGTCCCTAGTAGGCATCTCTCGATTATCCGACCTCCCATTTATCTGAACCAATCGGATGTCCTCCAAGCAGTTCTGATAAATGGGGTTGCACTATAATAATATACCTACAGCGTGCGTGAGTAAGAGTGTCCAGTGCCTTTCCAGTGTCTATTTTTTGTACAGTAGATGCTTTACCTTTTAGGTCTGAGCAGGGCCGGCGAAGGTGCAATATGAGCAACTATCAAAAGCTGATGGGGTGATGCACCGTCTCGGCCCATATTAGTTCTGCATTGCCAGTATTTTCCTTAGCTCTCGGTGTAAAGTTGACAGCCAGTATCACAGTGCTGAATAAAATTATTCTTTTTCTTCACTCAATGCTACATAAAAAACATGGGGCAGTCTTCAGTATTTGTATGCCTTTGTTTACATGCTAATTTCATGACTGTCAGGTAGATGAGAATTGTGTATTTACTCCACCTCTTCTGTGTCAGGGAAAAAGCAGATTTCATTTCTAGGCAGTGAATGAAACAGGTGACAGTTGCCACCGGTCATCATTTGTTTTATTGCAGTAATGATTCAGTGTGTGGTCACATTTGAAGTCATTTAATAGATCTTTCTGACAGTGCACTGCAGAAAGTGACATATCCTGTTTTTAGTGTACATTCAGTGATCCCCTGAAGGTTCGGTCATTTGTGAATATCAGCTTATTAGCTTTTTTCTTATTTACGTGTCCAGTTCAATTAGCATGGGGTGTCTTTGATATTAATGGTTATTTATGATAGAAGATAAGCTGTCCCTTGCACATGCAAATAAAGTATAATTGCATTTCATTAGAGGCAATCATCAGAATGAACTCTCAAACAAAGCGGCAGCTTCACGACCTGACCAAGCCTGGCTAGATATACATCAGCAGAATACAAAGAAAGCTGGCACCAATCACAGATTCTGCATTAATCAAATTGATTCAATTCAAGGCAGAACAAAAGTGCTAGAAACAAAACATATTTGCAAAACACAAATGGAAAAATTAGCATAGCAGCAGCAGATAAGATTCGACAGAACCCCAAATCCCCACACAGGCTGTTCTCTTTTGTGTCAGATCCCTCAACTGCTGCTGCTGTGTGAGGTGTTTTCATATACATGTTTGGTATTTTTCAGTATTTGTATCCCTCCTGAGGCCATAGCGTACATGCATACATGTGCGTGAAGAGCACTGCCTTACGGATCCAATGGCCCCTTCCACTCCACCCCTGACTTATGTCATTGCTCCCACTCATCTACACTACCCACCGGACCTCCACCTGGTGGGAGCGGAACTACGTAAGAGTGGGCATCCTCCCTGGAGGAGAGAGCTGCATGGCTGCCTGAGCCCTCAACCTCCCCCAAGCCAGCACCCAAGTGATCTGAGGTTGTTCCAACCCAGATCACCAGCATAACATGAGATAAGGTGGCCAGTGCCTCAGTCCTCAGTGCCACTGGGCGGCTGCTATGCAAGTTTTGCATTTGTATTTAGATAGCTAGATAGATGCACAATACATAGATAATATAGATAGCTATGTAGATTGATATATACTGTAGATAGTGAAAGCTACTACAGACAGATACTGTAGATAGACAGAACAGATAGTGATAGATAAATACTGTAGCTAGATAGATAGATACTATAGATAGATCAATACTGTAGACAGATACTGTACATAGATGGATACTATAGATAGATAGATTGATAGGTAGATACTGTAGATAGATTGACAGATACTGTAAATAGATTGATAGATTGAAAATACTATAGATACTGTAGATAGATACTAGTCTCTCGATTGATAGATACTGTAGATAGATACTGTAGATTATATAGCTATAGAGATGCTATAGACAGAAAGATAGACAGACAGACAGCATGACAGATACTGTAAGATAGATAGCTAGCTCACTAGATAGATAGCAAGTACAGTATTGTTTATGTATCCAAGGAAGACCTCCACTTGTCTTCAGATGCGTACCATGGCATTCCTGTATTCTAAGTCGTATAAAGTTGGCCTACAACCAAAATAACACAGCGTGTGAATGTGACTGAACATGACAAAATATTAAGAATTGTTATTGCAGCAGTTCCTAAATGTGGTAGACACTGTCTGAAATATGTACTTGCATCAAGCCCACTCTAATTTGGGGAAGTAGGCTCATGTTTAGCAAATCTTGCAAGAGTTAGAGAAAAAAAGTTTCATCTGCACATGTACTGTTACATGTTGGTAAATAGTCAAGCAGCTGTCAAAAGAAACTGCACAACTCAATCAGTTCAGTGACAATCTAGATGTTCCCAACATCTGATTACTCAAAATGCAGTTACCTGGCCATTTGTATGACACCCCTGAGAGTGGTTCTAAACCGAAATCAAATCAAATCAAAATTTATTTATAAAGCGCTCAAGAAATCAAAGCGCTGATATAAAGCAGAGATAAAACATCAACAGTAATAAATAAAATCATAAAACAATAAAATAACCATAAGATAAACTAACCAAATGCCAGTAAAAAAGATGACTTTTCAGGGATCTCTTAAATGCTATCACGGACAGGCACTCTCTAATCTGGCGAGTAGAGAATTCCACAGGGTCGGGGCCATAAAGGAAAAAGCCCTTGCCCCAGATGATTTAAGACAAACCTGGGAATCTCTAGCAATCCTCGCCAGTGGAGCGGAGTGGGCAGAGAGTGGTAGGGACAAGGAGATCTTGCAGGTAGCCTGGTCCCTGACCATGTAGGGTCTTATAGGTCAGCAATGCGACCTTGAAGGTGATTCTCCATCGTACTGGCAGCCAGTGCAGTTCGTGCAGCACAGGTGTGACATGACAAGTTCTTGGTAACCCTGTCAGCAACCTAGCTGCCGCGTTCTGCACCAGAAGAGAGTGCAGTTTGGTGCACAGCCAAGCTTTTGAGATGCAAGTAAAATTGGCTGCAGTACAATCTTTGGTGCGAGCATCAACTGCCTAAAGTCAGATTTCTCTGTGTGGAAGAAATCTCTGGACTGGGCTCAAGTCCTGTAATTATGGCCTGGAAATAGCTACTGCTGATTTATTTGTTCATTAAAATGGTTCCTCACAAAATGAGGAGGGATACAAAAGCACATGTATAGTGGTATAGCTTGTCACAAATGCACTCAGCAGGTCAGGCCCTCTGCTCCCACAGTGCCAACCTCTGAGCGCAGTAATGTGAACAGATAACAGACAGGGTAACCCTCCTGTCTGCTTTGGGTCCAAATTACCTTTAGTCTCAAGTTCTGGGGATTCAAACTGTGAACCTTATGCTAGTGTACCCAATGTACAGGCTCAGATATGTACCCTCTTTGGGGATTGCGATACAATCTTTACGCCTGGGGCACCAAGCCAGGCTTCCAAAATGAACCTTAAAACTCAATAAAAGACCTTGGGTATATTCTTACCTTTTCCCAGTTTAGTAATACCATCAAGCTTTTGAACACTTTTTGTCAGTCTTAACCCTCTATATGTCCAGGGTTCGACCTTAACATAGCTTTACTAGTTTGGGTATGCAGATTCCCTGGACTAGTGCAGATGTCTACCTACCTGTTCGTGTGGGCAAGTGCGTTTTGCATCAGGACGTCAGTTTCAGAGAGTCAGCCTACTTCCATTCCGAAAGCAGTACTGATCCGCAGTGCAAGGCAGCAAAATTACGACAAGGGCATGGAACTCTAATCTGACACTAGTCAGTCTAAATAGCAGTGGAGACCTCAGTACTTCTACAGTTCCTTGCAAGTTTCTGAGCGGCTTGTGATACGGCAGTCCATTGGCTAGCAAAGCTTGTTACCGATGTATCGTATGTTCCTATTGGCTAGCCCTTGTTTCACAAACTGGCAGGAAGGGGAAGCATTGGCATTGGGAGCAGCACCGGAGCTCACGTGACAGTGGAGGCCACCAATTATATTTTAACTGCAGCAGCAGGGAGTGGGGCAGGAGATTAGAAAAGCACAGTAAATGTGGATGGGTGAGCCTACAGCATAAGGCTGATCACAGGATTGGGCAATGTCCTGAGTGTGCAAGGTCATTGGCACCAAGTGGGGTGGGGCAGAGCTTTACTGTGCTGGAATGGGAAAATATAGACTGATTTGTAAAGGCCAAAACATGGAAGATTTGAAAAACTGGGCGACGAAAGAAGGCATGGTGATTGTGAAGGGCTACACAGGCTGTTTGGCTTCCGAGGACTTGCTACAGAACTTCAACCGTGGAAGATTTGCAGTTTTCGGAGTTGCAGCAGTTTGTGATCAGATGGTTTTGGGACTCGGAGACTGCTGTTTTTCTTTGGAGGAGTTTGGACTTTTCGAGACTTGAAAATCAAAGATGAGCAGACTGGGAGCTGGTCACCTACTCATCACAGAATGCTAGGCTCAGTCATGTAAAGTAAGTTTTTTGGGGGTTATAGTACATTTCTGAAGTTGTGACAATATGGTGGGCAGAAAAGAATGTGCCTTCAGAGTTTGCCAGCTGTTGGGCTGTATTTTAAATGTTGAAAAATACTGCTTTACTGTATGATTATTTGACTTTTTAACTGCTTATTTTTCCAATTTACTGTTTAATTTTGACTTGCAATTAAAGACCCAGCCCAGTAACTGCAAAGGTGGGGGCTGGGTTTGTAAAATTCTCTGCTTTTTTCTGTTCTGTTCTGCCTGCAAAAAGAAGGGGGAGGTGTGGCTTGTTGTGGGGCTAGCCATTTGGATTGTTTGCTGTGGGGATGGGCATGTTTGGCTTCTTATGGGCTGCTGGTGCTGGGGAGGGAAGAAGAACAAACAAGCATTATATCATGTATTCAGTGCCTGCTGCAACAAGTATAATGTGGTGGAGTTTGTTCTCATTTTCCCCATTTTCTGCTGTTTAGTTTGCTGCTGAATGAAAGCCCCAGTGACTGCAAAAGGTGGGGGTGGATCTGTGGCTTGTTGTGTGGGCATGTCTGTGGCTTGCTATGTGGCTGTTGGTTTGTAAGGGCCAGAAGAACAATTGATTTCCTACCCAAAATGTACTGCTTAGTTGAATCATGTCTGCAGTTATAAGGTGGCATTTGTTTTGTGGGGTGGGGATGTGGAGTGCGGTGGTGTTTTGCTGTGAGGTTGTGTGAGGGCAGAGGATAAATGCACTTAAACTAGCAGTGTGCCTGCCACCATTTCTTTTCCTTTTTGCAGCTTCAAACATTGATTATGCCAAGCTCAGGTAAGTCATGGATTTAAATCACAGTAGATCTGGTTACCATTCTGAGGTTTCTTGGGAGCACTGGGAACTCTCTGAAAGTGTCTTCTGTTCTGGGTTTGCGATACTGCCTGGTATAAAATATATTTTGCAGACAGTACAGATATCACAGTGGATTATTGTGTGGGGGACAGATTTTCTATATTTACGAGTTACTGAATGATTATCTTTTGAACAATTGGTCATTTTGTATTACTTCATCACTATATAAATGTAAATAAATTTTTAATTGTGCTGCTTTCATTATTTATTCATTGTGTTGTGGGTCAAAAGCACATAATGACTTTGAATGCGGACTAGCTGCAAATCACTGCGGCTAGTGCAATTTTAGACTGACTTGTCCTGCTGGTTAGTGCAAAAAACTTAAGGTCAACCCTGTATACATCACATGCAAAAGAACTGGCAGACATCCCAGGCAGTGTTTTGAAAAAAAGATACTTTACTACAAGATGATAAAATATGAAAATGCAAACACAGAACAATATATCACAGAACATACAATCACTTAAAAGAACCAGGGCAAAGTACAAAACAAAAACTCCTACCCCAATACATTTAGACTTTTCTATCTAATGTATTTCCTCTGTAAGTGTGATTTTAATTAGAGATCTTGTTTCTTAAGAGTCCAAAAAGATGTATCATATTCCCAGTTACAAGGATACATTTCAACTCCAACTCCCCACCCCTTGGCGAGTCATCTAGCTCCTCCTTTTAGAATATATAAAAAATACAAACATGATGTCCTATCAGGAGGTATATTAAATAAGCAAAATTACTTCCTAAATATGACTCCTTAAACAAACATTTTTCTCTTTGATCTTGTGTGGGTCCTGTTCCCAAGGCATATCAATGGGTTTTACAGCTTTTAGCACCATGTTGATATAAAATGTTCTTCCTATAAGAATCATAAAACTTTATGAGCCCTATATCCTGGCAGCTGGGGTCAGTTCTAATGAAGACAGAAAAACAGGAGACCCTTAATTAAGTCTCTTTCTTAATTACCTCCTGGTTTCAGGTCACTTGTCACTGTAGCTTCACTGAAACCTGGGAGGTGGGAGACACATAAGCATAGGCTGTCTTATGAGAGACAATCACCTACTTTTTTTTTATATTACAAATATACAACAATCATTACCAGCTGGCCAAATGTCACACAGCCATCCTAACCTTCCACTTTTATCACAGAAAAGGTTACCACAGTAAGGGACTGCAGTACAGCTGTTTCCCTTGCGCTGATATTATTCAAAGTACCACGTTAGCTGAAGTGTTATTGTGCTGACTACGCACAACCATTACTTCTAATAACTCCTCATGAAGTCCAAACTATCCATTGCTTAACGGATACAAAATGGCCGCCCGGTGAAAATGAGTTAACACTTACGCTTATGTGGCAGCTTGATTGGTAATGTACTAAGAGGGAGTGCTGTATTGCATTACTTTAATGTGGTAGCCTGTTCTGTGGTAATGCTGAAGATTGGATGGCTACCCCTTTACATCATAATTCAGAAAGGTAGTACATAATCAAGAGGAAGCTGCAGTGATAAAGCGGAAGGTTTATACTGCTTACATAGCCTAGATTACATCTGTACTTTACATATCGTAAAAGGAACGTGAATCGATTTTCTCATACATGCCTTTTCTCTTGTAATCCAGGTACTTGTAACATATCAGTTCTTGCATCACAGGACACTGCTCAAGTGATCTTCTTATTTCCCAAGCAACAGTTCCTCTAATTAGCAGATAAACTACGTGAAAGACGCTGCACAAGAGTTATGATTTCAATTGCTAATGTGGCTGCCCTAACTTCTGTTTACTGAGAGATTTCCATCCTGCTAATGGTGCATAATATTGCTCCACATTTGCTTCTGGATTCTTCACTTAAATTAAAGCTCAAGCCTTGTTTTGAGAGGAAAATAATTGTTAGGTAGAATTATTCTATAAAGATAAAAAATAAAACAAATATAAAAATCTTTGCACATATATTTACAGTAGCCAATGTTCTTGTACCTTGTTGGTCTTATAATTGCCTTTGGCATTCTTTTCAGTTCTGTTTGTCTGTGGGTCCCATTCTCAAGTGATAGAAAAGGAAAGGAATTTTCGTTTTATATAGCACCTTTCATGAAAATTGTATACAAAAGTGCTTTACAGTCCAGAAGAGGAGGAAAGGCTGCTGCTGCTGCTTTCAGTGCACTGAGAGATTCAAAATACACAGCGATAGATGTGAGAGAGGAGAGAGAGAGAGAGAGGGAGAGGAGAGCGAGTGCAAGAGAGAGGAAACAGATGGGGATTCCAGCCTATGTCTGCAGGCAGTCTAACCACTAGGCTATCTGCCTCCCCTAAAAAGATGTAGAGCCAGGCATTCTAGGGTGTTCCTTACATGCATTTGGCCAACTGAGTATGCTGTAGGTATGACCTATATCTGCAGCTGTTACGCAGTAAATTGACTTTCTTCTGCATTGGTGTATTTATTTTGGGGAGTGGGGGTCTCCATACCTGTATCTGCTTTACTAGTTTTTTTCCTCTTGTGCCCCCATGCCATTATATAGACAAACATCAAAAGCACGTATCATACATCCAGGAGGATCTGATGAATTGATGTTTCTGTAGCCGATGCCAACTCCTGCAATAAAAGATCACCCTCCACCCAGCTGAGAGATGACATATGGCACCTCTGCTGCATCCTCAGTCTCCTGCTGGCCCAATGTGAGAGCACTAAGCCCACTCTAGAACCTGGGGTTCAGAGTAGTAGAGATGCCCTGCTTTCATTCTGTAGTATTTGGATAATTGTCTTGAGGAGGCAGTATAGCATAGAGGTTTACAGCATCAAGCTATGAATCTGGAAATCAGGCACCTGGGTTTGAAACCAACACCCACAAATATTCATGTTGTGTAATTCTGAACAAGTCACTTAACCTCCCTGTGCTCCTAGGACACATCTGTAGTGCCTAAGCCTAGTGCTACTGTACATGCCTGAACTCGGAGCTGGAAATTTAATTATGAATTTAACTACCTTACACTGCTCCTTTTTAACGGGCATTGCTTCTAGAGATACAGTTCAAAGACCTCTACTCTACATGGTACACTGTTATTTTAACTCCATGTAAATGTGTCTCACTCATCATGAATGAGCATTCCAGCATACAACAGGATGGTCTGGGAGGTACCATGATCACACTATGTCTTCAATGCGGTGGCACTTTTGAAATGGTGCATCCAGGTCCAACATACAGGCAAGAAATAACTCGCCAAGGTTAGCTGCAGTCATGGTAAAGATATAGGTTATGTTAATTGGCATTTTTGCAGCCCTGGTAATTGCCAGCACTGTTTTGCACAGTTGTTTTCCTTTAATAAAAAAGCAACATAAACCATTTTGTGTGTGTGTGTGGGGGGACTAGTAGCATATCTACACCAAATAATGCATCTATACATGATAAGCAAGTAGTAAAGTAATTCTGTGCTAGAAAGCAAGCTTTCTAATAAAACACATGTATTTTTATCCTTTTTATTCAATGTGCTTTTATGAGGCTTGACAGACAAAAGTCAACCATACACACCATACTGTACCATAAACCTCATAAACTGTTAAGTGATACACACAAAGTATGAGCAGCAAAGTTGTTCAGCACAAAATTTCCTTTCTAACACTAGTATGCAATGAATTTTAAGCAATTCGTTTTTTCTATACTAGCCAAAATACCCAAAAACTGATTTAATGAATTTTAAGTATGGTCTTTCACTGCTATGATAGGAAACAGTTTTATACCTTTATATACTCTCCTGTGTTCCTTTTTGTTTGTCCCACAATCTGATATGTTATGGACTAATTTGTGTTAGCAATAACCCCTACAAGGGTATGAGTTCAGGCTTTTAATCACGTCTAGGGTGCGTTGTGGGCACAAGGCACGGGCGAGTGTCCTCACAGCACCCCAGTGTGACTTAAATGCCCATAACCCCATACCCTGGAGTTGGTTTTTGCACTTATAACATGGGTTATGTACAACATAGATTACAAGGCCAGGGAAATGTGTTTTCTCCTGTTCAAAGGGAAGAAAGGTACTGTATCCTGCCACCTTGCAAAATAGTCCCTACTCAGTTATGCATAGGGAGTGCTCTTATGCAGACTGAAGTGTCACATGCTAGCTCTGTGGAGCTGAGTGAAGAGGTTTTCTGGCACGCTAGCAACCCAGGTTCGTGCCTCGAGCCCGGGTACCAGGAGCCGAGACCAACAGGGAGGGGATGCAGGCGTCCATTGGACACTTCCCACCTTGGAGGTGGGTCTGCCTTGGCACCTCCAGGTGGATTGGGTGCATGCTTGGGGATATGGAGCCTCGACATGCCCCCTGCATGCCCCACCTAAGGAAGTCACCCTCAAGGCCGAGAACTTGATGAGGCAAGGTGGAGAACTACAGGAAAAGGTGTCCCCAGCCGACCGGATGACGGCTGCCCAGACCTCGCCATGGAAACCCTGGACAGCCAGGACCAACCCCAGCAACACCCAGGGCCAAGCAGGTAAGGCCATTCAGGCATTCCACTGCACCATGAACTTCTACACCCCTAAAGAGAGAGACACATGCTGTATAAATGTGCCGATCTGTCCTGTGATTCTGTGTGTCTCCTCCCTGTAACAAGACATGCAGTGCTCCATCTCTTCTGTCCAGTGTCAAGTACCACAGCATACTTACTGTGGGAGTAGCTCAGCCCGGGGAGGGGGAGCCATATGTGCATACAGGGCAAAAGCACCCTTTTCCCCAGGTGACTGCAGGACTCAAATAGTGCTATCAAATGGGACAGATGCAGACAGCCACAAGATACAAAATGAGAGGCACACTCACACTTCTTTCTCCTCATTCTGCCACCGCTCATTCTATGATGACTGCCGTTGGGGGATACCTTAATGGAGGAAGGAGCTGCTGTTAAAACAAATCACTATGTCCCAATGACTTAGCAGGCTGGACTGAAAAGTTCATGGGCAGAAAGAATGCTACGGCAGGGAGAAAACAACCATTTCCCCTGTCAGTGGTATAACACTGACAAGCGCCAGCAGTTTACCATGGTGGCTCCCTCTCTCTTGGGTGCCTTTTCAATGGCTGCCTGTCAGTGCTGAACATACCTCTCAACTGTCCCTGATTTTCAGAGATGTCCCTGATTTTGCCTCAAAATTTTCCTCTGTCCCTTGTAAATGTTTGTTTTGTGACTAAACAGTGGGGATTGTAAGCATAAAATAATGTTAAACATTACAGTTACAGATTAGTTCTTCATCAGAAAATGCTTCTTACACTAATTCTCTTATTCCTAACAGCTTTCTGAGTGAGTATTACCAATTTTTAAGGTGTGTCCCTGATTTTGTTTAAGCCTTGTCCCTGATTTATGAGGTAAGAGGTTGAGAGGTATGGTGCTGAATTCTCCCACATATGAAGTCCCGTTCTGCCCTTCTCATGAACCCTGTTTACCCCTGAGAGGTACTTATAGGTCTGTATCATGTCCCTCTTGTTCCTCCTCTCTTCAAGGGTATACATGTTGAGATCCCTCAGTCTGTCCTCGTGGGGCTTTTGGTGCAACCCTGCACCATTTTAGTTGCCCTCATCTGGACTGCCTCCATCCTGCCTATGTCCTTTCTGAGTTGTGGCCTCCAGAACTAGACACAATATTCAAGGAGGATCTCTCCAGCGAGTGATGCAGTGACAACACCGCCTCCCTCCTCCTGCTGGAGATACCTCTCCTATACATCCTGGCATCTCACTGGCCCTACCCACTGCTTTGCTAACATGCCCTGCACCTGTTAGATATAAAACATTGTTTGTTTTCTATCCAAGAGGTGTACCTGTGTCCAGATAATATCAGCAGCAAGATATTTCTGTCTTCCTGTGTCCAAATAAAATTAGCTGCAAGTTATTTCTATCCCTCTGTTTTCCTCCAGTGGAGCTGCAGTGTGATTTGGCCAGAATCTGTCTCCGGCCTCAGACTCTTGGGCGGTCGAGGGTATACTTGCACTGCTGCTTGAGTCTCCATTGGCAGGGACTGGGTGCAGCCTTGAATTTGTGGGTCACCGTCCAAACCCCCTCCCAGAAAAGACAGGCATAATGTTTGGGTGCCACATGGAAGGTGGTGCTGAAGCAGCAGGGCAAGCAGCTCCATCCATCCTGTAGCCTGAGTGCACAGGTTCTACAGCATACCATGGTCTCCACTGACCCAGTGTGTGGGAGGCTAGCTTGTGAACCAAGCCCCAGGTCCCTCACGTGGTGGAGCATCTCACTGCCACCAAGTTGGAATTGCTTTTAATTTTAAGCCTGAGAAGAGTTCTTCGACAGTCTTAGGAATTCATCCAAACCCTGTTGATTACTATCCCCACCCCCAAAATGCCTTACATTGCAAACACTACTATTTATTAATAATTGTTATGCATATTAGATACATACTGCTTATTAGTGATAAAAAATCCTTCCAGTTTAGCCACATAAAGATCGGCATAATTTGTTGTTATTGTACAGCCTGTAGCTTGTCCTTTCACTTACAAATACAGGGTTTGCTGAACAGTGAAAACATTTTTACTAGGGCAATCTCAGCACATCAGGATTCTGATCCTTGCAATGGTCCTGCTGTGGAGTGGAACTTGCAGGAGTAAACTGTTAAGTGGTGGTAATGGAACGTCCCTTTGGGCCTTACAGGTGTTTATGTAGAGACAGTAGGAACATACAGTAGGAGCTTCAGAAATGCTAGACAAAAAACAACACAGGTCCGTCACATTTGTTTTCTGCCATCCAGGCAGCTGCAGCATCCGACATTATATAATAAATTGACAACCCCATGGAACTCTAGCTAACTGGGGACAGACCAGCCATGGAAGTTTCCCAGAAGAGGATAGCAGTTCCTTCACGGGGGACCATCAAGTGTCAGTTTATAGACTTGGGAATATGTTGGGATTGCTGAGACTGTGCTTACATTGTTGTCTTTCCGAGAAGATCATGAGCAATCAGTGATGATAGGTCTATTAATATCACACAGTCCTCCAACCGGTTTCGCAGACATTCGCATCGTCAGATCATCATTAAGCATCTTCAAGCAGTGCCTTGAATACTGGACAAGCAGATCCAGTTGGGAACACTGTTAAAGGAGAACTGTGCTGAACTTGTAAGCAATTTTTCCCAGTAGATGATTTGTTTTCATATATTAGATCAATTTCTGTTATTCCATCTTTACTGGCCTTTAAGTAAACACAGTCGATGTTTTGATTAACAGACTGCTGGTAAGTCCATTTTAGTATTATATGATGTAGTTTGTCCTTTTTGGGCCACAGAATTCCCAAGTCCATGAATGCATAGTGAAAACAGTGCAAGTTTGTTAACAAGAACATAAAGTACATCATAGAATTGTAAAATGGTACTGTCCGCCAGAGTGTAAAGCAGAAACACCCAGTGAATTTAATGAAAGGCCAGTAGAGGTGGAACACAGCCTCTACCGAAAACATAGGCTTGCAGAGACAGGGCAGTTCTCCTTTAATATGAGCTCCTTTGCAAGGAGAAAGGTGTCACTTGGGCATCCGAAAATAATATTTTGAAAGCTATTAAAAAGGATACTTTCAAGTTAAGAAAGTTTGAAGCAATGACTGAATATAGTATAAAGATGAAATGGGGTGGTGGGGAGCCGCTGTGGAGCCCAAGTAAATGGCAGCCAAGTGATAGAGCTCTGCAATCAGATATTGATAAATCTTTGAAAATCACTGAATTATCAACACATTTTGGACTCTAAACAGTTGTGGATTATTTCCGATTACCCTCGGCTCAAAATGGGAAACCATCAGAGGGATCAGCGACAGAGACAGGAGCAAAGTCAAAAAAATGTTCCCACAGCCCCAGCCACACGTGCTGAACAAGGCCACTCAGAAGAATGGGCAGAGGAATCTGGAGAAAGAAACACTATAGGCCATCGGGTCAAAGATTACGCATCTCATCAAGTTGGTAGCAACTCTGTCAGACAAGTTTGATGGCTTAAGCAGTTGAGTGACAATGCTGGAAAATGCACTTGAGTCTGTACAGACTACATCCTCAGAAGCTGCAAAGCGGGCAGATGTTTCTATGGGAGTTGTGTCCTCATTCATCAAGGAGAGCTCCCACTAGCAATCCCGTATAAAACTCTCAAAACCAAATTTGAGCCCTAATATTCAGCTCTTGGGGATGCCTGAAGACAGCGAAGGAGACCACTTGCTCCTGTTTATGCGAGAGCAATTTGGGCAGCAACTAGAGAAGAGGCCTCCATCAGGGCACAAAGCTTTCAAAAGGCCTACAAAGCCACACAGCGGGGACATCCTGATAATCCAGATGCACCCAGAACAATCATAGTGGTCACTGATGGCGCTGGTACACGAGACTACGTGTTAACTTTGACACGCCGAAGAGGATGCTCTTGTAGGATGGACAGCCCATCAAGCTCTTCCCAGATATTACCTTCAGCCACTCAGCAAAACACAAACTATGCTGTGAGGGCTTCCATCCTGCATGTAATGATTTTCCCGGTCTGATTGCGAATTACCCACTGAGGAAGGTCTACTTATTTACCGATCCCACTGAAGCATTGAAATGGTGCAGAAAGTATGCCACTTCAAGGTCCCGTAGCATTCCGTGAATAATCTGTCATCAGGGAAGAAGATGAAACCTGAACTCTACAGGACTATTGTGATTTTTCTTTTGGGGTGGGTAATATAAATATACCCAGATAAGACTAAATCTTGCTCTCTATTACGGATTGCACTACCATCCACTCGAACTGGTAGTTAAATCACCCTTATTGAATTCCACCAGGCTATACACTTGAGCATTTGTAGAGGTTCTTGTTTTTATAAATGTGATTTAGTTAGATACTCAGGGTTCCTGACTTGCAATGTTCTGTTAAAGAGTTATACAATTTTAACTTTAGATCGGGACCTGTCTACCCTGGTTTAATGAAACAGCTATAAATGTTGAGTCACGGGAATAGCTGAATGTTTACATTTCAGAGAAAGGTACAGTGTCATAATAGCTTAAATGGTACTACCACTTGTATTGGATCTCTGTTTCTTCTATATTAAAGAGAGATAACTTGTTATATTTTCAGTGCCTTAAGTCTGTCTACCTGCAGAAGCGTCGTAATTGTAAGTCGTGCATTTTGGGCAGTAACAGTGGTTAAGCATGGTGTTTATCATCCTCCTTGATGGTGGGGGTATCTGGACATTAATATACAGACTTTGTGGATTTGAAACTATGCAGCTCATGGGCACCTGTTTACAGCTCATATTTTATATTTTACTGATGTAGTGCTCGTTAGTACCCCCATGGATGTATCTAAAGCAAGTGACCATTCAAATGAGTGTATTAAGAGTGGCCCCTCATAGAGTATGGTTATCATACTGTAATGTCATTGCTTGGAATGTCAAACTGTATGTCTTTTTCAAAGCAATAAACAGAGTTTAAAAAAAGATGATATAATAGAAAATAAGAATTAGATTAAAACTAACACCAACAGAGATATTTTTACAGTGATAGCTAGTATGAAGGTATTTATATACAAGGATTGTGTCCACAGTGAGCAGTAAACAGCGAGGAGTGGTGATGTGGCTGGGCAAGTCAAACATCATCCAAGGTATCAACTGAAATTAAATCTTGTACGAGAAAGAATATGTGTCACATTGAGTCACAATCTCTATGTTTGTTCTGTAAGGATTGTTTATCATAGTGTCAACTTTCCAGACACATGGCAGATATATTGTCTTTTTCAATCTGTAGGAATACAAGCGAGGAAATAAGATACCAGTATGGTTGTGCAGCTTTATTTAGTTATTGGAAATTCAGAGAATATCTTTGAGCACAAGTGTCATTTACAAAGGTTCCATGTCAAATACATAGTCACAAAAAGTACAGTAAGCAGTTCCAGAGGAAATTATTTATTTCATTTTGATTACAGGTAAGCCACTGGAACAAACTGTCCCTTTTTCACAGGCGACCAGGAATTAATTACATACAAACAGTTCAGTTATACGTACAACAGGTAACAGAAGAAAGAGTACAAGGCAGTAGGCGTAATCACAATTGCCAGGTATTGGCGGAGTTATTACATTGATTACAATACATGTAGGAATGTCTCTCTCTCTCTCTCTAGAGGAGAGGCATAGCACTGACCAATAATTTCAAAGTCACAAGAAGTCCTGGTTAGCTGGATCCGCTCAGATTAAAGTCTGGCTCAAAGCACATGAGGCAGAACAATTACATACAGTTTTGAAAAATCTGATGGATCATTGTATAAAATGTCACAGGATATGTAGCTAAAACCCAAATAAAACAGTATAAAAAGATTGCAAGTGGGTCCGATGCCATATGTAAATTTTATTACAATGTGGTGACTGTCACTGAGGTGTTGGTGTTAAACCTATATTAATTCACAGATATAGCAAGGACAGTAGGATTTCCATGACATGGTAAATATAGTTAAGAGTATAAGGGATGAGCTTTCCGTAGTAGTATGCCTAAATGCATACTTGATCGACCAACTACCTAGATAATTAAATGTATAAAATTCTTATAGTGTATGGTGGAACACTGTTCCCCATGAATCATGCCTGGAACAAGCATTGTTGTGCTACCCTGAGTGCATCACAATGTTGTTGTACTACACTAAATCACGTCACTAGTGCTAGCACAACAACATTGAATGTTGTGGCACATATGCGATGTAGCAGCTTTATAGAGAAATGAGCAGCGAGAAGGAGCTGCTACAGCTGTGGCAAAGTAAGAAATGTTTTGTGTACCAGGGACTGGTTTTGGGTAATGGACTGCAATTAATTTTTGCCCATACACTATACAGTAAATGATTGTGTATGTGCAATCATACACAAACAAGGCTATTTTAAAATCTCAAGGTTTCCATGATAACGAGACATAGAAACATAGAATTTGACTGGCAGGTAAGGACTGCTTGGCCCACCCAGTCTGCCCATTTCCCTACCTAATAAATAAGCTGCAGATCCTAGTTAACCAGTAGCCTACTTCTTCCCACTCTACCTAGAATTGCTCTTGTATGACTGTCCCATGCATGATTGAATTCCACCACTGTTTTGACTCCACAACCTCCTCCTCCGGAAGGCCGTTCCATGCATCCACAACCCTCTCTGTGAAAAAATACTTCCTTAAATTACCTCTGAGCTGCCCCCCATCTTCAAATTGTGCCCCTTGTTCTTGCACACCTCTTTTTGGAAGATGCTACCCTCTTGACTTTGTTGATTCCTTGAGGTACTTGCAAGTTTCTATCATGTCCCCCTGTCCCTCCCTTTCCTCAAGGCTATATATATTAAGCTCCTTTAGTCTCTCTTCATATGTCTTCTAGTGCAGACCCTGCACCATTTTAGTTCCCACCGAGCTACACTCTCGAGGTCTTCAGTTACCATGGAAAACTCTCGATTGAAAAATATCCTTGTTGTGTATGACTGCTCATACACAATCCTCTATATTTTGGACCACGATGCCCTAAGAAAGTGACCTAAGGACCACAAAACATTGGCAGCTTTCATTAATGATTGGTAGCTGCTGTAATTTTTTATTTTATTTGTAATTTTGATCAGGAAAGGCACACTAAGCTGTAACCACTTGTTTCCAGGTGCATCCTGGGGGTGGGTTACATTGTCCCATTCTGTTGGTGGAGGAGTGTTTTGCCATGACACCTAGGAAAGCGAGAGGAAAATGTTGTTGTTGCTGCAGGTTTAGCACAAGAAGAGGCATCGGTTTCATTTGGAGAGCCATCTGCAGTGCCTATTCAGCCTGCTGTTTCTTCTGAGCAGAAGCCTGCTAGAGTCCAAGCTTGAGCTGCATCTGACAGTGTCAGATGAAAGCACACCATCCTCGACAGAAAGCAAACAGCTGAGGAGATTCAAGCGCTTAGAATCGACTGCCTTGCTCCCTCCCTCCCTGTCAATGAGCACCTTAGGTGGTTGGACTGTGGAATCTGCACTTCAGGGCACCAGCAGCATTTTGTGGTTACCTGCATCTGTGTCCACTGCTGTGGAAATGATTGCTTTATCTCCTAAATCTGCAAGAGCTGCTACGTGACAGAAAGCCCAGAAGGATGCGGCTACTGGCATTTCAGTGAGCATCTGTTAGTAGTTGTAAGTAATCCTGAGGTTTGGGAGACAGTTGGTGGGGGGAGGATGTTCCTGTTTCACTGCTTGACACTCAGTCAGCCATCCCTGCTGTACTGGCTTTGCAGTCCACTCAACCATGGAAGACACTGTGCCTGTGGTGCTGTAGACAGCAGGTGAGCTGGTGTCTGTTATTGTTCAGCCTGCTTAGTCAGTGGTTGCTCTTTCACCCTGCATGCATTCTCTCTCTCTCTCTCTTGCAGCCGAACTTCAGATGGAACATATGAGACAAGGGTCACAGTCTCTTGGAGGTGAGGAAAGACTGACTCCTGAATCCAATGAGCCTACGAGGTTAAAAGCAAACACCAAAACTAAACATATAGAAACTGTTAAAGATCCTGGGTTTGGTTCTGATCCTTCTCTCTTTAAGTCCCAGGTTGATGTAGTTTATCTGGCCCAGAGACAACATCCACTATTTCCCACTTCCTCCAAGAGAAGGGAGACGGGACTTTCAGACCACACCTCAGTTTTGCCAGGGTTTATTTATTTATTTATTGAAAAGTGTCACCAGGAAAGGCACATGAACAAATTAAAATTGCTCGTCTCCCCACGGAGTATCCGGGGGAGGGGAGCATGGAGTACAGTAATCACATTACCATGCAGTATTATAGAAAAGTATATATGCAATAATCAACAACACATGTCCAAAGGTAATATAAAACAGAGAAGAAGCAGCAGAGTAAAAACAATACATCAGTTAGTAGCATTGGAAGATGGCGGCCACGCTGAGCTAGTCATCGTACTGCTGCTTGCTGTGCTGTTTGTTCGCTCTCCATTGTACCGTTTACCATTTTGCTGTTTGCTGTTTTTAGTATTGCTTTGCTGTTTTTAGGAATATTTTGCTTCGCCCATGCTGTTTCTTTTGGCGGCGCTTGCTTGTTGATGCTGAGCGTGTGGCGCGGGAAAGCTGTGGAGCCTTTAAATCCCTGAGTTTCTTGGGTGTGTCCTACTCTTCTGTGTCTGGATTTTGATCTTTGACTCCCTGGTTTGATTCTCCGCTCTGCTCGGCGCTAGTTGGGCGTGCTGTATGGATTGGTGCTGAGATTGTTGTTGGGGATCGAGTGGTCCTATGGCCTGGTGGTTGTCACTCAGTGTGGATTCAGCTGGTGTTTGGGTCCCTCAGCATGATCTTTCTCAGCACTTCAGAAGGATTAGTTCAGCCACAAATGGGATCGGAATGATCAAGGGTTCATTAGGGATAAAAACCATCAAGGAGTTTGGATGTGCTACTTTGGTTCAACAAATTTGTGGAGATGGCAAGAGGAATCTGCAGCCTTTCTTTGGAGTGCTGCTGGACTAAAAGTTATTTATTGGTGACCTGTTTGAACTTGGTCCTGGACCTTTATAGCTGGAATCTGCAGGGTTCTTGAGATGTCTTAGGGTTAGTGACCCCACAGGTTGGGAGTGGGGCCTGCTGGAGGCTGGCCGGCAACTTTATTCCCCTAGACTCCCAGAGTAGTCGGCTGGGGAGCTGATTTAACTTGGAGTTGAGGTAGTGGGCTGTTAGTATAGTCTGGGGTAGTCACCTCTTGAGTTCCTGGTAGGAACCTGCAGCCTGGTGGATGGTTTTCCTGGGACCTGGGCTGGAACTCTGAGACTGGAAGTTTGGAATTGTTTTGCCTTTATTGATGTTTACGAGGATATTGGAGACGGTATTTGAGATTCTGCAACTTAAGTGTGAAAGTTTGCCTGTCTGATGAGTCTTGACTGGGCTGGACTTCTGACCACAAGTACTTTGTGATTTTATGTGAACTTTTGGAAATTCTGTCGGCAGTGAGAGTGCTTTGTAACAGCTGAGAATCTGCTTATTTCAGATATATGAGAGATATTGGACAGGATCCACAGAAGGGAGAATGACCTGCAGCTGCAGGAAAACCTCAGCGCTAGTGGGAAACCACTTGCGAGCCGCTGGTCATCCATAGCTGCGGGTATTCACGTAGGTGGAGCAGGAGTATGACCGGCTCCACGGAATATGGCACCTATGGATGCTGTCACCATGGACAGCACCGCAGCTGCCAGCGGAGATCAAGTACGGGCAGCAGAACCTGCTGTAGCACTCCTTCGCAACTGCTGTGGCTGTGAATCACAACCACCGCAGATGCGGATTATTCCAGTCCGCAACAAGAAGTGCGGAGAGAAACTTTAAAAGTTTCTCTTCATGGATCTTGCCCCTTGTCTGGAGGGTGGTTTCTCCACAACATTTCCTCAAATCTTCCTCTTAAGTTTATTATTTTAAGTTTATTATTTTATTAATATGTATTTATTGTTTGTAATAAGCAGTGAGAGAGCTTAGACTAAGTAGGGCACCAGGTAGTGAGAGGACCTGTGTGCTAAATAAATGTTTTATGGTTTACTTAGTTAAATTAGTTGGTTTAGGTTTTGTAGGGCTAGGTAGTGAGAGGACCTGTGGGCTAAATAAATGTTTTAAGGAATGTTTATGTATTTAGGTGGTTAAACTAACTATTTAATTTAGTAGTTTGTTATTTTAAGTTTTGAGTGGATGATTAATTTGTGCTATTCTCTTTAGATTTTTGTTTTTTGTGGGAAAGTGAGTGGGGAATTTTGGGGAAAGGCAAGATTTGTGGGGTTATATACTATTTATGTATTGTTGTAAATTTGTGTACATTAGCTAGATCTGAATTGTATTGGTTCTTCCTGTGCCATGTCTTGGGCCTGGAAATATATCATTGTTCTACCCACGCAGGTCATGTGCTATTCAGCCACCGACTTCATGCCTTCCACTTCTTCCTCCCACGTTGCTCTTTTCCCTATCAACGCTGTCGGGCTTTGGGTATTGCCTGCAGGAGGGGTGGGAGGTGTGAACAGCAGAGGCTGGAAGAATGGGCCATCAGGTTGTTGCCCAGAAGATGCTCTCTTGGGGTGAAATGAGTCTAGAACGTACCATCTTGTCAAGTCTCCATACCCAAAGGCACCACCATTGGTGGTGGGCAGGAGGTCAGGGCAACCCAGGAGTTCTGTCCAACTCAGGCGGTGTTATGTAACGCCAGATCTGTTAAGAACATGATGGCAATTATTGCAGATCTTGTCGGGACAACATATCTGGGCGCATCACCAAAACCTGGCTGATGGTAATGCGGCCCCATACTTGAGTCTGCAATACTGGCTGGGTATTCAGTTATACATCGAGATTGGACTGCAGGGGAGGGTTTGCGGTCTGTGTCAAGACCGAATTGGATCTCACATTGTGCCAGTTGAGGAAGCCAGATCATTCGAAGGTGCCATAGTAGCAAGTGTGGGTTATAGGATGGTTTCATCTACCATCCACCCGGGATGGAAGCTGTTCCTTAAGGAAGTGGCGGACCTCATGTCGACTCGAGGTTTGAGTCACCCAGGCTGATGGTTCTGGGTGACTTCAATGCCTAGATCGATGACGAACTCTCCAATTTGGACAACACTTCCTCCAGTTGATGAATTCACTGGGCCTCACATAGGTGATTACCTCTGCTACCCATAAACATGGCCATTCTCTTGACCTGGTTTTCCTCCTGGGGATTGAGGCTCTGACGGGGGTGGAACCCATCGGATGGTCCGATCACTACACTGTGTGATTCAGTTTTGCACCCTCCTCGTAGGCCAACCCCTATGGAGATGGTCAAGTACCACTCTTTATGGGATGTGACTCCTGATGGTCTAGCAGCGTGCTTGATCTATCAGAATTTCCTGTAGCAAGCATGGATCCGGAGGTTTTGGTTCTGGCCTACAATAAGACCATTACCTCAGTGCTGATTCCATTGCTCCAGTCCGTGTGTGTCCTCCCTCCCATCGCCTCGGTCTCCATGGTTTGATGGGGCCTGAGGGAGCTGCGCGTACCAGGACGTAAGGTTAGAGCGTGCTGGTGGAATCCAGCTTGAGGCTAACCATCTTAGACTGCTAGAGCATTATCGACTTCATCAGTCAGAAATCTCCGTAAGAAGGCAGAGTTCCTGTCCGGAGAAATTGCTGCTGCTCAGAACCAACCACCTCAGCTCTTTCAACTGTGGACAGGCTGTACAACCCAGCCTGTCTGCAAGTTTGAAGAGTGTTTTCTGAATTGCAGTATGACGAGCTTGCTCAGTTCTTTTGCTGATAAAGTGGCAGACATCAGGTTGAGACCTGTCGCGCACACTCTATGGGAGTTACTGATGATCGATGAGTAGCCACTATTCCTCCTTTTCCTGGAGTTCCTTGACCGGCCAGAAATTGTGGATGTTATACGCGGATTGTCTAGGGTATGCACCTACATGCTGTAGTTTAGATTTGGGCCCTCATCCCTGATAATGGGCTGTAGTGATGCTATCGGCCCGGTTCTGCTGCAGATAGTCTGGTGCTCCCTTGACTCGTGAGTACCCCTGCTCCCTGAAGGAGGCAGTGGCGATACCTTGTTGAAGAAGGCTTCATTGGACCCAGACTCTCTTGCAAACTACAGACCTATTCTAACCTTCCTTTGTGGGAAAGGTGATTGAGAAAGTAGTGGCTGCACAGCTGGAGAACCATTTGACCATCCATAGCATCTACTAACCTCTCCAGTCCGGTTTCCAAAAGAGGCACAGTACGAGACTGCGCTGGTTCAGGTGCTCAATGATCTCCTGATAGCGAGAGGCCAGAAAAATTATCCATTTTGGTACTTCTGATCTGTCATCAGCTTTTGACACCGTTGACCATGAGGTTCTGCTTGAGTGCTTGAGATTCATCTGTGGGCTTTCTGGCTTGCTCCACAGATGGTTTACTTAATTTCTCACTGGTAGAACTCAGAGGGTGGTGTGGTGTTTTTTTCCTCTGAGCCTATCTCTCTGTCTTGTGGGGTTCTTCAGGGCTCAGTGCTGTTCCCCATGTTGTTTGCGGTTTACATGCTACCCATTGGAGACATTGTAGATGGTATGGGCTGAGGTTTCATTGCTATGCTGATGATACCCAGCTCTACCATCTTTAACGCCCGACCAGGATGGCGCACTCTGGGTATTTATGACTGCCTCACTGAAATCCAGGATTAGATGAAGTCCAGCTGGTTGAAGTTGAACCCTGGAAAGATGGAGGTAGCGGTTGTGGATCCAGGTCGCCGGATAGGGGGTTGGGGGTCAGCCGCACAGGGTTATTCCTTGGGATTCCAAGCTCCCTACCTCTGAGCAGGTGCGAGACCTAGGGGTGATACTTGACGATGGGTTGACACTGATCTCAGGTGTCGGCTGTCGTTAGTTATCCTTTATCATCTGAGGAACACTTAGGATCAAGCACCTTTGTTCCATCCAGTGATCTTCCTACATTGATCCACGCCTTGTGACCTCGCGATCTGGATTATTGCAACCCTTTACTTTGGGCTGCCGGGGTTGATATCCATTGCCTGCAGCTGGTGCAGAGTTCTGCATCCTGGTTGTTGATGGGGATTCTCATTCTTCCCACATCACACCAGTGCTGTGGGAACTGCACTGCTACCAGTTCAGTGGTGGATCACCTTCAAAGTTGGATTACCGACATATAAAGCCCTACACGGACTGGGTCCTGACTACCTGAAAGAGCTTCTGGTTCTGTACCACCCTGAGACCGCTCCGCTCGGCCGACAAGGGGTTGCTGGAGATTCCGAGGGTGTCTTTAAAATCTTCCAGGGCTCGACATTCGAGCCTAGGCCCCAACCTCTGGAATTCTCTACCCCATCGGATTAGGGAGTGCATGACCGTGGTGGCATTAAACAGGCATTAAAGACACATCTATGGAACAGGGCACATGGTGATGAGGATGACAGATTGTAAGTATATTGTATATTTATTATTGTGATTGCAGCACTGGTTTTAACTGTTTTAATTTGTACTCGCCTTAATGTCTGAAAGCTCATCAAAATAAAGCTTATTATTATTATTATCGTTAGATAAACATTGGAATTTGATGTGAGAGGACCAAAGTAACAGCACTGCAGACTTAATACATACAGTGTGGACAAGGAAGTTCAATAAAGTACACTGGTTTCTCCTCACATAAGTGCTAGGCTGGGAAAGGGATGGGGAAGCCAGAGGGAAATTAGGAGCAGCTGCAGGATGGAGAAAGGAAGTTGAGGAGGAGGTTGAGATGGACCACAGGGAGGAGGAGTGCCTGATTTGATGAGGCATTGAGTTCCAGAACTTGGGAACCTATAGGAGAATGACGATTGGCATATAGAGGTGGTGCGGCGGGTACAGCTAGGTGCAGGAGTCACTGGATCTGAGGGAGGAGAGAGTGGGGCAGGAGGACAGTGAGGAGGCAAGGTAAGGGGAAGTGTATCAAACCAGAATTTAGAGAAACATTTTATGTAGAGGGCTAGATGGTGATTTTCCAGGAAGGAAAAGCTGAGAGTGATATCAATCAATCAATCAAAATCTTTATTTATCCAGGCGAACATCATTGAGCAGAGCTCTTTACAAGATGGACCTGGTTAGAACAGATATAGATCACAGTGGTGGGTAAAGGAAGGGCATCCAGAGTGAAATGACAGAAAGCATTGAAAAATCTGGTTAAGGATAATTTCAGTGCGGCACTGTAGACTACATCACAGTAGTCAAAGGTGGGAGTATCATTTCTCGACAACTCCCCGCCTGGCCTGTAGAGGGTAGGCACCTTTGGTCTCGTAAAGGGCACCTAATTTGGGGCACAGCTGTTTCAGGATGGAGTCTGTGTGTCCAGTGAAGTTTAGAGTGCTGGCCTAGCCAGACCCCGACATACTTAAGGAGGAGGTGTCCTCCAGGAGAAAAGCCATCAAGGGTGTGGAAGGAGGACAGTTTAGTTAGCTTAGAGAGTCTATGCCTGGTGCCAAGGTCATGGAGACTGTTTTCTTGACATTGAGGAAAAGCTGATAGGAGCTTAGCCATGGCTGAACTCTCTCAAAGTCATGCTGAAGTGTGGGCAGCGTCGGTTGGCGGTGGCCAGAAGTAGAAAGGACAGTATTGTAAGCATACATATGGATGGAGGAGGAGGTGCACGCTGAGGGAGGTAATTAGAAATATGGAGAATAGTAGGGGCCTCCTGGACGTGAGCCTTAGAGCACGCCCCAGCACACCTGGAGTGGGAGGAGGTGGAATCAGCAATTTTGACTGACTGTGTCTGGCCTGTTAGGTAGGAGCTAAACCAGTTTGTGGCTGAGTCAGACAGGCCAGCAGATTGCAAATTATCTAGGAGGAGAGGTGGGAAAACAGTGTCAAAAGCTTTGTGGGGGCGGTCGAGTGGTGCTGGAGGTTGAGGTGCTAGTCACTACACCTCTCGTCACACCAGCAACCCAGTTTTGGGAATGAGCCCAGGCCACCGGGGCTGGCAGGTGGAGAGATTATTGAGCATCCAGAGGATTGCGCCTCTTTTGGGGAGGGTACTATGTCATCCCACCTGCTGATTGCCTTCTGGTGCTGGCTGGAGGCAATACAGGTCGAGAGGCATGCTGTGACATAACCACATTGGTGGGGGCAGGAAAAAGGAGGAAAAGAGCCTGGCAGGGCTTCATGATGGTCCGCCGCACTCCAAGGGCTGATCTTAACCTCTGGATTGGGTCTCCAGGAAGGGGCACCAACTTTGACCCCACTGTGGGGGAATCTGTTGGGGGTCAGCAAGTATGGAGCAGCGACCCGAGAGAGAGTCCTCCTCTGAGGACCGAAGCCTGCCAGGACTCAGAGGAAAAAAATCTGAATGGAAAAATAAAGCCTTTGCAAGGTCAACGAAGATTGCAATGTGATTAGACCACTGTTCATACCTGAGAGTATGGAATCAGTGAACCTAAGTGGAGGAAGTGGTAGTGGAGTGATCTTTCCTAAAACCAGATTGGTAGGGAGGAAAAGGCAAAGTCGGAGAGGTAAGAGGAGAGTTGGGAGAGGAACAGGTGCCCTGAAGCTTAGTGAAAATAGGTAGAGAGTGAGACTGGCCTATAGTTCCCAGGCATAGAAGGTTACCTCCCTTGGGTAGTGGGAGAACTACAGGCGCTTCCATGGGTCAGGGATGGAGGCCAGTGAGAAGGAAAGGTTTAGTAGGACAGAAAGTGGTGAATAAATGGCATGAGTGGAGAGTTAAGAGAAGTTTGGGGTCAAGGCCATCAGGTTAAGGAACCCTTAGATGGGTTGAGAGCAAGGAGAGTATTTACTGTAGAGTATCATAAGGTGAGACTGAGAGAAGGAGAAGAGGTCGCTAGTGAGGGTGCTTGGTGTGAGTTATTGCAGACAGACGTGACTGGTTGGGTAGGAAAAGAGAAGCTAGTAGAGCAGCAGCACATGAGCTAAATAAGAGCAGAATTTAGTGGCAACTGATAGGTGGGCAGACATAAGGGCATTATTGACATAGATGAGTGGAGTTTGGGATTAGAGGGGGAGAGAAGAGGAGTTAATAACTTTCAAAATGTTGACAGAGTACGATGTTGGCATCAAAGGTGGATCTAAAGTATTTGGACTTAGCAAGCCTTGGCAGGCATTTCTGAGGGCTCGATATCTGTCACAGTTAGCATTTGATTTAGAGACTTTGTGAGCCTTCCAAACCTGGTCTCGAGTTCTCTTTTATACCATTAGTTCCGGTGTGATCCACAGGAGGTGGGTTCTCTTATTACCAAGTGCGCTTTTAAGGGTGCTATTGTTCCAGATGTTAAGAAAGCGGCCTTGGAAATAGTCCAGGGCTTCAGTAACTGTGGGTAGATCATGATGGTCGCTGAGTGCATCCAGCAGGAGGCCTGATTAGATTACTCTGTGGACATGCAAGGTTAGGGCCCAATGATGACTGAGTGGTTGCCTGATTTAGTATTTAGCTGGGCTGGCTTGTGGATCAATTGCATTAGGTTAAGGAGTCGCAATGTTGTTACGCAGCTTGGATAGGGAGGGGTCAGGCTAGTTTTGGTTAAAGTCGCCTGGTATATAGAATTCATCATTTGATGTGAGGGTGGGAATTTGAGAGAAAAGATTAGAAACAATAGTAGGGGAGGCCTGGGCAGTAAATCCAGCAACATAGATTGGTATGGAGTAAGGCATGTAGAGCTTGAGGACAAGGGCTTTATAAGCTGTGGAGACCAATACAGATAGGACTGGGGTAGTATGAATAGAGGATGAGGTGGAAATAGCTATGCCACCATCCCTACTTGTTGTCTTGCCAGGTGATATTGTACCAAGGGTATGTACTGGGATCAGGTGTTTTATTATTTAACCAGGTTTTGATTATTATGAGGAGGTCAGGAACCATAGATAGTGCTAGGGGTTGAAACTGGATTAGTTTAGGTAGTAGACTTCTTATGTTAAGGTAGAAATTTTAAGACCACAAGGGAGGGTTGGCCTGTTGGAGGCAGGGGATGGCATGTGTGAGAGAGGGACCACTTGCATGTTTGATAGAGGGGGGCCAGGATAGGGATTATATCCTGGCGGATAGTAGGAGAAGGGAGATGATTATAAGTGGGCTTTGAACTTTTATGCCGTGACTTAGAGGTAACCGGGCTATAGTGGGTATGTGGCTATAACAGGAAGCAAACCAGATAGGAGCACAGGAGTTGGGGACAGAGAGAAGGAGGCCCAGGGTAAAAAAATATGGTGAGCCCAGAGTTGGAGGAATGGAGTGGGGATCCCATCATTAGCATCAAAGGCTGAAATCAGTGGAAGAGAAATAAGCAAGATGGGTTACTGAGGGTTTATTTAGGAGGTTCGCATAGGTAGGTAGTGTGGAAGAAGCGAGACACTAACGATACTGAAGATCGGCCATTTCAAGTCTAGTCTTAGAGATGTGATAATTTCTTCCAGTAACCGTGATTGCTACTGAACAACACCCTGTGAGCATCCTTCCAGTGCATGCCGTGTCCCTCCCTCACTCCCGCTGGCCTTAACTTTTATGTATCATGCTTATGTTAAAAGGAGCTGATCTAAATTACTCAATGTTTCTGTTGACACCTGCCTTATTTGTCCCACCTTTTATTATTTTTATTATTTGGAATCAGGTCATCTTGTCCTTTGCAACTGTTCTTTCCTCTGTAAAAATTATAATGTATATTCACAGTGTTTTCATTTCTCTCTACCTCTGTTATTTGTGTAATACTGTTGTCAGTATGTTATTTTATTCTCTTTATTATTCTCACCATGACATGGAGCCTTTGTAAAGGAGTCTCTGACTCAAAGGGTTGTAATTCAGATCTCTTTAATAAATAAAAAATAAATAAGAGTGAGGAAGCAGTAGGCAGCGTAAAGTCAGCATTCTGTGGTATGTCAGGGGCCAGGCAAGAAAGTTTGTTTCTTTTTTTGCCGATGACTTGGAGTGGTTAGGAAAGGTAATTTGGTAATGCCTAGTTAAGTGACTGGTTTAGATAAGGTGGTAGAAGCCATAAGTCAGGTGATGTGTCAGAAGATAGATTCTTGCCCATTGAGTAGTGCTGGCTTTGGAACAGTGCCTCAAGTGGTAGAGATGTATAACTTGCAAATGGAAAAGTGGGAAGAAAGGAAACAAAAAGTTTAGTAACAAGGTGAGAAATTAAGGTGCTTAGTAGCCAGGAAGGAGGGAGAGAATGGTTTCTGGGAGTGGCTGGTATTAAGCACCACAGAAGCACAGTATACAGAGGAAAGGCAAGTGGAGGGGATGGAGAAGGGGAAACAGCAATTCAGCAATTAGACAAAGCAGTTTTAACTTCAGACTTTGTTAATATTTAAATAGCTTAAGGCAGAAACAAACACTCCAGAAATAGCTGTAGTTCCCTACTCTAACAATTCAAATTCAGTGGTGGGTACATTAGGCTTATTACAGATTCAGTTGCAGAGGTTAGGAAAAGGAAAGAAATTAGGCAGCAGAGAGATGAGCTCCAGGGAAGGCGCCCAGCTGTTCAAAATCCCCAGAAGCTGAAGCCAATCAGGGAGAGACGAGTGCTAAATTGGCCTATAGTAGATCCAATTCAGGCACCATCCACCAATCGATTCACGGCTAGCAAGTAGGACTGGAGCTGCTTTTCCAAGTGTACCTGGATCCTTGCTCTTGAGGGCAGGCTGGGAGTGCCCTGCAGCCGACTGTGTTCAGCACCAGACCACTAGCACAGAAGATTGCCCCTACTCCCCAGGCATGGTACTTAGACCTATTAACTGCCAATTTGAGCCTGCACAGCAGCGCAGTGCAATTAGATTGCGCTTATATTTGGGGTTATGGAGAACACTCTTGATTGGTTATATAATTTGTGTAACCTGGTCAGAAAATCCATGACCTTCTCTTTTTGGACCTCTATTCCCTCATGCATGTTGTGGGGAAGAAACTTGTATCAGTTTCAAAAAGTTAACGTCCTTGGCAGGTTGTGAGCCCAGTATTTCACATTGAAAGACACCCCATTTGGTCTGTGTTTTTGACTATCCCTCTCACCAAGCCTGCTGAGAAAATAGTAACTGTAATATTTCAGAATGAAGTGGTTAGCGTGATGGACGTCATGTTCTGACTTAAACAAAATGTGAAGACTTGGACGTTCCTGTCCCTATTTTCGAGCTAGTATGGACTGGGAGGTGGACATTCCAGGGGAACTAAAATATGGCGTAATTGGATTATAACATTTGCCAAATAGTATTTTTTTTCTAGGCAGGGATAGTGGGGTTTGTTTTCAGCAGGGCCAGTCTCACTTCTGTTATAAATGTTTCGGTGTCAGTGGCTCAGTAGGTAGCACACCTCGCCTCTGAGGCCGAGATCAGATGGCTATAGGTTCAGTTCCCACATCTGGTACTTGGGTTAATATCCCAATACTGACACTGTAGTGCAGCATGAGAGGGTGCTGCACTTCTGAGGTGCCGTCTTTCAGATGAGACGTTAAACTGAGGTCCCATCTGCCTGGATTGGTGGTAGTTCAGGTGGATGTTAAAGATCCCATGGCATTTATCGAAAAGTAGGGGAATGTCCCCAGTGTCCTGGCCAAATTTCCCTCATTCACTAAAATGCCACCAACAGCTTAATCTGGTTCAGTTTCAGTCGCTTACCATCTGTATCCCCTCCCGTGCCTCTGAAAAGGGACTTCTAGGCCCAGTGGGCTTACCGGTCAACAAATTCAACAAACAAACATGTGGGTCCCTGAATCATTACAGTAGTGCCTGCAAATGGCACAGATATGATCATTGTTTGCAGTATGGTCACACCAGTTTCAACCTGCCAAATCCTTTCGATGTTATTTATTTGAAGAGAAGGCAACCCCATTGAAATTGCTCCAGGGCTTCCTGCAACCATGAGGATGGTCTGATCATGATCAACTCATAGGGAAGGCCCGCAGTCCCATACAGCAAAAAAGGTGCTGAAATGGGTACCAAATCTTCCTGTGAACAAGTGTGAACTGCTAAAACACTTGTTTTCACCTTGGCTTTAAATTACCCACTGGATCCATTCTTTCCTGAGATGCGAGCCTGACCCAGCCTTGTTACCTCCTGCCTGCCACAGATGCAGTTGTGGCTGGCACTAGAGAGCCCACCCAGGGTACATAGATACATAGACAGTGTCAGCAGATAAGGGTCTATGGCCCACCCAGTCTGCCCATTTAAGTTTGTAAGTTCACTTTATGTTTTCCAAGAAGTCTGCTGCCCTTCCCCTGACCTCCAGAATGCCTTTATGTCTATCCCATGCATTCTTAAATCCTGTGATTGTTTCATTCCCCACCACTTCCTCTGGCAGGGTGTTCCACTTGTCCACCACCGCTCTGTGAAGAAATTCTTCCTCACGCTTCCTTGAATCGCTCCTCCTCCAACTTCATCCCATGCCCCTAGTCCTGGAACATCTTTTTCGCTTAAAAATAGTGCATTCCTGTACCCTGTTCCTCCCTGTAAGATACTTGTATGTCTCTATCATATCCTCTCCTCCTCTCCTCCAGGGAGTACATGTTCAGTGCCTTCAACCTGTCATTATAGGACTTGTGATGCAATCCATGCACCATCTTTGTTGCCTCCTCTGAACCTTCTCTACCCTGTCTATGTCCTTATGTAGGTAAGGTCTCCAGAACTGCACAGTGTACCCAGGTGCGGCCTCACTAGTGTCTTGTATAGTGGAATTGTGACCTCCTTTTCCTGCTGGTGATGCCCCTGCCTATGCATCCCAGCATCCTATTTGCTTTACCTGCTGCCTTGTCACACTGTTTCCCTGCCTTGAGGTCATCAGAGATGATAACCCCACGATCCCTTTCCTATATCCCAATATCCCAGGGCCAGGAGGATTGAGCAGCAGGTGATCTTATGGGGTCAGCATAGTGAGTGACTGTCTTGTGGTGAGTCAATGTCAGTTCAAGTTCATAGTGGAGCACCAGGAAGCAGCGGTGACTGGAGACAGTGAGTTAAAAATCTACACAGGATTTTTGGGATGCTGCTTACCTAACAGCCATCTCAGACCAAGTTGTGTAGACAGACATTGGCATGACTGAAGAGCAACTGGGGCTGGACTTGGTCCTGCACTTCCTCCTCCTAGGAAAGGAAACATCTTGTTTGATTTTTGATCATTTATGGGACTCAGGAGTCCCAGGGTAAAGGAAAGCAAGATTTTTAAAATATTCTAAAAGTGTTGTATTCTCCTGTCCAACCAAATAGATATTTTTGGGGGCGGGGGAGAGTGAAAATTTGCACTGTCTCTGGATTATTGAATGCGGCAAGAAAAACCAAATAGGGAATGGTGATTGTCCAAGTGGGTACAAGGTAGGCAGAGATTCAGACCAAAAATGGGGATGGGAGGTGTCTAGTCCCATCGTCCTAGAAGGAAGATAAAGAAAAGGGTGTTTGTCCTGTAAGCAGTAAGACTGGACATAGGTGGGAAGTAGTGCGAGAACCGCACTGCCTGGGGCATAAGGCATGAGGGTCAGGCTGCAGGCCATCTGCATTGTTGCCCGCTGGAAGTATGGTGACCACACTGCCACCCACATGCCCTGAAGTGTCTTATTGTACTTATGAAGGAGGTTTAAAAATACAAAAGTTGGGCCACCCTGAAGCCCCAGCAACAGCGGTCATGTGGGAGGGGAGACAAACCCATCAGCCATCTAAATGACAACCGGTTTGGCATGGTGAGGGTATATCCCTGTGACATGATACCAGCTGGGAAAGAACACACCATAGAAAATACAAAAGTTAAAAAATGTTGTCTATACCGCTTGTATAATGAAGTGTTTTTCAAGTAATGAGAAATAATCCTTCTGCAGCTAGTTGTCACTGGGGAATTTAACATCACTGTCTGGCATGCACGCCACACACACACACACACACACACACACACAAAAGTAACTGGCTAGTGGATAAAGATTCAAAACTTTACCGCATAAATGTTAAAAGTAATTTACAGATGCAAAAGAAAAGGCAACTAATGATAACGTTTACACTAAAGTGCATTGAAACAGCACTTGGCATTTGTTGACTAGCCTGGGTTAATTTTTTTTTGGGGTGTAGCCCAGATAGTGAAGGTAAATCCTGTGTTGTTAGTTCAAGGACCCACTACACTCAGTGCGGTGATTTATTTTTTCCATAGTAGCACTAGGGAAGGTGTACTGTATTGATGGCGTCAAGATTTGAAATACTGTCTCAAGGATGTTTATGGTATTGAGGGTGGGGACCAGCAGACATCAGGGACCGGATTTCTATTTAAAACATAAGTGATTGGGAGGGTGGGGCACTAGGCAATGGTGACCGGCATTTCTATTTAAAACATAAGTGATTGGTGAGGGACCACTAGGCACCAGTGACTGGGATTTCTATTTAAAACATAAGCTGTTAGGGGAGGAGGTGTGATCACTTTTGGACAGGATTTTAAAAATTCCATTTTGTTAATAAGGTGTGGTTGTAAAAGACTATGTTGAAAATTCAGGATAAAACAAACAGTCACAACATGCAAGCAAACATTCGGCATTGGCAAATGCTTGTTAGTTGCAACCATGATAGTGTGGAGTGCATTTCAGACAGCAGTTTGACAGACAAATTCCTTGGCTGTCTTTAGGAATGGTGTCTTTCGTTGGCTGTTTTCTTTACTGCCTTTCTCCGGTTTGTGTAAGTAGCTCACGTGTGAACTTTACTATTCCATCTTGCCCTTGCATTGTTTTCCTATTCCTCTTTGTTTAGCTTTAGGTAGTGCTTTACAACTGTTAATGTTTGTTTTGCGTGCAGTGCATACTGTGTTCTTATATTGCTGAAGGCTGAATGATTCAACACTGTACAGTGCTCTAGGCTGTGGAAGAGTGCCTCTGAAAAAAAATAAACTTTGACATACTGTAGTGCTGAATGCGAGTGTAAAATCTTGGGTCTATGCTGCTGGGGATAACACCTTTTCCTTGTCTGTACACATTTTAAAGCTAATAAAATATTTTAACTTCATTCTTTACCCTGATGACAGTTTGATGTTTGTTGTGCAGTATTAGCCACTGCTAAGCGATTTAGTTTACAAATTGCAGTGAGAAAAGAAAGAATGTCACCTAGTGGAACTGAACCCAAAATACTGTCCTGGTGCTCTAACCACAAACTACAGGCTCACATGGTGGACCTGAGGTTCCCAGACACAGTTCCTTTCTCTGATATTGCATATCCTGCAAATAGAATATATAATACCAGAGAAAGGAAGTATGTCCAGGAACATCAGGTCAACAATGTAGCTTGTCAGTTATAAAGTGCTGGACAGTATTCTGGGGACCTGAGTTCAATTCCGTAGGTCTCATCATTTATTTCTCATACAGTTTTTGACTTAAATTGTTTAGCAGGATATACAATGCCAGAGAAGGGAAGTGTGTCTGGAAACTCAGGTGTAACCTGCGGTGAGCCTGTAGCTCAATGGTTAGAGTACTGGGATGGTATTCAGGGACCTGGTTTAATTCTCAGAAGGTCACATGATTTCTTTCACACTACAATATTGTTTACCCTGGAAGGCACATTGAGCAAATTGCCCATTTTTAAATGTGTCCAACATTAAAAATAAAATAAAAATAAAAAAGCATAAAAGAGACACAAGATGCAATCAAAAACATTAAACATGGTTATAATAAGATTGGTCCATTAACAAAGATGGCAACAGTAAAATGAAATATTGATTTACAACATTTAACAGAATTTGGAAGATTATTGTAATTCTGAGCACCAACAAAATCAAGAGTCTCGACCCAGTGGCGTAACCATGCATACTTACCATACGCTACGGCTGTACAGTTTCCACCCTGACACACAAAAAATTTCAAGTTGGCCCTTTAAAATCCCGAGTCTCTGGGAGCCGCTTGGACCTTAGTCTTGGTCGGGTGTATATTAGTGTATGGTTGTTGTGGCAACCTTGGCACTGGTTGGTTCAGTGCATCTCTCCTTGATTGTATGTCACAATCTGTGGTGTCATCAATGTGGGCCACGCGGTGAGTTCAAATGGTGCAGTGGCTGGGCCACATGTCAGGCATGTTGTTCTTTTTTTTTAATCTGAGAGAGATAAGAACATAGAGCGAGCAGTGAAGCCATCTTGTATGGTGAGTTCATGTAGGTTTTGAACGTAATGAAATAAACACTTGGGCTAGTCAGTGTATCTCTGTGCAGTTAGCGTGAATGAACCGAGGCCCTCCTCAGTAGTGATGGTGAAGTTATGGTGCACTAAAGTTGCATCAGTTATTGCATTCTGCATGCGAGTAATGCACAGTTATATCGAATATGAAATCAGTTCCCACTCAGAGAGAATTCGTATGCTATTGGAATGGTGAGCATTGAAATGAGTATAATTGCTCTTGTTCCAGCAGGCTGCAAGGGAATGAGAGGAGTTTCTATCTACTTTTTGGCTTGTTGTGATGTGAAATATTGACGTTGAGAATGTTGGAAATATGAGATGAAACATAGGGACATAAACTAAAGTCAAGTTTGGACTCAAGGTCTTGAACTATGATTTGCATTGAGTTTATTTTAAATTTGGCATCGAACACGAACAGAAATGTGGCTTTTTGCTTTAATGAAGTCTGAGTTTGTGAAACAGGCAGCAACTTTACATGTGGGCACAATCTTTTCCAGCACCCCACCACTACAGCTCTATATCTCTCCGACCCTTTTGAGTAATAAAAGTATACATCACATGGGCATCCTCGGTACTTAATTTTAAAGAGAGAATGTTAGGATGTGTTGAAAACAGCTGTGGCTCAAACTGGGGCTCAGTAATGCAGGGATATGGTTTGGAGAAGTCATGGGCTTGGAGACAGTGACTGACTGAGTGACAGTATAGCCTTGATGATTTGGGAAACACTGCCAAAATGTGGGGTGGGCATATGCATATCACTATGTCATGGAGAACTATCACAAGTTCGAATACTAGGAAAAATGTATTTATGTCCTGAAGATTTTCTGTTGGGTGGGCAACACCAATCAGGATAAGATTTACATACAGTATGGGACAGAACCTTCTAAGAGTGTGAATGTGTGTGTGTGTGTGTGTGTGTGTGATTCTGATTGTGAAACTGAGGGACATTCTTCTTCATGTGGTTTTAATGTTTTGGGTGGGGGTGTAAATCACTGCTACTGTGTATGGAATGTTATTGTTCAAGTGTAATAATAGCTCCTTCCCCATCCTTTTGCAAATGGTCCTTGATGTCTATCCTCATCCTATCCCTTTCCAGGTACTTGGTGTAGACACCAAAGGAGTACTTGTAAAGAGACAGAAAGCGGCTGTGGACTAGAGTGATTTTGTTGCATCAAAAGTGTTTTTTCAGTTTCTGTGGGGAAGGATTCAGAGTTCAGTGCCCGTTTAGTTCATCGCACTTTTTGTGTGGCGTCTGGTTGAGGGACTATGATGCAACCTGCTGGGCTGGATTGGGCTGGGCTTGGATGTTGGATACAACTTGCTGGGTGGGCAGAGGTAAAGGCAACATTGTGTCCTGGTGGCTGGGGAAAGCCAGGTAATCTGGAAGTTGGACTAGGGGGCAGTAGGGTGCAACTTGCTGTGCTAGGGAGCTGGAGTGAAACTTGGGCTTGGGAAGGATAGGGACCATGCATTGGAGCAGGTGGCTGGGCTATGGAGAGGTGGTTTGGGCAACATACTGGACTGTGGGGACTCTGGGAAGGGCTAGAGTGTAACTTACTGGGTATGAGGAGGGGTAACAGGGTAGTAAATTTGTTTTAGATGACCCCAAAATTCACCAGAATGTACTAAAAACAAACATTTTCTGGGGCCTATGATTTTAATTTTTTGTGCGTACACTTTTTTAACGCTGGTTACTTCCCTGCTTTGACCAAGTGCAACAGCTTCTTCTTTTTTTAACTCATCTTTATTCAAGAAAAATAACCAGGGCACAGGATAAAGATTCATATGTAGTTATTGAACAAGTGTAAAACAGAGTTGTGTCAGGGTTAAAACCCTAGCAACTACTGACATAGGATAAATCCATTCCTGAGACAGAGAAACATCTCAGGTTACCTACAGGTACAAAAGTAATATAATAAGGTACATAGCAATACGTTAGTCCTGCCAAGAAGAATATTAATATACAAACTGGGAACATTAATGAACCAAGCACCAACCTTCAACAGTAAGGTGCACCACAGGGAAAACATCATACTTAGGCAGTTATTCATCAAGAACCCCCACCTCAACTTGCCAAGAAGAGGAGTATGCCAGCCACCCACCTGGGGGTGGAGTGTAAGAATAAAAACAGGGTGAGGTATAATGGGGGGCAGGACCCAAGGAGAAAGAGCACAAAAATGGAATTAGAATAGAGACCCACTCCTCTCGAATGGGGCACCACCCCACAGGGTAGGATGACCCCAGAGGCCATTTAGTCCCCGCAGGGAGGGGAACTTTGTCTGTTACCCTCCATCCCAAACCACCCAGGGATGCCATTGTTCCGAATGCCACCCTCCTGAAGTTTAGACGGCCATCAAGGCTTCCATGTTTTACACCTGGTTCATCCTGTTACGCCATTCAGTCATCTTGAGGAGATCTTTCTGGAAGTGTGAGTAATACATTTAAGTGCCTGGCGACCAGTATCAGCGCCAGCTGGTGCTGCTTGGGCGCAGCTGCACTATTATGGTAACCCATCCGTGAAAGTATCTGGAATACAGATCTGTAAAAGACACTGGATGGCTTCCTTGACTGCGATCTAAAACTCCTCTAATATGGGCAGCCCAAATATGTGCAGTGGGAGCCCTGCCCCCCACACCCTCGCTCACAGTCAGACATGTATGTAGTATGAAAATGTTGAGTCACGGTGGGTGTGCAGAAAAAAAGCACTCACCAAAAAATTCCCTCCATGTCGGAGAGGAAGTCACTTGCCAGCCTACCTTTCTGTGTTGTGACCAGTCTTCTACAGAAATGGTATAAGAGGCCTCTGCCTCCAAGCCTCTCTGATCTTACGTAGGGACTCTGTGTCCTGGGTCATAGGTTTTTATACAAATTTGAAATGCATCTAGGCTTTTTTACATCAGGGTGGCCACCCCATATATAAACTCTTCCCAGGGACACCTGGGTCTTACCAACAGGCCCGATTATGACTATTTATAAAATGCAGAACCTGACAGTATCTATGAAAATCTTGCTACAGCTGGTAGTTGGCTTTCAGGGCCTGAAAGGATAAACAGGACCCTGGTCCACTAATTGGGAGAACTGGGTCAGGCCCCGATGTTCCCAATACACCGTAGTCTCTGGTCCAGCCTAGGGGGCAAGAAGTTTGGGTGATATCGAATAAAGGAATGTGGTCCCAAGGAGACATGGAAAGCAATTTATGATGGGCCCCTGGCGCAACAGATGCAGGTTATGCTTAACCCAGGATTCCAAGAATGTGTCACACAGCCCTGAGGATGATCATTTATTTTTATTTATTTGTTCTAGAATTACAAATACCTTTGAGCCTTGGCTCTTTTACAAAGGTTCCACGTCACTGGTACAATTGAGACAATCATAAGCAAAGATAACAGTTTATAAAATTAAAAAAAAAAAAAGACACATAGTCTTGTAGATGAAAAAGAACAATGAGGTGAAACTTTGGGGAAGGGAAAGGAGGAGGGTGAAATCAGGAAGACTAAGTGGGTGGGAGAAAGGAAGGTAGGTTGGGGGACGGAGAGGAGAGGTGGAAGGCGGATAAGAATAGAGGTAGTGCAGCGGGTGGCATTTGTCATGGGCCAGCAGGGAGGTGAAGATAGAGGGGTGCTGGCAAAGTGCAGGAGTAGACGTGGATTCAAAAGAGCATCTTCAGCTATGGAACCAAAAGACATGTTTAGCCACAACAGTCACAGAGGTTGGAGGCAGTCAGTGTTAGGCGGAGACCAGTCTTAAAAGTGCTGAGCGATTGTGAGGATGAGATGTCGCTGGGAAGACCATTGTACCAACTAGTGGCCTGGTAAGCAAAGGATCTTGGCCTTGTGTTTGTGCGGCAATGCAGGACTTGCAGAAGCTGAGGTTTCCATCCCTGGTATGTCAGGTGTGGATTCTGGGTTGTATGAGGGCACAGACTCCAGGGGGGCAAGGCCCAGCAAGATTTTTAGTAGTAATACAAGTTTGTGTTTGTTCTATTGCCAAGATTCAACCATCCAGTTTGAGAATAGAGGTCACAGGTGTGAGTTAGGCATCGAGCCAGTGACAAGTCGACAGGCATTGTTGAGGGCAGTGGATACACGCTTGAGTTGGGTGTTTAGTAGAGCCGTAAATGATAATGCCATAATCAATGATGAATATGATGGAGCTCTGGACAGCGATAGCGAGGGCTTCAGGTGACAGGTGTTTCCTATGACAAAATAGCAAGCCTAGCCAGGAGTTAGCGGCTTTGGTGACATGGTCGATGTGGGCAGTGTAGGAGAGTGAGGGTCAAGGTGATCCTAAGGTATTTAAAGTTTTGACCTGTTCCAGTGCGGCACCTTGTCTGGTGATAACGGACAGTTGGAAGTGCTTATGTTTATTATGGGAGCTGCTGAAGATTATGGCCTTTGTTTGTTTGTTTTTTGATTAAGGATCAGTTTGTGCTTTGAGCAATTCTAACCGAGGAGAAGCCGAGATGGAGATTTTCGTGCAATTTCTTCGGTCCTGGTGTGTGGCAAGGATTACTGCATCATTGGCATACAGGGTGATATGTTCAGTGCAGGAGTCTGGTAGGGTGTTAAGGAACAGGCTGAAGAGGAGGGCAAGGGCAAGAGTGAATAGGGATGTTGTCGATGCAGCGTCTTCCGTGTCATACCAACCAGAATTATGCTGTTTGTCTCAAATGCCGGATGCTGTAATTTGGCCAGCCAGATAATAGGTCTAAAGGTCTGGTAATGAAAGACCTTCTTACTTTCTTTGCTGTATTAAAATTCTATAAGAGATTCGAGGTCTACGGCCCCCAAATAAATTTACTAAGGCCCTTTAGCACTGGGGACCAGTAGGAGAGTGGGATTGGGATAGGTAAGGTACTAACAGAAAGACATACTTGGACAAAATATGTGTTTTTATGGTTTCAATACACCCCACCACTGATAACAGGAGCAGGACCCATCTGGCTAGATCTGTCTGGATTTCCCCCATAGTTTCTGGTAATTAATTTCAACTAATTTCGACATGTCCACTGATACCTGTATGCCCAGGTATCTAATCTGGTTATGTTTGACCCATACAAAGAGGTGAATAGATTTGAATCCAGGTAGGCAGGACCAACTGAGTTTAAGGGTTTCGATTTCGTTAAATTAATTTTATACCCTAATAAGCTTCCAGACCGTCCAGTGGTTCGATAAGACAAGGAAGCAAAACCTCCCGTGACTCACTAAAAGATGGAGTCATCAACATATAAAGCCAATTTATGTTCAGTCCCCCTCCTCGCCATGACCCCAACCATCTGTACATCCAGAGGCTCCAGGCAAAGGGCAAACGGAGGGAAACAGGGAGCCTGGAACAAAGACTTTTGGGAGGCATATAGGTTAGAGATTATCTCTAATTATAAAAGGGTCTCAGAAATGCTACAGTCTGATTGGCTGTTAGGATTTCAACAGCCTTTACATTAATCCATGTTTTTTTATCAATTTCTTTTCAACACTCCCTACCTCCAGACTCTCTCCGCGAGGGCAACTCGGTCGCTTGTTTTTCCCATCCTGCCTGAAGCTTGGAACACACGGATCCAGTAAGGGGTATCCCCATTGCTGCACGGCATACCCTACCCCCGGTCTATGTCCTCCGGGAAGGACCACCTTCCCGACGCCCTGTCTACAGTATTGGAAGGAAGCCATGCAGAGGATCTAGAACTTGCGCCCCGACGCCCAGCGGTGGACATGGTGCCGATGCCACTGGCCCCGCCCGTCACTGGAGGGGAGGATTTTTCCTTGGTTTTCCTCCCTAGCGAGGGCAGTGCAATGCTGCCCAGCCCATTATGTGCGCGCCCTCGCAGAAGTCCAGAAGGCGGACGCCCAATGCTGTACCCCTATGTTAGAGCCCGCGGCTGTGGTACACCCAGCCCTCACTAGGCATCACCATCTGCGCGACAATCCCTTATCCCTCCCCAGGAGAGAGAGCGGTCCTCGGATGCTCAATCCTCTCCCCTGCCGACTCTCGACGACGCAGGCTCGTTCCCCGAACCAGGTCCGCCGGCATGGCGCAAGGTGTGGCATCCAGTGCCTCAACCTCAGCACCACCGGCCAGCTACATTAATCCATGTTGTACTGTCATGTACAGCCTGATCACCATGGAACATGGATTCTTCCTTTCAGCATTCTATCCTCTAGCACTGCTGAATGACTGGAATGCTGCATTCTGATTTTGAACCAGCATTTTTAAACTGTTGGTGGAAGAACTATTTTAGTAAAAATCTCCCTCTAAATGAAGAAAACATTCAAAAAGTATACTTTTATCACTTTTTTGTATAATTTTTTAATAGCAATAAGGCACTCCAGGAGTTAGATTAACAATCACCCCTGGACAATATGGCACCCAGCTGCGCCTCGTGCACATTACACCCCTAGGGGCAATTAACAGACTGTTAATCTAACCTCTGGTCATGCCTTAATGCTTAGAATTTAGGGCTGAATTCCATCCTCTCCATGGTTTTCTGTAAGAACTGCCAATTCACCCTATCAAATGCTTTTCAGCATCCATGGAGATGGCTAATTGAAATGCCCCCGTCCTTGTTGAGAAGAAATTGTATTCAATACCCTCCTAATATTATCTTTAAAGGTGCGCCAGCTATGAACCTGGTTTGGTCAGGATGCACGAGAGTCTGATCACCCCTGAAGACGGTTCTGCCAGGATTCCCATAAAACTGGCTTCTATTTATCTGATGGGAACTGTCCTGCAACGTGACCAGTGAGTGAGTGAGTGCTACAGTGTGTATGCTTGCAAGGAAAAACCTGCTTACCTACTTGACAACCAAAGCCCCTAAATCCTCAGGATGTGGAATATTAGAAAATAATTAACGAAACAGTTTTCAGAGGCAGAGGAAGGACATTTAGAACTCATTTTAGGTAATTCTAACTTCGATCGATGCATGTTCATTCTTTTTAGAGCTGTGTTTCCATGGCAGTCACCATGTGGACACACTATTTTTTTCTGTTTTATTTCCTACTTTTTTTTATATATATGTATTTTATTTATCTCCACTGCACCCCTACCTCTGTACTTATCCTGCAGTCCCTTATCTGCCTTGCCGTAACTGTTCATTGTTGCTCTTTTCCTTTTCCCAGAATTCCCTTTAGTATCATCGCCTTTACCAGTCACCCTACAAGGATTCAGTGGCACCAGACAAGCTGAGACTATCTATATTCTAGTTGGTGAGGAAAAGCAGGATGCAGAGTGTGATGTCGTAGGGGCCTAGTGCAGATATCATATGCTTGGCATGCTGTGGTTTTTTTCTTTTCACTCTTCTGGGCCACTGCAACCCCACTCCTTCAAGCTGTCATGCTGGCACCCCCTCTGCACCATGGACCCAACCCTCACAGCCACACCTGTCTCATATTCCCTGGAGCTCTGCCGATGGTACTCATGGTGGTCCAGCTTATCTCTGCCAGGTACCCCACAGGAGGTAGTGGCAGGAGAAATAGTAAGCATTACACCAGGGATGTCAGTTGGGGGCCAGGCACAGTGCACTGGACAGTCCCGTGGCAGGAGGGTCTATGGGCGTCATCTGCACTACAGGTGCCATTTTCCTTGGTTTGGGGCACCCACCTCTACCCTCAGTGTGTGCGGCTGTGGCGGTGCTGCGAGGGACATATGGCAGCATGTGGTCACCCTCTGTCAAGTATGCCTCCGTGAACCACCACTAGAGCTGCTACTCCCCATCATCCAAAGGATGCTGTCGACTTTCACTGCTGGCTCTGGGCTCCTGGCATCCAGGCTCGAGCACAAACCCGGATCGCTAGCATGCCAGAACAATGCCCCATCGCTGGCACCATGGAGCCAGCTGGCTTGCTGTGGTTTTCAACCCATTTAGCATTGCTGGACACTTTAAGTAACTGCCCGCATTGTCACCCGACCTGTAATGCAAGGACTGTTATTGTGTGGTGTCCCACAGCACCAAGGCCCTCCACTAACTGACCATAGGAGACACTCATACTGCAGGGCAAGTGAAACTCTTCTGCAGCAACTCTACTTGACCAGTGGAACATGAACCAGGGTCTCTCGCTTGGGCACATGAAACACTGTGCTGGAGCCAATGGGACAGGGAACATTTCCATTTTATGTTTTGCACCCCTCCCACCTTCACCCTAACTGTCCAGGGTGCTGTGGCTGCAGTTGTTCTCTGGCTGGAAGGATTGCCACACAGTTGTTGCCATTGATAGTGCCATTTCTTGATTGGTCTGCATGTTGGATGTAAACACCAGGCAGCCGTGGCCTTCCTTCCTAGAAGCTGGAGCTGAGCCAAACCTACCTTGGTGGCTCAACAGCAGCCCTGAAAGCCCCTGTTCCACTGAAACATAAAAACATACAAAGGTGTTGGCTGAAAAAGACTTATCACTAATCCCTTATACTTTAGCTATCCCATGCTCACTTCAAACCTGTTACACTCTGGATTTTACCACCTCCCTTATCCACTACTCCTTCCTGTGAAAAAAGACATCCACACATCCTTCCTTAATCTACCACCCACCAGGTTATAACTATGTCCCCCTGTGGCTGGTCCTCACTATGCTTAAATAAGTTGTGACACTCTGCCCTGTTTATCTTCCTACAATATTTAAAGGTTTCTATCATGTCCCTCTGTCTTGAACTCCGATGGATACTTGCTCAGACTGATAGACAGTCCTCATGTGATTTATCCTGCTGACCTTGAATCATCTTTGTTTAGCTCATTTGGACAGATTCTGTATGGTCCTTATAGTTTTTCAGGTGCAGGCTCTAGAACTGGGTACAGTAATCCAGGTGTGGCCTCACCAGTGGTCCATAGAGGAGAAGCAGCACCACGTTTCTTCCACCGAGAATCTCTTCTACACATCCCTGCATCCCATTTGCCTTTCTGAGTTCCTTGGTGCACCAGCTGTTGCCTTGAGGCTATCACTGATGAGGACTCCCAAGTCCTTTTTTTCAGTGGTCAGACTGATTTTTGCCTCCCAGCCAGTAACATGTCTTCAGGTTTCCCTTGCTTATCTGCATAACTTTGCACTTTTTGGCATTAAACTTCAGCTGCCATACCTTAGAACACACCTCCAACTTTTTTAGATGCCTCTTTATGTCCTTGATCCCATCCTCTGAGTGCACCCAGCCATAGAGTTTAGGATCATCAACAAAGAGGCACAGTTTTCCTTGATTCCTTCCCCTATGTTGCAAATGAACACGGTAACAATACTTGTCCCAGTACCAGTCCTGTGGTGCGATTTAGACCTTCCTGACCTCTAAATGTTCCCCATTTGCTACTTCTCTTGGGTCCTTCCCTAGCTAATTTTCTACCCACATTGTTAGCTTTGCCCCAACCTAAGATCACCCAATTTCTTGATAAGCCTTCTGTGGAGCACCGATTTAAAGGCCTTACTGAAATTTAGACATAGCACATCAGTTGGATGGTTCTCATCCACTGGCATTGTTACATAGCGAAAAACTCAATCAGCTTAGTGTGCACAACCTTCCCTCACAAAGCTGTGCTGCTGCCTGTCTTAGAGTCCATTTGTTTAAAGAAATCCACTAGTTTCTCCTAGATGATACTTTCCAGGAGCTTGCTTATTCCAGAGGGCAAACTAATCAGCCTACTATAGCTTCTTGAATCCTCCTTGCTACCAGTCTTGTGCAGAGGGACCACATCTTCCTCCTCCAGTCCTCTGGGACTACTCCAGTCCTGAGGGAGTGGTTGAATAAGAGCCCTGCATGTTCCTGCCCAAATTCCTTCAGCACTCTGGGTGCAACCCATTTGATCCCAGAGACTTAGCCATGCTTAGTACCCTTTGTCCCTTAAGTCCCCTATTGCCCAATACCGTTCCAATTTCAGTTCCCTGCCTCCCTCTCTTAGTTTGCCTTACACAGTTTGGGAGTGCCCCCACCTCTGCTGTGGATGCCAAGCAAAGTCCTCAATGAGGATGTCTGTCTTTCCCATCCTCCTCACACAAACATTTCCTGATTTTAGAATCAAGGTATCTACCTTTGTTTCCTTTTTTCTGATATATTCAGATAGGTTCTATGTCAAAATGGTGATCGCGAATAGCGATCATCGTAAGGACGAGTGGCTGTGCTACTTCAGCCTCCGCCAGAAGCATATCCCCATTGCAGATGAACATCTGGCACACAACTGGTTTGTGAAGCATAGCTTTTCAAATGAGTATTAATGAAGCATGTAGTCCAGTACGGTATCTGATGCCAATCAGAGTTTGTCCCTGAAAATAAAATGAGCCCTGATAGTGCTGCTAAACAAATTTAAAAACGAAACCAAAATCTGGCATTAAATTGTTGACAGAAAAGGACTGCTTTGCCCACCCAGTCTGCCTAGATTTTTCTCATGTGTTCTGTCCTCACAGACCCTACATGGTATTCAAGACCTCTGCCTTCCCTACCAATTTACCAATATTCCCTTATGCCTATCCCATGCATGTTTGAAGCCACCTATGTTTTAGCTCCCATCACCTCTGCTGGCAGACTGTTCTAGGCACCTACTATTTCAGTGAAGAGTACTTACTCACATCCCTCTTAACATTCCCATTTCCAGCTTCATTGCATGCCCTCTTGTCCTGGAGCACTCCTAATCTGATATAGACTCCTTTCTTTACCCTGTTCACCCCCATGAGGTACTTTTAGGTCAATATCATGTTTCATCTTGCTCTTTTCTCTTCTCTTCCAGGGTGTACATGTTGAAATCCCATGATCTCTTCTCGTGGGCTTTTGATGTAAGCCCTGCACTATTAGTTGTGCTTCTCTGGACTGCTTACTCTGTTCCATTTATTTCCTTTCTGAGATCGACTTCAGAACTGGACACAGTAAGCCAGGTGGGGTCTCACTGGTGACTGATACAATGCTAACACCACCTCGTCCTCTTATTGGTGATACCTCACCCTATGCACCCTAACTTCCCACCAACCCTGCCCACTGTTTTTGTCACACTGCCCCTCCATTTTGAGGTCATCAGATATGATAACCCATGGTCTCTTTCCTGTTTTTTTTTTTTTTTGAAATAACAGTTTTATTTTATTAAAGTCTTAATATACAGATGTAACCCCCTGCAAATGGGGGTTCCCAAAAGACTTCAGGAGCTTGCTTGAATGCTCCAAGCCTGAATGGTGTTTTGGCATTTAAGCCATTTATCAGTGAGTGTTTTAGAGCCTCTGGTACTGTCTCTTTAAGAGCTGTCTGCTTGCAGACATAATTAGTTGTATGGGGGGACTGTGTGCTTCTCGAGTACCACTCGAGCTGCTGCCAATTCACTTCATTTTTGCAGTCACTAGGGTGCAAAGGGAACCTATCTGAAAGATGTAACTGTTTGCCAGAAATTATTTAGAGTAATAATGAAATTACAGTTTGTCTAACCTGCTTTCTTTGCAGTCAGAACTGTGTCTGCTAGTTCCCATTCTAGTTTTGAACTGCTGAACTGGACCAATCAGTGTGGGGTAAGCTAGCTCTAAAATGGTGCCTTGGACGAATCAGAACTTGGACTCATAATCTGAGCCAGCCACAAGAGGATTGTATGGGCAGTGACTCTGGGAGATGTATAGACTTCAGTGCCTTTTGGACCAACAGCAGCAGTCTATTGTGAGTGACAGCCAATCCAGTCAAGAACTGGGAGGAACTCAAAGGAAGTGCCCGATTTTGTCGGTTGGAGTTTCAGTTGAGCTTTGGCAGTGAAGAAGGAAGGAGCCCTGTGCTTTTTCAGTGTGCAGTTTTAGTCAAAAACGCGTGTAAGGCCCAGAGTTCCGGTCTGCAGCTTGTGTAACAGTTTGTTAGGACTGAATCCGGCCCTGTGAAAAGAATCAAAGGATCTCTGAAGAGTAGAAACCAGGCTCACCCTGTAGAAGACTGGAGGAATTGCTGAAATTTGCCCTCGGTCTGTCAGGAACTGAATCTGCTGTGTGTTCTCCTGGGTATTGTGCAGTAAGTGCGATCGGGATACAGATGCAGCCTGCCTGGTATAGTGCTTTCTTTATATGGATGTGTGAAGAGGTTTGTGTACCTCAAGTGAGCCCTGCTGACATTGAAGGACCCTATCTTATTTGGAGGTCGTGGAGTACTAATTCAGGGTCGCCTCCTGTTGAATTGCCACATTAAATCCAAATGGAATTACTGTACTGCTGACTGTTTAATTCTCCTTTTCTCTGTGTGAAAGGGCCCTCACCAGCTGCCACGGTTTGACTCAGCCACTAGGGCTTGGGTACCCAGGGACAGTAACTGATAGGGATAGGCCTGTGCACAGAGCCATAGGTAGATTATTAGAGTGATAAGCTAATTAACCTGATTTCCCCTGTCCTTGTTATATCCCCTAAATAAATCAGAGCTGCTTGTTTCAGCAAAGTTATACTGCCTGGAGGTATTTGTCATGTTAAAGTACTGTACTGTGATTGTTGCACTGTATCTCATTTCACAGGAGGTCCCAGTGCGGAACCAGACCTGGGGTAAGTGTATACTGTGAAGGTAATTCTGATATATTGTGTGGGCCACTAGTGGGAAGAAAGGGGTTGCAGTGTCCCAGAGGGCTGTGACCAAGTTAGTTTAACTATTGCAAACCCTGACCTCTGGGTGGAGGCACCCGCCATTGGATCCAGGCCTCAACCTGTTAGTGGCAAATCAGGCAGGGTAGTAGCCCTGGATAGCGCCATCTAGGGTTACACAGACAATACAGATAGTCAGGTCAACTTTCATACATTGAAGAAGTACTCATAACATGTCTGGAACTATAACTCTAGTATTGTTAACAATCTGGTTAAGTATGGTAAGATATCCACTCAATAATAATTTATTAATTTGTTCCTTTCATGTCCTCTCCACACGTAATAAATGTCCAGATCAATTAATTTCAAGTAACCTTAGAAACAGACAGATCCCTCAAGTAGGGACCTGACAATAAAAGTAAGAAGAAAGCAAAGAAACAAAAAAGAAGAGATAAGAAGACACGGACGGACTAATGCTATCTAAGCTATACCCTATACCATGCATAATGTGTACAACCATATGACTTTTCCTTATATAGTGGATTACCATTGAGGATTACTCTCTACCTTGTGAATGCCAGGAAGAGGACGACAACGGACCCCTCCTATCATCTCACTGACATGTGTACTTAACCAAAATTTCTAACACATTAATTTGATCCTTTTGCGCTTGAAATTTAAAAAGGGCATCCATCTGGATTTGAATTTATCTTTTGCAATCTCACCTTAGCAGTAAGATATTCCATTTCCAGAACCGATAAGCAATTTCTGTACCACCTCTACTGTTGGAGAAACTTTAGTTAGCCAATGTTGAGTTGTTGTCTTGAGAGCAGGCCCCAGCACATCAAAAAGGTATCGTTGAGTTTTCAATTTAATCAGGTCAGGGTATTGTCCCAGGACCCAATATAAGGGATCACTGGGGATCCCCCACCTAGAATAGTACTTACCTCGATCCTCACCTGTACCCAATAATTACTAATGTGAGGGCAATCCCAGAAAATATGTTTGTACGTCCTTATGCTCCGCATTCCCTCCAACAATGGTCTGTAAAATATTGACCAAAATGTTTAGTGATTACCGAGTCCGGAAATATCTGGCGACTACTTTCCATCTGAACTCTCGCCAACTGTTAGAGGCGGTTGTGTGTACAGCCTCCCATATCATGTCCCAACCAGGGTCAGTTATAACTTTACCCAGTTCCCTGGTCCAACTTGCCTTAATTAATACCCTGAATCAGGTTCCAGGTCCAAGAGTTGGCCCACCATCCTAGAAATAAACCCTTTGACTCTGCTCCACTGACCTCTGCTCCCAGAGCCTCCACCAAAGGATTATTGCCTATATCTCTAGGTCTTCCCTTTCCGGAAACTTGCCCTGTAAATAATGCCGAATTTGCAAGTATCTAAAATAATCAGAAGTGGAGAGGAGAACTTGAGAAAGCATTTGAAATGTTTTAATCCCTTCCCTAATATAACTGTCCAATTTTAGATAGTCCTCTCTGGCTCCATCTCAAAAAACCCATATCCCATACCAAGGGTACAAAATCCAGGCAGGCCCTGATCGGAGAATCCATCCTAAGGAAAGCTTCATACCAAATGTTCTGTTGATCTCCGCAAGCCGAAATTATCTGATCAGACCATGGGTTACCTCCTTTAGTCTCTGCATCCCCTCATGGTCCATAAATATCAAATCCCTGACATCCCCTCTGGAAGATTCAGGCCTCTCCAATTCAACCCATAAAGGTGAGTCCTTATCCCCATGAGAGAAATTAATGGCTGAATCTGAGCAGCCCAGTAATATTTCCTAAGGTCTGGCAAACCCAGTGCCCTTTTTTCTTACTTCTGAGAAGAACATTCCATCTTACCCTGGGAGGTCTACTCACAAATGAATCGACAAAGCCATTTTAACTGACTTCCTAAAAGGGCTGGGAGCTTAAGCGGCAGTGACTGAAACAAAATAAGAAACGGGGCAGAATGTTCATTTTACGCAGTCAACTCTGCCCAATAAAGTAATGGGCAATTCCTCCATCTATGCAAATCCTCTTGGAGACACTGCAACAGTCTAGAATAATTGGCTACAGAAATTTAGATATATCTTTGGTTATTCTAACCCTCAGATATTTAATCCCTCCTTCGCCCACCCATATCTACCTATTACAGGAGTGCGCCATCCTCGGTCTCCCTATGGGTAATAAAGCTGATTTGGTATCATTTATTTTAAACCCAGAAACTTCACCAAATGCTTGTATTAAAGAGTCAATCAAAGGCATCTGACTCTCCGGTCCAAATGTACAATAAAGTATCATCAGCATATAATGATATTCTGATTTCAATTCCTTGTACTTGAATGCCAGTATAATCTTTCAATTGCCTTATGAGGGCCGCTTAGGTTCCATACACAGCGAACTCTTCCTGTTTTGTGACCATCGGTACCCCTTCCTCATTTTGTATTCAGTTTCAGGATTTCTATGCCCTAGGTCCATTATTTTGCACATTTTGGCATTGAACCCCAATGCCATGCCCTCAACCACTCCTTAAGTTTTCTAAGGTCCCTGCTCATTCTTCCACCCCCACATACATGCACAGAACACCAATGGTAAGGACAGCAATGCATGCGTTTGAGGGCCTATGCATGAAGGCGGCCTGGGCATTCCCAGGCTGCAGCAGCCAGCACCTGTTGGGTCACCTGTCCCTCACCCCATCCCACACACGTGTAGTAGCCTGGAGGAGCCATGGGGCATGTCTTGGGTGGAGCAGCAAACACCAGAAGACATCTATTCAGATACCCTACCTGCTGGTACACTGGATCCCTTGCCTCAGTGTGGAGCAGGGATTGTGGATAAAGCAGTCCATATTTCATTAAAGGAGCTGTGCAGTGTGCACTTTCCCACAGTTGTGGTCCTTAGCTCTCACTGCAGGTTGGGAGGGCTATAGTCTGCAAGGTAGAGGGTTGCCTGCCCTGCCATGATTGTCTGCAGCAGGTTGGGAGGTGCATGTAGCCACTGTGGCAGGGTCCCCTGTGTAGCCTCTGCCCTTCCCAGGCACGCTGCACCATGGAGCTGGGGTTGTGCATGGTGCATAGACAAGCCGCTCCACTGGACACTCTTCTGGTATAACAGCATGCGCAGTGCAGCATGTGGACTAAGGATCCAGTGCAGAAGGCATGCACATCTCTTTTGTGCATGCCACAGTGGTCCGCAGGACACCCATGTGTGGCTTTGCATTGTATGGATGTTCATGCTAGTGCATCTGCAATGCATTGGCATATTTGCAGGGCTTATAAAATTCTGTCATGGAGCTAGTGAGTCCTCCTGAATGGAGCCTCCCAACCTGTGGTCTCACTGGTGGCAGTACTAGCATGAAACCTATAGCGCTCCTGGGACATTAATCCCCTTTGCCATCAACCTCCAGCACTTTGGGCTTAAGCCATGAACCTGGGTCATTGACCCCATATGTGCAACAATGCTGCTGGGCCAACAACTATACAAAATGTGTTTGAATTGGTTATCACAGCCATACAAAACCACTGTGTTAAATCCTACCAGCCATTAAGTAGTTGCAGTTACTGAAGTAGTGTGGCTCTTACAGCTGATAAAATGGCTTGTGTGTTTAAATGCTGTTAAAATGTGTTCAGGAGTATAATCCACAGTCGTGTAGTTATGCTTGCTAAGCTAATAATTTTTATAGGACATTATACATTTTATGATATCTCTTCCCAGTGTCAGTGATGACTTAGACTTTGAAAGACATGTCCTATGATGAGCTACAGCTGCATACTTCTGTGTTCTGCTGCCCACAAATCAGTTGTAGCTTATGTACTATACCTTTGAAATTAATAAAAGTTTTAAAAATCCACTCTGCCATATATACACTAGTTAGAAACCACCAATAACCTGATTTAATATGAACAGCCTCTACATTCCACATACATGTCAAAACATGAAAATACAGATGATGGAAACCTAGTTTTCAGCATTTCAGGCTTCCATGACTGATTTGGGAGCTGCACAGCACATCACTTGTGTCCAATGGGAGCTCAAAGATTAAAACTACCCTTTTTTCAGATGTGCTACTAAGCAAACTAGAAAAGTAATTTGACCTCATAGAAATGTTTGACTTTGTTTACTTGGATGCAAGCACGCCTAAAACATGCAGCCAAAGTCCACGCCTGTAGCATGTCCTAAGCTCGTTTGTGTTTTGGATCCTAGTCAGTGCTTTATTAGTTTTGGCAGATACAAAACTCAATTGAGGATTCTTCAGAAACAACCCAGAAGACAAAGCTAGCTAATGGAGTACTCATGCCCGGTACTGGCATTAGTAACGCTGTAAGCTGAACCTCTCTTGCTTGGTCATAGACAGCCATGCAGATTTCCAGTGTGGGGTATTTGGCAATGCTGCTTATACTGTGAATCACATGTGTGAGTGATCAGCTTGGCAGCGTAGAAGAGCTGTCCGATCTTGTTCACAGAACCAGGATCAATTTGTATGATACGCGGGGTTTATTTTCATATAGAAGCTAGACATTTCTACTGCCAGCACACCCTTGTGCATAAAAAGGGACGCATGCCATACAACAATATTCTTACTCAACCCTAGCCGCCTGACTGTAGGGGCAGCCAGGCCTGCTCCAAAACTTGGGTTACTGGCATGGGTGCGCAATGCATATCTGTCGGGTCAAGTGGGCAGTCCCTGAACTACTTGTTTTTAGCTTCTGGCACTGATGTGTTGTTGGATTGCGTCCTCATTGAACTGAGATTTTTCCATGTGTTTTAGGGATGGAAACATGAAAATAAAACTTGCTTAACTTTTACTGTGCATAGATATTGGTTCCTATGGTATCCTTACATTAATAATGACATTGACTGAGGAGGATGCAACCATAAACTCTGCTGGTCATAATTTTACACCATAATCAACGGGCCTAAGACCATGCGGCACTGTTTTCAGTTGGTATCACTATGGATAACATGGCTCAGTGGTATTAAGGCAGAAATTATAAACTGGCTGGCAATACAGACTAGAGGCTACAGGAATGCGCTGCAAATAAGCTTGGCACATTCAGCAGACCTTGGGTGATTCCCACAACCTTCACTTGTATACATGTGTGACCCTGAGCAAGTCACATAACCTCCCCAGTGCTCCTGTGTCACCCCTGTAAACAGGCCTTGTGTCTAGTGGGCTCTTACCCAATTAGTCGACTGTGCCCTCATTCATCACCAAATGACCATTACAGTATAGAAAAATGATGTGAAAGCTGCTGCCCATAGATTATAATGGAGCACATCCTCACACTCTCCCTAGAATCACATCACAAACTTGGCTGAGCGCAGGGTGGCTCTTAACACCGGGAAGTAGGAAGCGACCAGTAACAGTAAATTCTGAGTGTTACAGCATTTTAACTAATGGAACATTTGGGGGCAGCTATTAGCAAAAGTATTTCCCTGAGGTAAGGCACCAATATATTAGGTGCACATGCTTTTTCATTTAACCTGGTGGATCTCTTTAATGATTGGCAAAGATTTTGTATATAACATGTAGAATTTGTTGTTAAAATGGTAGTTTTAGTCATTGGTGGCCAGTGGGCTAGTAATCCGATTGTCCTGGCTACTGAAAAATGCCCTGGTGTTCAAGTGGTATAATTTGTTATGCCTGGGTCACCTCCTATATTTTAAGTATTATTGTATTTAAAAATATTGTTCCTGTATAGAGAGCTGCTCTGTAAATGTAAATAATTAAAGTAAAATGAGTGGCAGCTGCAGGCCCCAGCACACGAAATTAAGAAGAGTGGGAGTGTGAGAGACCGAGAGTCGGTCCCACAGCAGAGCACACCACACTCAGTAAGGAATCCCAAGGCATGCTTGCAGGCGGTCTCTCCTCACTACCACACTGGTCAGAAGTCAGGCATAGGCTTGCAGTGCGAAGGTGCAAAGGAGGCACACTAGGCGCTCTCGCTGGCAGGATCAACCAGATATTTTCCCATTTCTTTAGTTGTGCAGGCAACAAGTGCCAGGAAAATAATGTTAGTGGCTGGCTCACGTGGAATAAAATAAATAAAGATGGGCAGTCTGACAGGATTCTGTGGAAGTCCCACACTCTCAGGAGGCTGAGCATTTGTTGAAAGCTCATAGAAGCCATTTGTGACAGAGGGTGCGATTTGGTACTGGAGAACACATGGCTTTACAAGGCTCTGTACCAGAAAGTTGCATATAGTCACAAAGCACTTGTTGCACATATCTACTTTTCTAATTTGTGCTGCCAGGCTGTTTTATTAGATTTGTACCAAACTTGGCATATAGATAAAAACGCTACAACAACAGAAAATATCCTTTAGTGTCAAACATTTCAAATGGAGGAATCATTACCTAGAGGGGAGTGGGTCCTGAATGAAGTAAATCCATGCAGTCAGTTACACAGGAGGTGGAGCTAAGAATAGGAAAAATGAATATTTAATTTCTGTGAAAAAACTGCTGTGGTCAGTGCAATTAAAGAGAAACTGCTGTTTTTAATAGGAAGTGAAGAGAAAAGTGCCTAGAAATAATAATTTATAAAGTTTAATGAAAAAGAATGTAAGTCTTAGCGTTAGCTTTCCTAGAGGTCATTTTGTGCAGAACAAAATCAGCAGAGAGCTAAAGAGAATACATTTCCAGCCATTATAATGAAAACATGTTTAACTTAAAGAAAGTGCTTATTTTGTGACAAAGAAATGTATTTAAAAAAAGACTCACGAGTTATTAAAAAGAAAAGGAGGCCTTGGAATGCTGAGAGGGGCAGTTGGATTTCAAAATGGAGTATTCTACTGTGGCTTATGCTGCTGCAGGAAGGATTTTAATTGGTGCTGAGCCTCTAGACAGATCAGTGTCCACTTAGTGACCACAAATTAGCATATGCAAATGAGTTTTAGGCATAAAAGTAGCTACACAGCCGGTGTGCAGGGAGTTCAGGTAGGGAGAGTGACCTAGAAGGAAGGTGCCCAAGCCAAGTGGGTGTCCTGTCAGAAGAAGCCTGTGCTGTGATAGAGCCTGATACTGACAGCCTTTAATTTAATTAAGTGTAGGATTAGGGGATCACCTGAATCCCAGTGTAGGGTCAGATAGGGCAGTGAGTGAGAACAGGGTGAGAATAGAAAGCCTGTTGCTACTAGTGCCTGATGATCCTGTTAAGCCAAGTTTTCCTCACAGGAGAAAAGCTGCAACCTGAAGAATCCATCGCTCTCCTGATTCCGCCAAGAAACTGCTGACTCAAGAGGGCCCTCCAGCAATCGCTCAGCAATTCCAACAAAAGAATTTCTTCAGAAAATCCAAAGGAGTGTGGAATTGTACAAAACCTTATTGATACAATTTGGGGACTATTTTAAAAATCAGTGACATTGAGTTTCAGAGAATTTACCTGAGTCCTTCTGAAATTTAAGAGACTTTTGTCATCTAAGGACTGAACAGTGCGAGGACTGAGGGAGATGAAGTCACAGCTCTTAATGTACCAGTGTCCAGTAGGTTTTATGCCACTGTCATTCCTGATTGTTTTACAGTGATTTTATGTGTAGAAATGCCTCGTGATTTCTAATTGTTTTAAATATAGAGTGAGAAGTACAGTAACTGTGTGCTTGATACAAGGGTGAGTATCTGGCAGAAGGGGTCAGTGGGCTGACTGAGGTACAGTAAAGCCTAGTAGTCACTGCACGCCTTATGGTTTCAGTGTGAACAAGCTCATGGATTAAGGTCAGAGTGGGGGCCTTATCGTGGGACTAGCTTGTTTGGCAGCTGGAGGGCTGGTGGGTGGTGAGTGCCTGCAGTCTCCAGGGAGAGAAAGATGTTGATTAGTGGGGTGGTGTTGCCCTGCTGGAAAGAAGTAAGTGATAATCGACTGCTAATTTATGTGTATTTATTTGTCATTTATTCACAAGGTGTGTTGTGCCATTCGTGATTGTTATTTCAGAGATTTATTTCATATTTTCAGTAAAATTTACCTTTATTCCAATAGTCCAAGTGTCAGAGTCCTTGCTTGCAGTACCAGCGCCTCACATTCCTGCAGGTCTCCAGGTCAGTCCGGTGCAGCATTCCCTACCTTGGCAGCTCTTAGCTACTCCAGTTGGGTAAGTAAGGTACTGTACTCAGGTAGTACTCAACTGGGAAAGGGTTGTCACAGGGAAGGAACAGAGAATCCTTGATGTCACCCATCTCTGTGTGGAATGGTCTCACCTGTGGTCAGAGGTTAATGCAGGGTCCCCCGTCATCACAGGGTATCACAAGCAGAAAGTGATAGGTGGTGTTTGCCCCTGTACAGAGCACTGTTAAGACCCCTCCTGATTATGTGTCCATTTCTGGAGACCACTTCTCAGGAAGGACATAGACAGTGTGAAGGCAGTTTAGAGGAGGGCAGTCAAAATGGTGCAGGGTTTGCATCAAAAGCCCTACGAGAGTGTCTAAAGGGGCTTCATATATAGTATATGTATATGTATATATATATATATATATACACCCTGGAAGAGAGGATGGGGGAGAGGGATATGATACAGACCTTTAAATACCTCTTGGGGTAATTAAGGTATGGGGGATTATTTTCAGAAAAAGGTGCATTACAACAAGGAACATGCTATGTAGCTGGAAGGGGTAGATTCAGGAGAGTTGAGGAGGTACTTCTTCACAGAAAGAGTAGTGAATTCTTGGAACAGCTTTCCAGCAGAGGTTGTGGGTGTGGGGTGTCAACAGTGGTAGGGTTCAAAATGCCTGGGATAGGCACAAGAGAATAGTAGAGATAAGGGGTGGGGAAGAAAAGTGTCAGATCAAGTAGGGTCTGCAGCAAAAATGAAGGTTGAAAATAGTCAGACTGTGTGGGCCAGGTGGCCCTTATATGCCATCAGATTCTGTGTTTCTCGCTGTGTCTGCAGCAGAACAAGTGATTTTTCCAGTCCCAAAACACTGCAGAATGGTGAACGTAATGCACCTTTGTTCAGGTCAGAAGTGTAACATGATCCTTGGCCTCAGATCAGTAAGTAAGTTTCTCCAACAACACTCAGCAGCCTGAACAGTACCTGATCTGAGGTGCAGATGAATGAACAACTTTCTGGACTGTGGCTGGACCTTTATATTTAACAAGCACAAAATGTGTCCCCATAGCCACCCTTTTAACCAGTTCATCAGATTCACTGGCAGTATATGTATTTGATGCCACATGACTATGTTAATGTTACAGAATTGCAGCCTCACCATTAGGCTTGTTTTAATATTTTCCTAATGAGCTCACAGCCGCGGTAATATTTTTCATTATGCGCTCGGCAAGGACCCTGTAGACAGTATTGCATGGTCCTGGAGCCGGAGGAGGCTTTTGTTTACATTTTGCCTTTTTGAAGGTGGGTAAGAGACGAGAAGACGACGTGATTCAATATGTATCGGCAGTAACCAAGAGAAAGACATGGGGAAAGTCATCAGTCAGGGTCTCAGGAGCAGCCCAGTGACAGCCATGTGAGGTAGGTGGGAGGCAGAATGCTGGCAGAGGTATGGAGCTGAGAGTCATGGGAAGGGAGGACATTGACAAGAGGCTAGGTTATGAGCAATACAGCCAGTCAAGTGGGAAGAGGGATGTCAGTAGTGACAAGGAGTCCACTGGGGTGGGGCGGGATGTCAGCAAGAAGCTGAGAGAAGAGAGAGCAAGCCAGGTGCCTGAGTGTGGTGAGGGATTGAGGGATTGATGGCTTGGGACATCCACAAGAAGGGAATGGTAAGGAGCCTTGAAAAGCCACAGAAGTGGGGAGCAGAGGCAACAAAAAAATAAGCCAGCTGTATGAGGGAGAAAAGGTAGTGGCTAAAAAGGAAATGACGGTTTACCTTACTAAATAGCTATAACCAGGCCCTGGTGTTCTGCAGCAGAATTTTCTGATTTCATGGCAGGGCTTCTTGACTTCTGCTGCAGCATTTTCTGATTTCTGTGGCATGATTTATTCATTTCTCTGGCAGAATGCAGTCCTGTCATTGGTTAATATGATGTGATGTCATCGATGACATCATATGCTGAGCATAGAGGAGGGGCTCAGGATAAACGAGGTGGGAAAGAAAGCCTGACATTATGGAAAACAGTATATTTATATGAAAATTCACCAAAACAATTAATTCTGTGGCACTATATATATTCTGCAGCAAATTCCACAACATCAGAGAATCGCAGAATTCCAGGGCCTTGGCTATAACCTCTCCCAAAGGGGCTTGCCTTTGGCTCCCTATAGAGCACTGCTGCTGCCTCCCCCAAATCACTCCTTCAGCCTTGGTCCCAGTCTAGATGAAGCTGCAGATCCTGGAAGCAGAAGGAATGACCACAACCTTGATTAGCATAGGGAGCATCTCTTTCAGTGCAGTAGACGAGCTGCATGCAGGTCTTCCTCTCCTGACTCCATGGACTGTGGCAGGGGATGGGAGAGTAAACAAACCTCAGAGCTCCTTCACTTCAGCGCAGCCACGCCATGGACACACGTGGCCCACTCAATGCTGGACACTGCTTACCTGACCACAGTACTGGCAGTCAGGCTTGGGGAGCACAATGTGGAGACATGGTCTCTCAGTGCATGTGGCTATTAAAACCTCAGCTGCACGACCAGAACTGCTCACCTATGGGACATAATTATGGGAGCACCTGACCGCACTCTCCTGCCACCACATCATCTCCAGTCCCACAAATAAGCATTATATATTAGAAGTCAACCAATGGGAATTAATCCCCAGATGGAGAACACATGTGTGACAGTTTTGATTTACCTAGATGAGAGGATTGAGATCTATGAGTGATTTCAGTGTTTGGTGATCGAGTTGAATAAAGATGTTTAAAAGATTTTTGTTGCATTCTGGGTTAACACCAATGCATCTACCCTGGGCTTTGTGTGCTTTCAGCACTTGTTCTCATGGTGGAGGAAGGCAAGTCACCCTGTGGAGTGACATTGGGGTCACAGCATGGTCCATACCCTGCCACCAGGGCTGCATTGGGTCCGTGGCACCTGTTGCACCGCCTGCATCTGCTACCTAGAAAGAGAGATGTCTCAACGGAGCCAGTTACTGCAGTCTCTGCTAGAGGTTGTCAGTACTGGGTTAGCACCCCGCCATTTCTTCTGTTAGCTAGACCAGTTAAAATAATTGTTGAACATTCCTGCATGGCTTTCATTGAGGCCCATTGTTAGGACTGCAGTCGGGTGCAACTAGCTTTGGTTAAATCATATTTGAAATGCTCTGCTGTTTATGTATTTTGTATATACAGTTGTGTAAATATTGTTCTTTGCTTTTCTGTATTTTATTATACAATTTTAGTGTGTTATCTGAGACTATCATCATTTATTGTTTACTTCCACTTGTCGAACTATCTTTACCTGTTATGCCTTTAGTTTATACAGATGTGCTTTTATCATGTTGTACTCCTGGTCGACCCTGAAAAAGAGACTGTAATTGTCTCAGTGGACTTACCTGGTTACCAAAACTCAAATAAATACATTTTGTTTGAGGTCCCCAACTACTAGCCTTCATTCTGTACCACACTGTGGTCCAGCAACAGACCTGCAACTTCCCACTGTGTGCACACATTCAAAGACTGTTTTGGGAGTTCTCAAGGGACTTTGTGGTAGTGGTGCACCTGTAGGGGAAAGACTAAAGACTGAGTGAGGACTCAGCTGAGGATGGCGGAGTGTGTGTGTGTGTGTGTGTGTGTGTGTGTGTGTGTGTGTGTGTGAATATTGTTCTGCTTGAACTAACCCTTTCTTTCTCCATCTAGAGCTTGTTCTTTATCTCCCTAGAAATATCCTCGTTATAAATTGCAATGATTGTGTTTCTGCATAGCATTGTAGTTTACTTGTGTGCATGCAGGAGTATAAGGTGCAGGTGGGTATGAAGTTTACCTAGCTGTGAGGGAGGGGTGCTTGTATTTCATGTGGAACATCACTATGCCAGCCACCTGACAAGAGGAACCTCATAGGTGGAGCACTCCACTGCTGGTGGTCTTTAATTAAAGCTACTCAGAGGTGCTTCTCCTTATTTTGTATAGCTCACTTATTTGTAAAGTACTGTGTGCATATCTCAGACTGTCTGAGAAAGGTTATACCTGTTTTAAAAACCTTGTTAAAAGAAAGTTGTAGAGCATGCTACTGTTACACTTGAAGCAAATAGCTGTCTTGAGTTTACCATCAGCAAAGTTGGGGACGGTAAATGTGAATGATATAGCAATATACAGTACTTTCTTTAATGCATCATGCAGTTATGCAGCTCAGAAACATAGTTGGCACTCTTGTGCCTGTCTTCTGTTTCGCTGCTAAGCTGCAGGCATGCATCCACATTTGATTTGTTTTTGTGCCATCTGAATGTGTTTTGAAAGAATTTGTTCAGGGTGCAGCAGGGCTGGACAGGAAACACAGGCAGAGTTGCTAACACGGCTTCTTCTGGTTAATTGTTGATAGGAGCAGAGCTTTGTTTTTGCTAGAGGCTATGCCATATCTGTATTGAACAACAAAGTCTGAAAAACCATAGCAGTAGAAAAAATGCATGTAATGGAGTTAAAATAAACTATACTTAAATTTGATTAAAATTAGCTCTATCATTTTCTCTCAAACATTATTTAAACTTTTTTAGATTAGTTATGTATTCTATTGTGTGAATGCTTTTGTGTACAAACCATATTGTTTGTTATGTTTCTATTACTTATATTTATTTTTCAGTGATGTGTGTGTGTGTGTGTGTGTGTGTGTGTGTGCATTCATGTAAGCATTTTCACACACAAATCCTTGTATTCACAGGGTAACAATTTAGAGCAGAATGAATACTGACACCTGCTTAAAAGCTCATGCAATTGTTTGCTTAATGCAAATCTTTCCTTTAAAAAGGTGGACTTGACAACTTTTCATTCTTAGTGTAGAAATTTGTCTTTATTCAAAGTCAAGGTGAATTAAAAGGCAGTTTCTCACACAGTTTTGATTATGCAGCAGAGTTCAAAGTCCATTGTCTATATAGGGAAAGTATAGGCACAATTCAAAATGCCACCCTTGCAGTTCCTAGACTCGAACCTCATCCTCTGTCCTCTTCTGGAGTGATCACCTGACCTGCTTCATGATTGTCTCACTTTCTCAAAGGCTCACAGGGTAACTAACCAGTACTGACTTGGGAGGAAGTTAATGCAGCTTCACTACACATTCTACACAAACTATAAACTACTCTGAGAGTCGAGGCTGTTTGTGATGTTGTGGTGTTTCTGCTGACATTAATTGCATTTACACAGGCCTAATCTGCATTATTTTCCTTCAAACCATTGAAATGATCTCCAAATTAACAAATGTAGAATCCTATCTACCTCAGGGGTGGATTATACCATTGTTAGTGGGAGAGCCACTAATTGGCAGAACAAATTCAAACCACATTAAATAATGTCAGTGCAAAATGGCCTTATGAGGTTGTATTAGCTAATGCAGTTCAGACTCACACTCTTCCCCAGATTGGCCTCCCATGTGAAACCAATAGAGTAGCCAGTGCGATTCAAAGTGCAGAATTGTACTTTTATCTCCCATTAACTATAGTATGAAAATTGTATTAATTTCTAAGGAAAGGAAATAATCTGGACTTTGCTTTCAGCTGCTGTCAGTGTAAAAAAACAGGCTATAGTGCGTCCATACGACAATACATGTCGCATACACACACACACTCATATTCATGGCAAAACTGTGCTAATGAACCATTTTGGGTTCAACTTAATGCCACAAAGTAGGGACCCCTCAAGCAGCAAAAGGGTAAGCAATATAAGCAACCACAGAGAGACATCATCTGATAAGACAGAAAACATACAGGTGTTTCCAGATGACACAAAAGATATCCATCATCAGGGTCCAGTACTTCTGTCACCATGCATACACATGCACACTGCAAGACATACACAACCTCTTCTGGCTGCAGGAGAACAGGCCCTGTAGGGTCCACGCTTCTGGAGATGCAGATACAAATAGACGTTACTCAAATTAAAACACTTCTGCAGCCACAGATATGCATGCATAGTGCAAGACATACCCCACACACTTCTGGCTGCAGCAGCATATACAAATCCCCTGTACTGAACTTACATTACAACACTATGGGTGTTGGTAACCAGGCTTGATGGGCCCAGCTCTGCATCCTTAGATACATATGCACAGAGTGAGACATACACACCTTTTCTGCCGCAGATACAAATCTACAATACCTAAATTACATCACTTCTTCTGGCTGCAGAAATACAGGCCCCTGTGGAGTCAGCATTTCTGCACCCACAGATACATACGTATTAAGACCTACACACCCACTTCTGACTGCAGCCTCAGACACAAATCCATGATACCCAAATTGCAATGATGCTTCTGTCTGCAGAAGCTCAAGCTTGTTAGGGGCCAGTGCTTCTGCAGGCTCAGATATATGTGCATATGCACACTGCAAAACATACACACCTACTTCGCAGTATCACTGTTTCATTTCTAAACAGCACTGATGGAGTATGTTTTTTATGTGCAGCATGCTGTATGTGTATGACGGTATCACATCAGTGCTATTGCGTTTGTGTCATCTGGGAAACCGTTGTATGTTGCTTGTCTTACCTGATGATGAGAAGTTAATAAACTGAAACTACAGCAGTACTTACTTGGCTGCTGGAGCCAGGCTTCTGCAGCCCCAGATGCACATGCTCACTGCAAGACATACACACCCACTTCTGGCTATAGAAGTGCAGGCCCCAGATGCAGATAGAAATCCATGATATCCAGAGTACAATATAACTTCTGGGTCAGAAGCGCAGCCCTGCTTGTGTGGGATATGGTGTGCAATTTGCGAAAGGTCCGAAATAGCATATAACAGCCTTACATAAGTTAGCTGAATCTATATATGGGCTGTACAAAATTCATGTACTACATTTTGGATATAAACTCCTACCACAGCTTTACATGCCACTTCAGAATTTGTGTAGGCCCTGTAATTTAGCATTACATGTGTGCCAACGCAGTCATACTGCACTTCCCATTTTCAATATTTATGTCTCAAAGTCTCAAAACTTATATTTTAAGCCTCTGGAAACCCACAGGAGTGATAGACTTGCAATCCAACCTTTAAATGATGTTTATAGTGTTACAAGAAAAGCACATTTAAAGGTGGAATTGACATTTCTACCCACTGTGTTCATCTAAGGGCCTTATTAAATAAGATTATTGAAAATTTGTTGAAAAAATCTAAAAAACGGCTGTTATGAGTAAAAGTTGTTTTTTGTTACAAAGCACAAATTTAGTTGTCATGAGCTGGTATTCTGTGGTCAGTTTTGTGGCAACCAAAGAATGCTTTATTCAAGCATAAAAATGGTTATCCAGCATTATAAACACATTTTTATGTGAACAAAGAATTCTTTGTTCACACTTTCTTGCACTAAATAATTCTTTCTTTGAATTTAATAACTGTTATACGGCACTGAAAAACAATTTTAAAGAGCATGTGCTTAGTAAGGATGTGTGTCTTATAGAATGAAGGCTTGGGACATAAGATGCCTCTGTAAATATCTTGTTTGCTTTTATTTGTTTCTTTAATTACATTTCCATCATTTATTTTTTGCCTCCTTTCACCAGCCTGCCACCTCCAACCCATCGGGAGACAATTGACATCCCACTGCCTACAGTCCTACCCAGATGGACCCCAGATCCCCATGGAGCCGTGGGTTATACCCCCAGGTGGGATGAGGCAGGGGTTGGACACTCATAACTTACATTTTGTCGGTCCTGGATCTCGCTGGGTGGGTGGAGGCACATCAGGCACATCACAGTTCCCCATCTTCCCGGTGGTGGCAGGCTCATTTTTCCATTTTTGCCTTCCCGTACAGTGTGCAACTCCCTGACATCATGGCGCAAGGCGCCAACGCCCACGCTTGTACCACAGCCAGCCATCCTCAAGGGGCTTGTAGTACTCTGAGCCTCCACTTGGAGTCAGGCAAGTGTGCAGACATCGACCTGTTCCCTCCACAGAGAAGGTGAGCTGTCATAGGACGCCAAACCTATCTCCCCTGCCAACCCACCAGCGACCCGAGTCTGCTCCCAAACCTAGGTCGCCGATGTGGTGCAAGGTGTGGCATCTGTAGCGGAGGATGCGGATTTCAAACACAGAAACAGGCAGACAACATTTTTTTTTGTATAAAAATGCTCAAAAGTTTTTATTTTCTTTAAAATTGAAAATATATGTAGAAAAATAAAGAAGAATATTTAATACATCCAAATAAACAAAACCACTGCTTTTCCCAGCAGGATCACCAGGCATTTTCTTCAGCCTATTTAGCAAGTTTGTGTGAGCCCACACTTTCCAGAGGTCCTTCGTCCACCACAGCCAGCTCTACACTGACTCCTATCTAACATTTCTGTCCCTAGTGGAAGCTTTTATATCCTTTGTGATTACATCATACTTTTGAGGGAATTCCCATTTGCTGTGGCATTATATAATGGGAGTTTCCATAGGCCTTGATGTAACATAATTGGGAGTTTCCATATTTCATATATTTTAAGGCTTGCTGGCACTTTATTTTATATTTTTGGAAAAAGGTGAACAAGGGACCAGGGACACCTATCCCATCACTGGGCACCTTCTCCTGACAGAGATCACTCTGTCACATACCTCCCCACTTCAGAGGGCAACCATCCTAAGGTTGTCCGATACACATAACCATCACAACCAGGGGTATAGTGAGCTCCGGCCTCCCTCACCGTGCAGCTCCACCCTGGGTCCCTTAAACAGAGTACATAATCATACAGCCCTCACCGATAACATACTTACAATACCCTGGGGCTCTTATTACTTTCATAACATTCACTGTTATTTTTATTTCACTAGCAAGACTAGTTACTAATCACATAGCATAGGTTTCTCAACTTTCATTTGGAATATCTGACACCTACCAGTAGCGTGTCCCAATAGATATTCCCCTGAAAGTCAATTTCCACTGTAACCTCCTTGTATCCACAATCGAAAATACAGAAAAGAGTAAGGAATAGATCAAAAAGACACTCTGATGAGTGGCCAACATATCAGATGAAAATAGAAAAGGTGATAGAGAAGAAGATATATGAAGCAGAAACTGTTAGAACAGTATTTTCCAGTTTTCAGACATTGTGGATAAACAGTATTCCCCTTCCTCACTCTGAAAGGGATGGAGCTATGGCCTTCCTCATCCATTAGCTCCACCCCAGGATCCCTCAAACAGTGTAATCAATGTAGTGATGTACCACCACTACTAATATTAATTTGCCCTGGGGTTAAAAAACAACATGGGAGATCAATTCACCTTCCCATTTTACCAGTCTACATGTACTTCCATCAGCACACAAGGGGTATGTACTACAACCTTCTGAGGTTTTTATCTCAGAAATTGCTGGTAGTGAAAGTAGAACACAGTCAAGTGCTAACTACCATCTAGTACTCCTTAACTCACGTGGGTGTGTCCCCTTTTCCGTGGGTGCCATTTCTTTAGGTCCTTCCACCTTTGGGTTCCACCCGATACACAGCACTGGCTCCTACATAGGCAGCCATCTATCTATACATTCCCGCCAGTAATATCTTGAAGTAATTTCACTCAGGATTTCCCATGGTTTGAGGGCATAATGTGCTTGAGCAAACAGACTCCAACACCTCCCTCCTATAAGTCATGGGTACCACCACCCTGGCATCTACTTGCCCACTGCAGGGATTGGATTTCATGTGATGCATAACACCCCTTTGTTCATACCACCACAACTTAGTTCCCTACCTCCATTTAACATTTTACCCTCATGCACAGAAACATAAGCCTATAAGCTGGTTAACTCAGCATCTCCAGCCTGCAACATTTCCCAGTCAGTAGGTGGGTTACTGGTACATACATCAGCTACACAAGTCCCTTTAAGAACTACAGTCTCTTGCAACTTGCTTGCAGTCTTCACCCCAGCACCATCATGTCCAAATACAGTCTTACTTGGGGACTTCTCATGGTCATTCCTTCCGAATACCATCCTCCACCAGGTAACGGCCCGGAAAATGGGCAACAGTGGGACATCCATAAGTACTGGCTATATATGCCCTGGCAGGAATCCTCTTCCTCCATATACCAGCCAGGAAAATTGGCAATACCAGTAACCAGGACTCCATCCGTGGGCCCTCCTCTTCTCGATGCTCTTGGTCATCTGCAGCAACATCCGTTCCTCTGAATGGATCTCTCCAAAAGCACCTGGTAATGGTGCTCAGCCTGCCTCTGACATCAGTCAGCTTCTAGCCACTTCCAGCTGAGCCAGTTCACCAGTCGGACAAGTTCCACCATCTGGTCTCCGAATCTCTCAGGCTGCTGTGGTACCTCATCCAGGTCACCACGTCCGGTACTTCACATCCGTGAATCTGATGCCATGCACTGCTGCCTGTTCGCCTCAAACAGTACCAGGGCTGGTACTACCTGACTGACTTCTCCCTTGTATCCCTTAGATGCTCAGCCAGATCCCACTGCTAACACCAAGTGTAGTGTAGGATGTGATATTTCAAACACAGGAACCAGCAGACAAGATTTTGGTGCATAAAAATGGTCAAAGCATTTATTTTATTTTCTTTAAAACTGAAAGAAAAATATATGCAGAAAAATAAAGAAGATTATTCAATGCATCCAAATAAACAAAACCACTGCTTTTCCCAGCAGGGTTACCTGAGCGTTCCTTCAACCTATTTAGCAAGTTTATGTGAGCCCACACTCTCCAGAGGTCCTTCATCCTCCACAGTCAGCTCTAGACTGACTCTCTACCTAACATTTCTGTCCCTAGTGCAAGCTTTTATATCCTTTGTGATTACATCATACTTTTGGGGAGAGTTCCCATTTGCAGTAGCATTATATAATGGGGAGTTTCCATGGGTCGTGATGCAATTTAATTGGGAGTTTCCATATTTCATTTATTTTAAGGCTTGCTGGTACTTTATTTCATATTTTTGGGAAAAAGGTGAACAAGGGAGCTAGCCCAGTGGCGCTGAGGGTTGAGGCGCTGGACGCCACACCAGCAACCGGGTTCAGGGAATGAGCCCAGGTCATTGGGGTCGGCAGGGAGGACTGGGATTGAGTGTCTGACAGCCTCCTAGTCCTGGGGAACAGGGTGGGATCTCACGTGCCTAGCAGTCCCTGGGGATGCCCGTGGTACTGCAGACATGTGCATGTTTAGGGAGGGAGCACAGAGGACGTCTGCATGTTTGTGCATGGACGTTATTGCACATCTGTGCTCCCATTGGGCAGAAAAGGAAATGGGCTGGGCGCAACCGAGCAGCTTGATGGCTGCGCCTGCAGTCCGGGAGGACTGTTGTGGAATCGCGCTGGGGTGCGGCACCAGTCCGGCTGGTAAAGGATGGGGAGCCTCCAACAGATCGACCATGGCAGTGCTGGGACCCCCAATCATGCAAGTGAGCCTGCTGCTGTCCTCGGCAGGGCCAGTGGCTGGATGCCTCTGCCTGTAGGCGCCACAGCAAGGTGCATAAATAAGGTTGCGACCAAACAAAAGGTGAACAAGGGACCAGGGACACCTATCCCATCACTGGCACCTTCTCCTGACAGAGGTCACTCTGTCACAGCATCCAACGCTCAACCCTCAGCGCCACGGGCCGGCCCTTTTCATCATTTCATTTGTATTTTGCTAACTGCATGTAAAAAGAAACCATTGGAATTGTTGTATTACGATGTCAGAAAAGTTTTATTAGCAAGGGTGGCAGTGAATTTCAATGAAACTGCAAACCTATTTTCAGATTTTATATAAAATAACACTTTATGCCATTAAAATATTATATATTTAATAGACACGGTGATTTTTGATAAACTGTGATCTTTGTTATAATTTAGCAGGTGACCTTTTCTTCATAACAAGATTTTACTTGGGAAGAAGAAAAGAGAGGCCAGTTACTGTTTTAAAATGGCAAAATCATACAGGTGTGCCACAATTATACAGACATATGAATTGTAAAGTATGTTATTAAAAGAAGTATCTATTTGTTTTGAAAAAGATAGAAAAATATATTTAGTTTCTTACTGAAATACATTGGGCTCATAAGTAGTTGGCAGTTTCTGACAGCACAGTACAGTGCTAGAATTCTACTGAATTATTTTTGCAAGCAGTAGGAAAACAAAGGTGAAAACACACTTGTTTCACTGACTAACAAATATTTTATTATAAAAGATAAAAAGTAATTACTAACACATCAGAATACAATAAATAAAATAGTTGTCTATTTATTAGAAAACACATGGGGCCAAATATTCAGAAATCTGCCCGGTGAGCAAAGTGATTGTGCACTGTTTGCACTTGTACACAGTATTCAAAAGGGCAGGAGCACGCTAAGCGGGATAGCAGGCACACAAGGATAGGTATGCAAAGGAGGGGGGGCAGGAATATGGGAACAGTGCAATATTCTACGTGGTAGCACTGCATGAATGGAATAGTGCAGACCACTTTGCAGTACAGTTTACACTGAGAAAAAGCCCGACTTAATACAGGCAACCCTAGCGGCTGACAGAGCCACTGCAGCCAGCAACCAACTTGGCAATTGGGGAGATCACTTGCACCTTGATCTAGTGGCACCTTCCACCATCTGAACCCCATCCTCATAACCGTAAGCATTCCGTGGTGTCAGTTGTACCCCTAACCTCTGATCTCTGTCCCTGTTAAGTAATTAAGCAATAAAGCATGGCCAGGGGTTAGATTAACAGTCTGTTAATCACCCCTAGAAGTGTAATGTAGCACGAGGTGCAGCCGAAAGCATATTGCCCAGGGGTGATTAACTATTAATCTTACTTCTGGGAGGTGCCTTATTGTTGTTATAAAAATTATTCCAAAAGAAAAGTATCAAAAGTATACTTTTGAATGTTTTCCTCATTTAGAGGAGATTTTTAATAAAATAGTTCTTCCACCAACAGTTTAAGAATGTTGATTTAAAATCAGAGTGCATCATTCCAGTCATTCAGCAGTACTAGAGAATGGAATGGAATGTTGACAGGAAGAATCCATGTACCATTGTGATCAGGCTGTACATGACAGTGTAACATGGATTTGTGTAAGGCTGTTAGGCAGCCAATTAGATTGTAGTATTCTGAGAGCCTTTTATAATACTCATTAGCTGGTGTCTAGTGTACCCCCACCTCCGATCTCCATCCCCTTTAAGTGATACTCATTCCTGGCATCCAGTGGTACTTCCATCCCCAATCCCCGACCCCAGATTATATCGTAGAATAGGAAATATTCACTCTACATAAATTTTCACTATATTCACTAAAGTGCTCTAGAAGCGTGACAATAAAATTACGCTAATTAGAACTTTTTCCATTAAGGTGCATGAAAGACTTTTAGTTTAAAGTGAAAATAAATGTACAAATATGGCCAGTTTGTGTCAAGTGCTAAATATTTAATTAACACGTTCTTTTCCTATTCTACAGTATTACAATTCCCTGATGTCCAGTCATACCCCACCGCCTCTGATTCCATTAAATTATATTCATTCCCTGCCATTTGTTGGCACCCCACCCTCCAATCCCCAGCCCGCAGAAATACATGACAGTCCCTGGCATCCAGTGGCACTCCCAGTCCCCGATACAAGCCCCATATTTTATTACAGTTCCTGGTATCCAGTGGTACCCTTCCACCCTCTAATCCTCAGCCCTGTATTATATTAAATAGTCCCTGGTGTCTAGTGTCAACCCACAACCTCCAATCACTGTCCCTAACAGTGTACTATTCCCTGGCATCTAGTGGCACACCCACCCACCGATCCCCATCCTCATACAATCGTGAAGCAGTCCCTGGCATGTAACGGCCCAGCCCCACGCCACTGGCACCAACCAAACAACCCTGTCACCTCCCTTCCCATCTTCGCTGGTGCCACAGTTCCAGTACAGTGACCAGCACCACTTTCTTATACCACCCTGTAATAGGTAGGATCAAAGCAGCCGCACAGACAGGAGTGTATTGCATAAAATAAGCGTAACTTGCATTTATAATTTTTATTCAAAATGAAAATCAATATTTACAGAAATCAAAGAAAATAGGTGTTAGTCATCACACCTAAATAAGAAAACAAATCTTCTGTAGCTGCAGCTTCACTCCTTACTCAGTGAACCATAGACTGCTGGTGTGAAGTCTGGCACACCTTCTCTGTCCTCTGCTACCAGCAACTAACTACTCTAACCTCTTGTCCCAAAATCCTAGGCTTTTATCCCTCTCCAGTATGACATTACAAATATGTGACCTAGACATCAAGGGAATTAAGTTTTTTGACAAGAAGGAACATTTAATTCTTACTGGAATAAGCAGAGTTAATAGATAAATTCTTGTTTATTTTCCTGCTATAATAATTCTTTCTTTCCTTTCAGTCCTTCTTATGATTTCTTCATAAACCAGGGTAATGAGGCTCATTAATATTCCAGCCCCGCCTCTTCTGTGACATCACAGATCACTGTTACTATATCAACAGTCATTCTGGAGCCACCCTGCCCTATAGAACATGCTGGAGCACTTGAAGACAGGTAGATACCTTTACTGTAGTTATATGGATTTAAAAAAAACCAAACTAGGAGCTGTTACAGTATGTTTGGGCAAGCTAAACCACTAGGACTGAGGGTGTGCTGCTCATCTCTGTGGGTTTAGTTGCTCACCTATTTCAAATTATTTCTGGCTTTTCAAATTCATTTTCCACTGTAAAACATGTTTTTATTCATTCCTAAATTCAAATAACAGTACTGGGCTCAACCTTGAGCAATAATAACGAAGAGACTGCACAGTCCTCGAGACTTCTTTCTGTCTTGACGCTGAAATATTAGCCATCGGCTTGTTTCATTTGGGCCCTTTTCTCTTACTTTTACACTTGGACAGTCCAGTTACAACATTTCTGGGTCTGTCCCATTCAGCTTTCCTATTTCCTAATGTCCTTCTAGGGAAACTAAACCCCATCTCACTTTTCTGTATATTTTTGCCCTGTTTATTCTACTTCCATGCAGCCGCCTCCCACTTTTGGAGCTACACCAGAGTTCAGCCATGTCCTGCTACATTCAAAGAGCCTACAACAATAACGGCCATTCTTTACTGTTTTTTTCAGAGCATAAATCAGCTCTGCAACAGTTTGGGAGCTATGCTTGCTCCTTTTCTCTTTATTTATCTTTATGCTGCTCACACACGCGCAGTAGGTCACGCCTGTAACCTGCGTAGTTCACAACTAATAGCACTACGAGCATACAGAGGTGTCTGTAGCTTCTATTGAAATGTTAAATGAACGCTAGGCACTTACTCAGTTTCTTTTACCTTCCCAAATACTGCTCAGGTATTTTAATACTGAAACAGTTTAATTCAATGCGGGCATTTGTCTGATGACTTCACCGCCATGTGTACTATGGAGGAGACTGGCATCAAAGGGATAACTCAGATAAAATACTTTTCTGCCAGGTTGGCCACCCTGACAAAGAAGAACAAAAGGATAGTACCAGAATAAAGAGGAGAGGACAGGACAGTGTGAAAGGAATAACTAAGGAAAGTCACATTGCATTTCTAAACTTTAGGCAGGGACAACCTTTTATAGCAGAGCTCCTGTTACACACCCTAGTCAGCCACTGCATGGACTGACAGGGCAGACGATCCTCTGTACTGTAAAGAGATTGTGCGTACTGTTAGACAGTACACGCTCACTTTACAGTACAGAGGATGTGCATCCACCACTACCCATTTTCTAATGTGCTTTCTGAATTCTCCCCATTCCACATTGAGGTTGGTGGCTACACTGTTCTTTCCAGTTGTGGCACAGAATATATTTATTTTCAGTAGCTCATTTTATTTACCCTAGGAAAACAAAACAGAAAAGTCCATACCCTTTAAATGATTCTGGGTGTTTGAAAGCATTACTTTGTCATTCCTTTTGTTATAAAAACTTAAAATCTAAAAGCTGCATTTAATGTTAATTGCATGGATCTAACACATAGCTTGGAATCCAGTGTTTGTAGTAGGATTTTAAGCTGTACCACTGCTGCCATCCAGTGGTGCTGATGCATAAAGGACAGGTTTGCATTCATCTCAGTTGCAAACAGAACACATTTCTTTGTGTTTCAAACTGGTTTTGTTTCCTTTGGAATGATTTGCCTGTTGAAATTGGAAAATCGGTTTCTTGAAGTTTAAAAACACATAAAAGCACATTACAACAGAGTAAGAATTTATAGCAGCTTTCAATATGTCAGAACTCCATAGAGTAAGGCGTTAGATGCAGGTAGTGCAGTGACAAGCATCTAGACACAGCATAGACTTTATATGATCAACAACATCCCACACACAGTCATGGACAATCCACATTCTATCTGGTTTTAGTGAATATCAGTGAAGGGATAAGGCAACTACTCTTCAAAAGTACAGTGGGAGGTTTACTGGACAGGCACCAGGCCAAGTCTGTTTAACATCTCACAAGAAAGATGGAAAGGCAGCACCTCTCTGTACTGCAGTACAGTGTTAGCACTTGGTATGAACCTAAGTCCCTGATGTGCAGTTTATTCCTATGTGAGTATATATTCTGCTTTCTCTAATGAACAATATTAATATAAGTGGTTTGCCATCAGCTGGAAACAGGACCTAGAGGAAGAGTGACACCACCTAGGCAAGTCAACCACTCTCCTGCAGTCTGGTTATTTTGTCTGTGTTGTAATCTATTTCTATTCAACTACAGGATTTCCTTGAGAAACAACTCTAATAGAATTTGCAGTGACTGAAGACAGTACAGACTCAAGGCAGGTTGGAAATGTTTGCTTACAAGTGATTCACAGGGTACCCTCGTAGTTGGCTGTGGGTGTATCCCTATTAATCAGTACACGTTTGCACATTATTTTTCTAAATAATATATAAATGAAAACTATAACAAAGGCGAGACTTATAGGGTTCCTGAAGGTAAGCGGTCTGAAGGACACCTTGCAGTTGATTTGCCAGTGGCAGGTTGTACTAAAAAACCTGAACAAAATCTTTGATTGGGTGACAAGGGCTGTAGACAGGGTCAGACAATAGATGTCCTGTATCTACACTTCAGCAAGACCTTTGACTCCACCCACGTGGATGGTTGGTTAACAAACTGGACAGCCTGAGGTGGCAGATAAAATAATTAGGTGGATGAGGAATTGGCTGGGCAGGAGGACCCGGAGGTAGTATTAAATGAGGAGATTCAGAGGTAAGGGCAGTCACATGCAGAGTGCCCCCAAGGATCATTTTGGGATTGCTCCTCTTTAACATCTTATAAAGCAGTGGAACTGCTTCCACCAATCAGAGGACAGCACTACTGGACCTCTTATCCCGCGTACAGTTGCTGCCTTGTACTCCCTTGGACAGCTGATTTCTGCTGCGGTGCTGCTGACTTTTCAGCTGTGAGAGAAATCCAGTTTGATAAAGCAGTCTCGCTAGCCACAGAAGTACCGGAAACTATCAGCCCATTTTACCAAAGGAGCAGTCCTTCAACAGCAGAAGTAAATGGAAATTCTGAGTGCATTTTATAGAACAATCAATCCTTTAGCTACAACACTTAAGGGAACTTCTTACCGCATTGTATGAAAGATCAGTCACTTTAGGCAGAAAACGTAATAAGAAACTGTCAGGAAGTTTTACAAAGCTGAAAATGTTAGTGAAAACTTTAATATAAATGAAAACGTTTTAAAGTATACCTCACAGTTTCATTTTTCAAATGCAGTAAAAGCAAAGGTCTGTTTCTGAAAGCAGCGTAACTATGTAATGTTGTACATGGGATGTACTACAGCATATGTAAACAGCAGAGGACACTAGCAATAAGACTAGAAACAAAGCGGATATTCACAGCAACATTTCTACTGTAAACTGTTGTTTTGGGGTGGCCTGGTGGCGCTGAGGGATGAGACGCTGGACACCGCGCCTTGTGACCACGCCGGTGACCCAGGTTGGGGACAGACTCGGGACGCGGAGGGTCGGCAGAGGGAAGGTATTGAGCATCCAGAAGTCTGCTCTCCGGGGGTCCAGGCCAAGCACTGCTCCTTGGCGGCCCCTAATGGAGATCGGAAGCAGTGCAAGGAACTTGCAATGCAGTGACTAGGAGTGGAGTGGCGGTGGGCGTTGGTGCCAGGACGTCATTGGACAACCATGCTCCAGAGGGAGACCAGAATGCAAAAATACCCCAGAGGACCAAAGAGGTAACAAAGGCTCCAGGTACCTAGCCCACATACCCAGTGCTGGACTATCCCTCCAATGATCCCCCAAGCCCTTGACCAGGACTGACCCACTAATCATAGAAAGGCTGCCAGGTAGGTGAGGTGCCTTCCCTCCCGAGGTAATCTGGGGGTTAGAAAATCCTTGGAAGAGGTTCCTGGAGAGGAAGTCTCAGGCAGGGAGTAGAGCAACAGTTGAGTTGCACTTCTAAGAGATGCCCTGGTCCACGGAGTGAATAGATAGAATGTATAAAAAAACTTGTTTTGGGGTGGAAGCAGTTCCACTGATGTATAGTGAGGGGTGTCTTTTATGGGATAAGAACATTATCTCATGTTGTTTTGGGATGATAGAACTGCTCAGCTTCTCTTCACGGTCCTCTACTTCAGACAGCTGCAGAGGTAACCGTATCCCATAAGAGATAACCCTCACTATAGATATTTTTTGTATTATCTGTTTATTCTTAGGCATAGAGCCAAGATACTCATGTAAGACATACAGTACTTTAAGATCAGCACGCACTGACCCCAATAGGTGGAGTTTCACAAACTTTCTATTATAATCTGGTACAGAAGGGGGTTACATAAAGTGACAGGTATAAAAATCACCTCAAATCCAACATTGAAAAATTACAGTCCACTAATGCCAGCCGCCATAAAGGCATAGGTTAATTCCATAGAATGATGTTGAGGCACTATCCAGTAGTGCATATAACCTAAATAAGTTATAATACTTACACAGTAAGGCATTTTCCCCATTAGCCCGTGCAGCTCCAAAACAGAACATCATTATGAGCATTTACTAAGCAGAAGAAAGATATGGAATCAGCAGTAAAGCCTGCACATCATAATAATTATTACAGCAGGACTGGATTGAAATCACCCAGTTAACTTAATATACAGTGCATTTAAGACAAATGGTGGGCTAAATATTGGCATATTCTTTAGTACTAATAAGGCAGTTATCGTTATTGTCCCCCAAAATGTCCCATCTCATGCTCCATAATCAGCGAGCGGCTAACTGCAGTCTGTAGAGGGTAAATGAAGTCGCACAGCTTCACTGAGCAATAACCAGCCTGCTGAGCCCTGGTCTGAATCCAATCCATCATTCACCTCTTCCTGAGGCAAGTTTGTTTTAAATTCCAGCACTATCTTTTCGACCCATCGGCCTGCATCAGCAGGGTCAGAAAATTGCCAAGTCTTACCTCCATAAGTGACTCAAAGGCGGGCTGGGACTAGACAAGAATGCACAGTGCCCAGTGATCTGAGCTTCTGGTTCACAGCATCAAACTGCTTTATCTGGGCTCTCGTTTGATGTGAGATCCAGAAAAAATTGAACGTCTGCCAGTACCTCTATGGGGTAAGCCATCCGCTGCAGAAATGAGCACTTCCCATGCTTCATGGCCCAGAGTCCATAACAGAATGGTACAAGGCTGGTTAGAATCCACTGGTTTTACACGAGGGTCACTCTGTAGGCCTGATGTACTGTAAATAAGTCCAGTCAAAGTCCTTGGGTACCTCTAATACAGCCATCAGCCACCTTTTAAGGGTAATCCAAAAGATGTGCCCCTTCTGTCCCTCAGGTAATCCAACTAGGTGAACATTCCCTACTCTCAGTTCATTCTCGACCACTTCCAATTGGCCCCTCAGTTGCTGATTTTCGTTAGTTAGCATGGCCACGAAGTTTGTGCTGTTAGTGATCTCTGTGCATCATCGTCTCTAGTTTAGCCAAAGTTTTTCAATCTTGGCATCCATAGCGCGTACTGAAATAAGGATAGCTTGCCAGGAGGTTCAGGCATGGAACTCGACTGGGATGTGCCGGATAACTCCGCCTCTGGTCCCAATGGCGTCTGAGTTACTGTAGGCCTGACAGTTCCAGATGCTTGTGAGTGTGGGTTTTGCACCCCCATGACAAAATCGGTATCTTCACAATGCTTGAAATCTGCAGAATTTGAATTTGTACAAATATCTTCTGCCGAACAGCTTTGTCACCATGATAAATTTGCTTTTTAGAGCTGAACACAAGGAGCTGTGTAGGAACACGTCCTGTCTGGAAGCTGGCTTTCTGGCACCCACCCCCACCCCACTATACATATCAATATATGTTATATGTGACACAGGAGCAGATCCACAGTAAGACATGTCTATTCATAAACTGTACTACTGTATGTGGAAGGCTGAATGGTGAAGAGAGTACGGGCCATGAGGGAAATCTGCAAAGACTGGAGAGGTGGTCAGGGGTATGGCAGCTGAAATTAGAGAGCAAAAGTGCAAAGTAATGCACATACTGTAGGGCCAAGAACCTGAGAACAGAATACAGGATTTGGTGTGTGTGTGTGGTGGGGGGGGGTAATAGTGGAGAGTACAACAGAAGAAAGGACCTGTGCACATTAATAATGGAGAACCTGAAAACATTTGCACAGTGTATGGGAGTTGTGGGCAGAGCAAATAGGATGCTGGGATGTACAAGAAGCAGCCCACTGTCTGCCCAAGCATCAGAGCTCCCTCCTGGAGCCGAAACTCCAGTGGTGGTGCTACTAGAGGTAATTTAAACAACCTCCACCAGCACCTGTGAGGGGTTAGCCCCAGCCACCCAGGGCCGTCCCTTTGTTTATAGTCCCTGCCTGATGACATCACTTCCTGCTGCTTGAAATACTAAGTCCCCTTTTTCCCCTTTGCAGGTTATACCTGCCAGCCACTAGAAGGACCGTTTGTTACTGCCTCTAGCTCCTCTAGTTTCAAAGCCTCCCCTGTTATCCTTGGACCCTCTAACTACCAGTCCTCTTCCCTTCTCTCCCAGCCCTCTCCACCTCCACACCTGATCCTAAACTAGCCTATTCCTGGACCCTCCCTTCCACCCCCAAGCCCATCCTGGTTAACCACCTATCCTGGATTTCTCCAACAACCTATCCCTCTTCCTGACCACAGAGGCTCTGTCCGCTCCCCTCCCACACCTGGCTGTACTAAATCCTGCCTGGACCTCCCTGCCATCACGGCTGAGCCTTTTCTCAAGTGGCCACTAGGAGTTGCTATTAAGCACCCTTTTGGTCCCAAACATACCCTGTGTCCTGGCCCCAGAACATGGAGCCTGGCTCTTACCTAGAGTCCTGTGTCCAACTGCCCTGAGTTGGTCTTGAACCTGGTACCCTGGCCACCAGAGTCCGTGTCACTACCACTATTCCAAAGTGGCATCCACACTTGCTGAGTGACACAAAACAACTTCAACCTACCACCCAGCTGCAACCACAAGCAATATGTTAGCCCTCTTATTACAATGCCTCCCTTTCATCCTCACCCTGGCACCATTGTCTCTCCAACCTAATACCCCCCTGGCACAATGGCACCTGATCCTGCTATTTTCTGGAGCTAGCCCTGCCACACCCTACTCTCATTGTCTGCCCCAGTCATCAACACCTCCCCAGTCCTCTCCCTACTACTACTTCCTCAGGTGCCCACTTGAGACCTATCCTCCTCACGTTCACAGCCTGGAAAACCCTGCCCACCCCATGTGCCCAAAAGCACCCCTCCTCACACGGCATACTTATCGAAGCTCACCTCTACCATCCCCTGGCCAGGGCTGTGGTTATACTACTACTTCTGACAGGCAATATTCATCGAACCCTGGCCAGCTCCCTCAAACCCTCCAACAGGGTCACCCAGGTTCTGCATTGCGTCTATGAATATATGCAGCCTGATGAAAAACTAGATTCTCTCCAATGTTGGGTCACCTCACATAGGCCAGATGTCATCGCGAGTGGTGGAAACCTGGCTATCAAAATCCACACCAGACTCGTTTGTCACTATTCAAGGTACTCCTCTACAGGAGGATCGTGTAGAGTAGAAGGGGGGGTTGTGCGATATACACCAGGAATCTCTCCTGGACTGGCACTCCTGCCCTGTTCTTGCCCATGGGCACAGGCCTAACCCTCAAACTGACTCCCGACCCTCCAGGGGTCCCTCTATCTCACTGCTGCTTACATTCCCCAAAAACCAAACTTTGGCACTGGTTCGCTAACTGATTATCTTTCAGCCCTACCTCACACAGCTGACCAAGTCCTTGTGGGTGACCTGAATGTTAACTGGCTCCAGCTCATCCGTCAACACCACCCGTGACTCTTTCGCAGCCATTGACATGTCCCAACTAGTCTCCCAACCCACCAGAATTAACACAAAGAAAGGTACCAGAACACTGCTAGATGTGGTCATCACCAACCGCCCTCTACAAATCCATGATACCCAGGTCCTTCGGACTCTATTAGTGACCACTCTCCTATCATTTTCCACTGGGCCACCCCACTCCCAAACCCACGGCTCATCCCACTCTTCGTCGGGCGCCTCAGACCAGGCGGGCTAAAAGGCCTTAAGCTACATCTTGCCAAAATTAACTGGTCTCCCATACATCATGCCCTGATGTTGACTCCACCTTACCTTCTTCACCCAAACCTTCAACAGTGCCTGCGGCGTTTTCGCTCCCATGACAGCAGTCCGGACCAAAGTTCATAATGCCCCTGGATTACCCCGTCCCTGCTGCAACTACTCAAACACAGGGATAACCTGTGGCACCTGGCCACTGATACAGGCCGTGCTGCGGACAGACAGGCCTACAATGCCGCTGAAACAAATGCACATGGGCCATCAGGAAAGCAAAAGCCGATCACTATCAGGCGGCGCTACCTCCTCCTGGGGAGGCGGCAGAACGTTTTGGGACAACATTAAGCAACTAAATGGAGCACGTGCTTTCCTCCCCTCTCAGATCACCATCAAGGCTCTGTCTCCACTGACCCTGCCCACATAGCCAACTTCCTCAACACATCATTCACAGACCTTAGTTCGGTCCTCCCCAGAGACTTCTTTGACCCTCCTTCAACCCTACCGCCCCTGACTTTCAATATCCTAGCTTCCTCTTACAGGGGGTGACTCCCCAGGGCCAGGCCACACCTGCTTCAAGCTCTTAAGAGCAATAATATTGCAGCGACTCCTGGACCCCAGTATCCTCCGCGGGTCCTGGATCAGGTCCTTGCCCCCTAACTACCCTGCTCAACAAGTCCCTCTGCCTGGGGCATTCCCTTCAGGCTGGAAAACAGCCTCAGTCATGCCCATACACAAAGGAGGTGACAGGTCCTCAGCCGGAACTACCGGCCTATCTCCATCCTTCCAGGCTTCTCCAAAGCCCTTGAAAACTGGTGGCTACCCAAATCACAGATTACCTGACCAAATACAACATCCTCTGCCATGAACAGCACGGATTCCGCGGCAGGTCACAGTGACCAGCACTGCCCTTATTGAGTTCTCAACTTTTCTCATTCCTCCCTAGACTGGGCTCACTAGCAGGGGCAGTGTTTATTGACCTCTCAAAGGCTTTCGACACTGTCTCCCACCCTCCTGTTGGATGCCGTCAACCGCACGGCTTTGCTGCCGGCCCGGTCTCCTGGTGCTCCAGCTACTAGTCGGACCGCTCTCAGCGTGTTAGAATTAATGGGACCCTCTCAATACATGTCCCATCTGATCCGGAGTCCCCAGGGTTCCATCCTAGGCCCACTTCTCTTCTCACTATACCTCAATACCATGCCCAGAGCTTGCGGGTAAAATCCTGCTTGCATGAGATGATGCCGTCATCTTTGCCACCCACGAAACCCCATCTCCTTCAAGACACCTTGCAACTCAGCCTTCAATGATGCTGAAGCCTGGTTCAAACACAGACTTGTAGTCAATCTAAAAACCAAATCCATGCTTTTGCCCATCCCCAAAACAAACTCAGTAATTTCCCTCCAGTATCCTCCCTGGCTCTAAGCTTCCTCTCGAGCAAGTCTGCCTGTACAAGTACCTCGGGTCTCCTTTGACTCTGCCCTCACTTTCCACGACCACATTGATACTCTAGCCTCAGCTACAAATACGCTAGGTATCCTTTATCGCTTCTAAGCACTGCCTCCCCGATGCCCTCCGACTAGCAGTCACCTCCTCAATCATGTCCCTTGTGGACTATGGCCTGCCTGTCTATGGTGCAGCGGATACGACTGCCTCAATAAAATTGACACACCTTGAACAAGGCCTGTAGGTTAATCATGGGAGCCACCAGATTAACCCATACCTGCCAGCTATATGACTTTGCTAAGCTGCTCAACCTGGACGACGGCTCAGATACCAAACCTGCCTCCTAACTAAAAAACACTCCTTGGACTATCCTCCTGGTCTGACAGCCTCTATCCACTTAGCTCAACCCTTAGTCCAAACTCGTAGCTCCTCCAAGGCCACCCTGTCTATCCCAAGAACCAGGACCACATGGTCAACGGCCCTTCTATTACAGAGCCCCCACCTGGTACAATACTCTCCCCAGCTCCATCACCGATACCCTACTATCTCCAGCTTCAAAACCGCACCGAAGTCAGCTATTTAACATGCGTAGCTGTGCATCCTGGCCGTGGGTGTTCAAGCTCATTGTACCCGACAAAACTCTCTGAGTAGCTTCACAATCAACAACTGACAAAACTCCCAGAGTGGCTCGCCTCCCAAACCTATCACCTACCCTGTCCCAAAGCCACCTGTTTTTACTAACCTAGCAGTCCCTGCTCAAGACTAATTGTCTGTTAACCAATGTATGCTTACCTCTCAATCTTATCTGAATAACTGTAATAACCTGTCAATACCTAACCCGTTACACTGTTATTGTAAACAAAGTAATTACTGCATATATCTGCCTAAACTGTTGCCCGCTATGATGTAAAAAAAAAAAAAAAATGCTGTTCTCTACAATGATGTAACTAAATGTTGTACTGTGTTTGTCCTCTTTGTGACGAGGTACCTTTGGAAACAAGCCTCTGGCTCAAAGGTTGTAAACTGATGTATAAATAAATAATAAAATAAATAAGAGTGGAACCAGGAGCAGGAGAAGGAAGGTGATAACTGCGTTATAAAGATTTCTGATTCAGCCGCACTTAAGGTACTGCTGCGCTGTTTTGAAGACCACACTTAAGGAAGGATAGTGAGCCATTGGGGTCAGTACAGCAAAGGGCAGCTGCAGTGATCCGGTGACAGCAGGAGAAGTCATATGGGGAGCAGCTCGGAGACCTCAATAATGTATGCACTGGTGGATATGAGGGAGAGGTGGGCACGATAGAGACAGTAAAGTACCTGTGTGGGATAAACAGGGTGAGACAGAAGGAGTTGTTTACACTGACTGAAAACACAGGCACCAAGGGAAACTTAAGTGCTGCTGCTTAAAGGGAGAGCACTTATGCTTGACCAGCCTTTGAAAAAGTGCAATGTGCGTGAACACATAAGGCATTACAGCAGTGGAGGGGATCTGCTATGCCGTAGCTGCAACTGCCATTTTGCTGTGAATTTTGCTCTTTTCCAATTTGCACCTACTGTAGGCCAGAGCACTGTCCAATAAAGGAATGTCAGAAGCATTCCTAAGGCACTGTGTGTCTCCATTACATTTGAGAGACATATGTGAGCAGAAAAGCTTCCAGCTTGATTCGTGCTGGCTGGCTTCCTTTGTCTTTTGCAGCTTACTACTTCAAGCCAAGGAACAATAGTGCCAGGTGCAGTTTCCCATGCCAAGTTCATGTTTTTTCTTGCCAGAGAAACTCTTGAATCATTTGTCCAGCTTTATTGAAAATTTCTTGTGGTATGGGTAATGGAATATAAACAAACAGATAAAAATTTGGGGAATGCTATCATTTTTGCTTCTGTATTTTACCCTGTAGAGAGAGAGGTGCAGTGTTGTCAAGCAGCTCAGATCCACCCGTTTGGGCGTTTGGGAGGGGTCAGAGGGAAGAAATCATGCCTCACCATCTCATTTAGCTGTGGGTGAATTTTTAGTCCTAGAAGTCCGCTATGGGTGTGGCACAGTTTTTATGATCATGCAGTTGCTTGAGAGAGGCCAACAGAGAGCAAGGGCTGTTCTGGTTACCTACTCAGGTACTTAATTGATGTAAGTACCAGGGTGGCCTGGGGGCTGTAGCATGTGTGCTAGAGGGTAGGCAAGGTGAGTGGTCTCTTTTAATTGTATGGGTTGGGTGGGGGACTACACTGATGGTGGGTGGGGAAGGTATTTTTGTTGAGAATAGGGTGTACCAGCAACAGGGTAGGGCACCTGTCTTCTAGTGAATTTATATTTTGTGGTGTGGGGGTACCAGCAGCAGGGTTGTGCTGCTGACCACCAGTAATACTAGTGATCATGGGTTGGGGTACCAGCAGCAGGGCTCAGCACCCGCCTGCTGATTAATTTGCTGTTGCAGGGTGTGGGGTACCAACAACAGGGTTGGGGACCCATCCACCAGTATTATTAGCAATGGCGTCCTGGGAACAGCTAGTTTCACCATTTGCCTGACTGCTATGCAGAACTAATTATAAAACTGACATAACTTGTGTCAAAGTCTGCGGACCTGACATGCGTAAAGCTCCTGCTTTTTCAGAGTACAGTTGACCTGACTTACAGTAGGTACCTGTATGCAGTATTTCTTGTGTCTGCACACATGGCATAGACACTTCCTTTACTTAAAGGATTCCACTGAAAATGACTCACTGGTTATTTCCTGAAATAAGTAAGCAATGAACCATGACAGAGCATGAGATTCTAGAAAAGTAATGCTTGCCTCAGGTAAACTGGGAGGCTGAGTAGCTTTCAACACACCCAGAAAGTGCATTAAGTCTCAGAAACCCATGCCCTGGAGTGAGGTTTGTGCTTACAAAATGCAATTTTTTGTGGAAAAGATTGTATTTTCCTATAATTAAGTTGGTGCTTTATTCTCCTAATGTGGTGTGTGTGTGTGTGTGTGTGTATGTATGTATATGTATATATATATATGTATATATATATATATATATATATATATATATATATGTGTGTGTGTAAATGGACTTCAGAATCCTGCCAACTTTATTGGTCTAAATACATCACCTGACCATTAATCAATTTCTGTTATATGCACAGATTGAAACTAACCTACCAAGCAACAGCCTAACTAAATGAAAATAAAACCCTTTTCCATTAAAATAAAACTGGGTCATTTGTTAAATGGCAAAACCCACAACAGGAATAGGTTTCTTCAAAATAAATACACTTTCTAGGTTTATTTAACCAGAAACTGCTCTTAAATGCAAAAACAAATAAACAAAAACAAAGCAATGTTCCTCTAGCCCCTTCAAAATGCATTAAATCCTGCAATTGCTGGGTCACTCCTGCAGATAACTACCATTCTAGGTGAGCGGTTGGACTATTACGTAAAAGTTCAAGTACCTGGGGTCTGGTTAGACCATAGACTTATTTCTCACATGTCACTTAGAAGAACTGGCAAAGAAACTTTGACAAAGTCTTGGTCTGTTCTTTAGGATTAATAATCTCCTCACAAGAGACGTCCAAACTGAAACTGGTTCAAACTACCTTTCTTTCCTGTTGGATTATGCAGACCTTCTATATAGTCAGAGACCTGCAGGTACCCTAGCCAAACTCAATACGCTTTATCACAGAGTCATAAGATTTATCACGGGTCTTCCATACTCAGCCCACCACTGTGCATTGTACACAGCAGTGATATGGTCATCCCTTGCTTACAGATGGCAAAAAATGCTGCGTTTGGACATACAAAGCTATCTCAAATAAACTGCCCCAGTATATTGCTGTCTGTTTACCTTTGTGCACTCTGGGAAGTATGCCTTGAGAAGTACCTCATATATCTACCTTTATGTTTATGAAGCAAATCTCGCATTGGCAGAGCAGCCATCAGCTTTGTGCCCCTCAACTGTGGAACAAGCTGCACAAAACTTTGAAATTAACTCACCCCATCAGCCTAGCAGCTTTTAAATCTCTATATCTACATCATAATAAGGAATCCTGTGCCTGTCTACCCTAAATAGTGACTCCTGTAAGTCCAAGCACACTCTAATTACTACTGTTAAGAGACTGATCACATCTATAATCGACTCTTCCCTCCCCTTTTCTACCCCATATCTGTCCTTCCACATTCCTTTGAATCTGGTTCCAGCTCTAAATTCTCCATACCGTATCACTATATATCTTTTTATATTAGGTTTTATTTGTGTTCAGTGCATCTGATGTGTATATTTCTTTACTTTTATGAAAATCGTGTCCTACCCAAAACTAGCTGTATCTTCTGTTCCAAACATACTACTGTCAATGCTACCTGCTGATACTTTGTATAAACTGTATTATTGTATCTCACTTTATTTGTATTATTACTATGTTCTTGTGTGTTGCATCCCATGTATATTATTCCTTGTTAATAAACCCAGGTCCACCTCGAAAATGAGCTTGCTCAATGGTGATCGCTTGGTTAAATAAAGACGTTGATTGATTGATTCAAAGGCACACAGCTTTTCTTACCAAACTCACATATTCTATCTAGCAGCAACCTTACTACAGGAAAATAAAACTTTTCTGTAAAAAAAAAATAAAATTGCATTTTGACAGCGCAAGATCCTACTCAAGGCCATGGGTGTCTTAAAGCAGTAGTACTAGTTATCCAGCAAAAATGTCATCCTACCTTTTTAGCAGTAATGTATTCCTGATAATCTTGGATTCTTCATTAGGGTATTTTAAATTCAATCAGCTATTTTTAAGACAGTGTTTAATTACTACTTTTGTAATTTCCATGGCTCTACAATAAAGATTGTAGCCACCAATAACTTTAAAAATCTTCTCCCCAGAGAGCACACACTAACAGCACTCACTGTATTTATAATGCAAATATGTCAGGGTGTTGCCAGCACATGTTTCTGATGGCTAGCAGTACAACACCACCTTGATTTGCTGACATCTATGATAGTGAACCGGGCAAAGAACCAGTAACTTTTAAGAACTTCAGAATCCTTTTTCTTGCCTTGGGAATGAAATAAAGCAAAAGCGAAAATCAGATATATTGATGCTTTGGTTTGTCCTATGTGCCCACTAAGTCATCTAAATTATGCTAACTAGTACTGCTGCTTTAATAATTAACACACTTCCCAGTAGGGCTGTGCAAGAGACTGATTTTCATATTTGTATTTGTGTCACTGATATTTGTATTTTCAAGTTCTTGAATTCTTAATAAAACACTTTCAGGACATTTTGGACTCATGTAATTGTTAATCACAGCACAGTGGCATGTGTTTTTGAGTTATTATCAGCAATACAGTACCCATTCATGATATATTAAGCACTTACTACATTAGTAGGTAGATTAATGGGTTATCACGTTACAAAAAACACATGCAAGGTTAGTGGTACACAGGTTGTGTTTACCTTGGGAATCTTGCCCAGTGTCACACATTGTACTGTTTTGTTAGTGGAAAACAAATGTGACACACACTTGATGAAAGGGCTGACTCTGCATCACAGGGCCTCCTCTCCTCCCATATCATTGCAGATGTTACAAGTGGAACAGTTTTGGAAAAGTGAGATCAAAGCATAGTAACTTTGCCTTGGAGGTTAGTTGCCTTACCTGAGGTTACGAAGGACAATGCCCTAAGCATACTTTACCACTGCCAAATTTATTTCTGACTCCACTGCTAACTGATGTCGCTCCTGTTTTGTGGGTAGATAGCAATCTGTCAGAACTGGTGATTTCATCACCCCACTCTCCCTATCAGCATTGGGGTCCCCAAGGCTCTGTCCTTGGCCCTTACTTTGTCAGTCTTCCCTAAATGATCTCCCTCTGTTTGCTCATCTGTATCTATCCATTTGTATGCAGATGATACAGGCCTTTTGACTCTGGACACTCCATCTCTGAGATGATGGCCAGGATCACTGGAAAATTGCAGAAAAGGTTACCCAAAATTGGAGTGTTTTGTAAAAATTGCAGGGGTTCTACTATACACCCTGAGTGCGCACGATAAATCTTTTAATGTTTTCGCAGCATGTATTAGTCAGTATAAACTGTTAAATAAATACACTGCCAATTGAATATGTTTAAAACATAAAGAAAAGTTTATGTTCCCAAAATGAATACTAAACTGATAAGCTATTGTAAGTGTTGCCTTTCTTACAAAATTTAAAATTATTTGCCTCATACAGTGCTAAATAGATTCTATAAAGTGAGCCACAGCAAATCGATATTAAGTTAAACCAGAAGAAATACTTTTGTTTTGTTTCTGGCTGTAGAATAATGAAGCCTAATCAACTTTACAGTGCTCTGCCAGCTATTCGCCCATTTTGGTACAAGAAAAATAAGTAAATAGAGTGGTGAATAACTGAGTTTGAGTAAAATGTTAAAGTGTTTAATGGACATAATTTGTACTTAGGTACTGTACACTGTTTTGAAATCATATATTTAAACATTAAATCTAAGGGTTATTAGGGGCTGGCAGTATAATCTAGAGTTAGAGTAACAAACTGAATGAACTGACGACATCTAGCAAACCTGGGTTTGATTCCCACAACCTCCATTTGCATACTGTGTGATTCTGAGCAAGTCACTTAACCTCCTCAGTGCTCCTGGGTTGTACCTGAAAACAGGCACTTCTGCCTAGTGGGTCTTGTGCAGTTATCGAAAATATAAAATGCCAATATATTTTTATTGAATCTGCATCCTACAGTAGTCAGGAACCCTGTAATTTACCTTTCCTTCTCTGGCTGAAGTGATTTTGTTTAACGATAAATGTTCAGATACATTTTGCATTTTATAAGCTTGTTTTTAGTCAGGTTTTATTGTAGTCTTTGCATGTGAGCATCTAGGAGGTAGTTGCTAAGAGTGACATCACTGTTAGCAACTGGCTTATTCAAGTTTAAAATCGACAAGACCATCCAAAATCCTCAGCTGTTTGAATCAAAACTAGTCTGAATGAAAGTATCGCATAAGGAAAACTTGCCCTGCCACTTACTAAAAGGTTTCATAGTTAGCACCGCATTTAAGTGAATGGGATAAGTTGCACCTTTTCTCCCATCTTTGTTTCAATTTGTGTGGCAACAAAAGTTTTCGATAGACTGCTTCAACACAAAACAAATGTTAAGTGTTTAAGTGTACTTATGCTTGGCCAGTGGATTTTGAAAGCAAACAAGACAAGGATTTAAAAGAAATGAGTCACATAAAATCCTTGCCCTACCTCGCACCGCATTGTTTTGGCCAAACCCAAGTCTGCATGCAAAACTGTCAACATAATGGAGGGTATTTTATTAAAATGTTAATACTTTTAACAGTTCAATATAAAATTCAAAATTGCAAGAAATTGCAGAACATGTCGTTTTTGTGGAGAATGGTGAAAATTATGGATTCATAAAAAAATTGCGGGAGCAATTTTCCAGTGGCCCTGATGATGGTCAGACTTCAACTAGATTTCAGTAATGTTCAATACTGTTTCTGATCAAATCAGCTTTCCTTAAATGCCAAGAGAATGGTCTCTATGGCCTTTGGAACCTAGGCAGAAGCTCTTCAGACTCACTTCCCTCCCCTCCCTCCTTCCTCCCCTTAAATGGGTTTACTATTGAAGATATCCCTCATTCAAGTACCTTGGGGTCTGGCTAGACCAGCACCTGACTTTTCGGGGCATGTGGATGCCATTCGCAAAAAATCCACTGTAAATTTCAGTGTGCCTTGCAGGAATAAAGGGTGAATCCTCTTCCTGCTCACCAAGCTATTATCCTGAAAATGTTTCTCCCATTTTTGACTATGGTGACATTGTTTACATTGCTGCATCAAAGACCCCTCTTTCACTCCTTCTGTCACTTTGCTGTGGACCGTCTGCTCCACACTCACCACTGCTCATTATACTCATCCTTCTTATACTCCTCCTTTCCTTTCCCTCCTTAATTCTGCATGCCTAACTCATTGTGCCTCCTTTATTTCACATTACCTCGCTTCTCTTTCCTCCTCCACCTTCTTTGACACCTTCGCCAACTGTAGCTATCACTCCTTAGCACTCCCTCTAGGAGATCCACATGGCTCAAACTGCTTTCTCCTACTACTTCCCAGACTCTGGAATTCTCTGCCCTAACCATCTGATCCTCTTCATCCCTACACTTCTTCTCTTCTCTCCTCATGACTTCACCTCTTACTCCTGCAATTGCACCTGATCCTTAACCTCTCCTCCTCTCAATTATCCTAATCCCCTCTTTCCCCTCCCAACCCCATCACCATTTCCCTCCTAGCCCCCAGCTACAACAATTCTCTCTCCTTTTTCCCCTCACACCACGCTTCTCTGCACTTAACGTGTATTTCCTTTAAACCTGATTGGGCAGGTCCTCTATCTTGCCCATGCATTGATATATAATTTATTGCATAGTCACAATGTATTGTATAATTTATTGTTTACCTGTTCTCTACTATTAATGGCTTAGTTCCAAGTACTGTATAATTCTGTTACACTGAATGTTCTTGTACTCCTCTTCCCCTCCCCAGGACACATCTGGAAATGAGCTCTTATTGGATTGGTATGTCTTTCCTGGTAAAACTTATGAAATAAATACATTTCGAGTCATACTAGCCTCAGCCAAGGTGTAACTTGGCTTATGTGTCAGGCTGGTGAACTGATGTGTTCAGCATCTGAGATGACAAATGATGCTGAATGAGCCCTGGGCCCTGTCCTGCAGAGTAAGCATTGCTTAATTTCAGCTGGCCTTTCAGGGATTATGCTGCAGCTACTGATGACAGTAATAAATTACACGTTATATGGGATGTAATATGGTTGTCATGGTTTCTTGACTTTGCTATTTTCTGAGACCATTTTTAAACTAGGTTGGTGACACAGGCTGTTTTATTACCTTGTGCATCTTTTAGTGTCACACATTATAATTTTGTGTCAGTTGAAAAACAAATCTGGCCCACACTTGATGAAAGGGCTGACTCTGCATTACAGTCCCCCTCCCCCATATCATTGCAGATGTTACAAGTGGAACAGTTTTGGAAAAGAAAGATCAGAGCATGGGTCATGTTAACTTTGCCTCTGAGGTTAGTTGCCTTACCTGAAGTTACTAAGGACCATGCCCAAAGCATACATTACCACTGTCACATTATTTCAAGTCACACTAGCCTCAGCCAAAGTGTAACATTTGCCTCTACTCACAGCAGATACAAGTCATCTATACTGGTTATTCAAAACAAATGAAATGAAACTTGAAATGGTCCAAAACTTCAAATATCTTGGGGTTACCTTGGACAGCTCCTCTTACTCACTACACATTGACGAGGTTGATAGGTCTGCTAACAGGAGAATCGGCCAACCCTACAGACATAGGCATTGCCTTACTGAAGAAGCCCTTAAACTCGCCGTAAATAGTTTGGTCTTTTCAATTAAAGGCTATGGCCTTGTCATCTATAGTGCAGCCTCTGACACAACCTTAAAAGGATTGCCCTAACACTGAATAAAGCCTGCAGACTAGCCCTGGGTGCCCCATGTCTTTCCCACACTTACGACCTCTACTCGTGCTCGTTTTGGCTAGATCTGGATAACAGGATTCAATATCAGTCATGTCTCCTAGCCAAAAAGACCACCCTTGGCCTAACACCAATTGGGGTTCAGTCCTTACTTATCCTGGCTGCAGTAGCTAGACCAACCAGAGGATCTATCAACGATTTCTTTCCACCAAACCTCACAAGGCCAACAATCGCTCAGTTTGGGCCTGAAATGGCTCAGCTCCCTCCCAAGTAACTTCCTCACTGAGTCCAAAATAGGTCCTTTAAATTAAAACTCTGCTCACATCTCTCAAGACAGAAAAGTGCATTTGCTTCCACTAACCTGTAGTCTGGCCTGGGTCAGATCCATTTATCATTGCCGTTCTTTTCCCCTATTTGATACCTAACAACTTTCAACCACCTTCCCCATCTTTTACAGCCCTCACTCCCCTACTCTACCCATCTAACACTCTGCTTCTGCCTAAACAATTCCTTTCTCCTTGTCCTACACCCACTTCCCACCCCATCAATTCCCTCTTTTGACAAAGGTTACTGGCCTTGCTGTTCTCCTGCATTGTACTGGTTCACTTTCCCAGCTATATCGACTAATTATTTCTTGTAAAACACATTCTTCCCCTGTTAAAAGAAATCATGTTGTACCTATTCCTTATCTGCTGAGATTAAATAATGTTAATTCTTTGAGTATATGTTAATGTGCTTATCATCACAAACTCTTTTGTAAGTTGTTGTCTGTTACTTGATGTGGAACCTTTATAAATGAGCTTGTAGTGCAAAGGTTGTAATCCAAGATTGTGATAAATAAATAAATAAATAAATGACTAAGTAAATAAACATAGCTTATGTGTCAGGCTGGCGGACTGATGCAGTCTGCATCTGGGATGACGAATGATGCTGAATGCAGCCCCTGGGCCCTGTCCTGCAGAGCTGGCCTTTCAGTGAGTGACTACAGTATGCTGCAGTTCATGACATTAACTGACAACATGATAGATGGGACAGCACTGTTTCACATTTAGAGGAAAGTAAATCATGACTGCTGTGTTAAAGTAGGAGACATTTTTAACCAGGACAGTGCTGGGCAGGCAGGTTGTTACCTTGTTCATCTTGTTCAGTGTTACATATCAAAGTATTTTAAAACCAGATTTAATTGAGCAATAATGCCTGACAGGGTGTGTGTGGGTGCTGGGATAGCGTCACGCCGCGGGTGGTTGGGCAGGAGGCCGCAGGCTGAGTGCGCCAATAACTGAGAGCGTGACATTATCCAAATGACACACACCCTGAGGGTATTATTGCTACTATGCAATGGCTCATTGTTATGCAGAATAAAAAATCATTTTAAAGATGTTTTGTGTGGAAAATGTTTTGTTTTTAAGAGCAGATGACACAATCAAGAAAGGCTGCATAAAACAATGCTGATCTGCAGGTTCACAGTGAGGCTGAGACTAGAGCCGTGATGTTGTGCTGAAATAACAGCACGGGTCCAGTCCCAGACTGACCAGTCAGAGTCCAGGATTTGTTCTTGTCATTGTATAATATACACTTTCTTTCTGAAGAGCAGAGTCTGAAACTCTGGGCCATTCAACCTACCCGTATCAGTTGGATCAAACAGGATGGCCCCAAGGTTACGTATGGTAGTACCACTAGCCCAAAAACAATAGCGAATAAATGGGTGGATTAAATGTAAAAGAAAATCACATGAGATAGTATGTTACATGAAATCTGACACAATAATTTCACTATGTTATTCATAGTCATAATCCAGCATTGAGATTTCCTTGGAAAACAAGTTTTTCTGCCTGCTGTGGCTTGAGACTGGATCTGTGTGGTGCTGCAACTTCACCTCCAGTACTAAATATTCTTTCAGAGGGTACACACCTAGGAGGACAGCCCAAATACTTTGCAGCTACTTGAGTGAAGGAAGGCCACACCATCTTTTTTTGACATCCAGTATTTTAAAAGGACACTGTTTACTCCTCATTTTCTGACAAACTGGATGTTATCTTTTAAATAAAATACAAAATTATGATTTAACAAATATCTGCATGTGTTTTGTTTTTCAAAACGGCAGCAGTTATGTGGTTTTCAGTGGAAGACACATCCAAGTTTGCAGTGGTGTTATCTCATCAGTATGGATACATTGTTTTAATTGTCCCCAGGCAAAAGCCATCAGCTGTGGTGCAGCTGTATTACATGTTCGAACCAGATAGAGCTCCCTGGCATGTCAGCTGAATGCACTGTGTGTTGACGCTGCCAGTGGTACGTCTGACAGTCACAGAGGTAAAGCCTGTTGGCATGAGAGCTGAATTATGAGGGTTTCTTTCATATTACTAACTTGTCATATTATTCTGGGGCAGTTTCCTCATGTATTTGCAGCATTGCTATTTTTTGTTGAAGTTTTCAGCTTGGAGTTTTCAGGCAATCTTATAGTGAATGAGCGGAAACATAGAAACATAGACTTTGACGGCAGATAAGGACCGGCTGCCCACCCTAGTCTGCCCATTTCCTACCTACAGGATAAGCTGCAGATCTAGTTCACCAACAGCCTATTTCTTCCTACCCCCACAAGAATTGCCTTATGTCTGTCCCATGTATTCTTGAATTCTCCCACAGTTTTAGATCCCCAACCTCCTCAAGAAGGCTGTTTCATGCATCCACTACCCTCTCTGTGAAAAAATACTTCCTCACATTGCCCTGAACCCCCATCTTTAAATTGTGTCCCTTGTTCTTGCATGTCTCTTTTTCTGAAAGATGCTACCCTCTTGGACTTTGTTGATTCCACTGAGGTACTTAAAAGTTTCTATCATGTCCCCTCTTCCTTCTTTCCTCAAGGGTATACATATTAAGCTCTTTTAGTCTCTCCTCATGGCTTCTCTTCCAGACCCTGCACCATTCTAGTTGCCTCCTCTGGATTGCCTCTATCCTGTCTATGTCCTTGCAGAGATGGGGTCTCAGAACTGGACACAGTACTCCAGATGGGGTCTCACCAACTGTCTATTCAGAGGGACAAAATGTCCTGTTTTCTCTGGTGATGCCTCTCCCTATGCATCCCAGTATACCCCAGCTCTCCCTACTGCCTTCTCACATTGCTTGCTAACCTTAAGGTCATCTGATATGATTACCCTAGGTACCTTTCTTTTTGGTTTTATTACTACCTTCCCCACCCATTGTGTAATCTTCCCTGGGTTTCGTTTCCCAGGTGTATTATTTTGCTTTTCTTCGCATTGAATCCTAGCCATTCCTCCAACCTTGCCAAGTCCTTCTCATCCTTTCCACGCCTCCTTGTGTCTCAACCCTGTTGCAGATCTTTGTGTCATCTGCAAAGAGGCATACTTTTCCTTCCAGTCCCTCTGCAATGTCACTTATAAAGACATTAAAAGGACTGGACCCAGTACTGAACCCTGTGGTACCCACTAGTAATCCTCTTTCTTCAGAGTGGACTCCATTTACAATTACCTTCTGTGTCCTGTTGTCCAGCCAATGTTTTACCCAGGCTACCACCCTGGGACCCATTCCCAGGCTGGTTAATTTGACTATTAATCTTTTGTGTGGGACTGTGTCAAATGCCTTGCTAAAGTCTAGGTAGGCCATGTCCACAGCCCCTCCCTGGTCTACTACTTTGGTTACCAAGTCAAAAAATCAATTAGATTCATCTGACATTACCTTCCCGCCAGGAACCCATGCTGCCTAGGGTCCTGTGCCCCACTGGCCTCTAGGTACTCAACAATTCTTTCCTTCAGTGATTCCATCACTTTCCCTACCACAGAGGTCAAACTGACAGGTCTGTAGTTTCCTGCCTCTGTCTTGGTCCCATTTTTGTGAAAGGAATCGATCTGCCTTCCTCCAGTCCTCTCGGTACCACACCATCCTCCCATGATTTGTTAAAAGGGTAGTCAGTGGTTTCACTAGTTCTCCCTTCTTTCTTTTAGAATTCTGGGTGAATTCCATCAGGCCCCATTGCTTTGTCCACCTTCAGTTTTAGGGGTTCTTTCAGAACCTTTCTTCTGTGAAACAACTGGGATCGATCCCCTACCCAGAGTGCTTCTGTTAATTGGATTAGGCACCTCCACCTCCTCTTTTGTGAATATTGAGCAGAAATATTAGTTTAGTATCCCTGTTTTTCACTATCCCCTCTGCCCACCTACCGTTCATTCTATTCAGACTCACTATCCCTCCTTTTGTCTTTCTCGCTCCCTGATGTTCCTATAAAGGTTTTATCCTCTTCTTAACCGAGTTGGCTATCCTTTCCTCAGTTTGGGCCTTTGCTATTCTGACTTCCCTCCCTGCTTCCTTCTGCCTTAACTGGTACAGCTCTCTGTCCTGCTCCTTCTGTGTTTCCTTATACTTCCTGAATGCTATCTTTTTCTCCTGACTTTCCCGCCACCTCTTTTAGAACCATAGTGGCTTTTCTTTCATTTTGATTCATTTTGTTTCACACAAAGGCTTGTTGCCTCTGTGATGGCAGTTTTGATGATTCCCATTGTTGCTCCACCCTCCATCTAGCCTGTTTGCTAGTGCTTTTCTGAGGCACTCTCCCATCTTGTCAAAGTCTGCCCTCCTGATGTCCAGTACCCTCACTTTTGTATAGCTTGACTCTGTAGCTGAGTTTCAGTGAACCACACTGTTTGATTGTCACTTGTTCCCAGATGGCAACCCACTTCTAGATCTGAGATCCTCTCACTGTCCCCATTTGAGAGTATGAGGTCAAGATTGCTCCCTCACAAGTGGGTTCTGAAACTATCTGTCTGAGGCATGCCACCTGTAGGGCATCAAGAATGGCCCTGCTCTTGGATGTGGCTGCAGCAAGTGTGCTCCAGTTAACATCTGTCATATTCTGGTCTCCCATCAACAGTATCTCCCCTTTCTCTGCCATCCTAAGAATGCCTTCTATCATAGCTGAATATGTGTAATGAAACAAAAAGACCGTTTCAACCCTCCGTGCACAGTGCCACCCATTTACCTCAACCTCTGCACATGTTTTGTAAGTTTTTTTTCCTGTGTTGCAAATCAGGTACATGCCCCCGCCCTGAGATAGCATGACTTGGGTCCTGTGGTTTGCATTGCAAACCAGCATCTTGTAAAACTGACACTTTCCTGCCCTCCACCCTCTATGCACTCTACCACCCACCTACCCCATCTCCTCTCACTTGTTCAATGAGTGTCTGTCCTGCATAGTGACTCCACCTGGCATTATAACTGGAAACACAGTCTGTCCCAGGAAGAGCCCATTTTGCACGCGAGCCAATTGAAATTAATAGAGCCTGTACATTTCAGTGGGGTTTTCCTTTACATTGTAACTTTCTTGTGTTTTCATTTTTTTAACAAATTTTTCTGTTGTGGTCTTTGTTGCCATCCCTCTGATGAACAATATTGGTGTCAATACTGCAATCGACCCAGAAATTTGAGTTTGTGGAGTACACTGTCCTGCTCTGCAAACTCAAATTTCTGGTTGATTGCAATGTTGACACAAGTATTGTTCATCAGAGGGATGGCAACAAAGACCACAATAGAAAAACAGGTAAAAAATGAAAACACAAAAAGTTTATTTATTTATTTATTTATTGAATTTTGTTGACCGGTAGGCTCACTGGGTCCCGGAGGTCCCTTTTCAGGGCGACCTGGGGTAAACACTACAGTACAGGTACATAGAAACAGTAAAAGCAGGTAAGAGCTGTAAAATTAACATACAGGTTAACAGACAGTACAAGTAGGTAAGCAGGGCTGTAAGCTTATATAAATTACAAATGGTTTAAACAGTGATAACACACATAAGGCAAATTCCATACTGTATAACTGTGAAAGACTAAATAGCCTTTACCATACAGAAGGTGGAGAGGAGGAGGGGCAGGCGTAACGTCACAATGTAAAGGAAAACTCCATTGAAATGAATGGCTTCCATTCATTTCAATGGCTCTTCTGGGACAGACTGTGATTCCAGTTCCAATGCCAGGCAAAGTCGCATGGGGGTGGGGGTAGGTGGGTGGTAGAGTGCACGGAGGGTGGAAGGCGGAAAGTGGCAGTTTTACATTCCAGTTTGCAGTGCAACCATATAGTATATTTCCTGTTGCTAATCCACTGAAGCAGACCAAGACAGTTACAAAAACAAACCAGACTGTTTCTTCCGCATTACTTTTATGATAGAGGCTTTCTTGTAAATGACCATACCACCATAATTCTGTTTCAGAATACCTCAGAGCCATCCATGGTTCTAAACTTGACAAGTGTCACGCTTTTCACTGTAGAATGGCACTTTTTGTTGGTAGGCATGCATGGCACAAGAATGCGTGGTCATGGATCTTGTGCCCATTCAGAACAGCACAGCTACTCCTGACTACCGCATCTGTGACCCACCTCAGCTCTCAGTGTAAACAAGCTAACAAAGCGTGGGTGGCAAACAGCAGGACACAATACAGAACACAGTGAGTTTTAAAATGTATTTTTTAAAGGACCACATCTAAAGGAAAAATGATGGCTCATTTAAACACCTACTTGTATTTGGTGAACATCAAGCTGTAGCATCATGGACAGTTTTAATGACTATAATAGAGCTGGCAGTGTCCCTTTAAAGGATCCGGTTTGAAGTTTTGCTTTTATTCCCCAAGTAACTAACCACCATATGCTCTCCACTAATACTATTCCTAAAGATGGAATCTTCATCTGAGCCTGTATCTTCTAAAAGAGTGATTTGAGCCCACAGATCACACCCACATTGTGGTGTAAAGCTGTAGTGATGATATCACATTCTGCCTGTGCATTACCAATTCCATTTCTATCAGTTTCATAACTTTCCGAGGTAACTCTCATTACCATGAACAAAGCTGACCTTTCATGTTATTGAAATCAGGCATGTAGTGTCTTTAATATACTGAACCTCCTTACTAAGTCATTTTTAAAGATATTAGACCTCCTTTGGTAGAAAAGACACTTTCAAAGGAGGGTCAAGAATTGTTGCAGAACATACTTTTGGTCTTCACGGACTCTGACAGAATGCTTGTGAAGTTCTTCAATGAGAACATTTGCAAAAGAAACAATCTCTTAAAGGACATCCTTTTTTAGTGGAATGCTTCCATCTTATGCAACGTGATGCGAACCGTGGGTATAACCTGACTCAGGAAGAAAATTCAGCACTCACACCTTCTGTTTCTTGTTCAAGTGGTCTTAACACATCAACAAGCGCTTCTATTAAACCCCACTGCATTTTAGTTAGACTCCCACAAATATGATCGCCAATCTCCATTGCATGAAGTGCCATTTTCTGCTCTAGCAGCTGTTCCAACATATAAAATATTGAATTCCATGGTCTCGACATCTTGGAGCAAGTGGTGCTGTGAAGTATTAGTTTCCTTTTGAAAGTTGTTCAAGTACTCATTCGATTTTACTGAATGATGAAAATGACCACCGATTTTTCATGCAATGCTGAGTAAATTAGAGATTGTTGTATCACCATCTGGGGTTTTGTAAACTACAAGATTTATAGTGTACGCACAACAGGGAACATGTTCATAACCTCCATCACTGATGAATTTCAATGTGTTTCTAGCATTATCAGTAACAAACATGCCAGGATTTAATTTGTTTGCATTGACCGAGTTTTCCTCATGGCATTTATATTGAGCAAAATATTGGCAGCAATATGTTCTCCCTCAGAAACAACAACATGCAAAAGAGCCGTTTTTGAAATGCACTAGCACCATCAGTGTCTGAATCCAAGCTAGCAGCATTCTGTATTTGATTTTCATTTCCAACAGACTGCACCCAGTTAGCTGTTAAAGACAAATATGCAACACAAGCACTAGTTTTGTCCAGATGTCAGAAGTGAAGTGAAGAACACTTTCAGCAAAATTTTTCACAAATTTTGTTTTTCAGTGTAGTATAGATGGAAGGTAGGATGGCACAGCTAAATGTGGTACAAGATGGAAGACTTGCGTGGTTCAAGTAACTTCAGAAGCATTTTGAAACCCGTGTCTTCAACAAGAAAGAAAGGTGGGAGACCAAGTGTTATTATCTCACCCACGCCTGTTATTTTGGATGAGAAAGGGTGATTAGAAAAAAACCTGCCTTCATTCAGTGGCTTGCATTATAGCGGTTTGCTTCTGCTTCATCCCTGGGCTGTCTGTTACAGAATTCACGGTGACATTTTTATATGGTAGTGGTGACTAGATGGCTTGTTTTACCGACCTCGACTAATACAAGTTTTGCAGTGCATACAACTGTTGTGACATCTTCTGGATGCAAAGTAAAATGCTGCCGTACACTAAATGTGATCCTGGAACAATTTGACTTGTGTAAGGAAGATAAAGAATGTTTTTAGCTGAAGATTTTTTGGTCACATTAGACAGGAATAAAGCAGAAGACGACGTTGGTACTGGTGGTGTAATAGTAACTCTAGTGTCACTGTCATTTTTCTCATCTAGGAAGGAGAGGTCTAAGGAATCTGTGTCATTTTCAATATCATCATGTGACATGTAAGTGTTAAGCAAGGTAGATGAACTACATCTGAATTAGCCAGTGCTGCTGGGGTGGTGATGGTGGTGACACTGGATTTGGCGTGCTTTTTCCTAGGAGTGCACTGCAAGTCACTTTCTTCTAAGAGCAGTGGAGGTAGTAGCATCAGTAGTAGCAATCAAATCATTATCTTTATTATATTAGCACTTGTGCTAACAGCAGGTTTGCTGGGAATGTTTGTAGTGGCAAGAGGGTACTGCTGCTGCCTATGGTATCTTTATTCTTATGTGTTTGTGAAACATGCACTTTACTGCATTTCTTAAAAAGGGAAGCCAGCTTCTCTGCAGCAGATGATTGTCTGTTACTGCTGCTACCACTGCTAGTTCTGGGTGCAGAACAAGTTAGTTAGCAGGCAGATGAAATGGAAGAAGTTCCTTTTTATTCACTTGAATATTAATATTTGGTGTTTTAGAAAATGGACTTAAATTCTTTAATTTAACAGTACAGCCAGATCTTTCTTGTGTTACCCCAAACTACACTTTTGCTGTTGGCGAGCCCAAGGACTATCAGTGTTGTCCTCACCACTGCTGCTGACTGAACCTTCATTTGTTCTTTTGTTCATGGCAAGATGATAAGGATTTAAATGGTGACAACTGGAGGAAAAAATACAGAGCTGCAGTGCGGGTATTGACAAGATCTGATTTTTTTTTTTTAAATGGTAACACCATGCAAGGACGTACAAGACCCTCTGCACCACTATTGTGCTCCAAACTGAATTTTTAAATGCTCACACTGGGCAAGACACACACGGTAACTCTGACCCTCTGCACCACTACAGTACCTTAACAACTGTTTTACCCTGGGCAAGATATACAAGGTAAACAACTAACAGTATGGTGACACTGGGAAAAATATACACAAGGGGCCCTCAACTAAGCAGAACGACTTATGAGAGTCTGTTTTTCTGGTCAACTTCTTTTGTCTCGCTCTTTAAAAAAGGCTTTCCTTTTGTTATTATGTTTTGTCTGATATTTATATTTTATGCCTGATTCCTTCTACAGCCTCTCCTAGTACCCCAGCCCCTGCTATCCACTGCTTGCAGGGCAGCTTTCTCTCTCCTCTCCCTTCCTCACACTTTCTGTCTTCTACTGCTACTCCAGTCCAATATTCTTTTTCTTTCTGCTACTGTGCTGTCTTTTGTTTCTGTTTTAAAGATCTCTGTTCTTTGCAAAGGTGAAAGGTCCCTGCACTGTGATGATGAGAGACAGTAGTCAGATCGATCGGACCATAAGCCTGCCTACACCCGCATGTGCAATATGCTCTGTACTTGCTGTGCCTCTGCCACAGGTCACATGACCCTGGGATTGCTCTACCCAGTCATGACCATTCTAGGGAGGGTACCAAATACCTGGTGGCCACTGACTGACACAGTAGGAGTGTAGCTCCGTACCCCATTGCCGACACTGCTGATGGAATGCATTGCCGCTCCTTCTCTGCATAACTTCCTGACCTCTGTTGTGCTGCATAACTGCATGCGCATCCTTGAACTGGGAGGAGGAGCATGCTGCCACTGCCACCAATGATTTAGCTTACTGTGAGCCCTCTACAGCAAACAAATTCTGGCCCAAAATATGCCGGTATTCGGGTTTAGCAGCCCAAATATCACATATTCAGGGTATTTGTGCCAACAAATGATTATGTTGCACAGCCTCACTTCCTGATGTGTTGAAAGCCACTCAGCCTTTAGCCTTGTGCCTTCCAGTTCACCTAGGCGAGCATTAATTCTCTAGAAACTCATGCTGTGTCATGGTTTATTGCATAGATATACTACACTGGTGGTGAATAAATTGGGTAATTAAATTGTATTATTTTGGATATTTATTTTCTCTTAGAACACAATTTATTTCACTTAGAAGCATAGCTGCCAACTATGGGGGGCTGAGGGCTGAAGCCCCTGGGAAGATGAGCAGGGCTGCACCCCGAATTCACACAGTTGTGGTGGGGCTAGGAAGCAGAATGGTCCAGAATGCCATTCGACCTTCTCAGCCAGGCACCAGCACTTCACTTTAACTCCACTGCCAGCCCAGCCAATCTGTGTGCTCCATTTTGGGGGAACAAGTGACGACCAATCATGGCATTTGGAGTACATTGGCGCTGATGGTGATGTTGCCACAGGGTACCTTGTCGGCGGGATTGGTGCCAGTGGTTGCTTTGCACGCTCAGTTGCATACTCTCTCTCGGATTCTACTGTTTAGCTGTGTTGGTGACTCAGTGTCATACCGTCCTTTGACTATCTGCGAACATCCTCATCAGCTGTTGGTACCGGGGTGACTGGTAACGGAAGCAGGGAATGGATAAGGTAGCCCAGAATCCAGAGTGTGGAACACAACCAGCCCACATTCCTGGGTCAGTGGGAGCCATATTTTCTGCATCCACATGGACATGGTGAGTTGGAGGATGTCTTGTTATGGGGAGATAAATTCCATTACTCTGTCTACTGTAACCTGTAACTGGCTTGCACATGCCAGACTAAATGGGACCGAACAAAATCGAGTGAAACCAGACTGTGCACAAGTTGCGTCCAGTCTGATTTCTCCAGTTCCACCCTACTGGATTTTACCCATGCTCTGTTTCAAGTGCATTGAGCTAGCCTGCTGAAATTGCAGTGGAGCTTTCAGGGTTAAACTTTGGGACCCCCAGCCCGATGATGCTGGCAGCACAAGAGTGACTCGTCCCCACCTGCCTAACGGACAAGGCAGTAGATGAGTGACCTCCCACCCAATGAGGCAATGCATGAGTGACCTCTCATGCTGTGAATGACAGTCAAGCCCCTCTCGATTAGCCTCAGACAATAGTGAGCCATGTGTGTGAAGTGTGGCAGCCGAGTGTAGGGCAGTGAGAGAAGCTTGGCAAGTCGATTACTTAAAGCCACCCACATGATCCCATTACCAGCTCAAACTAATTCTTGCAGGGGACACGTGGACATAACCTACTCCATGAATAAAGGATGACTGGGAAGTCTGGCTCTGTGGTGCCAGGAAGCATGCAGCTGCCTGGCACACTGGCAACAGAGGTTTACCATGAGCCTGGGAGAGCAGAAGTGTAGGCAGGAATTTTAATTTTGTGCACACTCCTCCATCTCTGCCTTTACACCTGTTACTATAAGTTTGAGGGTTAGCAGTACAGATGTGTCACCCTCACCCACTATCTCTAAGCAGGTTGCTCCCTTATGTCTATATTATAAATAACAGAAGTTTAAAGAGATATAGGCACTGCTCAGTGGCCTACACTAAATTAGTTACCTCAGATGAAAATGATAATGGCATATGGTTTGGGACAGATGCCAAAACAACTGTACACAACTATTTACAGTGAGTATGCCCCTCCTTACAGAAGGGAAGGTGGTTGCTCACCATCACTGAGATGAGCCAGTGGGGACTGATGCTTGGTATCATCTCCAAAGGTGTAGACGGACAGGAGAGGGTCTGGTATACCAGATGAAGAGGGGTGTACTTCTGGTGTCAGAGCAGTGGACAACATCTGACCGGGTATTCTTGTGGAGCAAAGAGCGGGAAAAGGGGAGGAGGGTAGCAGGTGACCTCAGGCCATTGGGGATTGCTGAGGTTCCAGACCCTAAATGGTTCAAAGGTGTCAGAACACTTCTACAGTCCTCCTATAACCCTGGTATACTGCCGGGTGGACTTCCAGCACCATGGAAGTAGGTCAGATCATTGTGACCTCAGGTCTTGGGAGATGATTTCTGTGATTGTTGCCCATAGAGTGGACTGGTGTAGTGAATCATCTGGGAACCCCCCAACTTTAGCAGGAGGGGTCCCCTCAAGGGCAATAATTAAACATTTGGGGAGAGGGGTTGGAAAAATGCACACAAAATTTTTTATGACTTTTTAAAAAAATGCTTATCCACCTAGTACATGCTGTGCTAGTACTGCAGATCAGTGTATCTGTAGGCACTTTTACACACACGTTTATGTAGCGGAATAACTGTTACGAAACAGTATTCTGTTGCATCCTTGTGTAAAGTGCCAACTATTTAAATTCCATAGGCGAGCGTTCGTCCAAACGCAGTCTCTGCTTTTCACGGTTTTGCACGTTGTGTTCCGTTTAGTCGGGCTGTGTAAAACAGCCATTGTGAAGTGGTACACAAATAGCAGTAGAGCAGCAAGCTCTGTGGGGTGCCGAAACACAATTGGAGGTGGGAGCTGCCGGAAAACTTATGGAGTGTAAGGATCCTAAAACGCAACAGAGCACAATGGTGCCACAGATAACGCTCATTTTGTTTTAAAAACCTGTGTGTAAACGTGCTCTACTAAGTAGCGTGGATTATCAAAAGCAGGCTGTCAGCAAAACCAGTTTAAATGAACACGTTACACATGACACACTGATCTGTAGTACTACCACAGCCCATCAGTCACATTACTTCTGGTGTGCAAAGTGTTTTAATGTGGTCATTTTACTTTAACTTGCTGTTTTTTGTCCATGCCTTATGTACTGCAGTTGAAATTCTGAAATCTATCTGTTGGTGTAACTTGGCCCTGGTCCGTTACTTTTCTTAGGCCTGTGTCTGTGTCTCAGTCACTGCCCCCAACCCATATTATTGCAGAACCTTTATTGAATAAAGATTGCTTTACATCTGACTGATAATGTGAAGACTCCTAAGAAAGGCAAAACGGGCAACCTGTTTGTCTCAGAGCACAATAATATGCTGTCTGTATAGGCATTATGGGAGTATTCTAATCTAAAATGACCCACATATTTTGCTAAGCGTAACCTGCAGCATGCACCTGTGGTCACCTGGCATCATGCAGTTTACACATTTTAGTTTGGAGGGGCAAAGTGGGTGAGGTACATCACTAATGTCTAACACTTGCAGGGAGTGGGTAAAGGTGGGAGAGGGACACCACCAGTGTCTGCAGTACTTGCAGGGGAGTGGGTAAAGGTGGGAGAGGGACACCACCAGTGTCTGCAGCACTTGCAGGAGTGGGTCAAGGTGGTGAGTGACAACACCAGAGGCTATGCCAGCTGCTGGTGAGAGGTCAGGGTTGGTAAGTGACACGACTAGTGTCTGCAGCACTTGCTGTGGAGTGGTCAAGGTGGGTGAGTGACACCATCAGAGGCTACGCCAGTAGCTCGGGAGGGGCAAGGTGGGTAAGTGACACCACCCGTGTCTGCAACACTTGCTGGCCTGGTAGGGACAAGGTAGTAAGTGACAACAAAATACAGGTAAATTTGAGTAATGTGCTAGCATTGAAATGGTATTTGTTATGCTGTGCTATCTCTTCAGTAAAACCCTCAAAATGCACCAAGCAGCACCAAAAACCCCATGAAACTTCTAGGGGCCACCAAGGCCCCAGACCCCAACCATTTCTTAAGCCCCCTCCAGGAAAAATAAAAGTTGGCTTCTATGCTTAGAAGATGTTATTTCCATTTAGAGTCTGGAAATAGAACATAGTGAACAGTGGTCCAGAGCGAGGAGTTTACAATTGAAAGAAAGGCAGTTTAAGTCAAAACAAGGAAAACACTTATAAAAGTTTTACAAATGGTGTGGTATACATCAAATACACAATGGGTTTGCAGTAGAATAACACATTTATCCCACACAGTGGTAAGACCTCCATCATTAACTCATGGCTGTTTGGCTCGTGAGTTATGGATCTTACTACTCACTAGTGGAGATGAAATTGTTGTTTCACTGCAGTTCTGTATTCATTATTTACTACCACAACATTTTATCTAGCTGGAAAGAAATCGTGACCTGCCTTCACAGGATTCTACAGTTGCAGTGCTTGATCTGGGTGGATGGCGTTGTGCAGTGTTGCTTAAGGTAGTCCCTGTAGGTCAGAATGAAGTCATATTGGCAGGGCAGGGTGGGAAGCTGCTTCTGTTGTACCTGCCATATGGATAGTAAGTAGACGAGAGACTTGAGTCTGCAGTGCTGTCAATCAGGCATCTTTCATGACTCTGAGCACAAAATGAATTACATACAAAGAAAAAGCTGTCTCTGATGGATGACTAATATACCTTGGTTCCCATTGACTTTTCAGTTATTAAAGGCACACGGTTAACCCGCTTAGGCCTCAAAGTGTCCCTAGATTAAAAGGACATTACGGTTGCTCACATTCTATAGAGACTGCTGATGTAGCTGGTCATTTTAGTTTGATTATTTATTTTCTTTAAAAAAGTAAGCAGCAGACTGACAACCTATACTGGTGTTACCACACAAAAGTGTGTTTGTTTATATTTTTGATCAACATCCACTGCATCTTTCCTGTATTTGGGAATGCCCTAATACAGTGCAGCCATTGCACTGTTTGAGGGATGTCCTTAATGTTCAGGATGTATGCAATAAGCATAGATCAAGGATGTGAAGCAAAACAAGGTTTGTTATAATTGCACCATTCCCTTGCATTTCATTTCTACTAAAAGGAAGCAGATCAAACAGACAACTTCAGTGAGTTTCAGAGAAGGTAAGTAATCATAAAATGCGGGTTTCTAAATCAAAATAATATGATAGAAAAAGGTTGATGGCATCTCTTTATCGTGAGCCTTGCTGTACCCTGTAAAAACATTGGTTCCCAAGAGGCCCCTCTATCCTAAAGCCTTACATCATAAAATCCTGAGACTCCTGACTGGAGTCTGAGTTCTGCCTTTACAGTACCTACCTTAGTGAAGCATCGTGTCTTGTTTAGATGGGGATGGGAAGCATTTTGGATTCTATTTTGCCCAAATGTAGAGCTCAGCTTTGGGTGATGCCTGTTATAAAATGTAATATTTTATACAATAGTTAACTTTCAGGTGAGGAATGTGGAACCTTTGCAGATGAGCATGTGCTCAAGGTGTCTTTGAATGTCTAAACAAATAAAACATAAATTGAAAACAAAGGAAGGCTATAGTTTTCCTCTTTTGTTGAATGCCATCCACTCCTAAACTTTAAAACCGAAATGTAATTGTTTGAAGGCATAACACATTGGAACCTGAGAGGTGATGACATTTATTAGTGAGGGGCAAACACTGCATATTAGTTGTGTTGATAGAGGGCAAAAGGAGATCGTAAATGGCATTTCACGAGTGTCAACTCAATGAAAAAGAAGCAGTGGGGCATTATCTCCAGAAGGTGGTGCTGATGAGCTATTTGTTAAAGGACAACTAAACAGGTTATTGAACTGAAATGAAGCAGGCAACATCTGACAGTGTAGGGCTGTAGATGAAGTCCTTAACTGTGAAGTAATGTCCTTCATTTTATCCATAAAAGCGTTTTACCAGCATTTCAGCAACTTTAAAAATGTAAACAAAGCTCTGAGATTTTGAAGTCCCGCTCCCAGCTGCAGCCTGAGATGGTGGCGACATGCTTGCGTGATGCTGATGTAATTGGAGCCACAGTGCTCCAGAGTTATCATAGGAGCTCTATAGGACCTCTTAAATATATTACTTTTAACTCCTCAAACTGCATATATGGGTAAAATCCTTTTACTGTACATGTGTGAGGCAGTATCCCACATGTACAGTAAAGTTTTACCTATACGATCTGAGGGAGTTAAAAGTAATAAATTAAAGAGGTCCCTATAAACTCCTATGATAGCGCTGGAGCATTGTGGCTCTGATGACATCATCACGTAACTACGTCAATAACCATCTTAAACTGCGGCAGGCGAGGACTTTAATCTCGGAACTGTTGTTACATTTAAAGTTGCCAACTGCTGGGAAGCCTTTATAGATAAAACAAAAGGAACATTGCTTCACAAGTGAAGTTTAGTCTACAGCCCTATGTTGTTAGAAGATGTTGCTGCTTCATTTCATTTCAATAGCCAGTTTACTAACATACTAAAATGCCAGCAGAATAGGCTCTAAGGTCTTTCGTGTCATGCTCGTTTGGTCAGCCCCACCCTGGGTGCTGACCTTGCTGTCCCTCGCCTTCTCTGGCTTCTCCCTTCCCAGTTCCGGATATTCTTGCTGCATTGGATTTTGCTTCCAGAACCCTTCCCTGTACCTGTACCACCCCTCTTGAACCCCTCCACTGTCTCTGCCTCCACCAGCCCCTAGGCAGTGCATTCCATGGCTCCACCACCCTCTCAGTGAAGTAGCACCTCCTCCTTTCTCCCTGAATCTTCCCCTCCAGCTTCCACCCATGCCCTCTAGTGGCCCCTTCCTCCTTCCTTCAAGCACCCTGACTGTTCCTCCCCTATTTACCCTCTTCATGTACCTGAAGACCTCTATCATGTCCCCTGGTCCCTTCTCTCTTCCAATGTGTACATATTTAGCTCTTGATCCAGAGTTTAGTTGTCCTTTAACTGTGGCAGTAGCTTTAGGATTTAATCAAGTGCCTGACTGGGGATGGAATTGGAAAGCAGTTGGGAGTAAGTTTTGCAAAGGATGTGGGTTTTGGAAACAAGTGTAAGTGTTAATTTTGGGAAGGGTTGACAGTAAATTTCCACCTCAGTTCCATAGCCTTCAGCCCAGGTCAGATAAGTGTTTAACTCTCCAGAAGAATGTGGAATACAACATTTGCATGGTGCAATCACTGTTGTCTTCACTCATTCTACTTCAGATTAACATTTGGCACTGTCCCAGTGGGCACACAATTTTTGAACCAGTAGCCCACACTGTGGGATTCTCTACTGATATTTTGTAGGTATACATAGGCCTTACAGTTACGAGCCATTTTATTTAAGCATTGTTACAGTACTTAGCCACATGCTGTTGTTTATTACTACTAGCGTTGTCCATGTTTGACACTGAACAGATACAATTTTTGGAACCAGTACCTCTCAGAGTGGCCACTGCATCATCCTTCTGTTTTGGGAGCTTCATCAGCGACATTTTCTTCAACCATCCAACAAGTATGGTCGATGGCCAGAAAAGAAATGAAGAGCAGTGGGACGCCCACATTTATGTATCAGCCAACGTCTGACATCATCGTGGGAGGCCCTGGCTGACTGCTTGCAGTTTCTGTATGGTCCTAGTGCCTTATAGTTCCTGATGAAAGAGATATCCTTGAAGAAGATTTGTAATGCCTGTCTTAGATCAGAGATGACTCAGTTGTCACACAAGTACGTGTCGGGTCAGACAAATCAGAACCAGAACCAAAAGTGTAATATATAGTAATAATTAGTGGTGCAATCAATAGAACAACAAACGACTAATGTTACATGGTAGATCTGGATCTGCTGCACTGAAAAGGCTGCTGTGAACTCTGGATCTGCTGCACTGAAAAGGCTGCTGTGAACTAGTGTCATTGTTTCTTCCTCCATCTGTTCCATCCTACCCTCCTGATCCACTAGTACAGTCTCACACAGGTATAATATTGGCCTTGTCAGTGTCACAGATGTTTGTCCTATAAGGAAGAATGGAAGACGTACACAGATAGACAGAAGCAGTACTGTCTAAGTAACTTTCAAAATCAGTGAAGGGCATCTAACTGCCAGTATGTGTTATATCTTTTCAGCGACAGACACAGAAGGAGAGTGACAGTGCAGTGGCCTGGGGCATGCAGTGGCAGCAACAGAATTATGATGAACACATGAGAGGAGTCGCATAGGGACAGTTTACAACAGGAAGAGTGACAGTGGTCTGGGGCGTCAAGTGGCAGCAACAGCACTGTGAGGGAAGCGAGAAGAGGAGCTACATGTGACACATTACAACAGAAAGAGTGACAGTGGTCTGGGGCATGCACTGGCAGTAACAGAACTATGATGGATATTATCAATTCACATAGGGGCAATTTAACTGCAACTGACATAATGGTGGTATGACTAGAAAGAAACCGAAGCCTCAGTAATATTGTTAGTATTACACTCATAGTAGGTGTGAATCTGCTGCACTGAAAAGGCTGGTGTGAATGAACCAGTGGCATCATTTCTTCCTCCGTCTGTTCCTCCCACCCACCCTGCTTCACTGGGAGTCTCTCACAGGGTGTAATATTTTGACCTGGTCAGTGCAACAGATTTTGTCCTGTAAGGAGGAATGGAAGACATGCAAAGATAGATATAAGCAGTGCTGTATGTAACTTTCTTCCCAGATCAGTGAAGGTGATGGCATATGACTGCTACCAGTATGAGTATGATGAATATTTTATAATAACTTTCAGTGTCAGTGACAGCGGGAGGTGACCCACTTGATGACAAGTACGAATATAATCCTGACCTGATAATGCAGGATGCAGGGGAGGAAGCTCGGATTATGCTGAAAGCCCTTATGGCGGGGCACCAGCTCCACCGTGTCCACTTGTAGTGAGGACTCTGTGATAAACACACAAAGGTCCCTCGGAGGATCCCACTTTCCTCACCATGATGCAGGAGTTACAAGCTGCCATGGACTTTGATCTGGAGGAACAAGACACAACCAGGAAAAACCTTATAGAGTTTCTGGAGTTGCCAGAATCTCTTGCACTTGTGGTGCCACCTCTCCTGCCTGCTTATAGGATGTCACTTTTGCTGCCTGGTACAGACTAAACAATATCCCAGCTGTACCTAGGAAAGCAGATAAAATGTACGTGGCCCCTCTGGGAAACCAGTTTTTGCCACCCAGCCTGAGGCAGATTCTGTAGTCATTAATGCTGCTCATGACAGATCCAGGGCACTGAAGCACGTGAGTGCTGTCTCTGATAAAGAGTACAGGAGGTTAGATGTTATGGGCGAAAGGACTTTTGCCTCAGTGTCACTGGGCCTTCACATTGCTATCAGCACACATGATGAAGTACCAGAACAACCTCTGGAGGAAGGTAAAGACAGCTGCACAAGTCCAGAGGGCACCCCAAAACAAGAGCTTCTCAAAGCCTTTACAGCTGGGGCTTATGTGAGCAGGCAGCTGCTCACACAGTCTATGATGTGTCAGATGCTTCCGCCAGGGCTGCAGCCTCTGATATCTGTGCCAGGAGATATTCTTGGCTTAGGGTGGCAGGCTTTGAGGAATGACGTGCAACAGTACATTCTCAATGCCCTTCGAGAACATAAATTGTTTGGTGCTGAGGTCCAGAATATCTTATCCACTCTTTAGGCATTAGGCAGAACCTTGAAGTCTGTGCTCTCCTCTACCATATCCAGCCTAGTGATGGTAGTAGTAGTAGGGGTCCTTTTCATCCAACTGGTGTCCAACTGTGCCCAGCAGCCAGACAGCCAGGCAAGGGAAGAAGCCTTGCCCACCACCAGTACCACCCAGGTGCCTACTCAAAAGCCCCTAGAGGTGGTGGGCAGGAGAGCCACCCCCACCGGCTCAGCCTGACTCCTTATACACCCCAGCCACCTTTACCTCCAGGGGGTTGTAGGGTTGCCTCTCCCTCCATTAAACCAGTGGAAGAGGTGACAACAGATGCCTGGGTTCTGGAAATCATAGAGCAGGGCCATGCTCTGGAATTTCTAGACATACAGTACCTTCAGATCATCACCCACTAATGACCCATTATCCTCAGGAACACCTGCCTCTGCTTCTGGAGAAATACAGATTTTGTTACAAAGAGGGCCATAGAACCAGTGCCTCTAGAACAGAGGTACACAGGTTTTAGTCTCGGTATTTCCTGATCCCAAAGTGGGCAGGTGACCTGTGGCCTGTCTTGGATGTCAGGGAACTGAACCTCATCATAGAGTACAAGAAGTTCAGAATGGTCATCTTGCAAGGCCCACTCCCACTGCTGCAAGGAGGCAATTGGATCTGTTCCTCAATATGAAGGATGCTTACCTCCATATCAAAATCCAGAAGCCTCACAGAAAATATCTGAGGTTCCTGTTTCAAGGGAACATTACCAATTCAGAGTGTTGCCCTTTGGCTTGTCTTCTGTGCCTCGGGTCTTTACCAAATGCTTGGCAGTAGTGGCGAAGCCCTTATGGGAGCAGGCTTTTATGTTTTCTTTTATCTGGATGACTAGCTGTTGAAAGCCCACTCCAGGGATCAGCTCCTGCAGACTTTGGCTTGAACCAGACAAATGTTCAATGCTCAGAGTGTGACTGACAAAATACCAAAATCAGTGTTGACCCCTTGCCAACAATTGCAGTATACAGAAGCAGTATTGGACATGGCCCAGGGCTTAGTCTTACTGCCTCTGGACAGGGCCCATCACCTGGTTGCTCAAGCACAGTTAGTGCGTGACAGCAGGTATGTCTCAGCCAGTACATTGTATGCCTGCTGGATCTCATGGCAGTGGCCACAGTGACAGTACCCTTGGCCAGGCTGCATATGTAGAATCCCCAGTGGACCTTGAGGTCCAGTGGGATCAGCTCTCAGATGATCTAGAACAAATGGTTCTAGTCACATCACTTATGTGCAAAGTGCTCAAGTGGTGGATGGAGCCAGCAACCTATTAAAGGGGTTCCTTTCCTGATCCCTCCCTCTACAGATTCTCACGCAGAGGCCTTGGGGATGGGGTGGGGCTCCCATCAGACACAGGATACATGGTCCCCAGTGGAGAGCACCTTGCATATCAATGTTCTAGAAATGCGAGCTATCTATATGGGCTTCAGGCCTTCCAGAACCCTGCCCCCAGGCCCTTTGCTGGTACAGACAACAATGTCAGTGTGATGCATTACATCAACAAGCAAGGGACTCATTCTTATCTCCCATGCAGGTAAGCAATGAGGGTATGGTACCTGGCCCTGGAACATGGTCTAGAATTGTCAGCAGTACACGTTCCAGGCATCCAGAATGTCTTGGCAGGCAGGATAGGCAGGTCCCAGTCCAGGATGCACAAGTGGGAACTGCTGAACTCAGTTTTTGAAGACCTGTTCAGTAGATGGGGTCATTCAGTGGGACCTTTGTGGCCCCACATAATGGAGAACTGCCTTTTCTGCTCACTCAGTCCAGGGGCTGGAGTTTTCTGGCAAGACACGTTGCCCTCTCTCGGAAAGGAAGTTCCTGTATGCCTTTCATCCCTTCCTCTAATTTAGAGTACTACTCAAGCTACAAAGAGGAAACTCTGATACTCATTGCTCCTCTATGGCCTCAACAGATCTGGTTCCCCTTACTGCAACAGCTAGTAGGTAAAACTCTAGTACCTCTGCCCTGTGCAAGGGTCTGCTGTCACAGGAGCAAGGAACCCTGGTCCATTTGGAGCTCAGATCTCTCCATCTGCATGCATGGCTCCTGAAGACATAGCCATTGCTCATTTGGGGTTTCCCAAAAAAACTCACTGATGTTTTGGTGGCTGCTAGAGCCTTCCACCAGATCCACTTATTCTATGAAGTGGAAGTGGTTTGCCTTATGGATGGCTTCTCACAACCTGGATACATTCATCTGTTCAGTGAATCAGGTTCTCTAGAGTATCTGCTGTCCTCACTGGATTGGCACCGCAGGTAATCAAAATGCAAATTCATCACATGCAGTAAAATAGCAAAGCCACCCTGCAGTACAGGCTCCCAAAATCTCAACTAGTTTCGCACTACCTGTGCATCATCAGGAGGATGGTACACCTCATATCCACACAGGTGGTGTCTGAGTTCACTAAATCAAACCAGTCACCTGCCATTTAATTATCCAGAGCATGCCAATCCAGGAAGCATTGCTCCATACTCTAGATGTACATAGAATACTCAGGTACTAGATACACTGTACTAAGGACTGCAGAAGGTCCTTGCAGCTTTTTGTTTCGCTTGCCCCTGGGAAAGAGGGCACCCTAGTTTCCAAACAGTGCCTGTCCAAATGGCTAGCCAACTGTATTACTTCTTGTTACAGAAAGTACAGTAAGGAATGTCCTAGTATGATTCATGGTCATTCCACAAGAGGAATGGCCACCTCTGCTGCTTGTTTTAAAATGTGTCTGCTGCAGATATCTGTGCAGCTGCCACCTGGAATACTGTCCACACCTTCACCAAACACTATAATCTGGACATTGCTTCTCGCAAAAGAGCTGTCTTTAGCCTAGCTGTGCTCCGAGCCTACTTTCTTAGGTCTGTAGGCTCCAGCCACACAGTCTGTTCCACAATCAGTACTGCTTGGTACTCATTCTGTAGAGGCCTGATGAAAGCGTATACCTCAAGAGGAGAGAACAGTTACATACTTACCATAACAGTAGATCTTCAAGAGAATTTGTTACATTAGGCTATGCCGTCCCACCTGCCTTCCCCTTTTGGGCCTAAAACTCTAACTGGATTGCTCTATCTCCATTCTAGTCTACCCTTAGCCCTCTGCCTCACCTGGGATCGCTGAGTACTGGGTTATCTCCTGGTTCCCTACAGAGGTCCTCTGAGTCTGATCTCTGGTTGGAACTGAAGAGAGAGAGGGCTGCCCATGTTTATGTATCAGTCAATGTCTGATGTCATCATGGGTAGCCGCTGGCTGACTGCTTGTAAAGTTTCTGTGTGGTTGCAGTGCCCGGCGGCTTATAGTTCCATTGGTGTGGCCTGATGAGAGATTTCTTGCAAAGATCTACTGTTACAGTAAGTACGTAATTGTTCTTTTGTGACCCTTTAACAATAATCTCTTTATTACTGTGAGTTTGCCAAGAAAATGTGAATAAAGTGCTCCAGATGGCTCTAGGCTTAACTGTTTGAATGTTGCTAACAACCTGTTGCAGAAATTGTCCCGTACCACTACTTTGGCAATCCTCTGCTGAAACCCAGAGATTCAGGGCATCTCCTTCTGTTGCCGACTTCCCTGGTGACCCAGGACCGAGAGGTTATGTGGGAAGGAACAAGTAGTCCTCTGGGGTGCCCTGCAGCACATACCTACTCACCGTTGAGTGATGCAGGGAGGCATCCACAAGTCAGAGTGGGGCAGGCAGGGGATTACTGAAGGCAAGGCAGAGCTTATCCACCCTTCCGACTGCCCTGATAGGTGCCTCGCCGGGTCACCTCTCAGAACCACACCCTGGGTGGATAAGGGAGGGCTTAGCAGTGAAAAATACCCCCAGCAATCCTGGTCTGATGAAACTGCCCTGCCACCCACATCACAGTAGGGTCTCTTCGATTTCACCCTGTACCTTGATGGCTTCTCCTCATGGGCCCTAACTGTCGAGCAAGTATCCTCCTCCTGGCTTAGGGCATGGGGGGTCCACCCATGGGGGGATAAGCCATGGGTTACAGTCGGGGTAGCTGGGGTGGTTGTTGGAGTAAAGGCTGGTGGCAGACTGGACCACTGAAGGATTCCTGTGGTGGCTAGAGGGCTTGGGTAGGTGGAAGGAGGTCCTGGTAGCTGGTGAGTGGAAAAAAAAAGAAACTTAGAGACTCAGTGTAATGTGGATTCACATCACTTTCCACAAGACAGTTAGGTGACATTTGCAGAAAAATACTGTTGTGAAATGGCATTCAGCTTTTTAATTAAAATTAAAATAAGCAGAACCTCAGTGATCATCATATGGTTTACTGTGTGTGCAAGATACATCATCCTAAATACCCCCCATTCATCCATCTCAGGTCCTTTAGGTCGCTGGACTTATCCTCCTTCCTAGCTGATCTATGGGCATCTGATTGACCCCATCTCTGCATGCAATAATCAGATTTTGCCATGTAATAAATTCAGTCCAAATTTATGACTTTGTGGGATTGTCATGCACTGCTGAGCAAAGCAAAGCCAGAGTATGAGGCTTTAATCTTCCTGAATAACTGCTGAGGTGATAACATGTGAGCATAAGAACAAGTTCTTTAGAACTTATTCCTGAGAAGATACTCCTGTATCACTTTTGACATCCTTAGATTGAGAACCTGGTACAGCTCATCTTCCCTAGGCGATGCCCTTCCCTCCATCTGGAATAAAATCCAAACATCTCTAAAACCCTCAAAACCTGTTAACATGCCAACTTTCAAAGCACTTCTTAGTAACCTACTTATTGAAACCTGTAAATGCTTTAAACCCTAATCTCCTAGTCATCCCGCCTTCCTCTGCCTGTTGGTTTCCCCTCCCTTTCTCCTTTACTCTATGTCCTGTATTTTATTCTACACTGCTGTAAATACCTGCATTTTATATTAACCATGTAAAATTGTGCCTGTACATTCTCTGTATATGTTATTTTTCTATGGTATTCTTTTTATTGTATTATGTTTTTTTTTGCATAAACTTTTATTAGTTTGTCTTATTAACACTATGACAATAACAACATTTATCATTCTATTAAATACACGGGTATTTCCTTCATATCATGTCAAGCCATTTCCAGTTATTAGTATTAATCCCCATTCATTTCATATCTTTCAACATAAAACAACTATATATAAAAAAAAAAACATTTAATTAGAGGTTCAGTCTATCTAATGCATGAAATAAGAAAATTCCATCTCTAATATATGCTAGATACTGATACATTTTTCAGCCCTATACTATGGTTCTATCAGACAGTCCTGAGCAGCATAATATATTTAGTGGTTTAGGCCTTCCAGTTCCATCTTATAGTAGCAGGAAGTTTCAGTCCCTAACTATCCACCCACCATGGTCCTGGAACTCAATTTATCAGCTCCTCTCCACAGGACCCATAGTACTCCAGAATGGCACCCACATATCCACGAACAATTCCTCCGTCCTTAAGCTTTATCACGTCATGTTTCATTTCAGAGCTTCCCAAGCCAGGCTTCTCCATTGCCTGAGGGTGGGCTTATCCCCAGAAACCCATGTATTTAGGATACACTGTCGCGCCAATGCCAAGAGGATTCTAACCCATCTTTCAGCAGGGACCAATCAGCTTAGTCTGTGTCTTCCAGGCCGAACAGCATTAAAAGCGGTGCTGGCATAGTGCAACACCCCTCATGTCCGTCAGCTCTTTGCCACCTCCTCCCAAAATGATTGGAGCACGGGCATTACCAAAACTAATGGCTATATGTACCCAAGGCAGTACCACATCTATGGCATATTGCGAGACTGTCATGTTATACCTATTAACTGCCACTGATGGGCTATAGAGTCTGTGCACAAATGTATATGCTGCTTCTTTATATCTATTGCACATCAGGAGCCCTTGATGTACATCTCTCATCAGTGCCCATTGCTCCTCTGTTAAGACCACTCCTAGATCTCTCTCTCCCAACGCACTTAGTTTTAACAGTTCTGTTCAGTAACTGAGCATAAAGGTGAGAACTCTCCTTATTACCCCTTTGGGCTCCTACTTAGCTTGGTGCTGCAGACTTTCAAGGCCATGGATTTGGGAGTTCGGTTCCTCTGTCTCTCTATATCCTGAATGTATTTTCTGGCTTGGAAGTACCTAAATAAATGAGTGGCTGCAATCCCAACCCTCCTCTAAGTTCACTAAATAGGTAAACTCCAAGGCGGGTTCTTAAATCATTAAGGCATGGATTCCCCCTCTCCCAGACCCGAAGCAGGAGTCCCCTATTCCGGTATAAAGAAAAGGATTATCTACTGTCACTATACATGTTTCCCCTTCCAATGCCCAATCAGTTTTTAATTTGTTCTCAGCTATCTATTATACTACCCACTAAGGTGTTATAAGCTTTTTATCCAGGTATGCCCTTCTCCCCAGCCAGATAAAAGGATAGCCGAACAGTCTGGCCTTTTCCTCCAAATCTAACCAGCTAGCCTCCTAGATCAATATACCCAGTCCTTGATAATCCTAATTTGTGCTGCCAGGTAATAAGATTTCATATCCGGGTAATTCAACCCCCATCCTTATCTGCCTTCAGTTTATTTAGACTAGCCCTTGGCCTCTTCCTTGCCAAAGGAATTTAGAACATGCTCTCAGGTTTCTTAATATCTCTCCTATTAACCCCATAGGTAACATTTGTAATCGTTATAACACTCTAGGTAACACATTCATCTTTGTTTAACTCATTTATCACTGCTTTCAATAATCGGCTGTAGTTTAATTTATATAAAGATTTAAGGTCCTCCTATTTTAACCCCTAAGTAAGTAAAAATGATCCCACTTCGCGTAAGCTCCATGTGTTATCTCTGCCCCCACCTCGTGTCCTAAAACATAATCTCTGATTTTTCCAAATTAAGTTTATATCCGAAAACGTGGCGAACTGAGAACAACCTCTCATAAAGCCGGCATGGACTGGGAGAGTTCGTAATATATAATATCATATCATCAGCATACAGCATAATCTATGCTGCCTACCCTCTCTTCCCAGCCACCCCATGTATTCTCGGTCTTCCCTGACAGCCAGTAGCCATGGTTCCACCGCCACTGCAAAAGTAAGGGGATAAGGGCACCTGTCTTTACCCTGAGTAATGAATTGCTGTGACAGTGTTCCATTCACTAACACTGCAGCTTTGGGTGTCCCATAGAATGCCCCAACTATTTTATATAGTCCACCCCAGACCAAACCGTCTCAAAATTTCAAAGAGCTATGGCCATTCAATCCTATCAAACATCTTTTTCGTCCATAGACAGGATGGCCCCCACCCTGGTTGCTTGAACTGTTCCAGGACATTAGAACCTTTCTTATATTATGATATGAGTGCCTCCCTGTATAAAGCCAGTTTGATCTGGATGGATTAGTTCAGGAAGTATGCCCTCTAACCTTGTGGCTAGAATCTTAGCGTATATCTTGGCGTCGCTGTTTAAAGGGATATGGGTCTATATGATGCACACTCCATTAAATCTTTATTTGGCTTAGGACCAGGCACACCATAGCATTGCTACATGCGCAGGTAACTCACCTCTCTCCTCCTTCTTTAAACAACTCCCACATTATCTCCCACTCATCTTTTAATATTTTATAGTGCTCTGCCAGTAGCCATTGGGCCCGCAGGCCTTCCCAGACTTTAGAGCCTTGATGGCTGATCCAATTTCATCCTTGGTGATTTCTACCTAACATTTTTTGCTGGTGTTTTGTTAGTTGGGTAGTTGCTATCTATTAAGGAAGTTCTGCATACAACCTCCTTCCTCTTTATGCCTGTCTGGTACAGTGATTCATAATATTCTTTAAATACCCCTGTATCTCCTTATATTTAGTGACAGTCTGACCCCGCACATTCTTAATACCCACAATGTCGTTGGACCCTTTCTACCTTTAACTAAATTAACCAGTAGGGCCTAGCTTAATACCCATTCATATATCCTGTGTTTCAAATAATATAACCTCATCTGGGCCTCATCTAATAATAGGGAGTTTAGTGCCTTCCTAGTTACCACTAAGGTGTGTGCACCTACACCCCCTCACTCCTTGCCACCGTCCTCTAATACCCTTACCTTGTTTTGAAGGTCCTTTTGTTTTCAAGCTTGCCCTTCTATACTTTGCCATATAACCTATAATTGCACCCTCATATAGGCCTTGCAAGCATCCCATAATGTTTGCTTGGAGGAGGCAGTCTGGGCATTGGTGTCCATATAAAATTTAAATTGGTCCTTTAAATATTTCTGAAACTCTTGAGACCCCAACATGTAAGTATGGAATTTCCACGAGTGTACATCTCCTTTTCCTTTGGCAACGAAAAGATTCTGTTACCACTGCATGGTCTGAGAGCTGTATAGCCAGTGCTCCACCCTTCCCAGCCTCTCATACCAGCTCAACATAACATATATGTGGGTTGTCCTCGCCCCATGTCTTATGGGGGGTTGGAGTAGAAAGTAAACTCCTTTCCTTGGGGGTTCGCGTTCTCCAAACATCAACCATGTTCAGCTCTGCAATTCCCTCCTCCATTTCCTAATGCATGGGTCCCGTCGCCCTCTACCCAATGAATGGTCCAGGACTTCGTCTGGTGTGCAGTTAAAATCCCTCCCATAATAAGGTTCTCAAATTGTTCTTTACCAATATATCCAAGATTTTATTAAAAACCTTGATCTAAATTTGTTGGAGGCTATACTCCCAAATGTAACCTGTACACCATGGATAGTCCAGAAGCGACACATATCTACCTTCTTTTGGGTCCAGCGGTCACTTTTGTGACCTGTAAGAGTTTGTTTTTATGTATCAGGACCGCCACCCCCTGTTTACGAGAATTAAATGAAGAGGAATAGCAGGCTCCCACCCATCCTTGCTGAAGTTTCCCATGTTCCACCTATGTCAAATGTGTTTCCTGCAGTAGGGCTACTTGCACATGCGCCCTCCTTAGGGCTGTCAAAATAGCATTCCGCTTAATTGGGGAAGAGAAACCCCACACATTCCAAGATTGTATGACTAATTCATTCTGTGCCATCATTTTATCTGCATTTTGTCTCCTTCCTCAGGACCTCAACATACTTCTCCTGACAGCAATAGCATTTCATTCAGTGTCAGTGTGGGCTCAGTTGGTAGCACATCGCCTCTGGACCAGAAGGTCGTGGGTTCTCGTCCCACACTGGGATTGGACTTGCACCTAAAATGCGCTGGCATCGGAGTGCAGCATTAGGGGTGCTGTACTGCTGGGGTGTGCCATCCTTGGATGAGACGTTAAACCGAGGTCCCTTCTACCCATCCTGGTGTTGTCCTGGTGGGTGTCCAGGTGGAAGTAAAGAACCCAGGGCACTTTCTCGCAAAGAGGGAAACATTCCGGTGTCCTGGCCAACATTCCTCCTTCCCATAAACCAGTTCATGCAATTATCCAGGCTGTGTGGGTGATGATGTATATGGCTGCCACCACACATTCAGTCACTTCACTCACCAGTCTAGCATTGCTTGTAAAGCACTTTGGATGTATGAAAAGCGCATATAAATACTGATTCTTTTCTTCTTCTTCTTCATTACTTTAACAAAACGAACCTCTTAAAAAATCAACATAAGAAAACAACTGAATAACATTAAACACAGAACAATATAACATACAATTTACCCCCATTGTAATCCCACAGCATTCCCTACATCGTCCTCCCCCATCCCTACTCTCCCCACTCCAGCATCAATCACACCCATGGATCTCACTATCAATCTCCCACCACAGCCACTCCTCCGCCACTCGTTTCATCTTGTTTGCCATCTTTTTGCATGGCTATGTACCTAATGTCTGCCACCTGAACAGCCATCCCCTCACACCCCTAGAGACCAACCTTTAAGAAAGAACCTGGATCTCATGCTACAGCAGTTAGAAGAAAAAAACACCCCACTTATCGCTTGAACCCCTCAAAAAGACACCACGAAGGCGCAGCAAACAAGCCGTCTCCTCAACATTCCCAGTATTTGGCTAATGTGCAGAATGCTATCCCTCTGAGCGATCTCATCAGCTATGCTGCTCGAGTGTCCCAAATATCTGTCCCAGTTGGAGGTCAGCAGAGCAGGCATACGATGACAATATTAAACGCACTAGGCCTAACCACCAAACACCCTCTTGGCCTACCTTGCAAGACTTTTCTTTAGTTGTTGCTTCACTCACCATCATCGACCATTCCATCGCCCATGGCTTCGCAGGCAAAGCTTCTTCCAACCTTTATCCACGTGCAGGCTCAGGAGGACACACTTTAAACACCACTGGGTCAACGCAACCAAGTCCATAAAGTTCCATGAAGTGAATAACAGCCACAAACAACTATTTACAGTCACCAAAAGCGCCAGTAGCATAGTAAACTGTCCCTGACCTTTGCTTCAGCCCACCTTTCTTCTTGAGTTGCAGACAAAAACATTAGCCTTGTCCACATCCCAAAAAGAAAATGTAGCTCCCTCGTTTTGATTTTTTAAAGTGGCCAGGTAAACCATAAAATGCTGTGTGTGCATCTCCCTCAGTTGGGCCATCACAGCATTGATGCTCGGGAAGCAGCCTATTCAAATAATCCTCGTAATATGGATTCTGGCACCATTGATCTCAATCGGCTGGTTAAGCGGAAGGCTCTGATCATTTCTTCCTGATCCTGAAAGTTGTGGTAGCAGATAATAATGCTTCAGGGAGGTTGGCCCGGCCTGGTTTCAGCATTACAGCACAATGCGCTTGTTCAAGCTTATACTTCCCTCCTTTGGCTGAAACTTCAAGACTTTGGGCAGCTGTTCAGCACTAAATTTCAGCATGTCTGTACCTTCCTGACCTTTGTGGAGACCTCGTAGGTATAGATTCGTGTGCTGATGATAATTTTCTTGATAGTCAAGAGCCTCCCTGAGTCCTCCAGTTCTCTCTCAAGCGCAGCGACTTTGTCAGGTAGTGGTTGCAGGATATCTTCTACCCTTGATATGCGCTCCTCCATCTCTGCCAGTCTTTCCCCATGAGCTGCTGTCCACTCAGCAATCTCTTGCAGTTTGTCTTCAAGTTTATTTTCCATTTTCTCCAACTGGGGATTAAGGCAGCGAGGACCTGCGAAGTCACCTCGCGTCCCAATACCGTCAGCTATGCCACCGAAAAGAATGTAGGGCCTGATGCTTGGAGGAGGGCCCAGCCGGCTGTTTCTTCTGATTTTCCCCACATTTCTGGTGAGTTTGCCTGGCACATTCATTAGATATTCATCCATCGCTGTATAGTATAAACATGATAGTACTAAAATCAGTGATCCAGTTCAAAAGTCAAAATTTTTACTTATTTTATTCCTGGGTTATGGGCTGAGGAGATCACATCCTACTACTTAGCTGCTCTTTAGTGCCCCTGTATTATGTTTTATTGTATTGTCCACCTAGGTCCACTTTGTAAATGATTTTTTTCAATGGTGTTTAGCCAGGTTAAATTAAGATTGATTGATTGATTGATTGAACGAACATTCCTCCACACCAAAGCCCTTGCCTGACATTCATTTAAGATCACTGGCTTCCCAGCTACTCAACTATCAGTACCTTCACAATACCTGTACCGAAGTATGGGAGGCAGTATAGCGCAGTGGTTTAAGGCTCTGAGCTACAATCTGGAGACCTGGGTTTGAATCCCACAACCCTCACTTGCATTCTGTGTGACCTTGAGCAAGTCACTTAACTTCCCTGTGCTCCCAGGTCGCACCTGTAAAACAAGCTTTCAGCTTAGTGTGCTACTCCTGGTTGAACAATTGGGGAAAAAAGAAGTCATCATACTTGCAAAGTCTGAGTATTTTGCATCAAAACTCCAGAACAGCATTAATCACCCCTCCAAGTTCTGGAAGGTTATCTGTTCCCTTTTCTCCCTCTGACCCAGCCTCCCTCTGCTGTTCTCAAGGTCGATGACTCCCTCATCTCTGACCCTTCTGCTGTTGCCTCTTCCTTTAACTGTTATTTCACTACTTGTGTTCTCTGTCTTATCCCTTCCTCCCCTCCCACTTTCTTCCCTCACTCTGCTTTTCCTCCTCTCTCTTTTCCTTCTCTTCTACCACTCCCTCTGCTTCCCTTAAGGCCCTGCTTGCCCTTACTCCTCACAAGGGAGGTAGCCCTGATGGCCTTTATCCTATGCTTCTGCTCCTCTCAGCCCCTGTCATTGGACTGCCTAGTACCCTTCTCCTCAACCTTTCTTTTTCCTCTGCAATTGTCCCCAAAGTCTGGAAGCTGGCTACTATCAGACCTCTCCCTAAGGTGGTGATTCCTCTTCTGGTAACTTCTGTCCTATCTCTCTTCTTCTCTCCTGGCTAAGTTACAGGAGCAGCTTGTGCTATCTCAACTCTCTTCTTCCTTGACTCCGCCTCCTTCTTTATGCCCTTCCAGTCCGGATTAAGGAAATCCCACTTCACTTCCACGTCCCACCTCCAGCTCACTGACTCCATCCTCTCAGGTATGGATCAGGGATGATCACCTCTGCCATATTTATTGATCTTGTTAAAGCTTTTGACACTGTGGCACTGTTGAGCTGAGATTCAGTGCCCAAAGTGTAAAATTATGCACACTTGGGGCTGGGGAACCAGGGAGGCATGCTCATGGGGGTTGCTAATGGCCACCAAACAGGAAAGGGATCTGGGGGTGATTATATCAGATGACCTAAAGATGTTCAGGCAGTGTGAGAAAGCAGTAAGGAAGGTCAGCATGCTGGGTTGCATAGGGAGGGGCATTACCAGCAGAAAAAGGAGATAGTGGTGCCACTCCACAGATCACTGGTGAGACCTTATTTGAAGTACTATGTCCAGTTCTGGAGGCCACATCTCAGGAAGGGTATAGACAGAGTGGAGGCTGTTCAGAGAAGGGCAACAAAGATGGTAGGTACAGGCTACACCAGAAGACATATGAGGAGAGGTTGAAAGAACTCAGTATGTATTCACTAGACAAGAGAAGGAGAGGGGATATGATAGAGACATTTAAATACCTCAAGGGCATAAATAAGGTATAGGAGGGAGCCTCTTTCAGAAAGAAATGCTCAAGAACAAGGGGTCATGAGATGAGGCTGGATGGAGGTAAAATCAGGGGTAATGTGAGGAAGTATTTTTATGGAAAGGGTGGTGGATGCTTGGAATAGCCTCCCTGCAGAGGTAGTGGGGCTCCGACAGTGAAAGCATTCAAAATCGTGGATAGTCACAAGGGATACACAGTGGCAGGGGAAAAAGGGTAAGCAAGGAACTTGGTTGAGGATAGGAAAATGGTCAGACTAGATGGGCCAGGTGGTCCTCATCTACCATCAGATTTCTGTATTTCTGTGTTTCTATCCCTCCTTCTGGACAAGCTTAAAGCAGCAGCCCTGTCTGACTCTGTAATCAGTTGGTTTCATTATTTAGGAAGGTCTCAAGCTGCCTGGATAGGAAGCTACATTTCATCACCACTCCCCTTCGGCTCAGGTGTCTCTCAAGGGTGTGTCTTGGGCCCTATTCTCTTTTCCACATTCTTGAATGACCTCTCCTCTGTCTCTTCATCTGCATCCATTCATATATACGCTGATGATACTAGTCTTTGCATCTGGCTCTTTTTCCCATGACCTTTCCTCACAGCTACAGCTGATTTGACAACATTCAGCGCTGGTTCCAGTCTAACTGTCCCTCAATGCCAAAAAACAGTTTCCGATTTTGGCACCCAACAAGGCTTACCAGACTCACCCCTCTCCTTTATTTCATACATTTAATGGTGCTATGATTGAGGATGTACTTACTGTATCCTTGTTTAGTACCTCGGGTCTGGCTGGCAGACAGCTTGATTTCTCAAAGCATTTTGATACCATACACATAAGCTCCACCTCAGCCTTGGTGCACTGTACAGGAACAGAGCAAGTATCTCAATTCCTCCCTGCAGAGAGATTGTTTTAAAGATGATTCTCCTATTTTTGAGTATGGTGGCATAGTCTATAGTGGTGCACTCAAATGCTCCTTGCCAGACTGGACACCTCTTTCACTCTTTTGTCATTTTGCTTTAGACTGTACTCCTCTTATCTACCACTGCTCACTCTACTGTACCCTTTCCTCCCTTCTGTCGATGTCAGGTGCCTTTCCCATTGCCTCCTTTATATCAAATTCTGGTTTGGTTCCCTTCTCTCCTACCTTACATCCATACTGTCCTCTCCCCTTCTTTCTCCTCCTCCTCCTACCCCTACACAGTAATATTTCCATTGCCTTTCTATTCCTTCTAGAAAATCTACTGTTGGTCAATCTACTTTCTCATATCACTTTCCTGTACTCTGGTCCTCCTTTCCCCTGTCAATCTGCTCTGCCTCTTCTGCTTTTGCTCTAAAGTCCTTTCTTCATAACTTTTTTCTCCCACCTACAACTGTCTATGACCTTTTACCTCTTTCTACCCCTAGTTTTCTGCCCTGGCCATTTGCTCCCTTCATCCCCAGGCTATACCTGTGAGTGATTCCCTGTGACTCTGCCATCTGCTTATTGTTATATTGTATAATATTTGTGTTATAAATAAAATGTGTATGATATGTGACTTCCTGCTTAAGGTTGGTAGTCAGTGAGAGAAGTGACCTTTGACCTCCAAGGTGTCAGTGTTGCTGAAGTAGTAGTATGTTAAACTGACCAGGAAACCCTAATTAAAAGCCTTCCTTCCAGAGGAGGTTTATTACCTCTTATAACCTGCTTCTGAGTTGGAAACTAAATATTAATTTTATGACCCTAGCAGGAAGGAAGCTATCTGGCTGATCCTTATGGTTTTCTCACCTAGCAGAGAACTAGTGACATGATTGTAGGATTCTTGAAGCGTCAAGGGGATGTTTTGATCAAAGACTGTCATATTTTGGGAACTAGCTAGTTGATGATTTCACAGTAATAACATACATCTGTGTGGATAGTTATTTTAAAGTTAAAGCTAGGAGGATCTAGCTGTGACCTCCCCAAAAGGGGTGGGGAGATGGATTTTGAAATGGGCAGGCATTTGAGGAAAATAAGAGTTTTTTATTCTGGACTCAAGAGACTTACTTCTCTGGACTTATGAAGGCACTTTATGGTAACATCTAGCTAGGCAAGAACTTTTAAGCATTTGTTGTAGTTTATTTGTATTCTGTAACTTCCTATTAATTTTATGTGACTAAGGTATTGATATAATTGTTCTGTGTTTGATTTTACCTGTTTTATAATTTTTAGTAAACAACATTTCTTTAAAATACTGCTTGTGCTTTTACAATCGTTTGCGCACCTGCACGCTCAAGAGCGTCCTGCACTGATGCGACATTTGGAGGTGTGTGACCTCCTCCCAAATCCAGTGCTCAGTGTAGCAGGCGTGACCCTACTGGACCAATACATGCTGAGCTGTGTATGACAGCAGTGCGGCTGTGTTGGTCTTCATTTCAAAGAAAGGTCTGCTGCAGTCAGCGGTGGTGCGTGTATGCAATTAGCGTACCGTCCTTCAAACTGCTGTCATGCACAGCTCGGCATTAAAAACCCTCCCGCTTCCTCCTTCTGCTAGTATCTTCCCCTTCCTCCTTAGTGTGCTCCCCACCCCAGCGTTGTGTGCCGGGGGTGCCCAATCCCCTTGGCTCATCGCCCCCCCAGCACAGTGTGGCCAGCAGGGGTGCCAATCCCCATCGGCTGCAGCCTGCCCCAAACAAACACCCAGTTGGCACGCTGGGAGTCCACCCCAGCTGCTCATGCCTCCCACCCACACACACTGTGTGGCTGGCGGTGCCTAGTCCCGCCAGCTCCAGTCCCCCCCAACAAACAGGTAGGTGGCACACTGGAGCCCACCACAGCATGCCGAAAGTGTCTTTTTTTTTTTTCTTAATCATGTGAAAGAAGAAAACGATCCCTTGGAGAGTCCTCCCCGCCAACCTCGCCCACCCTCTGCGCACCACCTCCCACACCCTCTTTCACCCCATACTTAACCTCTGGGCCCAGCGCGATGATCTTCGTGGACCAGAAACACGTCTGCACTCTTCAAAGCCGACCGCGAACTGAGGAATGCCGGTAAACTGTATAATGGCATAAATAGGGTTTTTCCAACTTAGGTGAGGCAGTATAGCACAGTGATCTAAGGCTCTGAGCTGCAAATCTAGTGACATCCAGCAGACCGGATCCGGTTTGAATCCCACAGCTTCCACTCGCATACTGTGTGACCCCTGAGCAAGTCACTTAACTTCCTTGTGCTCCCAGGTCGCACCTGGAACAAGCTCCAGCTTAGTGTGCCTTTCCTGGTTAAACAATTTCCCTTTCCCTTTCCCTATATCTAGGCCATTTTTTGACTTTTGACACCAAATTTTCAACATGGAGTTCTTGACACCCTTCTCATGAATTCAGTCACTGTCATGGTGTTATTGGGTCCGAAGGTGATTTCTCAGTCATTGCGGAATCACCTTCGGGACTGAGTAATGAAATGACAGTGTCGGTGTTCATGAGGTGGGTTCTCAAAAAGCCTATTTTGCTAATTTGGTGGAAAATCAAAAATTACTGTTTTACTTAGCGTGTGTTGCGCAGTTTCCACTGAGCACATAAGTTCACGAATTTGTAATATTTTCACTCCAGATTTTCAATATAGGCGATTTCCACCTCCTTATGAAACAGTGCAGCTGTCAATTTTCACATCCTGGCCAAAATGTGTTTTTTTGCTTCCGGCACAAAATAAAGCGTTGTTGTTGGAAATCGGTGTTCACTAAGAGTAAGACAATCACAGTGACTCTGTTCATGAACAGATATCCTAAAATGCCTATGTTGAAAATTTGGTGGCAAAAGTCCATAAAATGGCTTGTTACGGCGTGTGTTGTGCAGTTCCCACGCACACTCATAAGTTCATGAATTTGTAATATTTCCACTCCATATTTTCAACATTGCCATTTTCCACATCTCCTTATGACCAGTACAGCTGTCATTTTTCACATCCTGGCGAAATCTGTTTTCACACTTCCGCATGAATAATACGGTTGCTGGGAAATCAGGGTTCAGTACACAGTAAGAAAATCATAGTGGCACTGTTCATGACCAGAGGTGACAAAATGCCTATGCTGAAAATTTGGTGAAATAATTCCACTGAATGACTGTGTTACAAGTCGGGTTATGAAGTTTTCGCACAGGCTCAGAATCTCTTGAGCACAACCAGGGCGTTAGGGTTCCTAAGACAGACACTTAAGAAGTATGAGGGTGAAATATTACTCACATGCAAGAGAGTTGCAGAGGTACTCTTCTGGGATATGGATGCTGAAGGGACATGGATATAATGGGGGCTGCACAAATGCCAAACACCAATGCAAATACCAGCAATGAACGTTCGGCATTGACAAATGCTTGTTCTCAGTTCTTTTACATGTGAATGCTGAACCTGTGTTTAAGTCTGACAGCTGTTAAGGGCTTGAATGTGTTACTAATCTTGCTAAAGGCAAGGATATACCTAGGTCTCATATTGAGTCGGAGGGTACATTTGGAAACCTGGCTGGGTGCCACTGGGCGAAGGACTGTACAGCATTCCCAAAGAGTGCGTATCTGAGCCTGTTAACTGGGTGCGCTAGCATAAGGTTCACATTTGACCCCAGGACTTGAGGCTAGTAGATGATTCAGACACAAAACAGACAGGAGGGTTACCCTGTCTGTCTCCTGTTCACACTATTGCACGTCGAGGTTGGCACTGTGGGAGCAGAGGGCCTGACCTGCGGAGTGTGTTTGTGACCCTCCCCACCTATCTCATAATTTAATCTACTAACTGTACCTGTTGCACTGATTTACCTTCAGTATTTATGACTATGCCCTTTGATATATTGTACTGATGTATATGATTTCTATTTTTGCAATGTAATGTTGTTATTACTGTTTAGTTTTCCACCTCTTGGTCAAGCTCCACTTCCCTCACCCCAGGATGCATCTGAAAATGAGCTGTTCGTAGCTCAGAATGTCTTTTCTGGTGAAACTTTTGAAATAAAATAAATAATTATCTGCCTCTAGCAAAGCTGCCAATCCGTAAATATACTTGTGAAATTTCTCAGATCTAAACGTTGCTCCCAAAGTGTTATTCTCTATCTAAGCATAATTCTTTCTGCTGTCCTAGAGTGTAATGTGTATGCCACAGGTATCTGTTTCCCATGGTGCTCCTGTAGTAACACAGCCCTTAGTCCATCTTTAGACACATCTGCTGAGACTTTTATTTTCTTAGTTGGATCATAAAAATACAGTACTGATTCCTTAGTTAGAATATCTTTCAGGTTATTCTGCTCCTCTGCCTGTTCTGAGTTCTGCTGTTTTTGTGCTTTTGCTTTTAAGAGGCTTCTTGGAGCTGTAGTTTTATCTGTTAAATGTGGCACAGACTTGCCCAAATAGTTTAGAAGTTCCGACATCTCTGCAGATCCGTCTTTGTTGTTTGGATTAGGCAGTTCTTTAAGTGCTCTGGCTTCCTCTGGATCTAGCTGGATGCCTTCAGGTGAGCTTTTCTTCCAAGCAGGTTAGCTCTTTTACCCCTACTTGGCCTTTTCTGTAATTCAGTTTGAATTCAGTTTGTTGTGCCTGCTGCAGAACTCTGCGAGTCTCTGAACATGCTCTAGTTTTATTCTTCCCCCACAGTACGATATCATCTAGAAACTGGCCTATTCCTTCATGGCTGGATAACTGTTGCAGTGCACAGTGGAATACTTCTTGGGCGAGCATATACCTGTAGCAAAAGGCATTCAGAAAAACTCTGTCTTCCAGATGGCGTATTAAATGTACAGCCTTGCACTGTCTGAATTTGACAGAACCCAGATGAGGATTCCAATTTAGAAAAGCCACAGCACCAGTGATATCTGCCTCGGTAAGCAAACAACAATGCTCTCTTTATCCACTTATTCAAGGATCAATGCAGTCTCATATCACCATTTTTCTTTTCCTATAACTAATGAGGTAAGCCCGTCGGTAGGCTCCTCTGCCTTTTTACAAGGCATACATTGATTAATCTGTTCTCTTGCAGTCTCCCTTAAGCGCTACAAGAACTTTTAGCAGCCTGAATTACTGACTGTGCATTATCTGTAAGCAGAAACATCAGTGGGTTCTGCCACCTTTCCTCATTCATCAGCATTAGGCAATGTTTCAGTTGTGATTGGGTTTGTAGCAAAGGCTATAATATCTGTATCTATCACAAGTATGCACTTTATTTTATTTAGTTTTGTTTACCAGGTAAGTACACTAGACAAGTAATATGCCTATTTTCAGGAGCGACCGGAGAGCACAACATGAAGAATATACATACAAGGCAATTTAGGAGGAGCAGCATAATACAGGAAATAATAACAAGTGGGAAAAGAAGATGCACAATCAACAATTACACAACGTATGAAGGGTACATGGATTGACATTTAGGCAGCAGAACTCAGCTGGATTCATTTTGCTAAGGGAGCCTGGGACAGTCACACACTATTGATTGTTTTAGATGAGACCACAGAGAGGTGCGAAAGGTCCCATGGGAGGAGGCTTACCGGACATGATCAGGGAGAGTTCCAGAGTCTGGCGCATATGCAGCAAAGTCATGGTCCCCATAAAAGTGCGGGTGGGGGACTTTGAGAAACCAAGTCTGGGACCTGAGGTGGTGGGGCGTGGAGTCCATTTTGGGAGAAGTTCCGCCAGTCCCAGCGGAATGCCGGTAGTAAGCACTTTCGGAGAATTCCCAACACCAAAGTCCAGGTATTCAGTTGGGGAAGCCAGCAGAGTTTGTCGTAGAGCTCACAGCGATGGTTGAGTTTGGGGTCAGCCAGCACAAACCGACAGATATTATTATATGCCGTGTTCGACCTGGCAAGATGAGTTTGGGGGATCGAGCAAATAAATGAAGTCCATAGCTGAGAGAGGAAGAAGCACTCCTCTAGCAAGGCAAGTCTAGCCCCAGGGGTTAGGGTTGTATTTGGCCCTGTAGGCTAAGCCAAGCTTGCAATTTGTAGTTCTACAGATGTTGAGGATATGACTCCCCATATCGAGTTGGGGGTCAAGGGTGACAACAAGATATTTGATTGAGTTCACTGTTGGCAGCAAGTGTCCATCCTCACTAGTTATGTTGAGCAAGGCTGATGAGGTTTTTGTCATGGCAGTGGAACCAAAGAGCATGGCCTGTGTGTTTTAGGTTCAGCACCAGATTGTGACTAGTAATCCAGGCCAGGACTTTGCTGAAATCTTCAGACAGGCTCTGGTTTAGAGGCAGAGGCATTATGAGAATGGGCCACTATCACCAGGTCATCCGCATATAGGGTGGCTTGGCAATGAGAGATCGCCAAGGGAAGATTGTTAATGAAGAGTGAGGAGAGGGAGGGCCTAGCACCGAACCCTGGGGACTCCCATGGTCACCGCCCTAGGCTCGAGAGGGCCTTGTTGAAGCAGGTACGCTGCTTTCTGCCCTTCAGGTAGCCTATTATCCAATTCATGGCATGGGAGAGAGACCAAGTGACCACAGCTGGGCTCCAGTATGTCGTGATTGACAAGGTCGAAGGCTTTTGACAGGTCTATAAATATGGCACCCGACACTTTGCCCTGGTCCATGGCAGATCTGATGCTTGAGCGTTACAGTAATCAGAGCAGTTGTGGTGCTCTGTCCTTCAGAAAGCCATGCTGGGCCTTGGATAGCAGCTCATTGGTGTGTAAATACTCCGAGAGTTGTTCAGCCACCACCTTTTCTAGAAGTTTGCTAAGGGATGGGAGAATGGCAATTGGGCGATAGTTGTCAGGAAGTTTGGGATTGCCCTGCTTCAAGACAGGGACTGTCTTTGCCTCCTTCCAGATATCAGGGATTATCCCAGAGCTGAGGGATAGATTAAAATGTGGGCAACTGGGAGGCAATGTAAACAGCTCCTAGCTTTAGAAGCCTAGGTTCCAGGTTGTCAAGGCCTGGACTGGAGTGCTGGGAGAGGCTGCAAGACATTTCTGAGCGTCCAGAGCTGATACCGCTGAGATTAAACTCTCTCTGAGAAGGCTGACCTACCTGACTCCTGGGGAAGGGATGAGGACGGCGCCCCATCAGCCGTGAAAAAGTGAGTAGGGCCGAGAGGTCAGAGAAGTGGAGGTTAAGAGAGTTGGCTATAGTATGGGATTATCACATGAGACTCCATCTATAACCATATCCATGACACCCAAATGGGCAGACCCACTAACGAGGTTTGATATTCCTCCAAAACCTCCTAGGGTCTCTGGCAGAGCTAAGTAGGGCAGACTTACAAGTCACTCTTAGCTGCCCTAATAGCCTTCTTGCACTGATTCCTGAGGTGCGGTATCTTTGGAATTTAGAAGGATCAGTGGATCCCTTATGCGGGCCCAGCATTTGTCCCTCTCATGCATCTGGGCTAGAAGATTACCATTCAGCCAGAGGTAGCAGTTCCCCTCACCCTCCGAGTGACCTTAGGGGCTTGTCTGTCCTGGAGGTCCCCAAAGGTATCAATGAAGCAGGAGGTTGCCACTGAGGGGTCATGGGCTTCAAGCAACCTAGACCAGTCAGCACATCTTAAGTCATCCAGGAACCCCTCTGGATCAAACCTGGAGTAGTTTCTGACTTGTATGATTTTGTGTGGAATTTTGGGGAAGGAATTTTCCAGACACAGAACACGGGGAGTGGTCTGAGATGGAGTGGATAGTGTGCCTGATGATGCAGTCCTCTCCGGATGGTTAGACAAGATCCAGTCCAGCAGGGTGCTAGAGGAACCATTCGCCGTCTTTCTAGTCAGGTCATGAATTAGTTGGGTTAGGGTTAGGCTGGCAAGTTGAGGTTCAAATTTCTTGATATTGCCACTCTCCCAATTTAGGTTGATATCACCCATGATAATTAGTTCATTGTCACCTATACTGGGCCTGACAACATCTAGAAGGTAGGTAAGTCCAGTTAGACCTCCCTAGGAGGATTATAGGCACACCAGATGCAGTTTCTATGTATCCCCTAACAGCAAAAGCACATGAAGTAGCTCACAGGGGAATGTACAGGTTGCAGGTGAGTTACTAGTGAGATTTTAGATGGTTTCTGTGGTAGATAAGGATGCCACCCCTTACCCCTGCCCTGTCAAGGCGGGTGAACTCATACCATTAAGGGAGCAGGCAGAGTCAGGAATGGAGGGTTTCGCCAGGTCTCAGTTACCCCTAGAATGTCTGGTTTATATAGCTCTACCCATGTTAAGAGCTCATCACGATTGGGTAGCAAGCTCTAATATTTAGATGAGCTATTTTAGCCCCTACTCATGCTCCATGCAGCAGGGATATTAGTTGACAGATTAGGGGTCAGGTTGAGCTCAATATCTCGACCATAAGTAATACAGAAGGAGGAGCCAGGAAGGTACAGCCTGAAGGCGGGGATGCCACCAGGGCGGTTAATGCTGTGAATTTCTTGACCCTGGCTATGTACATAAGGCACCTAATGTCTAGGCTGAAGATAATACAGTGTTACGTCTCGTCAGTTGCCAGCAAATTAGAGAAGGAGAAGTCAGTGTCACCATGAGAGGAGGGCCACTTCCAGAAATCTCCCAGGATATTGGGGAGAGGTGGCACATTGAGAAGGACCAGCCCTAAGCGCCAGCCCTATGAGCAGGAAGGCAGTAAGAGGTGGCCGTCAGCCTGCCCTGGTCGCTACTATGGGAGCTTCCCTACCAACCCCAGGATGGGACAGGGGACCGAACCCTTTTCATGGTTGAAGGCACAATGAGACCAGCGTGGAGGGCATGTCCAGTCACCCTGCCAGGGATAGCCCAGAAGGGTGGGAGTAGTGCTCTCACCCTGTAGATACTCCACTTAGTAAGACTGCCAGCAGGCGGAGGCCTGAGTGCATTCGGTTTGCAGGGCTTAGTGCCAAGGGTTAAGGAGGCCAAGTCCAGGCATGACAACCAAAGTAGCAACGGCAGTGAGCCCAAGGCAACAAAAGTGCTGGGATGAAAGTAACCCTGAACCATGGAAGGCAAGTCCAGGGTCAGTAACCAAGGTGGTCAGAACAACCAGAGGTGCTAAAATAACCTATACGCCGACCCCAAACTCCAGGAGCTGTGGAGGACAGAACATCAAGAGTCATAAAATACAGTGTTGCACATCAAAAATATGGTAGGGCTTCACTAGACAGAACTATGTAACAGAAACGTATAATATTGGTGACAACAGAAAATAGACTTGTAGTGGTCCTCTGACTCAGGTTAAACAACAGTACTGTCCAGCAGAAAAAGTCACAAACTGGTCCCTGAAACAGGATTAAACACAGAACTGCCCAGCAGGATTAGTAAAACCAGTAGTTCACATAACATGACCAATCCCAGGGTTTAAATAATTGATTAGCAGTTTTTTCTTGGTACTATACTAACTGTACAGAAAGTATTTATATAGATTTTCTAGAAGTGCTGTGATTGTTAAACACAGTGAGGCAAGAGCTATGCATTTTCATAAAGATTTAACACTTTTATGAGCAAAAGCTAATCAATTTTTAGAGTTAAATAAATCCCTGAATCCAGTGAGCAGAGAGGAAGTTTGTGCAGGAGTCCAGCATCTTGCATGTCTTTAGGCTGAAGACAGACTGTCTATCACACTCGCCTCTGAGGCCGGAGATCAGAGGGCTGTGGGTTCAGTTCCCATCTGGCACTTGGGTTAATATCCCAGTACTGACACTGTAGTGCAGCATAAGAAGGGTGTTGTACTTGTGAGGTGCCATCTTTCGAATGAGACGTTAAACCAAGGTCCCATCTGCCTGGATTGGTGGTAGTTCAGGTGGATGTTAAAGATCCCATGGCACTTCTCGAAAGAGTGCAGGAACTTTTATTGAAAAGAAGACTCCAGACAAACATCGAAACTGGTACAAAAAAAACAGAAAGTATCTTAACATAAACAGAAGGTACAGAAAAATTTAGCAGTACAGCCACTTTTCACAATTTACCCATAAATAAGAACATTTCACCGGCCATAGATATTCATATCAGAGTCATAAATTTTTGTAAAATAGTAGTAATATTATAAAGGAGTTCCTCACATGAAACTATACATTGCTGAGTAGACCAAAAACATCTAGATTGCCAAATATAAAACAAAGAACAAAAAAACTAATAGTAATGTGTCAGCATGATACTTAGACCATTCACCCTATTTGTACTGTACATTAAAGTACCATAAGAGACTGATTTAAATAAAGGCTCTTTCCATCTTGTTGCCAACCTAGCCCAAAAGGTTTAATATAAGGACATTCTAAAAAAGGTGTTCCTCGTCTCTAACAATGATACACACATCACTCGGGTGCACCATCTATCACTAAGCTGTTTGTGTTTTTTTGTGTTACCCACTGGTAATCTGCTATAAGAACTCAACCAAACACTGTCCCAAATAAAGTCAGGTAAACGTTTATGAGAGAGCATCAAAAGAACTCTGTCTTGGGACTGAGGAGGACAATCGGAAAAAACAAAGTATCAGAAAAATCAGATAAAACAATAGAACTATACAATTGCTTCCTATTCATTGTTTCCAAATGAGAAACAGTGATCTTCCATTTCAGTAAGAGACGAAAGACCTCTATGTCATATTTGGGAAAAGGAAGCGAGTAAAGAAACTCGACTTGCCTCGTTTCCACAGGGGTAAACCTACCAAAAACCATAATCTAACACAAGAAAACCAAACCTTAGTACCTGGCCTTAGTAGAGGACTTAAATTGTAGGACATAAAACACTAAGAAAAAATGCCACTGGATGGATCATTCCAACCCCACCTTGTCGTATACTCCTATAAGTGAAGCCTCTTTAATAGGATTCAATCTACTACCCCAAAAGGCTTGGAAAAACACTATATATGAAGTAAAAAGAGACATCGGAGGTGGAAATACATAACTAACATACAAAAAATAGGCAACATCAGGGTTTTAATAACAGTACACGCTCGCTTAGCTATTTGTTTACCCTTCCATCTAGCTACCATCAACTGAGCTGTACCTAATTTATGAAACCAATTTGTATACATCATATCACCATCACTAAATTCAATTCCTAAGATAGTTATTGGATCTTTAGAGATTAAAATACCAGCAAGGGTACGGTATCCGGATACTAAGAGGTACCAAAGGAAAACCTCTACTCTTCTCATAATTAATCTTTGAACCAGAAACCCTAGAAAACAAATGCAACACATCACTTACTATGGGACCTTCTGTAACTTCTGAAAGACAAACAACCAAGTCATCTCATGTACAAGAATCTTAATGGAGAGACCTATCAGCAATTCATACTCCTGCCAGACCAGCATGAGCACTAATCATACGAAGAACACATCAATAAAAACACATATAAATCAGACTCAAAGGGCATCCCTGCGAACCCCTCTCTCTACAGCCACGGAGTACCAAGCCAGCCATTCACATTCGGTGAAGAGAAGCTGAGCGATATAATATCTGTATCCAATCAATAAAACCCAGTGGCAAACCATAAACACATAACACAGAAAACAGAAACCTATGGAAACTCGATCAAAAGCCTTTCTTGATCGAGACTAAGTAAATAACCTTTCAGGAAACCAGACTGTGATGCAAAAAATGTTCACGTAATAATAATAAATTATCGTATTGGGATCTACCTGGTATCGAACAAGTTTGGTAAGGACTTATCAAGTCATCCACTACAATAGTCAATCTACGCAATAAAATTTTACTCAAGATTTTTAAATCTGTATTAATAAACTCAATGTCCTCAATTACTCAAATCAGTTTTCAAACCTTTTTATAAAGCAAAACAACCAACGCTTGATTCATTGAGGGCTAACCTAGAAGTTGACAACATTAGGTTAAAACCATGGTCATAACTGGAACCAAATCTTCATGAAAAGTCCTATATAAAACCACTCCAAATCCATCCATACCCGGCAAGGAATCTACATTCAATGAAAAATAGCATCTCTTAATTCGATTCAGAAATATCACGCAACATCTGCTGACTTTCAACTGCAGATAACTGAGGTATCTGTAAAAATCAAAGTCAAGCAATCCACTCTGAACATCCTCATCTTTCTTATATAACTTTCCCAAATAACGTCCAACGACCTCAAGTAAAGCCGAAGGAGTCTTAACCAAGTCACCAGATTCAGTAGCTAATTCTGTAATGAAACATTTACCTACCCTGTCCTTACAGTCTTGAAGGGATCCAATGCACCCTTATGTAATTTCAGACCAAACCTGTGTTCATGGTCTAAACACTTGGCCTATCATATCTATATTCCAACATACGAGCCTTGACATTTCTAATTTGAGTACTGTAATCAATCCCTCAGTCTCAGTTAAAGAAATCAGCTTTTGCAATTGTGATCTGAGGCGTAAATATTCCAAATACTTTAAATTAATCTTAAAGCGAGTAAGTTTGAAAAAAGTTTTCCAGTCCTTCTTAGTATCCTCCCACCAAGAAGCAGCATCTTCATAAAGATCAAAACAGAAAGCCGGGCACTCAATTCTGACTTCAAGCCTGTTTAAGAGGTTCCTCAGTTAATAGGAGGAATTCAACCTCCACAAATTCTTTTTATTGAGTACCCTCCCAGGTCAAGCAAACTGTAAAAGACTTGTGATCTGAGAATTCCATACCCTTAAAGTAACTGGTGGCGATGTAGAACAACCAAAAGTAAATTAAATCAATCCTGGTGGACAATGTGTTTTTTAAAAACGTCTTACATCATTCTCAGAATGGACATTACGATATGCATCCTGGAGCTGAGCAGTATCTAATATCTGTATCAACTTGTGAGAGTCACAAAACAGTTTAGACGTCTTCATACCTCTATCTCGAACACTGAGTGCACAATTAAAATCACCGCCCAAACAATTAAGCGAGAAGTATACAAATAGGGTTGAATGTCATGTAGTAGTGCAACCCGGATCGCTTTGTCTGCGGAGCATAAATATTAATTAATCGAAATCTTTCTCCCCAAAATTAAGATCTAATAGTAACGCCTTCCTGGACAAATATCCACCATCTTTGAAACCTTTAGCATGAATTAGTAAATAATACTAACCCCCTCACAAAGGGTTCCCATTAAACCAAAAGACACTCCCGAAGACCATAGGTTTGACACGTTGCACTTCACAAATAGTTTTTAACCTCGTATCCTGGAGACAAATCACATCACTGCGTATTTGTTGTAAACAGGACATAGTAGTGACCATCTTCTTATGACTTTTAATGCTATTAACATTAATAGATGTAAATGTCAAAGAAGCCATAATAATAGCGAGACAAGAAAATTAGATGATAACCTATACCCACTAGAAAAGAAAACCAGAAATCATGTAACTTTAGAAACCCATCACGCTGAGTGCGCCTAGGAAGACTCTCAACCTATGCTACTTCACCATCATCACCTTCCCAAAAATTTTCAGTGACCACAGAAGCTCTGGAGGAAAGATCAGTCTTCACCTTCAGAGTCTTCCTTGACCCCAAAACAGCAAAACTGTTGCCCAGTTTCCACGACTCAAAGTATCTCCGCTAGTAGAGGCTATAGATACATGTCGAGCAGGAACTGGCTTCCTGATCTATGTTGTTTTTGGCAGTAACCTTTGTAAGCGTAACACTTGAGATGGAGAAGGAGGCATCTCCGGATCATCTGACCTGTCACATAAAGATAAGTCAGTCGTAGAGGGTAATGGGACAACAGAGGAACTACTTCTGAGGAAAGCTGGAACTGGTTTCCTGCAATTCAACCGAACAGAATCTCCCAATCCAGCTTCTATAACTGTTAAAGAGGATACACTGGGTAATGGTGACTTAAGTGAGTCTCCACCAGTAGGGGAGGATAGGGACTGACTCAGTATGCTGAGCAACTACAATCAAGCCTTCTTGTGAAAGATAATCTTCCCTATTATGGGATGCCCAAGGACATTTAGCATATCCATGTCCAGTAAGTTCACATAAATTACATTTGAACAAATTCAGACACGTGCGCCAGATGCCCAAATTCAAAACAAGTGGGAACAACGAGGGGTGTCACAGGCTGTATTAAGATGTGTCCTAGAACCACATTTAAAACAGGACTTGACTGTCCAACATAAAATAAACTACCTCTATCCTTTCCCAAAAAAACTATTGGGTAAATGCTGAGGGCCATTATTTGAAGCAAAAGTTTTACCCTTAATTTCCAACACCCATTCCAAATGTTCTCACTATCAAGAATCGGGACCGGTTTATCTAGAACTTCACATCTTCTCAACCAGAAAAGAATATCTTCAATATGTACCCCTCATTATGAAACAATTGTAATCAATTTGACAGACGGTTTAGTCAGGGCACAGCCAAAAAAGGTATCCAGAGGAGAGTTCTTAACAACCTGAAAAGTTGTCCAAAACGTTCCAAACCTGAAAGGGTTTGAAACTAATGTTGTAGTTGGAGTTACCTATATGAATTAGCGCATATATTCTGCAGACAAAATTTCATAGACCCTTTTAACAAAACTTTAGCAATATATAGTCTATCAGGCAGCTCTTCCAAGCCACCTTTATAAATCAAACGAACAGCATTCCTATGGGGAGCAGGTTCACCCTTATTAGAAAATAAGTCAGAAAACTTAAATTGGGGACCCTTATCTGCCTGCAGGGTCAGAAACAGTCATTTTAGAAGATACACTTGAAATAGAAAATGGGGCAACCGTGTAGAAACTGCAATTACAGGTACAGCTGAAATAGGCTGTTTAGGTAGTACAGAAGAAGATTCAGTAGCGTGTTAAGGCACAGAAGCCACTGAGTCAACAACAGGGCGTGATAGTGCTTTACTTCTGCATCTTCTGGATCTGGCATCCAGTTACCATTTGCATGTTGAAACCACCCTGCTGCTGCTATCGCTTTTCTGGCGACCAACCAGTAGAATCAGTATTAGCCATAGAGGTTTTTAAAGTCTGCACAGTGGGAGAGAGCTGAAGTGCAGGGAAAATTGCGAAACAGACCTATCCTTAGGTGTATCAATGCCTGGTGTTACATCTCCTACTCCTTACATATTTCCTTTCCTTCTCATCTGAAACCATATTGTCAGTTAGCACAACCTCACCCTGCTTGATAATGCCAGTCATACCCATCCGTTTAGTCGATAATGTTGCTCTTGAATGCACCAAACTTTGTGGTTCTGTATCTTCGTCATTCAGACTTCCAATCTCCGAATTTCGGGCGGTTTGTGAAGGTCCAGACTGTGTGAGAGGAGCAGAGCTTGACGCATCCGAGGGCAGGGCGCACAGCGTAGATCCTAATCCAACGTCACAGTGCTGCGACCAGGAAGTACAGGAAGCCTGGAGTGGCCCAAACTGAGGAAACCGCATTTAATGCAGTAATTTCATTTAACAGCTGTGCTCACGGCTGCATTGCTCAGCAGTAATAAGCACTTCTTTCAACAAACGTTCTTTCTAGGTAAGTTCTTGACTCATATCAATAGTCTCCACACACAGCACAGGAGTCTCAACCACCTCAGCAAGCACTTTCTCAGTAGTGTCAAAAACTCCAAAGGCAAGGAAGCTTCTTGGAGGTCAGCTACCAAACTCACAGCCTCAGGTTCAACAGGAGAAGGGGAGGAGCCACTCCCTGTCCCAGACACTTCCATCTCCTCCGAGGCAGAAAAAGTGGCCATCTTTCATCCACCACCAAAGTTCCCCTGATGGTAGGGGAATTTCCCGTGTCCTGGCCAAATTTCCTCATTCACTAAAAATACCACCAACAGCTTAATCTGGTTCAAAGTCAGTTGGCATTCATCTGTATCCCCCTCCCCAGGTCGTGCCTGAAAATAGGCAGGACTTGTCTAGTGCACTTACCTAGTCAACAAAAGCTAAATAAATAAATCCACTTCTTCAGTTACAAAAAGTACATCAGCTGCCCATTTCTTACAAGTTACTTTGGCTCTGAACATACCTTTGGTAGGAATAGGCTCATTATAAGCACCACTGAGAAACTGACTTAGGAACATTCTGGGCTTGTCCTTTAACTGCATGTAGTAAGAAACTGGTAAATATTCACCTGTGCTCCTGTGTACAAAGTCAGTGGATTAATAGACCCATTAACTTCCAAAGGCGCAACACATTCATCTGTATCACAATGTACGGTACCGACTAGGACTGCTCAGATTTTGTATAAAATCCTTTTGTTTTTTGCAGATTTTGGAAATTCTGATTCTGAGTCAGATTAAGGAATTGGAATGGAATCGGGAACAGAATTGAATATCCGATTCTGCAAACAGCATCCTACCTCCAAAAAGAAACAGTTCTTCCCTTACAAAAGTTCTTCAGAATACCACTGTAATAGCATTTGTTTGCCATTGCAATATCACTGTGATTACCACTGTACTACCATTAAGGTTTTCATGGTATCACAGTGGTTTGTTTCAATTCCATTGTGATACCATTGTTCCACTGTCCTACCACTGCATCAAAAATAATCAAATGTAAACCACCATAGTACAACCACGGTACCACTGGGTAGTACCATTGCACATTTTGTAGCACACTACTGTGTTGCCATTGTGGTGCCATGGTATTGCCATTGTGTCGCATTTAGTAAGGGTTGTGTTGCTGTTAGATGTGGAAGGAAATTCATTCCCTCCTTCCCACTGTCAGTTCCATCTTCACCCTGTATAACACTCCCCAATTTCCCCAGCCTGTGTCCAACACCACACTCCTGTCCTCCTCCACCCCTTACCTTAAGGTGGAAGGAACTCTTGGAGGCTCTTGGGGATGTGTCCGTTTTGGAGTCTGGTTGGGTCAGTGTTAGTACTTCATTGTGATGGTTGTGAAATTCCTCATTTCATTATTTTCATAGCCTTCATTCATTCTCACACATACACACACACACACACACACCCCATAAGCTGCTGCCACCACTGCTTCTACTAGCCCTTCTTCCTCCCTGGTCTCAATCAGTCAGCTAAGTAAAAAAATTAAGAATAAGAATGGGGCCCACCCACTGTCTGATTAAACACGATGAGCCAGTCATGCCTGCTTTCAGTCTAAGCTGTGTCTGCGGGTAATGCCGGGTGCCTATGGCCTACCAGCGCCAAAACCTTGGTAAGTCAGAGAATCTTGCTCCAAGAATAGTGCTCAGCCGCAGAGTCACTGCTTCATGAACAATAACTCTGTGGCTGAAGAAAACGAGGGTTTGGTGCTGGTAGTCACCGCTCTAATACACAGGTCAAGCTGGCAGTGCTACTGTCACTTGAGGGAGTCTCTTGGTCAGGGCTGGGTGAAAACAACTTTACTTATGTTGGGGAAAAGGAAATACTTTTTTTTGTGGCTTCTGTCTCCTAGCTCTGTGCTAGCTAATGGTAGTGGGCAGTGGCACTGGGCTAAGGACTTGTGTCATGAGTTACCTTAAAGGAAGTTAAGTGGGCATTATGGCCAGGGAGGCAGTGGCAGCTTGGTGGAGGCTTATCAGGGGCTACCAGTACCTACCAAGGGCTAGTTAGCCCACTGAGCAGGAGGCAGCATGATGGAGGGATGGCCCCGCAGACCTCGGCAGCCCCTGAGGTAAGGGGAAAAGAAATGAGGGAGAGAGGTTCAGGGAAGGAAGGAGGACTTTCTTCCTGGTAGGCAGAGGTGATTAGCAGACTCAGATGTAGAATTGGATCCCAAAGAGCCTTGTTAGTTGAAACGTAGCATCGATCTGCTAGAACCCAATTTAAAAATCAGGAATATAAAGTTTACAAAAGATGCTCCATACAAGTTCATGGAGCACATTTCTGCACACTCCGATAAAGACGCCCCAAAACATCCGAGCATGGGTGCACAGCCAGCTATCAAGAAGTGGAAGGGTCATACGCCAGCCATCGGAGACAAATTATGATCCCTCCCTTCTTTAGGGGTCTGCAAGGAACAAATTTTTAAACATCACAGAGGAGCTCCCATTCAGGTAAGGGAGCTCTCTGTTTCTCTTACAAGAAAGGTGACTTTATTGACTATTGCTCTTATAATGAAATATGCATATCATGTGTTTTACTGATTGTATAACCTTCCACCCAGGTTTCCTTGATGGTTACAAGTAAAAGAAAGAGATCACCCTCCAGCTTTGGCTGCGTATGGTAAAATTAACAAATATCCCAACAAGAGAACCTTACAGCCTTCCTAGATTGTGAGATACATATAGAGTCCAAATACAAGTGTGTCTTGTATACAATGAAGCAAGTTTATTAAATAACATGCTCACATGCTTTTAAAATAGATACAAAAATAAGGTGCCACCCCAGAAAAATGCCCATTTTTACTGGGTTAGCACCTATTCTTCAGATATATTTTAAAAGCTTGTCTTCATGCTATACAAGACACACTTGTGCTTGGACCCTGTATATATTTTACACTCTGGGATAGCTGCTAGATGTTCCTTGGTGGTTATGGTAAAGACAACTACTACTAGTAGTAGAACTGTCTCCTTTGACGTGACCTATCAGCTGAAATTACCTTATTTTTGGCAGATTTTCATCTTTGTGTTTGGGGGAAGTGGTAAGAACACACTTTGTAGAAGATGTCAGCAAATTGTTGGGGACAGCAGACCTTAGAAGTTCAGTGGCCCAGTCCATGTGTACAGACATGTAAACCAAAACAATGGGGGCTGTACACTACATGGCGCCAGGTATGCACGAGAGGCACCTCGTGGCCTCCACACTCACAGATAGGTGTGCAGGGCTTGGCATGCAGAAAAGCACATCCCTGCAGGGTGTCTGTCTTGGCCCTATCCCCACTGCACTGCTGTGCTGGGGTGAATCAGAGGTCGGGTGAGCATCCAATCAGATGCCCGCCCTGGTCCCATAGTGGCTCTCCTGCTCCATGCAGAGCACGGGATTGTGGTATGTTGCAAGACCAGAAACTTTAAAATTGACAGGTGAGTGCCCAAATGGCTGCCCACAGTTTTTCTGTCTATGCAGATGTCTGCCCAGAGGGCTAGAGTAGCATAGTTGGTTCATCCCACACAGACTGTGGGTGTAATTTGGGGCATGCAACAGATGCAGCAAGGTCCCTGTTGCTATAACACCCCTCTCACCCAGAACTCCGCACCTTCATGAATGACCTGGAGTGCGGGCATGCCCCTCACACACCCCGGACCGTCCATGTGTGTAGCTGCACAAACAGCCAGGAGATTGAGTGCAGAAGGGGCACATGTCCCTCTTTGTGAATGTCACTGTGGGACCTCGGGAACCCTGGTGTACAGCATTCTAACCTAGGGTTGCCTAGGGCAGTCTGTCTCTTAATATATAGGAGCCATTAAGCTTGAAGATGATTCTCTGCTTAACTTGTAATCAGTACCTGGATTGCAAGGCTGGGTTAATATGCCTCTAGTCCAAGGAAGACAGATTTTCTCAAGGTCAAAACGTTTTACAGGTTTCTGCTCAAGGTGATCTCTTTTTCAAAATTAAATTTATTGTCAGCTAAAAACAACGGTTTCTATGCCAGCCTGCTATTATAAGTAACACAACCACTCACTCGCCAGTGACTTGGGGTGGGGGTGAACTCAGGTCACTTGGGTCTGGTTGGGGAGGAGGAAGATTGCATAACCCAAGGACAGATCTCCTCCTCGGGAGTGGGTGGGAACACTGTGTCCTGCTACTTGTGCAGATAGTGGGGACACATACAGAACAGCCTACCTTCAGATGCTGATACGCCGCTTGTGTTCTCTGCACTTATGCAGGTGCATCTCCACGATTGGTGGCCCTTGGGGAGAAAATATTGGGAGGAAGACTCTCAGCCATAATTGATGATGCCCAGTCCTCTGCAGGTCCTGCACCACCAACTATGCACCTGTTTCAGGTGAGCTGGATCGTGCTCCATAGTGGTTAGGACAGCACCGAAGGCCTGGCTTTGGGAGAGGGGGATCTGTGGGGACACACTGGAGGTAAGCCCTAGAAGGTGGGTAATGGGACTGAGAGGACAGGGTCAGAAGGGCACCAGTCAGTGGAAGGAGAATGAACAGAGAATGGGAAAAACTACAAGGTAAAAGGAAACCGTGTATGTTATGTTCATACAGAGTCAAAGTGGAATGAGGTATGGGACTTAATGTTTGACTTTTCTGATATATGATCTTCCTTGTAGCTGTAAGAATGTCACCACCTTGGAAGACCTTAGGAAGCCTTGGCTTTCACACAGATGCCATAACCTTACCACTAGCATGTGATTTGAGCATAAATATTAAACTTGTATTTTCAAAACACATGACGTTAATTATGTGAAATAAAAAAAACATACAACTGCAAGGCAAGTAATTCTGTGATTAATGATGGCTGTGACTGCAGATCCCAAGGGCAGTAGACATTGTTTAAAGGAAGTCTCCAGGTTAAAGAAACATAACCTAGCCATTTGTATCATAACAGTGAAGGGCTCAGGAGGAAAAGTTTGCTCATACATTCCTAGTTGTAGGCCATATAAAATAGTATACAATAACATACCATTTATTATTGTATGCTCTCATGCAACATGCACCTCAAAATAATTCACAGTGGAGGTACCCCAGTACACCAAATTGGATTGTTGCCAAACTGTCCCTAAGTCTGGTTTTGGGCACCTTTTTCCCTTGGGGAGGGTCCTAGGATCAACACAAAGGATTGCTATCTGGAGCCTATTAGGTTCTGAGAGCACAAGCCAAGGATTTCTCAAAGGTCAATAGACAATAGAAAGGGACCTTCAATGTCAGATCCAGAAGAAGCAGTGGTGGGTGGGAGGAGGCGGGCATGGGTGCTAGTGGGTGTTCTTTTCAAAGATCAACAGGCAGAAGGGGGATACGGTGGCAAGGTGGGTATCTGCTGCCAGATGTTCCATAGATCATAAAGCTACCAACTTCTGAGGCCTAAAACTGGACGGTCCATCCTGACCATGCCCCCACCCCCACTGTGTCACTCCCATGGGCACCGCTGCAGACAACACTGAACACAATCAATTACATTTTGCTGCTTGCTCTGGCCATGCTACCCAACAATAACACAAGTAGCAAACATCCAGATTAAAACAATACATCATTCTGCTGCAGCAAGTTCCAAATCATGATGTACAGAAAGTTCTTTAGAAGCAAACCTGCGCTAAACTGTGATCAGACATTCGAGCTGTATGTATTGCTCCCCTGACAGTCCCATCCAACCCGCTCACACTCACCTCATTTGCTGAGAAACTTCACTTCAGTGACTCCCATCACTATACCAGATTCTTTTCACACACTTATACTGCTGATCAGGTTTGGGTACCTTAGTTCCCTGCTGCCAGTCTCTTCTCTGCCTGGAGTCCTTCTCAGCTGCTGGCAGGCAGATGTCCAATCGCTTGTTTGCACTACTACCCAGTCTAATCTAACAGGAAGGAAATGCTTTGCTGTGCTCCCACTAACATGCTTGCAGTGCAACACAGGCACAGGGTTGAAGTTTCAAACTGCTGTCCAGCCCAAGCAGCGCCACAGTGGTGCTGAAATAACTGTCACTCACAGATTAGCAGTCAGCAAAATAAAAAAAAAAAAGGACAAAACTGGGACAAATAAGCAAAAACCAGGACAAGTGACATTTTGCAAAACTTAGGGGACACTGGGACATGCTGCTTAAAATAGGGACTGTCCTGGGAAAATAGGGACTGTTGGTAGCTTTAATAGATCAGTGGGCAGAAGGAGGTACCAGTGGCAGGGGTGGGCACCTACTATAGTTAGTTGAAAGATCAGGCAGGTCAAAGGGGATACTGGTGGCAGGTTGGGCATCCATCCTGGTCCATTTGAAGACTGTATAGGCAAGGAGGAATACCATCAGTGGGGTTAGGCACCGACCACCTGTTCCTTTGAAGAATGGGCCAGTATTAGGTGCTTAGATTTATGAAAGTGGATGTGCTAGTCACAAAAGCAGGTTTACAACTCCCAAAAGCAGTGCCTGCCTTCATGGCTTGCATTAGCCTAATTTCATAATTATTTTAAAAGGTATTTATTTTTTTTAAATAAAATCACTTGAATCAAGCTAACACCATACAGTCAACCATAAGTTTCAGACTTCACATTTCTTACTTTTGATGCACAAAGGCTCTCCTTTTCACCACTTTTGTGACCTCTCAGGCTTACGAAAACAGGGTCTTATCTCATGGAAACTAGTGCAGCTTCGAAAGCAACACATGTTATTTTATAAAAATCCACTTATGAATAGAATGTTGAAAAATAAATAGCCCATGCTCGAAAAAGGCACTTTATTTTCTAAATAATTAAACATTTGCACATTTTTCAGTAAAGCCGCATATCAAAGTATACTCTAGGACCAAACTCTAGTGAACCTGAAAGTTGTATTTTTCAGCCTGTATCCATTTTTGTGCCATCAGTTAGCAAAATAAGGTATTAGTTGCCAAATTTTTTTATGCTTTCATGGGGAGGTAAGTCAGCATGAGAGTGATCAGGGGTGGGGTTGTGATGTTGCCTAGCATCATTGCTGCGGGGTGGGGTGGGGTCATGCACCACTGTGTGCATTGGATAAGAGTCAGGTTTTGGAAGTTCTAAATAGCACTGCCACAATAGCCTTTATTGCTTCCAGAACCTTTTCAGCATACCCCTGCGCTGTATGCAAGAGGATTCCTCACTTACATGGGAGCAGTGGAGTATTTAGAGCAATTGCATTATCCACTAAGCTCTGCCTTATATGGACATTTAAATGTAGCCCTCGACCTGTTCAAATGGAGGGGAATGCCCCATTCCTTCCTCAAAACTATCGCTTCTGCAGCACTTAAATTTGTAGCCAAATTCTGGCATGACACCCTGCCCCTCATACCTCTCTACCTTACTTATCCCAGCTCCTCCCCTTTCATGCCCTCAGATCCCTCGATGACCAGAAGCCTCAAATCCCTAGGCAGAAAACCACTATTGGGCAATCTGCCTTCCTACTGCTTCCCCAAACTCTGGAATGAACTCTCTCCCAAATTCCCCTCCTCCTCTACCTACTCCTGTCTTCAGCACTAGCAAACTACCTCTCAGTAAATTGCTCCTGCACTTAAGTCACAAAGTTGTCTCCCTTTATCCCCCTCTCCTGATTGGCTGGACCAGTGGCACCTAGCTTATGCTGTGGAAGCTGGTCATTATCTATACCAACTTCAGCACTTCTAGTACATGGGCTTTACCCTGTCCTAAACCCTCCTTGATACTGCCTGATCCTCACATTTTCCCCACTCCAGTGTCACACCTCGTTTATCCAATACTATCCCATTCTATAATATAATCTATGCCTGCTACTGTTGTTGTTGAACTGTACTGTTTGTCTTGTCCTATTCCAACACACAATTGTATCCTGCAACTGCATAACTGAATCTTCTCTGTAAACTGTTCAACTGAATCTGACTACTGCATTGCTGTAATTGTGCTCAGCTATGTTTTACTGTTTTCCTCGCATATATGTAACTCTTGATAACCTGGGTTATCTCCTGTACCCTCACCCACCAGGTAGCACCGGAGACGAGCATCTTTTTGCTCAGTGTGCCATCCTGGTGAAACAATTTCAATAAATAAATATCCAATTAGCATGGTACTATTCATTAGCGCTTCTCTAACCTTATAAATAAGGGCAAATGTCTGTGATTTGCAATATCTGTTTACTTACATCATTTAACAATCTTTAGCTTGTGCGTTAGACTTGTTGAATGACATCAAGAAAAACTGATATGGCTTGACAAATAGGGACATTAAATACAGTGCACAGTAGACAGTTCATGGTACACATGGAGCTGTGTTGTTCAAGATATTATCGTGCTACACATACGTGCCCATGTTATTTCCCAATTAGGCAGGATTTTCAAATGTTTCCTTATCTCAGATTTATTTTAAAACGTTACGAAACTGTGTTCAGACATTTTTTAGGTAATTGTAATTATTGTTCAATTCTACTCACTCTTGCCTAGAAATGTATGAAAGGGTTTTAAAAGGCACCAGTCGCAAATGGGGGTTTCAGGTATCCCATAGGGCTTCCTCTGGCTATCTGGCTAGCCTTTAATCGTTGGAGCCTCTTTGCCTACATTTGGTATGGGGTTACATCAGGTTACTAAGATTCACTAGAATCCATTCCACTACGGTAAGGTGCGGAGATGGAATCAGAAGCTGAATCAATTCTGCCTCCAGTTATCAGCAAGGACTAAAAATAATCAAATATCCTCTCCATCAATGCACAGTATGGGGAAAAAAGCTGCTCCACGCTTGACTCCTGACTGCAGAGCTGGGGTCGTGCTGTCTTAACTTCGTGTGTGCTGCCAGTGCCAAATGCCAGCAGATGGTGTGGACTGAGGATTTGGATAAACCCTGGTTCCCTCAGTACCTGCTGTCTCCCTCTGTCTGCTGTCTTTGATCAGCACTGGCTATAACATCCTAGCTCACTGGTCCTCGGACTATCCTGTAGTGTCTCTATGTCCTGTCCACTCACTTACCATCCTCATCGTGCAATGACATGACAGTACTCACTGTACTATCCCTCAAGTGGCCAGTCCCCTCCTGAACAAAATATGCCTGACTGTCTGCCATTGCACATCTCCATCTGAGGCCTGTGACTGAACTGACTCGTCAAATCCTTCTAGTGACCAGTCACCTCCCAACCAAGATATGATGTGCCCCTGCCTACAGCATCACCATCTGAGGCCTGTGATTGAACTGACTCGCCTAATCCTTCTAGTGACCAGTCGCCTCCCAACCAAGATGTGCTGTGCCCCTGCCATACAACATCACCATCTGAGGCCTGTGACTGAACTGACTCCATCTAATCCTTCTCGTGACCAGTCACCTCCCAACCAAGATGTGCTGTGCCCCTGCCATACAACATCACCATCTGAGGCCTGTGACTGAACTGACTCCGTCTAATCCTTCTAGTGTCCAGTCACCTCCCAACCAAGATGTGCTGTGCCCCCTGCCGCACAACACCACCATCTGAGGCGGCCTGTGACTGAACTGACTCGCCTAATCCTTCTCGTGACCAGTCACTTCCCAACCAAGATATGCTGTTCCCCTGCCATTGCACGTCACCATCTGAGGCCTGTGACTGAACTGACTCGTCTAATCCTTCTAGTGACCAGTCACCTCCCAACCAAGATGTGCTGTGCCCCTGCCATACAACATCACTGTCTGAGGCCTGTGACTGAACTGACTCCATCTAATCCTTCTAGTGACCAGTCACCTCCCAACAAGATATGCTGTGCCCCTGCCATACAACAGCACCATCTGAGACCACCATGAGAGTCATGATGTTACCCTGACATAACAGTACTGCAGGTGGCATACCCACACAAACCCAGGCCAATGGCTTGAAGCCAGGGTAACCAGGCTGGACTTCAGGTTCAGTGGGTTGTGCACAGCTCTTTTTCTTTTATTTTTTGGGGATCTGCAGCAGCTACGGAATTAGGCAGCAAGGGGTCCAAGATTAATGAATCTCAGTCTCACTGGTTTTACCAATTACACTTTAAGCGTCACTTAACTACTGTACACTGTAATCATGGTGTAACTACATTGCAATTGTAATTGTAAGCCCTCCCATGTCTATATGCCTCTGTTGTTAATCTGTCAGGGGAGGGTAATTCCACAAATGCAGAAAACACGGTCCAAGGAATAAATAGTTTGCAATACTGTAGTTCATACCTGGGTTCTGGTGGTACCACAGCAGTGGGTGATGATGGGGAGGGCAGCAGCTGGCATAAAAGGAGTTCTTGAGGGGAGCTGAGGAGGCAAGTTGGCTAGCCCATTAGCAATAGCAGGAAATAAAGGCGAATGTCCAGGTGCAGTTAACAAAATAAAATGAACTAGTTTAATTGATGAAAACGGGTCACACTGCACAGAGCAATGGCAACAGTTCAAACAGGACAGTTCCTATGGGGCACAGGGGTCCCATTTACTTTAAGCGCAGGCCCAAGGATCTTCATGGCACAACTTAACATTTCAGGGAGCTGTGGCACACAGTCTCCTGAAACACTCTGCCTCTACCCTCCTGCACCACACTTGCAGTCTTCAAAAACTGGAATTCAGCTCCCCACAAATGTGCGAGGTCGTTTTCATCACCTGCCTGGGTGTCCCTATCCCAACTCAGTATCAGGACGGTGATCCCATGGTAATGATGCCCCACACTATCTCCTGGCTTCTGCAGGCCTCAAGGCCCAGGAGACACACTCCTTGGAGCCACTCCTCTCACTCTTTGTCCAGGCATCCTACCCTGCTGGACACAGGTTTACACAGGGACCCAAGAGGCATGTTGTCACCACTACCTCCCCGGCACGGCTCTCACCACTGCACTCGCCCGACCCATGGCAATCAGCGGACTCCTTATTGGGACATTAGAAGGCCTCCCTGGTGCTGGGAGTCACAAGGTAGGCCGCCACTTTCCTCCAGGCCCAAGCTCCCAACTCCTCCACTTGTGTTTGAGAATGAGCATGGGTGGTTGGGGGGCGAGGAGCAGGATTGAGGCAGCTCTCCTCTCGCGGGGAGGGATGAGGTGTTTTCCTGGACCTTGGTTGCCACCCAGTGAGGGGCGATGGTAGTGTCAGGCTAGGGGAGCCAGCTTTTGCCAGGGGAGGCGCGGGGGCAGAACCAGCACCATGGAGTGCGTGTGCGCCTCCACACACACACGCACTGCTGTGAGCTGGGGTCCCGGGACAGTAGGGGAAAAACAGTAAAATATAAATACCAAAAAAGTCAGTTTGGCACCATGGTATTGCAGAGGGTCAGATTTACCTTGTGCCGCTTGCCCAGTGGGACAATTAAAAAAGCAGTTTGACACCATAGTATTGCAGCGGGTCAGTTACCTTGCATGTCTGACTCAATGTGGCCATTTTAAAAATCAGTTCTTCAGGCACAGCAGTGGGGCAGTGCATCGGCTACTTTGTACATCTTGCCCAATGTGACTATTTCCAAAAATGTGTCTGAGGCACTGTAGTATTGCAGAGTGTCAGAGTTACCTTGCTGTTTAGGCACAGTGGTGGTGAGTGAGTCAGTTACCTTGGGCATCTTGCAAAAGCATTTGTTAGTGCCAAATGTTTGCATGCATGCTGTTGTATTGGGCCCTGCTTGTACCGTTTTAACGATATATGTACCCAAGACAGACCAGATGAGATGTAAGATGTCATTTGCAATGGGGTCATGATTTTAAACTTTTTTGTGGAGTCCTGCTTTTATAATGTATTTTTCCAGGACTGATCATCTTAGATGCTGCATCTCCTTTTCAGTGGGGTTCTCCTGTAAAATTCTGTTTTTACACAGTTTTGCAATATATTTACCAAGGATATCCTAGCTGAGATGCACAATCTCATTTTCAGTGAGGTCCTGCTTTGACACATTTTGTACTGTATTTACCCAAATTGCACAGCTCAAATGTCTCTTCTCTTCATTGGGATCCTGCTTTTTCAATTTTTACACTTTATTTACCCAGAATAGTACAGCTGAGATGCAATATCTTGTTTTCGATGGGGCCCCATTTTCATAATGTATGTACCCAGGATAACCCAGCTGAAAGGCAAGTTATAATTTCAGTGGGGTCCAGCTTATGCACTGTATTTTTCTCAGGATAGAGCAGCACAGATGCACAGTCAAGTGGGGGTTCCGCTGTACTGGGGTCCTGCTTTTCACGTTTTTGCTAAATGTTGCCCAGGATAGAGCGGATGAGATGCAGTACTTCATTTTCAGTGGTGTCCTGCTTTTTACATATTTTTATTGTATTTATCCAAGATATAGGCCAGCTGAGAGGCAATATCTTATTTTCAGTGGGCTTCTACATTTTGACACCAAATTTCCAATGTAGACTTTTATGATCTGACATCATGATAAGACAGATGGTATTTTTAAATTCCATCCAAAAGGTGATTTTGCAGGTGACACTGAAAACATATTTTAGAGGATTTCAAAATGACATTTGTCATGTCCATGAGGTGGAGAAACACAAGAGATAAACTGAACATTAGGAGCCAAAATCTGTAAAAATAAAGTTATGAGTAGACGTTGGAACAATTCAACGTTTCTTCATAACTTAATAGTTTGTTCACATTTTGAAACCCAATTTTTCAACATAGTCTTTTTATGACCCCATGTAGTGATGATCAAGACAGGTGGCTTTTTAAAATCTTGTCCAAAAGGTGGTTTCACAAAGTGACTGTGAAAACATGTTTCAAAGGGGATTTGAAAATGACACCTGTCACGTCAGCTGGTGGAGTAACAAAGAATCATGCAGAGATATTTGAGGTCAAAATCTACAAAATCACAAAGTTACAAGAAAACATTAAAAAATTTAGTTTCCTCATAATTGTTTTGTGTTTTGACATTTTGACCACAAATTTTCAGCACTGTCTTTTTATGACTCCACTTTATGATCACAGCAGGTGGAATTTTAAAACCCCATTCAAAGGTGATTTCACGGAGCAAATGCTAAAACATGCTTAGGATTTGAAAAATGACACCTGTCATGTTCATGAGGTATGGTAACAAGAGGGCTTTGTTCAAAACTGAGGCCAAAATCTGCCTGCATTGCAATATTATGAGTAAACATTCAAAAATTCAATCTTTATTCATAACTTCATGGTTTTGTGATATTTGACCTCAGATTTTCAACAACATTTTTATGATCCCTACTTTTGAACATGGCGGTGTCATTTGTAAACTACAGGCTGAAATAGCCTATAACATGGGGCTAGTGAGAAAGAAATGTGATTGACTTAGAAGGCCACCAAGCGTGCATTAATGCACAATATTTTTAGATGATGTGACAAGCCCACAGGTAAATCAGTGAACCTACCGGATCTGTGGGCGGTGGATAAGAATGTCAAACTAGCCATGTTTGTGAATGTGCGACAGCGGGTGGTACAATGTATTGGAACTATTGAGGATGTTAATTGTTAAGAATTATGAAAGGAAAAAGTTGGTTGGATGCACTGAGGACACAGAAATTGTTCGAGTGGATTGCATAGCAGATGAAAGGGACAGCAGCGGTAGTAATTTAGTAAAGAACAGAATTCTCTGGTTGAATCCTGTGTTGTTCTCGGACTTGTGGCAGTAGAATTAACAGAAGGTGATGGGTCTCAAAATAGTTGAGCTGCAGAACCGCTTATGTGTCTGCCTGAAGTATTTATGAACTACAGCAAACGGGAAACAAAACAGTCCGATAAAGTGGTGCCTGCAAGTAACGCATCGGTGCTGTGAAGGGGCTGTTCAAGAAACTCAGATGTCAGAGAGAGAGAGATCCCCTTGAAGACATGCCCATAGGTGTGTAATTTCTGTCCGGTAGTGTGTTTCCCATGTCATGTTCTCTCTCACTCTGTCGGGCTCACTGTGTGAGGAACAGTCACACAGCTGTGTTCCCTTATGTTTCAGCACCCTCCCCCCACAGCGATGTCGGGTACTACTCCCACCGTAGACACAAAGAGAGACCATACTGAACTCCCAGTCAGCTGCAGTCTTCTGGCACTGTGAAGAGTGAGGTAGCAGGACGCAGCGTCGATAATACACAGTTTGGTACCACTGTGTTCTGCTGCGGTATGTGTCCTACTGTGTACTTGCAAATGAGAGGCAGTTGCAATGGTATTTCTGAAAATCTGCAATGTAATGATTCTCTGTCGATGTGTCCATGCCTCTTTCTATCCATGGCTTTCTAGATGTTGTCATCTGTTCTGTTCTTAGGGTTGGGGGTTGGGGGTGCAGCCACAGTACAATGGGTTTCCAGTAGCAGAATATGTTTTCAGCACAACAGGGTGTTGGTTAGCCCCAATACCCACACCTGTTGTGGGTTATTGCTTACATGTAGCGCTACAAGTATAAAAACATTTTTGACAGGATTTGAAAACGATACCAGTTACGGTCATGAGGTGGTGAAGTGGCTGTGTTGAAGATTTGGGATCAAAATATTGAACATTGCCACAGTATGAGCAAGCTTTGAAAATGTCAATGTACCTTCATAACTGTGTTGTTTTTAATATTTTGACCCCTAAATGTTCAATATAGTCTTTTTGAACCAGCTTCATGAGCAAAGCAGGTAAACATTTTCAAATCTCTCAGCAACAGACATCAATGGACTGTTTTCTTTTATATGGTTAAAAATTAAAAACATTGAGGGATGGTTTTTTATTTATGTACCAACACCACCCCAGTGTCAGTTTTATCTTTAAGGGCAGGTGAAGCGATGGGGAGGTGTGAGGGATACTTTGCAGAGGGTGAGATATTGAAACTGGGCATGGGAAGCAATGGGAGATAGCAGGGATACTTGGTAGAGGGTTGGAAGTTGAAACAGGGCAAGGGAACTAATAATATGGAGGTGGGGGATACTTGGCATGGGGTGGAATATTGAAACAGGACGTTGGAAGCAATGGGGAGGTGAGTGGTATGGCAGAAGGTGCGATTGTTTTTACTATTGGGAGAAAAGGACGACAGCAGGCTGATCATGATGCAGCTCAGCTGGCTGCTTGGCGGCATCATGCAGATGGAAGGATAGAGCCACTCTGGATTGGAGCAGCACCTTCCTTTCAACTACACAAAGTTTATGCCCAGCAAGTCAAGGAACAGTGTCAAGATAATCAGCCTCGCTGATAATTGACTGTCACTGTACCGGCTTAGACCATTGCAGCCTGAGCTGCATTGACCCGACAGTGACACGCTCTGAAATGCCATTCTCCAACAAGATGATAACTTGCACATGCACAGCAGGCAAACATAAAAATCTGTTTGAGGCACCATAGTATTGTAGAGAGTCAGAGTTACCTTGTACATCTTGCCCAGTGTGACCATTTAAAAAAATCAGTTTGAGACACCAAAGTGACACAGAGGGTCAGTTACTTGTGTATCTTACCTAGTTTTACCAAGTAATAAAATCAGTTCTTAAAATATTAGCATTGTAGCTCTGCTCTGTTGAGGGCCTCAAGTGTTTTTCCCCATGTTACCATTTAAATACTCTGTTCTTTTAGAGGCACCATAATGTTTCAGAGGGTCAGTTGCCAAAAGTTTGGGGAACCATAATAATGCAGAGGGTCACTTGCTGTGTGCATCTTGCCCAGTTTGACCATTTTAAACAAATTCAGTTTTTGAGCCACTGTAGTGGTCCAGAGGTCAGCTTCCATGTGTGTCCTGCACTGTGTGACCATCTAAAAAATCAGTTATTGAGGCTACATAGTGGTGCTGAGAATCGGTTACCTTGTGTATCTTGCCCAGTGTAACCATTAAAACAAATCTGAATGCTAGGCAATGTAGCTCTGTGTTTTCCTCCAGTGTCTCCATTTAAATACTTATCGACTTACCATAAACAAAAGAACAAATGAAAGTATGGTCTGTAGAAATGATGAGGACAGTACTGATAATCCTTGTACCCGACAGCAGCAAAGTGCCATCTGGAGTGAAGCATACCAGATCGGGCCATATTGTAAATCCACAGAATTGAAGTCCATTTTCTAAAATGGCAAATATTAACACTGCAGTGAATAAAACAAGCTTCCTCCTCTTCATCACTCTGCCAACGGACATGTTCCACACCCAGTACTAGTAGGTATTAGCAGCAGTAACAGTTATCTGCTGCAAAGAAGCTTCATTCCTCCTTTTGAGAAATGCAGTAAAGTGCATGTTTCACAATAAATAAGAATAAAGAGGATACCAACAGCAGCAGCAGTAGCACTCCTCTTGTCAGTACAACAATTCCCAGTGTAACAACTGCTGTTAGCACTGGTGTTAGTGTAACAGAGAAAGACACTGATCCGATTGCTACTGCTGATGTTATTACCACTACTTCCATCATCTCAGAAGAAGGTGACACACATTGTACTCCGAGGAATCAGCATGCCTAATCCAGTGCCGCCACCACCTCCATCCTAGCAGCACCTGCACATTCAGATTATCGTTCATCTACCGTACTGGACACTTGCACTGCAACTGACAACACAAAAATAACACAGATATGTCACACCTTTCCTTTGTAGATGATAGAAATGACAGTGACACTAGCGTTATTACTCCACCACCAGTACCAATGTTTTCTTCTGCTCTTTATCCTGCCACATGTGAACAAAAATATCTTTAGCAAAAAAGATTCATCTGTTTACACAAGTTAAATTCTTCCAGGGCCACATCTGATGTATGGTGGCATGCTACTTTGCATCCAGAAGGTGTCACAACAGCTGTCTGTGTGCACTGCAAAGCTCGCATTAGTCGAGTTTGGCAGACAACCCATCTCAACACCACTGGTTTGTGGAACCCTGTAAAAAAGTCACCATGAATTCTGCAGCAATAGTTTAGGTAGCCCAGGGGTGACGCAAAAGGAAACCACTATAATGCAAGCTTTGTTAGGCAGTTTTTTTTTTCTTCCAATCACCCTCTCTCATACACAGTAACAACATGAATAGATGAGATGACAACCCTTGACTTCAAAACTTTCTCTCTTGTTGAAGACACTAGTTTCAAATTACTTGAGCCCTGTTACATTCTTTCATCTCATACCACATTTAGCCACATTGCTTCACTTTCCATCTATACGGCAGTGAAAAACAAGGTTTGTGAAAAATGAAAGGTGCTGAAAATGGTCTTCTTCAGTTCTCTTCTGACACCTGTCAAGAACTAGTGCTTGTAATACACACTTGTCTTTGACAGCTCACTGGTGCAATGTGTTTGAAATGAACAGCAAGTATAGAATGTTTAAGCAGTATACCTACGAGGAGGTAGTATGGGTGGATTTCATTACACCGTGTGGTTCGGTCACGAGGTACAGCTGAGTGACAACCACACCAGAAGTGGTAATCCACTCCATATGCCCACTCCCTGGAGGTATATTGCTATTGTACAATGCTTATATTTATTTGTTTTATAAAACACATAAAGAGAAATTTAATTTATATAGATCTGTTATTGATTTTTATTAAAATATACCTCCTCGCTAGGTTAAATAGAGCACGGTGTCAGTCAAGGGTGGACAAAGAGACTGAGGCATTCTGGATGTGAGAAAAGCCCGACTTCAGCATCACACACTCGCACTCTGGTTCTGTCACTGGTCCTTCCGGTATTAACGTGAGACGCGTGGCTAGTCTTTTCTCCCCATCCACGCGGTACTAACGCTACTAAAAAGTACCTGACTTCAGCGTGATACAGTCCTGCTCTGGTTGTGTCAGCGGTCCTTTCAGTGGTAACGCCAGCTGCTCAGCAGCTGATTTCTGCCCGTCCATGAGGTGGTAACACTACTGAAAAAAAAAGATTCAGAGAGGTGAGTCTGGTAGATGTAGTTACGGGGAACAGTTGGAAAACATCATGTTTGGCCCGAACTGGTAATCTGAGCGAGTTACTTTACTTTGAGTGGTAGGGGTCCCGAGTTATTTGTTTAGCGGAGAGGTAAGATGGCAGTGTTTTGGAGTTTTGGGGTCATATTGATTTTGGTTAAGAGGCTGACTGACACCTTTTCAGTGGGTACACTGGAGGATCTATCACGCTGGAAAGGTGCCAGTCAACCAATGAGATTGTGATATTCAACCCTTTGGATTTACCCCATTGTATAATACTGGATCTGTTTCAGACACTGATGGTGCTAGTGCAGTTTGAAAACGGCTCTTTGTATGTCACTGTTTTTGAGGGATAACACAGTGCTGCCAATATTGAGCTCAGAATAAACACTGTGATGAATAACTGGATGTAGGTAAACAAATTTCATCCTGGCATGTTTGTGACTGATAGTGCTAGAAACGTTAAAAGTCGTCATTGGTGGAGGGTATGAACATGTTCCCTGTTGTGCGTACACTATAAATCTTGAGGTATACAAAACCCTAGGTGGTAATACAACAATTTCTAATTTACTCAGCATTGCAAGAAAAATCTGTGGTCATTTTCATCATTCAGTAAAATCAGCTAATACTTGAACAACTTTCAAATAGAAACTAATACTCCACAGCATGGCTTGATCCAAGATGTCGTGGCTAGGTGGAATTCAACATTTTACATGTTGGAATGGCTGCTATAGCAGAAAATAGCACTTTATGCAATGGAAATTGAGCACAATGTTGGTGGCAGTATAACTTGAAAGCAGTGGGGCATAACAGAAGCTCTTTTGATGTGTTGAGACCACTTGAACAAGCAACAGAAGGCCTGAGTGCTCAATTGTCTTCTCTGAGTTAGGTTATACCCATGATTCACATCTTGTCGGGCAGGATGGAAGCATTCCACCAAAAGGATGTCACTCAAGAGGCCTCTTCTCTTGGAAATGTTATAATCAAAGAACTTCACAGATGTTTTGACAGTCTTTAAAGACAAAAAGTGTGTTCTTGCAACAATTCTTGAGCCTCATTTGAAAATGTGTGTTACCAAAGGAGGTCATAAGATCTTTCTCAAATGACTTCAGAAGGAGGTTCAGTATGTTGAAGACACTATGCCTGATTTCAGTAGTATAGTAGGTCAGCTTGATCATGATCTGCCTCTCGGAAAATGATGAAACTGATGGCACTGGATTTAGCAATGCACTGGCAGGTGGTGATACCACTACAGCTTCAACAACATCACAATCTAGGTGTGATATGTAGGCTCGGATCATTCTTTAGAAGACACAGACTCAAATGAAGATTCTGTCTTTAGGCATACTATTAGTGGTAGAGGATATGGTGGTTAGTTATGTGGGGGAACAAAAGCAGCACTTCAAACCAGATCCTTTAAAATACTGAATGTCAAAAAAGGTGGTGTGGCCTCACTCACTCAAGTGGTCGGAAACATGGCAGCTGAAATTCAGTGCTAGGAAATGCAGTGGTGCACTTGGGGAGAAGGAATCTAAATATCACATACACACTAGAGGGGGAGATAATGGCTGCAATCAGGCAGGAGAAGGATCTAGGAGTTATAATCACTGATGACCTCAGGGTGGGGACCCAGTGCAGCAAGGCGGTGGGCAAAGCTAACAGGATGCTGGTGTGCATAGGGAGGGTATAACCAGCAGAAGGAGGGAGGTGCTGATGCCGCTTTACAGTTCCACGATGAGGCCACCCTGGAGTATGGGATACAGTTCTGGAGGCTCCATCTATGAAAGACATAGATGGCATGGAAAGGTGCAGATAAGGGCCACTAAAATGGCACATGTGCTAAGTGGGAAAACATATGAGGAGAGGTTGAAGGAGCTGGATTTGTGTAATCTGGAGACAAGAAGGAGAGTGGACATGACTGAAACATTCAAGTATGTGAAGGAATCAGTAAAGTGGGGAGAGCTTATTTTCAGGGAAGGCAGACACAAGAACTAGGGGGCATGGACTGAAGGTGGAGGGGAAGGTTTGGGGAAAGCGTTAGAAAGTATTACTTTATGGAGAGAGTGGTTGAGCCCTGGAATGGACTGTCGGAGGAGGTGGTGAGGGGCAGTACAGTGGATGGTTTCAGAAGGCTTGGGACAAACACAAGGGGTTGTCAAGGGAGGAAAGGGGGACTGGGCAGACTTGATGGGCCAGTAGGGTCCTTCTCTGCCATCACATGTCTATGAATCTAAGTAGCTGTGACATATTTGGGCTGTCATCCTACGGTGTGCCTTTTGAAAGAACCACTATTCTTGACATGATCTATGCTTCAGGACACATGCTTGATTGTATATCAGTCCAATTTCTACCTTTGCACTTATTGCCCTCTTTTCTTGTTTGCTGCACCCATCATCAATGTTACTTTTCTCTTCTACTCCCACAATTGCTACTTATACTCTTCTCATCCGACTAGGGGACACCTAGCCAACTGCTCTGCATTTGCTCGTTATAATGTCCATCCTTATATTGTACTTTATTGCCTTGACTGATTTGATTTATGTATTTACTATCTCTGATAATTGTACTGTTTCTATCACTGATCACTGTACCACAATGTTTGCTGTTCTCAGTTCCAAGATGTTTGTACATTGCTGAAATGTATTTGCAGACCATGATGATTGTACCTCTCTTTGTACTGCTCAGTGATCAAGTATTTTATGTAACTTTTACTACTTTGTATTTGATTGTAACTGTATTATTGCATGTACCCTCCCAGGTCATGCCTTAAAATAGGCATTTCCTATGTCTAGTGCACTTACCTGGTTACCAAAAACAAATAAATGAATAAATAAACATCTTACTTCAAGAGGGCTCTTGCAGTAGGTATTCACAGATAGGACTAAGCCGCCAGGTGTCAGGACCCCATGGAAATATTTCTAGCTAGCAGTCTCTGGTGGGGACCATCCCCATGTCAGGTGACCAGCATCAGGCGACATCTGTATAAGGGCGGTCCCCACGCCGCCTTCCATTTCTTTCCTGCCATTGGCTTGTGAAAGTTCCTCATGGTAGAACAAGCGCTAGTCAGCTCCTTTCGTCCTGCCTAAAGTTTTCAACTTTTCTGCTAATTATTTTGATTTTTTCAGATGTTTTCCAAAACCATCTGCTGTGTGTCGTCCCCAACACCCTCAGAATCACATAAAAACAAAGAGGACTCATGTGGTTTCAGCTTCCACACAAGGATGGACACTCCTTGTGCCTTTTCTGCCTAGGCCAGGACAACCACGTGGAGGACTGTCAGCACTGCCAAAAGTTCAACTCAGCTACCCACAAAGAAGGCAGCAGTCCCTGGAAGCCCATCTCTAAAAAGAAAATGGCATCCATGGAGAAGAATTAAAGAAACTTTGGCAGACATCAACCTCCCCAGAAGGCCATAGAAAGAAACATGAGAAGGAGAAGCACAGGGACTGGGATTCCTCAACCTCCAGGTATCTGGCCCTCCGGGGATTGCTCCTTGACGGCCGCCTTAGTGTTCACATGAGGCGTCGCCTCCCATCGGGCTCACGCCCAGCTCCTCAGGAACCTCTGGGGTAAAGAAGCTACTGCTCGCCGAGGCCGCCTCCGTCGGGCTCTCTCGGTCTGAGCAGGTCCAGTAAGCCAGACGCCGGTTCTACTGACGCCTGCATGGACAGGGCTGATAAGCTGCCCAACGCCTCATGTGAGTGCCCAGCCCACCACCCTTTCACCAAGGCCGCTCTCCTTCACAGCATTCCACGGACAGGGAGTCCAATAAGTTGGACACTGGCTCGCCCGACGTCCACCCAGATGCTGCTGATAAGTCGCCTGCCGACGCCCGATGACCGCCCAGCAGATCTGCTCATGCTAGGACCGAGTCATTGCACCTGATGCCCCAGGCTTCCCGCAACGGATAGACCCATTGCCCTCTGAGGTCCCTGCATCCCTCTGGCCCCACTGGGATTCTGATCCTCTTTCCCATCCTGGACTGAGGACCTAAGGACGCTGCCATCAGGGGTGCCCCCCAGCACCAGACCCTCAGACGCCAGACCCAACGCTGGCTGACTTGATGCCACCCTCCAGCGCACTTCTGCCTGACTGAGGACCTGCTCTTCTGCCAGGACCGCCGGACCCTCCTAGAGGTCTCCCCATGCCGGGCCGACACCATCCAGACCAGCATTCCCACTGTCTGGTCCACCAGCAGGGCCGATGCCAGGACCTTCTACTCCATCAGAGCCCATGGCACCAGGGTACCCAGCCCCACAGTATCCAACTCCACAGTACCCGACACCAGGTTTCCCACCGCCGGGTTTCGGATACTCCTATTTCAGGTACCCCAACTACCTGTACCTGAGCCTCCCTCCTCCTCTGTCACTATCTTGCAGCTGCCAGCAGACTTGACATCCTGCTGGGCCAAGGCCAAGGCTCAACTCACCAGGAGATCGGAGTCATCTTCTGACGCTGACCCCATGCTGGACCCCTACATCGAGACCGAGACCCCTCCTTTACACGATGCCAGAGGAGATCTATCTGGCTTCCGGGCAGAGAGGACATGCACCCTCGGGTGGTCCCCAGAGGAGTCATTCCTCCCTCTCCTAGGGAGGAGTCGTCTTCTTCTATTTCAGAGCCATCAGACTCAGATGCCGACTCGGATCACTCTGAATCTGGAGACGAGCCTCATACTCCAGAACACCCAAGGTCGAGAGACCCTCTGAAGTCCCTCCAGAGGATTCTTCTTTCTGGAGCTCTTGAGAAAGATCCAGGAGACATGTCAGTGGCAATCAGTGGAGCCTGACCCACAGCGTAAGAAGCTCGCTGCCCATTTGGATCTGCCAGAGACCGCTCCCACACTGATTCCAACCTGGAGAGAGCCTCACGCAGATCTTGTCTCCACTATTTGGAAGCAACCATCCATGCTAGCCCCCCCTTCCGAGGAAGTCGGATAGGTTATATCAGGCTCTGGAAGGTAAAGACGTTCTCAGTCCCCACCCCAAAGGCGGACTCGGTTGTGATCAAGCGCCACCCATGGCCGCTCCACCAATCAAAACACATGCACTCATCCACCTGACAAAGAATCTCGACTTCTGGATCAGTATGGAAGAAGATTTACTCATCTTGACCCTTGGCATCAGGGCCCTCAACTCGTTGGCCACATGGGAGACTTCAGAAGTCCATTTTAGCCAGGTAGAATCCAAGCTGGACTCCTTCCTGATTCACAGACCAGACAGGAACTGGGAGACCTGGTCCGATCTGCTCATTCCGCCCATCGGCACATGCCCCATGCCACCTACGATGTGGTGGACACAGCTGGCAGAAGCTCAGCTTTGCCGTAGGCTTACAGCCATGCCTGGCTCTGTGTGTCAGGATTGGTCCCTGAAGTGCAGACTGCCATACAGGTGCTCCTTCAGGGGTTCGATGTTGTTCAGAGGTGATGTCAAGGACATCATAACCGAACTGCAGGAGAAGGGCACTGCACTTAAGTCAGTCCAGACTTTGTACAGGCCCTTCAAAGGCAGCAAAGTCCTTTCATCGCCCAAACTGACAAAAACAAAACCTACCTAAGAAAAGTAGCCAACAAACGTCGGGCCCCACCAGCAACCAAGACTCCCCAGCAAAAAACACAGGAGCCTCGGCTGCTGTGCTGCCCACCACCTCCTGACTCTCCCTCTGCCTCTGGCCATTCCAGTGGGAACCGGTGGGGGAGATTCTCCTCCCATCTGCTGGGTTAGAGAGGATAGCATCAGATGCTTGGGTGCTCCAACTAATATCGGCTGGACACTCAATAGAGGTTCTACAAAATCTCCTCAAAACCCCCTCCTCAGTCGCCTTACTCTCCACAACATCTTCTCTGGTTATATAAGAAATCCTATCCCTTCTATGAAAGGTAGCGATAGAGCCCATCCCACTCATCTTTGGGGATGGGTTACTATTCCATTTCTTTCTAGTTCCAAAAAAGACGGGAGACTTGGAGGCCTATCCTAGACCTTAGCTCCTGAACATGTTTGTGGAGTACAAACGCTTCAGAATGCTCTCCTTGCAGAGTCTTCTTCCCTTACTTCAGCTGGGACAGTGGCTGTATGCTCTGGGTATGCAGGATGCATACCTGCATATCCCATATGCCCTTCCCACGCAAATACCTCCGATTTTGCTTTCAGGGGCCACTACTAGTTCAAAGCCCTCTCATTTGGTCTTTCCTTGGCCCTCCGGTATTTACCAAATGCCTGTCGGTGGTAGCAGCCCACCTGAGTCGCAGGGGTGTGCAGGTCTTCCCTTACCTGGGCGATTGGCTCCTGGCAGCCTTCCACAGAGGAACTCCTGCACCCCTTTCCCTTACTCTGCAGGATTTTACCAGCCTGGGTATTGCCGTCAACCAGGCCAAGTCCCACCTGGTCCCTTGCCAACACCTCCAATTTATAGGGCGATACTGGACACAACCCTAGGCAAGAGCCTTTTTGCCTCGGACAGGGTCGAGACCCTTCAGGTTCAGGCTCGTCTCCTGTACAGTCGCAGACAGGTCAGTCCTCCATCTTCCTGGGCTTATGGCGGCTGCCATTCCTGACAGTTCCATTCGCCAGCTCCATATGAGGATCTCTCAATGGACGCTTGGTCGTAATGGGACCAAACTCTGGATGAACTAGACCAAGAGGTGCTAGTGTCTGATCCCATGATCAGGATTTGCACTGTTGGATGGTCCAGGAGAACCTGTGTCTGGGAGTTCCATTTACATCACCCCTCCATCCCAAATGCTGACAACAGATGCTTCAGGAGAGGCTGGGGTGCCCACCTAGGGTCTCACACGACTCAGGCAGCTGTTCCTTTTCGAGCAGAAACTGCACATAAATGTGCTTGAACTGAGAGCAATCCTATATGCCCTACAGGCTCTTCATCCTTCATTCTTCCCAGTCATCTTCTGATCCAATCAGACAACATGTGTATAGTCTGGTACCTCAACAAACAGGGAGGAACACATTCCTATCCCTATGCGGAAGGTGATGAGAGTCTGGTATTGGGCAGCCAGCACAACCTTCATCTGACCGCAGTTCACGTCCTGGTGAAATATACCCTGGCAGACGAGTCAGTCACTCCTCAGCCAGGGCTTATGAATGGGAGTTAGATCAACAAGTCATAAACGACATTTTTGGCAGTGGGGATGCCTCAGGTGGATCTTTCGCCTCCCCAAACGCCAAACTTCCACCTTTGCTCACTCACTCCAGGGTGAGATGTTTTCTGGCAGGATGCTCTGTCCCTCTGCTAGAGGGCAGATTTGTTTATCCTTCCCTCCATTCCCTTGATTCTGAGAGTCTTGAACAAACTCAGAACAGAAGGGGCTCGAATGATTCTCATTGCCCCCTTCTGGCCCAGGCAAGTTTGGTTCTGTCTTCTGCAATGGTTTTCTGAGGAACCTCCTCTTCCTCTGTCGCAGCAATTGCTGTCCCAGGATCAGGGGACCCTAGTTCACCCAGGCCTCAGATCCCTTCATTTCCATGCATGGCTCCTTCACATGTAGCTAGGGCATGCTTCAGAGTTTCTCTGTTAGTAGCGGACATCTTGGTGGAGGCGAGAAAACCTTCCACCAGGTCCACCTACGCCATGAAGTGGAAACAGTTTTCCATCTGGGTGAGCTCTAAAGACTTGGAGCTTTTCTTGTGTCCCGCTAACAAAGTCCTGGATTACATGCTTCACCTCTCGACCTGGGTCTCAGCCATTCTTCTTTGAAAGTCCACATGGCAGCTATCTCAGCCTACCACATTCCCTTCAGAGACCGGTCTTTGCCTAACTGGAAGTCTCTAGACCTTCCTTAAAGGGTTCTTCACCTGAGACCCCCCATCCACAATCCCGCTCCTCCATGGGACTTGAATTTTATCCTGGAAAAGCACACCCCCCATTCGAACCGGCAGTGGAATTGGACTTAAAGTTCCTTTCCTGGAAGACTCTCTTCCTAGTGGCCATTACCTCTGTTCGACATATTTCCGAGCTCCAAGCCTTGATGTATAAAATCCGTTTTGGCTTTCCACGGAACTGGTGGCCATGCGCACCAGTCCTGAGTTTTTCTAAGGTGGTGGCCGAAATTATGCTGAATCAATCCATTGAGTTACCAGCTTCTTTACGCAACACTCCAATCATAGGGTGTACCTGTTACATACTCTGGATGTACAAAATCCTAAGATACTACACCAATTGGACTAAAGATCTCACGGAAACTGATCAGCTTTTCATTTCTTTCACTCACAAATGGGAAGGCAATGCTGTTTCCAAGCAATGCCTGTCTAAGTGGTTGGCAGATTGTTTTACTTTCTGTTACGGCAAGTACAACAAGACCCTCCTGAGTCAGGTCAGAGGTCACTCCACTAGAGGAGCAGTTGCCTCTGGCTTGTTTCAAGAATGTATAGCAGCAGATATCTGCGCCAGCAAATTCTGGACATCTGTCCATTCCTTACGAAACGCTACAGTTTGACTTTGCCTCTCGCCATAGAGGCAGGCTTCGGGTTGGCTGTTCTGCAGGGTCTCCTTTCATGAGACCTGTCCAGCTTTGAGGTTTATATTGTGGATGACAATCCTCCTCCCGAGTTTTCTTCTTTGTTCCAGACTGCTGGGACTCAGTCCTATCTGTGAATACCTACTCAAGAGCCCTCTCGAGTAAGATAGTACAGTTACATAAGAACTTACCGTAACAGTAGATCTTCAGAGAGGCTCTTGCAATAGGTATTACCTTCCTGCTCTCCATCCCTTAGGTTTCTTCTTTTTTTCCATGGGGGCATAGCCTCTTCTCTTTGCCTCTTTAGGCCTTTGGCGGAAAGAACTGGAAGGCGGCGTGGGGACCGCCTTTATATGGACATCGTCTGACGCCGGTCACCTGACGTGGGGGTGGTCCCCTGCCAGAGACTGCTACCTAGAGTTTTTCCTTGGGGTCCTGATGCCTGGTGTGCTTAGTCCTATCTGTGAATACCTACTGCAACAGCCTCTCTAGAAGATCTACTGTTGCAGTGCGTTCTTACATAACTGTACTTTGTAGTACCACAGAGGTCTACTGTCAAGCCAGAGTGGGTAAAAAACTCACTTTCTTGAAAGTAAATCTCCCACTGTTGGATTATGACTGAGAGTGGAATAGTGTAATTATTTGTATCAGACTTAATGTTACATACCTATCATGTGATTTCATTTTATATTTAACCCACCATTTTATGTTTTTCTCCACAATTGTTTTTTTTTTTTTAGTAGTACCATAAGTAAATTTGGGTGCATCCCATCTGATCCAGCTGATATGGGTGAACTGGATAGCCCTGAAATTCACACTCTGCTCATTCATAAGAAAAGTGTATATTACATCTGATTTTAAATTCATTGATGTGTTACACCCAGCAAGATGCACAAGGTAACAACCTGCCTCTAGTATGGTTAGAGAAATTCTCATACCTAATGTAACACAGAAATCATGATTTGACAGATCTACTCTAAACGTAAAACGCTGGGAGTTTTGGCAACCGGTGGTATGGTATTAATTGGGGTTTTCAGCCCTTATGCCCTCCCCACCAAGTTATAGTCTCCTGTCCAAAGCATAACATAATGCCTCATAGGCATATACTCTTTGGAGGTAGAGCAATATGTTTTGCCACATGTTATACAGAGATAGAGGAATAAAAAGGGTGGCAGGATAGCCCTATATAAAACAAGGCCTTAGATCATATGATTTGGTCTTACCGAAGTTTTGTTGTACCATAAATCTGACATGGAAAATATAAAAAAAAAAAAAAAACTGACAAACATAGACTGGGAAGAAATATTAAAAATAAAACCACTGAGAAATGTGGACTACCTCAAAAATGTCATCAGAGTTATTAGTAATAATATATCCCTCCCCAGAGTCAAGAAATATACAAACCATAAACCTAGGCCCAAATGGATGACAAAATATAATCAAACAGCTGACAAAATACATATGCATATAAATCCTACATTGTAACCAAAACATCACAATCTGGCAAAGTAAAAAGTTAAAGGAAGTGCAAGAATGCAATCAATAAATCTAAAAAGAATACATATGATAGGTGTCCAGTACTATTCAGCACCCACCCAACTGGCAGTCCTTCATCCACATAAACATACGCTTACCTGTGGAAATACAGATCTGCGCCCTACTATAACGACGCACAGACACTCCAATGTAGTATTCTAGGTAATGGCAAACAGCCTGTAATGAACGGCCTCTGAATTTTAAAATTAAATTTTCATAGTGGCTACAAGACTATAAAACATAAGAAATCAATACTTTAAAGTATTCAGCTACATGTCCCACCAAGATAGATTGGCTGCTCAACTCTATAATAACTGCATGCAGAACCATTGCAACTTTTTATGTATTTTAACTGATTTTAAGATGGTAAAAGTAAAACCTCCTAAACTTAGTCCACAGGTGGAGAAAATAAATCAAATTCAGCATAGTTCAGGTAGGACCCTCTTCAGAGTCAGACATCTGATGATTTCCAGTATGAACAAATTCTTTAGTAATGGCCTTCACTTTTCTGCCTGCCTCTTCAGGGTCAGTATACTGGAAGGTGTGGCCACCATAGTGTATCCAGAGTCCTGCCAGCATCAACAGGGAGTGGGCCACCCTAGACTCTCAAGTTTCGCCTGAACCCTATTAAACTCCTTGGCCTGGTCCTGTGGGTATAGGATAAGTCAGGAAAGAAGTGGTTCCCTGAAAGTGTAGTTTGTCAGTATTCTGGCTGCCTGAAGAATCTGATCTCGAATGCCTGGGCCTGATGTAACCCAAAGATCGGTACAGGCATGTCGCTTGAGCTGTAGCTGATCTTGGAGAGATCCGCAGGCTCAAACAAAACTCTCCTCCTTAAGCTCCAAGACTAGTTTCAAGGCTCCTGGCAACCATCTTCAAAGGAGATAGAGTAGCTGTCTCCTTTGCAATTTTCAGGTATGCCTATATCAAAGACATTGGAGGCCCTCTGTGAATTTTCGGTGCCTCCAGGCGGTATCTCAGCTGAGTGTTTTCCGCGTGAGTTTACTTGTCGGCCAGCACTTTTGTAGCTAAGGATTCCACAGCCAATGCTGTTTTGACTGCAACTTTTTAGTGTCCTTCACAAATCTGTTAAGAATAGACTCAACCTTAACATCGATGGCCATGTAGGGCTTACCACGGAGGTTCACTCCCCAAAGGCGGGTTTAGCTGATGCTTCATGTTGTTTCGCCTCAGCAGGCTGATTTTTGAGCTGCTCATGGACCTTTATTTGTACGCCGATCTTCTGAAAAAGTATCTAAAGAAGCAGTGCAGCCAGGAGAATACGATGCTGTCAATGAAAGTTAGTTTTTCCCCACAAAAAAATGGCTGAATTTGTATGTTTAATTTCGCTCAGTATGGAGCCAATCTAAACATGACTTGTCAGTAGGTGTGCTCCACAGTGCCCCAGATCTTTTTTTTAGTATCATTTTATTAATTGTTCAGCAAAATATAGACAGAACAGGCCAAGCTTCAATATGGTACATGTATATATAGTTGTGAAAATACTGTAAATGACATTTTGGATCTGAGCCATGGAGAAGTATAGCTGAAACAACAACTGCAAATAGAAGTATTTAACAGATTTTAGTGTCCGAGTCCTTCCTTACTACAGTCAATGTATATACTGTATAACCCTTATTTCTGTGATAAATTTATTTCGCTCCATCTGCAGAAAGGCTCCATTCCGTGGAAATTAGGGTTGACACACCCAAGGAAGACCCCACCACTGATTAGCTAAGACTTTGGAGACCCCAAACTTAATATTTTTCCTTTTGCTGCTTGGAGGGTGGCGTGGAATTAGGGTTGGAAACCTAATGCCACATTTCCTACCTTTGTTGGGTCAGGTTATACCCTAACTGGTGCATTATTGCATTTTTTGCAATGAATTTCCTTTCTTTCTACAATAGTAGAATCTTATCGTCATTCATGCAGGTCCTTCAGGAACTGTATGAACAGATCCAGACACACAGGGCCCTCTGACCCTGGCACCAAGGGAAGTCTGTCTTTCTATGGAAGTGTAGTGCCTGCCCAGCACTTAAGTGCGACTACTGATGCAAAGTGTCTGTGGGGCTGTCTGGTGGCTCACAGAAGCGCATGGCTCTCTGGTCTCTGTGCTTCCATGTGGCTAGAGATACAGATGTGCAGGGCCAAGTGTCCATCCAGCTGCAGAAAGAGTGAGGTGTAGTTCTGCTCCTCTGTGGTTTTGTGTATGGACTTTCCTTCCGATTTGTCTGCATTAAAAATTGTGAGCTTTCACTTCAGTTTTGGTTGTAGTTGATTGTTTTCCTGCTAAAATAGTGTTGCTATTTCTTGGATCTGCAGAAGAGCCGGGCTCTCTGGGCCCCTGTGCTTCCATGCAGCTACAGGTGCAGAGGCACAGGTCTCTCTGGGCAGTATGCCAAGAAATTAGTTCTTTCACTATATGGTTACATATTGCCCATGGGGCCAACACTGTATTGTTCTCCCCAGGCTAGGAGTGGTGCAGCATGACCCTGCATCAAAGGAAGAGTCCGTCTGGCTGTAGTGCAGCTACAGATGCAGATGTGCAGGGCCCCAAGACAAGAATCAGTGGGGCTGTCCATGGGGCTGCAGAAATGCAGGGCCAGAAGATCCTGCACTTCCATAGAACTGCAGATGCAGACAAGTGAGACATCTAGGCTCTATGCCAAGAGAAAAGTCTATCTGGCTGCAGAAGTGCAGGGCTCTCTGGCCTTGTGCTTCTGTGCAACTATGGTTGCAGATACATAGGGCCCTATAGAAACATAGACATTGATGACAAAAGGGACCGCAAAATCCATCTAGTCTGCCCAATATGGGTAACTGCCCCGCATTTTTTCTGTAAATGATACCTTTGTGCCTGTCCCAGGCATTTTTGAATCTATTTACCGCTTTGGCCTCTACCACTTCCTGGGAAGGCAATTCCATGGGTCAACCACCCTCTCAGTGAAGAAGAATTTGCTAACATTGCTCCTGGATTGCCCACCCTTGAGCCTTATATCGTCCTCTAGTTCTGATGCTTCCTTTCTCCCAAAGGAGCCTGTACCCCTACCTTTATTTATACCTTTGATATACTTGAATGTCTCAATCATGGTCCCCCCCCCGGCCCAGGGAGTCCTGAATCATTTTGTGGCTCACCTCTGCACTATCTCAATCCTGTTGATGTCTTTCTTAAGTGCGGCCTCCAGAACTATACACAGTACTCAGGTGGGGGCACACCAGTGACCTGTAAAGTGGCAGCACCATCTCCTTCTGCGACTCTTGATTCCTCTCCCTATGTAGCTCGGCATATCATTGGTCTTTAGTGCTGCCTTTTGGCACTGCTTCCCCACCTTTAAGTCATCTGATATAATGACTCTAGGTCTCATCCCCTGGTTGATGATAGTTCAACTCGCAGGCATCTTACCACTCCTTGAGTTTCCTCAGGTCTGATTCCATGCTCGTGACTCCTTCTGGGGTGTCCACTCTGTTGCAGATCTTGGTGTCACCTGCAAACAGACACACCTTCCCTTCCAATCCATTAGTGATGTTGGTTATGAACACATTGAAGAGTAGGGGCCTGCACTGACCCCATAAGCTCAGTCTTTCCACCTTCAATTTTAACCAGCTCAATTCATCCAGTCTTGGCTTCGACTAGACAGTTATTAAATACTGAGAGCCACACTAACCTGGTTGGGGCAAAGGACAGGTACAGCTGGGTATCATCCGATAGCAGTGAAACTGCAGCCCATACCATCTTACAGTGTCACCAAGGGGTAGCAAATACACTGCAAACAACATGGGAGACAGCACCGAGCCCTGAGGAACCCCAAAAACAGAGAGAAAGGGTCAGAGAAAAAACCCAGGCACAACTCTTTCTGTTCTATGAGCAAGGAAAGAAGAAAACCATCTGAGCACTGTATTTGACAGGCCACAGATGAACCTCAGGCGATCAAGCAGCACCCATGGTCTACAGTGTCAAAAGCTGAGGAGAGATCGAGGAGAACCAAGATGGAGCAGTTTCTCCAATCTCTTGCCATCAGGAAATCATTGAGCACCCAAACCAGAGCAGTCTCAGTACTGTGCCTTTTATGAAAACCTAACTGAGAGATTGTAGACATTATGGATGGTCAAATGGTTCTCCAACTGGTTGCTACTACTTTCTCGATAACCTTACCTAGAAAGGGAAGGTTCGAGGTAGGTCTGTAGTTGGCAAAATGTCCGGTCCAGCAAAGCTTTCTTCAGAAGGTGTGTCACCACTGCCTCCTTCAGGGTGCTTGAAACTCCCTGATTCTAAGGAGCACCGGACAATTTGAGCCAAGACCGGGCCAATGATCTCATAACAACCCAAAATCAGGGACGCTGGGCCGGATCTAAACTACAGCATGTAGGGTGCATCCCTGGACAATCCTCATAATATCTTCAACATCCAGCAGGTTAAAATAACTCCAGGAAATGCAAGGAGTAGTGAAGAAACGCTGACCAACCACATCACCCATAGGGGTGAGTCAGATGGATTTACAACCTGATGTCGGCCACCTTATTCGCAAAGAATTGAGCAAGCTCATCACACTCTACTTGTGAAAAGGCTCGCCAAGCTGTAGACAGGCTGGGTTGCACAGCCTGTCCACAGTTGGAAGAGCTGAGCTGGCTAATTCTGAGCGACAGCGATTTCCTGGACAGGAACTCTGCCTTCTTACGGAAATCACTGATTGGTAGAGCTGATAATGCTCCCCAAACTAAGGTGGTCGACCACCAGGGCAGATTTCTGCCACCAACGCCTAACCTTCGTCCCACACGGCCGCAGCTCCCAAAGGACTCATCAAACCAATGGGCCGAGGGTGGAGTGAGAGGGGATGAACATGGGCAGGAGCTTTGAGTCCAGGGATGAGGAAATGGTATTATTATAGGCCAGAACCAACAACTCTGGACTTGAGCTGGCATCCGAGAACTCCCTAGCAGTCAATCACCGCTGCCAGGTCTTCAGGGCACACATCCGTAAGGGCGGTAACTGACCATTTCCACGGGCAGACCTACGAAGGGGCATAAAAATTTAACCCCACAGTGCAGTGATCGGACAAACTGACCAGTTCCCCCCCCAGAATTGATGTCTCAATCCCCAGGAGGAAGACCAAATCAAAGAATGACCGTGAATATGAGTAGCTGATGAAACAATCTGAGTGAAGCCCAGTAATAACATCATCTGGAGGAAGTGCTGGCCAAACAGCGAGAGTTTGTTATCGACCCAGGCATTGAAGTCGCCCAGGACCATCACTCTGGGTGACTCCAATGCCATCGGCAGCGAATCTGCCACTTCCTGCAGGAATCGCTTCATCCCCGGTGGACGGTAGATGAGAGCTATCCTGCAACCACACCAGCTACCATGGTAGATTCAAAGGATTTAGCCTCTTAACTGGTACATCCATGAGGCCCAATTTGGTCTTAAAACAGACTGCTACCCCCAGTCCAATCTCGGCGGTGTATCACCGAGTACCTGGCTGAATTGCTACCTCCAAAATGGGGCCAGCATTTTCATCAAGCCAGGTCTTGGTGATGCAAGCCAGATCAGTTGTTCCAACAAAATCTGCAACAATTGCAGTTTTGTTCTTAATAGATCAGGCATTGCATAACACTGCCCGAGTTAGATGGGGATCTTGAGCCGTCCCAACTAAATGACCATCTAAAGAGATAGTGCCCTTGGGTATGGGAACTAGACATGGATCCCACGTTACAGGCTCCATGTCGCCCCAGGGCACCTTGTGGCCCTTAGCCACCCATGTGAGAGCACCTCTTGACCCTCCAATTTTCATGCCCCACATGCCCACCCCTCCCATGAGCAATGCCCAATGCCCGACAGTGTTGATAGACAATAAAGGGCAGAGGAGAAGGGAGAACGGATGGAGGGCATGGAGAAAGGAGGCTGAATAGCGCAAGACCAAAGGGGCCAGCAGGCACATTCCACACACTAAAACCAAATTACACAGCAAAATCCCTAAAACTTCCCAAAAAGTTGCAGTATACCCCATAAACTCTAAGTAACCATAAAATACAAATACTACTTGTACGACAATAGACAACGCTTCTTCCTCCCTCCCCAGAACACACTCACTACTCAGAGGAGGAGAGCACTAAACCAACAAACATCTAAACAAATAAAACAAAATACAATCAGAAGAATGGGAAAGAAAAGACCAGCTGGTTTAAGTCCTGATAGTTCTCTCACTACTAAACAGGACGTTCGAAAGTCCTCAGGAGCAACCCCTGGACAACAGTCTTTCCTACGATGATGGTGCCAAAACCCTTGATAATGATACAGTTAAATCCTAAGCCTGGGCACCAGTCTTTCCTACAATGATGAAGCAGAATCCTTCAATGATGGTATAGTTGAACCCTGGCCACTGATACTACACTATCAGGGCCCAAGATATGACTGACAATGGCATCTCACTGCCAAAAGTATAGATGAACTTTAACCTTGCAACAGTATCGAAAATAAATTATCTTAAAAATAACCAAAGCTTTAAAGTCAAACCATAACAGGAGCTGGAGGAAATCCAGGACACACTCTTTCTGGGCTAGATCGGCTTAACTGCGGGAGAGACCTAAAATCTGGCCCAAGGTCCATGCCTGGGCAATGCCAGCTACTCTAAGACCCCGTGGAACCCAACCTAATCGGGTTCCCTGAAGGACACAAGGACTGAAGCACTAAACCGCCAGCTACCTGGCGGGTAAGTCTGAGCCCAGACTGCCGCCAGACCAGCATGTAATTCTCAACCAGTCGGGCCTACTCACCCTCAATGAATTAAGCCACTAGTCCCCAAATCCACTGCTGAAAGGTCCGCCACGACAATGTTCCTAATACGTTGGAAACATCTTTGTGGGATTTTGCAATTTTGTCACACGTTGCTTGTGATGCAGTGTCCTGGCTCTGACCAAGTAACCTTTGATGGAGAGGGGTCTACCAGCCCATATGATGCGCTGGGTACAGGTTCCCCTTCCCCACCTATTAATTTAAACGGCTGACAAAACGTTGAACTTTTGACTGAGAGCTCAGGTCCACTCCTTTCTAAGGTGCAGGCCGTTGAATCTAAAGAACTCACTTTCCCAGAAGTTCTGCCAGTTCCCAATGTAGCCATGCCATTGGTCGTATAGGTCATGTGCTGAAAGAAGAAACCTCTTCACTATATGGTTACTTGTTTTTTCCACTAATATACTTTTTCAGTAAAGTATTTTCCCTTCGCATTTTCACTACTAAATTTTTCACTTTTGTATTTTCATTGCAGCATGACAAAAGTGAGTCTCAAGAAAATGATTCTCACAAAAGTGAAAACATTCATTAGTTATAATGTTCAAGTAAAAATTCGGTAGTGAAAATCTGAACATGAAAATTCATTAGTGGAAACACAACAAGTAGTCATGTCCTGTCCACCTCATGTGCTTCCCAAAACCTCCTAATAACTGGACACAGGGTCTTTCTAGACCCCATGAATCGGCATCCTACACGCTCTCTAATAAATGATATCCAGAAAGCTGCCTACCACTGTTTCTGGTAAACTAAGTTAAAGCCTGGACTGCACTACCAGTACTGTTTGTGAATACTGCTTGTTTATGTATGTTTCCTTGTATTTTGTTCTTCCTCCACCCCTGTAACCGACGTGGAGCCTTTACAAAAGAGGTCTGTGACTCAAAGGATTGTAATCTCGATTATATGCAATAAATAAAATAAATAAATAAATTTAGTGACGAGAATTCTTCTCCTGGCACAGGCCCAAGAGGGCCCTGCTTGTCTGCATCTATAGCTTCATGGTAGCACAGAGCCTGGATGGGCTCTTCCCTTGTCGCATTGCCAGGATAGCCCTCTTGTCTGCATCTGTAGTCACACAGAAGCACAGAGTCGAGAGGGCTGTGACCTTCTGTAGTCCATGATGGCCCCTTGATTTTTGTCTTGGGGCCCTATGCTCTGTATATGTAGCAAGGGCTCCAGATAAGGAGTACTGACCTGTTTTACTCACCTCATTTTAGAAATACTCTTCAGAAATATTTTTAATGAGTACCCAACATTTATAAATATTCCACACCAAAGAACAGTGGTTCATAACATAACTGCTGATTCAAAAGGAGCAGGTTTTTACAGATTTACAGCACTTGTATGCATCCCAATTTTGTTTTACTCACTATATTTTAAAACTGGTGAGTAATTATTCTGCCTGCCAACATTATCTGGAGCATTGTTGGCACTCGATCAGTTCTTATCTAGAAAAAAATACATTGTTTTTAAAATGTACTCCTCACTCCACTCTATCCAGACATTTCCTTGTATGCAACTGAATTTGGTTTTACTACCTCACTTTCAAAAATGAGGAATATAGTATTCATCCCAGAAATGTTATTTAGAGCCCTGTCTGCAGCTGCACAGCAGCCAGACAGACAGACTTTTTCTTTGTTGCAGGGCCCTGAGGGCACTGCTCAGCTGCATCTGTAGTCGCACTGAAGCACGGGCCCACAGACAGCCAAAGTACATGCTTTTGCAAGTTCAAGTTTAAAATTATATTGTTTTTCAATAACATTATTTTCACCTTCATAGTTTTCACCACCAAATGTGTCCTTTCACATGTTTCACTACAGCATCACAAAAGCTATTCTATAGTGATTTTCACATTAGTGAAAACGTCTTTAGTGAAAATTTTGGAAAGTGATTTTCGAGTGACAAAAACTATTTTATTCTTCAGTTTTCTAAAAATCCAGCTTACCTTAGAACGTTAATTTTTTAAACTGAGCATGCTCAGAAAACAGGATCGGTTTTGACTGACATTTTGAAACTTCAGACTTGCGAATGCATGTACCCTGGGTCAGACTCTGTCAAAGCTGTAAGTTCCAGGTTTTAAAAAGTGTTTTAGCAATAGGAAAGCAAAAAGTCTTAATTTGAGTGAATTTAGCATTATACAAATATCTGTAATTTTGCCCCCCAATGAACTGATTGGCACAGAATGTTCAAGATCAAGAGACCCTGGCCCAGAATCCACACCTACCAAATTTCAGGCAAATCAGTTGAACGACAGCAGAGTTATTATGGTGCAAGAATCCTATCTTCACTGTATGGTTACTTGTTTTTTTTTTTTCTACTAGCCCACTTTTCGGTAACAGTACGTACACTTTCATATTTATCACTGCCAAATTTCTCACTTTCTTATGTTTTACTGCTGCTGATGAAAGTGATTCCTGCAAAGGTGAAAACGTTCATTAGTGAAAACAGTTGAAAGCAAATGTTTCACTGTTTTCATTAACACAAAAATCCAGCTAGCCATAAAATATTAATTTTTTAACTGAGCATGCTCAGAAAATGGAACAGTTTTTAACTGATATTTAAAAAATGATATAATTTAAAAACTTTAAACTTGTAAAAGTGTATATCTTTGGGCAGACACTATCAAACCGATAAGTTTCTGATTTAAAACAAACAGTTTTTTAGTTAAAAGTAAGCAAAAAAACCTCATAATTTGAGTGAAATGTAGCATTTTGCCTCTATAACTTTGCCCTCTTCAAACCACTTGACACAAAATTGTCTAGAAACCCTGGCCCAGACTCACACCTACCAAATTTCAGGCAAATCGGTTGAACAGGGCAGCATTATTAAGGTGCAAAAAGTGGGGTTTAAAATTAGTACTTACTAACTTAATAAACTATACCGCATGACCTTGACTGCATGATAATATATTTAAACATGCAAATCTTTTAAAACATTTTTCAAAAAACTACCACAGCTTGCATAAATATAATTACAGATCGAGGAGCACTCCCAACCAATCGGAGTGTTTCCTCCTCTGCATGTGACACACTCTTATTCTGTGAACAGTGTAGTGTCTCTTAGGCTGCTGCCCTGGAAATTGGCACATTCAAGTAAGGTTTTAAAACAAATCATATATTATTAATCAAGCTCGATCAATAATATATTAATACCACCTAATACCACTCTTACATTCTTAGGTATGAAAACTGCTCATCTTTGAATCGTGGTTCTCATACCCCAAGAATATTATGAACCACTCTTACAAACGTAAGAGTGTCTTTGCAGCGGCATTAACTTGCATCACTAGGGTTGCTCAGAATTCGCCAAATGGAATTGGATTCCGACCCAAGCCAAAAATCCTAATTCCTTAACTGAATCCTAAAACCTGTTTTTATATAGGGTTTAGGATTCCAATTCCAGTTTTGAGGTCCTTTTAGGTTATGAATAGGAATCTGATTCAAGAATCAGAAAATTATAAATTCCCAAACAATCCAATCGGATCTCATTGGAATTGGCTAGTTCTAAGCATCCCTAATTATGACATGAGCAAGACTCCTAAGGGGATTAAACACCGTCCCTATCATTTAAATAAAGTTCTAGAACTTAAGAAAGATTACAGCATTATTTTTAAATGAAGGAAGTTTATCCAGTGCAGTATGGGTTAACTTTTCATTTCAGCCCACCTGCCCATGGACTGTAGCATTTCAAAGGTGGGACCACACTTGTTTCCACTTAGAAAGCATAAGTCTCTTTGAGACTTAGAGATGTAGCCATTAGCAGAACTGTTGTCAGGGAATGATAAATAAGTAGAGGAAACCATCTAGAATTAAATACTTGGGGTCCATATTAATTTTGCACTGTCAGTACATTTGCACACAAAAACAATTATGTTCTGTATAGGGAATATTTTAGGGCAAGATCATAACATTTCAAAAGATTAGCATGTTGTTCCTTTTATCTTCATTATAAATTGGGAAATCATTTTTAGTCAAGAATGTTTATTTCTAAACATTCCAGGTACTTGTATGTTTATACAGTGTCTACAGTCCCTGTGTCTCACATGGTTAGAGTTTCTTCGCAAGTCCTTCTGTGCCAGAACTCGAGAATGCATGCTTATAACAGTCACTATGTATATAAACATAGTAGACTCCTCCTTAGTAATTTCAATTTTGGCTAGAACCTCAGGGTGTGATATGTGGAATGTATGATTTTAAACTAGATCAGCCTTCCTTGGATTTCTATAGCTTTTGACTACATTTGTCCAAAGACTGCTCAATTCAATTAAAGAAAAGAAATAAGATTGTGCAGCTCCTTTCCCAACTTAGCCTAGAACCTCAGTCAGATGATACTGCATATCTAGCATTATCTTGTGTATTTCACCTGAGCCACCTTTCTCCTGTGCTAGTTTCACCAAGATGGCCAAAGATATCCCAGTCAGGCTTGGAGCTTATGTTTTGAGTTGCTTAAGATAGGGTGAAAGGCATGCCTGATCCTTAGATGGATACAGAACTCGCACTATCTAGGCCATATAATTATGTTTAAGAATGAAAAAAGGGTATCTGGGTGCTTTTGACTTACTAGATAACACACCTGGCACACTGGTGTCCTTCACAGATCTCAGAGCAAAATACGAAACCACTGACTACTCTTTTAATAAATCATGGGAGGATGGTGTGGTACCGAGGACTGGAGGAAGGGGATGAAATCTCCTTCACAAAAGTGGGACCAAGACAGAGGCAGGAAACTACAGACCTGTCAGTTTGACCTCTGTGGTAGGGAAAGTGATGGAGTCACTTTGGAAGGAAAGAATTGTTGAGTACCTTGAGGCCAGTGGGGCACAGGAACCAAGGCAGCATGGGTTCACAGCAGGAAGATCATGTCAGACGAATCTAATAGATTTCTTTGACTGGGTGACCAAAGTAGTAGACCAGGGAGGGCTGTGGACATGGCCTACCTAGACTTTAGCAAGGCATTTGACACAGTCCACACAAAAGATTAATAGTCAAATTAACCAGCCTGGGAGTGGGTCCCAGGGTGGTAGCCTGGGTAAAACATTGGCTAGACAACAGGACACAGAAGGTAATTGTAAATGGAGTCCACTCTGAAGAAAGAGGGGTTACTAGTGGGGTTCAGCACTGGGTCCAGTCCTTTTAATGTCTTTATAAGTGACATTGCAGAGGGACTGGAAGGAAAAGTATGCCTCTTGCAGATGACACAAAGATATGCAACAGGGTTGATACACAAGGAGGTGTGGAAAGGATGAGAAGGGACTTGGCAAGGTTGGAGGAATGGTCAGAAGTATGGCAGCTAGATTCATTGCAAAGAAGTGCAAATAATGCACCTGGAAAGCAAGAACCCAGGAAGATTACACAATGGTGGGAGGTAGAACAACAACAAAAAGGAAAGGGACCTGGGGTAATCATATCAGATGACCTTAAGGTTAGCAAGCAATACGAGAAGGCAGTAGGAGGGCTGGGGGGATACTGGGATGCATAGGGAGAGGCATCACCAGCAGAAAACGGGAAGTTGTTATCCTCTGTACAGTCAGTTGGTGAGACCCTATCTGAGTACTCGTCCAGTTCTTGAGACCTCATCCCCGCAAGGACATAGTCAGGATAGAGGCAGTCCAGAGGAGGGCAACTAAAATGGTGCAGGGTCTGCAGGAGAAGCCATACAAGGAGACACTAAAGGAACTTAATATGTATGCCCTTGAGGAAAGAAGGGAGAGGTGGGACATGATAGAAACTTTTAAGTACCTCAGTGGAATCAACAAAGTCCAAGAGGGTAGCATCTTTCAGAAAAAGAGACGTGCAAGAACAAGGGGACACAATTTAAAGATGGGGGTGGTTCCGGGCAATGCGAGGAAGTATTTTTCACAGAGAGGGTAGTGGATGCATGGAACAGCCTTCCTAAGAAGGTTGTGGGTCTAAAACTGTGGGAGAATTCAAGAATGCATGGGACAGACATAAGGCAGTTTTTGTCGGGGTAGGAAGAAATAGGCTGTTGGTTAACTAGGATCTGCGGCCTATCCTGTAGGTAGGGAAATGGGCAGACTAGGTGGGCCAAGCGGTCCTTATCTGCCGTCAAGTCTATGTTTCTATGTCAGCAAAATGTGGCATCAGACATTGTTTAGTGGTAAATTATCAATGATATCCTTAGATTCATCATCAGTGTACTTTTAATTTCTTCAGACATTAAACCAGATTATATAACGAGCTTTGTAATTCATGACTCACAGTAATAAACGTTACTTTCATCAATTTTTTTTTCCCTGAGGCTACTCTTTGATTATTCACATTTGATCCATACTGTGGATGCGTCAGGGCTGTGCTAACATGTTTGTTATGGTGCAGCACAGGAGTGCAGTGAGAGTGTGAGATGCTTAGTTTCATAGAGTCTGAGCTTTTCAGAGCTTAAAAACTACACAGCTTTCTCCTGGAATGAAATAAAATGAAATGAAAATGGGTATGTTGGTGCTGTATGTTTGTACGTCCTCTGAGACTACTCTTACTGCTGTCACGTGGGGTCTCATCGCATTCTTAGGGAATGAGAGTTGTAAGCCAAAGCTGAGCAATTCTGATACCCTTAGAATATAGGGAGACTACTCTAAGGATGATAGGAGTGGTCTCTGAAGAAATATTAATATATTATTGATCAAGGGTGATCATTAATACATTACAAATTTTGTCTCCCCCCAATTGTACCTGTTTCCAGGGCACACCTGTACATGATACTCCACAGTATAAAAAGTGTCTCACATGCAGGGAAAGGAGCACGACTGGTCAAGAGCCCTCCCTCAAGTAATAATTTTATTTGTGTAAATTGCCAGCTTTTGTATCTTTACCATATGAATGCTTTAAACATTGCATGAGAAACCTCTTGCCATATGGATGCTTTAAACATACAGTAGGATGAGACAGATTTCACCATAAGGATGGTTTAAACATACAATGAGACAGATTTCACTATATGAATGCTTTAAACATATGAGACAGATTTCACCATACAGATGGGTATCACATGAATAGAGCAAATTAATTTAAGTGAGTCAGTTTGAATGAAGGAAAACAGCAAATGTGAAATGCGCTTACGTGTGTGTGATTTCCATGTGGTACATGGTACTGTATTATGCAGTATATGATTTGTTGGTTGGCCCAGTTCTGAGCTGACCATTAATGTAGTGGTGAGAGTCATTGCCTTTGGAGCTAGCAGACCTGGGTTTGGGCTGACTTGGGATATACTTTCTATGTTTTTGTTTTGCTTCTTTTTGTTTTTTTGGGGGCTGCCTTCGTTGAGCAACCATTTCCTTTCTCCCCTGGCAACCTCTGCCCCCTTGGAAAGTAGCCCCCTCCCAAGTTTTCCCTTACTCCTCAGTATCCCCCTTCCATTGATCATTATTTTAGAGATGGGGGTGTGGCAGAAACGAGGGGCACAGCCCCACGTTAAAAGTTAGTACACGTGGCGCCCCTTGTTAGGAGATGTGGACTCCGTTGGTGTTTCTGCACTGCACTGTATTTGCACATTGCTGTTTTGTTCTTCGGCAATGTGCATTCACTGTTTTTGTCCGCACTCTTCTTAAGTCACTCATATCACATAAAACCTACAGATGCTTTACATATAAGATGACATATCCTCTTATACGCAGACGATGCAGTTCTCCTAGCCTCTCACCCTGACCCCTCCTCCTTCAGCTCTCCCTACAGGACTCCTTCAAACAGATTGAAAACTGGTTTATAGCACGCAAACTAGTTGTCAACATTAAGAAACAAAACTATGCTCTTTGTGCACCGCAACATAGGGCCAGAGGTCACCTCATTAAAATTCTATCCAGCTTACTCATTTCCTGAACATGTCTCAACCCATATGTACCTGGGTGTTACTTTTGACCTCGCTCACTTTTCATGAGCACATCAAAACTCTCTCCTCAGCTCAATATCCGCTTTAGGCCTTTTATACCGCCACAAAGACTGCCTCCCACCTGAAGCGCTACACCTGACAGTCACATCCTCAGTCATGTCCCTAGTTGACTATGGCCTTACAATCTTTTCAGCTGCTGACCCACAGCACTTCACCAAATCCAACTGGCCAGCAACAAAGCCTGCCGGCTCATCTTGGGTGCAGACAAATGCATGCACACCTGCACTCTCTATGCTCTCGCCAATATTCTTTTGCTAGAGGAACGCCTACAGTACCAACTCTACTTACAAAAAATACACCTAGGGCTGACACCTAGGGGTTGCAGCCTCCTTCAGTCAGCCACCCCACTTGTTGCTACCTGGGCAGCCTCCAAATCTGTCTGGAAGGTACCCAATGTCAGGTCCTCCCTAGTGCAAAGATCTTTCTCAGACAGAGCCCCATCATGGTACAGTGCCCTCCCCCCAGCTATCTCCTCCATCACCAAGCTAGATCCTTATAAGGCAGCACTAAAATCCCATATACTAGGACACGTAGCTGTTACTGTGCCCACTAATATCCTCCACTGGCTCACAAAGCAATAGGACCCTGCTGACACTGACAGTGCCTATTCTGAGGCTGCACTTCTATCGCCCACCGCTGAGGTGCCAGTCAAGGTCCGCCTACCTTAGTTAAAGATTTCAATTCCTGTCATAAAATCTGAATATACCTCTTGAGGTAGCATCTATATGTATCATTGTACCAATAATGTAACTAGAACCTAGCTAATACTTGTATAGGTAACCTACCCTGTTTTGAATGTATGTACCAAGACTATCTGTACAGAACTGCTTAGGCTGCTTCTTCCAAATCGACTCACACTTATTATCATACCCTGTACCTATCTGTTGGCCTATTGCCTGTTAGACTTCACATGTATGATACATCAATGTACCCTGCTGTCTATTGTTCCTCTGTTAATGTATCCGAATGTTTCTGTGACGCGGAGCCTTTGAAAATTAATCTGTGACTCAAAGGGTTGTAATTCCTATGTGCTTAAATAAATAAACAAATAAATAAACAAACAGTTGTAATAGCTTGATAAAAAGGCACCTCTACATCTGAGTTTTTGATACTTCATTGTAATAAAGTGAGCTCTATAGGAGCACTAAACTGGTATCTGAATCGGCTCTGTTCCTGTGTGCTGAGTGCCATTATTGTACCTTTTCCTCTCATAGGCAGGGAACACTTTGATAGACCGGTGGGCCAGTGGTCCTTTTCTGCTGACAAATTCTTTGTCTCTCTGTTACCAAGTTTGCAGTACACCAAGCTTAACAGGTGCAAGTGTAGATGAAGTTTGATTGAATCTGACAATATGGCGCTTTTAAGATAGTTAGCAAATCAGTTAACTGCTTGAGGGAGACCTAAATGTAGCAATTTTGTACTTATTAGTCGGTGATCAACTAGGTCAAAGGCTTTTGATAAATCAGCAAAGACAGCACTGGTCAGCATCCCATGATCCATGGCAGTTTCATATCTTTTTTTTTTTTTTTTGCTTGATAAGGCGTGCTTCAAGAGCTGCTCTTGATGGAACTTTCTTCAACCTAGCATTTTTCAGTATCCAGAAAATGTTCTAAAATATAACATTCAGACACATTTCTGTGTATATTTCATTAGTTTGTTGTATTAGTTTCCCTTTATTCTTTATTATCGAGGACACTTACTCGAAAACAGGATCTTTGTGTCTCAGACTTCATCTCATCCTCCTGCTGTTCTCCCTACTGAGGCTCTGTTTCTGAGGCCATAATCATTTCCATAGCAACAGACTGATGTCACAAACAGAATTATGACTTCTATGGTGGGGTGGGGCAGCAGGAGGGAGAGATGATGTCTAGGAGACAAAAATAAATGGTTTTATGCAAATTTCCTCAGTAATAAAGAATGAGGGCATTAATACAGAAATGTAATGAAATATTGGACAAATTGTGACTGAATATTATATTGTTAAACATTTTCTGAATACTGGAAAACACGGTAACTCCCTTTAGTGTAGATGTACGGTTCTAACACCACACTACCATGGATGGCCACTCTGGTGAAATTCAAGGAAAAGGAAAGCATTACAATTTTTATGATTTGTTAGGATTCAGGCCTAAGCTGCCTGGTTCACAGCCATGTGTTAGGTACTATGCTGATTGTTGTTTTACGAGCTTTTGGTTAGGAACATCTCCGACTCAACTGGTCCCGACTCTAAACCTGGAACAGTGGTCATGTGAGCAGTCTAACTTCAGTCCCTCTAGGACGAGGCTGTTTTGTTTTTTTTTTCTCTAGAGGTTTTTGTCCCTTCGCCCCACCACACCATCTGGCTGTAACCAGCTACTGCCCAGCCGCCTCCACTAACCCAACATTGCCGCATTGCCCCACAGCTTGCTGTCCAAGGCAGAAGGTCATAGGGTGGGCTGCCTTCCCTGGCCCAGATCTGGAGTCAGTTGGGTGGCAGGCTGTGGGCTGTGTTGTAAGGGCCTGAGCATGCTGGGTCAAAAAGTAAAAGAAAGAATTTTGTGTTTAAAGTCTCACTGTTATATATTGCTACATAAAATTATTTTTATAGTAATAAAAGGACATTTAATCTTTAGTTCCTCTCTACCACCACACCCTTCTCTCTCTCTCCTGGATACCCCAAAGCTGTTGCACTTTAACTTCTTGTGTTCTGTCATTGTCTTCCACTCTGCTTCCCTCTGTTTCGCTTCTTTTCTATCTCAGAGGGAAGGTCATCTAGGCCTTCCACATTGAAGTAGTTGCACCTATCAGTAGCTAATGTGCTGCCCTACTCTGATGTTTTACTAGCACATTGATGTGCTATATAAATTTGTATCCTGCCATCCTGGTACCCTCCTGGGAGGGATGAAGGCCATCGATTTGTATAGCTGTTTATCCTTCTAGGAGGCCGCCAGTCTCCCATGTCCCCAAAGCTCTTTTCTCTGCATTGCTCCTTCAGCCAAGTGTAGAAGTGGGAGATAAGGAGTAACATTATGGCAAATAAGCTTGGATGCATTTCAGTAATCAAACTGAGGTATAATCATGGGTGTGTGGCAGGAGGGCAGACAAAATAAACCCTAATCCATTTGTGCCATCATAATACTATCTTACTGTGAAAGGAACAGTAGCTCTCCTTACTACCCTCGCCTATGCCGGTCTGTGGCTGTTGGCTAGCAGAGGAGGGCGCAGATCGGTTACTGATAGGTGCATCTACTCAAAGGTGGGAAATAACATGCACACTGTTCCTACACTTAGCTCACCCTGCATTTACAGTAGGTTCGGAGACCTGTCACTGCAGAAACATACAGCTGCACACAGTGAGCTCTGCAGATTGATTTTGGGCTGTAACAGTTTCACTTGTCTGTGATGTTAGTGAAAGTTTGCCTCTTCTGCCATGATCAGCTCTGAGCTTCAACAGGCTGGAATTCTTCTCAGGAGTTATCCTTGTAGAGGTGTTGCAGATCTCACAAAGGTCACTGGGTTCAGGACCTGTAGAAAGAGAGAGAGAGAGACCACCCGCCAACAGCACTCTAGCTCTGGCTTCATTCATACAGTATATGCTGTATGTAGAGAGGCACTAATTTTAGGTGGAGTTTCCTGATGAGTGCACACTTTTGTTTTACCACAAATGTGGATTTGGGCAGCTAAAACTTGTAGAAACTGCTTGGATTGGTGGGGGACACTTCAAGCTACTAATTAACAAGTGCACTATTACCACACTTACTTAGTTGATATTTCTTTATCAGGTTTACTTCCAAGAGGCATGACTTCCATTAAAGGGACCCTGTGTCAGTATCAAATGGTGCCCCTTAGAGCTGTGTGAATTTATAATTAAACCAGGTGAAGCTGAGATAGTGGGTGTGAGTGATCATAGCTGTTGTTGGGCTGGCCAGCCCCACTCCACTGACTGCCACACAAAACTTGCTTCCCATCTATTGTCCTCCACCCCAACTGAGCATTAATCTGGCGGGGAGGACTCTACCAGACTACTGGTGTGTGCATGCAACAATAGCATGCTTGTTTGATATGGGGATGAGCTTAGTGACATTGAAGTTTGGGGCAGAACTTGTGTAAACATTATCCTTTGTGACTGGATGCACTTACGCAAGCACCACCCAGCACCATGATGTCACTAAAGCTTCACCCCTGTGCCTGATGAATGTTCTTCCATCAGCTACTGTTATACCCATTGTCTTGTATTACAGCCCCCATCCAATTAATGAACATATAGAATAGCGACTGTGCATGAAATGTTTAACAATAAACCACAACAGGGTGTGGGTTGTGGGGGATTTACTCACGGCTGGCATGGTTTGGCCACGAGGCTGCAGACTGAGTGGTCAAATCCTTGCCAGCCATAGTAAATCCCTCATAACCCACACCCTGGAGTGGTTTATTGCTATTATACAATGTTCTGCTTTTAAAGAATTTAAGATTACATTTAAGATTAAAGTGATTTTACTTGAAAAGGTTTTTATTGATTTTTCCTGTAATATCCTTCCCTGTGTTAAATAGTTCCCTGTTGCTAGGTAGAATATTTTTTGTAGATGGAAGTGCCCTCAACCCAGACCACTGCCCTAGCCCTGAGCAAAAGTGAAAAGAGAGAAAGTTGTTACCATGCACGTTATCACACTATTATGTGTAGCTGTCTCTGAGGTGCTTGATCCTGGTTTGATTCGGGAAGCAGCATGGTGACAAAGAAGTAGGAAAACCTTCGCTGCTCTGTCTCTGCTATGAGGACTACAGTATTCCATAGTTTTATTTGGAGCAGTCCACAGGGTTATTATGTTTATTTTTAATAAAGAAAAAGACAATGGTCTCCGTTCTGTTTTAGTGGTGGCAGAGTCTGGTGTGAGTGTTCATGGGCTGTGGTCTATCTGCATGTTTACTTCGGGTGTAATTTTGTGGTGAGCGAGGAAAATGGTTTGAGTTGGCAGTGGTTTTTTTATTATTATGTTTGCAAATAACTTTATGTATTTGGGGTTTTCTGCTGTTTCTTCAGTCCCGGAACACTGGAGGATCCGAGACAGAGGACGATGAGCGGCAATGGCGGGATATTTAAAGTACTGGACACTGATGATTCAGCCCTCCTGGTTTCCCATCTTCAGCAGTTCTGGGACTGGAGGTGAAGATTTTGGGAACGGGGACGAGGAATTAAGTAGGGTAAGTCCTGAATTTACAGGGGAGGGAGCACAAAATGTTGTTCAAACTGCACTCTTTTTAAAAATGCTAGTTTTGTGTCTCATTTAGTGGGGTTTCAAGATGGCATTTTCACTGCCAACTCCAGGGTTCAGATGAATTTTAGAGATGGAGCTGACCGGCACCTTTGCCGTGGGTATATCATAAGTTTACCATGGCAGAAAGGTGCCAGCCAGTGAATAGGTACAGGATTTTCTGTTTATCTGTATGTCCGTGGTATAGTATGTAAGCAATAAGACATGACGGTGTGTGTGTTAGACACTTTAACACATGGCTAGGGCGTGGTGAGGCACGGAGGCCACCAGGCGAGTGGTCCAGCCTCCTAACCCAAGTGTTAAGTGTCTAACACTAAAGACCTAGAGTGGCTTGTTGTGCTTATGAAATGGGCATCTACATTTTAGATGCATTTAAAATTAAAATTATTAGGATTAAGTAACAAAAAGTGATTTGGGGGTCTTTATTTTAAATAAAATAGTTCCTCCACCTGGGTGTTTTTTAGACTTAGTTTGTCCTACTGTGGCCCCATAGCTGCAGAATCGAGAGAAAGCCAGCATACTGAAGGGCATGGCAGTACCTGTTATGGAGTACATGGAGCAGTGCAGTGTGGGAGTAACTGTCTGCTGTGAGAATGGACCACTTGAAGACACATAAATAAAGGAGGATGGTATTTTTATTTTTTGGTGAAATAATAGAGGCTTTTTCAGGAGGTGCTTCAGGAAAGCAAGCCTATGATGCAGTGCGGCAGCAAAGCTGATGAGTCAGCGAGTGACTGGCGGTGGGCGGGTTCTGAGAGAGAGCGATTGCGATCGTGGCGGTTTTTTAAATGATGCAGGTTGTGCATTTCATTTCCACGATGTACTGAGTGGTGAGTGATTGATGTTTCTTGGGTGGATAGCTTCACAGTAAAGGGTGGCATCGCTTGTGGCACAAAACAAGATGGCGGCTATTTGATTTGTGAACATTCTTTTGGGCAGTATCACCTATATCAATGCCCAGTAGGCATTGCCTGGTCTTATTCCTGTGTTGTTAGACACTTTTAGCACACAGTCAGTAGGCCAATGAGAAAGCTTGAATTTCAATGCCCATTTCATAAATAATAATTTGTGCAGTGTCTGATCCCAGTTTCCACCAACAACACCACACTCTATGCTGCCTCTGCTGTATGGCTGGAATGTACTCCACTGGCATTTAAACTGTATATACCTCATGTATCTTGAATGTTTCATGTATTTAAATTAACCCCCAATGTGCTATGTATATATTGTAAAAAATTGTCTCTCTACTGTTGCTTGCTATTGGCGAGGAACCTTTGTAAATGGGCTACTGTAGCTCAAAGGTGTTATCCGATTATACAAATAAATAAAACCCAAAAGCAACGGATGCCCATTGGAGTGGATAGGCACCCTCCCTTGATGGGAGTGCTCTTTTAGTAGCGGAGGATGCACAGCTGTTCCACAAAGTGGCCAGTAGGCAACACAGTTTAGAAGTGAGAAAGAAATAAGTGGATTTGAACTCAGGGAGCTTGGAATACTATTCTGCTACTCTAACCACTTGAGCTACTAGGACAAATGAAATCCTGGGACTCACACACACACTGCCTTTCTCATTGCACATTCTAGAGCTACACAGATTGGATCTGGAGCAGAAGGATGGCATTCTGAGTTCAAATCTCAGCTAACAGCATGTTTGTTTATACCTTCTAAATTGTATTCCAAATATAAGCACATAACACCCTTCAAAATAAGATGCAACCCCAATGTGTTTAGCTCAAGGTTGTGTTTGAGACAGAGGAATGTCTGTGGGAATTCCAGACTTCCAGTTGTCCTAGTACCTCAACTGGCTTGAGTAGCAGAATTGTATTCTGAATCACCTGTTTTCAAATCCCAGCTGGGGTACTTACTTCTTTCTCACTTCTAAATTGCATTTCAAATATATGCACATCACACCCTTCAAAGTAAGATGTATGCCCAGCAGGTAACTTTGCAGCTGAAGTACAGCTACGCTTCTTTCTTCAAAGGACAAAGTAGCCTGCAGACTTCAAAAGAAGGCAAAAGTTGCACACTGCTAATGCTAATTATGCCTTCACATCTATGCAGTCTTTAAGTTTTACAGCTCCTGTCAGACATCTATATAGGCATTCAGGCGACATCCAGTGTATAAAGAATACAGCAGTCTAAACAACCTGGCTTGTGGATCTGAAGATATAACAGTTAATGTTTATAAAATAATGTAGTCCAGATAGCTACACTTGCAAGAGTGAGAGAGCCATCTAAATCTATTTATATAACCAAATCTCTCTTAGAATCCCATATTAAACTAGGATATGTTCTCTTCCAAACATATTTTTTATCTAAACATCGGGAAGCATCCCTCTTCACTGACCGTCCCAGATGTGAATCAAAACAAGTTAGAATTCTTAAAACAAGTGCTATTCAGAATATAAGGCACTGTAAATGAGGTACACAACTGTACATTTGTTGAACAGGAGAATACTACTACCTTGCATTACCTAGATTATTATGCAGTCAAAGATTCATTTGTAAATGGCAGAAATTGATTAAACAAACCACTGGAAAAAAATCAAATCCTTGAGGAAGGGTTGACAACTGCAAAAGGCCTACTGTAGAGTGTATACTTCAAAGTCCCTTGTAAACTCCGAACAGTCACTTACTGCTGTAACATCTCAACAGTCTGTGCCAACCACGAGGCAGGCACCATTTTAGCCCTAAAGAATTAAGCAGCTCCAAACATATACAGTAGAATGAAAAGGCTATGGCAGTTGTACTAGGCAGAGCATCATTTGAGCAAGACTATGACCAAAATGAAGGCTTGGCTTTACAGTACATTACATTCTCCCCCACCCAGATTACAATTTGTGGAATGACATCTGAGTTAATGTAGTACAGAAACAGAAAAGAGTTTTCAAAGATGATTTAACTCAGCTGAAGTTGGTTTCAAGTTTCTTCAGCATCTTCTGGATCTTCTACCTTCTACAATTCACCACCTCAAACTTCCTTTGTGGATATGCACACCCTATCATGCCGTATTGCTTAATTATTGTATTATTGTATTTTGTTATTGTAGTATTGTTATTGTATTATTATATTGTTGTTATTAGTATTCCTCACTGTCCTTCATCCCCGGACACATCTCGGAACAAGCCGTTACCAGCTCAGTATGTCTTTTCCTAATGAAACATTTGAAATAAGTGAATGAGTCCTAACAAGGCTGAAATCTGTTTCTGTGCTTTGTTGTTTCAGCCTTTACAGATCAATTATGAGGTCATGTGGCACCATTTCAGTCTTGCTCAAATTCAAAGCCAAGCCAGCCTCAGTTCTTTCATGGTGACTCACATATATCCATGATGCCAATGCATTTTAGTGTTACCTATGCTTTGATGCGTTTGCCATGAGGTTCTTGTCCTTTTAGTAGATTTATCCTTAGCGAATACCATAGCATACTCTATGCCACTTTGAATTGTAACTTACTTTTGTTCTTGCTCATGTTTTATTTATTTACTGTGTTGTTCTCCTCTCTCATCCCTTTCCTTCAGCCAATTTTTTGGGCACCCTCCAGACTCATTACTGTCTTACATGAGGGCCCCCATGGGTTGATGCATTTGGGAGCCACCTTTGTGGAGTTAGGGTTCAAGTTCTGGATACCCCAAATGGTGATGTGAGTCCCAAGAATACTTCTTTTTCAGGTATTGGCCTACTTGTTTTTCTTTTACTCCTTTTCTTTTTCAGCATGCTGATGGGAAGGGCTCCAGGGAGCATCCTTTCTCCTGCCTACTCTGCCAAAATGTGCGGGGGGGGTTGCATGGGACGCCATATGAGGAGAGGCTGTGGAATCTCAACGTGTACTCCCTGGAGGAGAGGACATGAGAGGGACATGATTGAGACCTATAAGTACCTCATGAGGGTGAAGGCGGTGCAGGTGGGAGTCTACTGCAGAGGAGAAAAAGCACCAGAACTTGGGGCATGCAATGAAGCTACAAGGAGAGGCGGTTTAAAAGGGATATGAGGAAATTTGTCTTCATAGACAGGGTGGTAGATTCCTGAAACAACCTTCCAGAAGAGGTGGCAGGGGTGAAAATGATGGGAGCTTCAATCATGCGTGGTATCGGCATATGAACATAATAAGTAAAGGAAATGGAGCAGGAGGGACACTGGTAACCAAATAGGGTCCAAGGTGTAAGGAATAGGCAGGGAAAAATAGTGCAGACTGGATGAGTCTACCAGTCCTTTTCTGCCGACAGATCCTGTGTTTCTGCTGCTTCCTCCCACTGCAGGATGCTGATGAGAAGGCTCAGAGGCAGCATCCTCTCTCCTGCCTTCTGCTCCTGCTGCCCTGCCAGCTGAAATCACAGAAATGGTGGTAACAGTGGTAGCAGTCACCTTCCCCTCAGAGGAGACCATCCGCTGGAATGTTCAGTTCTCCTTCTGCCAGTCCTTGGCTCCAGGGGCTCAGGTGTGAACTGGGTCACTGGCACCATGAGTGGTAAGCTGCAGTTCAACACCTGTGATCCAGCTACTTGTACTGCCTCTCTGATTTATAGCCTATACTGATGTATATCTTGTGGGACCCTCTTGAAAAGTGGCTGTTTCACTTATATTGGGCTATCCTGGCAAGGGATTTTACAAATAAAAGTATTTAGGTAGAGTGCATTTTACATACATACAAATGCTGACTGAGATGTCAATGAGTTTTGATTTTGTAGTGTCTTTAGTGACACTACATGACATTACAGCTGTGATGAGAAAAATAAAACATTTTAGGGAAGTGAATGTTTCCTTCCTGCAGTTCTGCATCGGGGAGAGGCATACTTCAACATATGGAAATTTATTGCAAAATGCTATAGTAGATTATCATTAAGGTTTTTGGACAAAACACAGAGAGTCAGAAAATCTAATGTTGGGATTGTTGGGTGAAAAACCTAAAAGTGCTCATTCTCCATAAAGGTATTAGGTTTCCTTGTTAGTTCAGTGACATTTAGTAAATATACTCTACCTGCAGGAATTGTTAGAACAAGGTGCTGTTAGGGTTATCAACTCAAGATTTCGGATACGAGTAGTTTTCAGTGGAAGCCACCTGCATAGTCTATCATTTAGAACTGCTCGGAATCTGTTTGACAGAATCAGATTCATTGGATTCTGATTTTTTTTCTGGAATTCAGAATGCTGGTATCCTTCCTCCACCTGGCACAAGTACAAGAAGCCCATGGTGGACCTTGAGAAAAGCCCTCCCTCACCACCACAATTGTCCCACTACCCTTACGCTTAATTATGGGGTCACACTGCTGCTTGCATTTTCAATCATATTTTGGCCTGTAAGGTGGAGGCTAGGATTCATGCAGCATTTAAGTTCTGTGAGGCAGCATCTGTGTGTGTCTCTCCAGTGGGTGTCCATCAACTCTTAAAAAAATGACCCTCTTCCCAGCAAGCCTCCAATAATCCAGCAAGTATTCTGTCAGTGTAACCAGTTCACTTCCTTCTGTTTCTTCAAGGTAAGCATTCTTCCTCTATTTTCTATTACCTGGTCCCTAGTTCTACCCCCTCTGCCCCACTCGGCCATCTCATAGAACCTGTTCCCAGGGTTTTTTTAGGTTGGCCACCAGAGGGAACAACTAATGTCTTTTAAGATGCGTTGTAGTATGGGAAAAACAGACTGTGTACAGCGCTACAGTGCACTTGCACTATACTGGTCTGGCTTAATTTTAACACTATACTGGTCTGGCTTTATTTAAACACTATACTGTCTGCATAATTTAAACACTATACTGTCTGGCTTAATTTAAACACTATACTGGTCTGGCTTAATTTAGCTAATTATAAAGAGGACTGCAGAGAATCAGATTAACTGTTCAGTGCAGCAGTGGACTGGGGACTGGGTCCCAGTCTTACAGGGAGGATGTAGTCTCAATTCTACCTTGTTTGGGGGCCTGAGGGAGTTCAACTAGGGACCAGGTAATGGGGAGGAAAATGCTTATCTTGAAAGAACTGGAAGGAAGTGAACTGTTTACTGACTGAGTCCTTGTTGGACTGCTGGAGGTTTACTGGATAGTGGGTTGTTGGTTATTTTCAAGTGGCTGCCTGGACACCTGCCGGAAATGGAGACACATGGAGGATGCCACTTGCCAGACTCTAACTGCCACCTGAGTCACTGCCACGACTCCAGTCCAAAGATGATTGCAAGCAGCAGTGTGGCATCATAATTTAAGGTAAGGTGAGTGGGACAAGGGTGGGGAGGGGAGGGCTTTTGTTTTGGCCCACTTGCACTCTTTAAAACCTCTGTACTAGGTTGTTGGAGGTTTAAATGTAAATTTTGTGAGTCAGATGCAGAATCAGACCATCTGATTCTGACTTCATTTCCAAACGGAATCAGAGTTGGAATTAGAAGTTCCAATTATCAGACAGACACACAACAGAACAGAATCCATTGATTCCAAGCAATCCTAATATCATCTGTACCCCAGTGCCCTTCTAAGAATATTCCTCTGATCTCAGAATATTAATGGCATGGTGCAGCAGTTTGAAAGACAGTAAGTGAAAGGGTACCAGAAACTCAAGACTCAAAGTTTAGTCGCTGGCATTTAGAAGAGCTACCTGGACTACTTTGTGTTTTCAGTGGCAGTTTAAAACCCTTTGACTGCATTGTTTTTGGCTTCATAATGCAGGATGCAATAGAACACTGCAGTATGTGGCCAGCATACATCTTTTAAGGGTTTGGATGTCATCCTGTTTAGCAAATACAGTATGTGACTGCACTAGGTCTGGAAGTGGCACAGACCATGCTCTTCTCTCCTTCAGTGTAGGCAACAGACCGCTTAAAACCAGCCTCATCAAAAGTCTCACAGTAGTTAAGGCTTTGAGGGAATACTTTTACTTTGTTGACATCAGTTTCTGGATGAAGGGTGTTCAGTATACAAAAAGATCTTAGGACAGAGATGGGGAGGGGTCAGCTGATTTTGGATGCTGGAAGAAACTGCTCCCACCAAGCCTCTTTCAGCATTTTCAAAGGCCACGTTACCCTTGGCACCTACGGCAGTAACATACTATATGCCAAGAACACATGACAGCTGTGCAGTATGAGAACTTGAGTAGAAGCCCTAGGCACTTGGATTGGTCAAGTCCAGCTCAGTTCAGGGAGTTCCACTTCCATTTCAAATATGGAGCAAGTTGCCTGACTATCGAATCAGCGCCACGCACTAGCTGCTTTATAGAACATCTGACACATCCAGAAACACTTTGAAAACCCAGTACTTAGGCATAGAGCCACTTACTGCATTCATTCAGTAAAATCATAGAAAGAAATGGGCAGGTAAAGACATGCATTCTACCCTGAAACCCTACTTATTTTTCTTAAAACTGCTGCCCTTCTACTCCCTCCCCATGCTTTGACTAAACTTTGAAACCATCCCAACCAGCTTTGAACCCTGCAGTGGTACCTGCATTAACAACAGTGCTTGCAGCTATTCTACTTTTCCACTACCACCTCCATAAAGAAGTACTTCCTCATGTCCTTTTTTTTTAATTTGCACCCCATTTAAAATGTTCAGATTACTATTCACTTGGCATAGTTACAGCATGTTCACTGTAGTTCACTGTAGTTCTCTTGCATCCTTTCTTAATGAGCACATTTTCATGCAAACGGGATTGTCCCTTAGTGTTCTTCTGCTCTTACTGCCCATTCCCCACGCACAGTCATTACTCCTCTGCTTGTGACATGACAATATGTTGCAAGGGAAATGACTGTGATGTCACTAGGAGGAATGTATGACCTTGGGTTGGTGATAAGCAGGAACAAGTAAATGCTCAGGGGCAAAGATACTGTTTTTTTTTTCTTTTAATTGCTTAAATGAAAAGAATAAGGGGTGAGCTATATAGAAAAATATGTGAACTATTAGCTTAGCTGTGTCTGCCTTTGTTTTTTACAGTTTTCAGAGTTGTTAGCTGATCTTTAAAACAAACAAAAAGAACTAGCCGGCCACCAGCACAGAAGTAAGGCTACCACTTGCGACACTGTTGACCCAGGTTTGGGAGCCGGACTCTACTAAATGGTTGACATGGGGAGGTGGATTGTGCGGTTTCTGCACATTCTCCACCTCGGGGGTCTGTGTCCTGGAACAGGTTCTGGGTGACCACAGGACACTGGTTATCGAAGGACCATAGCTAGAGCTGATGTTGGGAAACTGTACCGGATGCATGGCGTGTTTACTCCAGTAGCGAATTGCACGGCATGCCTGAAAAACTTATCACTGATGTGCGCAATGACACTGCACTCCCATTCTGCAACTAAGTAGGCTGTCTGGTCCCATGTTGAACCCATGTTAGAGTTCTGACAGGGCAGGGGGGCACCAGGAGCACTTCGCATCATGTGGCCTTGGGTTGCAATGGATGGTGGGGACAATGGGGAGCCATCGATCCTTACAACAAAATAAGTTACACAAAAAATCAAAATAAGAACTCCTCTGATCCTGTCTCTAAAAGCCCTGCAACTATCACATGGACTGTTAAGACATATGAGCCTCTTTTAAACTTTCTATTTATTGAGTTTACAGAAAATTATACAACAGTTATCTACTAAAGGCAATTACAACAGAGGAAAACTGTCAAGTAATACTCCCACAAACTACTACAGCCGCATATTACTAATAATATACTTTAACATGCTGTAGGTTATCCACATTATAGACATGCCTACAGTATATTATCCACATTTCAGACGCACCCACTGTAGTTTATCCATTTAGTCCCAGGAAAAAGGAGGAAAGGCACACTCCCTTTAATCACCACAGAAATTTTAAAATCCTGGATTCAGAGTTCCTAGTCATATTAAAGTAAGAACATTTAGTTAGCTGGAGTATATTCTCAGAATAGTAGTCCCAAATGCCCAGGCCCAGTCAGGGAAAGCAAGCTGCCTTGCAGGTTCCTAAAGTAGAAAACCTAGAAGAAAAATAAAACACAGATTTTCAGATTCTTTAGATACAGGTCCCACTCCCAAACGTTGTCAGTTATCTAACAGAGGGTTATTTTACAAGGATGTGCTAATAACAACATGCAAGTGTAAGCAGTAATAATCGGTACAGTAATATCCAGTAAAAATAAAAATAAGTAAAATAGTTGAATAAGGTAGGGCCAATGCCCTGATAACAGTGATAATGAGGAGAAACTCCAAACTGTTCAGTCGGGTCCTGTCAAGTTTTCGATTAAACAGAAAAGAAAGTGTAAATGTCTCAAATTGAAAGTATCTTTAAAGAGAAACTTTCATGGCTTTGACCCGAGAAGCACAACTGAAGCCTACCTGGGCAAAAAGTCCTAGGATGCCCACCTTTAATTTTATAATAGCCTCTACTTTTAGAAGGAAGGAATCGTATTTTGCTCCATAGAGCTGTACCGCCTCTGATCCCTTCCACTTCCTGATAGCTTTTCAATCCATGATCCGCTCGGTTCTGCCCCCACGCCACACGCTTTTTGATGTCATGGTTTGTAGAGCATGGGGTGCACTTCCATAGGAAATGAATAGGGCTGTTTTAAAGTTAAATTTGCATTGTTTAGATGGCCGTTTGGAACAAATCATGGCCACTACTTAATTAACAAGGATCGGAATGAAGGGCTATCAGGAAGTGGAAGGGATCAGCACGGCCTCGCTCTATGGAGCCAAAATCGATTTCTTCCTTCTAAAGTAGATGACAGCATCATCTGCATACAAGAGAACATGAGCTGACCAATAGGCATCAGGCAATTGGTTAATAAAAAGGCCAAAGAGGAGAGGGCTAGAATAGAGCTCTGTGGGACACCTCATGGATACTCTCCAGCTGTCAGGGAACCACAGTTTTCCCTCTGTGTGTGCTCAAAACATATAACTTTGAAACCAGGTCACTGAGTCTCTAGACAGACCGAGGCCAAAGAGCTTACTGAGCAGTAACTGATGGGTGACCAAATCAAAGGCCTTTGTTAGGTCACTGTAAATGGCTCCACCATATTACCTATATCAAGGGCCTCGTGTGTGTAGTTGGAATATTCTACCTGTGCTGTATTGGTGCTATTGTTTCCTAAAACCATTCTGTTGGGCACATTGCAGTTCATACTTTTCTAGGTATGTGACTAACTGGTCTGACACAATTCAGTCCAGGGCATTAGACAATGGAGAGGGGATTGAGATGGGTATGTAATTGACTGTATTGGTATTATCACCATTTTGAATATAGGTGTGACTGCGTGGATTTCCACTTTTCTGGGAAATGGGCCTACTCTACGAGACATTAAAGATTCTGGAGATGGGAGGAAGCGTTCAGCCAGAGCCAGAGCGAGTAACTGCATGTCAGGTGTGTCTTCCTCACTCTGGTTTGCCCAGAACCTTTCTAAGATACTTGATGGTGTCTTTAACTGATATAGTCTTGAAGTAAAATTTAGGGTGCCTTAGGTCAGGGTCCTTCAAGAGCCCAGCTTTATGATCAGAACCCCTGAGATGGGCAGTCTGGCACATCCAGGATTATGGCACTGAGGTCCATGAAGGCTTCATTGAATCTAGGGGCAACCACGTATTGATCAAAACCTCTTTACCTGTCAACCATGAGCATTCTTGGGGCATGTTTCATCTTTGCCCAGATGCTCTGAAAATGCTCCTCAAATGTTTTCCCATTTCACCAATTAAGTGTTTGTTGGGCCTTGCAGTAATCTAATTTAGCTAGTCTTATGTCTCTGGTGCATTTGTTTCTGGCATCTTTCAATTTTGGATGTGAGATGGGACCCAGTGTCCCTAGCCACTGACCACAGTCTATTCCTCTCTTTCATGAGAGCACGGAGCTCAGGGGTGATCTAGGCAGATGGTGTTCCTCTTACCCTATCTTTTGAGCAGTGCAAATTTGTCCAGACTTTAGTGAATTCAGTGATAAACAACTCAGGAGCAGAATCAATATCAAAACTTGCATCTAAGTAGCTCCAGTCAGTTAGGGCTAGATGGGCTTTGAAGTCGGGCAGCTTACTTTTGTTTAGGACCCAACCTATGATGAGTCGGGGGATGCTTGGACTATTTGACTCACCACACATATTGCACTGGTGAGTGATTGCTTAGGTGTGAGGCAGAACCTTGACTGACTGACAACCCTGTCAGGTTGAGTTACCAGAACCCAGTCAATTAGTGTCATGGTCCCAATTCTATAGTTGCTTCTGGTGGTTTCTGTGACCATTTGTGCTAGGAACAGTTTGGCAATCCTGTCCCTATGGCTAGAGCTGGACTTACAGTAGCAACTCAGTTGATATTGAAATCACCGTGACTATGCGCCCCAGGTTTGATTTTCCCAAAGTATTTAATAAAGCACTCAAGGCCAGTTTGATGTTTACCAGGGGATGTAGACTGACAGGAGGATGAGGGACTTGTGCTGTTGCCCCAGCAGTAGTTAATTGCCAGGCATTTGCAGTCCCTGTCCAGATGTTTGATTTCTATTTTAGAGCTTTGTATGTCAGCCCTATGGTAGATAAGACAGCCCCACCTCACTTCCCTACTCTGTCCTCTCTAGCAATGTTGAACCCTGGTATGGAGATGATTGAGCTGGGTATTTTGGGACTGGGTAAGTTTTGTTAAGGGATGTGATTTCAGGTCTTACTGCTGTGGTCCAGGCTTCAAGTTGGGTTAGTTTAGGTAGGAGGCTAGCTATGTATAGTGAGACTATCTTTAGTTTTCTTGACTACCACAGCTGGGTGGGCAACTGGGCCAGGGTTAGGGTGGATGTTACTGGACAACAGGAATAGTAATAGCAATAGCAGTAGCATTAAGCCTCTTGAGGCTCTGAGATAGTGTCTGTCTCCATGGTTTTAACCTGAGGGGACGGGTCTTATGCATGTCTCCAGGAATACTGATGTTCTGGGAAGGCCTGTGGCATTCCCCAGGTGACACCAGGTAGAGTCCACTTTGAATGAGGTGAGGTGCTGGGAGACTTGGGCATGGTAGGGCCACTCAGGAGGGTCAAGGGGCCATGGGATCGATCAATCTGTACTGGGAGGTGGGTGTTACTTCCTACCTCAGCCTATGAGGTCACATAGTTCATCACAATAGGTAGACGGGCCAGCAGAATTAGTAGTTTTAAGTAGTGCTGTGTACCTCACAACAGCACTGTGTTCCCAAGCACCATGCTGGGGTACTGGCATGTTTAATTATAACTAAGGGCAGAGTTACTGTCAGAACTTTCTTCAACATCTGATGTTTGTGGGAAGTCTCCCATCCAACTTCATAGACCAGGGCTGACCCTGCTTAGCTTCTGAGATTTAACAGGATCAGGCTCCAAAGTGGCAAGGCTACATGCTGCATTTTATTTTATATTTTCTCCCCAAAAAAAGTTTCACCTTTTCTTGTTTAGAGAGTCCTTATGTATTTAGTTATTTCAATTTTATTTAAAATTGGTTGCGGAGAGGCACACTGAGCCGAGGCTCAATGTTTCCAGCTGCACCTGGGGGAGGGGGAAGGGAGGACACAGTTACAAAGATTACGGTGGTCAGATGTTGTGGTTACAGTGACAGTGGCAACAAAGTGCACAGCAGGATGCAGAACAAACAAGAAAAAGTGTCTTAGGCCCGAATGAGCAGAGATTGGCCTAGTCTTGAGCAGAGTAGGAAACAGGCTAATTAAACTACATATGAAATGGCCAAACCATGTGGATGGGGAGGAAGAATTGCAGGGAAGGGTTAGGAAAGGTTCAGGTAGAGGGTTGGCAGGAGCAGTGGGTAAAGGGAGAAGTTTTAGCCAGTGCCTGACAAGGGAAGGAGGTGGAGAGACAGATGGAGGAAGGAAGCTGGTTCCAGAGGAAAGGGAGGCAATAGGAGAATGCAGATTTCCCAGCTGAGAAGTGAGGGGTGGAGGAGAGAAGGTGCAAGGGTCCCTACAGCATAGGAAGTAGAAGAAGGAGATGGGGAGAAGAGTGAGAACAGGTATTAGGGTAGGGACCAAAACAAGTATTTAGAGATGAAGGAAGCACAGTGGGACTGGCAACAGAGGGAGGATGAATAAGGAGGCGATAGGAAAAAGGTGGGTACAAGATGATAATTTGTAGCAGAGTGAAAGAAGACATTGCAGAGGATGTTCAGTCTGGCAAGAGAAGTGGAGAGGCTGGGCCCATAGACCACATCCACATAGTCAAGAGCCTGAGAATCATTTTGGTGACCAGTTCCTGGCAGACCTAGGGAGAATAGCAGTCCCTTTGCAGCACATGGCACAGAGTTTGGCATGGATGGCATCAGTGTGGGCAGATGTGTCAATCATGCTATTTAACCACACACTGCAGCCCGGCCGCACTGAGGGTTGAAAACAGGATGCCACACCTCATGCTATGCCAGCAACCCGAGTTTGGGAGGCGCTCAGGCGCCGGGGTTGGCAGGGGAGGGAGAGGATTGAGCGCCCACAGGGCTGCCTCCAGGGGAGGGCTGGGGTTCGCCCAGCATTCCAGCGGCCCTGGTGGAGATTGGGGACACTGCAGAACATGGGCAGCACGCTCAGTAGCATGGCTGATGCAGGCAGGGTTGCTGTGTGCATTGCCATCAGACGGCACCACGCAGGGGAAGGGAGGAGGGAGCAAGTCACCAGAACACAGGACAAACTCGGCTCTGCAGGGTAGGCAATGTCACCTGACCCCATGCCCACTGCCAGATCCATCTCTCCTGGCCTTCCAGTTCCTCCGCCTGGGCCTCACCTGCAGCCAGAGTCTGTCTCTGTAGTACACCCAAGAGGAGGGACAGCCCCACCCCAGAGGGGTTAGCCAGGGCTACTGGCTGCTGGATGGGGGAGGCTTAGGGAGAGAGGACCTCAAGCGGGCAGGAACAGACAGGATGCCTAGGGAGAGGCTGAGGTATTTGAAAGTTGGGACTACTTTGAGGGGTGCCATGCAGAGGAGGGAGGAGTGCCTGGCCAGCTTCTGGACAGTACCGGGTCATTGACACTGCTTTTAGTGTTAACCCAAATTTGGTTGAACTGGCACCAGTGCAGAATGCTGCTAAATTCTTACTGGAGCAAGACTTCCACAGATGCAGTCCAGGGACTGGAAGTGAGAACTGTGCCATCTGCATACATGTGTATATGCAAGCTGGCACAGACAGAGTGGAAGGTGTCATTTAGGAAGACAGAAAATAGGACTGAACCCAGAATGAAGCCATGGGACCCTGGCCTGGATAGGGAGGGTGGGGCAGGGTGCCTTCTACCTGTACAGAGTGTTGATGGCCCAAGAGATGGGTATAAACCATCTCATCCGCTGGAGCCAAGAAGCCAGCAGAGCTCATTTGTCCAGGAGGTGTGAATGGGACACTGAGTCAAAGACTTTGGCCAGATAGATGAAAATGGCAACGTGATGTGCTCCTTGATCCATCCCAGAAAGGATGGAGTCAATGACCAAACAGGGAGGAGACAGGGAGGTACTTTCTAAAGCCAGACTGGAAAGGGTAGAGGAAGTTAGAGGTGTGGAGGAAGTCTGTAAGCAGAGTAGACTAGTTTTTCTTGCAGTTTTGCAAGAGAAACGAGGAGAGAGATAGGAGGAAGCTGCTGGGGTGGGAGGGATCACCTCTTTATGGAGGGTGGAGAACCTTGGCAATACTCCAAGACTGAGGTATAGTGCAAAAAGGTGAAGGAGAGGCTTAGAAGATGAGTAAGTGGGGAGGTGATACCTGGTGCTGACAAATGGAGAAGTGTATCCAGACCATCTGGACCAGATTTGGACAGTATGGTCCTGATCTTGCATACCCACCCCGGATTAAAAGGGCAATTAAATATGCAATGGAAACCCTCAAGAAACTGGATATGACACTTAATCTAGAAAACAAAAACAGTAGTTTTTGCAGAGAGAAAATTAATTATCCAATATGGAAAATAAATGGAGTAGGTGTTTCAGAAGTCAGCGAGTTCCAGTATTTGGGCATCACGCTCAGTAATAATGGGAAATGGATTAAACATATAGAAAAATAAAGAAAATGCCAGTAAGACCTTGAATGGTATAGCCCATTTTGAACACTGAACACTCAATAGCAGAAAAATGGTATATGGCACAATACAGATGTCTTGTAGCAAAAGTAAACTCCCAACTTCTATATGGGGCCGAAATATGGGGTATATTTTGTAACTTAAAAGATGTAGAGGTAGTTCTGGAGAAAATTGATCAAGGTACCTGCAGATAGTCTCATTTACAACTGTTGGGTGGATGCAACCATCAGGCAGGATTATAACATGTCAACTTGGTTTGGCCATTTAAACCCCACAAATTGAATCATAGTTGTTTAAAGTATAATTATATCAGGGGAAACACTGCTGAACCAGATAGTTTTACCTCAGTAGCCATACAAAGGACTGTAGGTATTGCAAAACAAAAAGGTATATATAATATAAATGACTCTTGGAATTGTCCTTTAAAATGATAGACTGATTTTAAAGTAGAACAATATCTACTCAGGTGCGCTTAATTTAAAACAGAGAAAAGCTCTGACAAGACTTAGATTTGGAATATTTACAAAGTGGGGTGCATCAGAATATGTAAATAACAGAACATTAATCTGCACAAAATGTAATAATGCAGTACTAATTACTACACCTCTCCTACTGGAATGTGATGCTAATACAAGAAAGGAGGTTATTTATTCAGGCAGTGTTTAAATATTCTACATTTCTAGATAAATATGAACAATTGAAAGTAATATTAAATATAGATACTGTATATGCACTGGCAAGCTTTGCACATAAACTGCACAAAATTAAAATGGAACTCATGAACTAAGGGTACGTGGAGGGATAATTGTCATGTGGTTAACAATTTGTATGTGCTACTTGGAACATTTTTGGATAAATGTGTTATTCATATAAATGTGTATATGGTCTGACCAATTAAGATATCTGTATTGATGATTATGATTTTAAAAGTTGTAAATTATGTGTATGTCACTAGTGCTATTTTATGTATGCAAACATAAATTGAATTTGACTTGACTTGACTGAGTGAGGAAAGGGCCAGCAGGGTTTCCTGTGAATGACTGGTGGAAAATCAAACCCTATGGGGAGTGAGAAGATGGGAGAGGAACAACGAGGTGAGGGGAGCACAAGTTATGAAAAATCATTGAAGTCAACAGCAACAGAGGGAGGGTCAGATACTGGTTAGTCATTAACCATGAGGACTACGGAGTGGACTGGGCTGGGGAGAGGTCTGACTGGGGTGGTCAAACAGGGTAGTGAATCACCTTCCAGAATTTGGCAAGGGAGTTAAGATTATTCTGGAGATTGGCCTTAAAATAGAGGGACTTGGCAGTACAAATGGCCTTTGTGCAAGAGTTTTAAGCATGCTGTAAAAGTGGAGGTCCAACAGGGAGCGGATAATTTATACCTGGCTGAGGTATGATCACAGGATTTTCAGATGTCCATGAGATCACAGGAGATCCAGGGTGGTAAGAGGATTTATTCCTGGATTTCCTGATGGGTGTGCCAGACAGAGGTAAAAGTAGAGTGGAGAAGGAGAGGCCATATCAATGTCTGTGGCAGAGATCATGGAGGACCAGTTTGTCACAGCCATGTCGCTCAGTAGAGCTTCTTGTTCAGTGACCGGAGAGTCCCGGACCAGATGTACTGTGGGAGGAAGGAGGAACAGGACTTTCTGACACAAAATGCTATGCAGTGGTCACTGAAGGTGTCCAACAATATACCTGCTGCGATGCAGTGGGGGTAGATGAGAACCCAGTCCAGGAGCATATGACTGGATGAATGAGGACTGAGATGGATTGGTTCCATGATGAGTCATGAGAATTTAAGAGACTCAGTCCTGTGGGAAGTCAGCCTAGAGGCTGAGGAAAGCCAATTAATGTTAAAGGCCCCCAGGAGGATGAGCTCACCAGAGTGTGAGGTGAGGGTAAAGAGGAGTCCACCAGAGAGGAGGAGGAATCTGGGAGCGCATAGAAATAAATGTATGGATTATAGTATTTGATTTTGTGTGTGTGCATGTGTAGTGTAACCTTGTTTGCTGCTACTGCTTCCCAGGGCACCATTGTAAGCAAGATTATTCTGTTTAATTCCTTTAAACCACTTGAGGTCCACTAAGCAGAAAGCCCAATTACATGGGTGATTCATGGCAGCAGGAAAATGTCACAAGCACAATGACTAACAGACACATAAGGTAAACATGAACATACAACGAAGCCAGCAGAATATAGCCTTTCGTCTATTGAGTCTGCTCTATTGTAGGGTCCTCTGCATCAGCTACTGACCTTGCCCCTCTCCTGACCAGCTCTTCCCTTTGTCAGCCCTGGTCATGACCCTTATTTTCCCTTTAACTCTATCCCAACCTCTCTTGAAGCTTCCCACTGTTTTCAATGAAACTACTGTACCTCCTCAGGAAAGTCATTACAGCCAAACACCACCCTCTCCATGAAGAATTGCCTTCTAGTCTCTCTTGCAAGCCTGTCCCCCTCCAACTTGAGGCTGTGTCCCCTCATGTTTCGATTCCCACTGAGCTTGAAGACACCTTCTTTGTTCACCCTATTTATTCCTTTAAATACTTGAAGGTCTTAATCATGTCCCTCTCTGTTCTCTCTTCCAGGGTTATATGTTCAGGGCCTCCAGCCTCTTCTCATATGTCCTACTGTACTGGCCCCTGATCATCATGGTAGCCCTCTGCTGGACTATATCCAACAGGTTTATGCACTTTTACAGTATGGGCACAAGCACTGCATGCTGTTCTCCAGTGTGGCCTCACCAATGACCTGTACAAGGGCAGTATCAGTTCCTTCCGCCTACTGCTGATCCCTGTCAGTGCAGTCCAACATTTTATTTGCCATACCTACCACTTTCTCCTACGTTGTGTGAAATGCTTCAAGTCACTAGTGATCATCACCTCCAGATCCTTCTCCTCCTCGGATGCAGCTACCGGAACCCTCTCAGGCTGTACTCAGTCGCCAGGTTCTTGGGCCCCACTGTGCAAAATCTTGCACTTCTCTGCATTGAAGCCAAGTTGCCAAACCTTGGACCACCTCTCCAGCTTTTCCAGATCTTCCTTAGGTCCTGTACCACTTGTGCTGTGTTCATTCTCCCACAGAGCTTGGTAGCTCTGTGAATAGGCAATTGTGCCTATAATGCCTTCCCAATATCATTTATGAAGACATTGAAAAGCATCAGTCCAAGCAATGAGTCCTGTGGGACCCCACTGATGACTTCCATGGTACTGTAGTGCTTACCTCCCACCACTATGCTCTGAGTCCTGCCCCCAGTCAGTTTTCTACCTCCTTAGTCAATTTTTGACCACCCTCAGTCTAGATCCACCAGCTTCCTGATTAACCTTTTATGGAGTACAGAGTCAAAGGCCTTGCTGAAGTACAGCTAAAGGATGTCCCTGCCCAGCCCCTGTCCACTGTTTTAGTGACCCATGTCGCATGACAGGCCTATGTGCTTTATTTGGTTCCTACTGTATGTGCTGTAATGGACTTTAGAATAAGACACTGTCTCTTTAAAAGGCTTTTAGAAATAAATACAAAATAGCCAGAATTGCTATAATGGCTAGAGTGGATCTGGTACAACTCCAGATAAGGGAGACAGGTTCACGACCCAGGAAGACATAACTTATCATACCAAACTGAGCATGTAAGTTTCAATGACAGGAAAAGGTAATGTAATGACCTAGAGGTTAGGGTCAAGCCAAATGCATGGACCAGATGTTACTGAGGTTGACGTGGAACCTGACATGGAACCACAGCGACACCTGCAGTGAAAGGCAAACTGTTGCACCTCAGTTTCTGTATTGCTAGAGATATACCCCATCACAAAAGTGATGGGTGGGGCTTGGAAATGACCAGACCTTATCTAATAGACCCATTTTAAAATCAGGGCATTGTTCTGAAGGTTTTCAGAGGAGGAGCTACTTAGCTTTAAGTTAAAACCATGAGAAGGACTTTATTCCTTAGGCATCTCAAAGCTGAGAGAACTTCAGCTGTTTTATATTTATTTATTTATTTATTTGCTTTTGTTTAAAAGGTAAGCACACTAGACAACCAAGTGCCTATTTTCAGGTGCACCAGGAGATTACAAAGATACATTCAAGATTACGAAGTTACATTCAGGTACAACAGGCAAACAATAAGAGCAGGTACAAGCAAGGGCAACAGTCATAAACATGGTCAATGCAGCAACATCAGGGGACATTTACCTAGCCAGTGGAAGGAAGATAAATCAGAGTGCAAAGGAGGCAGGCAGTCAGCTGAGTTTAACAGGCAAACACGACTTTGCAGGCTAGGGATTGTAGAGTACGTCAAGCAGATTTCAAAAGGGGATAGGAGAGCCAGTGAATAACCCAGAGGAATAGACCAAATGGCATAAGCACAATTTGATACAGTAGAGCCAGGGAGGATCCGTCACAAACTGTTCTTTGATCACAGTATGTTTCACTGGTAGGGAAGGTCAGGAGACCCTACACCCTAAAGCAGTCAGGAAACAGTGGGACATGCGGAGGGTACATTAAGTGCAGAGGCAGGTAGTGGCAGATTTGAGGAAGCCCAGAGGAAGCTTTAAAGCAGGAATGGAGGTGGAGGGCGAGTGCTCGCTGGAAGAGAGTTCTATAGTCTGGGGGCAAGAGTAGTGAAGGCCCAGTCACCCATTTGGATGCGTGTTTTAGGAACTAGGAGGACTTGGGAGTCGCTGGACCTTAGGTGGTAGGAGAAGGAAGGGGTATGAGGGTTGCGGCAAGGGCAGGAGGGGTGGCCGTTCTGATAACCTTGTCGATGAAGTTGCCTAGAGACGAAGGACCAGTGTTTTTTCCGGCAGAAGCCACTCCAGCTGGGAATAGAGCTGGCAGAGGTGAGTGAGTGCAGGGGCAGAGATGCAAAGCGACATATATTATTGTACCGTATCCCATTTGGAGAGATTGTTTTTTGTAGAGAGGGCAAAGGAGACAAGGCCATAGGAGGCGTGGGTAAGAGGACTCCTCTGGCTAGGGCGAGATGTGCCGCCGGAGTGAGGCAATCTTTGCTTTGTACACAAGGCCCAACTTACTGTTTGAGGCCTTGCAGACATTAATGTGCAGAGTGCAGCCCAGTTGTGGATCAAGAGTCACCCCCAGGTACTTGACAGATTCAGCATCATGTAAGAAGGATCCATCAGCACATCAGATCCTTAGAGGGAAGGACTGCTTTTAATTTGGCTGTGGAGCTGAAAAGCATGGTTTGTGTTTTCTGCAAGTTGATAGCAAGCTTGTGGGCCTCCAGCCAGGTTTGGATCTGGTTGAAGTCAGCATTGAGCTTGTTGTTGATGTCAGAGCTGTCCTGGGAGCTGAACAGAATGACTAAGTCATCAGCATACAGAGTAGAACGCCGTGAGCGGGGCCGAGGGCAGCTGATTAATAAAGAGGAAAATAGGAGGGCCCAAGGACAGAGCCCTGAGGGACCCCATAGTTGACCATGTTAACTTTGTGTTAAAGTATATGATAGGTCCTGGACTACCTTTAGAACAATACCTGTGTTTTGTGGAAACTGATTTTCGATACTAAACAGAAAATTCAGATTTTAAGTCAGAATTTTGAAAACTAAGACTTCACCAAGGAAGCTCCTGGAGGCTTTTTAAAAGAACATTCGAGAACTGGAACACAAACTTGCTACAACTCTGTTGCCTAATGAACTGTTATCGCCACAAGGACATCTAATCTTTCTGGACTGTAACATCAAAATAAGGTACAGTTTAGGACAACAGTATCTAGTGTTTTCTGCAAACCATCCAGTTTTATTTTTGGTATTGTCTGCAGTTCAAAGCTCTTCCAAATTGTAGAATTTACTGTATTGCTTTTATTTAAGTAAACTTTTATGATTTTTCTTATCAACTCTGCCTGGGGTCTGATTGTGTGATCTAACATTTTAACAGAAGGGTGTAAAGACTGTGTGCTTTGATATCAAAGATAGTGACCGCTCGGCTATCCTACAAAACTACTTAGGCAAGAAGTAGCCAGTGGCAGTAATGGGATTCAAACACTGAACATAATGCAGAGTCAAGGAAACTCAAAACTACAGTTTCCACCCTCCCACTGGGAAAAGTAAGGTTGGTGATTCTTCCTGAACCCTACACTGCTCATAAGTTCTGTAAAAAAAAAAAAAAGGGATCCTCTCTGCAAACAGGAGATCCTGGTTAGGCTTGTGACAACCCAATCAAAGAAGTCAATTAGATTTGTTTGACACACTCTCCTGCCTCTCTTTCAGATATTTTATTAACCTTCCTTAAGGATCTCCATGAGCTTGCACACAACTGAGGGTCAGACTGACTGGTTTATAGTTCCCCAGGTCATCCTTGGGACTTCTGTTATGGAGGGCATTACATGTGCCATTCTTCAGTCCTGCAGTACCACTCCCAACTCCAGTGAACTATTAAACAGGTCAGCCAAGAGATCTGCCAGCTTCCTCAACCCCTTGGGTGTATACTGTCCAGGCCTGAGAATTTATCCACCCTTATTGCTAGAAACCCTTCCCTCACCCTATCAACCTCTATCAAAGCATCTGTGCTCTCCCCCATCTCCTCTCCTTCCCCTAGAGGCACTGTTCCATCTCTCTCTCCTGGTAAAGACCAAATAGAAGTACTCCTTCTTGCCCCATTCTCCTCTACCCACCCATCGCTTTTCCTGAACCTAACAATCCTATCTTTCTTGTCCTTTTTCCTCACTAATATAGTGGAAAAAGGCCTTTTCACCTGTTTTAATTCCCTCAGCTAGCTGCAGTTCCTTCTGAGCTTTACCCTGCTTGACTATCTTACCTGCTACACTAGCCATCGTCAGGTAGTCCTCCCGAACTTCTTGTAGGATGACCTCTTATCCCTTACTACCTAGGCAAACTCTGTACTAAACCAGCTGGGTGCTTTAGCCCTTGAATTCCCCCTTGCCCAGTGTGCTGAGGGATGAGGCGCTGAAACCTTACCTTGTGTCATGCCAGTGTCCTTGGTTCGAGAATGGGCCTGGGTTGTTGGAGAGCCGCAGGGAGAAACAGGATTGAGCAACCAAAAGGCAGCTCTTCTCTCCTGGGGAGGCTCTGTCACCCGCCATAGTTCCACCGCCTGGATGGAGGTCTGCGGCAGTGCAGGCAAGCGGTGGAAGCAATGGGAGGGCGTCCCAGTACCGCAGCATGTGAGCGCCTCCACACGCATGCATGGCCGGGCAGGGTTGAGAGAAATGGAGGTAAAACTGGGGTAAAAATATAAATTAAAAAAAAAAGAATTTTCCCTTGAGCCTAGCACACTCCATTGTGGCTTCCATTATTCCTTCTTTGATGATGGACCACCTTCAGTCCACCTCATATCTCCTCGGATGCTTTCCAAATGAATCCTTAGTTGCTTGCCCATCTTTCTGAAGTCTGCCTTTATAAAATCCAGGATTTTAGTCTTAGTAGGTGCCTCTCCCTGCCCATGTCCAACCAGAACCACACTGTGCTGTGTTCCTACACACGGGTCCTCAACCTTTATATCCTGATCATGATCTCCATTTGTCAGCACCAGATCAAGGTTAGCCCCCTCTCTGGAGTCCTGTGATGCCCTGTGTCAGGAATCCACTTTGCAGCATGTCTAGGATCACCTGACTCCTGGCACAGGTCATGTTTGGTACCCTCCAATCCACCTTGGGCAGGTTAAAGTCTCCCACTATTACCGCCTCTCCCTTCCCTGCAGCAGTCTTTCTTTGTGAGTTCAATTGCCTGTCTCTTTCCTCCTCCTGGTTTGGTGGTCTGTAAACCACCCTCAGTCTCACCTTCTTCTCTCTGTTCGAGCAGTAGCACGGTAGAAATACATGCAATTCGAACAGATAGTAGGTACCTTTAGGAACATGCAAATAGAGATACCTAGATTTAGGTAAAAATAATTACACCAGCATTGTTCAACTCTGTGTTTCTAAAACTGGTACTTTAGGAAACATGCTACTAGAGATACAGGACCTGATCCAGGCAAAATAATTACAGCTGCATTGTTCAGATACTGCTTTTTAAGACTGTTTGTAAAGGACCAGATAGTTTATGTTTCTCAAAATACAGTGGACGTGAGTTCCAAAGCTTTAGGTCCACATAATAAATGGAGTGTTGCCCATCTGGGTTCTATAGAAGGTAGTAGTTAATTGATTAGTTGCTGAGGATCTGAGTCAGTGGCCATTCACGTGGCTTTAGCAAAGCAGCTAAGGAGTCTAGTGAACCTGTAGCCAGGATTTTAAAGATGAAGCTACCCAGAAAACATTTAATTCTGTCATCTAATGACAGCCAGTTTAGGTCCCCATGAGTTTTACAGTCATGGATCCTTCTGTCAGCATGAAAGGCAAATCACCCAATGTGACTGTGAAGTATTCTTAGTCTGGTGAGTTCTGTCTCTACAAGTGAGGCAAATAGTACAGCCCGTAGTCCAACAAGGAAAGAAGACTGATGTTGGCAAGAAGCTCTCATCCCATATGCATCCCTTGAACCTGAAGAGTGAGACAATCTTTTGTTAAACTGGGTAGTTTTGTTGTCTAGGTGATCATCATACCTCTTATCTGTTCCTGATTATGAGGGACGTCCCTCATTTTACCCCTTAAAATTGCTTTGTCCCTCACCCATCCCTTATGGAAAGGTATGCCCACTTAGATAAGGTTCTGTTAATTCAGGCTTTAAAGCAGAATTTCATAATATCCTAAAATACTTTAATCAGCTACTGGCAATGGTTTCCATAGTGTTCTCTGCTTTGATCTTCATGTTTGAGGATGTGTCCTTCATTATGAAGATCGGTTTCCTTATTTTGAGTGCCCTCTCCTCCTTTCAGTGTGAAAACATTGAGGTATGGCAATCCTAATGAGACAAACTCTGGTCTTGCTAGATTCTCAGGTACTTAAAACATTTAATGACCTCCAGTAAAGAGCCATCAGTAGACTTTATTTCAAGTGCATTGTTTAGAGTGCTTCTTCTAGCTCTGTTAACAAAAACATGGGCTTTTTTTGGGGTTAGAAGCAGTTTATTACTAATAAACCATTTCTCAAGTAGGGTAAAGTCCTGGCTCAGATCTTGGTTAATATCCTGCATATTATGTGTTTCTTATAAATGACTGCATCATTTGCATAAAACAGCAGGCTCAGTGAGCTACAGGGAGATGGTAGGAGATTGACAAAACAGTGAGAACAAAAGGGTACTCAATATATACCACTGGGGAACACCACACAGAACCTCTAGTGGGGAGGAATACGTCCCATTAAGATAGCTTCTTACACAGGATAAAAGCAAAAGTTGTCCTGGTCAGTTTCCAGCAATCTGCTTGGTAGATCCCATTATCAGGTAGGTCAAAAGCGTTTGTCAAGACCATGGTAACAGCACCTGTTACCAAGCCATTCTCTTGGACTTAAAATATATATATTTGGTGAACTTAACTAAGGCTGTAGTAGTAGCACAATGTTTTCTAAAGCCCTGCTGTGCACCCTGCTAATAAGCCATGAAAATTCAGGTAATCCTTTATCCGAATGTAAATTCATTTTTCTTGGGTCTTACCTAGAGTGGATGAAATTGATATATACAGCAGGGTGATAGTTTTCTACTAGTGATTTGGAGACTTGCTTAAATCTCTCATTATCAGTACATGGGGCAATTTGTAACAGGTGATGGGTATGATGTGAATGTAAGTGTCCATTTAATCAATAAAGATTATGTTTAAGCAATTAACCAGCAAGTTTTGTTTACTAATTTGGGTACTAGTCTCCTTGACAACCGCTGACTATTTAAGGAGGAGATTTGACAACCATTCTCTGAAGAAGGAGTGGTTTCCCATTCCGAAATGTCACCAACTATGTGAGCACCTCTATGGGCGTGCACACAGTCTTCCCCTGCTGTTAGATCTTGTTGAAACAAAGAAGCAGCAGTGCTCTGCAAGGCTGAAAGATTGGTTTGAATTGAAACAAAGCGCTTTGAAAATGTTGGAAATAGCCAATTGAGCCATGAAAACTGTGAAAAAGCGCTGTATAACAACGGTCTAGTATCAGTTTACATGTTTTCTCTAATATGTGTGAAGATTGAATAAGGACTTAAAGATCATCAAGTTGAACAGTAACTCAGTCTCCTGGTGATTCTGGACAGTGCTGATATGAAAGTGTCTCCTGCAGCTGGTGTTGCAGGTGGATTCAATTAGAAGTCTCATGTGTTCTAATATTATGCACCCTAAAGTTCTAGCAGCCTGGTGTAGGAGTCAAGCTGAGTGGGAGGAATACTTTTTGCTTCTAGAGGTTTAATAGTTTAGCAGCAGGAGTGGCAGTTACAGGAGAAGCCAGCTTTACGCCTTCTTGGTTTTAGTCCGTCACATCAGTAGACATCTTGGCTTACTTTTCCTCAGCAGCAATAGCACTTCCTTCACGTCAGCAAAGGACTGATTGAGAGCATGCTTTTTTTCTGTTTTTTTTTTTTTGCAGTTTTTCCTGGTTTCTCCCCAGACCGGGACCCTGGTAGACAAGCGTATGTGTCCGTTGAGGCTTTACGCCACGCTGGGTACTGAGCTTAGCCTCTTCCACCCCACCCCTGGCAATTGCCACCACCCCTCCACCTACACTTCCCATCGGACCTCCACCCAGTGGGAGTGGAACTACGGGGGAGAGGATAACTGCCTTCGACTGCTCAGTCCCTCCCACCCATGCTGTCCCCAACCCAAGATGGATTTCTTGAACCTGGGTTTGCGGTGTGGCGCAAGGTAAGGCATCCAGCGCCCTCAGCCCTCTGCGCCACTAGGCCGGCGAGCATTACTTTGTTTTAAATGTTTAGCACAGACTTGGTCCCCAGAGAAATACTGTCACAATTGATTTGGACACCTTCACTAGGTGATAAATGTTTGGGGTCATTAATGCAAAACAAACTTATTCTCTGCATGATTTAACTAAATAATACATGTGTACATTGTACATAGTATGGGATATATTTATTTATGTAAATTTCCTTAGTGTTACATACAATTAGAATTTTCTGTCTTGTTAGAAACATAGAAACATAGAATTTGACGCAGATAAGGACCGCTTGGCCACCCAGTCTGCCCATTTCCCTACTGGATAAGCTGCAGATCCTAGTTAACCAGCAGCCTACTTCTTCCCTACCCCCACCCCAGAATTGCCTTATGACTATCCCATGCATGGTTGAATTCCCCCACTGATTTTGACTCCACAACCTCCTCGGAAGGCCGTTCCATGCATCCACAACCCTCTCTGTGAAAAAATGCTTCCTTAAATTACCTCTGAGCCGCCCATCTTCAAATTGTGCCCTCTTGTTCTTGCCACCTCTTTTTTGAAAGATGCTACCCTCTTGGACTTTGTTGATTCCTTGAGGTACTTGAAAGTTTCTATCATGTCCCCCTCTCTCTCCTTTCCTCGAGGCTATACATATTAAGCTCCTTAAGTCTCTCTTCATACGACTTCCGGTGCAGACCCTGCACCATTTTAGTTGTCAGTCTCTGGACAGCTTCCATCCTGTCTATGTCTTTTGCGGAGATTGGGTCTCCAGAACTGCACACAGTACTCCAGATGGGGTCTCACCAGCTGTCTGTACAGAGGGATAATAACTTCCTGTTTTCTACTGGTGATGCCTCTCCCTATGCATCTCAGTATCCCCAGCCCTCCTTGCTGCCCTCTCACATTGCTTGCCCATCTTTAGGTCATCTGATATGACTACCCCAGGTCCCTTTCCATTCTTGTTGTTGTTAGTATCTCACCCCCATTGTGTACTCTTCCCTGGGTTTTGTTTCCCAGGTGCATTACCTTGCACTTCTTAGCATTGAATCTAGCTGCCATACATTTGACCATTCCTCTAACCTTGCCAAGTCCTTCTCATCCTTTCCACCCCACCCTGTGCATCAACTTTGTTGCAGATCTTAGTGTCTTCTGCAAAGAGACATACTTTTCTTCAGTCCTTCTGCAATGTAAGCTATAAAGACATTGAAGAGAACCGGTCCTAATACTGAACCCTCCGGTACCCCACTAGTAACCTCCTTTCTTCTGGGTGGACTCCATTTACTATAACTCTCTGTGTCCTATTCTCCAGCCAATTCTTTACCCAGGCTGTCATCTTGGGACCCACTCCCAGGCTGGCTAACTTGTATATTAATCTTTGTGTGGGACTGTGTCAAATGCCTTGCTAAAGTCTAGGTAGGCCATGTCCACAGCCCCTCCCTGATCTACTACTTTGGTCACCCAGTCAAAGAAATCTATCAGATTCGTCTGGCATGACCTTCCGCTGTGAATCCATGCTGCCTAGGGTCTTGTGCCCTCTGGCCTCTAGATACTCGACAATTCTTTCCTTTAGAAGTGATTCCATCATTTTCCCTATCACTGAGGTTAAACTAACAGGTCTATAGTTTCCTGCTTCTGCCTTGCTCCCACTTTTGTGAAGGGAATCACATCTGCCTCCTCCAGTCCTCGGGTACCACCCCATCCTCCCATGATTTGTTAAAAGGGTAGTCAGTGGTGTCACTAGTTCTACCCTTAGTTCTTTTAGAATTCTGGGATGAATCCCATCAAGCCCCATTGCTTTGTCCACCTTCAGTTTTAAGAGTTCTTTCAGAACCCTTTCTTCTGTAAATGGGCAGTATCAACTTCTGTATCCAGAGTGTTACTACTGTTTGTTTTATGTATCTCCCCTCTTCCTTCGTAAATACTGAGCAAAAATATGTTGCTTATTACACTCATTAGATGATACTGTAATCTTATAAAGCACCATGGAACTTCATTGTAAATGAGGTATAGCTCAACTGAGTTTTGTACCCCTGTTCATATATCATGAATAATATTTTTTTACTATTGCTACTACATTAAAAGCTTTCAGTTTGCTGACACTTAATTACTTCTTGCCTCTTTTAAGGCAGATTTACGTTCATTTCTCAGTTACATGTATGTATTCTAGTTAGACTGGAAACCTGATTTTCTAATTGTTATCAAGAGATTTCCTGAGTCTTGTTAACATTAATAGTTTACATGTCAGCTACTTTAACACCTGTGTTTTGACATGTCATTTAGTAAAGAGGCAGGTATAGCCACAGTTTTTATAAACTCAGCCATAAGATAGCAAGGGCAGCATGTTTGTCATTAAAGGAGAACTACAGTAAATGTTTACAAAATAAAAAATATGTCATGCAGAAAGTGGTTCGATTTGTATGTGTAGTCCTAGTGTGTTCTTCCTGCTGTTCACTGTCAGGAGTTTTTCTAAATTGCCTACTTGTTGTATGGCCCTAGGAATCTCCATGTCATTGTTTTTATTGCCTTTCCTTTTCCTACAATATTGCCCGTCCCACATGACAGCAAGACATCTGAGACTATTGATTCAGTAAGTGCTTACTTTTCACTTTGCAGCACTGTGCTATTAGGAACCTGTTATTCTGGCCTCAAATAAATAACATTTTGTAATCCAGTCTTTGTTTTCACGGTGTTTGCACAAGTCTAGCCAGCAGGAGTGAATGTTTTGTTTTATAGCTTTTCTTTTCATCAAGACATACAGCCATAAAAGCACACAAATCACCTAGGTTATCAATGCTGCTGTCCCATAGGACAGGAGGCATTGTAGGAAAAATGAGCGACAATAAAACAGACAGACATAGAAATCCAGCTGTTCAAATCCTGGTGTACAAAAATGAATCACAACCTGTCAAGTGCTTTGAAAACTCAAGTGTTTATTGGTGGCAGAGTGAACGCACAACTCCATTTGTCCTCTGTGTCACAGATGAACATTTAATAGTTTGTAATTCATTTTAGCGCACCAATATTTGAACTGCTGTAGCCTTGGTTGTTTGGGGCTGCATCTTCATTCAGTGGGCCTGGTCCATTTGTTTTCCTCTCCAGACATGGAGATCCCCAGGGCCATAGGACAAGTAGGCAGATTTAGAAAAATTGTAACAGCAAACAAAGAAAAGAGCGTACTAGGAATACAACACACAAATCAAAATGCTCTGCCTAACATTTTGTTTTTAATTTTCCCTTTAAAGGTATCCAGAAATGACCAGTTACCTATGGTCAGATCACTAAGGAACAGAGACAGTTTGACTTTACAAAAGTTCCTAAAGAAGATCATTTTGGTGGGTGCCTTGGCTATGTATTACTCAGATAAAAACACAGGGAGTGGTCACTCAGGGGTTTTCAAATTGACCCACTGACAGTAGCCTATCCTCCAGAAACACCATAATTAGCATGAATGTCACTGGTGAAGTGTTTTAATGATCAAATAAGTGGATAAATAAGACTGTCCCAGGAACAAAATTTAAATAAATTGCTTGCTGTGCATACTGGGTTTGTTAAAAGGGACAGTGGTGCCTCGTTAGACTTAAAAAGTATTTGGGGAGTTGGGAGACTCCAAAATGCTCCTGACCATGTGGTTGTTCTATTTTGGATTCGTAGCATTTTACCCTTGCCGAATGCTGCACACAGCCTGCTGTGCCCTGGCTATTCACTTGTAGGTTATCAGGTCACTACTACTTATTGTTCTTTTCTCAGTTTTACTGTTTGTGCTGTCTATCTAGAGACTTCCCTATTGCTTCGTTTATATGCTTATATTTAACATATTGTCTACTTTAGAGAGGAACTTTACCTTCTTTTCTTAATTCTCTTCATTAAAGTTTGGTTGTTACAGGTGGAGTTCAGGAGCGTTGTCATATTTCACTACTTGAGAACTTTTACAATTTACATGGACTTTTGAGAGGTTTTGACCAGTTCAGAGTTTTTGTACTCAAGGGATTATCGGCACCATATGTTTTGGGTTCAAGTCCATGGTCATGGCACAAATGGCCACTTCAAGAACTTTAAGGACACTGAAATTATGACACTTTGAACTTTAATGTTATGAATCCCTTATGATGTTACAAGGGTGATGAGTTTACTCCTAAAGTTTAGATGTTCTTGTAATTACTTGCTTTGTCTTTGAACCTTGGATATATACCTAGAATGTGTTTATCTGAGGCACACTTAGTAACCAGAGTGAGGATTAAACAGGGGCTGACAAATTTCAAAATCACATACTTGTCCAAAGACAACTGGCCTTGGCAAAATGGTAGTCCCAGTGTTTTGAGTGGAATTCCATGGTTGGAAGGCTATATTTCAGGAAATTTTGGGAACCTAAAATAGCGCAAAGTACGTGGTGTGGGGTAGTACTGTTAATACTAAGTAGATGTAGAACATCAGAAAACTGGAAAAATAATGTAGTTTTACGTTTTTCTGTTACTATAGATTGAGTCAGTCTGCCAGAACAACAGAAACAGCAACTAGAATTAGCACAATGAGGTCTCAGAAGAACTGTCATCAGGAGTAGGATTAGGACAGGAGATTGACAGAGCAGCAGGAGTACTAGCAGGAGATGCAGAAGCAGCAGCAGCAGCATGTCCATGAACATGTCGAGTGTCCGGACCAAAGAGCAGTCATTGGTTGATCGCGGATCAGGATCAAAGTCATGTAGCTCAGGACCTCCACTGCTATTTGCAGGAGAGACTGGAGTGTATCATCAGTCAACCGTGTCCTTATTTCTGTTTTATCAGGTTTTGAATTGAAATAAACTTTCACACTTTGCAGTTGATACACTCATAGCCAGTAGTATTTCTACTAACTCTAGAATGTCAACTGTCTGGGGCAGTTTTTCTCTAGCTGATCTTGTAGAGACCGGCTGATAGGGTTGATGCAGAATGCTGCGGCCCAGCTTCTGACTGGTACCTCACGGTCCAGCCATATTTTGTCGGTGTTGCGTGACTGCACTGGCTGCCAGTACAGTGGCGGATCACCTTTAAAGTCAGTCTTCTGACTTAAAAGCCCTACATGGACTTGGCCCAGACTACCTGAAAGAGCTTTTGGTCCCTTACTGCCCTGGGCGATCACTCCATTCAGCTGGCATGGGGTTGTTAGAAATCCTGAGGGTGTCTTTGAAATCTTCTGGGGCCCATACATTTATGTATGTGTCCCCTACCCTCTGATCCTCCACCCGCCAGTTACGGGAGTGCACGACTGTGGAGGGATTTAAAAAGGCTTAAAATCATATTTGTGGATATATGCATTTGGAGTTTAAATATATATATATATATTTGGTTGTTGTAATATATGAAATGTTAAAGGCCAAAGATCCTTTGCTTACTGGGCCACTAGTTGGTACAACGGTCTTCCAGCGACATCTCATCCTCACAATCGCTCAGCACTTTTAAGACTCGTCTCCGCTTAACACTGACTGCCTCCAACCTCTGTGACTGTTGTGGCTAAACATGTCTTTTGGTTCCATAGCTGAAGATACCCTTTGGGATCCACATCTATCCTGTGCTTTGCCAGCACCCCCCCATCTTCACCTCCCTGCTGGCTCATGACAAATGCCACCCGCTGCACTACCTCTATTCTTATCCGCCTTCCACCTCTCCTCTCTCCGTCCCCCCAACCTACCTTCCCTTCTCTCCCACCCACTTAGTCTCCTGATTTCACCCTCCTCCTTTCCCTTCCCCAAAGTTTCACCTTTATTGTTCTTTTTCATCTACAAGACTATGTTTTTTGTTTTTAATTTTATAAACTATCTTTGCTTATGATTGTCTCAGTTGTACCAGTGACGTGGAACCTTTGTAAAAGAGCTTCAGCTCAAAGGTATTTGTAATCCCAGAACAAATAAATATAAAATATAAATATAAAATGTTTTTGCTCTGTACGGTGCCTTGGTTTTATGAAAAGTGCCTTAACAATAAAGTTTTATTTATTTTTTATTATTATTATTTAGGGTTTGTCAACTGCAGATTTCAGTAGTGCTTTAAATGCAGCATATTCCGTTTTGTATTTTCTTGTTGAGTGAAAAATCAAGTACTCCATCAAATTAGCCAGTTCAGTGGTCCCAAACTCCATAAGTTGTTCTCTTGGGAGATCAAATTGCTTAACATCCAGACAGGTGAACCATTTGAGAGGCACCCTGAGAAATTTTACATTTCTCATCTATGTAAGTTATTGCTGCATCTACTAAACTCTGCAGTTGGGCATCCGTTCCAAAATTTATTTCTGGGCAGTTGCCTCCAAATATGAAAGGAACAGTCTTCTCCTTGCCTCCCTCTTTGACGCTGTGTAGTCCATACATTTGAGTTGAGGTTTGTAATAATGGCTAAGGAAAGCTGTCATGTATTTTCCTGGCTTTGATTTGAGTTCCATCAGCTGGAGTAGGCAGGTCTTGATGATCTGTTGAACTTCCAGAATTAGTCATCTCTTTGAAACTGAAGTGACAGATTCTTCAGTATTAGTAAGAAATCTTGCTGGATGTAGAGATTTCACAAACTGCACACTCATTGATTTTGAGCCATCATCACCAGATGAACTGGATGCATGTTCCAGGTGCTGTGCTACTGTAGGTAGGTGCACCTGAACTGCATGAACTGAATATGATCTATCATGCCATCTCACCTATTTAATTGCACTAAAGTGAGCCAGATAGGTATCTATGGCATTTGCCATTTCTTGAAGCTCTTTACGTGTTTTGGGACTATAATGATATAATTTAAATGTAACCCCCTGTTACCGGGTTACTAGAATCCCAGTAAGACCTAGTGGTAGGCAGGAAGGCAGCTTGTGAAACTCCAGTTCAATGGATTAAACACTGTCTCACTCTGTTCTCAGTTTCAGCTGAGACTGAGGATGACATCACCATAGAACTCTCACAGCTACATGAGCCACACTGGATTCTGCAGTCGGAGTTAGGATAGAATGTTGGGAATTTAAACAGAGTCTGTGTGCAGTCTTGGAGAGAGGAAGAGCACAGCAGTCTGTGTGCAGGCTCTCAGAGCCTTAAACTTTGTTTTAGAGCTACTGTAAGGAGGTGTGTGTTTCCACCGTAAGAGGAACACAGAAACTGATTGCTGAAGTGGTGGAGACCTCTGTCACTGGTCCAAGTGCCCTCTCCTGGGGGAGAAGGTTGCCTGTTTTCCAGGGGCAACCCTGCTGGTTCCGCTAGGGAAGAAGCTGCCTATTTCAGGTTGTGCTGTGGCACCAGAAGCTATGGGAGAGAAATTCCTGTGAGGAATCGCCTGTGGGGCACCTGCAACCAAAGGTGAGTTGGCTCTGACAGAGGGCCAATGTTTTCACCTGAACTGTTGGAAAGTGGGATTGGACTACTTAATCTGTAGGAGGTCTAGTGTAATAGACATTGCCGGTTAATTAAAGTACGCTCAAGTCCACCACAAAAGTGAAGTAAAGTGGGATTGGACTGCTTAATCAGTGGGGCCTAGAGCAATGGGCTAAGCCAAGTAAAAGTATGTTCAAGTCCAGCACGATGGGAAAGCAAGACAAGTAGAGGAAATGTGACATACATTTAGCCTTACTCTACATTGCCAAGCTTTACAGAATGAGATGTTTACTGTCCAGAGAAATGGCCGGGTATAAATTGTGGGAGCGAGGTGGGAGACCCCTTATCAGTAGTAACCAGATTCACCTCTACCGATTTGCTCTGTGGCACCTTTACTTTCTCTCAGGTACTTGGCCAGTGCTTGAGAAAAGTACCCAGACGTGGATTAAAGGAGAATTCCTAATAGAGCTGATGTACTCTTAGGTGGTTTAGGGAGCCACCAGAAAATGTATCCATGACGAATGGAAGGTGCTCTTAGGTGGTTTAGGGAGCCACCAGAAAAGGTATCCATGACATGTGGAAGGTGTCCGAGTGGCCAGCAAGGAGCTGAGCCAGGGAAAACCCAGAACAGTGTACACGTCCGGCTGTGTACCCAAAGCAGTGTGCAAGTCGGGCTGTGTGCCGGTGGGTTCAGAGCCTGAGGGCTGAAGTGTTGAAGAAGTGTTCTTGTTTCTTTTAATCTGCATTACCAGGACGTGTAGCCCTTGGGGCCGTCTATGCTTGTTTGTTCTGTTTGATGTGTGTAACCCCTTGTTACCCAGGGTTACTAGAATCCCAGTAAGACCCCAGTGGTAGGCAGGAAGGCAGCTTGTGAAACTCCAGGTAAATGGATTTCACACTGTCTCACTCTGTTCTCCGTCTCAGCTGAGACTGAGGGATGACATCACCATAGAACTGTCGCAGCTGCATGAGCCACAATGGAATCTGCAGCAGGGAGTTTGAATAGAATGTTGGGAGGTTTGAACAGTAGTCTGTAGGTCAGTTGGAGTTTGAGCTTGCTGAGGGAGCAGCACAGCAGCTCTGGTTAGGCTCTTGAGCCTCAGCCCTGACAGAGGGCTACATTTAGGTAAAGGGTATGTGTCTCCACCAAAAGAGAGACACAGAGGCAGTTTGTAAGTGGTGGAGACTGCTGATTTGGGTCTCAGTGCCCTCCTCTGGGGATGGGGGGCAGGAAGGGTTTCCTGCATATTCCAGGGGCAACCCCTGGTTCTGCTACTAGTGGAGAAGCTGCCTATTTGTTCCAGAGTTTCTGGGAAACAAGAAGATTTGTGAATCGCCTGTGGGGCACCTGCCACCGGAGGTGAGTGTCTGCTGTTCCTAAAGGGCCTATGTTTTCACCCTGGAACTTGTGTGATAGTGGGATTGGACTACTGAAGTAGTGGGAGGCCTAGAGTAATAGGCTTAGCCAAAAGTAAAAGCATATTCAAGTCCAGCACTTATGGGAAGTCAAAAGACATGTAGAGGAGATGTGACATACGTCTACCCAGTAATCTACATTGCCAAGCTTTCAGTAAAAGAGTTGTTTAGTTTCCAAGAAATGGCCGGGTATGGATTGTGGGAGCTGGATGGGAGACCCCATCTTTAGTGACCAGGTCCACCTCTATGGATTTGCTCTGTGGATTTCTACTTTGCCTCATGCACTTGGCTATTGATGAGGAAGTACCCAGATGTGGGATTGGAAGGAAAATTCCTCTAGGAGTCGAAGGCTCTAATGTAGTTTAGAGAGCCACAACAGGAGAAAATTAGTTCATTTCCCAAAATGGACCATGGATCAAGTGGCGGCGGGGAGCTGGGGCCATGGGGAAAACCCAAGTAGTGTACAAGTCGGGCTGTACCCAAAGCTGTATGCAAGTCGGCTGTGTGCCTGGTGGGTTCAGAGCCTGAGGGCTGGAAATAGTGAAGAAGTGTTCTGTTGTCTCTAATCTGCATTACCAGGAATGTAGCCCTGTGGGGATCTGTCTATGCTTTGTTTGTTCAGCTTGGATGTGAATAAAAGCCACACTGTAGAATCCCATTCCTGGTTCTGGACATTACAGTTATTGCTTCCTGTGTTCGGAGTTACTTGGGTGCCCCTGTGCAGAGTAGCCAAACCTAGCCCTTGTGCCAAGTAACCTATTCCTCCTCGAACCAGTCCCCACCTGGTAATGCTGTCAGATTCAAACAGCATACCGCCTGTCAGTTACAAAAGGCAGGGGTGGGGGCTTACATAAATATTTCCTTAAGGGTATTTTCTAGCTTAGATGCAAAGGAATTTTTTTCATTACATCGAGACCTGTCTGCTCCAGGTTATGGGCTTGCACAGTGTATGGCTATTATGTGAGGACAGTGCACACGTAACCTTGCAGTGGTTCCACCTTTTCACTCATCATTACACATGCCCCATCAAAATTGGCAGAACTAAGAAGTGGCCCTGGACTGTTCACCTTTTTGAGGTTAGCAAGAAGAAGATGTACTGAGTCTAATGCAGTTGATATTGCATTAAAGATGCCCTCTGCATGTGCATATTCTAAGCCTACAACTTTGATCAGAAATGTACACACCCTTTTGAGGTAGGATCTACAAAACACAGGAAAATATGTTACCACTCAATTATGCTGGCATCAGTACTGCCATCAGCAAGAACTGTCACAAACTTAGAGCTGCTAAGAGTCTGCATCTGGGTTCTGGATATAACAGCAGATATATAGCACTACAAACATCTCTTGCTTTCTTATCATTGATATAGTTAGTACCATGCTTAATCCCATTTTCTTCTGTGAATCACAGCCACTCCATGTCCAAAAAGGATGTAGATTTTTTGCAAGGGAGTATGCTGTGTTAAATAGACATCTCATCTTCATCTTAATGCGCTCCTCCATTTGAGCAAAGGGTTGATACAAAGGCAGCTCACTGATATCAAAATTAACTGCATATTGATCAGTTTCCATTATATGTTGTTTCTCACATAGCACATGCAGATTGTACTTCTCATGCAACATTGTGACTCTGTCCTAAATTCTATGACTCTGCACGGCAAATACATCTGGGCCAGGATTCAGAGAACTTTGAAGTAAGGGCATAAACTCGGGTTTGCGCCAAACAAACCGGGTTTAATGCCGAGGTTCCCTGATCACAGAAGCCCAGTTTGCATGCTCAAACTGGGTTTGCTGCCAGGGCAAAGTGTGGAGGGGTGGTGCAAAATGAGGGGAGGGACCCAATATTGTCGCAGTCTGACTCACAGAGCATTTGCCCACGCAAGGGCCTCTTGCATTGTCCCTTGAGCAGAGTAAACACCACCGACCGAGATCTTGCCTTAATCCCATACAACCCTAGTGGTTGGCGTAGGTACTGTGCCCCCACCCCTCAACACAATAGTTAACGAATGAAGTTTCCTTGGTGCCTTGTGGTCCACTCCTCTGTGAACCCTGGCCCAGGTATAATTTAGAAATTTCCCTGGTGCTTTGTGGTCCCCCCACTGTGATCTCTGGCCCAAGTATAATGAATGAAGTTTCCTGGTATCCAGTGATTCCCCCCACTCGATCACCACCCTATATCAGAATATCTTTTCCTGGTGTCCAGAGGTCCTTACCCACCCACTCCATGTCATAACAACACATATTCCCTCATGTCCAGTGGTCCCCATCTCAAGCCCCTGTAGACGTAAATGACGCCTTCCCTGGTATCCACAGTTTCCTTCTTCCCTATCCCTGATCCCCATAAATGAAATAGCTACATAAATTTATCCAAGTCCCTAGGCGTCTAGTGGATCCCCTCCTATCCCCAATCCTCTATACTACATATCAGCTTTCCCTGGTGTCTAGTGGACCCCGCCCCCTCCACCATGGCAGGTAGTGCCCCACCACCGCCACTCCCATTCTGACCCTGAGGCAGTGACCAGCACAGCCCTCTGCTCTCCATCAAGGCCAAATACAGTACACTCTCACGGACAGCTTAGTTGGCAGCCAGCTGTGGTGGAGAGCCGAGGCTGTGCTGGTCACCAGCCTGGATCGGGAGGTGGGAGCAAGGTGGTGAGGCACTACCTTCCAGGTAAGGGGGGAGGGTCTGCAAGACACCAGGAAATGTTGACATTTAGTATACAGGAGATTGGGGATAGGGAGGGGGTCCGCTAGTGCCAAGACTGGGATGTATTTATGTCAGTATTTGATTTACAGGGATTGGGGATGGGGAAACAGACACTGGGAATGGTGGTGTTTCATCTACAGAGGATCAGGATGTGGGGATCACTGACATGTGGGAATATGTGTTTTGACATGGGGAAAGGGTAGGTAGGGAGGGTCCACGGACTCTGCTGTCAATATTTAATTTGCAGATATATAACTATTACTTTAATTATTTCTCAGAGGTGCTGCTACTGTGAGTCTAGAAACAACAAACAGCAACCAGCAAGCAAATTGTACAAGTTAAGCTGGGACTCTCAGAGGCAAGCTTTGTAGCAACTTCCACAGGTTAGGCTGGGAGAGAACTTTAGGAGGTACTTAACATGCTATATGCCTGTAAAATATTGACACCATACAGCCCTGTTTCTTAGGTATATAATTTATAATTATTTCTCAGAGGTGCTGCTACTGCTGCCACTGAGAGACAAGAAAGAAAACGGTGCCAGCAAGTACATTCCATAGATTGGCTGAGACTGACAGTGAAGGGAGGCAAGCTTTAGCAACTTCTACAAGTTAGGCTGGGAAAGAGCTTTAGGAGGACTTAATCCCTTATGTGCTATATGCCTGTAAAATATTGACACCATGCCAGCCCAGTGACACTGAGGGCTGAGGCACTGGATGCCTTGACTCACGGGCCACGCCAGCACCAGTTCGAACAACCTCGGCCGCCAGGTGCCACTGGGGAGGTGGGAGCAGGATTGAATGGTGGCCCTCTTCTCCCAGGAAGGGGGTCACCCACCATAGTTCCACCCTCACCGGATGGTTGTCCGGTGATAGGTACAGAGCAGCATGGATGCAGCCGGGTAGGGTGGGGGCATCCCATTAGGCATACGCCGCGTTTCACGCTTGTGACACGGTGAGTGGACTAAGGGGAGAAAAGTTTTGATAAAGTACTTACTAAGAAAAAATATATTTATTTATTTATTTATTTAGCTTTTGTTGACCGGTAAGTGCACTAGACAAATCCTGCCTATTTTCAGGCACGACTTCGGGAGGGGATACAGATGAATGCAACTGACCTTGAACCAGAGTAAGCTGTTGGTGTATTTTTACTGAATGAGGAAATTTAGCCAGGACACCGGGAAATTCCTTTACTTTTCGATAAGTGCCATGGGATCTTTAACATCCACCTGAACTACCACCAATCCACGAGATGGGACCTCGGTTTAACGCCTCATCTGAAAGATGGCACCTCAGAAGTGCAGCACCCTCTCTGCTGCACTACAGTGTCAGTACTGGATATTAATCCAAGTGCCAGATGTGGGAACTGAACCCACAGCCCTCTGATCTCCCAGCCTCAGAGGCGAGTGTGCTACCTACTGAGCCACTGACACTGATTTATATTGACACCACAGGCCTGTCTACTTCTTTATAAATATTTTTCAGAGATGCTACTCCTACCACTACGAGACTAGAAATAAAGCAGCTGCCAGCAAGCAAGTTCCACAAATTAGACTGGGAGTGGTTGGGAGGCAAGCTTCATTACAACGTCCACAAGTTAGGCTGGGAAAGAACTTTAAGAGTGACTTAAATCCCTAATGTGCTTATTTGCCTGTGAAATATTGACAGTACAAACCTTGTCTATTTCTTAGATATTATAGGGTGCGGTAGCACCCATATTTAGGACTGAGCAGGGCTTTCTATGTTAAACCTCATATTTTGAGCGTTAATATCTTCACAATCATTCAACAGGTTTGCACAGAATTTTGCATGCATGGTCTCATGGGGGTAAATCTCTTCATGTGCCAAGTTTCGTTCCAGTCGGATGTGTGGATTCTGAGGTGCACATTGTGCAAAACCTAAAAATTTGCTCTTTTCACTGTTTTGATGTCATCACCATTTGCCCAAACAGTTTTGTGATTTTGGTCTGAAATGTTTAGGGTAGAAAGGTTTGGGCTACAGATGTGCCTTTCATTTGTTTGGTGAAAAATATTAATCCATTCCAAAGTTATTACATTTAAAGTTTCAGTTATTTTCAATGGGCAGTACACTCTTTTGCATAGTGGAATGGAATGCAAAAGGATCCTCTTTGTTTGGGGTCAGTCCTTATTCATGGGTCCTTTTTGTTTGAACGAAAAGGATTAGGGACTTTCGTTTTCTGATTACTTTTTCATTTCAAGGATCCTTTTTGTTTGGTATTTTAATTCAAATGAAAAGAATTTCAGACTTAGGGCCCCATTTTCAAAGCCAGCCGGCGCGTATGTAAACAGGTGTGCAGCACGGAAAAATAGGGCTAGCTGGCTATAGTGCCATATTCAAACAGCACAATCCAAACTGACTGCACTATCTGTGTGAATATGGGGCTATGGTAGTGTGGCACATGGCAAGCAGTTGCCATGTTTTTAATGTGCTACCAGAGCTGAATGAGATTGCCCATAGGGATAAAATGCAGCATACACTGGTTAGTGCCACAGACCCCATGGGCAATATTCAGCCCAAACATGCAGATGAGATCATTGGACAATGCACAATGCTAAGGGCCATTTGAATGGCCATTATGGGTCTCATCTGCATGTGAAAGCTATTCATGGGGCCAGTTCCCCAAGCCCCGATCCCTGTCCATGTAAAAATAAAGGAATCCCTAGTGGTTGGTCTAGTGGTCCCTCCCTTGTCCTGATCCCATGCAGAATATTGTAAAATACAATCATGGTAGTCTAGCAGTCCATACCAGGTCCTGCTCCCTGCAGAATAATGTAAAATACGATCCTAGTGGTCTAGCAGTCCCTCTCATGTCCCGATCCCCTGCATTCTGCTTGTAATTTGATGTCTGTTACTGTTTGTATTCCTTGTTATTTGCTTTGTATGGGTCAGACATGAAAAGGACCTTTGGTCCAGTGTCCTACCCAGTTAACAAAGAATAAATGAAATGAAATAAAGATACAATCCTGGTGGTCTAGCAGTCCCTCCCATGTCCCAATCCCGCAGAATAATGTAAAATACAACTTAGTGGTCTAGAGGTCACCACCTATCCTGATCCCCTGCAGAATAATGTAAAATACAAACCTGGTGGTCTAGTGGTCCATCCCATGTCCCAATCCCCTACAGAATAATGTAAAATACAATCCTGGTAGTCTAGCGGTCCCTCCTATATCCTGATCCCCTGCAGAATAATGTAAAATACAATCCTGGTAGTCTAGCAATCTCCCATTTCCCATTTTACTGCAGAATAATCTAAAATACAATCCTGGTGGTCTAGCAGTCCCTCCATGTTCCGATCCCCTGCAGAATAATATAAAATAAAACATGTTGGTGTAGCGGTCTCTCCATGTCCTGATCCCTGCAAAATAATGTAAAATATGATCCTGGTGGTCTAACAGTCCTTCCACGCCCCAATCCCCTGCAGATTAATGTAAAATAAAACCTGGTGGACTAGCAGTCCTTTCCATGTTCAAACCCACTGCAGAACAATGTAAAATATCATCCTGGTTGTCTGGCAGTCCCTCCCATGTACCGATCCCCTGCAGAATAATGTAAAATACAATCCTGGTGGTCTAGCGTTCCTCCCATATCCTGATCCCCTGCAGAATAATGTAAATACAACCCTGGTGGTCTAGCAATCCATCCCAGTCCCCTGCAAAATAATGTAAAATACAATCCTGGTGGTCTAGCGATCCGTCCCATGTCCCAGTCCCTGCAGAATATTGTAAAATACAATCTTGGTGATCCCACCTTAATGCCATGTCTGAGTTGGGATCGCTGGTAGTAAATACAACTTTCCTGCAGTCTGCCCTCAGCTCTCTGTCTCTGCCTTCAGCTTGAAGTTGCAAGCTACTGCTTGCCTCAAATTGACATGCTGCCAACTGCTCTACTCTCCAGCTCAGGGAGCGAGAACTTTGAGTAGCAGCTTCATGTGCTGCCATCACTGGTAAACAGTCATGGTCCTTGACTCATCAGTCTGTCCATGTCATTCCACCCACCCATCCGGTTCAGTCAGACTGAGCGGACATTTTAAATTCCTTTTTAATGGATATGTCTGCTGGAGCCTGCTGTGCCAGGGCTCAACTCCATCCCTGACCTGACCTCTGGTCCAGTGTGCTACTTACTCTGTGCCCACTCGCCAGTGCACTCCCCATGACCTGACCCACTGATGTTTCTTCCAGTAGTCACGCCACTTTCTCCTGATGATGACTGCTGCCAATCAGTGTTTGCCCCAGTGGTGCCTGTCCTGACCTTTCTGCCCTACTCTGTCTACTCATTCCCCCTCCCCACCAGAATTGGGATCCTTATTCTGCCAGCTCAAGTAATTTGAGTTTCTTATTCTGAGTAAGTACAAATGCATAGTCAGTCTCAGTTTCGTGCTAGTCAAATCAGCATTTTTTTGGGGCTGCTGTATTTAATTTTTAAAATCACTGCAGACTGCTGTTCCGGTTTCCATTTTGATGTGTATTTCAGCTTCAGCTCAAATCCTTATCCAGGAGGGAGGGAGGAAGGAGTGAATTGGGAGTAATCTCCTACTGAAACAAGGAAAGCTTTTACATTTATAAACTCTGGTTTTGCTTTCCAAATTCTGTTGCAAAATGTTAGTGATGATAAATACTGTAAAACTATGTATTTTCAAGCAAAAGTAATTTTAAGCGCAAATGCAACTATAATTACTGCCAAATTCAGTTTAGTGCTAAGGCATTAGTGCCACATTCACGATCATGGTAAAAGTTGCTACTATCGCTAATTAGCATAAATTTACTTTAACCTATATTACTGCTTCAGCAAAAGAGGAAAAATTATTTGACAGTGAAAATTTCTAATTTTACAGTATATCTCAGTATGGGCTTTTGACCCAGGTCAGATAAATGTTCAGGGCAGTAGCTAACAGCAAGGCCAGCAGCAAAGCAAAATTCTAGAGCATTGGAGACCACCTGAAATGTGGAACTGTAAGCTGAATATATATGAGAATATGTACAGTACGAAAAGTTTTTTTCCATTCCTCCCATTTGTTTGATTACAAAATTTGTAGGGCTGCAGATTAAATTCATATATGAGACTGATCAGTGGTATGCTAGGTCTGGAAGAAACTTTCCACAGCTTTAAAACATTTAAATTTGATAGTTTCTTATATGAAGACTTGGGGATTAAAATAATTATGATGCTGTTATGGTACAAAGGAAATATATTTACTTGCCATTACCCTATCTTGTATTTTATTTTCAGTTTATTAACTAAGCTTTGCAAAACTACTGTATGGCTTTCTGACTTTTCCAATTTAGATGAGATATTTGTATTTCTTATTAAGCAATCGATTGGTGGTATTTTGCAGTTTAAAGTATAGAAACTGATTTACTGATTAGAGTGACTTATATATGAGAAGTTATAATTGCCTGATGACGATTTTCTTGGTAGTTTTTCATTGACTAATTAATAGCCTACGTCTGAATATGTGATGTGATATGAATTTTGAAAGACAGAGTGGAGACCTTTGAGAGTTTTTTTTTTTTTGAACCTCTGCACAGATCAGACAGAAAACAATACATTATATTGTTCATGCCTTAAACTAGTTAGAATCAGAAATATTGTTTGTTGTTGACCTGGAAAGGAGGGCTAGACAATCCTGCCCATTTCAGCCAAATACAGGGTTCTAATATGGGCCACTAGGGCGTACCACTTCAGATTCAGGAGAGTAACACCTCTTCTGTTTGCTAGAAACTGTAACGTGATGGATGGATAGATAGAAAGATAATTTTATTTATAAAGCGCCCAATTCTGAAGACTCTGAGCACTATAAAAACCTAATATGGAAAAGTGAATCCAAGGTGGGCTCTCATGTATATAAATCTGGATATAAATCTATTCCAGGATTGAAAATACATTCTGTCTGGCATGAGTGGGAAAGTTTGTAGGAAATATAAGAGTCTAGGCAGCATGTTCTGATGGAGCACCTTCAACCAGTTGGAAAAAACAAAGGGCGAGCGAGTCCATTTAGAAAGCCTGTCTGTAATCTTCTGGGTTAAGGGTTCATAGTTGAGGAGCTCTAGGTGCTCAGGATTGTTTGTTAGTCTTACCCCTAAATATTTTAGGGCAGTTTGAGGCAGCACCCTTGTACCCCAGGAGGAGGGTGTTGGCACTCTGCTCATCGAGCATCTCCTGTGGAGGACTGAATGAGGTGTCAGATGTTGTGGCCAACCACGTGACAACCTGCCTCCAAGACGAGAGTGTGTGGAGCTGCAACATTGAGTGCACCAGTTGAGGGTTGGACAAATACAGGGAATATTAAGCCACCAGTAATGGCTAACAGTTTAGGCTAACAAAGATGATTCAGTCTCTGCAGGGAAGTCCTAAAAGGAACAACTTAGGGTGCTGACTACGTATTTGTTGAAGACTAGAAGAGAAGGGATTTGATAGAGACATTAAAATTCCTGAAAGGCATAAACAAGGTAGACCCTGGGAATTGTTTTATAAGGAACACCAGCTCGACAACAAGGGGCACAACTGGAAATTGACAGGGAAGGCTCAGGAGAGATGTGAGAAAGTGTTACTTTACAAAAAAATGGTGGAACCATGGAACCGCTTGCTGGCTGAGGTGGTGGCAGCTGAAACTGTGGGTGGTTTGAAATGTGCTAGGATAGAATGAAGGGATAATCATCACTGGTAGGAAAAGGATGGGGAATGGTTAGGATAACTGTTGGTAAGAAGTAAAACCTGATCGATGCCAGGTCATGGGGTTCTATAGAGACCCATGGGCAGACTAGATGAGCCACTGGTCTTTTTGCCATCACCTTCTGTGTTTCTATGATGTAATCACATCCACAGCATTAGCCCCTGGTGCACAGCAGGCTCCTCCCTAGTTGGGGATGAAAAACACGTGAGCCCTGACCCGTCCAGGTCAGCTGGAGGTGGACAGCTTCCCTATGAAGTGCTTCACTAACTGGTAGCCTGAGTGGGACTGAAGGAACAACCTTTGAGGCCAGTGGGAGAAAGCATTGGATTTGGCCAAAGTAGAAGAAGTTAGTATGGTATAGATGACATGGGGGCATAAAAGGAAATGCAATAAAAAAATGAATCAAAGGCTAACTGAAAAAATGCATCTTCATCGGTCATCCGAGTCAAAATAGTAAACTAGTGGCAGCATTCACTTGCACCCATACAAAACTGCCGCCCTTAAAATGTAGTATTTCTGTACTGCCCCAAACTTGATGCAAGATGTGTAATCTTACCTGTAGTCTCTTGACGGTAACCTGTTCCTAATCATGGGATGTTAATCTTACCTTGTAGTCTCATGATTTGTAACCTGTTCCTAATTATGTGATGTGTAATCTTACCTTGTAGTCTCATGATGTGTGACCTGTTCTTAATTATGTACCATGTTGTCCCAAGTGTGTAAGTATGTAATTTCTGTACACTCCCAGGTCATACCTGAAAATAGGCACATTGCTTGTCTAGTGTACTTACCTGGTTAACAAAAGCTAACAATAAATTCTGCACCAACTGAGGTGGTAAACAGTCCACAAGGTAGGTCAATATACAGCAGTAGCCATTGATAAGACATGTTATTTATCTGGATGCATCAGGAAATGTAGCAGAATCCAGTTGAAATGAATGATAATCCTGTGACATATCTGGATATACTGCATCACAAGGAATGACGGTAATCCAGCTGGGAGGTAATAAAGGTGTGAATAAGGGAGCTAAATCATTACCCATCAAGAAGTGCTTTAACATGGCCTTGTTTCTCAATGAAAAAGCTACTTTTAACTACAGCTGCCAGGGGTTCCTGGGACAGCCTGCAGGCAAGGTGGCCCTCAGATTTTAGTCCTTTTCACAGCTCTTAAGAAAACTCCAGTCATCCATCATTGCTTATAGGTAAGTACTGGATCATGCCACCAAAATCTCTGTCCTAGCTAGGTTCAAACTTGGCCAGTTCATTGCCTTCCAATCCATGACCTCCAAAAGACATTGCGAAACACAGCTAAACAGTCAGGACAGGCAGGGGTGCATAACAGATACAGCTGGGTATCATCAGTGTAGCAGTCAAAGCTGGCCCATACTTTCACGTCCCTCCTTAGTGGCAGCATGTGTGGTGAACAACATCGGGGACAAGACCAAAACCTGAGGTACTCCACAGCCAACAGCAAAGAGATCAGAGGAAACATTTCCTACCAGCGCTCACTTCACTGTCCTGGAGAAGAATGGTTAGAACCAAGTTAAAAATGGGTTGGCAAATATCCCTGTTTCTGGTTGGCAGATGGTATTCTAATGCCATGTCTTTATGTGCTAACATTGCTTTCAGTATTGGGCATCACTGCTCTCAGGGTGGACAGTTATCTCAGCCTAACCCATACCCTGTCATGCCTTACTCCTTGCTGAAAGGTTTCACCAGAGAAGGCCTACTGAGCTGAAGCTAGCTCATTTCCAGAGGTCTGCTAGGAAAGGAGACGGAGCCTTTACAGTACAAGGAAGAAATAATTTTTTAACAGTATTTACAGAGCAAGCAAAATTATTTTCAGCTTTAGAGGTAAATTATCTGAGCCATACAATAATTGCACAATAGCAGAAGTGCAAAATACAACAGTAAGTAGATATTAAAGAACTGAATAGGAATGTGCACAGCACAGAAAAATAATATATGTAATGGTATTTCATATAATGTGGTATATTTTTCATAGTGACTTTTAAAAAGTATTGGATTGTTCCAGTTGACTTCATAGTAGCTGTGTGTGACGTCACATTTTGTTTTCATGTTAAGCACTATGATGTTATAAACTAAAGCAGGGTTAAAATAGGCACTAGTCCACTAGCCAAATGCTGGTAGACTGTATCATGCTAGTGAAAGTTCCTTTAACTTGTTCTGCTTGCTAATGTATTGAGAAAGTAACATTTCAAATAGTACAACAGTCAGACAGAGTGAAAATTGTTGGAACAGTGGAGTTTTTCAGTCATCTCAAGTCACTAGGCTTGTATATTAGCTGCAAAATGTAATTTTGCCTGCTACTAAGGTACTATGAGGTCAGTTGGGGACTGTCAATGCTTTTTATGCAGATCTTTGGATAAGCTGCTGAGATGAGTTATTAGCCCTGGAAAAGAAAGATGAGAATTAAAACTATATAAATGTGTGTGTATGTATATCTCCTAGTAAGTGGTATCAGTGTAAGATTGTTTTTATGAAACGACATGCTGAAGGGCAGAGTTGCACTTTAACCTGAGTCTCCAGTATTAGCCAACTTCCTTATGACTTTTGATGTAACTATTGTGTATAATTTAATTACAGATGTTGGTACTACATCAGTATTAGAGCTTCTTGGATTGGTCATATCCAATATGAGTGGTATTCATTAGATAGGACGATTATCTAACGACTATCTAGTATCCTATCCAGCTGTATGTCTGATAGCTGATGAATTAATTGATCCCTCGGAGATTTTAATACTATTCTTGGCAGAGATGGCTGGTTCAGTCTGCTTGGTATGCAAAGCAATGGAAACTGTGACGTGAGCTCTCCAGAACAGCCAGAAAATAGAGGCAACTTCTGTGATCGAAGTTCAAATATTGGATACCTAAGACAGTTACTGTCCAACCTGGCATCCAAAGTTGGATATCACAGTGGCTTCGGTTTATAAAAGGATGTTTCACTTTCTTATGAATGTATTTAAATCAAAGCTGATCTGGCAGTTTTTCATGCCAATACTAAGCATGGGGGTGTGTTTGTCCCCAAAATTATTTATTTGCTGAATACCCATGGGAAAATATTTCTTATAAAGAACACAAAACATACAGAGCTTTGTCCCTAAAAGGGCCCACGCCTCTGTTTGGGCTAGAGAAGTCCTTTTAGGTGTGTATAGGGGAGTATGAAGGAGGGAGTGTTTACAGTCTCTCTCTGGAATGCTTACAACTTGAGGTTAAAAATAACTGTGGTATTTCATTATCATGCACAATGTTGACAGCATCCTTCTAGTAGATCATGCTGAGAATACAAATCATTTACATTAGATAAGCAAAGGAATGACAGACTGTTAAGTAAAGTGAAAACACACCATATGGAGAACACCCTGAGTTAGTATATAGAACTACTAGTGTTGTTTAAACTATCCTAAGCATCTCAGTGTGTTGATTGGCATGATTGTAAATGTATTTATATTAATTATGAAATACTGGGCAAAGTTTCAGGGTTTGTGCTAAAACGTGAGTAAGACTGCCCTTCGTGCAATGTTAGGATTATTGCTCATGACACTAGCAACCCCTATTCGGGAACAGACTCATGGGTATCATGGTCAGTCAAAGGAGGAGGACTGAGTATCCCAGCGGATGTTCTCATCCCAGGCAGGAAAGTTGCTTGTCCTGCTGTGTTACTGCCAACTGAGTGACTTCAGGTAGCAGTGCAGTTGGAGGAACCCAAGTTGAGGGCGGATGTTGCCTGACATCAGAGGGATAGCACATATAGTGTGCGTGTAATGCCATGTTGTCCTCAGTGGTAGTTTCCTGTGCTGGGTGAAATGAGGTGGGAAACCTGGCACAGCACCAACAATAAAGGCTCCGTGACAGTGACACACTCAGGCCCTGCACAGCCTCCTGTCACACTCCTGATGATACAAGGAGCATGGAAGGATACCCACTTTCCATCCTTGCTTCTGGGAGATAATCAAAGATCTGTGGAATAGCCACAAGTAGGGGTGATGGGGCTTGGTGGTTGCCAGATAGGGCTGTATACTGCAAGAACAAAAGGGCTCAAGATTAGAATATGAACAGTAGAAAAGCAAAAACTGAACTTGTATCCCATCACTGCACACACAAAAACATTTGCTGGTATAGTATCAAAATATAAATTTTATGGACTAAAAAGTGCAGTGATACAGCATATGGTGGAGAGCCCCTCATCTAACCACCCAAGCTTTTGCACAGTTGCTGTGTGCTTTGTCAAGTGTCCCTTGACAAAACATCCTGTGGCTGCATAAAACATTGTGTGAATAATCTCTGGGCTCTGCACTGTTCACTGTGTCAATCTTTATAGTCTAATAAAAAGATATTTTGATACTGTATTACCATATTGTGCAGTGATGCAGTTTGTGTCCACTCCAGTTATCTGCTGGGCTGGATAGGGCCTGACTGGTGCAAAGGGTAGAAACCCCTCACACAAATTGAATTATGCTGGCTTAGCAGTGTTGCCCAGTGCAGTGCACTGCTGCCTGATGGACCAGGGTTCAGAAGTGCCCGTGTCAACTGTGGCTGAGCTCATCATGGAGATGAGATAGTCAACTTCCTAGGAATAAGATCACAGGAGGACAGACCTCACCCAGCCAAAGGAAAGGCGATTCTCAGAAACTCAAAGCGCAATTGATGCCTCTAAATCGAACCAAAAACTTGGAATGAGTGATCTTGTTAATTCAAGTTCAGTTCAATTCAAGTTTATTGCAGGAAAACTCCATTGAGCAAACTCATTCAAAAAGAGATCTTGATTACATAAAACGGAATATAAACCTGTTTACATAAAATAGGGTAGGTACATTGCATCAAACAATGGTATTCAGACAAATCGATATATGCAGTCATTAACAGATCTTAACATTAACATAGTGCAGTAACATGATGCTTAATGGCAAAATACTGAGAAGACATGGGATGCAGCTGGGAAATGAGCAGAAAAGCATAAGTGGAGTGAGATAGTCATACATAGCAAAAAGGAGTTTTCGGGAAGAAAGTGAGGATTGACAAAGCTAATAGGTCAACACTTGCAGGGAGGAGAGAGAGGCTAGGCAGTGGGAGCTGAGAGGGCAAATAAGGGATGAGCCAGAGAGAGAAAAATGAGGAGGGCAGTAGAGGAAGATAGAGGAGGAATAGAAGCAGACATGGCCTGAGGAGAAGGAATGGGCAGAATGGGGGAGAGAAGGAGGAGGGAGGCGGGAGAGGGAGATGGAGGAACAGATGGTACAGATGCTAACACTAGAGATAGCAGAGGAAATAGGGCAGGTGGAATTTGGAGGCTAAGCCCTCTGGCAATTACAAATTACCAAGAAGTGCTTAGAGGCTAGTGACTTAAAAAAGTAATCGTAACCAGGCTGGTGAGCTAAGTGCCACCTGAATGCTGTTCCAAGCCACAGGAGGGAGTACGATAGCTCCCTACTCTGAGGGAGGTTTGAGTTCTAGGGATGTCCAGGAGGAGGAAGGCTGACTTCTTAGGGAGTAAGTGCAGTGTGAAATATGGACTAGAGAGGAAATATAGTCTGGAAGTTTATTATGTAGTACTTTGAGCATCCATGTGCCAAGGTGGAGCAGTCTTCCTGGTAGCTAGGGACATCAGCGTTAAAATAAAATGGTAGAAACAGTACATATTTTTATAAAAGGTATAGGAAATCATGCTTCCTGATTGGTTGTATGATGGGTCCTCCCTGGTGGCAGGCACTTTTGCCCCGGTCCCCAGGGGTGCCTTCTCTCTCCCTGTTGCCATCCAAGGGGCTTACCTAGGTTTGGGCTTCCAGCAACCTAGAGTCCATTTGAATTTGAATTGACTTGGTGCCTCCATCTGGGGCAGTGATAGTGAGACCTGAGATACACGAGAACTGCAGTATACTCCACAGGAAACAATATAAAGAATATATGTTTTTTTCATCCATTCAGACACTGGACTGAGAGAAAGGCATCTGGGGTTACCCAGAATTAGTGCAGGTAGGACACCTCCTAAACCCCAGTCTTCCCAAGAGACTCAATCAGGAGCACCATGATGGCCAGACCGGACTTTGGCTCTATTGTGTAGTGTTGCTTGCTACATCAATGTGGTGCAGTAGGGTAATTGGTTGGGTACTGAGCTGGCCAGGTGGAAATGATCATTCCAAAACTGGGGAGGACTCCTTTAGTGTCAGTGGCTGCTGGCTCACCTCCTGCTGCTAACAGAGCGTGTGTTTCAGGAGCAAGTGCACGTACATTCACATGATGGATTGGCGACTGGGTGGTTGGCTGGGCTATTGATTGGGTGAGGGTGACTGCAAGTTGCCATGAAACTGGTGAGGTGGCGGGTCGGGGAGTGGGGGACTCATACTATGGATTTAAATCTTATTGAGGATGAACTTGGACCTGAAGAGTGGACAGAAGAGCTGGACCCTCAATGCCACTGGACTAAACCAGAAGTAGACAGAGGTACACACCAGGATTTGCCCAGAGTTGCCTTCACTCAGGGAGATTGGGGACTAGGGAGACATAAGGTGGGAGAAGGGGAAGTGAAGCAGGATCTGGTTAGTTTTAAAACTTTTTCTCAGTGTGCTGGGTGGGTGAGGGGGGGTGATTTTACAAGTAGACGGAATCTGTACCTGATTTTGATTCTGAATTAGATTTGGACCTGTTTTTCAGAATTCGGATCTTTGACCTTCAGTGCCAAAATTTTGAATTCTAAAAACAGCGGAAGTCGATGAATTCAGTTCCATTCAGCTGATTCCAAGCAAGTCAATACAGGAAGTAATGTTCAGGAATATAGTCCATTTTAGTCATGGGTTTCTTCTCTCTTCTTGTATCCTGTTTGTTACATGCCCATTAAGTCTGGCTTGGTTTGAATAGTGTGATGGGAAAGGGACAATTTTCTTAGAAACAGAGACACTATCAGCAGAAAAGACCATTGGTCCATCCCGACATGCTGTTTACCCTACAATTACTTACCAGTGCATGTATTTTCCCTGAACTTTACTGTATGTCCACTTACTGATAACCCACCTCTAGCACACACATTTCCAGTTTTATTTGTAGGTTTTTCTTTTGTCTTTGCTGAGGAAGTTCTCTCAGTCATTTCTACATGGGGTATCCTTGTACAAATGAGTCAGTTAGCTCAGAATATTAGATTTAAATTTGAAGAAAATCCCACATTACACATGCACAGAAAATTTGCCATTTAATTACAAATACTTGCTGCTCAGCTTGCTAAGCCATGCTGTTAGAATGATAAAATCTGTATCTGCTGATAGTACATTTATGCAGCTCTGTCTTGAAAACCAATAAGCACCCATTTTAGATAATGGAGAAGTAATAAACAAAATTGATGACTCATAAAAGCTCTTAACCCAACATAAATCATTGTTCATTGTCATCTGAAGGCTACATAGCAGAAACTAGAGAAATTATGATTTTTTAATTTACATTTTGTGATTTTCAGGATATAGCAGCTAACACATGTAATACATAACTTCCCCAGGAAAAGATTGCAACTGGAGTGAGAAGTTAGCATCCCATTGGGGGGCATTAGTGAGCCTAACCTTTGAGATGCACTGGTCTGGCTTGCAATAAGTACATTCTCACTCTAGTCGCATGTCTTGCCTTCTTGCCAGAGGGGTCGTTTCTTCCCACCTTAAATTATGGGCTCCTTGCTTTTACTCATACTGCTAAATCCACCTTATCTAAGTGGGATGTCACCAGTAACAATGTCTGCCATTCTGCCCTCTCACCTGCTCGCCCTCACTCATCTCTCTGAGCTGTATGAGAAACTGCAATGGTTGTCTCTGGGGAACTGTTGCACCTTTGCCTTAGGTTGCTTTATTAATTAAGTGATTAGAACTGCCACCCTTCCTGTCCTGGTGGAGCAACTAAGAACTGTTAACTCAAGTTACCCTCAGATCTAGTGACTTGATCTTCTCTCTGTTCCAAAACCTGCACAGCCATGGGAGATGAGGCCTTTGCTGCCTGTGCACCCAGGCTATAGAACTCTCTCCCACTGCCTGTACGCATGCCACCTCCCATTACTGTTTCAGAAGGACCCTGTGGGATCACATGACATCTAATATGGCTTGTAATTGCACTTAGTTTTGATATCCTTCTCCCTGCTAAGTGATTGGCGGGTCTGGTCCCTGGCCTGGGTTGTTAGAACATGACTGTATACATTTGTGTCATATGTATACACTGTTATAGTTACTATGATCATTACTATAACTTTACCCTTATGTTGTTGTCTTTCACTCTTAAAATGGTATGGCTGCATATCTTGTAACCTCTGGGGTCGTAGAATCATGGAAGCATAGAAATGTGACAGCAGAAAAGGACCCTTTTGGCCCATCGAGTCTACCCTCACCCCTCCATACTTGTCCCCTGTCCAGAGACCCCCTTCATCTCCTGTTCAACCCCTTGTGTCTGTCCCATGACCTCTTGAATCCCTCTGCTGTTTCGACCCGCCACCTCCTCCCACAGACTGTTCCAGGGCTCCACCATGGTCTAGTATGCTGAGGTCAATAAAAACTAACTAAATAAATTTGTCTGCCATCCTGGCTAGAAGACAAGTTGCAATGTAACTGGCAACCCAGATATTGGGTGACAGGTAGAAGGAAACCTGCTAGAAAAGAGCATTTAACCCACACAGAATAAAGATGTTTCTACTCTATTCAACACCAAGAAAGGGTTGTACTTTTAAAGCAGTAGTTCAGAGTGGTCCCATGGTGCTGGAGGTAGTGTATGGTGCTACCATGTGAGCTCCAGGTTCATGACTTGAGCCTGAAACTGCATAGGTAGAGTTTCAGGTGCACTACAGAGGTAGTGCATTCAGACTCCAGGTGGGAAAAGGGAGAGAAGGACATTACTGCAACATAACTCTACAGCGGTCAACATCGTGCTTCATTTGCTTGGGTGATCATGCGCCATTGACTGGGGTCCCATCTATAAGGTAGCATATGTTTGTGCACCTGCTATCACAGGTGCACAGACTCAGGTGGAAAAGGGAGAGAAGGACATCACTGCAACATAACCTCTACAGCGGTCAACATCGTTGTTTGTTTGCTTGGTGATCATGCACCATTGGCCGGGTCCCATCTATAAGATAGCCTGCTCTGTGCACCAGCTACTATCAGGGAGGTTGATGGGGACTTGGAGGGACACAGTAGGGAACATATGCCAGCCTAATATGTTAGGTGATGGCCACCATGCCAACCCATGCCATTACACGCCAGGATCTACAGGAATTCCTCAGCCTTCATCATGCTCGTAGCCAGCTCCTCCAGTTGGCAGCACGGGGACCCCTGTCCTCTGTTACTTATTTTATGGATTTCAAATGTTTGATTAGGAAAGGCACACTGTGTCATGATGACTAATTTCAGGTACATCCTGTGGGGTAGGTTGCATCGACCTGTTTTTATTTTATTTTATCTACAGGGAATGTTGTCCAGGGCACCAGAGAAAATCATCCCTCTTATGATCACACCCATGAGACTGTTACATTCCATCTGGACAGCAACCAGAGATGGGTGGAAGAGACTATGGTTTTACATCTCATCTGAAGGAGGGCACCTCAACAGTGCAGTGCACCCCTAGTGCTACACAACAGTGTTAGTACTGGTATTAGCCTAAGGTTCTGGTATGGGACTAGAACCATGACCTTCCAGTCTTCCAGCCCCAAAGGAGAGAGGCAACCCACGGGAGCCACTGACACTGCATTCACGATGGGACAGCGACCTCCAAGGGACCGCTATGTATGGTTAGTGTCACAGAGCCCCTGGCTGACGACTGGCTCATCACGCTTCACCAGTGCTGCCACCTGCCTGTTGTGCATTAGATTTACCACTAGGCTGCGCCTTTCTCATCTCCACTTTAGATGCTTGCTCACACAGAACAAGGCCTCTAAACGCAGGAACCCCAGTTTGCTTTAGGCACTCTGATGATGCTCCTGTAGTAGAAGCTGTCTCACCATAACTTGATACGTACTTTAAAGAAGGAAACACAGTAAAATAAATTACCTTAAAAACTCTGCACAGTCACAGACTTATTACATAAAAATATTTAAAGTTTACAGAATTGATAAAATATACAGGCAACAAATGGGGAAATGCAGAACACACTCAGAAAATCAAAATAAACAGGTTTGTAAATGATAGGAAATGTAAACTCTGATAAAGTCTACAGTACACTGAACTTAGTTCTTAAATTTACCACTGAGGTGTTAGAAAAGTTCTTTGCATACAGCTTTGCACAGAAATCGAGACTTGCCCCTCATGATTTCAGGGTCGAGCAGTGTTCACACAGCATTCTCTGGCTCGCCAGGTCTAACTCTCTAGCCTGTGTACTCCACGTAAGCACAATTTGGTGCCCATGATGCCACAGGGCTGGGACAAGATGTTGCTATCAGAAAATATCTTGTTTTTTCCAGTGGCATCAAATCAGCCCCATTCAAACCTTCAGCAGAACAGACAGTGCCCTTTAAACAGGCTTGTACATCTTATCCAGTACAGGCTGAGAATGTCAAAGAACATGCACTTGTCCGAAAGGCAGTGTCTGCTTCTAGGAAAAATGGTGCTAAAATTCCTTTGGTATTCAGCTTTCTCCCTCAGGTGCCGGCAGGGCTCTTAGCCAATGCTCATCTTTCTGATCTATGTCCACATCCCTCAGGACTCACCTGCATCAGTCTGCCTCGCTTGCCCCTCCCCCGCCAATGGCTGGGCCAAGAATTGGAGGGCTGTCCTCATACCCCAGAGCACCATCCAGGTGTTGGCAGGGTCCTTGGGCAATGGTTCAGGCCGAAGCAGGTGAGCGGTGCTTCCTAAGGCTCAGCCCCTGATTTCTCCATTTGGCCAGGGTGCATGTGCATGGAGGCACACGTGCACCAACCGCTGGCCAATCCCCTCCATGATGTGGCACTACCACTTCCCTACCACCATGCCTCTGTGTGCGGTAGTGTAGGAGCAGTGTGGCAAGTCCCCTTCCTGGGAGAGGAGAGCAGTCTATGGATGACTGATCCCTCCCACCCCAGCTGATGGCTTTGGTGACCTGAGTCCATCACTGAACCCAGTTACCTGGTGGGGTGGCAGGTGAGGCACCCAGCATCTCAGACTTCTGCACCACTGGGCCAGGTGTCCAAATTCTTAAAGGGTTTGGATGACCCGCTCTTTCCAGTTCATGAACCTCCACTGCCCTGGTATGTTATGCTGGTGTTATCCCAGCTCAGTTACAGGGCCCAGTGGTGCTGAGGCACTGATAAGCACTTTACCTTGTGCCATGCTGACATCCCACTTTCAGGAACGAGCTTGGGTTGCTGGGGGTCAGTGGTGTGGCTTGGAGTGGATGTAGCAGTCGTCAGACAGCTCTCCTCTCCCAGATCAGGGATGCTTTGCCAACTGGGTTCTATACTGCCACCAGGTGGAGGTCTGGTGGCAGCACCAACTGCCCAAGCAGCAGGCGTGATCTCTGTCATGGGGGAGGAGCAGCAGGTTTCAGGTCGATATGTGCCTCCATGCGCATGCATCACCTCTGTTGCTACAGCTCACACAGGGCAGAAATGGAAAATGGGACCTAAGAGTTAGCTAGTGCACTGTGCACCTCTCTGACCTGCTCCACCACCTGGACACTCAGCACATTCTGGATGTGTCTCGGGGAGCGGATAGCCCTCCCACTCCAGACCCACCACAGGGAGGGGGGAACCATGGAGGAACCTGCACAGAGATAAGTCCAGAGAAAGCGGTAGCCAGTCTGGGGAGGTGGGGTCAGGAGCGGTCAGCAACCTGAGGGACAAAAAGTTATATGGAAAAATATATAACACCTCAGCTGTATGTGTGAGTGAGCTCCAGGTGTCTCTGTGAAGTCTCCATATTTGGTCTTCCACAAGGAGAAAGTTGTCCTACACCTCCCATTCAAGATTTCTGCCCAAGGTAGTTTCTGAATTCCATCTCGACCAATCCTAGGTGCATGAGAATGAGGAGGGATTCATGCATTCCTATTGTCCCTTTATTCATTCGAGAATGAGTTGCCTTCTAGTTGCCACAGGCAAAAAGAAAAGACATGTCAGTGCTAGTTGTGAAACATTGTAAGTCATGGTGCCATTCACATTCTCCTTTCGAGGGCTCTGAAGGTCAGCCTCGCCTTCTAAGTAGGTCACACTACCTGTAGAGCCTGTCAGTCTGCCTGTGGAGTGTTCATCTGGGCAGCTGAAGGCCTCGATCCCATTCTTTCAGTTGGTTGAGCCATCAGGTCTGGGTGGTAATGAACCCACTGAGAGAGAAGAATCCATTCTGTCTCTCGTGGACACTAGTATTGATGGAGGTCCTACCTAAGTAGAGGGATGGGTCAGGTGAGCTCCGGTCAGACCTCCACCTGTTAAGCCTTCACCAGTCATTCTGACCTCAACGCTGCCACCAATTCCAGTGCCAGTCAACCCTCAACAGGTAATAATACACTGGCAGTGCCAGCATCCTGCCTGCTGGACCATCAACATTTGAGGCATAGTTCATGGTTAGTTCTCAACATCGCCACCAAAATCATCAATGATCATCATCTATGTTCTTATTCTAGTCGTTGGGCTCACATCATTGATGTTGAACTGTCACAGGTGGGAGGGAACTGCGTGGCAGCAACGGGCTTATGGGACATACACCCAAGACCCAGCTTGACAAATGCAGTCAGTCAGGTCAGCCATGCCATGGCTGCCCATTCCCCGTGCTAACCCCAGTTGCGCACTCGATTGTGCCACCTCTGGCATTGCCTGTGGCACCTCAGTGACCTATTCTGTTCCAGCCCCACCATCTCAACCCCAGGCGGCGATGCCAACCAAGGATTCTGGACTTGAGACAGTGTTTCCCTATGTACTGTCAATGATAGTTATGCTGACAAACATGTGGCCTCATCACCTTATCAACATCCAACCCGACTGTACTGACCACTCCAGTGGGGAGGTCCAGAAGAGTGAAACCTCCATTGATGGATATTCTGGAGAGAGACGCTCTCCTGGGATGATCTTCCTCATTGTTCCTGACATGCTGGGTCCCACACTCAGTATCTGGGAATGCCAGGCTTCTTTCACAGTCCCACTTTGTAGGGTAGAGCACAAGTATGGGGGCATTCTAGGTTTTGAGCACCCTTTCCCCAGAAGGTCTGGTGGAAGATTTTTTTAGTAAGGCCAAAATACAGAGAGAGTCAGATGAGCCCTGAGAAAAGGAGTCCAAGAGGCAGTATCAGTTTGATTGTAAGATGTATTTGGCAGTGGACGTGGGACAGTTATGGCCCTGACAGCTAGGTATAGCCACGAGTTGTTTGCCAGACCCTCTGACATGTGGCCTATTTTTGTCACAGAATAGCTAGCAGGACCCAATAGACATTGTGGCCTATCCTGCTGGAGGATAGACAGCAGAACCTAATAGACACCCAGGACATAGTTTGCTCCATAGCCAAGCTCTAGCTGCAGGTGGTCATTGATTTAGCTGGCGTGTCGGCCAGGGCTATGATAGTGGTGATCATACAGCATCGGGCACAGCTGCAGTTTTTACCTGTTGCACAAAAAATACATCTATGGCGGCAGATCTTCCCTTCACGGGAAGGATCTGTTTGGGCAGAGATCAGGGCATCTGACCAGGATTAAGAAGTCCTGACATATATCACTTTGGCCACTACTACTAAGCAAACTACCAAGCAGTACCTACAGAGCAGTGGCTCCTTTTGTGGGTATTTCTGACTTGCAAGGCCAGCAGCAGAAGCCGCAGGCAATAAAGAAATCAGTATCAACAGTACCACCTTCAACCCCAAGAACTCTGGACAAGGCCTGCAAATGGCAACGGGTGCATTGCCTCCAGTGGCCAGACATCCAGTTCCCTCTCCAGAGGCAAAATGTGACATGATGTGGGGCCCAATCCTGTCCTTGCCACAGTCCCTGCTGCATTTCCTAGTCAGGGGCCAACTCTTCCACTTCCTCCCACAGTGATCTGCTGTTACCTTGGATAGATGAGTCCTGAAAGTAGTAGGAAGGCGTTGTCTCTAAAGTTCAGATTCTGCCCGTATTGACCCTGTACACTTCAGGAAGATGAGATCTCACTGGAGTCTCTCAGCACTACAGAAGGAGGAACAACAGATCCTAATACAGCATGAAATAGACCCTGTCCCAGAAAGCCAAGCTCAGCAGAGATTCATGCCATGGTTCTTTCAGGTACCTCAGGAGATGGGGGAGATGGCACCCCATACTCAATCTGTAGATCCTGAACAAGTTAATCTGCAGAAGAAGGTTTTGCATGGTGGTCCCGAATCAGATTATTCTGTCCCTTGACCAAGATTCTTGTTTCACAATCCCTATCATTCCTTCACACAGAGGTTACTCAGGTTCAGAGTGGGCAAAACCTTCTACCAGTTTCTCGAGCCATGCCGCTTGGCCTGTCATCGACCCAAGAGTTTTCACCAAGTGCCTGTTGGTAGTGGCAGTTTTCCTCAGATGCAGTGGGCTTTGTAAGTTGGTCCCCACCATGATAACTGGCTTCCTCATTGAGAGAACAGTGTAGAATGTGGGCTCCAGGACCTGCCCATCCAGGCCTTCCAGCAGATGAGGCTGCTTACAACTTGGCCAAGTTCAAGATGACCCAGAGCAGCTGATTGTATTTATTGGGGCAGAACTAGACTCACTGCAAGCCCGACAGTGCCTTCCTCTGGACAGTGCTGAGGATCTGTCATTATTTGCCAGACCATTTCAGGCTGGGAAATCATACTGGCCCAGCATGGCTGGTTTTATGGTGTCTCATCACAGCTGTGATCATTTGGCCTACTGGTACATTAGAGAACCTTCCAGTGGGAACTAGGGCACCAGTGGTTCCAGATACACACAGCCTTAGACCTGCTGATTTGGGTGACGTAATTGATGCTGGATGCCATCCTCTGATGGTTGTCACCACAACACCTCTTGAAGAGAATCCCATTTGTACAACTGGATCCCTCAGCTGGACATGCAGAGTAGCAACACACTTGAAGAAGAAAAACAATGGCAACCAAGTAGATGCTAAAATAATTTATTTACCATCAGTGCAGTTTGCTTTGGAGCTTTACTTCCCTGCTGCAAAGCAAACCACACCAATGGTGCATTTGATCACTAAGGAGTCCAGAATGCACACGAGTCTGCCCGAACACTATGCAGTATGCCTAGTGCTGTCAGAGTTAGCTCCAATAATCAAGGGCCAGGTTTGCCATGTTTACTCAACAAACGGTAGCACGCAGTCTTTCCGCAGTGTGAGGAAGCTTGTGGACGTAGTCTCTGGCTTGCTCACTGCAAGTGGACTTTGTGGCAATCCATGTGGTGGGGCGAACAATCAGCCTGTGAACACCTCAGTCATGTTGGGGGCATCTTATGAGTGGTTTCTGCACCTGCAGTTGGTTTTCCAGGTGTTCTTAGTTTGGGAAACATGGCCAGGAACCTATCTGCCTCATGGGAGACCAGAAAGCTGGGTCAGTTTTGGCCAGTCCCCTCAGCAGTTTTCATTGCCGGGGACATGTTTGACCAGTCCTGGGCAGGGGATCCTGTATTATTTCCTCCATTTCTGTGCTGTCAGTCCAGCACTTTTCTTGAACACTGAAATTCAATACAAATAATTGTTTTTAAATTACAAAAAGGAAAAGTTGTGGGGCTGGAGAAGCTATAGTAAGGAAGTTTACAGGCAGTTCATTAATGATAAAGGTACCAGCCCAACATCCTAGGGCTGAGAGCATTCACCCACCATGCAGTGGACCCATTTTCATGTCCCAAGTTTACAATCCAATTCAGAACTGGCAGGAACTAAGCATGATTCCTCATTCATCCAGGGTAGGTTTGTGGTGTGCATGCCAGTATATGACTAGCCCCTGGTGTGGTATTTGGAGTTGGCAGGTGTGCGGTCATACTCAGCATACTTCCCTTCCCAGACCCCTCTTCAGTGTTCAAAGAAACATTGACATGTGCAGAGTGTATGCTGAGCATGTCCAGCACCCATGCTAGTGTCACCCTCGGGACCCTCATGTCATCTCCTTGGGAAGGAGGAGCAAATTGTGGGAGGAGGTGGATGAAGTTATGGTGAAAATGGCACCCAAGCAGCAGAGAAACAGGGGCCAATGGAAGGTAACAGCTGTTGAGGATGAGGGTTATTCAGGAGTATACCAGGAAGAAATATAGAATAAGATAGGGGTGTTGAACATTATTTTCTTTTACGCACTCAAGGTATGTGATACCACATAAATCACCAGTGAGATGCACAAAGTGGTTTGTAAAGGTATCACTCATCAAGGGTGTATCAAAAAAAAAAAACATAATACGCCATATCTGATATTTTTTATAATTGCTGGTCCTCAGTCCCTTGGACCACTTGTATATAGTCATGGCAGCGCCTCTTCAATCAGTGACTCCTGACACTTGCTCTTCACCTGTCTCTCTCTCTCTCTCTCTCTCACTCCCACCTGAGCCTCTAGGAGGCCAGCATCTGGGAGAGTAAAGATACACTGAGTATCTTTTCAGATCAGATGTGCTCACAGTTTCACTACAGTCTGTGTCTGCTTCAGCACAGAGGTACAGGATAGAAGGAAGGCATGTTGGAGAGGAGAAGTTATGTTACAAATAAATTTCTTTTTGTGGTAAGGTTGTTCCATGTATATGTAGTGCATGAGATACTTACTTGATGCCAGTGGCTATGCACATAGACAAAACAGTGGTTTTGTTATTGCCACAGAAGAAATGTTATGATTGACAGCAGCGTAATATGAGAAGACCCATGTATTATGGGTTCTGAAAGCGGTGATATCCTGGTTGACGAACAGGCTCACCAGTACTTCTAAAGCAATAAATGCTAACATGTAAAATGGTGAAGCAATGATTTTCGGGCTTCTATAGTCCTTTTTAGCAAAAGTGATTGGTTTGGCTACCCATTTTATATCTGATCATTTTAACATTTCAGGAAATGTGCAAATGATTCATAGTCATTCCTTTGTTAGTAACTGTCCTTACTTTATGGGGACGCTGTGATCCACTGGTCCATTACAGTTATGACACAGAAAATCCTTGTCCCAACTTCCCCACAGCCAGTGACTCACTCAGACCTTGCACAAAGTCACTTAACCTCCCTGTCCTCTCAGCGGCAGAATTAGATGAATAAACTTTAGAAGCCATTGCAAGCAAGATGATGTGTCTCATCTGACTTATTGCTAACAAAATTATGTGTCCCAACTGGCTGTCCCGGAAATATAACATATCATAAATCAATAGAAGCTTCGTCCTGTTGCTCTTCTTTGTTATGAAATAAGCGGATAAGAAATTCCCACTTTGAGCACAAACTGCACTTACGTACTGCAGTGCAGTAGATAACACCCACTTTATCTAGCTGGCCTCCTTTTGAAGTCAGACAGCTGAATACTTAGTGGCTTACCTTCAGTGATCTCGAAAGCTTCACACTCTCATATGCAATAAACAGCTCTTTGGTTATTATTTATAGCCCTGTCAGGAAGCTGTTCTGCAATACAGTATGTAATTCTGAGTCAGGAGATGAGAAAGATAATTATTGGGGATGAGGAATTAAGGATAAATCTGGATTTGTGCTTCAACATTTGAGACATTAACCTTAGGAGCCACAACAAACAAACAAAGCTACAGTTCTCCAGAAAAAATAGCAAGAGAGGTTTCTATACCCAAAGAGCGGCAAATGTCTAGAATACCTTGCCACAAGAAGTAATAGAAACTGACCTTTGAAATTTTCAAGAAGAGATTGGATCAGTACCTTCTGAAGACAAAGCGGTTCAAATGGCCCTGCTAAGGTGGGAGACAGACCAGACGGGTCTTGGCCTTTTCTGTCTTGACTCCAAGTATAGTACCAAGCATTTTCCAGTAGATTTGTTTGTCATAGTCTCATAACACAGCTCAATATGATGTTCTATTACATTTAAGAATGCATTATTTAAAGATTTGTGGACAGTTAAAACTACAAGTGATATTATTTTATGAACTGGCAACAGAAACTGTGTTTAAAGAGCTAGTATTCTGCCTTAAACTAATATTAAGTTTTAAAAGTAGCCTGAAGTTACTGTTTATATCTGAAATACTTTTGTTTCCCTTTTCCATATTAGATGATATTCTGCCTGGCAATACGTGGTGATATGCAGAACTGCAGTCTACCGGAGGCTGACATATCTAGTTCTGTCCCTCTTTATACCTCATCAGCATTATATTCTCACTGACTGTGTGTGGGTTCAAATGTAAAACTATTGAAACATTATTGTTGAAACATTGCCATGTTTGTTTATAACTTGAGTTTGACCTCAGATTTTCAACATAGACATTTTATTACCTACCTTATGAACATGACAGGTGTCATTTATCAAATCCTGGCAAAACATAATTTTGCTGCATGACAGTGAAAACATGTTTTGAGCAAGATTTGAAAAATGTCACCTGTGATGTTCATGAGGTGAACAAAATGGCTGTGTAAAAAAAAAATCTCAGGGTCAGAATCTCAAAAAACAACAAAATAATGAGTACATTTTGAAAATGTCAGTGTTGCTTCATAACTTTGCTGCTGTTTTTAGATTATGATCCCAAATTTTCAACATAGTCTTTATTACCCCACCTTATGATCAGGACAGATGTAATGTTTTAAATCCCATCCAAAAGGGATTTCATAGAGCATCTGTGAAAACATATTTCAGAGGGATTTGAAAATGACACCTGTCTTGTTCATGAGTTGGGGTACATTTTATTTATTTATTTAGGTTTTGTTGATTGGGTAAGTGCACTAGACAAATTCCTCCTATTTTCAGGCACCGACCTGGGGAGGGATACAGATGAATGCCAACTGACTTTGAACCAGAATAAGCTGTTAAAATGCTATTTCGAAACTAGGGGCAAAAATGTTAAAAAATGACAAAGCTGTAAGTAAATGTTGAAAACACATTAACAAGCCCTTAACCGAACTCTACATTTTTATTACAGTGAGGCATGGTAGGAGAGGAGTTTCACTGGTTGCAGACAGGGTTACTTTTGGGACCCTGGTTAGGTAAGTGAGGAATTGGGGTGGGGTGGGATGATGAGTGCTGAGGGTGTGGGGTGGAGTGGAGGATGGTTGGTTTGAGGCTAGAAGACATCACTGAACTGTTTTCTTCATTTCAGGTTTAAAACCAAAGGAATCAATAAGGGATTTTCCCCAGGAAAATGATACTTGGGATTGGGCACCCCAGTGTTGGTGTGTTGTTTTGTGGCACCATAGGTTGGGCACCCAGTGTCGATACTGTGACTGGTGGTGGGGTTGTTAGCCAGCACCAGGGATTGGGCACCCTCTGTCAGAGTGTTCTCGGTGTGTGTGTCTGTTTCGGTAGGGGATTGTTTGCAGAACTAGAATGGGCACCCCAGATACTGGAGGTGGAATGAGCACCCACCACCAGTAAATGATTGGCAGCTGGGTGAGGTGGGTGACGGGGAAACCAGTGGAGGGGTTGATCACTGTGCAGCTGGTTCGAACAGGTGAGAGTGGGGATACCATTGGTGAGGTTGCACACCAGCCACCTTTAAAACAGTTGTGTAGCTGGGCAGATATTAGGCGGCTGGGTTGGCGCTTACCACCAGTAAAGCAATAGCTGAGGTGCATGTTGGCATGGTGGCCACAGACTGAAAGCAGCTGTGGTCTTTCTGCAACATCTCTGCCATTCCTAGAATAGCAGAGAAACAAAGCACTGTACAGTAGCAGTGAAGCAGAACAAACTGCACAGGAAACTTTGGCTGTTGGAACTACAGGCTGCACAGAAAACCAACTTCCACCTTGCATTTCCCAGCCTTGTTACTGGCCAATTACATCAAGGGAAAAGCAGCAGAAAAGCAAAAGTGGGCAAAACTGGGGAGAAGACTGGATATTCATACTAAGGTTAGTACTAAGGTGATTAAGGTGCAAGGGGCTGGAGGGCCCATGGCAGCCCTGTTTAGTGTGGTATCCAATAATAGCCCAGTTGAGATTAATTTGTCCAAACAGTTTTAAACTCTGCTTTGGTTTTACTGGAAATAACTTCAAAGGCATTTTTTCCAGGGATTATCTCTGGTATAACATTTTTTCAAGAGATATGGTAAAACCGATGTCTAGAAATTTGAAGAGGTGTCCTCTAATATTATGTGTATTATTTTAAACTCAAAGCCTAACTCTGTTAATTAATATGAATCCTGTATTATGTCATACATAAAAATAAGATAACCTCTTCTGTTATTCTGAAGCTTTGATAGGTGGAGGAGGACAAGCTCCCAAAGCCCTCTCAAAGCTCAGACCAATCATAATATATTTGCTAGCCTTCAGCTAGCAAACATCAAAATACAATTTAGTGTCACATTTCAGCATACAGTTTGTATATTTTTTCTTTCTGAGGCGCATCCTCCTCCTCCTCCACGTCAGGTCCCATGTGCCAGCAACCTCCCAACCCTGTCAGCAACTCTACCTCTCCCCCACACACACAGCTGTTATACCAGCGGGATCTGTATGGACCAGGGCCTGAGAGTGGCAGAGACCATCATTCTGGTGGTACATGAATGGGATTTTACAGTGTGTTTGTCCCAATTCCTGCTTGGTTGTGAGCACAGTCCTGCTGGCCTCAAGCACGTGCAACATCGGCAGTGGTGCAAAACAAGCTCTAGTCCACACCATGGTGAACTGCCGCAGTAGCTACCTCTGCATGGCAGCCACCTAAGGAGATGACCTGCATTCACTTTCAGACCCAGGTCATCTCGCAGCACCGCATGTGGTGGCCATAGAGACCATCAAGGAGGTCAATTCAGTATACATTTTATAAAATATAAAACATTTGTTATTACTACACCTTAGCAGTGAAAATAACGCAATATACATTTTCTATTTCTATGGATCTTGACATGAACTTTCACCCAGTGATGATGAGACTAACAAAGTGGAAAACATTGATATCTTTTATTGGACCAGTATTTAAGTTTGTGCAAGAGATGTTGGTTATAAAGCTCCTGTTTTTAAGAGAAAACAATGACACAATGTAAATCTGGGCATAGTAATTGCACTTCTATCACTTTTGACCTTTGGAGAATGTTATATAAGTAAGTCTGTGCAAGCGTCTGATTTTTGGTGTTTGTAGCTCCTCCCTCAACCCAGAGAGGTGCTACCCCATCTGCACGCATCTCTCTTGGTTGAGAGAGAGGTCTCTGGTCTCCAGACCAACCTGGCTAGGATCTAGAGGGCCTCTTCCCCACCTAGTGGCCACCAAGTCTACTACAGTTGGCCCAGAGATTGCCCTAGAAGAAAGAGGGCTGTCTGGACTGTGGTAGGCTCCTGGAGGGTGCAGGTGGCAGGTCAGGGGCGATTCCCCAGCCTGTGCCACTACAAAATTCCTTTGCCTCTCTGCTGGGATGGAACTACCAGGAGAAGCACCCATAGTAGTGGCACTGATAGTATTGGCAATGGAGGATGTCGAGAATCCTCCATAGGGAGGCCCCAAGGTGGGAGGTAGAGGAATCTAGCAGAGGAGAAGCAGCCCTGGTGGGAGACTCCTATTGTTAGTGGGGTAGATTTAGGAATAGGAAGTTGGGAGATGGGGAGATAAGGTGCCTACTTGGTGCCATGGCTCAGTACAATGGGCAGCAGATCCTATTATCACTAGGGTGGCAGGGAGGAGCTGCTGGATCCAAGGAAGTGGATACCTGTCCCAACAGTAAATCTAGGTGCTTGCTTCTGGTAAATGTTTGTAGAACAGGTGCACAAGATTGAAGAAGCACTCAGTAGTCCACAGAATGTCTGTAATTTTATTTTTGTGTCATTTGATAGCATTTCGACATAGTATTGTAGACATTACTCAGGAGATGGAGAACAAGCAGAGGTCCCTAGTGCTTCGATGCAAGGCACAGCCACATCATCAGGGATGGTGCTGGTAGTGGTTGCTGTTCCTTCATTTATACCAAATTCAATTAGATGATTATTCCAGCTCAAGTGATTAAAATCATGTTTACCACTGGAGATAATAATATAGTGGACTGATGCCCTTACATACATTCCAACCATTAAATTCATTCGATTTTACACACTGGGTCTTAATCAGCACTTAACCAACCAGCATGCAGACATTCTTTTGCAGTCTTAGTTCCATCAATAAATGTTAACACAGAGAAGTGTCTAATGCATCCTGCTGCTTATTTATGAGGGACCAATCACAGTTCAAAACATCCCCAGTGATAGCTGACTAGCACTCATGACATGAATATAATTTTAAATTGTTTGTTATAATTCTAAATTATCAAAACATAAAGAGGAGGGAACTAATTTTAGATTATTAAACAAAAAAATGTTCTGTGCGCTTAAGGAAATAAAATCACCATTTATGTTGGTAAAATCACAGCAACAAAAAACATTAAACTGCTATTGCCCTACAAAATGGGCATGCTGGAAGCATAATGTTTTCTGCTTGTGGTTGGTAATTTAAATGAAAAAGATTTGAACACAAGTGTGCGATAGCACTAGTAAATATGTTTTGGGAGCATTTCATACATGAAAAAACAAGCGTATTGAAAAACACTGTTAGAATGTAATAACTATACCTCGTGGCAGAACAATTTTACCTTGACTGGTGCTCTATTTGTAATACGGCACTGACCCAGTGGCATGGGGGCTGAGGCGCCTAGTGCCTTACTCTGCTACTAAGCCAGCGTACCCGATTTGGAAGTGGACTCCGCTGTTGGGGACTGGCTAGGAGAGGACTGATCCTCCAGTGGACTTCTGTCCTCTTGGGAGAGGAGGGGCTTGTTAGCCCTGCCATCCACTGCCTCCATGTTAAGGCCAGGTGGTAGTGCAGACAAAGGCGGCACATATAGGAGGCTGCAGGTTTGAGTAGTGCATGTGGTCCACACAGCATGCAGTACTGCCTGTCAGTGGCAGGGATGGGAGGGCAGAAAAGAGAAAGATGTATGGACATTGTGAAGCCCTGCCTGCTTGTCCCAGACCTGCCACCTCTGGGAACCCCTGGACCAGCTGTGGATATGTGTGTTCTGGGAGGAAGAAGGCTCTCCCTCCTGACCCTACCACAGGAAGCAATCCATGGGGGTCACTTGGTTCTGTAGTACCAGGGAAGTGGTTGCTGGTTGGGAGAGCAGGACAGGGCTGATAGCCTGCCCACAGGTCACCTGGAGGAAAAGGATTATGGGGAAAAAAGAAATAAGTGAGAAGAAATAAATCAAAACATGAAATAAATAGAAGAGTGTGGAAATAAGGAAAAAAAAGACTGTGGTTCACTAACCAAACCAAGATACTACAGACAATAAAAAAGGGCTTGGAGCAACCCCATTATACAACACCTACAGGTTTGGCACGCAGCCATCAACACAAAACATTAACTCCTAATTTACAACCTTAACCCCTCTTTGAATAACCAGCTGCTCCCCAATTCACACGGGACCTGGGATTTCAAGTTTGGGCAAATAAAGGTGTAGAATTATTGGGGCACATATATGAAGGTGAAGTGCTGCTGTTATTTGAAGGAGTATAACAAAAGTATGGTGCCCCCCGACACATTTCTTCCAGTACCTCCAGTTGAGGCACTTCCTGGGCGAAGACTAGGCCCACCTACAAAACTATAGGAACCTCAGGCATAGCAGTGGTCCTTAACAAAGCAGAGAGTATGAGTGGCTTGGTCACATGTTTCTATCTATCACTGATGAACACAGTACCCAGCTCCTTGAGCAACAGTGGAAGAAATGGGAGGAGATCTTGGTGAGGGTATCACAGAAGAGGATTGGCCAGAAATCTTACAAGATGGGTGAAGCAGAATATACAAAACAAATATAAGGCTATATTGTACATTATATGACCACCCAGAGGACATTCTATACCCTGACACAGTGGCCAGGTTTTTTTTTTATTCATCCGGACCCCGGGCATCCTTAGAGTGCCCACACGGATACACCTAACTCCCAGCCTGAACCCCACATCTCCCAGGCTCTCTCCTGAATGACCTAAGCAGGCCCAACCCCGGATCACCTCCAGGGCTAGTTCCACCCTCCTGGCGGTCATCTCCTAACCTTATCTTCGGTCGTCGGGTTGGCCATGGAGTCCAGGTGCGCCTGGCCCGGCATTTGGGATGTGAATGTTCCACTGGAGCCACTGTCATCTTACCGTGGTCTGGAGGGATTTTTCCTTATACTTGCCCCCACCAAGCACAGCCGCGTAATGGCGTCATCATGTGGCTGCCCGACATGCCCTCTGCCCTCATCCCCACTCTTGTTCCTGCACTAGTAGTACCCCAGTCTCCACTGGGGTCTCTCACTGGAAGACCCTATATCCTCCCAGGGAGAGGAGAGCTGTCCTAGGGACTCTCGATCCATCTCCTTCCCTGCCGACCTCCAACTCCGGGCTCGCCTCCCAATCCCAGGTCGCTGGCATGGCGAAGTTGTGGCATCCAGCGCCTACCCTCAGCGCCACCAGGCCGGCCTAGAGTGGCCAAGTTTAACCTCAGGTTAACAGAAACTGCCCTATATACACCTAGCAACCAGCAGATATATTACATGTGATGTACAGGTGCTTGATCTTATAGATACTGTATGGAGATAGAGCATACTATCTCAGAGATGTTAGGATAGCAACAAACTCTCACTCTCACTCTTAGGAAGGTCATACTTGGTAACTGGAGGGATGCAGAAAACCTAAGTCAGGGCATCAGAATATTATTCAGTTACTTACAAATACAGTCAAATGGGGTATATTAAGAGAGTGGAAACAAACACGCCTCCTACATACACAACCTGGCTTTAAATGATGAAAGAATGCATGAATATGGAGAAAACTGTATATAGGCCAGGGGAAAAGAGCATTGCTATAGTAATATCTGGGAGGAATTCACGTATTCCTAGATGATCACTAAGAGATGGCCCAGTGACAAACTTACACCTACAAGTTGCAAGTATTCTTACCCTAACCGTTGTATAACTCGGGCTGTAGATTAATATAGCATGCAAGTATTCATGGAAATCAGCATTTGAAAATTTAAATATAGTGAAGAGTCTAACACAGTTGAATTGTTCGATTCTTTATAGTTGTTTTTAATTCATTGAATTGTTAAGAAAGTATAAGAATATGATTCAGTTTGTTCTTTTACATTCAATCAAGTGACAACATGTAGAAAATGTAACCAGTAAATCCAAGTCTTCACAAGGCAAATAGTGTAATAATCAGACATCAGTCAGCTTTAGTGAAATAATCTTTGTGGTTATGTACACCTGTAATGTGCTTTGATGTCAATAAAATGTTTTAAAAAAGTAATAAAAAGTGGGAGGAGGAGGAGGTAGGGCAGGAGGAGAAAGGATTAGAAAAAATGAAAAAAATAAACATTAAAAAAAAATAAGATGGAAACAGAATAGAAACAGAGACAGATGCTAAGTCATAGGCTAGAGAAATGTATGGTACCAGAAAATGTTTTACATTATTAGTGTTGATGTGAAAATCCTGTGACTGTACGTTAGTAGCCTAGTTTTGCTCACATTCTCATAATCATATTATGAAAGATTCTCTAAGTGCCATTATATAGTCACTGTTTGTGCATGTTAATAACATAATTCTACCCACAATCCTATGGTCACATTGCAGTAGCGAATTACAGGTGGTTAGCATTATATTTTACCCTGTTCTGAGTATAAGAAGCTGAGAACTGAAATGTTAACATAAGATTTTGCATGGAATCGTTTCCATTCCCACTAATATACTTCATCTTGTGGGGACCACTGCTTTGGTTATTTTGCAGGGGCATGGATACAGGCCAATATTAGGAACCCGCATTTGCTTACAGTAGATCCATGTGACATAGTAAGGGGCTACATATGGAATGAATAGTTATGATAAGGAAAGAATGGGGGATGGTAAGTAGATTGGGTTCTCAGTGGAGCACAGAGACAGATACATGGTAAAAGGATTGTCAGTGTTATTTACAGTATACTCGCTGGAGTCAACAGGAAAGGGAGATAAAAAATCAGGTATAAGATATGTTGATAACAAAAAGACTGTGGAAAGAGCTACTCCAAAGTTTCAAATAAGAATGAGATTGGTAAGAGGAAAGGGGTGGGGAAGGTTTTACTGGAGAACATAATCTGTTATGGTTGCAGATTAATACACTGTTATATCAATTTATAAGATTGGGTAGGAGAATACAAGAGTGATTGGTTCAGGGGCATCACCTGACCATTCATTAATTTCCCCATATACGCACAGTTAGTTGTGCAGCAACAGTGGAGAAGAGATCCTGGGCAGACTTGCACTCATATGTGTGGGGAAAACTGATTTTTAAAACGGCAGCCATTAAAATCGACTAGCAAAGTTAGTGATATAATCGATTTTGCAGGGTCAAATTTATAATACTTTTAGATGAGGAAAATGGCATGGAGACCCAAACAGAGTAAGCACAGTTTCGAAAGTCCTGATTGAAGGAGGAGGTTGTGTTAGACGCCGCCTCTGTCTTGTGGAGGAAGACAGAGAAGCAGGAGCACTTTGCTTATTTTATCTAATAAAAGGTATACCACCGTTGCCTTAAACATTAGTCTCTTTCCAGAATACCTTATATGCTCCACTCCAGGGTCCTCTCCTAGAGTTTCTGTATTTTGTCTCCTGCAGGAGCCAAGCCCTCAAGACAAGATACTAGATGGTGGACGTGAATGAGGGATTGAAGTCTGTGTGGAGCCCCAGAGTTCTGGGAGCGGATAGCAGTACCAGGCCCGTGAGGAGACAAACGTCATTCGGTCAACTGAAAAAGTTTTAAAGAAGAGGTTTCCCTAAGAAAAAGATTTGTGCTACAATCTTTGCTTTATTTGCTCTGTTTGATACTTTGAGAGGCTGCCACCAATACTGGAATACTGAACTAAGAATCTATTTCTGTATTGAAAACAGGAAATAAGAAATAAGTGATAATGTTTTAAAAGTGTTAAAGTGTTAGAGGGCGTCTGATGAAATGACTCTATCGAGTTTTATCAAATCCTGTTTTCAGGGCTCTTTAAGTATTTTTATGCTTTTATATTATATGCCGTGCTTTTGTCCATATTCTAATTTTTGTCTATAAACTGTAATTATAACTGTGTAAAATTTGTTAGACAGTGGTGGTTAAGTACCCATTAATGCATGGTTTTATTTTGTTGTCTTGTTACTATTAATGCAAAGGAGAGCTTTGTAGAATCGTATGTATTCATACATGCTCTTTCCTTTTTTGCTTGTTCTATCATATTTACTTGTTTTGCCCTAAAGCTGATTGTGAGTCAAGTGCAATTAGCAAGTTGACTAGCTGATTTATTAGCTGACAAGCGAGTTGAGTTGAGTTGTCACAGCTGCCCGTGCATGCTTTCATGACCTCTATTTTAACCCCTATATATATATATATATATATATATATAGTTTATTAATTATTGCCCACTGCCTAGATATCTTTAGATCTTCTGTTACCATGACTTATAAACTATCTGTTCTTATCCGCTATTAAACTGTTACAGTTCTAAGCTCAAGGTGAATCTAATTACGTTGTTCTGGTGTCATTTGTCAGACTAAAGGTATAATTAAATTTGCATTGATGGTAGTGCACATGGGGTTTAGTGCTCTAACTGGAAGTAACGCTAAGTCTTGAGTTAACTGATACCCAATTGAGCAGAACTTCAGTCCTATTAAGTGGGATCAGATCTACAAGATAATATTTACATAAAGAGTCCGTATGCAAGGTCCAATTTAATCCACTCAGAGCCTGATCAACCAGCGTCGGGGAGGGTCCATTCTGTTTTATCTGATAGCATTTCCCAACTTTTGTGCAAACTCTACTGGGGGCTGTTAGCAAAACCCCTGAAGCCAAGCTTATTTTGCGGACTGAAAGAAAACTGCTCTGCTTAGCATTTAGAACAGGAGAGAGTGTACCTGTGTTAGATTTATAAGTAAGTTGAACTAATTTTAAAATTAAAAACATCACTGTGGTACAGCTTGTTTGGGGTACTTTATTGCTGTACTTAGTACTTCAAGTATTATACTTAGTGGGCAGAAAATATCTTGTACTCTCAGGTTTTTATTCTTACCATTCCAGTGGCTTGCATTACTTGAGAGAAGGAACAAGGAGAGTTCAGCCATTCAGCAGAAAGTTATTGCTACAGTATAAGAAAGAAGATCAACAAGAGCAGAATCTAAAGAACATATAAGATTTTCTGGAACTGTTCTCTTTATTACTCTGCAATTTTTGAGAACTCTGAAAATATATATTCCCTCATCATATCACTTAAAGGAAAGAAAGTGGACATTTCCTGTATCCAAAATAGGATCGAAAGGTAATAGGAAACGACACTGGATTATCGCAGAGGGATTTATAACAGAGAAAACAAAATGAAGAAAACAAAGAAACAGACTTAACTAAGTGTGATACCACGGAAGTAAGCTGAAAGACTGAATTCCTCATTCATTCTACTCATTTCTTTTAAAGTTTGTTTAAATATTTCTCTTATATAAACTGGGGTTATTTAATGCATTGATCCTATGTGTTTTTGCAGTTTGCAGCTTGCACTTTATTAAGCATCTATTAACATTTTATTGGTATATGAGACAAATTTATAGGGTTGGTAGCTATTTTATTTTGACATATCAACAACTCACATTGAAATCAATCACTACCCTCACTTAGTAAGCGATAAATGTTGTGTATTATATGGTAACAGTAAGATAATCTAAAGAACTGATTCATATTTTGTCTGACAAATAAATCAGACGTAACCAGATATAACTGATTTATTTTGTTGTGGGTTATCACCTGGTTACTACTTGTCCTTAGCACTTCAGTGATATAAGAACATTCACTGAATTATATTTTAGAATTAAGTCTCCTGCAGATAGAGGGTGAGCACCCGTGAGTATCAGTCATCATAGATGGTACAAACAAGGAGTGGAAGTTAACCATAAACAGAGGTGGTAAAACCAAAATGGATAGAAAGGATAAAAATTTACTAGAAAAGATCAAACAAAAATAAAAATAAGGAGGGCAGAGAAAGAATGGGAATCGCCGAGGAAAACTCAAGCCTAGCGATCCCTTACAATTTAAACTTACAGGCCTAGATTATTCAGACTGCACCGGCAGGGCGCAGCACAACTGAGATGCACCAGGGCCAGGTGATATTCAATGGTGATGTGACATGGCACACCACCATTGAATATGGCACACTGCACCAGCACAAGCCATGGACAGGAGCAAGGGGATGCGCTAGCACAACTGCAGTGCGCAAGGCACATCACCCTTAATATTCAGTGGCGGGCATGCAAATGAACCATATGATATGCAAGGTAAATGAGGCCATTTGCATGTCATTATGGCTCCCATTTGTATGCCTTGCGCAGGGCAGCCTGGTGACTTGCACCTGGTGCCCTGCTCAGGCATGTCATGTGTGGTGGGGATCCCGGAAAACCCCTACCTGTAGCTACGAACATGGATATGTGTGAAGCACAAACCCTGGTAGTTGAGTGTCTCCCCCCTCCCAGAGTCCCCAATTACCATACTGGTAGCCATGCCCTGGTAGTCTAGTGGCCCCCCATCCCGTGCCCGTGATCACCGGTATCGTCCTGCATGTAATGCCCTGGTAGTCTAGTGGTACCCCGCCCATTGCCGTAATCGTGGTAAAGGCGCCTAGCTTACATTTCCTTGGTGATCTAGAGAACTTACCCGTCCCACCTACAGCACCCTTGCCCACCCGCTCCCCGTCATCAACAGGCGGCTGCAACCCACCCGCATACTGCTTGGCCGCCATGAATGACAGGTGTAGTATGAGCTGTAAGCCCATTGTTCTTTGAGGGACTAATGGGCTTGCAGGGCATACAGTAGTTAGACAGTCCCAAATATGTGAATGAAGTCATTCAAATATTTGGGACTGTCTAGTACAGTATGCCCTGCAAGCCCATGGTCACCACGATGGATCAATGGGCTTACTGCCCATATTGTACCTGTCATTCGGCAGGTGGCTGGGTGGTATATGGTGGGTTGCAGCCACCTGCTGATGATGGAGTGAGGGTGGGCAAGGGGTGCTATGGGGTGGGGTGCCACTAGATTACCAAGGAAATGTGTTATGGCACTTACCGCTGATCGTGGCAATGGTTGGGGGCCACTAGACTACCAGGACATTACATGCGGGATGTATACCGCGACGGGGAAACAGGAGGGAGGGGCCACTAGACTACCAGGGAGGCTCATCGGCACGCCTGGGACATCAGAGACTCGGGAGGGAGTCCACTGACTACTAGGGATATTTGTGTGCTTGTGGACGGTGTTCTGAGTGGGTGGCCACCCACAGCTGGCGGCTGTTGTGTTGTGCCCTGCAATACAGCAGCCTGCCTGTGGGTGGCCAGGAGTTGCTCCACAGTGTCACAGGCTCAACTTTGAGCCCCTAATAGTGGCACAATGCAGGAGCACTGGTACATGCACTGCACATCCTGGGTGGAATATCGGGATGTGCTGCATATGCTTGGCATGCCCTCTGCATCTGCGCTGCATACACTACGGTGTGCCCGGTGCTTTGGGAGTGCACTGCACCAGGCAGCCTTCTCAGTATCCCACTGGGTGTACTGTGGGGTTGCGCCAAGCAACTTGTTGCACCAGGCCAACCCTTGGAATATCCTGCCACAGAATTATGAGGAGAGATATTAACAACCTACAGTACTTGAGTAATTGTACATTACAAGTACACCAAGTCAAACAGCTTCTGGGAATAAAGAAAGAACGAGGAAGAAAGGAATATTAATGGATATAGCCAGAACACAGCTAGTATACATACTAGACATAGTAAATATAGTCAAGATGCAGTTAATAGTTCTGATTTTGCACCTTCCACTGAAGGAATTCCTATAGACTCATATGGATAGATTTCTTATGAATCCTTTGAGCCTTATCTTCCTCTGACCATTCCTTACAAAGGGATTTGCAGGAGATCCGCTTAGAAACATATGACCAATATAGTAGTGATAGCGAGATAACTGCTATTTTCCCCGAAAAACACCAACAGAAACACGATTGGTTGATGACTCACATATTAAAAGCAAAAATTAAGATTCCGAACTCAGAAATTCAGAATGATAGAGAAGAAAACTTTAATATGATTACCAAAGAGGAGAAAATGAAATCAATTGCACAAAATTTAAGTAAAGTTATGAAGGTTTGAAAAACTTAGAAAACACTCAAAAAGCACCTGTAGGGAGAATATAAGTGTCAACAATGACATCAGTTTTGACCAAGAACATTTTACAGGAAAAGGCGACTTTTGCTCTTCCAGCTCCCTGTCCAAACAGCTCCGAAATCCTTATTTTGCTAATGTGGTAATCTTGTTGAACCTTATTGCAATTAAGGATGAGATAGATAATATAAAATCTATCTATATTTCAACAGGACTATATTGGAAAAATTTGACAAAAAGGACAATAACCGGATGGATCAATCATGCTGTACTTATAATGATTATGGGAGACAAAAGACAGGGTTGCTGGAGAGAGTAAAGTCATCCAGGTGAATTTACCCCCACCCCAATTTGATAAAACCAAACCTGTATGTGCAAGTTACAAAATTATGAAGGAGTTAAAGATAGGAAGATGTAAACAGAAGATCACAGGAGACAACAGAAATTACTCTAAAGTTAGAAAAAAAGGTAAAGAGAGGAATGCTAAGGAAAAATCAATCCATGATACTATAGTAAGATATTCCTAGAGACTGTTAAAGATAAGGAGATTGCAGAAAGGAAGAAAGAACATTATGGCAGATAAGGAGAGTAACAGGTTACATTAATCACCTAAAGGAAAACAGACTCCTCGAGGTAGAAATTTAAGTATGGAAAATAAAACATCGGACATGAATGGGAGAATTTTGGAACCAGATGTTAGGGAGGCCGAGACCAGGACGGATGCCACCCAGTAATAAGCCAGATACTATGAAACCTAGAAATGAAAATCTGGAAAACAAAATGGATCTAACATCACAAACATGTTTTTGATTTTGAAGGTACAGAAATGGAATACCTCATGGAAATCTATGGGATAAATAAGTTACAAAAGAAATGAGAAAATCTAGGAATCTAGTATTACACATTCTTCATATCGAAGATGCAGATGGTAAAATAGATATTATAGGACCCCAAATGCAGCACATAAGGACTGCGTATTACAATGCACTAAATCGGGATCAGTGGTGGATACTATCTGGAGTCAGCAAAAGGTACTAAATCTCATGGGTATTGTCTTGATGCCAGTTCAGATTGTACCCACACAAAATTATATAGAGGCAGAGAAAAATATTGAGGAGAGACCCACACAGAATAATATAAGCGAACATAATAATCGAAACTTAAGGAGGAAAGGTTAATTTCAACCCAAAAGAATCTGGGTGTTTTACTCTTAAAACAATACAGAAGGAAACAGGGCAATATGATGTGCGGCATAATAAAACCATAACGATATTTGGATGGGAAACCAAACAACAGGATACCTTAGGATATATTAAAGGAAATCACAGCTTTCCTCACTAGAATAACACACGAGTATTTCACAGAAAGCCATAGAATACATTAAAATATATAACGTGTAAACAATACATCACAGTTAGATATTACTTTTAAAAATCATATGATTGCACAAATCACATTGAAGCAAGCACAAGTATTGGATGAGATTGGATACATGTTATGGCAATGGGGGATTGGAATGATTCTAAACAAAAAATGCTTCAGATGCAGATAACTTAGTAAACCTTGTGAAAGAGAAGATCTAAATTTGAGAGAATAAAGAACTCTATCCCTACTATAGGCATGAGATATTTGAAATAGCCAGTGACTAATGAACAATAAAACCAGAGAAGATGCCCTCCTGAAGATAAGAAACTAAAGATATTGTCCTGAATATAGAGGGTTTCACTCTAAAGATCGTGAATCCAGAAGTAACTCAGTTTTGGAGACCTTTGATATTTTATCCTTACAGGAAACCTGGTGCACAACTGAGGAAACACCAAGATTGCCCAGATATTTAAATTTATCCAAATGTGCTTTGAGAACAAAAATTTTGGAAGGAAAATGGGAGGTTTATCTATTTATCTAAAACAGATCTAAATTATATAATTAACAAAGAATATAATATATTTGATAATACTCTAGTTTCAAATAGTAGAAGCTAGTATTCAAGATAAACTAATTTATAGTTAATGTGTATTTACAGTCTTCCAATAAGTACTCAGACAAACTTATATCTCAACTTAATCACTTCTTAAAATCTATTATGGATATAGAATCCAAGGTGACAATAATCTTACTTGGAGATTTCAATGCGAGGATACCGCTTGATTCAGATACCACTGATTTTAACCCCATTTTACCAGAGCTCAACCCTAGGATTAGAAACATAAGAGTCAGAAAAGATTTGAGATCCAACAACAGAGGAAGGTCATTGGCTATTTCTTTAACAGGTAAGAATCTTCTATTAAATGGAAGAATGTCAGGAGATAAGTTAGGAAACAACTTAGAGTGGCTCACAAGGCACATCTGCAATAGACTTGATATGGGGAAATAGTGAAGCCATCAAATTAATATATGACCTTGAAGTCTTAGATAGAATAGAGTCTGCTCATAACCCAGTGTGCCTAACACTTTAAATGAATCAAATGGCAAAAGAAAATCTGACCAAAATAATAAGGAAGCGGTTGAAATAATAAACCAAAAAAGGATACAGTGGATCCCACAATATTAATTTCCTTGATAATTTTCTATATGGAACAATGGTGATGGATCTATGGTTCTCTATCATTTCAGAAACTAACTACAATACTTCTCTAGATAAATGGCAGAACATTAATATTCGAATTAAACCACATTGTGTAATAAATAGGATGGTAACTAAAATGATTACAGGTAAAAGCTGGTTTAATTCTAGATGCAGGAAAGCTAAAAAGAACTAACTAAAGCCCTAAGGAAATATAAAAAAACATAAGATTCAAAACTCAGTGGAGAACAGACATATGCTTGTTAATATTAACAAAGAAAGAAAGAAATACAAAAACTCTGATCAAGAAAATTTCTCACACAAAATGCTTCGGGAAAACTTAGAAAAGCTACAATAAGTAAAGATAAGAAATTTTGGAGATTGGTGAGCAGGGCTATCACAGGTATTCCACAAAGGTTGAAGCACATATCCTTCCAGACACATGGAAAGCCTGTTTTCAGAACTATACTTTTCAGCTGAAGAAGACCATCGAATTCAAGGGATTCTTCACAAATATGGAAATCTCAGTTGTCCCACCTCTTTATATATAACCCCAGAAGAGATAACATAGTCCATATAAGACTGAAGGCCAGCAAAACTCCATGACCTGATAAGATTATCGGGATATATATAAGCATTATATCAATTGGTGGACTCCGATATTACATAAGGTATTTAATACTATAGTACAAGGACATGATTTACCGTACAGCTGGCAGGGATGTATTATTTATCCCATATACAAAAAAGAAACCCAAATAACCCTAAGATGTACAGGCCAATCAGCCTTATTGATATATCGCAAAAATATTTACAAGAATAATTTTAGTAGGTTAAATGATTGGCTAGAAAACAATTTATTCTCCATAAAACCAAAATGGTTTTATAAAATCAAGATCCACCACCCAACATTGCTATGTATTACAACACATAGCATGGAAATATGTTCAAATTAAAAAGGAAGATTATATTGTTGTTTTATAGACTTTACATCTGCATTTGATAGCATAAGTAGATGCATCCTCTGGGAAAAAATTATATAATCTGGACATATGTCCAGACTTGCTGAACATTCTTATAGGATTACATAACCATATTTGCACTAAAGACCAATATGATCATCTTGGAAATACAACATCATTATTTTATACTAATCTGGGGTATGACAAGGTTGCCTTTTGGCCCCAACTTTATTCAATATTTACATCAATGAGATACTTGTAAAGCTCCAACACCCTGACTTTCATGCTGCTAAGGTTGGTAACACCAGGGTAGACTGTCTAGCATATGCTGATGATTTAGTTTTGTTATCAACTTCAATCCTTGGATTACAAAGAAAACTCGACTATTTAAACAATTTATGTAGAGAACATAAGTTAAAAATTAACATGACTAAAACTAAAGTCCTAGTCTTTGGAAATCAGACCAGAATGAAATATTCAGTATGGATTAATGCATAGAAGGTAGAGCAGGTACAATTTTATGATTACTTGGGTGTTAGATTCTCAGAAAACCTCAAAAGGACTGACCATGTAGCTATAATATGCAATAAAATTAAAACTGCATTTAATGCATTTAAAATCTGTGACGCTATAATGGGTTGAATTTAGTAAAAGTGTGTTGAAGGTACTTGATGCCAAGAAAAATCAAGTTTGCTATATGCAACAGAAAGTTGGTGTTTCTCAAGTTTAAAAAGCTACAAGTGATTATGAATGAATTAAATAGATATATTTTAATGGTTCTGAGTGTTGGTTCCAGAGGTAATTCTCAAACTTGAAATAGGACAATTTTCAATTGCTACACTAGTATCAGAAAGACAAATGATAGCTGCAGTTAAACCATCCTTCCTGGAAGACGAGATTACCAAGACGGTGCATGAAGAATAAATGTTCTGTTCCTCCTTGGTTTCAAGCAGTATCAATCAAGATAATCAATAAAATCCTATTTCCCAATGGCATGGTTCATATTCTTTGGGATATTTTTCTATACCCATGGGGTGAAATTGTTAACTTGATTAAAAATAGACTTCAAGACATAGAAAGATCTAATGTGAAGGAGAAACTAAATAACTTAAAATTATTTAGGTGGTACAAATATATCAAACAAGAACTTGGGTTGGAACCATATCTGTTAAAGTTGTCAGACCCTTCAAATAGGAGGTTAATAACTAAATTCAGATTTGAAATCTATAAAGCCAAGTATATTCATTATAGACAGAAGAGAAAAATACAAATTCTCCCTATTGTAGATGTGGTAGACATATGGATGATTATGCAAAACACATCATTTTAACCTGTCCCTTATATACAAGACAACGGGAAAAGTATCTGGGTGGTATCTTGGCTGGTCTCCCCAGAGGATATGTTAACATATTTATTAAATACAAATAACACGTATGTCATGGAAAAAGTTGTTTCCTTTTTGAAAACAGTACACTTATGAACATGTGTTGATTACCTCATTAATGAAGTATTGCGCTAATAAGAATATTACGTGTAACAAGTTAGTGATTGTGTGACACTGAGCTACTTAGGGTTGTGGTAGAAATACTTAAGTAACACCTAAACTTAATCTACTACTTTTGAGATGGCTAAGACAAAAGGTCAATTCACAGTAATCGCTTTTGCTTTGGTACTTTCCTGAAGGTAGAAACTGGAAGTGTCTTTGTATGATGTTTTGAAATTGTTCTTTATTCTTGTATTTTGTATGAACTTATTTTATGTACATGTATTCTAATATTGAAATGGTTTTAACTGATCAGTAAAAATATTTGAACTTGAGTGATATAATCATGTGGAGTAATGTATGGTCAGGCCAAGCTAAGTCACCATTTCCCAGCCGTTATGTTGTCCCAGGAGTAAAACAATAATTTGTTGGCAGTGCTATTGAAAAGAGAGACAGAGAAAGAGAGAGAGAAGGAGACACAATGCATAAAGTCCCCCCACCCCACCCCGGATCTCCGATCTCTGTGCTCTGCTCACCATAGTGTCAGAAGGAGAGTGCAATAAAGAGAAAGCAAGAGACACGGTGCAGAAATTTGAAGACCCTCCCGACACTGTCCCTCGCCATGCTCCGCCACCATAGTGACAGTAGGAGAGTGCAATAACGGCAGCCGATGACACTGTTACCTCAGAGAGGTGGGAGAGCAGGAGCCATGGTGCTGTGCCTGTAGTGTTCCCCCTGTGCTCCATAATCAGCAATGTCTCTCTTTTGTGAACAGTTCAGTCCGACAGTCTGTGAAACCGCACCAGTAAAGGCTACGTAGGAAAACTTGCTTCTGCTAAGAACCTCACATACACTTCAGGGTTTTAAATAATTGATTAGCAGTTTTTCTTGGGATTATACTAACTGTACAGAAAGTATTTATATAGATTTTCTAGAAGTGTTGTGTTTGTTAAACACAGTAAGGCAAGAGCTGTGCATTTTCACAAAGATTTAGCACTTTTATGAGCAAACGCTAATCAATTTTAGAGTTAAATAAATCCCTGCACTTGTACATCTTGTGGACATATATGAAAATATCAGGAAGGACTCATCATCAGTGCATAATTCTTTTATTTGGGTGACCCGTGGTGACGTAGCAGTACCATGAGGGAGGGGAGGTTTCAGGAAGCTGTGATTACTACCATCTCATTTTGGCTTGTACGTTTTTACCATGAATCTTTTGGATTTTGTACTGAATCTTTGTGCATGAATTAAAGAATTATGCACTTTATTGGGAGCCTGGTGGTGAGTCCTTCCTGACATTTTTCATATCTGTCCACGAAGATGTACAAGTGTATGTGACGTTCTTAGCAGAAGCATGTTTTCATACATAGCCTTTACTGGTGCCGTTCCAAGGACTGTCGGTCTGAACTGTTAACAAATCATTGTTTAACCAAGGTACATTAACCCCAGGTGTGACAGTACCCCATACACTACAAATGTTCTCTCTCGGCCAGGATGCCTCGCTTTGCCAACCCATGTTCTTCTTTCTGTACCCCATCCCAGCACAGCCAGCCACACATATCATCAGAGAGAGACATACATGCAAAAGAGATAGCATGCTGTGGGAGACACAGTGAGAGCAGAAGCAAACTGCAGCAAAACAGATGGGTGACTGTACCGTGCCGTGCACGTGATACTGACAGCAGTGGCAGCGCCTGCAGGTAATGAAGCAGGGTGCTCTGGTTCTTTCTCTCTATCTCTCTCTGTAACCCCATGATATGTAGTGGTAAATCTTGTTTGGTTCTGTCTGCTCCCAGCCTCTGCAAGTTACTATTGCAGTGGAGTGAGAGAGGCGAGCGAGGATGGGCAGAGAGAGGCACAATGTGCTGGAGAGTGACAGATACAAGAAAAGGTTGACAGGTGGTAGTGCATGTGGGAGGCAATCTGGAGACTCTGGAAACAACCACTGGTCATGAACATCACTGACTGGGCAGCAGCTAAACTGCACCCACAGTTCTCATTCCTGGACACCCCCGACAGAGAGCGAGAGAGACAGAGACAGAGTTCTGCCACATTTCTCTCACTGTCCACAGCTGCTTATACCTCCATGAACAGTAAAATGCATTGTTCTGTCTCTCCAGTCCACATGGTAGGTGCTGCAGTGTCCTCTCTGTGTCAGCGAGCAGCCTTGCTCAACCGTATTAGATCGCAGGCGAGAGAGAGAGAGAGAGAGGAGCAGCACAGAGAGAAAGCAAGGCAGCTGTTAGAAATTGGGAGTGAAGTGACACACTACAAAACAGAGACACTGATGTTATGAACACAAAATCCCAGAAATTATGGTAATAGTATTAAAACTATATTTCTGGCATTTGTCTGTTCATAACATCAGTTGCCTTGCATGAGTTCTTGAGTACTTTCTTTTAAGTCGGCAGGATACAGTACAATTTCTTGTATTTGTAGGGGAATTACACCATTTTTCTTCATTATTTAGGCGTTATGAAAGACTCCATGTTATAAACGTAATAACCCACTCCAGGTGTGTGGTTATTGGGGATTAATCAACACCCCAGGTGCTGTGAGGGCACTCGCCTGTGGCCTTGTGCCTCACAACGGTTCTATGTCGTCACAGCGACAAGAGACTTCACAGTCATCACCATTAGTGATGGCAAAATGCCACTAATTGGCATTTTGACGACTGTGAAAATTATTTTACTCTGCCCTCTGCACCCCCACACTATAGATAACCAACCCGAGTCAGAGCTGGTTAGGGGACGGGGTGAACTCCCCAGAGACAGCAGTATTGGGAACCCAACAGACCATCACTACGAACTGTTGATATTGTCGCTGTTATGGTCTTCACTGTTTTCCCATTGCTGTGGTGATGTGATACCCCTCACAATAGACCTGGGTGTTGATTAATCCCCAATAACCGCACACCCTGTGGTGGGTTGTTGCTATATATTATAATCTCATAGTGTGTAGGTAGTCCCTGGTACATCTCTACAATGGGGGATGGCAGGAGCTGTATGTCACTATAATCTGCAGACTAATGGCCTAGCAAGGGACAGGGCTGGGATTGTACAGGGGAGTTCAGGGAACTAAGGAGGGTCTGAGGCAATTAGCATGCACAGTGGAGTTTGCTGAGGTGCTGCCTGTCTACGACTGGGAAGGGAGGATAGGGTACCCAGCACTAGGAGCTTCAACTTGTTGTTGAAGCAATGGTGCAGAGAAGAGGGGTTTCACTACACTGGGGACTAGAGACCAACCTGGAGGGATTTGGGCCTATACAGAGATGATGGCCTGAATCTGTCTGGGAGAGGAACCACAGTCCTCAGTGAGCCGCTAAATGTTATTTTGATGAACATTTAAACTAGCTGGGGGGGATGCAGAAAAAAGGGAAGATAAACTGCCCTCCCACAGACTGAAACAGTAGGAAGGAGGACTGAGGAGGAGAATTCCTGGGACCAGGGTATTGGTAACAGCAGTGCAGTACAGGACAAGGGTGATGGGAAAAAGTTGCAACAAGAGAGGAGAAATGAGGTGGGGCAAAAGATGAGGAAGTGGGGTTGCAGGCAGAGTGTGAGCAAGGTGTGGAGGGCCATGTGTGCAAATGCAAGGAGTCTTGAAATAAAATTCCAGACCTAGAGGCCACCTTGGGTGGAGGAAGACCTGGATATTGTGGCCATTACTGAGTCATGGTCCACAGGCAACCACGATTGAGACTTGGACATACCTGCTTGTACTCCATTCAGGAAGGATAGGGTGGGGAAGAAGGAGGAGGGTTGTGCTGTTGTAAAGGAGGGTATCAAAGCAATGGAAATACAAGAGAACCAGGGGAGAAAGGAGGGTTTGAAGGTACAAACGTATTTAGTTCTCCAGGGGTTACCCTGGACACAGAAGCCAAAGCCACTTTTATAGTGGTGTGATAAACAGACCTCAACACAATGGCAAAATGGGCAAGGTGCTGCTGGGGTGGACTTCAGTTTGCTGTATGTAGATTGGACCTCCCCAGCTATGGCCTCAGCTAGAAGCAGGGACATCCTAGACTCCTTGCAGGGGTGTTTCTCAGGCAATTAGGGAGCCCACTTGTGACAGAGCAATACTGGACCTGGTGCACACAAACAGGGACAGTGTTGTGGCATCAAGAGGAGAGCCATCTGGGGACCACAGATCAGCGTACAGTGTGGTTCAACATAAGGACAGCAACAGAAGCAGACCACACAAGGATCAGGGCCCTGGACTTCAGGACGGCAGATTAAAAAACAAAAATGGGTGAATGCCTCAGAGATGACCTAGCAGGGAGGTAGCCATAGTGTGGAGGATCAGTGGGACAAACTACAGGATTGGACAGTGAAGGCAACAAACCTCTGTGCAAAGAGGTGAGCAAAAACAGGAGAAAAACAGAGACTGTTATGGGTCTCAAGAGAAGTGGCTGCAAACGTTAAAGCTAAAAGAGTAATATTCAGGAGGTATAAACAGACACAGGGGAAGAGGATAGGGAGGTGTACCAGGAAAAGCAGAGGGGAGCAGGGAAGGTGGTAAGAGGCACAAAGGCACAAACTGAGGAAGGGATAGCCAAAGGCATAACTAAGGAACAAGACATTTTTAGGTACATAGGTGAAAAGAGGAAGACGGGAGGGATTGTGAGATTAAGAAGGACAGATATCCTGAACAGATATTTCTGTTCAGTCTTTACAGTGGAAGGGAGAGGGATGGGCCACATAAAGCAGAAGGAACACTGGGGAAGGGAGGTAGACACAAGTCCATTCACAGAGGAGAGAGTTTTGAAAAGACTTTGAATCTGAAAGTGGTCAAAGTTATGGGGCCTGACGGGTACACTAAAGGGTGCTTAGGGAGTTCAGGGAGGTACTGGCTGCACTCTTACAGATGACAGCTTTTGTTCAACAACTCATTGGGAACAGGAGTTATTCCAGATGACTGGAGGAGGGAAGATGTAGACCTGCTTCATTAAAGTGGCAACAAGGAGGAAGCTGGCAACTATAGGCTGGCCAGTTTGATGTAAGTGATTGCGGACATTAATTGAGATGCCTTTAAAGAAAAGGCTTGTGGATTATTTTGAATCCGGTGAGTTACAAGACCCAAGGCAGCACCAATTCATGGTGGGGTGGCGGAGGTCATTTCATTTGGGTGAACAGGAAAATAAATAAGGCTGGGGCCGTGAACATGGCCTATTTAGACTTCAGCAAGGCCTTCAAAACTGTACCACATAGAAGGCTCATAAGGAAACTGAGCAGCTTGGGGTGGGTCCTAAGGTGGTAAACTGGGTAAGAAATTATGAATGTAAGAACATGCCAGCAGATAAGGCCTTATGTGTCTTTTTGTCTGCCTGAGTGTACAGGTTTCCCTGTATCTACAGTGGGACCAGTCCCCCTTCCCCAAACCCTCTGACCCCCTCAATTCCCCTCCTCTACCAACAACTTTCCCTTTCATTCTGTCCTATCCTGTCTTGAAGCTTCCATCATTTTAGGAGACCACCTCCTCTGGCAGCTCATTCCACCTGACCACTACTCTCTAAGTGAAAAAGTGCCTCCTCATGTCTCTCTTGAATCTTCCCCTACCAGCTTTAGGCTATACCCCTAGTGGACTTGCTCCCATTAAGACTGAAGAGGCCCTCTGTATTCACCCTGTAAATACTAAGATATTTGAAGGCCTCAGTCATATCCCCACCCCACCCCACCTCTGTCCTCAAGGGAGTATATGTTGAGCCCTTTAGCATCTCTTCAGTAGGTGTTGCCCTGGCTCTGAATCATGTTGGTCACCCTTCTGTCCAGCAAGTTGTTCTTAAGATAAGGGCACCAATACTGCACACTGCACTTCTAGGTGCGGTCCTACCACTGACCTGTACAGCAGTAGTATGACCTTTGCTTTCCTGATGGTAGTTCCTCTGGCTATTCAGCCCAGCATCCGAGTTGCTTTTGTTGCTCTTCTCCTGCAATGTGCTGAGAGCTTCAGGTCACTCATGAAGATAACCCCCAGGTCCTTTTCTTCCTGACTTGGTGACCTCCACCACCCAACCAGTATTTGGTCTCTGGGTTCTTTGCCCCAAGTGCAACGTAGCACTTTTTAGCATTGAACTCCAGTTGCCAAATGCTAGACCATGTCTTTAACTTAGCCAGATCTTTCCTTAGTTTCTGCCTCCCTCCTCTGTATCCACACTGCACAGATCTTTGTGTCATCCACAAGCAGGCAGATTTACCTTGATCCCATCCGCTATGTCACTGATGAAGATGTTAACACCAGGGCTAACACTGAGCCTTGTGGGACCCACTGGTCACCATCCTAGCTTCTGAGAACCCCCACCCCAACCACCACCTTTTGGCTTTTGTCATGCCACCAGTTTCTGACCTATCTAGCAAACTTGACCCCCACCCCACCCCCAGCAGTGGCAGATCCAAGAATGTACAGAAGGGGAGCGCACTTGGCCTGGAAAACCAAACCTCTCTGGGGGTCTGGGGGCATGACACTCAGGAAAGTTTGAAAATGAAATGTGAAATTGTGCATTTTGGTGCATTTTAGGCCCAGTTTCAGTAGCAAAGTGTTGATCACCCCTTCAAAAAATCTCCTAGTTCCTTTCCATCACAGAGCAGCTGCAAGCAGTAATGGCTGCCTCACAGGCATATATAGATTATTTATTTATTTTATTTAGTTGTTTAACCAGGAGTAGCACACTAAGCTGAAGGCTTTTTACAGGAGTGACCTGGGAGCGCAGGGAAGTTAAGTGACTTGCTTAGGGTCACACAGTATGCAAGTGGAAGCTGTGGGACTCAAACCGAGGTCTGGTCTGCTGGATATCACCAGATTTGCAGCACAGAGCCTAAACCGCTGCACTATACTGCCTCCCAAATTCTGAGGGAGATGTCTGATTGTTCTGCTAGAACAACTAGGCATGTCCCTCACTTTCCTCCATCCCTGCTGAGGCAATTTGTCACTGCACTGTGATGGACAGGAACTAGGAGATGGCCTCAGTTGAAAGGACATGAACAGAGAAACTTATAACCACTGAACACAGCAGCTGTTTACAAGTTATAGCCAGACAGGAAAGAGTACAGGAAGCAGTGGTAGTGCTAGGGGACAGCCAAGGCCAAAGAGGCAGAAAAGAGGGGTGCAATCTGCACTCCATCTTTCACGCTTTCTGCCTCTTTGACCTGGGCTGTCCTAGCACCGCTACTGCCCCCTTCCTCTTTCCTCCCTTCCTTTCACTTGATGCCATATGCCTCACCCACTGTGCCTCCTTTCTCTCCAAATTCTGACTTGGCTCCTTCCCTCATACCTTGCATCTTCTCTCCCTCCCTCAGGACACAGAAAGAAGATGTTACCAGCTCAGTCTGAAATAAAAACAAGTGTTAAATAAGTTATTTCTAGGCCCAGCCACAACCATGGCAATACAATCCACAACAAAACAAATACAGCAACAATGCACTGAAACAAACCAGATACTCCCGCAGTTTGAAGACAACCCAGTAATTTGAATTTTTATTTTAACAATAATCACTGCACACTATAAGCAAGAGTAATGCTGATTTACAAATGCATTTTTAATCTGTAAAAAATTGTTCTGTGCCAGGTGGTTTGGCCACCTCTCCCTCTTCCATCACCAGATGCCAGAACAATTTTTTCAACATGTGTGCAGTCTGCTACACCCATCCTCCACCCTCCATCAACAGTAAACCACAGGAGTACGAGATGGGACTAGTGAGCTGATATACACATAGAAAAAAAAAAACTGTTCTGTGCCAGTCTGTTCAACCGCCGCCTCCTTTCATCCACCAGAGGTCAGAACAATTTTTTCCAGCATGCGCCAATCTGCTAGACTCGCCTTCCTCTGGCCATTAACAAACCACAGGAGTGAGGCATGGACCAAGTGGACTGGAATACATCGTCAAAAAATTGTTCTGTGCCAGTCTGCTTGGTCACCCCTCCTTTTCCATCACCAGAGGCCAGAACAATATTTTTCAACATGTGTACAAGTCAGCAAGGCTGTTCCTCTGTCAACAACAAACCACAGGAGGGACGGAATTTTAGCTGACTGATATACATGTTGAAAATGTGTTCATATACCATGCCAGCCTCGCCCTCCTCCACGCTTCAACTATGTAATTTTTATATGAATGCACCATGTCAACCTATGCCCTCCCTCTACCCCTGTGGCCCGACCCTCATATACACATTTTAATGCTTCTGCCAGCTTGTACCCTCCTGCCACCACTCCTTGCTCCCTCCTCACTCACTTTGCCCTTCCATCCTTGCTTGTGTGTCCCCACAATAGATGGATATTTTTATTCTTAAAGGCAGATTCACCAGAAGCAGGCACTCTGTAAAGCAGGGCAGTCCAGATCCTCCTGGAAGAGTAGTCAACTGGCAGAATCCTGCTGTCTGGAGTTCCAGCAGAATCCTTTTGAGCAGCACAGGCAGAACTGATCTGTAAACAAAATGGACCAAATCTGCAGAAGCAGCGCCTGGGCAGGTGGAGCAGGTAGAGCAGTAAAGCCGCTTGCCACTCTGGTTACCAAAGTTTGGAAAGGAACATGTGTTGCAGTGGGTCTACTGGGGAAAGCAGGATGAGCATCCCATGGGACTGCTCTCCTACTTTAAGGAAGGGCATTTCCTCCCTGGTTTGCTTGCTACCTAGCAGAGGCTGGTGGCTACGTAGTGGAAAGCAGATGGCGGAGAGGTAAGCATCTGACGTTGATGTATGCTGTGTGCCATCGGATGCACTAATGAGTCACTGCATGAATGGTAACCTGGGGCACAAGCACAGATGGAAAACTCCTGATCAACAGGATGACGCCGCCCTGTAGGCCCTGGCTGACTGGGCACATGCCACTAACCAGTTACTAGACCTAGGCAAGGGAATGCCACCCCAGAGGACCTTGCCTTGAGATGTAAGCTATGGAGGAACTGGAGATTGGGGTAAATACATACAGAAAGAGGGTGATGGAGCTGGCGTGTTGAGCTGATTGGGCAAGTCAGAGACAAGGCAAGATAAATACAGAACAGAAAACAAAACAAAAACAAAAAATAACTGTGAAGCTGAATCAAGAAACTTGCAGGTTCCTTGAATCTTGTCCCAAGGGCTTTTCTTGTTTTGAAAATGAAATATTTTTAAAAGGAATTTGAAACAATTGGAATCTCATAAGAGCAGAAAGAAACAATCAAGTCCTTTTCAAGGCTGATTGATTTCTTCGCATCTTCTCCATAGTCACAGACTACCTCAATTGTCATATTGTATCAATGTAATTCTTATTTCAGAAATAGCAGCAGTATCCAGAGGATATGTCAGGCTCTGATAAATGCATACATTTCTCACTTATTTAACATCCATGGCTCAATCGGTCCACAACACGGTAAACTTCGAACAATTTGAGCTTTCAAAACTCCTGCCAACCGTCTTGCAGCACCCGAGCCCAAGACCCATCCAGTAGATAATGCTGCTATTTCTGAAATAAAATTACATTGATATAGCAGCTGAGGTTGTTGTAAGCTGTTTTGAAAGTGCTGACTGTTAACCGCATATGGCGGATGTGTCATAACGCCCCCAATAGCAAGCCCCACCCACCCCGCCATGCTGTCCTTCAGAGTCCCAAAGCAATATGGTAGTCCACAGGACCTCACCTTGAAATATTGCTCCAGACATGACAGCTGCAAAAAGAATTGACAATTTTCCTGTGATAAAATTTCAGCACTAACTTCTTATCTGTGCTGCTGCATCTCCGGTCGCCAGAACAGTTTGCAAACCCCACAGATCCATCCTCCTCCACCAGACGAGCTAACTGATGTGGTGCCTGGCTGTCCTGAGCCAGTCAGAATACAGTGCTCATTACATCATCTTACCATCTCGGTTCTGTCCCACTGCTCACCCCTCCCCTACTCAGTCACATTACTAACAACCCCCCACACACACACAGTTTTAGCCACTGAAAACACCTAATCAATTGATACCAAGGCTAGAACATTTTACATATTAAGCGTACACTCGTTTGCCTGCCAATGTGTGGGCCTCATCTCTTGGATTCAGAGCCACAGTTTGTGGCTCATCAAAGGGTGGCTCATGTGCTTGCACCATCGCCTGATCTGGCACAGCCCCAGGCCTTCCAGTTTCTGACCAGTCTCCTATGAGGTACAGTGTCAAAGGCCTGACTGAAATCCAGATACAGGACATCAATCACATGGCCCCTGTCCACAGTCCTGGTCACCCAGTCGAAAAAGTAAATCAGATTAGTCTGGTGGGACCTCCTCACACAAACCCATACTGCTTCTCATCTTGCAGCCCATTTTCCTCAAGAAAGCCCACAAGTCTTACCTTCAGGATAGTCTCCATCAGATTCCCAGTTATTGAGGTCAGACTGACTGGCCTGTAATTTCCTGATTCATCTCTTGGACTGCTGTTATGGCGAGGCACCACATGTACAGTTCTCAGTCCTGGGACACACTTCCAGACTCAGGGAAGTGTTACACGGTCTGTCAGAGGTCTGTCAGCACCACTGCCAGTTCCCTTAGGACCCTGGCTGAGGAACACTCTGTCTGGCTCTTGGGATTTGTCCACATTCAGAGCCTTTAGGTCCTTATGCACTCTGTCTACCTTTATTAGCCATCTGTGACTCCCTTCCCCATCCCCACCCCCTGCCCCTTGTGGCCATGATCCGTCTTTCTCTCTGGTGAAGATGGAGCAGTATGTTAAGCACTTCTGCTTTCTCTTCACTTTCTTCTGCCCGACCCTCTCCTTTTTAACCTGACAGTCTCATCTTTAATATCCCTCTTCTTTTATATTTGAAGAAGGTCTTCTCATCTGATTTTACTCCTGTGCTAGCCATACTTCCCTTTCAGTCTTTGCCTTCTAACCACTCTTCTCACCATCCTTGATTTTGCACTATAGACCTCCCTGTCTTCCTCATTCTGAATACATTTGTACTTCTGGAAGGCTGCCTTCTTTTCCTCATCACATTTGCCACTTCCTTTCCAAACCAGTCCAGCTTTTGGCCTTAGATTTCTTGCTTTTGATTTTGGTACACTCACTGTTGGCCTCCATCAGTCAGTCAAACTGGTTGATGGATAGGAGACAGAGCATGGTGGAAAACAGCACTTACTTGGGGAGGAGGGAGTCACCAGAGGGTACCTCAGGGCTCAGTACTGTGACCAATCCTCTTTAATGTCTTCATAAGTGTCATTGCAGAAGAGCTGGAAGGAAGGGAAGGTATGCCTCTTTGCAGATGACACCAAAATCTGCAATAGGGTAGACACTCCAAAGAGGGTGGAGAGAATATGCGTGTCCTGAGAGAACATGAGAAGTGATCAAGAGTATGGCAGCTGGTTTCAATGTGAAAAATGGAAAATTGTGCACCTAGGGCATAGAAACCCAGAGGCAGGGTATTAAATGGGGAAGAGGTATTGACAGTCACAAAACAAGAAAGGGACCTTGGAGTAATCATATCAGATGACCTCAAGGAGGCAAGGCAGTACGACTAGGTAGGCTAGGCCAGTGGGATGCTGGAGTGCATAGAAAGGGTATCACCATCGGTATACCCCCTGACAGCGACACCAACACAGCGACCTACATCGCTGTTGACAAAATCGACAGTTTGCCGACAGGTGGCTGTGTTGGTGTGCCTGACACAGAGGCACACTGTCTCCTGGTCCTGCACCCTCCCGAATCAACTCTGACTCGGAGTTGAGAATCTAAAGTATGGGGTGAAGGGTAGGGCAGAGCCCCCACATGGGGCTTGGGGTGAAGCCCCCAATGAAAAACGGACTGGAGACGATTGGAATTTATGTCAGCTGCAACTTGCGGTCGACATAAATTCTGTCGATGTGATGCTGGTCAACAAAAGTGTTGTCAAACCGGCATCAGAGAGCCATCACCATCAGAAAGAGAGAAGTGGTGTTACCACTACCTAGATCATGGTGAGACCCCACCTGAAGTACTGTGTCGAGTTCTGGAGACCATACCCCAGGAAGGATATAGACAGGGTAGAGGTTGTCCAGAGGAGGGCAACAAAATGGTGCAGGGGCAGCATCAGAAGCCCTATCAAGAGAGACTGAGGGATCTCAGTATGTACACCCTGGACAAAAGGAGGGGGCATGCTAGAGACCTATAAATACCTCTCGGGGTGAATAGCGTACAGGAAGGGAGTATTTTTCAGTGGAGAAGGTGAAAGAGAATGGGGGCATGCAGTGAAGCTGGAAGGGGAAATTTAGGAGGATGTGAGTAAATACTTCTTCACAGAAAGAGTGGTGGATTCCTGGAACAGTCTTCCGCAGCGATAGTGGGGCAAAACAGCGGTAGCCTTCAAGCATGCATGGACTAGACACGTGGGAATCTTGGTAGTATGGTGGGGAGGAGGTAGCCTAGGATCAGGTAGGGTCTACGGTGACAGTATACTTTTTCTGAACTTTAAATATGGCAAGGACATTAGAGATCTCAGATCATCAGTCTAAAACTATCAAACAAGGCATGGAACAACAGCTAGTGTGCAAAGTCTAACTGAAAACTGTCAGGCCCCACTTTGAGTCAGCATTCCGCTCGATAAATGTGCAGGAACTATCCCATGAAAGTAACAGCCCAGCAAAGGCTCAACTGTGTGGTAAGTGTGGCACGTGTAATCATTTTGCTGTTACATGCTGCTCCACACAAACTGCTCCTCATCAGCAGTGACTGTCTAAAAAAAGAGTGGTCAAAGTGTCAGCAATACAATCCGGTATGTAGGACAAGAACAGCCCACAGCGATTACGTGTTTGTGACATCATGTAAGCGAATGATTCAGTGACAGGCAGCCCCACCACTGTAATTGATATCCTAAATACCAAACTTCAGTTTACTGTTGATTCTGGGCCTCCATAAATGTTATGAACAAGGACACTTATGACATACTAGAGACTACTCCTAAACTGGCAAAAGCCAAAACAAATGTTTATCCCTGTGGTTACAACTCACCCCTGAAAGTAGCAGGAAAATTTGAAGCACTAATATAGCATAAAGGCAAACTGTGCGCTACAGCTTTTACAATACATGGTAACGGACGATGCTTACTGAGCTACACAATAGCTAAATCACGGAACTTATCACTATTGTGCAGACTATCCACGCATTTGTCAATGCCGAATGTTGTCTGCTGGCATTGGCGTTGTAGTGCAGAAGTTAGAGAGATGCATAATAGGAATGGCAGTGTATGAACTGATGCCATCCCTCCACCCTGCAGAGACAGGCATTGGGGTGTGGCTTTGGGTCATCAGCCATAACACTCCGCCATTCCCCCTCACCCTACCCTGCAGACACACAAGTGTCGCGGTGTGCCTTAGGGGTCTTGGACGCCGCTCACCCCATTCCATAAGGAAATACATTGAGATGGGTGCAGTATAGGAGAATGGGGTGAAATTTGAATAAAGAGTCCAAGGCACCTCAACTACCTGTCACTGGCTGCAGATTGGGGTGGGTGGAATGGCATGAGCATTACAGCCGAAAATCCCAAGTCACACCCTGATGCCTGTCAGTCTCTACAGGGTGGTAGCAGTGGAAACCCTAATGCCCCAGGCATTTGTTGGTATTTTCACCCAGATTTTCAACATGGGTTTTGTGACCCTACCTCATGAACAGTGGCACTATCAGTTCGTTAGCTGAAAGGTGATTTTGTACAGCGACTGCGCCATTTGGCGCCACAGGTGCAAAACACATTTTGGGCAGGATGTGAAAATGACAGCTGTACGGTTCATGAGGAAGTGTAAAAAATGGTAATATTGAAAATCTGGAGTGAAAATATGAAAATTGGTGAATTCACGAGCATGCGTAAGAAACTGTGCAACATACTCCCATAACGTAGAATTATTTGGGGATTTTTTTTAACCAAATTTTCAACATAGGTATTTTGGGATCTCCGCTCATGAACAGTGGCACTGTGATTTTGTTAATCTGTCCCGAATGTTCATTTCCCACAGCGACTGCATTGTGCACCAGATGTGTGAAACACATTTCGGCAGGATGTGAAAAATGACAGCTGTACTGCTCATAAGGAGGTATGAAAAATGGCAATGCTGAAAATCTGGAGTGAAAATATTAAAAATTCTCGGGTTACTAGCTGCATGGAAACTGCAAATGCTACGCTCATAACACAGTTACTTTTGGAATTTTTTCACCAAATTTGCAACATAGGCTTTTTGGGAGCCCACCTCATGAACAGTGGCACTGTCATTTTCGTTAATCGTCCCAAAAGGTGATTCCCACACAGTGACCACAAAATGACCTTCGGGACTGAATAACGAAATCACAGTGATTGTGTTCATGAGGGATTCCAAGAACCCCATGTTGACAATTTGAGACCAAAACTCCCAAAAATGGCTGAGATATCAACCTAAATAGAAAACCCTCATTCAGTATCATTATAGGACTTACTGTCATTTCTTCACTTTGCGTCAGCGTTTGAAGAGTGCAGACGTGTTCCCAGTCCACTGAAGATTGCTGCTCCTGACCTCCACAGGTATGTATGGGTGAGGGGGTGCGGGGAGGTAGGGTGCACAGAGGAGGGTGTGGGTTGGGGAGAGGGCCGAGTACTGACGAGGGACCGTTTTCTTGTTTTCAGGTTAAATAAAAAAAAAAAGGCATTGTGGGTCAGTTTCTTTTTCAGGAAACTGGATTTTGGCACACTGGGTGGGCTCCCAGTATGTCACTGTACTGGGGATAAGTGCTGACCCAGGGACTGGGCACCCGAGGTCAGAGGATATTGGGGCGCATCTGACACCAGGGTGAGCATCCTGTCAGAAACACCACAGCAGGTTTTAGTACACTGGGGTTGGCTCCTCAGTGTGCCACATTAAAGGATGTTTGAGGGGATTAAGCACCCGATGTCACTATGCGGGGTCTGCCAGCATGATCGGATCATGCTTAGAGTACAAGTGCCTTCAGGCACTGAATACCGCAGCCTGTACGAGCTTAGGCTGTGGCCTGCTCTGCACAGCTGGAAGAAACTTTGGCGCCGGGACAGCGGAATGTGGAGGAGGCAGGCTAGGAAAGCACCTCCTCCCCCTTTCGGGCAGGTAGCAGTGGGTGGCGAGGCAGAGACGCTACAAAACAACTGTTTGCTCTCCTGCTGCTGCTGCCATGTATATCAGAAACTTTTCACTGTAAGTGCTGCGCTGAGGAACTCACAAAGCAGAATACAGAATGTCAGAGGTCAGCTGCATGTCAAATGGCATCTGACACTATAAAGGATTTATTAAACTCAGGCATAACCATGGCATACTTCAATGCAAGCCTGACAGCAGATTTAGTAACAGATGCTAGTTTAGTTGGACTTGGGGCAGTATTAACTCAGAAAAAGCCAAGTGGTAGTCCTCCCTGGTAGTGTCTATACAAGCCACAGCTTAACTGGGGCTGAACAAAAGTACTCTCAACCTGAAAAAAATGCACTAGCAATTTATTTATTTTGTTTTTGTTGACGGGTAGGTGCAGTAGCCAAAAGACTATTTTCAGGCATGACCCGGGAGGGTACAGAGACAAACTTCAAGAGAACACTTTTCTGCATAATACAAGTTACATGTAGATGTCTGAGCATTAACAGCTGTAAATATGACAAAACAATGCAGCATGTAAGTTTACATGTGACAAATACAGTCCGTCATTTTAAAGTGGCTAAGCAGTATTCAAACAAGAGGAATAAAGTGCTGTGAGAGCTTAGTAGCCAGGCAGAGTTAGGTGAAGGGAAGCTAGAGAAGCGGAGAGGAGGAAGGCAATAGATGGGGTGGGGGAAATAGATTTGGTTTAGTAAAGTACAGGTTACCCAGTAAGGTTAAGCTGGTGATGAAAGAGGAAGGCTGTGCAGTTTGAGAACAGAAAGCAAACAAAATTACCCAGAAGGGAAAAGGCAATGGAAGAATAAATGCAAGAAGTTAGAAGTGAGATTGAAAGGCAATTGTCTGGGCATGTGAGCATTATCACCTATTCATTTATGGGGCACCATGCACAATAGTTACAGATCATCAGGCCCTCATAACAATATTTGGTACCTCACGATCCAAGATGCACACATTAAAGAGGTCATTTTCTGATGAAGGATTCGATGAAATCCAAAAGCTCGAGCACCTGTTTTTTTTTGTAACATCTATGCTGGTTCAATAAAAGTATTGAATTCTCTTTTTTCTGTACCTCTGCACAGTGCATAGACATGTCTTGTTGTACCACCTTTATTAGGCTAATGAGATCCTACTCTTCCGTAGAGATCTTTTCAGATATTTACAGCTTACACATTTTATAATGTCCCGAGGTATTATCTAAACTACGTAGAGAAGGCACTAAACTAGAAAACTTTTTATGACGCTTATCACACTTAAGGACTTCAGTCCATACTCTTCATGTAAAATTGCTTGTTTTGTCTGCCATGGTAACCAGACACCTTGTTTTGCTGTTCACCATTATGAGTTTATTACCTAGTATTAAGTTTCTGTACCTTATATTGTTTTGGACTATTGTTGTATTTTCTTTGTCTCATTGGTATCATTGTATTAACTGTCTTCCCAGTTCTATGTATTTTGCTTTAAGTTGCTCCTGTGCCATTATATTGGACCAGGTCATGTCTACAAATGGTCCCTGAATTCAGTGTACCACCGGTTATCAAAGTCATAAATAAATAAATGAGAGCGTTTGGTATGTATCAGAACTCTAAGCTGCTCTCTTATTCTATTGAACCTCCTTTGATAGTGTGAGGTCTACCTGTGAACAGGAAAGTGTAACCAGATAAATCTGGTCCAGTGAACCCATCGTATTCAAAGGGGCTGAAAGTTACAGCCTCTCCTTTCTGGAGAACATTTAACTGGAAAATACTAGTTAGATTCTTTAGAACCCCTACAGTGACTAGACATTTTAACTCCAGCTACACAGATCAATGTTGGAGGCAAAGCCTAGGCACCTGGGAACACATTACCATATTTTGGGCCTGTCCCAAACTCACCACCTTCTGGATGTCAATACATCAAGAGATACAAGAGGTCATGTGGAAAACGTTCCCTTTTTCTTTTAATGAGCTAGTGTTTGGATTTTCTACTTTATCTCAGAAAAACTATCAGACAATTAGGACAAATTTTGCGGGTGGTGGCAGTGAAATGTATTATTTATAATTGACTGCCCCCCCAACCTCCCACATTAGCACAATGGTGTACTAAGCGTGGCAGATCTAGAAAGGATGGAAAGGATTACCAGCACCCTCAGACTAGAAACAGACACATTTTGGAACTGTGGTTCCCGTGGCACCAGTTGGTCGACGGGACAGGAAGAGCCGCCCACAGTGCACAACAAAGTGGGACTCAGAAGCTGGGCTATTCCTTCTGGATTGATACTTAACATAGCCTCGCTCTACAGACCATACTTTTCTTGGTCAGGTTGTGGCCCGGGTGGGATCCTCTCCTGGGCAAATGGAGAGATGGGATATAATTGGTGGGGAGGGCCACACAGCAGTGGAATGTAGGTGATGTTCATACCATTTCTTTTTTTTTTCTTATGCTTTTGCTAGTTGGTTCAAATATTTACTGGGAAAGGTATCTACTTTTGCACCTTTAGCTTCAGAGTTATTATCTTAGTAGGAGATAGTATATTGAATCTGTTATAGCCAGTTAGTCCTAACCTATGGCGTGTAAGGGTTTATAAATTCCTTATAGCTGCCAGTTTGTATTTATGCCAGCTCTCTACTGATGCAGCTATCCGACAGGCGTATTTCGGACATAGAACACTACAAGTGTTGCTGACTGGGATCTCGGGAACCAACGTTTTTATATGGCTACGGACACTTGCAGACCAATTTAATCCGTAGGCGCTATGTATGTATGCTTTTTAATGGTTGACACTCTGTGGACAGCTGTAAATGATGTATCCTTTCCTGCTATTAATAAACATCATTTGAAAAAAAGATGGGGACTACCTTCTGGTTATGAAATCAAAACTGTGTACACAGCTGGAAAATATATTAACCCAGCAAACTATATTTTAAGGCACTCTTTGGAAGGATCCGTAAACTCATTGTCACCTACAGAAGAGTACATCAGCTTTGAAGCTACACATGTGGCACCAACAGCTCTAACCCTCACAGAGATAAATGAAGCAACACAAACTGACAAGACCCTGCATGCTCTAGTAGAACTAATAAGGACACAGGAGTGGTACAAAATAACAAGGATCGAGTTCCCAGACCCTGAAATTGACACATCCGAGTTGACACTTCGTTCACAGAAAACTGAACTGTTTTGGGTGATTGTCTAATTCTGAGAGTCAACACAGTAGTAATAACAATCTCATTAAGAGCTAAAACAGTTGCAATCGCACACATACTGAGCCCGTAGTATAGTAAGCATCAATACATTGCTAAGAGAGGAAGTATGGTTTCCCAACATAGACTAATTTGCAGAGGCCATAATAAAAAAAATTCTCCTTCCTCCAGGCAGTGATAAATGATATGCACCCAGAACCACTACTAATGTCTGAATTAATACTCTATGGGACACGTTGTTCTGCACTTTTATGGGCCATTGCCTAGTCGGCAATATATCTTAGTTGCTATAGATGAATGTTTAAGATATCCTTAAATACAGTTTATTGCTTTGACTGCAGCCACTGCAATATTGCCAGCATTAGACAGAATATTTTCTGCTTATGGAATCCCTGGAATGGTAAAACAGACAACGGACCTCCATTTCAAAGGTCTGATTTCAAATGATTTACAGACTGCTTAAGGTTCATACATAAGAAAATCACACCTTGTTGGCTACACCCAGAAACAAACATAGAAGTTGTCAGCAGATAAGGCCCACTTGCCCACTTATTGTGCCCTAAATTCTCTAATTATAGTGCCATTGGAGACCCTTCTTGGATTCCAGCCTACACCCCTCTTGCTTCTAAGATTCCCTTGTGTCTATCCCATGCATTCTTAAATCCTGTGACCATTCAAGCCCCCCCCACGCCCACTGGGAGGCTGTTCCTAGTGTCCACCACTCTGTCCATGAAGAAGTACTTCCTCATGTTTCCTCTGAGCCTTCCCTCCCAGATTCATATTGTGACCCTTGTCCTTGAGCATTTTTTTCTTTGGAAAATGCTCCTTCCTGTACTTTGTTTATTCCTGTGAGGTACTTGAATATCTATATCATTTCCCAATTCCTTCTATCTTCTAGGAGTACATATTTAAATCCTTAAACTTTTCTTCTTAGGGCTACAAGTGGGCTCTTGCACCATTTTGGTTGCCCTTCTTTGCACCATCTCCACCCTATCTAAGTCCTTTCAGAGATGGGGCCTCCAGACCTGTAATAGTACACAGGTGGGGTCTCACCAGCGATCTATACAGGGTATTATTACTCTCTGCTGGTGATACCTCCCTGTGCATCCAAGCATTCTGCTAGCCTCCCCATTGCCTTGTCACATTGTTTAGCTACCTTCAGGTCATCGCAAATGATAATCCCAGGTCTCTTTCCTGTTTTGTGACTGCTAATCCCCCTGAGTTTTGTGCCCAAAGCGATGATTTTGCAACTTTTGCATTGAATCTTAGCTGCCAAACTTGTGACCACTCTGCTAACTTCTTTAAATCCTCCTCATTCTTTCAACCCCGGTGTGTCTACTCAGTTGCAGACTTTTGTGTCATCTATGGAATAGGTACACCTTCCCTCCAGTTCTTCTGCAGTGTCGCTAATAAAGACATTGAAGAGGACAGGGCCTAATACTGACCCCTGCAGCACCACACTAGTCACCTTGTCTTTCTCAGAATGTATCCCATTTACCACCACTCTGTGGCTCCTACCACTAAGCCAACTCTCTACCCATTTTACTATTTAGGACCTACACCTAGGTTACTCAGTTGTTTTTTTTGCCAGCCTCTATGTGGAACAGTGTCGAGGCTTTGCTGAAATCCAGATAGGCCCATCAGCTGCCACTCCTGGTCCACTTCCTTTGTTACCCACTCAAAGAACTCTATTAGGTTTGTCTGGCAGGACCTCCCCTGTGAATCCATGTTGCCTCAGATCCTGTAGACCGCAAATAACAAGGTATTCTCCAATCCTTTCGTTCAGTAGTGATTCCATTTCTTTGTCCACTACCAAAGTGAGGGTGACTGGCCTGTATCCTCCTCCTCCCTATTTCCATTTTTGTGGATGGGACTACATCTGCCCTCCTCCAGTCCCTGGTACCGCCTCTGTTTCTAGTGACAGGTTGAGCAGGGCTGTCAGAAATGCAGCCAGCACCTCCTGAGCTCCCTCAGCAACCTGGGGTGCACCTTGTCAGGACCTATTGTCTTGTCTACATTTCACTTTGGTAACTCCCTTAGGACTCTTTCCACTGTGAAAGGGCTAGTGTCCACCTCCCAAACCTTCATGCCCTTGTCTTGTAACAAAGGCCTGCTTTCTACCCCTCCTCTGTGAATACTAAACAGAAGTATTTGTTCAATATGTCCACTTTTTGGTGGTTCTCTTACACAGAAACCCTCCCTTCCCCTTTCAGTCTTAGTAACCCTCTCTTGGACTTCCGCTTTTCACTAATGTATCTAAAACAGTTTTGTCCCCTTTTTACTGATTTGCCTGTCTTTCCCTCTGTTTTGCTTTACACCCTAACTGCCTTCCTTGCCTCCCTTTGTTTCTCCTGGTAACTCTCCCTGTCCTCCTTCTGTGTTCTTTTGTATTTTCTGAAGGCTAGTTTTTTGCTCTTACTTTTCTGCTACCTTTCTAGAGAACCATAGCAGCCCTTTTTTCTTGCCCTTGCTGACCTACCTGACACAGAGTTTAGTAGCTTTTACAATTCTCTCTCTTATTGTATCCCACTGTTCTTCTTCTCCCCTAGTTTCTCTCCCTGCCAGGACATCCCTGAGGCATTCTCCCATTTTATTAAAATCATTCCTGTGAAGTCCAGGACCTCGTCCTCGTGTGGTTTAATTCTGGCCCTGTTCTCATGTTAAATCACACTGTCCAGTGATCACTGATCCCCAGATTTCCCCCACTGTGACATCAGCATTGCTGTCCCTGTTTGTCAGTACTAGGTCCAACAATGCCCCTCACGAGTGTGTTCCTAACCAGTTGCCTGAGGAACACCCCTGCAGGGAATCCAGGATGTCCCTACTCCTGGTCATTGCTGCAGAGGGAGACTTCACTCCATGTCCAACAGATTGAAGTCTCCCACTACTAACACCTCTCCCTTGCAAGCCATCTTACGGATTGCTTCCAGCATTTCTTATCCAGATCTCCCCTGTGATGGAGGCCTGTAGACCACCCCATGCAAAGAACTGCCCTTTCCTCTTTCCAAGGTGATTCACAGCACTTCTGTACCCTCCTTCCCTTTTGTGTTTCTGTAGCCTTTATGTTATTTTTACATAAAGAACCTAATGGAACAGCTGAACAGTTTATGCAGATGCTGGGGAAAACAACTAAAGACAGGTCAAGTTGAACAGAAATCCTTTAAACAAGAATTGTACAAGTTTTTAGAAGCTATCATAATGTTCTGCATATAGCCACTACAAGAACCCGGCTGAACTAGTCTTCAACAGACCTATTCGCACACAGCTGATATTGCCTTTCAAAAACCACAGGAGGACAGTCAAATAAAAGAAAGGGAGAGGAAACAAAAAGTCAAAATGAAGCAATACATTGACAGGAGAATAAAAACCCAGGTCTCTTCTACAAAAAAAGGGGACAAAGTAATTGTGCTTCAGAAAAAGTCACACAAAGCCACGATACAGGTACCTGCAATCCAGTTCCGATCATGTTGTAAGCAGGAGAGGCACTATGGTTACTGCAGAAAATGCTGGTCATAGAACACGTCACAATGCATCGCATTTTCAAGTGATCCAGGATACAGCATTCACAAAGAAGAGAATGGTGATGCCTCAGAGGATGAATGGACTTCAGAAACCCAGATGATGGTTCTGCAGAAGCTGTGCAAGACAGGAGATACCCAAAGAGCACAGTAAAGCCTCCTGCAAGATTAATTGAAGAACTTTAAAAGTAAAGACTGATATGTGGATGTTATTCTTAGTAACCAGAGTAAACTGAACAGCATAGCAAGGTGATACTGCTGTTTGTGGTATTACATAGATGAAGCAGTCTACGTTTGTCTTTCTGTTGTTGTGAACAAATTCAAAGAGATGTAGTGTTTAGAGCAATGTGGTTCTGTTTCCTCAAACTGATGTCATTTAGTATTCATAGTGGCAGCAGCGTCAGTAGCAGTGATGCACAGGATTGCTTCAAACTGTGGGTAGCCACAGAGCAATGCTGGAAGCAGGGACACTCAAGTGTTCTAAAGGAAGGTGTGACTCCAGTGATCGTGTTTTGAGGTAAACTACAGAGAACAGTACAAGTATAGGCAGGGGAAAATGGGCAGACTAGATAGGCCAAGTGGTACTTATCTGCCAACAAATTCTACGTTTCCATGTATTTGTATTGGTATCTTTTGCAAATTCATCTTTACAAAAATATATTCTCGCATTAATTACTGTACTTATTTCTCTTGTTTGTGAATGCACAAGATCAAGGGGCTAAGAGTTAGCAGTAAAATATGAAGATTTATCATTAAACTATGCATTCATGTAATGATCAGCAGTGGTCATACTGAGATATGTGTCACTGAACCTCAGCTGAGGTCCAGTGCTGCTTTACTGTATGTGGTCTAACACAGATACAAATGTTTAAGAGTAATATGTATATTTGTATTATAAGATGTATTGTGCAGTGCTAGCCCTAAATGGAATAACCCAGTCCAGATGTGTGGTGATGCCACAGTAACCCCATAATGTAGAAGACCCTTGGCCATGGCTCATGCCTCACAACCTACCTGGGTGTATGGTTATTGTGGCAGTGCCACACACGGCTGTGTGTTGTTCCTTATGTATAAAATGGACCCTTTATGCCACCATTGCCCTGGTTTGTCATTTTGCACCACATATTAACCCCTACAAATCCTTGCAAACTAAACAAGAGTTCCTAGACAGCATATATTTTTTGTTTTTTTACTTATACTTTTGTCATCCACGGTAGTCATTTTTCAGACCTGGTCATAGTCCATCTGGGCTCCCACCCCTGAAATTGCCAGTGCTCTCCTCTGTCACCCGGCTTGCCCCTAGAGGGTGGGGTTGCGGCACTGTTCCCCTACTGGTGCCACACTTCTTTATCTGGTCGGGAGAGCTGGCACCAGAGGCTAATCGAAGCCCGGGAGGGCTTCATGGGATGCCAGGGATGTGTTTCTCCCCGTAAGCAGGGGCGGGGACGTGCAATGACGACCTGCATCTGCCCCACCCTAGTTGTTATGGTGTTGGTGCGTCGCGGTGAACCCAGCCTCTGCTGGGTGCCACTACTACACCCGCACACACACAGCCTTCTCCCGGAGGAGAGCAGTCAGGGGCAGCTCGATCCTTCTCCCTACCTCCCTCCTGTGACCCAGGTCCATTCCAAACCCGGGTTGCTGGCGTCAGAAGAAATCCAACTGGCTTGTTGACGGGCCGGCTTTTAGACAGTGATATTTCAAAGTAAGTGATCAACAGAAACTGGTAATGAGGCACTGATGTAAATTTAGAGAGCTGTAAGAGGAGTACTTTGAGAGAGTCTGGTATGCTGATTTTGAAGGGCATGGGGTGATGATTTTGGAAGGGGCAGTGGTAAATTTCAAGGGAGATGCAGGAGGTACAAATTTTGAGGGTATGGATTGTAAATTATAGAAGGGTTGTGGGTAGCGTACATATGTCCACAGGGGATGAAGGCAAATGAAATTGTAGGGAAGGTAAGTTAGTGAATTTTTTTAAATTGGTTTCCATTTCAGCACTACTACTAAAACATTTGGGGCCCCTAGGTGGCAAACTGACATTGAGGAGATGGAAGGGGTTACCTTGGTCAAGTCTGTGGTGCTAGAAACCAAAAGTAAAAAGCAAAGAAAACAAAGTTTGGATCGGTGACTTGCATGTATCTAAATCCTGCATGTGTTTAACTGTATCATTTAACTGCGGAAGTACAAACCAAATGATGAAGGGTGAGATGCAGCTGTGGCTAGCTCCAGCCTCTTTATTTTCCGTGAATATATCTGACAAAATGTTTTCTTTGCACCATGTGGAAAGCTGGACTTACTTTAATCAACATTTCATAGTGATGAGCCACGCCAATGGCCCACTGCAGCACTTCACACTCGCTGTGTAGGCAACCAGTGTATGGGAGCAGACATCGCCCACTTGTCTGGGGCAGGCGGGCTGTAGGCAGTGGCAAATGCAGCATGTTTTAGCATGGTAGGCTGACACTAAACCCTGAAAGTGGGCCAGAGACCATACTCTTCCCACAGGGTTCTCTGTGCCTCTGATGCTGTAGGCGCTGCTCATGCCAGGGGAGGAGGGAGACGGTGCCATCCACATGATGGCTCAATGCTGCTCGACAGTGTATAATCCCAAACAGCAGGGTATATTTTTGGTATGATGGCATGGGTGAGGGATAAAAATAGTCTGAAAAAATTTGATGATGCCAAACAGTTTTAAAGATTGCCATTTAAGAAAAAATATTTTGAGGGGCCCCAATGGTTAGGGGCAGAGCTAGCCCTGGGTGAAAATGTTATATTGTAAAGACAGTTGCATAGTTTGTATGACTACAAGGTAATAGATGTTCTCAAGCTGAAGGTGTTGCTGCCTCACAAAGGGCCCTGGGACAGAAATTCTGATGGCACATTTACTAGCTTCAAAGGCAGTCATAACATTATTTGAAGGACCTTTCAAATTCTGTAGACAAAATAGGTTAGTCAGCCTGCCTGCCAGTGCAGCAGTTGGAATTCCACTCATGACACTGATGACCCAGGTTTGGGAATGGACCGGAGTCGGAGGCTGGGAAGGGAACGAGCATCCATGGGACTGCTCTCCTTCTCTGGGGAGGGAAGAGTGACCGGCAGTTCGTTGTCCCCTGTTGAGGCTGAGGTGCCGCACTGCTGGTGCCAGAATAAAAGGGGCGGGTGGACACTGGTCATCATTGCACATCCCCACCCCAGGGTATCGGCATGCAAACACTTCTGGCCCCTGGCATGATGCCTCTGCCCTACTGCCCCTCAACTGCCTTACATGTCTGCCAGGGGGTCCCACTCCCATGGCCCTGACCTGGGGTAAGCCAGGGCTAGCCTATAATTACCATTGGGACGGAAGCCACCCCTGGCAGCCCCGCCTGGGGAAGCCTGGGCATGGAGACACAGACTGGCATGGGCAGACCTCCGAAGGGAGGAATAAGGGTCCATGCCCCACCCCAAAAAATAAAAAATAGGTTGGTCAGGAACAGAGGGAAGACGGGAGGAACTTCTGAACTGTCAGGTTGCTCCACAGAAAGAGAAAAAGTTAAGGGAATTATCAATGAAACGGTTAGGCTAATTCAGAGCCAGGGTTCATTTCAAGCTCGGGATTGTGTCATTGATGTCACAAATTGTGGACGTGTCCTTTGTTGATTGTTGCTATGGGATGCTTGAAGCACTTGCTCACAATATTGTTACTGTACAGGTGGGGCAGACCATCTCACTCTGTGCGGAAGTTGGGGCTGGCTAAAGTAAGCCTCTTTTTTCTTACAAGACCAAGCCAGTGCAGTAATGAGTAGTGTGAAAAGCGGGGTCTGGTGTGTTAGACTGGGAGATGGTAGTGGATGTGGTGGCAGGGCAGGACTATGTGATTCATCAAAATGAAAGAGATATCTGAGCTAAGAGTCCTTTTAATACTGGAAGCGATAAAGTAAACAGTGGAAAATAAAACTGCACCTCCACTGGGGTTTGGGCAGATGTTCTTGGCCTGAATCAAGGTGACTAGTGGCTGGGTTCACTGTTCCAGGTGTCTGGGACGTGTCAGTCTTGCAAAGGGTGGGGTTGCACACAGGACATAGAACAGAGTGAACTGGGGTAGAGTTCTGTGACAGGTCTACACAAGCAGGATGCTGGCATGATGGCTGACATACGTTCTGTTACAGGGCCCATACAAAGTCACAAGGAACGTTTGCTGAATGGTCATAATGACCATGTAGTGAACACTTTGTCTTGCACCCCATTTTGCTATATACAGTGGGTCACAAGCCTTCCATGTAGGATCACTAAACACTTTGCTTCTGCACGGGATGGGAGGAGGGTCATCATGCTAATGGCCCACAAGATCATTCTCAAGGCAGAAGAACCTCGCAATCTTTAGCAAAGCCCGCTGCCTGTAGTGTTGTTACAGGTAGGCAATAGTGGTGTTGCTAAATTGCAACCAGGAGCTGTGGAACTGGCAGAGGACAGTAATTGTCTTGGGTCTATTTACATGGCACACAGTCAAAGGGTCTGGAAGTGGGGATTCACAGGATACCAGGAAGTGGATGGCTTCTGGGAGCGGGGTGGGAGGGCCACTAGACTACAAAAATGGATAAAAGTTCGGGAGCAGTGGTCCAGAAGTGGGCCTAAAGGTAAGGCTCAGGCAGGGTGGAAGGAACAGTTCCATGATAGTGCCATTTGCCACAAGCTCCTGGCATAGCATAGCACCTGCAACTGACATTACGATATGCCCAGACCTTTGTGGGTGCTGTAATCCCCATTTTAGAGGATGCAAACCAAAGCTACCAACAGTCCCTATTTTCCCAGGACATTCCCTGTTTTAGGCAGCATGTCCCAGTGTCCCCAAGTTTTGCAAATGCCACTTTTGTCCCTTTTTTTTTTTTTTTTGCTGACTGCTGATCCGTGAGTGACAGTTATTTCAGCACCACTGTGGCGCTGCTCAGGCTGGACAGCAGTTTGCAGCTTCAACCCCTGCACCTGTGTTGCACCACAAGCATATCTGTAGGAGCACAGTAAAGCATGTTGCTTCCGGTTAGATTAGACTGGGTAGTGGTGCAGACAAGCGATGTGGACATCTGCCTGCCAGCAGCTGAGAGGTACTCCAGACAGGGAGAGACCGCAGCAGTGAACTAAGGTACCCAAACCTGATCAGCTGTAGAGAAGTTTATGAAAACAATCTGGTGTGGTGGTGGGAGTCACTGAAGTGAAGTTTGCTCAGCAAATGAGGTGAGTGTAGCGGGTTGGATGGGACTGTCAGGAGGAGCAATACATGCAGCTCGAATGTCTGATCACAATTTAACACAGGTTTGCTTCAATGAAATTTCTGGAACTTACTGCAGCAGAATGATGTTTTAATCTGGATGTTTGCTACTGGTGTTACTGTGGGGTGGCATGGCCAGAGCAAGCAGCAAAATTGAATTGATTGTGTGCAAGCGTTGTCTCTTGGTGGTGCCGTGGGAGTGACAGCGGGGGTCATGGTCAGGATGGATTGTCCCAGTTTTAGGCCTCGGAAGTTGGTAGCTTTAAAACCCTGTTGACACCCTCTAATATTGACCAGGGGATCTGCATTGTGACTTGATGACGAGGAGGCTCCTCCCAGTTGAATTGTGTGTATAGAAGGGTTTTGGTGGCAGCGGTGTAGCTGGGGCCTGGCTACCATGGTGCACCATCACCAACTAGGACTTCATATAGGATCTTCATTTTTTTAAATGTGCATGGATATATGGTTTTTGCAATGAGTTGGGAACCAGGTGCTCACAGGTTTAAACCTCACCAGAGTTGAGCGCTCATGTGAGGATGTGATCTTGAGCAAGTCTTATGAGCTCCAGTCCACACAGCTGTGGAAATGGGTTCAGGTAAGATCCCACTGAAAACAAGATATTGGGTCTCATCTGCTGTGCTCCTGGCTAAATAAATTGCTAGAAAATGGAACAAAAAATTAGGTGTGAGGAGGTAACAATATCTGACCTGTGCAGTCTGATTGGGATTTCTGCTCTGCTCTATGGTCACATGGATCAGGCAGCTTGCTTGAGTGTAACTAGGTGTTTTATCGATACGTATTCCTTACCACTCTTCCTTGGAAGTTTTATTTTTAATTGATTTTACAGTTTTTGGATGGGATAGGTGCAGCTAATCTGAAGCACATTTCTAGGAGTGTCCTGGGACTTGTTCAGGGTCACACAGTATGCATGTGGAAGTTGGAGGAGTTAAACCCAGGGCTGCAGAATATACCAAGCTCATTCACAGCTCATTGCTGTAACCTAGAGCTTTACTGCCAGTTTTAAACGGACTGTTTTAAAAGGAACAGCAATATTGTTTATTTTTCAGTACTTGATCTGATTTTAGTGGTCTGGTTGAGGTGCAGAGTTATGTAAACAGCTGCCAGGAAGTCCCCATTTTAGTTTTAGAGCATCACAATTAGGGGTGATCGGATATCTCAACAATTTTGGATTGTAGGATTATATATCCTACACAGATCTATATACTGTATCTGCAGCCTTGTCACATTTCTTTTAATTATTTGTGTTTGGAAGACCTTTGAGCTCAATAGTCCTTTTTCAAAAGTGTCCCAGTCAATAAATACATCACAAAACAACATTAACGATAGAAAGAGAAACATTTAAAAGTCAAAGTCACGTAATACCAGACATGAGATTTCATAACTAGGCTCAGGTAGGATTTGATCCATCAATACAGAATGAGCAGGGGTGTCAGTGTCAGTGGCTTAGCAGATGGCACACTCTCTGAGGCCGGAAGATCAGAAAGCTGTGGGTTCTATCCTCCACACCAGGCACTTAAGTTAAATTCCAGTACTGACACTGTAGTGCAGCATGAGAGGGTGCTGTATTCCTGAGGTGCCATCTTTCGGATGAGATGTTAAACCGAGGTCCCGTGTGCCTGTCCTGGTGGTTGTTCAGGTGGTCGTTAGAGATCCCATGGTACTTCTCGAAAGAGTAGGGGAATTTTCCCGTGTCCTGGCCAGATGTCCCCATTCACTAAAAATACCACCAACAGCTTAATCTGGTTCAATATCAGTTGGTTGCCATCTGTATCTCCCTCACTCCCCAGTCGCCCCTGAAAAAGGGACTTCTAGTCTCAGTGGGCCTACCGGGTCAACAAAATTCAGTAAGTAAATAAACTATGTAATAAAATACTAAGGCGGTGCTGTAGGAGAGGCTGGGTTTCCAGAGTGATCAGTCTGGGATTAACAATATGGGCAGTTGCATTTGAGATACTGGGGAAAAGGTTTGCCACCTGTGATTTAAAGGAATTGAAGTTTGAGGGCACGGTCACCATTGGTGGGAGTGAGTTCCAGGCTTTGGTTGCTCTGTAGACAATATCTGGTTACCGTAATCCATCAGATTTGGAATCAAATCCTAACATAAACATTTGTTCAACAAGACCTCAGTTTAGGCTGGTTCAGAAACGGATTAGGGTCACTCTGGGTCTGGCTGGGGAAGGGAGGATGGAGCATCCACAGAACAGCTCTCCTACCTTATAGAGGGTGAGCGATACCTCACTGTTCCTCTGCCAGCTGGATGAACCTGAGTGGCAGCATAGCGGGACCGTACAGGGAAGGGACCCCACTCACAGGAAAGCTGGGAGCATCTCCGCTTCAGGTGGAGCTCGCACATGGCATTACTGTATGTGTCATGGGGCTTGAGAAGAAAAGGGAAAGAAACCCTGACCACAGGATGATGGCCCGATCCCTTGCAGGCCCTGCGCTGGTGACTGGCACCTCCATGGTCCTGTGGCAGAGGACAACAGAGGAAGGTAAGCCCTGGAGAAACTGGGTTATGGGACCAGGGGATCAGTCTGGATGGGGCAGACCGGGAGTAAAGTGTAAAAAATCCTTAATCCTAACTTTAGGATCAGGGTCTGAAGTATTTGAATCGGAAAACAGATATCCAATCGACTCTAGTCGCAGTCATTGTGTGGCAGTGTCTCTTTAGTTCATTTTTTCGGCATATCTGTGACATTCTCCATCACAGCCACATTAACTCAGAATCAGCATAGTAGGTACAGAAAACAACTGTCTCGTAGAATAGGTACTTTAAATATTGCACAACTATGTAGCCAGTGAGTATGCTTGACTGCACACTTAGTCTTGACTGAGGCTCTGTGAGGTTAGCTGACTTCTTCAAGGTCATGTTCAGTCTGGAGCTGGTGGAATTGAATTTCATTACTTGCTCATTAGTTCATTAATCCCTAGAGCTGCTTTCTTTTAAACTTGTGGACTGTGAAAATTGAGGGCTGAAATTTTCAAGGATTTCGCCAACCAACTGTGACAAAAGGAAAGTTACATAAAAATGAAGACTGACTCTTAATCTGCCTGTGGTTAAAGAGGATGTCTGATTACTAATTTGTTGTTTGTCCCTTGTAAAGATAATTGTTTGTGATTCTTTTGCTTCGCAGTCTAGCCTAGAGGTCAAAGCTGTGTGACATTGAGCAACTTCGTTTAACCTCCCTTTGCTTCCGCCTCTCTCTCTCCTCTCTCTCTCTCTCTCTCTCCTCTCTCTCTCTGTCTTTGTAAATCCCAGCACATGTTTAAAAGCTAATGCAGCTGAAATATATTGATTTTATAAACCTTTTACTTTATTAAATGGGTACTTTTTAAATTGATAAAATGCCTTGTTCAAATATCTTTATGCCTAAGCGAGACAGTTTTTAAGTGACATAACCAACTAGAGGGTATATGGTAAGAGAGCTTACTGCACTTCCCAGGTGGATCAAGGGCAGTTGACAGTGCCTCGTGCCTCAGAATGCAACTGTGGTGTGTGCTAAGATCTGTCTTACCACACACTCTGTCGGGTTATTTAAGTAATATATCACAACAGGGTGTGGTTATGCTAGATTTACTAATGCCTGTGTGTTATACTGCGACCAAAAACACACCAGGTGTTGTAAATCTCTAACGCAGTGATTTACACCCTGTCATGGTATATTGTGATTATACAATGGTTTGTAATTGTTTTGTTATGGTTATGTTTCATATATATTTTTTGTTTTTATTAGTGAAAATATAGTAGAATGTGTGTGTGTATTCTTATGCTGAAAAAAAGTAGTCTGTTGCAGGTTTGCTGACGGGCTCTGGATTTTATTTTTTTTACTTTGTCTTTTCCTCCTCCCTCCACTTTTGGAGCCCCGCCTCGGGAGTCGCCAATGGTGCTATCCTGCTCCCCTCAACCTACTTGATCCTGTGGGTGATCCCATGGAGCCATGGATATACCCCCGCGGGTATGAGGTGGGGCCCAGCACCCTGAGACCCTTCTTGTCTTGTCAGGCACACAATGGCAGGACAGGCAGGCAGGAGTCACACCAGCGCTCTGTCTTCCCAGTGCTCTGAGTGATTTTCCCTGTTTCTGTGGGCGTGACGTGCACCTAGGCGCAAGGCATAGCGCTGATGTCCATCATGCCCTAACCCTCTGAACAGCTCGGACGCTTGTTGTGCCTCCGGCCTCCACCAGAGGTCAGCCAAGTGCCAGTCTCAACCCCCTTCTTCCCGGAGAAGACGAGCAGTCCCTGGATGCTCAAGCCTCCTTCCTCGGCCGCCCTCCATCTCCCGGCTCTTTCCTGAACCTAGGTTGATGGCATTGAAGTGTAGCACTACCACTGTACTAGTGGGCTGGCTGGGCTCTGACTTTCAGGGTCCCTTGTGGAGCGGTGGTTTCTGCTGTGCAAGCTGAGATAGTTGAGAAGATTCTGGGACACTTTCTGTACGAGGAGCCATGATGGGCGCTTCTCCTGGACTGTGGGTGTTTGTCAGACTTGCAGGTAAGTATATTATTGTGTTGGTGGCTTTATTAGTAGCAGATTCTGTGCCAGAATCATTGGCTGCAACTGAGAATATATTTTCTAATTCGTCCATGTTGATAAGAGTGAAAGTTGTTTTCTTTGTTTAAATCTCCGCAGTACCTTTGTGCGTTGCATCGATTAGATGAAACACTGCAAGCGCTAAAGTGTGTGTCTGAAGAGGCGACACATTGATGCGTGCCAAGTGGGCAGTAAGTGAGGTCAGTTGGCACTTCTTTCCATTGGTATTGTTAAGGATTTACACGGGGAGAAGTGCCAACCGACCAATGAGAATACAGCTTTGTTGGCACCCATTGTATAATGCTTACTTTAAGTTGTTTTTCAGGTCTCTGTAAATAAATTTCTGTTGGCATCAGCAAATCACAAATTTCATAAGATTCTGGAAAAACTGAACCCTTGGATATTCCTTTCATTTTATTGAAAATATTTAGATGATAGCGTATTCATGGCCCCTTAGATCTCATGTGTTCCACTGCTTTCCTGCTTTGAAGTCACAGTCCTCTGCCTCTGATGTGAGAATCATGTACACGGCAGTAGCTGGGTGATGCCACAAGCAGAAGGTTATGCCTTGACAGCAGGTATAAGCAATGTGAACAAATAAAGTCTAAGGGAAAATATTCTGTTTTAATGTAATGAAATTCTGATTTTATATTAAGAGGAATGTGCTTCTGGACCTTCTCTTTTGTATGTTATGTGTTGTATGTTGTTATATGGAAAGAGGGTGTTCAATAAACTTTAGTTACAAAAGTTCAGTGATAAAGAATGAAAGTTCATAAAAGTCAAATGTTTGGGGACTTTTGTGTGACTGATTTCTGTTGATGACGGTTGTGATTTTTTTTGCGCTGGGACTTTGCTGGGAATTACATAGAACACAGAAACACAGAATTTGTTGGCAGATAGTCTGCCCTCTTTTTCCACCTATTCTGCCTCTGCAGTAGACTCTATCTGGTAGTGTTGCTCAGACAGTGCTTTTGTGGATCCTACCACTGTCTGTCGGATAGAGCTGGTATCCTACCTAAGATCCTACCAGAAATCCTACCAAAGACTAATGTAGGATCCGGGGTCAGATAGCCAAGGATCGAGGTCAGATACAGGATCCTAGGTCGGATAGTTAGGATCCAGGGTCAGATAGAGATGGATCCTAGGTCAGATCCTGGGATCCTAGATCGGATAGTTAGGATCTGGAGCTGGATCTGTTGGTCAGAACTGTGGATCTGTTGCTAGGATCCACGTTTGTTGCTAGGATCCACAAGGTTTATCTGATTCATGCACTGGATCCTAGAGGGTAGGATCCGTGGTCAGATAGCACGGCTCTCCTACCACAGCAACTATCTGGCCAAATGGAAGGTATCTGTTGGTATCCTGATTTCTAGGATACTGTTTGAGCAACAAAACTACCTGGTTCTCCGCCTCCTTCTCCCCCACACTTTGATATGAGTTTTCCTTTGTACCTATTCCATGCAAGCTTGAAGCTCACCACTGTTTTCTTCACCACAACCCACGCTGGAAGGTTGTTCCAGGCATCCACCACCCTCTCAATGAAGAAATACTTCCTCATAAGCATTCCCCACCAGCTTCATTGTATGTCCCCAGTTCTTGTGCCCTTCTTTTCTGAAAAATGCTCCTTCCTATACCTAATTGAGCCCGTGAGGTATTTAAAGATCTTTATCATGTCTCTTCGCCTCTTCCAGGGTGTATATGTTTAGTTCCTCAGTCTCTCCTCATAGGACATTTGGTGCAGTCCCTGTCTCATTTTTTGTTGCCCTTATTTGGCTGGCCTCTACCCTGTCAGTGTCCTTTCTGAGGTGTGGTCTCCAGAACTGGACACATTACTCCAGCTGTGGCCTCACCAGTGACTGATACAGTGGCAACACCAGCTCCCTATTTCTGCTCGTGATACCCTCCCTATACTGCAGCACCCACTGGCTTTCCTTACTGCTTTGTCACATTGCCTTGCTACCTTAAGGTCATCGATTATGATTACCCCAGGTCCCTTTCCTGTGACCGTCAATACCTCCCCACTCTTTATGTACTCTCTCTCTGGGTTTCTGTGCTTAAGGTGCATTCATTTGCACTTTTTGCATTGAAACCCAGTTGCCATACCCTTGACCATTCCTCAAGCTTTTTCACATCTCTGTTCATTCCTGCCACTCCCTCAGGAGTGCCCACCCTATTGCAGATCTTGATGTCTTCTGCAAAGAGCCACACCTTCCCTTCCAGTTTCTGCAATGTCACTTACAAAGGCATTAAAGAGGGACTGGACCTAGTACTGGGCCCTAAGGAACCCTGCTGTTCACTCTCCCTTCCCCGGAGTGTGAGTGCAGTTTACAAGTATCCTCTGTCGCTTATCCATTGACTAATTATGTACGCAGTGTACTACCTTGGTTCCCACCATCCAGCTTTCCAGTTTTTATCCGCCTCCTGTATGGCGATGGCCTTGCTGAAGTCTAGTAGGTCACATCCACCACTCCCCAATCTATTTCTGTGGTCACCCAGTCAAATGAATCTATCAGGTTTGTCTGACATGAGCTCTGTCCTGTGAATCCATGCTGCCTTGGATCCTGTAACCCACCAGATGCAAGGTAATATACCAGTCTTTCCTTTAGAAGTGACTCCATTCGTTTCCCAGCTACTGATGACAGGCTGACAGGCCTATAGTTTCAAGCTTCTTCCCTGGTGCTGCTCTTATGAGGCTCGTTCACACTGCATGTTCTGAGTCGGTGCTGGTGGTGCTGGCGCCCAGATCAGTGCCCTGTGCAGATGTGAACGCCACCGTTCTGCCGTTTTCCACTTGCGTTCGTTGTGCCCACGATCCCTGTTTTCTTGGGATCGTGCAGTGAATAGGAGTCTTGCACTGGTTTGCTTGGCTGTGGAACAGCCAGCACCATCCAATATGTTGCCCAGTGTCATGGCTCCACTATGGGACCGTGTTTTCTCAACTTACAGCTCTCAGTCTTTGAAAAGAACTACTTGCCGAGTTCAGCTGCGCTTAATGTACCTAAAACTACCTTTGGCTGAACTTGGGTCTGAAGACCCTCCACTGTAGTATTGTTGACTGTACTCCCCACGGAACCTTCCTCAAAACGCTGAACTTCTGTTGCAGCACCTGATGCATTCTAGAGCTATGTCATGTGAATGCTGCTTCACAGCATTTCAGATCACTTGGCTGCAACCATCTACACAGCGGTGATCCAACTTTCTCGTCGTGTGAGCGAGCCTATGGAGTGGGACTACATCTGTCCTTCTCCAGTCCTCTGGGACTACTCCTATATGTAGTGAAATATTGAATAAGGCTGTCCAAGGAGCAGCCAGTACCTCCTGAGTTCCTTCAGTACTCTTGGAGGTACCCCATTTGGCCCCATAGCCTTGTCCGCTCTCACATTCACAAGTCCCTTCAGGGCTCTTTCTCTTCAAATGTACTTGTGTCTACATCTCTCAGTCATGTGGTTCTGAAAATCTTTAACCATGGAAAACCTATAAGGGATGCGGCGAGGCATGTGTTCACTTTGTTTTGGAAGTGTTGGACATCTGTTCAGTGGTGGTTCAATGACACTAGCGACACCTGGCCCTGTAGTGCCGGTGGTAGCGTATTGATAACCTCATGGGAGAACTGGCTTTCATCCAGTCCCTGGCTCCCAACCCAGTGGAGCCACATTCAGACTTTAGGCAGGGGAAAATATATCTGGCTTCTGGGTTGAGGAGTCACTAATGAGTGACCATGTGACATCATCTCCCCGCATTGGGTCTGGCTCTGTGGTGACAGCCCCCTTAAAGAGATTAGATGCTGTGGAGTTGACACAACAGTATGATGTCACACCAGTCCATGTCCCAAGGGTACTGCCAGTCCCTCCTGGACCCCAGCTCCCATGGGGTGCATTCAGGTGAGGGAGAAGTACCCCACCAGGAGAGGGCCGAGTCTCAGGGGCATCAGGGGAGTAAGAGCTACTGTAGCTGGCTTTGGGTTCGGGACTGGAGTTACAAGCCATGGTGGAGGTAGACAGCCTCTTACAGGGGAAAATATATGTAAGACAACCCGGGTGCTGTTCCCACTACCTTTGCCCATTGGATCGAGGGTAGCAGGCAATAATGTCAGGGTGACTTGTGTCAAGGGGTATTTTGTATGGTACCTCTCCACCATGAGCCACCCCTGTCTGTTTTTTCCCAGTCTGACAATCCCCATGCCATTGCAGGCATGGCCCACCGAGGTACCTGCTATAAAGTCTCTGTGTGCCTGGCGAGGAACTAAATTTGAAGCAGACACCAAGCCTTAGCCTTACGTCAGGTTCTTCTTCACATGGTTCTGAGGACAAATTGAGGCACCTTTATTGGTCAAAAATATAAATTGTCTCACACCACACTGTACACATATGTCCCTGCTTGGCAACATGGGAATGGCATTATTTCTTTAACTTGAACCATAACTTCATTTCAGTTGCATTAATAGGACAACGGATACGATCCTGTAAACATAACTTTTGCAAAACTCCCAACAGTTTATTTACATGCTGGTGCACACAGCAATAGAGTAATGAAGAGTCTGCAACCAGAGCCTCGCACCACATCTCCAGTTTAGCGTAGTTTCAGATCAGCAATTCCCAGTCTTATTATTCAGCATAATTACATTACTGTGTATTCGCTGACCAGCTGGTTATGGGTTCAAATCTTAGCAGCATAGCTACTTTAAAAATATTTACAGCTTTTGCATCATTAACATTATTGGCCATAAATGTACGTGACAAATTTGTGATACATATTACATTCCTTCAGCTGCGAGAGAAAGGGACCCAGCCCTGTTCATCACAGAAAAGCATTGGTATCTATGGCAGAGGTCAGTTCTGGAGGGGTATCTCTCACGACAAACACTGCGTCCAGCTTGGTTGGAAGTAGTTGGCCTGGTGCTTTGAACTCCTTGCCCAGGACCTTGAGGGAGGTCCCCAGTGGATATTTTTAAGAAGGGCTAAAACATATCTTTTCAGCAGGCTTTTGGAGAAGTCGCATAAAGTCTTCAGCACATCTATCCATAGTCTTCATACATGAGTTTTACTATTTTATGGGAATGTTTTTCGTGAGGATTGCTATAATTGTTTATCTGTTTTGTATTGTTTTATTTTTTGTGTGCTAATCATTACTTGCATTGTTATGTGTATTTTATATCTTAAGTTGTACATTATTGTAATGTAGCCCTGGGCCTCAGGGAAGGGTGCCATATAAATAAAACTCTACTACTTAAATACTAATGAGGTAGCTTTACCTTTACCAACCACTGTCCCTCCCCTGTGCCTCCTGGGGCTTGGAGTCCAGTGCCAATGTGGCCACAGTAACAGCAGCGTACCAGCTCACTGGTTCTGCCCTTCCACTAGGGTTCAGATCCTTGCACTGCCAACTGCTAGCATGTTTCATACTGGATTTCATACTAGAAAATAGGAAAGTCAAGAAGGCAGAGCCCATATAAGCTTTCCCCACAATTCAGTGGCATTAACACAAGTCACCGACATCAGTAAAATACTTATCCAATCTGTCCTTGACATACCCACATTCTCTGCATCCACCACTACCTGAGGCAATCTGTTCCACATCTTGATTACCCTACATTTAAATCCATTTCTTCTTTTTTCAGTCCTACACACTGTTTCCTTCAACTGCCTATCATGTCCTCTCAACTGATACGATTGTTCTTTAAATTCCAGTCCCATCTCCATCCTCATACTCTCACCTTTTAAACCTTTGTACAGAAACAGTAGATCCCCCAGCTCTCCTATCTCTCAAGGACCACAAACCCAACTCTCTAATCTCTCCTCATAATTTAAGCTCTGACACTCTGATATCAATCTTGTATAGGACCGTTGTGGCCTTTCCACCATCTTAACATCTTTCACTAGGAAGAGACTCCGACAGTGGAACAATGATCCAATAAGGCCTAACCAGAGTCCTGTACAGCGGCATCAGCACCTCCCTACTTCTGGAATTAAAACCCAGTTTTATACTGTTTTCTAAATACATGGCATTGTTTGATGTAGTTCTACTATGAATGCTATTTTTTTTCCCCTCCTGCCACCCCTGGCGGCCACTCCTTGGTCTTCTCATTGTCCCGGATCACCATCGTCCTCGTCCCGGCTACCACTCATCTCTCATATCGTGACCTCCCAGGTAACCTCAGCGTATCCCTTTCACAGACGGGTCCTCTCTCCTCCGAGGGGAAGGCACCAGGGGGTGGGCCAGCGATCTGTATTAGCCCGGGTGTCACAGTTTCTGGTTTTCTCCCTGGGAGTCCAGGGAGTGACGTACCACTGATGTCAAGGCACACGCCGATGTCTGTCACTCCCAGTGCTTCCATCTCAGGTGTCAATGCTGTGACCCTGGTCTCCACCAGGGGCCAGCATGCACCGAGGTGCATCCCCACCTCCCCGGAGAAGGCGAGCCGCCCTGGGACGCCTTTCCTCCTCCCCGGCTGGCCCTCCAGTGACCTGAGTCTGTTCCTCAACCCGGTCGCCAGCATCACAAGCAGAAATCCAACTGCTGCACCGATGGGCTGGCCGATTTGCTATTTTTAACTCACTCTGGATACAGATTCCAGATGTCACTCACATGTAGATACCTTCAGTTGCATACCCTTCATATAATAATTCTGTTGCACATTTTTCCTTCCCAGATGCATTATGATGCATTTATCATTATTAAAGTTCATTCCATTTACTTCTGCCCATTCCAAAATTTGTATTAAATCCCTTCCAAATGTTAACCTTTCATCAAATGTATCTACTACCCTCCTATTTTAACATCATCAGCAAATTTCACCATCTTATTCACACTATCTATATCCAAATCACTTATAAGTATGCTGAATAGCAACGGTCCCAGTACTGACCCCTGGGGCACACCACTCCCACCCCTTGAGGTTCACATATTTGTGCTGGTGTAGTACAGTATGGTTCTGCAGGCAATTGGTCCACACTGGGACCAATAGGCTTACAGATCATACTAAGCTGTCATTCGGGCGGGGTGGCTGGGAAGTAGTGGATGGCAGCTGCCCGCCTCGATGATGGGGGGGGGAGCTGGGTGGCCAGGTCATCTGTAGGTGGGATGGGAGGGGACCACTGGGCCACCAGGTGATGGGGTTTGTACCATGGATGCCCCAAGATTGGGCGTAGAGGGGGACCACTGGACCACCAGATAGAATGTGTCTATAACATGCTTGCAATCGGGTGACATGGGAGGGAGGGAGGAGGGACTCCACTGGACCACCAGGTAGAGGGTTTACTATTGCTACCACCCGCGATTGGGCTGAGAATGGGAAACCACTGGACCACCGGGTGGTGGGTTATAATACTGCTGCCCGCGATCAGGCATACAGGAGGGTGGGGGGACATTGGGCAATGGGGAGGTGTGGGTGTTGTGGACTGTGTCCCTGCTGGGCAGGTGGCCACCACAGCTGGAGGGTGCTGTGTTGCACCCTGCAATACAGCAGCCCACCTGTGGGTGGCCTGGTTTTAAGCCTTTTTCTTCTGGCTCAACTTTGAGCCCCCTGTATGTGGCGCAATACAGGGTTGTGCCTGTACATCTCGCACATTCCGGCTGAATATCAGGTTGTGCCGCATATGTATGGGCATGCCTCCTGCATTTGCGCCACATACATTGCCATTGCGCCCAGGTGCATCGGCACTTACATTGCCCCAGGTGGCCTTTTGAATATTTTTACCAGGGCGAATTGCAGGTTGCGCAGGCACAACTTGGTTGCGCCGGCACAGCCCCTTTGGAATATCTGGGGCTAAGGTATACCATCAAGGTATTTTTATGACATAGTGCTATTACATACTAAATCCAACAACAATAAACACAACCAGTTTTACATACGCTTTGAGGTCACCACAATAACCTCCTGTATGAGGACCTGAGAGGAAAAGGAAAATTAAAGAGGACACTATAGTATAGTCAAGAAAGGGAAGGGGTGCCGAGAGGTGGCCAACCGTATGCACTAGAAACTGTAAAGACTAGTATAGGCTAAAAATAGAGTTGCAACAGATTTTAAGAAAGGTCGGTCTCGACTGGCAGGAGCTCCCTGTCACAAGCTTGCCATGAACTCCGCCTGTCCTGCTTTTCTTGCAGGCATGCATTGCGGACTACTTACGACTCTGTTGATTCAGTAGCTTACTCGGCAACTGCCGTTGCTTTGAGATGACAGGCCTGGCTTCACATCTCTGGTCTTGCAAATGAGGTCCAGTCTGCGATTCAGGATGCCCCCTTTCGGGCTCGGGGCTCTTAGCTGGCGACATCAAAGACATCATCACCAATCTCTGGGATAAAGGTCAGACCCTGAGATCAGTGCGGTCCATGTACTGATTGGGTGCCCAACAACAGCAGCAGCCCTTTCAGAAAAGGACCTGGGGCAGAGGAAGCAGGCCCTTGCTTGTCGCCAGGGCAAGCATAAGTCCACTGGTTCCACCACCCTCCTGCCTCCAAGAATCAGAGACGCTCAGGGGCCTCCCGACTGTCTTGCCACCTCCTGACTCCTCACCCCACCCCTCCTCAGCCTCAGTGCGAGGAGTCAGTAAGGGAGGTCGCCCGCCATGCACAGGGAGTGGCAGGGCATTACCTCGATGCATGGGTCCTGCAGTTGATGTCCGCGACACACCATAGAGTTTCTGGAGATTCCACCAGACTCTCCACCAATCCGTTGTCCTACTTTGAGACCAGGCTCTTCTCATCAGAGAAGAAATCAACTCTGTCTTGCTCAAGGAGGGTATAGAGGCTGCCTCTGGCAAAAGGGAAGGGGTTCTACTCCCACTTCTTCCTGGTTCCAAAAGTCAGGCGACATGAGACCCATTCTCAACTTGAGCAGTCTCAACCTGTTCGCCGAGTACAAGAAATTCAGAATGCTGACCTCCAAAGCTTTCTCCCTCTCCTGATGGAGAACCAGTGGCTTTGTGCTCTGGATAAGCAGGATGCTGACCTGCACATTCCAGTTTTCCCAGCCACCGCCGGTTCCTGCGGTTTTGTCTCCAGGGGAGCATTTCCAGTTCTGGCCTCCGCTTGGTTTGTCTTTGGCAGCTTGGGTCTTTAGCAAGTGCCTGGCCATGGCAGCGGCCTTCTGCATCACTACAAGCATAGCAGTTTTCCCTCACCTGGACAACTGGTTGATGTAAGCCCTTCCAGGATTCTCTTCGAAGCTCTGCATTTCATTCTGGATCTGTTCTCCAAGTTTAGGATTACTATCAATTTCCCAAGTCGTCTCTTTCCCCAGATCAGAGACTTCAGTTCATTGGGCAGTCTTGGACATCATCCAGAGCAGGGCCTTCCTCTCAGACAGGGTGGAAACTCTGGTCCATCAAGCTTCAGTGGTGGCTCATCCAGGACCATCCCAGCAAGGGAGGTCCTTTGCCTTCTCAGCCTGATGGTGACCTCCATCACTACTGTTCCCCTAGAGAGGCTCCATTTGAGAATCACTCAGTGGTCCTTGTGGGTGCAGTGGGATCAACTCCTGATGACCTGGACCATCCGGTCCTGGTATCGTTAGCAGTCCAGAAAGACCTGCTTTAGTGGAGAGATCCCTGAAACCTTCTTTGGGTCTCCCATTCAGGAGTCCTGTCCCCTCGGTATCTCTGACTACAGATGCATCGAATATGGGCTTGGGGTGCATTTGGGGAGCACCAAGCACAAGGACTTTGGTCCAGCTTGGAGGTGTTGTAGCACATCAACATTCTGGAGATGAGGGTGGTCTTTACGTGCTTTAGGTGTTCCAGACCCTTTTCCCCAAGGGATCACTGCTCATCCAGATGGACAATATGTCGGTAGTCTGGTATCTCAACAAACAAGGAGGAACTCACTGCACTGTCTCTGCAGGGAAGCGATGAGAGTGTGGAACTGGGCAGTCCAGCACGATCTGTCCTTAGTGGCCATGCATGCTCCAGGTGTTCAAAACGCCCTGGCAGACAGTCTCAGCAGATCTCGAACCCTCAGTCACAAATGGGAACTGAGTCAGGAAGTGGCAGAGTCTCTCTTCTAAGTGGGGGCATCCAGAACTCGACCTTTTGCCTCCCCATTCAACGCAAAACTTCACAGTTTTCGATCACTATTCCAGGGCATGGTGCTTTCTGGCACAATGCGTTGTCTCTTTGGACAGGGACATTTTTGTATGCCTTCCTTCCACTTCCCATTTTCCATGGGGTTCTCTCAGCTTTGGGCAGAGAAGGTGTGGATGATCCTCATCACCTCCCTCTGGCCGAGATAGATTTGGTTCTTGCTTCTGCAACAGTTAGCGGAGGAACCACCGGTTCCACTTCCTATGACTCACCTCTTGACACAGAATCAAGACCGCTCATCCATCCGGGGCTCAGGACCCTGCACCTTCATGCGTGGCTCCTGCAGACATAGCAGTCTCTTGCCGGGTCTCCTCTCGAGTCACCCAGATACTGGTTGAGGCTAAAAAGCCATCTACTCATTCCACCTATGCTATGACGTGGAAAAGGTTTTTCCATTTGGGTGGCTTCCAAAGACTGGAACCCTTTCTCTTGTTCTGCCCCACAAGTCATGGAATACCTCCTTCATCTATCAGATTCGGGCCTTCCTATTCCTCCTTAAAGGTTCATCTTTCGGCTGTTTTGGCATACCACAATTTGGTGGATGGTAACGCGTGGCTCAGTTGGAAGTCTCAAAAACTTTTCTGAAAGGTTCTCCATCTGAAACCCCCATTTGTAGCCCCACACCACCTTGGGATTTGAACTTTGTGTTGGAGAAGCTCACTCTCCCACCTTTGAACCAGCGATGAGCTGTGATTTATGCTTCCTGTCCTGGAAGACATTGATTTTAGTTGCGGTTACTTCAGCTTGAAGAATTTTTGAGCTTCAGGCTCTGGTTTGTAAGGAGCCTTATTTAATTTTCCATAGGGACTGGGCAGTCCTCAGGACAAATCCTAAGTTTTTGCCTAAGGTGGTTTAAGGTCACACTGACTCAATCAGTGGAGCTCCTGTATATTTTCCGTCCCTGTGAATAGAGGTGAGGCACTCCTGCACACTATGGACATGCATCATGCTCTCCGGTGCTGTACCCATCATACAAAAGAGTTCCATAAGGATGATCAACTGTCTCCTTTGCCCTCAGATCATTGAGCACAGCTGATTCTACAGTGCCTGTCCAATTGGTTGGGCAATTGCATTCACTTTTGCTACCAGAAGTATGACAAGCCTCTGCCAGGGCCCATGAGAGGTTATTCTACTAGGCCATGGCTTCTTCCGCAGCTTTTTGCATAAGGTGTCAGCAGCTGATATCTGTGCAGCAGCAACATGGAGTTCTGTCCATACCTTTACCAAACACTACAGTCTGGACATTGCTTCTTGGCAGAGGGCAGGTTTTGGCCTAGCTGTTCTGCAGGGCCTTCTGTCCTAGGCTGGTTCCACTTTGAGTTTTTCCTTGGTTGTTGGATTTTCTCCCTCCTCCCTGGTTTCTTCGATCTCTCTTAGGAGGCTGCTCGAGATTCAGTCCTCTATATGATGACCTACTGTAGGAACCTCTCAAGTAAGATAGTACAGTTGCTGTAGGAACTTACCATAACAGTAGACCTTCGAGAGGTTCCTTCAGTAGGTCATATTTTTCCTCCCTCCTCCCTTTTTATTTAGGGACTCCAGATTCTGTTTACTCCTGCTGCTAGGCCTATTCCAGGCTCTGGTGGGAGAACTGGAGGCGGGCGGAGACCGTCCACTACATAGTATCATGCTGATGTTGGTCATATGGACGTCGGGTGGGCGATCCCCATCAGATATTGCTAAAAAGTCTGCCATGCGGCCAGACACCAGATGGTGCTAGTCCTATGTGTGATGGCCTACTGAAGGAACCCCTCTCAAAGATCTACTGTTATGGTAAGTTCCTACATAACTACTTTTCAGGTTCAGCGCAGTTCTCTTTTAAGTGCAAGTAAACCTTTAGGCACAGTTCATAAGCTCTGAGCTAATATTAACTTCTTTAGTGGAAGTACCCTGGCAGATAAATTTCTAAATATAGGTTGCATAGTGAAACATCAGTTACACTTAAGGTGAATCAGAGCTTGTAAAGCACTTTAGGAAACAGTCTGTATGACAGGCTTTGCATAAAACAAAATTCCTTTCTTCTTCTTAGTTGTATGTCCTTCAATAGTATTATCACACTCTCTTAAACTGTGTTGTACAGTGATCAGTGTTGACCAAAATCTTTACTGTGAAGTACTTTTCAGAGTCTCTCACTGTTACCAGTGAAGCTGAAAAAGTGGTAGAAGAATACCTTTTCTGGGCTTGTTAGCACTTTCCTTCAAGGCATTAATTATGTAGCCGTAAAATAACCAACAGAGAGAAAGCTGCAGTAGAGGAATTTAAGTTGCGCTCTGGTTTCCAGTTCGTTTAAGGAAATTATCCCAGTTTTGCAAGAACTTTTTCCACCCAGAAGAGTTCCTCTGAGGGGCCATATAGTGTGGCAAGATGCCATTTTAGGGACATTCCATGGAGGTGCACCAAAAGAGTTGTGTGATGGCATTCCACAAAGCTGGTGAAGTTTTTGAGATTACAGGGATCGGTACCCAAGCTCAACAGTGCAAACCTATGTATTTTAAAGTGTAATAGGATTGGTATTTACATATGCTGCATGACTGTGAAAGGTTATAAATTCTGCCATGCCCTAAATAAGCTTCAGAAGGCTTCACAGAGTGTGCCCTAAAGCAGTGCCTGGTAATTAACTGTACTGTTTATATAGAACACCATGGTACTGTCCTTAATCAGCTCTCTTTGTTGCATCAACTGCATTATCGGTTGAAACTGTCCTGATTTGTACTGTCATTTTCATGCTGTAACTGCTGTATGAAACGTAGTATAAAAACTGAAACTGATCTATTGCTGCCGATGTTTCAGGCCAGAGAGCCATCACCAGGTAGAATAATTATGTACATCGTTGTTGTACTCTGTGCAGAGTTGGTCATGTTTAGTTACAAGATGCTTGAAATGTTTGTAAGGCTGCTTTGCACACTGAAAAGTAGTTTCTTTTTAGGGAAAGTGGTGGGCATGGCCAAAACTGGATAACACAAATTACCCTCACTGGTTCACTCCAAGAGAAAAACTCAGCAGATTGCCAACTGCACCAGAGCTGTGCAGTGGCATAGATCAGTGTTTACCAGTGCATTACAACTGCACTCCCCTCTTGCCTACCTTCTGACTGCAAGTAATTCCCTAAGCAGCTCCCTTCAGGTGCATGGGCTTAGCTACTGTGAGACCCACGAGACATTTGGTCTGGGAAAGCCACTCCATAAAGCAGAGAGGACACAATCTGTGTGGCAGAAGGAGTCTCTCTGTGTGGCAGCGTGGTCTGGTTATTACAGCACCAACTTGGGAACCAGAAGGTCACAGGTTCAAACCCTGCTAGAGCCAGATGCTCACTGTGTGACCCTTGGCAAGTCACTTAACTGCCCAATCTTCCATTCCACCCAGCTGCAGAGGTGAATAGCAGCATGAACTCACAGGAAATAAGATACTGCATCTCAGTCAGCTATCCTGTGTAAATTAATTATAAAGAAAATAAAAGGGCTAGGCAGGCAGGGCATGTACCGCAAGGGATGCTGTCAGGAAAATGAGGGGTTGGTCACCTTGCACAAAAGCTCTCACTGATAAGGAGAGCAAACTGATATTTGCATGAGCTCGTGATGCAGAGGGTTGAGACATGCAGTGGCAAATCCAGGAATTTAAAAGGGCTATGAGGCACTCATGAAAGGAGACAAGTCAGAGGACTAGGCTACCGTAAGCAAGCCTTGCCTTTATGCATCTGTTACTGTGTTTTAAACGAAGGGTGATCTGATATAGCTTCTGTGAGACCCTTGTGGCCTCAGCTGACACTGTGATTGAAGACAACCCAGGTCTTAATGGGACAAAGTAGCTGCAGACAACCCAAGTCTTAATGGATAAATTAGCAACTATCGGTGCCTTCAAGTGTAAACTTGGTCAGCACCTCATTACCGAGGACAACTGTGACTGCTTCATCTAACTTCTGGTGCAAACAAGCGAAGTCTTCATCAGCACCTCATTATCAAGGACACCTGTGACTGCATCTGCTTACTCCCTCCCAGAGTAATCACCTACACCTCCCAACCTCAGCACTTCACTGATCTCCACCCCACCCGGCCACCCCCCACATCTCATGGCCCACCCCTCCCTCTCTCTTTCCATTCCTCCACGAGCGTCACCTTTGTTTGTTACCTTCTCTGTGTCTGTGTTCTCCATGGTGTTCAAACTTACGGATGCAGACATCGCTGTGCAATGCCTCAGCAGTGTCTACTTGTGTGAACTTTTCTGTAACTTACTGTACCATCTCTGTAAATGTATAAATTGTTGTTCTCTGCTAGTTTCTGTTCAACTGACGTGGAACCTACAAAAGAGCATCTGCTCACATGTGTTATCCAAGAACTCAATAAATAAAATAAATAAATTAACCCAAACTGCATTGAATTATGGACGACTTTTACATGTGGCTCATCTTCACAATAGTCTCAGTAATTCTACCTCTCCTGTATAGGGAAGCCAACCATATTGGAAACACTATATAAGGCACAGTGACACCATCAACTGTGTGCCAAAGTTACATCCACTCCAGCGATCTCAGTCTTGGTAGTAAGTTGTTTATATAGGTGACAGTTAGCACAGGACCACACAACTAATCACCTCACTCCCATAGCAATAAATATGGTCATATCTCCAACAGATGCAACAAAGAATGTGCAAGGTCCAAAACACACACAGGTCCAAAGACTACTAAAATGGCAGGCAATAAGATTGGCATGGAAGCCGGCCCGATGGCACTAAGGGTTGAGGTGCTTGCCACCACATCTTCGCGCCATGCTGGTGACCCGGGTTCGGGAGCGAGCTCAGGCACGGGGGTTGACATGGGGAGGGAGAGGATTGAGCGCCAAGGACTGCTTTCCTCTCCCGAAGGGCTTCAGGTTGTCCGGGCGTACTGGCGACCTCTGATGGAGATCAGGGGGCACTACAGCAAGCAGGACCAGATTGTAGGGGAGTGTGGCAGATGCTGGCAGGGTTGCCGTGTGCTTTGGCGCCATTGCATGCCACACCAGGGGTGGGTGGAGTGCACAGGACAAAACGCAAAATACCCTCCAGTCCGATAGGCGACAGCCCTCATAGTGCCAAACCACCACACATCCAACACTAGATCCTTGCTTCTTCCCTTTGATCTCCTCGGCCTTAGCCCCCGGTTCAGGGAGAAAGTAACGTCCTTGAGGTGGGGAATCACAGTGGGTGGTAGAGCGGCATAGGCGAGCTGAGGGCCTGAGAGAGTTCCAGGTCTGGGGAGATGAAGAGAAGTTGGAAAAATAAGAATGGCATGGTTACTACTGTTACTGTCAAGCAGCATCCATCCCAACCCTGGACCCACTCCACAAACAACTGAACTCCTAAAGAAGCACGGTTGTTTAACAATAGTCTCCATCAACATTTGCAGTCTCATGTCTAAATTTGACTCACTGAAAGCTTGGGTATCCCAAGATAATCCAGACGTACTCTCAGTGGTGGAAACCTGGCTCACACCAAGGGTCACTGACATGGCAATCCAGCTAAAGGGGTACACCTCCTTTATGCTGAGAGAACTGGAAAGTGTGGAGGAGGATGTGCCGATACATCAAGGACACTGTCCAGGGATGAGCCTCCTCACCTTGCCACAAACAGTAATGTCCAAGTACTGGTAGAAAAATTGTTACTTGGTGCATCATGGGGCAAAGGATTAATGATAGCCTCTGTCTGCCTACCCCCAAAAGAACAGTCTGGTGGATTTAAAGTGATCCTAGACTCACCTCACTGACCTCGCCTCAAGTCAGAGTTACTAATGGTAGGGGACTTTAATATAAACGGACTATCCCGTGGGCGGCACCCTACAAGGATGCTATCTCCTCTATAAACATGGCCCAATTAGTGGACTCTCCCATGTGAATGAATTATCAAACTGGAACCAGTACACTACTAGACTGGCTGATTACCAACCAGCCAGAGAGAATAACCCATTTAGCAGTCCTCCCTAACTCCATCAGTGATCACTCCCCAGTCCTCTGTATCTGGTTGAATAAGACCTCCAGAACCCCAGCAAAAACTCTCACATCAAGAGTACTGAAAAAGGGCAGCTAGGCTCACTTAGCGCACCTCAGTCAACAAGACTGGACAGACATAAACACTGCAAATGACGCTGATGTAGTGCTTGAACATTTCATCAAGGCTTTCAATGCAGCATGCAATATATATGCCCCCTACTCTAAGCGGAAAGTTTGAGGGCATTTAAGTCCTGGAGCACACCACCCTCATTGATCTACGAAGCAAAGAGACAACCTCTTGTATAAAGCTAGAAGCAGTGGCTCCACATAGACATACAGAACTATAAGGCCACCTGAAATAAATGTACTTGTGCTTATTCAAGCAAAAGCCAATATTTCAGAAACAAACTGGCTAACTCCTGGGGTGACAGCCAAGTTTTGGGACCATATTAAGACCCTAACTGGGAAACCCAGCAAATCACTTCCAACCATGCTTAATCTAGAAGGAATAACAACCCAGGACCCCAAATCATAGCAAACACCCTTAACAAGGCATTTTCTAACTTAAGTGGAGTACTTCCCCGATTTCCTAGAGCCCTTGAGTGGCACAAATCTAAAAACAGGATGAGTACCCATGCTGGCACTCCCCACCTTTCTACCTCAAAATTATCTCTCGTGCCAAGGCCAGAAAGTACCTCCTACAAGTTTTGGGTAAAACCAGAGCTGGTGGTGAACGGCGTGACCTCAAACTCATTGTCCTCATCCTTGATGAGATACTATGACCCTTACCAGAATTATGAATCTCGTACTTCTAACCACTAAATCCCACAGCTCTGAAAAGTGGCTATGGTTACTCCATTTTTAAAAGTGGTGATAGGACTAGTCACGCTAACTACACCCGATCTCTATACTGCCCCTCTCTAAGCGCTGGAATGTATTGTCTATGACCAACTGGTCAACTACCTCAACATATACCATCTGCAATGCTCAAAGCAGCATGGGTTCAGGAAACAGTATAGTACCACAACTGCGCTAGTGGATTTCACAGGCTACATACATGATGTATTAGACTGTGGGCATATGGTGGGGACAACTTACATTAACCTCACTCAAGGCTTTCGACACGGTCAATCATGAACTGCTGCTGAGCCAACTAACCTGCATTGGGCTATCACCTGAATCAGTGGCTGGTTCCAGAGCTACCTTTCTGGGAGAATTCAACAAGTGAAAATCACAGATGTTCTGTCCGAATGCCGGCATGTTAACATGGGGGTCCCCAGGGATCACTCTTGGGTCCCCTGCTTTTTAGCCTGTTTCCTAACCACCTCCCAGAGGCATGTCAGGATAAGGTCCTATTATATGCTGATGATACAGTGCTCTACTCCAGCCATACAGACTCTGGAGAGCTGGAAAAGCGAATGCAGGTTAACTCTCTGAAGTGGAGGCATGGTTTCTTAAGTACATACAAATAGTGGTGCAGGTTGCCGGTTGTAATGAATTAGTATGTCTGGACCATCTTACTATGGCACTAATCTGACAAAACAATTAAATGGTAAGACTGAAATCCAATCGTCCATAAAATATCTTTTAAAAGTCTTTATTCTTCCTTAGCTGCACACCATTATATCTAAAACGGCAACAGTTTCATAGCTTCAAACCACTTCTTCAGGCCAGAAATATAAAACAGTGTTGATGCTGCTTTGTTTGCTTCTCTCTACAGTTATATTTCCTTATCTTCATTCAATGAATCAATTCTGAAAAATAAAGCATCGTTTTACTCTTAGTGTTCTGATCACTGTTTAAATTTCCTCGTTATGCTGTTTTTCTTTCCATTTCTTGCAACAGTTAAACTGGCCAGGACGCCATTTAGTAACCCTCTTCCAAGGGGAAAGGAGGGCATAGATCCTGTCAATTAAAATGGTAACAACCAAAATGCCCTCTAGATATGGTCCAAAGTTTTAAATACTCAGGGTCACTCTGGACAGTTCCTCACTTTCTCACAACACATTGACCTAGTATCCTAGTCTGTTGATGCCAAAATTGGCTAACTAAACACTGCCTAACAGAAGAGTCACTAAAACTCGCTGTGAGCAGCTCAGTTTTGTCCATGGTTTATTACAGACTGGTAGTCTATAGTGCTGCAATGGACACAGCCCTAAGGAGAATAAAGTTAGCTCTTAATAAAGCCTGTAGGCTTGTCCTAGACGCACCCCGCCCACATACACACCTGCAATCTCTATTCCCAATCCAGGTGGCTAAATCTGGACTGTCGAGAACTCAATACCAGGATGCCTGTTAGCAAAAAGACCACTCTAGGTCTAATACCACTTGGTGTTTAGGGGCCTCCTCTACCTCACCAACAGTACTAGACATACAAGAGGGTCAAGTAGTCAGCCACTTATAGTCCCTTTCCTACATCTCTCTGAGCCAGTGGTCTTTTGAGTACCGGGCACCCTATTGGCTAAACTTGCTTCATGCTGACCTGCTAGCAGAATCTAAAGTTGGCCCATTCAGAAGTAAACTCTGACTCCACCTTACTACACTCAATGAGTGTGACTGTAACTTCTAATCTACTCTAGCATTCTCTGCACATCTTCTGCTCAACTTCAGCACTTACAATCTACCCCTCTCCTAATGCCTTTTATTTCTTCTCCCTCTGATTTCCTCTGCATTCATTTGCAACACTTTCCCACCTTCTCCCCCTACCCAACTCTTCCTCCCTCCCTACACCCTACCTCCATTCCTGTTAAAACCCCTCAGCATACACCCTATCCCACAAAACTACGCCAGCCCAGTTGGCTGCTTCTGTTTTTACCATATTTCTCCTATGACCTTCCTCTCTAACTCAGCACTCTCTCTCTCTGCACCCAGCCCATACTGCTACCTATTCCTCTTCACAATATGCTACCTTTCTACTTTTGTCTATGCAACAGATTGTATTACTGTTTTTAAAGTGTGAAATTTCATCATGCAATTGAGCTGAACATTTTGCAGTTAATATTTGTAATCACCGTCTGTATTGTTTGCTGTCCTTGTGTAAACTTGCTGATGAGGAACCTCTATAAACAGGCTCACATCTCAAAGGTGCATAATCTGAGAACTTAATAAATAAATAAATATCTGTTTGTGGGTCCGAATACCTCAATCCTAAAGTCTGGATTTAGGATTTTTAGATTTAGTTGCCGAGATCCTAAATCCTAATTTATTAGACTTCTGATTTGGATTTCCAAATCAAAATCCAGTCTGAAATCTGAAATTTAAATACTTAATTAGATGGAACTCAGATTTCAGATTTGGATGTGGATCTGATTTTGCCGATATCCGATCACTACTATTCTAAACATGGTAGCTCTTCTAGTGTGTGTTAGTTTTGTGGTAAGTGTACCAGGAAGGAAATTAAAGGAATTTGGTTTTATGTAGCGGTTTCATAAAATCTTTATCAAACAGAGATGTAGCAAGCTCTACTCTAACCTGGCTTCTTCACTGAGTTTTAATCACATTTCTTATACATTCCTATGTTTTCTAGGCATGCTGTTGATGTGTGGCCTGTATCAGTAAATCAGCATAATCTAACGCATTCCCCTTCAGCAAATAGCTGCTCAAAGGAGCCTGCGATCTTTTTAAAAAATGTTTTACTTAGATTTTCTTCATGACATGATATTTAGAGGTTTTTTATATTCGGATGGCACCTGAAATGTGAATAAGGCCAACTACCAAGCGACAAGGTGAACCCCATGGCTGGGCACCTCGCTAACATTTTATCTTTGTCTTGCTTTTCCTGAACTGGAAAGTCACTGCTTTTCTTTCTTTTCTATGTGAGACTACTCTCAAGCTTCCATGGGACCCCTTGACACAGTGTTGTCTTGCGCAGAGACCCCTTACAAATTGTCATTTTAGACAGAGAGAGCTGGGATACCTTTTCCACTGCCTCTAAGGGCTGCAGTATATGTCTGTCCTTTCTGCACATAACTGAAGCTTTTCAGTGATCTTTCAAGTGATGTGTGTCCTACTGTGCTTTTCTTGAGGGGTTGATACCAGCATTCCTGCTCTTACTGTAGATGGGCAGGAGCCGCCCAAACCCTCTTGTAAGGTTTGGGGGTCTTAAAGGAAAAATGAGTCCCTTATATTTTTCCATAATGTGTTTTTCTTCCTTGGGCTCAAGGCATGTCCCCACTCCCTCTAACCATCACTTGCCTGCTCCAGCCACCAGAATATCACACGTGGATTGTCTCCTACAGAGGGTCCAGGAGGAGGAGAGCCACCCATGCACATATCCAGGTAGTGGCAGCTGGGTGGCGATGCTGGCCGGAAGAGATGGGCAAGTCTTCATTAAGCCACCCAGCTCCTTTTCCATTTTTCCCAATCCCCGGCTAGGACGGTCATAAGCTATGCGATGGAGTTACGTGCACTATGGAACCAAAGCCCTCCCACTGAGTCACTTGCAGCCTGTACTATTACTGGGCCTCCACCCAGTGGCAGTCCGAGGCCGAGACAGCGTGCCACCTTCCCTGGGAGAAGAGCAGTCCCAAGGATGTTGATCCTGTGCTCCACGGCCAGCGCCCAGCAACGAGTCCATTCCCAAACCCAGGTTGCAGGTGTGGCCACATGTAGGTGCAAGTGCCTCAGCCCTCTGTGCCACTGGGCCAGCTCTGTCCCTTGTGTTAATGTTGACACAGGGTGGGAGCTCCCCTCCAGCCTCCTTCCCAACTCTGGATCTAGGCCTCCGCTGTGAGGAGCACTCCACAGGGAGAAGACAGAAGAGCCCAGTCATAGGAGTAAGAATGAGACTTGACTAAAACATTAACAATCTAGAGGACCTCAATTTAAAATGAACTCTGAGGCTGACTGGCCAATGGACTGGTAGTGCTGCCGCAGTGGTGGTGCTGCCATTTGTCACCCTGATGACCCAGGCTTGTGCCCCAAGCCCAGGGCATCTGGTGCTAACTAGATAGGTGGAGTTCTAGGATCTGTCTTGGAAGCCTCCTTCCTCGGAGAGGGAGGTTCCTTCTTCTGCTACACTCTGGGGATCTGGGGTGGGTTTGTTATGCAGGAAAGAATTTACTGATCCCTTTGGAGCAGCTATGCATCAGCACAGACATGTTCTTTTTTTTAACTTATATTTTATTTGTTTTAAATGAAACATGCCAAACAACATAGAAACAGTACAGATGTACTGCTATTACAGAGACCAAGAAATCATCTTGGAACAAACACATTTGTTAGCAACAGGACTTGCTAGTCAGTGGACCTGATATAGCATATGGGGAAAGCTGGTGTAACCCCTACAAATGGGGTTCCCAAAAGTCTTCCAGGAGCTTGCCTAAATGCTCCAAGCCTGGGTGGTGTCTGGCGTCTGAGCTGCTTAACTGTGGTTGCAAGTGAGTGCTATTTGAGCCTCCACGTACTGTCTCTTTAAGAGCTGTTTGCTTGCAGACTTAATTAGTTTGTATGGGGGACTGTGTATTTCATGCTCGAATCCCACCAAGCTGCGGAAGTAATCGCCCATTTTCGGTCACTGAAGGTGCAAAGGGAGCCCATCTGAAAGCTGTAACTGTTTGCCTGTAATCATTTAAAGCATTAGCAAAATTGTAGTTTGTTTAACCTGCCTTTATTGCAGCTGGGACTCTGTGTGTGTTACCTCTCCATTTTGGACCTAAACTGCTGTGCTGGGCCAGTTGTGTTAAGGAGCCCTAAAATGGAGCCTGTGGATGAATCAGAACTTGGACTCTTAATTTGAGCCAGCCACAAGGGGATTGTGTGGGCAGTGACTCTGGAAAATGTAGTTTTGACCTTGGCGCTTTTTCTACCAACAGAGGGAGCCTTATTGTGAGACAGCTGAATCAGCCAACAGAATAGTGTGGAGCTAAAGGAAATGCCCTGCTCTGTGACTGGAAAGATTGATCAGTTGTGACAGTGAAGAGAGAGCGGAGCTGTGTGCTTCTACGGTGTATAGTTTCGCACAGGAAGCGGCGTGTGAGGCCCTGAGTTTGGTCTGCAGCCTTTGTGAGTGCCAGTTTTGGATTGAATCCGGTGTGAGAGAAAGAAGCACTAGAACTGTGGAAACCAGGCTCACCCTGTAGAAAACTGTTGAAATTGCTGAATCATGTGCTGGTCTGTCAGGAACTGAAGCTGCTGTGTGTGCTCCGGGTATTTTGCAGTAATTACGATCAGGATCGAGGAACAGCCTGCCTGGTATAGTACTTTTCTTTTACATATAAATGTGCATAGTGCTTGTGGGGAATCACTATTTCCAGTCCCCTGTGCTGTGTGCTGAAGCTGGAAGCAAACCCCAGCTTGTCTCGGACTAAATCCGTTTGCTATAAACTGCAGTGGGATCCAGTCACAAGGACCTTGTCTCCATGCCCTGTTGTTTCTGACAATCCAGAAGAACATCCACCAGCCAGTTCTCAGCTTGGGTATTGTGAGTACAAATCAGGGTATTCCCTGCAGCCTGTTTTCAATCACAGTGTGTCATCTAATTCTTGTCGTTTCAATGCTTCATGGACTGAGCCATCAGGCTCCAGATTACAATTGGGTGTTGTGCATATATTTTTCTTCTACAGGGCCCTATCCATCTGCACCTGCCTGGCAGCGGACCTGCTCAGCCCCCAACCTGGGTACCCAGAGTGTGACTTTCAGACCCTGTATGTGTGCACAGTACTGTGATTTAATGCCGCTAATTAACCTGATTTCTCCCATGTTACTGTTCCTAAATAAATCAGATTTGTTGTTGTTAAACTTTAAACTGTCTGAAGTGTCAGTACCTTCATGCCAAGCACTGTATTGGTTTGTGTATGCTGCTTAACCTTATTTTCAGGGGTCCTCAGAGGCAGACCTCAGAAAAAAGTGGTACCTTATGAATGAACAGTGTGTACATGTGGGGTATTGCACTGTAACTCCTGTGCATCGTGTGTGGGCCATTAGAGGGATTAGAAGGGGGTCTTAGTGTCCCAGAGGGCTGTGACCAAACTAGACCAACCATTACAAACCCTGACCTCTGGGTGGAGGCACCCGCCATAGAACCTAGGCCCTCAACCTGTCAGTGGTCAAGCAGGCAGGGGTAGTAGCCTTGGGATAGTACACCGGGGTTACACCTTGTAAAAGTCTGTTAGTCAGTTATGCTTAGCCTTGCTATGACAGGCAGTAAAACCAAAAAATGTTATTTCAGAACTAAATGTAACCCCTGCAAATGGGGTTCCCAAAAGACTTCCAGGAGCTTGCTTGAATGCTCCAAGCCTGAATGGTGTTTGGCATTTAAGCCATTTATCAGTGAGTGTTTTTAGAACCTCTGGTACTGTCTCTTTAAGAGCTGTCTGCTTGCAGACATAATTAGTTGTATGGGGACTGTGTGTTTCTTTGATTGAGTACCACTCAAGCTGCTGCCAATTCACTTCATTTTGCAGTCACTAGGAGTGCAAAGGGAACCTATCTGACAGATGTAACTGTTTGCCAGAAATTATTTAGAGTAATAATGAAATTACAGTTTGTCTAACCTGCTTTCTTTGCAGTCAGAACTGTGTCTGCTAGTTCCCATTCTAGTTTTGAACTGCTGAACTGGACCAATCAGTGTGGGGTAAGCTAGCTCTAAAATGGTGCCTTGACGAATCAGAACTTGGACTCATAATCTGAGCCAGCCACAAGAGGATTGTATGGCAGTGACTCTGGGAGATGTAGTTTAGACTTCAGTGCCTTTTTGGACCAACAGCAGCAGTCTATTGTGAGTGACAGCCAATCCAGTCAAGAACTGGGAGGAACTCAAAGGAAGTGCCCGTTTTTCAGTTGGAGTGTCAGTTGAGCTTTGGCAGTGAAGAAGGAAGGAGCCCTGTGCTTTTCAGTGTGCAGTTTTAGTCAAAAAACGTGTGTAAGGCCCAGAGTTCCGTCTGCAGCTTGTTAGGACTGAATCCGTCCTGTGAAAAGAATCAAAGGATCTCTGAAGAGTAGAAACCAGGCTCACCCTGTAGAAGACTGGAAGAATTGCTGAAAATTGCACTCGGTCTGTCAGGAACTGAATCTGCTGTGTGTTCTCCCGGTATTGTGCAGTAATTGCGATCGGGATACAGATGCAGCCTGCCTGGTATAGTGCTTTTTATATGGATGTGTAAAGAGGTTTGTGTACCTCAAGTGAGCCCTGCTGACATTGAAGGACCCTATCTTATTTGGAGGTCGTGAGTACTAATTCAGGGTCGCTCCCTGTTGAATTGCCACATTACATCCAAATGGAATTACTGTACTGCTGACTGTTTAATTCTCCTTTTCTCTGTGGAAAGGGCCCTACCAGCTGCCACGGTTTGGACTAGCCACTAGGGCTTGGGTACCCAGGGACAGTAACTGATAGGGATAGGCCTGTGCACAGAGCCATAGTAGATTATTAGAGTGATAAGCTAATTAACCTGATTTCCCTGTCCTTGTTATATCCCTAAATAAATCAGAGCTGCTTGTTTCAGCAAAGTTATACTGCCTGAGGTATTTGTCTATGTTAAAGTACTGTACTGTGATTGTTGCACTGTATCTCATTTCACAGGAGGTCCCAGTGCCGGAACCAGTCCTGGGGTAAGTGTATACTGTGAAGGTAATTCTGATATATTGTGTGGCCACTAGTGGGAAGAAAGGGGTTGCAGTGTCCCAGAGGGCTGTGACCAAGTTAGTTTAACTATTGCAACCCTGACCTCTGGGTGGAGGCACCCGCCATTGATCCAGGCCCCTCAACCTGTTAGTGGCAAATCAGGCAGGGGTAGTAGCCCTGGGATAGCGCCATCTAGGGGTTACATCTTGGAGGCTCACCGCTGGGATTGTGTGTCCTCTAGTGGCCATATTTACGAACCACTGTTAAGAAAAAATGGGTACCCGACAGAAGTGGCTGTGCACCGGCTGGTGGAGTGGTGTACTGGGGGAGATCGACCCCAAAATGCTATGCTTATCCTGGACATCCCCTGGGTATCAATACGGACACTGTGCAGGGAGTACTTTCAAGGTGGAAGGTTTACAAAACCCTGTGGTGGTGGGGTCGGCATGCTAATCTGCTCACCCACACTTTCCTGGCCCTAGTAGAGTTTAAGGATCCCATAGATAGCTCCAAAGTGCCACAGACCATTACCCCAGAGGGAGCCCTCACTGCTTGGAGAGTGATAACTAAGACAGTAAGACCGGGGAATCAGCCCCACCACTATCTGAAACTTTTGAGGAGAAATTTGCTGAATGGTTGCTGGGAGAGGGGAAAACTGTGGAGGACTTGAAGAAACTATTCTTGCCACCTGGGGTGTTCCTCCCCAACACCCTCTCCTGCTCCAGTGCCCGTAATGGTGGCTGAACCAATGCAGACTCCTATTTCTGCACCTGCCATTAGTCACGACTCTTACCAAGGTTGAGGATCTTCTCTGGCACCCTCCCACCCCCAAGGGAGGATGACTGGGAGACCTGATAGACTATGTTGCCCAAGTGCTAGAATGGCAATGCTCGGAAGGCGAAAGCGAAAGAGGGTTAGTGAGAGCCTCCGAGGTCCTGCCCTGGCTACCATCCGCTAAACGGGCCAGTAACCCTGAAGCGACTGCACAGGCCTATCTTGAGGCCTTGGAGAATGTGTATGGGAGCCAGATTCTGATGAGGACCTATGGTGGAGAGTAAGAAATGCACAACAGTACCAAGGGAGTTGTTGTCTGTGTATGTCTCTCGGCTGGAAAAATTGTTGCAAGAATGCCTCAGAAAGGGTAGTTTGCCAGCGATTGAACTGGACCGAACCAGACTGGACAGAATCCTAAGTCTCCCTTCTCAGAACTGCTGTTGCTTCAGTTACGCCTGGCAAATCGACTGGAATCCCCACCTCCTATGATGAGTTAATGAGAGAAATTGAGGAGTTGAGAAAAAGGCGACCTCGGAGGTACCTGCACCAACAGCTGTGGCTACGTACCGAGTGACTGAGGGTGACCCATCAAGTGAAGTTCAGGGGCAGAGGTTGACAGTCAATGAGTGCTCTGACAAGGAAAGATATGCCACAATGGGGCTTAACTGTTGAGAGAGATCCGGAATTCAAAACAGTCCTTTATGAAGGCCACGCCTGCAAGTGCAGGCCCTGACCTATATCCGACTGCATCTGCTATGGGGTGGGGTACCCACCCATGTATCTCCTGCTGATAACAGCTCAAACTCAAATCCTTGACCATGGAAGTGGAGAAACTGACGAGATGTCTCCAAATGCTTATCACGCCGCAGACAGAGATGGCACCCAGGTTTCCAGTTAGTAATACCGCCCTGGCTCCCAGTGTGGCGCCCGGCCAGCTCAAACTCCAGAAAGTATGTTTTGCTATAATTGCGGAAAGATGGGCACATGAAAAGGAATGCCAGTCCCAAAGACACTGACAAAGTTGCATATAGGCTACAAGGAGAGCTTGGAGAAGAAATCAGTGGTTAAGAGGTGCACGACATGATCCCAGTGAGGGCACCAAAATGCTAATTCACGCCCTTTTGTGGCAAGGTCAGTTGCCCAGGCCCCCACTACCACCTCTCCAGACTGGTCCAGAATAGTGGGTCCTCCATGGAGACCACTGTAAAGGTGAATGGAGTGTCTACAAGAGCTGTATTAGACAGTGGCTCCCAAGTGACAATTATGTTCCAGGATTGGTATCAGAAGCATTTGCCAGGCGTACCCTTACAACCATTAGAAGGACTGCATGTATGGGGGTTAAGTGAAAAGGCTCCCCTATTCCGGTATATCCAATTTGGCTGTCTTTCCCACCTCCGTGGCTGGAGTGGCCGAACAAGTAGAGACCCTAGCCTTAGTGTGTCCCCCACTGGACTGTATGATGGTGTCCCTTGTTGATTGGAACAAATGCTCATATGTTCGGAAGGCTGGCACAGTTGTGTTATGAAAAACAGGGGTCAAAGACTAGTAGAGCTTTAAGAGTTCCGGCTTTAATTAAGAAGGCCTATGAGGCACAGAGATGCTGAAAAAACAGAACCAGAGGAACCGGTCGGAATTGTATGGAAGAAGGATCCTGAGTCTCTGATCCTGGCCAAATGCCCAGTGTACCTTACAGGAGAGGTCCGTATCAGAAAGGATGTTAAGAATAAAATATTAATGTTGGATGCACCAGGCGATGGAAATTGCCAGAGGACTGCTGGTCAAGCCTAGTATTTTGCCGCTAGAGCCCATGCTTATGCCAGAAGGGTAATGGTCCAAGTTCATAATGTGTCTGAAAGAGACATTCGAGTAAACAGAGGTTGCATCCTGGCTAATGTGCATTGTGCAGACACTGCAGTGCTACCCAGCAGCAAGAGTTCAGGAAGAATGACAGAGTAACGCCTGACTTGTTTGATTTCCGACTCCGCTGCCAGCTGAATGGAAAGTGAGGATCAGTGAGAAGCTTGCCCAGAGAGACCAGGTGTTTTCTTTAAAGGAATGGGATGTGGGATGCGTGCAGGAGCTGAGCACAATATCGCTGCATGACCAAAGACCATTTCGTGAGAGGTCTCGGCGCCTGGCACCTGCTGACATAGATGATGTGAGGACGGCATCTGCAAGAGATGTTAGCTGCTGGTGTAATACAAGAATCCAGAAGCCCTTATGCCTTCCCCATTGTGGTAGTGAGGAAAAGAATGGAACAGTAAGGATGTGTGTGGATTATCGCACCTTAAACCGGGCGGACTATCCCTGATCAGTACACAATGCCCGCATTCAGGATGCTTTGGACTGCCTAACCGGGAGCAAGTGGTTCTCTGTGCTGGATCTCCGCAGTGGGTACTACCAGATCGCATGGCCCCAGAGGACGTGGAAGGACGGCCTTTATCTGTCAAGGCTGGCTTCTATGAATTCATGAGGATGCCTCAAGGATTTCAGGTGCCCCAGCCACTTTTCAACGATTGATGGAGCGTGCAGTGGGGACATGAACTTACTAGAGTGCCTGGTATACCTAGATGATGTTATTGTGTTTGGCAGCTCACTGGAGGAACATGAGAGCAGATTATTTAAGGTATGGACCGACTGGAGGACTTTGGCCTAAACTGTCCATTGATAAGTGTCAATTCTTTCAAACATCAGTAAAGTATGTGGACACATAGTATCCACCGAGGAATAGAGACCGACCAAGTAAAGTTGAGGCCTTGACCACCTGGCCACAGCCCAAAAATCTAAAAGAACTGCAAAGATTCCTGGGATTTTGTGGTTATTATCGGCGCTTCATCAAGGACTATTCAGAGTGATCCGCCTTTACTTAACCTTACTCAAGGGTATCCCCAACCCACAAAAATACCAAAAGTCAGCGTCCCTCAAGACTGAAAGAGTGTATTTTCATCCGAGTGAAGTATTTGGGGCCGCTGGACTCCTGATTGTGAGACTGCTTTTCATGAGATCATATATCAACTTACCCATGCTCCAGTGCTGGCTATGCGATCCAAAGAAAACTTCGTCCTGCACACTGATGCTAGCTTGCAAGGGTTGGGGGCTGTGTTGTACCAGAAACCACGGAATGGCCTGAGACCAGTGGCCTTTGCCAGTAGAAGCCTGACCCCATCCGAAAAGAACTATCCTGTACATAAGTTAGAGTTCCTAGCTTTGAAGTGGGCTATTGTTGACCAATTCCATGAGTACTTGTATGGGGCTAAAATACTAGTAAAAACTGACAATAATCCTTTGACCTATGTGCAGACCTCAGCTAAGTTGGATGCCACTGGCCATAGGTGGCTTTCTGCATTATCTACATATGACTATGCTCTGAATACCGAGCAGGTCTGAACCACATAGATGCTGATGCTCTCCCCGGAGGCCTGTTCCCCAGAATGATTGGGTCCGATTGGCAGAACCTGACATTCGGGCACTCTGCCAAAGTTTGACAGGGAGGAACAAATGTCCACGGACGCAGTGGACTGCATGGTGGATTGCTTGGGAGCCTCTGAGAATTGCATACCTGCTGCTTATTGCCACTTTTCTGCACAGACATTGGTGCACTGCCTCAGCTGGACAATGACAGTATTCGAGGGCTCAATCCGCGATCCCATGATCAAAGCAGCTTTAGAAGCCCTCTATGCAGGAAAAGATGTGTCCAAATTACGCTCCACTGATTTGAGAACTGCACTGTTATACAAAGAAGGTCCTAAGTTGAAACTGATCAATAAACTGTTATACAGAGAAACAGTAGACAGAGGGGGACAAGTAGACAAACAACAACTAGTGCTGCCACTGCCTTCGAGACTCAGTACTGAGGTCCTTGCACAACCACATGGGGCACCTTGGTATAGACAGAACACTTGACTTGGTGAGATCCAGATTCTATTGGCCTAAGATGGGGCTGATGTGGAGCAACACATTCGAACTTGTAGTCGCTGCTTACAGAGGAAAGCTTTGCCCAGAGGGCTGCCCCTTGTTAACATCACCACCAGTGCACCCATGGAGTTGGTCTGTATTGATTTTCTGAGTTTGGAGTCAGATCAAAGAAATATCAGTAATGTGCTGGTGGTCACTGACCATTTCACGAGATATGCCCAAGCTTTCCCACCAAAGACCAGAAAGCATCCACTGTGGCCAAAGTACTTGTAGAAAACTTTTGTTCACTATGGGGCTCCACAAAGAATCCATTCTGATCAAGGGAGAGACTTTGAGAGTCGTCTGATCAAAGAGATGCTTTCTCTGTGGGGGTGCGAAAGTCCAGAACCACTCCTTACCACCCCCAGGGGACCCACAGCCTGAACGTTTCAACCGCACTTTGCTAGATATGCTAGGCACCCTGCACCCAAAGGACAAGCCTAGATGGAGCCAACAAATTAGCACCCTGGTACATGCTTATAACTGCACCAAAGTGATGCCACTGGATTCTCCCCTCACCGCCTGATGTTTGGAAGAAGCTCGACTACCAGTAGATGTGTGTTTGGGGTCTCTCCTGATGGGGTTCAAGCTGACAACTATTTACAGTATGTGCAAAAGTTAAAGGCCCAGCTAACTCATGCGTACCAACTGGCTCAAACCATGGCTGCCAAAGAAATCTGGCCAACAAAGAAAGGTATGATAAAAGGTGAAAGCACAGGAACTCCAGGAGGAGATCGGTATTGCTAAGAAATCTGGGACTGCATGGCAAGCACAAGATTGCTGACAGATGGCACCATCTCCTCACATTGTAGTGGGCAAACTAGATGATCTGCCAGTGTACAAAGTAAGGCCTGAGAATAATTCAAAAGATGTAAAAACAATGCATAGAAATCATTTACTGCCCATTGGACAAATCTTAATTGAGTCTGAGCCCCTAGAAGATGCCCCTCTGGACCAGTGACTAGAGCTGCTGCTAAGAAAAGACCAAGAAAGTCTGCACCTACAGAAGCAAAGTTAAAGTGTTCCCTCCACAAGTCCCAGTTGAGCATGACTGTCAGTCCATATCGGAAGAAAGTGAGAGTGACTTTGAATACTATCCTTCTTACGAACTGAGTCAATTGTTTCGGGCAATCCCTAGTCAATACTGGAGACAAAGCTGGGCCTTCTGGACTGTCTAAGCCCCAGCTTCATCCCTGGAGCCAATGCTCCCAGAAAGTGAAGTGCAAAGCATCAGATCAGATGAAATGGAATCATTGTGCATGGTTGAACTGTTTGAGCTTTCAGGAGAAAATGATAGATTGGGGCAGACTGGTGATACACCGAACAAGAAGAGTATTTTGAGTGCCCTGACAGTCCACTGCCAGTGTCCAAAGCTCTCCATGCGAGCCAAATGTTGTGGACTCAGAAACTGTAACTCCTGGAGCTGAAAGTGCCCCAAGTTCTAGCCTCTACCCCATGGAGACTCCCCTGACAAGTGAGGACAATGCTGAAAATGAGGCTCAGAGTGCAGAGACTATAACAGTTCCCCTAGAAAGACTGGTCGAGCTGTAAAGCCTGTGGTGCACCTCAGTTATGATTCACTTGGGAGGCCCGTGGACTTGCCTCTCAATGTTGTCCATAAAAGTGTATGTGTCCCCGAGCTCATTGCCCAAACTGAGCGTCAGTGCTAACTCAAGTTACTTGTGTTGCCCTCTAAGTATGGTGCCTTGCCCCATCCAGCCCCAAGGTAACTGATAGGAAGGCCCCTCTCTTCAAGTTTCATGTACAGAGGTAATAACTTGAGTTATGGTACAATGTGTATGTAATACTGTGTAAAGTGACGTACTGCAATGTTTCAGAAATGTGTTCTTGGTAAAATGATATATTGACTGATGATTACATGTGAGCCTAAATGCAAATGTATATGGTTGCAGTTGAAACTTATGGGTACTTGCTTGACGCGGACGTCAAGCTTTCCAGGCCAGGAAGGTGTAACCCCTGCAAATGGGGGTTCCCAAAGACTTCCAGGAGCTTGCTTGAATGCTCCAAGCCTGAATGGTGTTTGGCATTTAAGCCATTTATCAGTAGTGTTTTAGAACCTCTGGTACTGTCTCTTTAAGAGCTGTCTGCTTGCAGACATAATTAGTTGTATGGGGACTGTGTGTTTCTTTGATTGAGTACCACTCAAGCTGCTGCCAATTCACTTCATTTTGCAGTCACTAGGAGTGCAAAGGAACCTATCTGACAGATGTAACTGTTTGCCAGAAATTATTTAGAGTAATAATGAAATTACAGTTTGTCTAACCTGCTTTCTTTGCAGTCAGAACTGTGTCTGCTAGTTCCCATTCTAGTTTTGAACTGCTGAACTGGACCAATCGGTGTGGGGTAAGCTAGCTCTAAAATGGTGCCTTGGACGAATCAGAACTTGGACTCATAATCTGAGCCAGCCACAAGAGGATTGTATGGGCAGTGACTCTGGGAGATGTAGTTTAGACTTCAGTGCCTTTTGGACCAACAGCAGCAGTCTATTGTGAGTGACAGCCAATCCAGTCAAGAACTGGGAGGAACTCAAAGGAAGTGCCGTTTTTTCAGTTGGAGTGTCAGTTGAGCTTTGGCAGTGAAGAAGGAAGGAGCCCTGTGCTTTTCAGTGTGCAGTTTTAGTCAAAAACGTGTAAGGCCCAGAGTTCCGGTCTGCAGCTTGTTAGGACTGAATCCGTCCTGTGAAAAGAATCAAAGGATCTCTGAAGAGTAGAAACCAGGCTCACCCTGTAGAAGACTGGAAGAATTGCTGAAAATTGCACTCGGTCTGTCAGGAACTGAATCTGCTGTGTTTCTCCGGGTATTGTGCAGTAATTGCGATCGGGATACAGATGCAGCCTGCCTGGTATAGTGCTTTCTTTTATATGGATGTGTAAAGAGGTTTGTGTACCTCAAGTGAGCCCTGCTGACATTGAAGGACCCTATCTTATTTGGAGGTCGTGAGTACTAATTCAGGGTCGCTCCCTGTTGAATTGCCACATTACATCCAAATGGAATTACTGTACTGCTGACTGTTTAATTCTCCTTTTCTCTGTGTGAAAGGGCCCCTACCAGCTGCCACGGTTTGGACTAGCCACTAGGGCTTGGGTACCCAGGGACAGTAACTGATAGGGATAGGCCTGTGCACAGAGCCATAGGTAGATTATTAGAGTGATAAGCTAATTAACCTGATTTCCCTGTCCTTGTTATATCCCCTAAATAAATCAGAGCTGCTTGTTTCAGCAAAGTTATACTGCCTGAGGTATTTGTCTATGTTAAAGTACTGTACTGTGATTGTTGCACTGTATCTCATTTCACAGGAGGTCCCAGTGCCGGAACCAGTCCTGGGGTAAGTGTATACTGTGAAGGTAATTCTGATATATTGTGTGGGCCACTAGTGGGAAGAAAGGGGTTGCAGTGTCCCAGAGGGCTGTGACCAAGTTAGTTTAACTATTGCAAACCCTGACCTCTGGGTGGAGGCACCCGCCATTGGATCCAGGCCCCTCAACCTGTTAGTGGCAAATCAGGCAGGGTAGTAGCCCTGGGATAGCGCCATCTGGGGTTACATAAACAAAGTCTGATCAGAGCCGATACGGCAGCACAGAATCACGAGACCAAGTAAAGAATACCGGAGCTCTTGCCGCCAGAGTCTACCATATCCAAGATGCCTGTTGTGACAGAACTGCAGCGGCGCAGTTTGATTCAGTGGCCATCTTGGGCACGGCGGGTGTCACTTCCACAGTTGTGGGAGAAAAGTAGTGCCCTACGAAGGGGTGTATTTTTACGTGCCAGCAGAGGAAGGGCCACTAAAACAAAACGCAGTGGAACTGTGCCTCAGCACTGTGGAAGCACGCCAAGAGCTATCTGATCACATGCTTCCAGAGTGCCCTTTACAGAATGTTATCAGTACTTCTGCAGAGCTCTGCTCATGCAACCGTAAAAATTAAAATGGCCATTAAAGCCACTGTGTCCACAGCATCATAATAATTTAGGGAAGTATGGTTTCCAGCATTTAGCTCTCAGTGACCTTACCAATTAGTAACACACAAAACTGCTTTGCACTACATAAACAGGCAGTTTGTTTTAAATCAAAACAGTTCCCAAATGTAAACAACTCGAGTCTGGTAAAACAAGTGTCTTTGAGTCCATCGTGTTTTGGCTATGAGAAAAACAATAGAGTCACTCAATTCAGCATGTTTAAAGATGCAGCCCGGCACAAATGTTGGAACTGTGCTGGAATTATGCCATCTTCTACCTGGCAGTGAGCTGCAGGGTAGGGAGATGTGCACCAGCATGTGACTGGTTACTTGGTAGGAAAATGTCCACTCCTGGTGATAGATTAAAAGTGAAAGTGTTCTACTAGTGAAAAGCTTCCTTTGAAATTTTCAGGAAGCTGCTATCCATGCTGAAGTCTTTCTTGGGTAGCACTTACTGTGAGGGGCACTTGTTATAGATTTTTCTATTGTTCAGTATGAGGATATGTGACTGTCAGTCACAGTGGACGATTCTGCCATTTTGGGCTCCTCTCTCGCAGTTTTATTTGCCAGTCTCCCATGCTAAGCGATATTGTCTGCAGAGTTCTTTAAGTTGTGTTTGTATGTGGTTTTCTCTGAAATGTTTATGCTGCAGTGCTATGTTATGCACTTCTCTAGTCCCCAGTGGTTTACCCCTTGATCATTCATAGTTCTTGTTACTTTATTGGGACTTTTGATTCGATGTACATGCCGATGGGGATCGTTAGCTAGGGTCAGTACTAGATATTCTTATCCCTAATATTGTATTTCAGATTTAAATAGCAGTCAATATACTGCAGATTGTGTTTTCTCTCTCCTGTTATTTCTCCCTAATGGAAACCCCTATAGTCATTGAAGAGGCCGGCATTTCTTGGAACTCTACTGAATGTGGTGAAAATTAAAGACTCCTAGTAGGAGCCTCCCTATTCATATTGTACACGATTATATGGTACTTTACTGTGTAAGTTAACATTTTGTGGATGTATTCTGTTTTTTACTACATGTTCACTGCCTTTCCTATTACCATGTATGAGCGAAATACTGTAGATCTTGGTTGTCTGTTTATTCAGAAAATTGATGAATAAAAAGTAAAAAATAAATAAAAGTGAATGTCATAGTCTAAATATGGCCACCACCACAACAGTGACCATGCGGTTTCATTGGGGTACACAGACATTATAATGCACAGTGATCTCTATGTTATCATAACAGTTTAATTAGGTATGAGCACAAAGAAAAACTCCCCATCCAGTGGTAATTAAGGTGAACCACATTTATGAACCTGGTGTAAAGCAACTGTTAATTAACAGTCTAAAGACCCTTGTACCCCATTGGTGCAAAAGACATTCAACATTTATAAGAACCTGCAGGAAATCGAAGTTAGTCCAAACAGAGTCTCAGTCTTGTCCCTCCAGTTGGTCTTCTTCAGTCTCCGATCTGGGTGGGGGACCCTGTTGGAACTCCCATACAATAGAGTCCACTATTTTTTGTCCTTCTTTGGGGTCATTAAATTGGACACGTATGGCTTCCAAATGTTATGCACAGTACAATCCCCAGCCTGTGGAGCTGTTGCCACATGGGATTGAAAAGCTTCCACTTTGATGAAGTAGCAAGGACCAGTCTAGAAACATCTTGATGTCATGGTCGTTGGCATTAAGTGGGAATTTCTGCCTGGCTCACTGCAGAATCAGGTCCCTGATCTCAGTGCCTGCTGTTACCAAAAGGACGGTGCAAACTCACCTGCTAGGTACAATTCAGTTGGTGTGGCTCAAAGCCCTGGTCTTCAGGTATTGAGGTGCTCAACCACTGCTGAAAGAAGGTTAGCTCATTTTCTCCTTCCACTCCCTCGGGAAGGCCGAGCATTCAATGTTCATTGCTTGAGCTGTTTCTCCTGGGTCTTAAGTCAGACTACAAGACGAGAGTTTTCTTTAGTAAGTCTGCCTGCATTCTTTTTAGATCTTTCATCTGCCTCTCCTGCTATAGTAACTGCAGTGTTTATTTTGGTTTCTTGGGCTGTCAGGCGGTTCAGGACTGCTTGATCTTAGTATCCATGTCTCAAACCGCCTTTAGAACACACTTCCATGGTGGTACAGAGCTTCTTCCAGGCAGATTACTGGTTTCAGTGTTTTCTGCCACTTGCAAGGCCTGCCCGGATGTTTGAGAGCTGCATTTGTGGCTGTCCTTTTGTCATTCCTCCTGTAGCTCCTTGTGGTTTCTCCATCTAAAAATGGTATTGAGCGATTACTAAAGCTGTAAGGAATCTAACTAAGCAGCTCAGAAACAGTTTCTGTTAGTTTAAAAGGCAAGAGTTATCATTTGTTTCAATCTCCTGCAGAGTCAACGTGAAAGTGTCTTAAGTGTGGTTCTCTAGCATCCGCACATGGCTCAAAACCGCTCCACACCAAGGTCTCCAAAGTGGAGTACTCTCCACCACCTTGGCTGCTCCTCAGAGACTTCCTCGTGGTTTTGGAGCTATCTTGAGGCGGATCCCAGTCAGTTACCATTGGGGCTGCATCCTCCCCTGCCCTGCCTGCCTGTACACGGGGATCCCCAAGGCTCCATCCTTGGCCCTTTACTGTTTCCATATTTATCAATGCACTCCGGCAGAGTCTCTCCTGTAAGGCACTTCTCACTGCAAATGACCTTGTTCTATACCGCAGTGACAAGTCACTTGCAAACATCTCCTCCGTCCTTACCCTTAATTATGGTGCTACCTACAGTTGGTTTGCTTTCTCAAAAGCTCCTGGTAAATGAAAAAGACAACATCAATGTTATTTGCCTAAAACCCTTCCTCACCAAGGTGTCCAAAGTGGAGTCCTCTCTACTTGTACTCACACCCGTTGCCCCCCACCTCCGAAGATGTCTCTAGATTCAAAAACCTAAGGCGTCACCCTGGACCCCTCACTTACACTCACTGATTACGTTAATATTTCCGTGCATAGAGTTAACCAGAAATTAGGAGCCACCTACAGGCTAAGACAATTCTGTCCCATGAGGCGCACCTGGCAATTGCGCAGGGCAACATTCTACCCTGTAGTGATTATTGCTCCCCATATATTCCCCCATGTCATCAGCCCTGCACTCCAGGCTGATATCAGTTCACGACAGCATCTAACACTTCATCCTCCTTGCACCCTTTTCTACCCATCATTGTGAGTTATACAAATAGCTTGGTTGGCTCCACTTCAAGGACACTTGACTATGCCTTGGGCTACCTGATAGACACTACACTCAGAGATGGTCCCTGTCCCTTATTCATCCCTACTCATGGGCAGAGTGGCTACTATATGCCTCATGAATCATCCATCCACCCCTGGTAGTTTCCAGAATCTCCACTACCATGGCAGCAAAGCCTTTTCCATCTCTGCCCCTCCTTATGAAACAAGTTACCTACAGTATATCACACCACCGTCCTCCCTCCCACTTATCCTTCAAAAGCCACTTAAAGATTGGCTACTACTGAAGCCAAATGCTGCTGTCCATCGTGTAAGCTGGGACAATTCCTCCCTCCCCACACCCTTTGTGGGGTCTCCCACCCTGCCACACCTTTCTCTCCAGCTTCTTTCCCACCCCACCTAGTCCTCTCTCCCTTCCCATGTCTACTCCACTGCACTTTGCTTATTGTGGACTGTCACATTGAATTTTGAATATCCACCTGGTTGTTACTTGATTTTGTTATTGGGTGCCTTTTGAAACTGCACTTTATATGGTTTACCTGGTAATTTGTCACCTTACTGTATTGTTCTCAATGTTCCTGTGATTATGTATATGGACTTGTCACTAGCCTACAGCTTCACCTTGTACCTTATTGTATTCTCATTTTGTTAATGCCCTCTGTACTGTAATTCCCTGCACCTCATTGTTAATGGCCTGCATTATGGCAACGTTACTCCCCTCCTGTATTCTGTTTTACTAAATGTGCCATGGATTATGGCCCAGGTCATGCCTGAAAACAGTCCCTTGGACCAGCACTCCTACCCGTCACCAAAGACATCAGTAAATAAATAAAATAAATAAATGCGGAGGCCACGCACTCACAGAGCAGGGCTGGCAAGGGAGTTCAAGAAAGGGTGCAACTCACTCATTCTTCTGACCACCCCATCAAGCTATAGGCCAAACTGCTCCTCAGAATGATATCCTAGGGAGAGAGACCTAGAGGGAAAATACCCCAGCAGCCACAGGTAGCTGAAGGTACCCCACACTGCGTGCAGTAGGGCTCTGCCAACTCATTCCGCCTGCTGGCTACTCCTCTTGGACCTCAACTGCTAAATGAGTATGCCCCCATTCAGGGGACCCAGTGACCCTCCCATGGGGATAAGCTGTAGTTACACACAGGGGATCCAGTGAGAATGTGGAGCAGAGGCTTGCTGCAGTCTGGGATGTAGGAGAACTCCCACGGTGGACAGAAGGGCTTTGTCAGGTGGAAGGAGGACCTGGCAGCTGACGAGGAGAAAAATAAGGGCAAAAATAGAAAGTACAATAAAAATTAAATCTGATAGTTACAGTTCTGATGTAACCATCAGCTTAATTTACAGATTAAATATAAAAACTTGTTTTAAAATATTTATGGTAGCTGACGCCAGGCAACCTGCAACAGAAAACATTGGGACAGTGAACATCCTAAAATGGAGGTGGCGAGCTGTTGCTCCAACCACATAATGACAGGTTAGGTAAAGCTAGCACTTAGCAGTCTATGGGCTGGGATAGGGACCTATAATTAACATTTATATCTTCTGCTGTACTTAAACAAATAGTAAGTCACACTAGAACTCGTAAACCCAATGTATTATTGTTAGTGTTGTATTTTACTGTGCTGTCAAATGGTATTATTTAATGCAGCTGCTGCATTCCCTGTGTTCAGCTTGTTACTGATATGTGATATGAAGCATTTTGCAAACATTTTGTAAGACTGGAAAGGAAATTGACTCTGTATATAACGATGCCTTTATAAACACTGTATCTCAAAGCTCTTCACAATCCATGGACAGTGGTATTAGCCATTAAATGCACTCAGCGGTAGGTGAGCTGGAGGGAGGTTATGAGACACTCAGAAAGGTTAAGGAGAGAGTGAATGGAGGTTACAGAGAGTGCGAATGGAGGTTAAGCACAGGGAGATTAAGTGATGTGCTCAAGGTCAGACAGTGAATATGCAGTAGTTATGGGATACAAAGCTGGGTCCCCAGGTTCACAGCTCTTTGCATTGACCAATTGCAGGCATCAGCAGAACCCAGCTGCACAAAATTCACCAACAATCCTGAGTTTCAGGACCTTCATTTTTTTTCTGAAAAGTTTTCATTAAAACAGGGATGCTATCCCCTGGACATATTCTGTGCATGTTATTTGGGTTTGATCCACAAAGGAGGTCCAAAGTGCATATCAGGCCCACTTGTGAACTGACACACTTGTAACACTATCCACAGTTCCCGCCTCATGCCCCAGCTGTGGAAGGGTCAGTTAATATGTCAGGAGTGGGGCAGATGGTGGGTATCCAGTCAGATGACCAGCTCAGGATCAGAGTGGATACCTGCGCTGCCCAGAGCAGGGGATTGTGGAAGGACTGCCATGTCCCAAAAGATCTGATTCAATGCAAAATATTGTACAGATTATACAGATAGCCTCAGCCCTCCATGCCAGCTCCGGAGTGAGGGAGAGCCACTAGAAAAAGGGCAGTCCTGCCCAAAACAAGTCTGGCGTTGGCCAGGAGGCTTCGTGCCAGGCTAGCGGCATTACTGCAGACCTCCGTTCACTTAATGCTGCTAGCCACTGCATACATTCCTGGCACAGAGTCCAGGCTGTGGATCCCACAGATGTATATGCCTCCCCATCCACCCACACAGTTATGTGGGTGAAGTAGGATCGGGTGCAAGGTTCCACATCTGTGGATGCCCCTAAGTGCCCCATATGTAAGTAGTGGGCTCCTGCACAGGGCCAAATCTGCCTTTTGTGGATAGCCTCATTTCTGCTGTGAAGTCATAATTCTCTGCTTATGACATCACAGCCCATTGCCACAGCTATGAATCTGATGTCACAAGCATTAGATTATGATTTCAGAGCAGAAACAGCAGCAAGAACAGATTAATGTCCAAGGGGTACAGGAGCTGGTTTCATGCAAATATTTTTTAATAAATGTCCAAGGGTACAGGAGCTGGTTTCATGCAAATATTTTTAATAAATGTCCACGGGTACTGGAGCTGGTTTCATGCAAATATTTTTAATAATTAAAAATGGAATGTTCTATATTTAAAAATGTTTGGCAATTTTGAGATATGAACCCTGCTGATGCCAACAGAAATTGTTCTGCAAGACTTCTGCAAAAGACTGGCAAATCACTTTAGTAAAACAGATGAGTAAATGAAGTGTGGAATGCACTGCTGGATGCAGCCCTTTAGGGCTCTTGTTACAAACAGGTGGGGGCAGGGCACACAGTGATGCAGTACACTCGTAATTATTGCAGCATGCCACTATAACCCCACTGAAATTCACTAAAGTGGGAATGGAGTCACTAAAGATCACAACTCAAAGGCCCTTTCTACACTGATCTTCTACCAGCCTGGCTGTTCCCCTCCTTCCAGTAGCCTTGTCTGGCACATTCGATGTTACATTTTTTTGTATTTATTTGTTTTACTAGGAAAAGGCTCATTGAGCTATGCTCATTTACAGTGAGGTCCTGGTTAGGATAGCAAAAACACAAAATATCCACTGTGAAGCGTGTACAGAATATATAATAGGCAAAGTTTGATACATAGAGGGCAATAGAATGAAAACGGGCAAAAGGAAAATCAGAATACTATATTAGGATAAAAAGCAGTACATACAGAGATTATGAAAACTATAGCATGCGAGTACATTAAAATGATTCCAGCCAGGATAACCCCAGGAGATGAAGGAAGCACCATGTTTTCGTCGCTAGAAATGCCAACCTCCTCACAGCAACGGCACAATACCGACGCAGGTATTGTGCCGCTTCTTCATTGGTGTGTTCTAGAGCGTGATATGTTGTTCATCCACACTCTCTGGCATGTCCCTTTCCCTTTAAATTCACTGGAAAGTCTTCAGCTGGCTCTTCCCACCCACCCGGTGGTAAATGCATCAGCTCCGCCCCATGACGCCAGATCTTCCTTTCCGCTGGAAGATTCAGGTTCCCTCATGCTACTTCTGTAACTGGAGGCCCTGGATTCTCAATGACAGTTTTCACCGCAATCGCTTTCTTTAAAACTCATCAGAGTTTACTATACCAATCGGCGCATCAGACATGGCGGACAAGTCATCCCCAGATTTCGCGGTGTCCCTGTGGACAGAAAATGTCGCGCACTGATCCCCACCTCCGTATGTGTCTACTGCTTGGCTCGTGCATGACACCACTTCTTGCACCATCTGTCTGGCCTTCCATCCCAATGTCCTGGATGACTGCAGGCGCACCTAAAACTGTGGAGACCAGAGCTTCACAACCCACCAGTGAAATCGAAGGAGGCCAGGTGGGCGGTTTCATGACCACAGGATCTGCCGAGCAGCTCGTCCAGATGGTGGCTTTCGAAGAGGAAGCTTGCTCAAGCTGGCCAGCGCAGTTTTTCATGCCGCTAACCTGGGTTCTACCTTCACCTTTGGGAGCTGTGCCAGTCTCTCCCCACCAGGGTGAGGCAACCTCGGCTCACACTCCTCCCACCCTAGGAAAAGGGACAAGGACCCTAAATCTTCTTTTGCCCAAAGAAGACATTCCTGGGACCGAGGCGGTCCAATTCTCAAGACCTTGCAGTCTGGGCCTGGTCGAGATGGCTTCCCTCGGCCGCTGGCTTCTCGGACCTTCTGTCAGGCCAAGGCACCAAGGCCGAGGACATGGCTGAACCGGCGAGATTTCTCTCAACCCGATTGAGCCATTGTCGCCGACTCGGTCGACGACTCCTTGAAATGACACCTATCCTTTCCTTCCCGATGAGGAGACCCAGCCCTTGGGTATCCCAATCGAGGAAAGGTGCGAACCTCGGTTCACCCGACTCCGGTTTCTCCCGATCGAACCAGCCGACCACGTCAGTCTCGATGAGGACCAGGACCCTTCGGTCGAAAAACCAAAGAAAGGTCACAAGCAATCTAGGAAGAGGCGACGCCACTGATCCTCATCCTCCTTGGACGAGGAGAGACTTTGACAAAGCTCCTTCAACATTATGAGGATCTCATGTGGCAACAGCTGATTCTGACGGTCAGAAACCGGCCCGACGGCAACACCGGCCATTACTTGGCCTCAGCCTCTTAGGCGACGCCGACCCTCCGAAACTGAAGATTCCGGTTCCTCCACCCGTAGGGCTGGTACGCATTCCAGTTTGGTCTGTTTCGGTCTCCCCACCGATTTTTGGTGGAACCACCGCCTAAGCAGCCTCAGGGAGGGGCTCCCTCAAAAGAGGATAGGACAGACACCAGCCTCCCCCATCGTCTGTCCATTATGGTGGTCCCCGATTGCCCTCGGCGTATCGAGGGAGATATAGGTGGGAGACTTTTATATCCTGATTCTTTGGAATCGGATGCCACAGGTCTGCACTCGCATCTGGGGGATGATGAGTCATCAGTGGCAGGCTTGGAGGAAGGTCCTTCCTCCTTTCAGGGCATCCTCCGCCTCATTTCACAATCGACCAGAATGCCCTTGGAGCCTATCCAAAAGAATGCAGAGTACCCCTCACAGATATCCTCAAGAGCGGGGATACCCGGCGGAGGCCTTCCAGTGGCGAATCCATTGATGACCAGGCCCTTAAGCTATGGCAGCGCCCTGCCTCCTGCCCAGCTCCATCTGCCTGCATGGCCCGCAAGTATCACAGTACCCATGGGGTCCCTGGTGGGTTTCACAGAGCATCCCTCAGCCGAGAGCCTTGTGACTGCTTCTGTGTTTAGGCGCATGGTAGCTCAGCTGACACTGGCTGCCCTCCGGACAAGGAGTCCAAGTATATGGACCATTCTGCCCAGAAGGTTTATGCGCCTCATCCTTGGGCCTTCATCAGGCCAGCTTGGCTGTGATCATGGCACACTTCTTTATGCCCTTCTGGGGTCACTAGATGAAATCCTCCCTCATCTCCCAGCGGACATGCAGACCATGGTAAAGCAGGTCCTTGACCAGGGCCTTGCTGTTGCCAAACAGCAACTCCAGATGGCCCTGGACATTGGCGATTCCTGTGCCCACTCCTTAGCAGCCGCAGTGGCCACTCTCCACAGGGCCTGGCTGGCGTTATCCTCCTTTCCGGCGAATACTCAGCACAAGTTAGCTGACATGCCCTTCCTCGGCACCAACCTCTTTGGTCCAGGAGTGGCAGGTCACCTCCAGCTTATAGAGCAGTCCAATGCCACCTTGGATGCTACCTCTGCAAGGGTTCTTCGGGCAAGAACCAGCAGAAGCACAAGAAGAAGGCCTTCGGCACTCTTTCCCTGGGTTAGACAGCCTTCCTATCAAGGAGGTCAGCAGCAACAGCAGCAGCAGCAGCAGGCTCAAGCTTGGCACCCCAGGCCCAAGCAGGGTCCTCAACAGCCCGTAAAGGAGGTCGAAGTGCGGTCCAGGAGCCTCCTCCTCCTCTAATCCTGTTCAGTGATGGGTCAGGGGTTGCCACCCCTACACCCGTCATGCCAGCTCTGGGTCCTCCTGTGGGAGCGGCTCCACCACTTTCTTTCCGCCTGGTCGGTATGACTTCGGACAGGTAGGTTCTGGATGTGGTCAGCCAGGGACTGCCTCTAGAATTCGAATAGTACCCTCCCAGCCAAGCCAAGCCCCTCAGGAGGAAAGGATCTCAGCTCGCACTCAGTCAGTTCTTGGGACGACATTGCTCAGCTCCTCCACAAGGAGGCGGTAGCTCCAGTGCGGATCCTCCTACAGACCCAGGCTTTGTGTCCAGGTACTTCCTGGTGCCCAAGCAGACGGGAGGTTGGCGCCCATCCTGAGACCTCCACGTCCTGAATCAATATCTCAGGTCTTGCACCTTCCAGATGGTAACTCTGAACCAGATCATACCATCCCTGGAGCAAAACATGTGGTTCTGTTCACTGGATCTACAGAACACATTCTTTCACATCGCAATCCGTCCGTCCACCATGAGTTCCTCCGCTTCAGGGTCGAAGGGACCTATCTACGAGTTCCAAGCCATGCTGTTTGGCCTGCCATCAGCCCCTCGGGTCTTCACCAAGTGCATTGCAGTGGTGGCAGCCCATCTTGGCGTCGAGGAGTGCGAATATACCCCTATCTCGATGAATGGCTCCTGGCGGGTTCCTCCCTTCAGGAGGTGGAGAGATCCAGGGATCTGGCCTCCAAACCTGCTCCCAACTGGGCCTCCTGATCAACTAGGCCAAATTGGAACTTATGCCCTCTCAGGTGATGGGCTTTATCGGGCAGAGCTCGACTCTTGTCAAGCAAAAGCTCGGCTCCCAGCGGACAGGGTGGAGGTTCTCTCCTCCTTTGCCCAGTCATTTCTGGTTGGGTACTTGCACCCTGCCGGGACTTTCTGCACCTTCTGGGATACATGGCGGCGTGTACCTCAGTGATCCATTAGGCCAGGTGGTGCATGCCCCTCCAATGGGAGCTGGCTGCCCAGTGGACTCAGCGTTATGGTCACTTTGACCAGCTGATCACTGTAACCCAGAAGATGTGGGGCGCTCTCCAATGGTGGACCGTCCCAGACCCGATTGCAGGAAGGAATCGGTTTTGTCGCCCGAGCGCCGACGGTCGTCCTGACAACCGATACCTCTCTCATGGGCTGGGAGCCCACATGGGGACAACAGGACCCACGGGTTCTGGACCCCGGAGTCCGATGCCACATCAACCTGTTGGAGCTCAGAGTAGTCAGACTGGCACTGTCAGCTTTTGCTCCTGAGCTCCAGGGACAGGTGGTTCAAATCCAGATGGACAATACCACGACCATGTACTACCTCAACAAACAGGGAGGCACGTACTCCTGTCTGCTGTGTAAGGAGATGCTCTGGATCTGGACCCTCGTCAGCCGGCTGAAGGCAGTTCTCCTTGCCATCCATGTGGCAGGAGTCTCGAACCAACTGGTGGATGCTCTCAGCCGCTTAGGCCAGACATCCCCAGTGGTCTCTCCATCCAGAGGTAGCTTACAATCTGCTCTCCTATTGGGGCAAACCGTTTTGGACCTGTTTGCCTCCAGGAGAACACAAGCTGAGACTGTACCATGCCTGCCCCCTCAGCAGGGCTCACTGCAGGGGATGCCTTCTCGAGGCCATGGACCCCAGACTTCCTCCCTTCCCTCCATTTCCCTTAATCCACAAGGTGCTACTCAAGGTGAGGAGGGACAAGGCAAAGGTGATTCTGGTAGCCCCAGATTGGCCCCGCCAGTTCTGGTATCCAGATCTTCTCAGCCTCAGCTGCAGGGCCCCGGCGCTTTGTACATGCCCAGACCTGATGATATTGAACCAGGGAAGGTATTCCATCTGGACCTTCAATCCCTGCACCTCATAGCCTGGTACCTGGCGACTAGAGTTCCAGGCTCTGGGTCTTCCGAGATGTCTACACTGTGGTGGAGGCATCTCGTAAGAATCGACCAGGAAATGTTATGCCTTCAAATGGAAAAGGTTTCCATTTGGTGTCAGGGTAAGAGTCTGGACCCTTATCCTGCTCTGTGGCTAACATTTTAGGCTACCTTAGTCTCTCTCCAAAGGGGTCTGCGGTCATTGACCCTTAGGGTGCACCTGGCAGCCATTTCTGCTTACAGAGCACGGGCGGTCAGCCGACATTAGCACAGGAGACAGTGGTCGGGCACTTTTTCAAAGGCCTGGATCACATATCCCTCTGGTGCATGAATCTCCACCTCCGTGGGATCTCTTTCTGGTTTAGCAAAGCTCATGGGTAAGCCATTCGAACACATGCACAAGTGTGAGCTCTCACACTTGTCGTGGAAGATGGCCTGCCTGGTGGCTATCACATTAGCGAGAGAAGGACAGGGGAACTCCAGGCGCTTTTGGTGGACTCCCCTTATCTGGTCTTTCACAGGGACAAAGTTGTCCTCGCCCCACCGAAATTCCTTCGAAGGTGGTGTCAGAGTTTCACCTTAACCAGGTATTGACTCTGCCAGTATACTACCCTAACTACACCTCGGACGCCGAGTACAGCTCCTACTCTGGACCTCAGGCGTGGGCTCTCCTATTATAAGGAGAGGGAGGGTGAAGTGGGGAGAGGTTCGCCAGCTGTTTGTCACCTACGCTGAAGCCGCTTCTGGCAGACCTGCAGCGAAGCAGACCATTGCTAGATGGATTACATCATTCATAGGTCTGTGCTATGAGTTGGCGGGCAAGGAGCCTCCCAGAGGGATAAGAGCTCATTCTACCCGCCATACTGCTGCATCGGTGGCTGCTTCCAGGGACATTCCTATCCAGAAATCTGTTGGACTGCTACCTGGAAGTCAGCAAACACCTTCATTACCACTACCACATCGACCTTGAGTCATGCCGGGATGCTGGTTTTGGGGCCTCGGTTCTCAGTCTCTGTTTCCTAAATAGGGGTGTCGCCTTGCCTCCCTCCTCCCGGAGAACTGCTTGGAGTCGGTCAGAGAGTGTGGATGAACAACATATCCACACTCCTAGAAGAACAGGTTACTCACCTGTAACAGTAGTTCTAGGAGTGGTATATGTTGTTCATCCACACACACCCACCCGACCTCCCCGGCTTTAGGCACACCACCTTGCTTCCAGTGGACTAAGATCTGGTGTCATGGGGTGGAGCCGAGGTATTTACCACCCGGTGGGTGGGAGGAGCCAACTGAAGACTTTCCGGTGAATTTAAAGGAAAGGATATGACAGAGAGTGTGGATAAACAACATATACCACTCCTAGAACTACTGTTACAGGTGAGTAACCTGTTATTTTCTGTGGGGCTGTGCCCCGCACCCTCGGACTCTAGGATTCCAACTCCAGGTCAGAGTTGGTCGGGGAGGGGCAGAACACTGGGGAAGGCAAAACACGGAAAAAGGACCATTACCGTTAATGTCGCCATAATGGTCTTTTTCCGTATTTCAATGTAGTGTCGACTAAAAAGGGTGATACCATCCAATTTTCATGGGGGTCCCTGGGAGGACAGCATCAGTCAATAGGCTAACATACTCCAGCAGGAATAGTTACACAGTAACTGTAATATACACAGAATAAAACACACTGTAAACAGTGATCAATGCAAGCTAACAAATGGGGGACTGGAATTCTGCAATTCCATGGTTGAGGAATTTTCTACAGAATTTGCATCATGCCCTAGAACATATGCAGTGCCACATAATTCATTGTTTTGGTGGATTTCATTCAAATATACTGTTTTCTCAGAGTGCCTGGCTCCCTTCTTCATCTCGTTTATCCGAAGTCCTCCTCTATTACAGCTACATGATGTCATTGATGACATCACATCATATTCTGACCAATGGCAGAACTGCATTCTGTCACATAAATGAAAATCATACCATAGAAATCAGAAAATGCTGCTGCAGAGAAACCTGGGAGCCTGCCACCAGGAAATCAGGACAAAATGCGCACAACACTAGGGCCTTGGTCATAGCAGACAGAAAGTATGAGCATTGGTTTGCAACATGCTTATGGTTGGAGAGGGGATACTGGAACCAAACAAATACATGGGGTTGTGAGGTGGCTGGAACGACTACGCTGAATATGTTCACTATGTACTATGGTAGTAGCATTGCTCCATTTGAGAGGAGTTTGTTCCATTAATGGAAGCCTGGCTGTGAAAAAGCCTTATATAACTGCCAGTGAGCTGAAGGAGTTAAAAGAGGGCTTTCAGTTTAAAAAAAGTTGTTAGTTCGAACATCTGGGGGTATGATGTCCTATGGGAGGCAGTATAGCACAGTGGTTTGAGGCTCTGAACTGCAAGCCTGGAGACCTGGGCTTGAATCCCACAGCCCCACTTGCATACTGTGTGACCCTGAGCAAGTCACTTAAATTTGTTGCTCCCAGGTCACACTGGAAACAAGCTTCAGCTTAGTGTGCCTCTCCTGGTTAAACAATTTCCTCCTCTTCCCATGTCTGGAGATCCTACACCTTTAAGAATACATTTTTTAAATGTTTTGATGGGCAATGCAGCCGGTAACATGGCTCTTTTGATTCTGAAGGCCAAGACTTTCCAACAGTAACAATTATAGCACTTCGCTGCCCCAGTATTGCACTTATTGCCCAGTGTTTCCAATTCCCACAACAGCAGTTGGCAAACTTAACGTAAGTAAATTTGCATCTAGCACAGCTGGACTGGTCTCCCATCCATCATGCCCCTGATATTTACTCTGCCCTAGACCTCTTCACCAATGCCTTCAACAAGGGCCTGTGACCTTTTGCCCCCACACCAGAATCCATAAAAACAAAATGCCGCATGGATCTCCCATCCCTTATCCAAAACGTAAGCATAGGGATAATCTCTGACACATCGCTAGTGAATCAGGCAAGTTGGCTGATAAACAAGCCCACAACTCAGTGTGTAATCAGTGCACCTGGGCCATTAGACTGGCCAAGGCAGAGCACTATCAGACCACCCTCGCATCCACCAGGGATTCCGCCTGGACTTTCTGGGATGGCATGAAAGAACTTAATGGGAAGATCCGCTCCACCCACTATCCAGCTCTCCATCGATGCACCGTCACTACAGACCCAACTCGAATAGCTGATTGCCTCAATACTACCTTCTCTGACCTAAGCTCTGCCCTCCCAAACAACTTTTTGACCCAATCCCGCCTCATCCCCCTGCCTTGAGTTGCCCTCCTTTCTACCTGCACACTGTATCCCACCACATAGCCAGGCTGTACCTGCTAAAAACCCTTGGTAGCAACAACCCAGCTGTGACCCCTAGGCTCCAGAATCCTCCGCCTGGTCTTGGATGTCATCCTAGTCCCCATTACAAACCTACTAAGCTGGTCTCTATGCCTTGGTCAGTTTCCCAGTGCTTAGAAATCAGCCAAAATCACCCCTATACATAAGAGTGGAGATCGGTCCATACCTAACAACTACTGGCCGATCTCTATCCTCCCTCCGTCTCTAAAGCCCTTGAAAAAATAGTGTCTATTCAGCTCTCTGAGTACTTGGCCAAATATGACATAATGTGCCCAGAACAACATGGTTTCTGCCCAGGACACAGTACCACTACTGCTCTCCTGAAGTTCTCTCAATACCTGCACTCTGCTCTTGACTCCAGCAACTTTGCTGGCGCACTGTTCATAAACCTCTCCAAGGCTTTTGACACTGTTTGTCACCCCTCCTGCTCAACTCCCTCCACCAACTCGGCTTTTCCACTGGTCCCATTGCCTGGTTCTCCAGCTACCTCTGCTAGATCCCAGCATGTAAAGATAAATGGCTCCCTGTCCAATACCCAGCCCGTTCATTCTAGGTACCCCAGGGCTCCATTCTGGGCCCTGTACTTTTAAGCCTGTACCTCAACACTCACCCCAGCCTCTGCACAAGAAAAATGCTCCTCTATGCCGACGATGCGGTTCTCTTTGCCTCCACCCCGATCCTCTTCTCTCAAAGTATCCCTCCAGCACACCTACAACCAAGCTGAAAAGTGGTTCCTTGACCACCGACTTGTCATTAACCTAAAGAAGACTAAGTCAATGCTTTTCTCCCATCACCAAAACAAGGCCAAGAATGCCCCTCTTCATTCTTCCCAGCACTCTGCACCGCTGGAGTAAGTGACCTCTTATAAATATCTAGGCATTACTTTTGACTCGGCTCTCACCTTCCACACCCACATCAATGCCCTATCCTCCGCCATAAATTCTTGGATAGGCCTTCTATACAAATCATAGAGATTTTTATTTTATTTATTTAATTCATATATCAGATTTATAAACCTTGCCTCCCCAAGTTGCCTTCCAGCTGGCCATCACCTCTTCCAGTCCTGTCACTAGTGGACTGTAGGCTTGCCCATTTACGCTGTGGCAGACAATATTCCTGTGACTAAAATCCAGCTCTCAGTCAATAAGGCCTGCAGGCTCCTGACCGAAGCCCCTGGCCGCAATCTCACTTGCCTGCTCTACTCCACCACCAACCTGCTCACTTTTGAGGAGTGTCTGCGCTACAAGACCTCCCTACTGCAAAAAATCTCTTCTGGGGATCTCCCCACCGGGGGTCTCTGCTCCCTACAGCGTGTGTCCTCATCTGTTGCCACCCATAGCTCTGTCAAGACCACCTTTCTGGTGCCCAGAACCAACACCTCGCTAGCCCAGAGGTCCTTCCATTACCGAGCCCCTGCTTGGTTCAACTCCTCCCACCTTGCATCACAGACATTGCCAAAATTTCAAAATTGCCCTCCGGAACTATCTCTTCGACGCTTGTTGCTGTAGATGCACCTAATTAATCCTCTGTGGGATCCTCCTGTCAGGCCTTCCTGACTTGACAACATCCTCCTGACAGCCTATCCTTTCCCCTCCTCCTACCCACTCCCCATCCCTCCTCTCTCCACCCTCTCAGGCATTATTTAGTCAGTGTCAGTGGCTTAGTAGGTAGCACACTTGCCTCTGAGGCTGGGAGATCAGAAGGCTGTGAGTTCAGTTCCCACATCTGGCACGTGTGTTAATATCCCATTACTGACACTGTAGTGCAGCATGACAGGGTGCTGCACTCTGAGGTGCCATCTTCGGATGAGACGTTAAACCGAGGTCCCATCTGCCTTGACCGGTGGTAGTTCAGGTGGATGTTAAAGATCCCATGGCACTTATCGAAAAGAGTAGGGGTATGTTTATTAAAATCATAATATATACAACAAAGTAATATACAGAAAAGGAAACAAATAAATCAGGAAAGTTCATACAAAAATCTTCAAAAGAGAAACTCAAAATTCCACATTGTATCCTAAAACAAAGAAACAGAATTAAATTGGTAGTAAAAGGCATACACAATGGATAGAGAAATGATTCAATAGAAATCCCAATATCGTTCCCAAATATTCTGTTTGAGAAGCTCCTTTCTCCTTCCTTAATTCGATCAATATGGGCTACCACTTTCGTAAATAATTCCTCAGGAGTAAGATAACGTTGTTGAAATAAAAACCAACACCTAACCTGCCATACCTAATACAGTATCACAATCGCTATGATATTTAAAGTACTAGAATTACACCCAGCCCAGGAAGCCAGAAATAAACCAAAAAATAAAGCTTCTGATCCCACTTGCACCAAACTTTATTCCAAAACCGGAGGCATACAAAACCAAAACTGTAAAATAAAAGGACAAGAAAAATAAAAATGAAGCATAGACTCTGTAAGGGCTGTACAAGAAGCCCGAAAGCAATAACGATCCATCACTTGTTTATGTTTGTGGGTACCACGTACGTTAATTTTACCATGTACCCCTAACCAACAATATCCCACATTGCCACAGGAATACGTGTATCAACAAGGCGATTTCCAGTCTGTTCCTTTTCTGTCAGTATAAACTCTTGAAAAACTTCTTCCACAAAATGTGACTCTACTATCACTGTATACAATTTTTCCGAGAAAACTCCCTTAATCATGGGTACCGTAATATGCCATGTCTTAAGCATGTCAAACACCGTGACCAATCTGGAGATAATACATATTTCCTCTTATTTTTGTGGATGAAACTCTAAAACCATTCCTGTAAAATCTCTGAAAGAGAATTTTCTGAAAGGAACCCAAAGCTGAGGTGATTTAATAACTAAAGGCTGTAGATTAGTAGAAAAAAAAAATAAAAAACACTATCTGGTGTATCATAGTAACCCTCCTCACCGATAATCATTCAACAAAATGTTACGTTTAACTGGGTTGAGGCGACTACCCCAAAAACAAGAAAAAAAAAGACTCAAAAGGGGCACAAAAAACTTCTAGGCAAAGGAAAAATATGTGCTACATGTAAAACAAAGGCAACAAACAGGTTTTAATCAAAAAAATCTGTTTCTTCTTTCCCAGAAACCATTTATTCCACTTACACACCTTTTCCCTACCTTTATTCAGACATATTTCCCAGTTATACATAGCCACATCCGGAACACCAAAATAAATACCCAATAACTTATGCGGAGAATCCACTAAGCGAATACCCCCAGTAGAGGAACTACCCTCCAGAGATGTAACTAAGTTAAACACACGCTTTTCTGTAAACTCTAAATTGGAACCAATAACTGATAAAAAAAAAAAAAAAGGAAGAACCTTACACATAATAAACAACCCACCAGTGCAGTAGGCACTAAAACACATAAATCATCGCGTAATAGATTACTTTCTGAGTACTGTAATCTGAACCTGAAAGACCTAAAAGTCTGGGGGATTTATAAAGTAGTCTAATAATGGGGTCCAAAGCTATTACAAACAATAGTGGGCTCAAGGGACAACCCTGGCGGACTCTCGATGAATGTAACAGGGTGACCCAATCCACCCATTTACATATGGTCTAACATAAGCTAAAGAATAACATAAAGTAAGCCAATTAATAAAAATCTGAGGAAACCCATAAGCTCGGAGGGTCAACCATATAAAATTCTTGAGATACCCCATCAAAGGCTTTGAGAGATCAAAATTAAATAAATAGCAGTGAAGAACTCCTTTTGTCCCTGAGAAAATAATTCTCTTATTAAAAGTAAAGCATCTCGGATGGACCTACCTGAAACTGAGCAATACTGAAATGGCAAAAGTAAAGAAGACAAAAATATCGAAATCCTGTTCCCCAGTAATTTAGAAAAATTTTATAATCTGTGTTTAATAAGGTGATTGGCCTCAATTCCCTAAATCCGATTTGTCACCCTTTTATAAAGAAACAACATCAAACCTTCGTACATCTGATCCGATAAACGATCCTCATGTAAAAAGGCGTTGAATACAGCTAATAACTGGGTCAGCATAAATTTCCATAAAGATTTATAAATTTCAGCAGACAACCCATCAGAGCCTGGAGCCACCTTATCTCTAAGACCACAAATAACTCCTTTCACTTCCTCTAATGTAAAAGGTGCTACAAGCTCTTGCTGCTGAATTGCCGCCAGGGTAGGTACATCCGATGCTTGTAATAATAGCGACATGTCAGGAGATTCAGAGACTGGATATTCAAAAGTGTGCTTCACAAATTTAGTAACACATTCCATGATGTTCAGCTGCCCTTTAACCATATGTCCATGATCATCAAGAAGTTGAACCATCTGTTTACCACAAAATTTCTCCTAGTAATGTCAAAGGGTTAAATTCACACTGCTTCCCAGATGTCCAAATTTCTGTTCAAAAACAATAGATTTGTGTCTATCATACCGAACTTTAGTTAAGGCTGCTTTAACCTCTTTCATACGGGCAGAACAGTCAGAATGAGATAAATGGGATTCAGTAAATAATGCCAACAATTCGCCTCATAGGAGCCTAGAGGTATGATGTCTAGTATCAGCCAACAATCTGGAATAGTGTTTAAAATAGGCCACCAAATATACTTTAGTATCAATCCACCAATCAATCATGGAATCATAAAGAACAACCACAGAAATGCGATCCAAATCAAGTCCAAAAACCTTGATGAAACTCTGAACCAATAATAAGGACGATTAACCCTCCAAACTCCAGGCCCCTGTGATAAAACTTCCCAAATGAATCCAGATCCCTAATAAATGATGTTCTGAAGTAGCCATAGGTACTATTACACCAGCCACTTCCCCAATAGTACGTGAACAGAACCAAAATCTATCCTAGAAGTTAATTTACCTTTCAAAAAGTAGGTAACAAGGACTGGGCAAATACATCAGCCAAATTCATCTCTTTAATAATGGTACGCAAAGCTTGTGTATCACAGTAAACCTTTTAGTGGGAGGACATCTAGACTAGAGTTAAAGTCTCCACCCATAAAATGATCTGGTTAGTTAACAAATAAGGCTTAATTAAACGAAAAGCTGAACCCTAGCAGCTTTCTGTTGTGGAGCGTAATATTAATAAGCTGGTAAGGTAAATCATACCATAAAAGATCTAACAATAACACCCTGCCTGGAACTAAATCCACCAGCTTCTGCAAAATAAAGTCAAATGAAGTAAACAGTATCCAATGCGGAACAGAGGTCCTGGCCCAGAGACCAATATGAGGGCCCAACCCCAATCTCTCGAGGCTGTAGCAGCTTCCCCAGTAGTAAAAGCCTAACATCTTGTAAAAAATAAACCTCATAAGCCAAACTATGTAAAGCTGAAAAAGTAGCTGTATGTTTATACTGTGAACGAATGCTATTAACATTAAGACTAGCTAAACGTACAGAAGACATGAAAAAGTGAAAAGGAAAAACCTCATCAAAAAGAACCAGATCATTTCTTTCTCCTAGTTCTAGCAGTTTTCTTTTTCAGGGTAATCCCAGAGTTATCAACTGGGGTATTGGCAGAGGAAGTCGAGGGAATAGGAGAAGGAAAAGAGTCCCCTAACTCATCCTCATCCAAGCATCACCCCAACTCTGCAAAGGTTCATATGGATTAGACACTGGGACAGAAGTGTAGAGACTTCCTCCACTTGTTTGGTGGAACAAGTCGTCTAGCAACTGGCGGTGAGATCTCAAAACTTCCCTGTCTCCAAATCATCACTTGCCTGGAGAGGAGGAGACTGTACAGGAGTAGGAGCTGAAACAACAGGAGAGGGAGGTAACTCATTAGGTGGTGGAGCTTCTGAGGGATCCGGATGGTTTGGGATAGCCGGACATCAAGGAGGCCGAAAAAGAAGGAGTCTTTGACTTAGTATTGGGAATAGGGTCTGATCCGGGGCCGAGAAGAGGCAAAGACTTAGCTATATAAGAATCATGTTCTGCATAATCAGCGGTATTATGGGCTGCCCAAGGACAAGCCACAAAAACATGAGTAGCTTCACCACATAGGTTACAAGTGGGAGGGACAGTGCAAAATAAAACCGAATGTCCCAACATTCCACAAGATGCACATTTTAGTTGGTCACAGTCAGAGCTCAAATGAGACAACGAACCACATCTATAACAAGAACGTGGCTGTCCTGGATAAAACAGGATACCACGGTCCCTCCTAAATAGAAACAATTAGGAGATGGTGAATCAGCCTCAGTCATTTTAAGTTGCACATTGAATTTCCACCCTCCTGTCCAAAACCCATTATCATCAATCAATGCACGAGGTACTCCATTGACTGTACAACGTTGTTCCAACCAATATAAAATATCCAGTACATTTACTTCTTCATTCCGAAAAGAACTGTAATGACTTTAGCAGTTGGTCTGGTAATAGGTATTACCACAAAATGTTTCAAATAGGGTCTATACAAGCAGCATAATATGCAGACCAAAATTTATCTAATAAAGCTGCAGAACGAAAGGAGACATCAAAGTTATGATCCCCAGAAGAGTGAATGAATGCATACACCTCAGAAGGTCGAATCCCAAGGAGTCAATAATTAAGATTTACCCACAAAATTATGATCTGGGGAAGGTCCATACCCCTTTATAATAGATACGTGCAACAAAATGTTTCCTAACAGGGACATCTGTAGATTTAAAGAGGAGGCATAGCTGGCTGGTTTTACAGCATGTGCCTGAGGAGGGTTATGAACTGTGTTGCCCAGAGAACCAGCCGCATATCGCCCCTACAGTCTGAAGACACTGACCTGGCAGAGGATCACAGTCATAGTTTCCAAAACAGTAGCAGCAGGCGTCACAGGAGTCAAAGAAGCTGGAGAAACCTGTCTCGATAAGGGAGACCATAAATCAGACACAGGAACAGCGAAACAGGGTTCCTGGCTTTGGTACTTGCGAGGCGGAAATGACGCAATGGTCCGGTCCGATTCTGAAACCAGCACCCCTCCAGAGCCTGTGAACTCAAAGGTTCCCCATTCGATTCAGTCCTTCCCCCGTAAAGGAACATGGGGTCAGGAATCCAGGCATTCGGGTCTTCACCCAACCCAAACTCACTAACGCCACCTCTGGAGACCAAGTGGCAAGCCGAGCCAAAAACGGAACGTAATCATCATCCAGGGCAGTAGCCGAACACCCGCCTCGTCAGCCGGCAGGTTGTCTAGAACCTGTACATTGCATTTCTTCATGACACCAAAAAGAGCTACCTGGCAACCTTCCGGGCGCTTTTATCATCCTCCGTGGACAAAAGCACAACTTAATCAGAAACCATCGCATTCTCTACAGCAGCGAGCTGAGCCGGATCCACCACAGGTAAGAAACTACTTGGAACCTCTATGTCATCCAGTCGAACCGAAGCCTCTTCGAGTACAGCAACCAAATCCATAGAGCAGTCCTCCAACACCTCCACACTTCCACTGACTAAGACATACTGAGCACAGTTCAGTCGCCTCGGGAGGGCCCCTACCACCAGAGTAGGAGAATTTCCCCGGTGTCCTGGCTAAATTTCCTCATTCACTAAAAAATACCAACAGCTTAATCTGGTTCAAGGTCAGCTGGCATTTATCTGTATCCCCTCCCGGTCGTGCCTGAAAATAGGCAGGATTTGTCTAGCGCACTTACCCGGTCAACAAAAACGAAATAAAATAAAAATAAAAATGATCTAGGCATGTCCAGGGCTGTACCCCAATGTAATCCTTGGGTACCTTTGTATTTGACTGTAACCTGTTATAAGTAACATTATTATATAACCTATGTGTACTCTATGTTTAATGTTTTGCACCTGTACTGTTCTTACTGTTGTAACCACACTATGCAACTCTGTCTACCCCTGCAGTGAGGTGCCTTTGTAAATAAGTCCATGACTCAAAGGTTGTAAATCCGACTTTTCTAATAAATAAATAATCAAAATTGACACTTTTCATGGTAGAGCAGTGGCTCATTGGTGTGCATAATGCTATCACAAACCATTAGTAAGCTACTAGGGGGTTTAATAAGCAAATGCTTCTTGCACATCTAAAGCGTTAAAGGCCAGGCACTGTAGTAATGAAGTAAAACTAACATGAATTCCTGAACAATCCAGAAAGGTAGGACTGATAGTTGTATTGGAGGTTTTATAACAGCATTTATAAACAGGTGAAGTCGTCCTAGTATTCTGCTTGTTCAAAAGTATCATGTAACTGTTCAGACACCTCTTATCTCATGGTGGATTTTTCATTAATTTTCTTTTCATTTTATGAGAAGTTTGATACAATTCAAGGTGTCCGTTGCACTAGATAAACAGACACGCCCTGTAGTCACTGAGAAGCAATCGGCTGCACTCTTGTGCTTGTGCTTGGCACCGCAGCGGACAATCTGTATATCTCAGACAGTTAGACACCCTGCGGTGTGTTTTTCTGTACAAAGCATGTTATACCTAGGGTGTAGAATAACTGCATTTTAAGAAAACATTTGTTTCATAATGTTATAACACAGCTGATCCAGTGTTTCTTGTTTTTATTCTTGGACTTCACACAGTAATTCATTAGCCAGCAGAGAAACGGACTTCCTTCTGTCAGTCTAGCAGTAGCCTACTGCACAAAGCAGGGAATCCATTAATCAGAATAGCTGTGCTACCCTGTCACATTGAGAGGAGTGCTTGACCAATCAGTGCCAGGGACAGTCCGTTCAGGGGAAGGTTTCATTTACAGCCTCTCCTGTGCAGACTATTTTAAAGAGACCTCATGCCCAGCTGCACATGAGAGTTCACTGCAGAAGTAAGTGCCTGTCTTTCTGATTCTGGTGCAGTAAACCAAAGAAAACACTTTTGGAGTATTTCAGGCTGAAGGTTTCTGTACCAGTGTTACTGATGTTTTTTCTTCTGCAGTACCTTTTGGGAATTGTAGCCAGAACATCTTGACGTGGGGAACTGCTTCTGCTTGTTGGACAGCTTCAGCTATCTGCTGAACTCTCTGATCTGTGTATGCCAAGTTGCTGAATTCTATTTACTGCACCCTTGGCATTGAGAGGACACCAGTGCCGCACAAGACGTTTGACTAAGTTTCTTGGAGTTGGACCTTGCTCGATATTGACTGGATATCTCTGAAGACTTCAGCGCTTTCTCTGCATTAGTCTGTACACATCCCCACTTGTCAAATTCTTTGGCAGGCAGTTCTTGTTTTTCCTCCCATCTTGTCTGGCAGTACTTGCTGATACAACATTTTTTAAGCTTTGATCAGATTTGCTCCTTTCATGTTCGTCCAACACCGGGTATGACTGACTGCGACTGTGACTGTGACTCCGGTGCCTGCTGCAGCAGCTCATGAAGCGTTTTGGCAGTCTCAGAGGAAGCAAGAAACGCAAGGACCAGAGCAGAAGCACCGAGAGACGCCAGTCAGAGCCCCATGGCCCATTAGGTATGGAGCTGCCAGTTAAAATGTATTCTGTTCAACTTTTGTTGTTAGTATGTTCAGTTTCCTAGCATTCTAATAGCAGCTAGTCATAGCTACAGAAGTATATTTGTAGCTTTTGCTTGCTTCTTAGGTCAGAGGTTCAGGTATTTAGTATGCAGTCTGTGCAGATGTTTCAGTCTATTAAAGCTTGGCAAAAATACAATTTGTTTAGTTTTCACTAGATTTGCTCTGAATATGTTGTAAAAGGTGCAAAGACAACTTTTTTCTTCTTCAGTTTCAATAAAAAAAAATGGTAATGTTTCTGATGTGCTTCAGTGAATATCCATAAGTATCATGTAACATTTTTCCTTGAATCTATAAGGCTGTTCGCCAGCGAGGATTCCTGAAGGTTTGGGCTGTATTAGATTTGAAGTGACTTGTATTTGGAAGTCATCACAACAGTCAGTAAGTAATATGTGCTTGTCTGGCAGAGACTGTAAATGCGCTGATTAAAGTTGCTGCTTACAGTAGGTATCCGGGTGTTGGTCATTGCCAAGGCTTGCAGCGTGATATGCAGGTGCAGAGGTCACACTTTAGGATAAGTCAAACTTATCTTGCAGGCTATTGTTTTCGAAAGAGTTATCAACCTGTTCTGGCACTGTTAGGGCATTTTCTTTGAAACAACATCATAAATTGCTTACGTGATTTTAGCCAATCAGCAGTCTCTATTGCAGGAACTGTTTGCATGCTGCATACAGTTGACTTCTTGTGTAGTAGCCTTAAGTGGAACATTCCATTTCTGCTGCATTGGAATAGCATATGATAAACAGAAATTATTGGCTGGTTCATCAGCACAATGATAGCGCCACCTACCGTTGTGATGCTGGCGACTCAAGTTGGGAAATGAGCTTGGGTCATTGAAGGGCTGGCATAAGTGGGAGAATTGAACATACCAGAGGGCCTTCTCTTCCCAGGGGCGAGAGTCACTGTCTGTGCTGTAGTACTGCCACCTGGCTGGCCATGGGTGGTAGTGTAGTGGAGACATGATGGGAGGCAGAACATCTACTGGGCTTACGGCTGGCGCATAGATGTACACTCTCCCCACTGAAGTCCTTGTGTGCTGATGTCCCAGGGACTGGGTGAAACAAGGAAAATTGCTGCTGTGAAGCAGAGGATGGACCTCCATTACTGTTGACCTTGTGCTGCCTCCTGCCACTCCACCTGATACAGCACAGTAATTGAGGATTGTACCCTTCCATCCCTGCCTGGGTAGAGCCACTGCTCTATGGTGGCAGCTACAGTCAAGGTGATGGGTCCTCGGTACTATGGGGTAACTAGACAGATGGCTCACACTGGAGAACAGCAAGAAGAATAAACTGTAACTTTAACAACAAAAAAAAAACTTAAACTGTATCATCAATCACTTTAAGAAATGCAGGTGATACATAATGGTGTGGGTGTGTGTGAGAGAAAGAGTGGTGGCAGACTGGAACAAACTTCCAGAAAAGGTCATCTGGGCTCAGACAGTAGGGGAGTTTAAAAGGAGGGAGAGACATGCAGATGGGGAAAGTGGGCGATTGGGAGAGGGAAAGGAAGAAATGAGGACTGCCAGGGAACAGTCCCATACCTAGGCAGGCATGGGCAGATTAGATAGGTATATAGACCTTTGCCTGCTGATGTTTTCTATGTTTCTCCTACCTACATTTTGTCTAACTTTGCACTGTTGAGCAAACCGGACTGATACAGCTGTACATCAGTGATGACACTCATCTTGCCACAAGGGTACACTGCACATCCCCAGAGGAGTCCAAATAAGCTGCTTCCAACAGCCTGAGTGTGGTATCTGTGGTAAATAATTGATCCAGGTCTCCTTCATGGTAGCTCAGTGTGCTGCCAGACCCAGCATAAGTCCAGCAGCCAGCTGTGACGCTGAAACAGACTTGCAATCCTTGATCATGGGAGGGTGCCAGGAAATGTAATGTGTACAGTAAGGTTACAAGTGCAGACTTCCAAGTAAGAGTGCCATCCAGTCACCATGCATGAGTGCCACCCCCTTCTTAATGCAGGGCTGGACTTTTTATGTTCCAGTGTAGATAGGCTCAAAGTGAGTAATTTTGGGTTAGTTCTTAGTTGTTTTAGTATAGGAGTCCATTGGTGCTGAGTGGAACTGAGCTTGGCAGGGCTGAGATCAGTTTCTTTCCAGCGGAGTTCAACCTACCTGTAAAGTCTCTTTTTTTTTATTCAAGTTTATTAACAACAATTGGGTACAATTACTTCATCAGGGCTACAGAAATACATTGGTATATTTACAGATGTAATTCCATTATGCAGTACAAATCAATTACTCCCACCTTCTGCATTTTCATATTATTATTACTCACAAAACAACTCAGTGCATTGTTTGTTATCTAACTCTAAATCCATTCATAAATAGTTTATCACATCAAAAGCCTTTGAACCAGATGGAAACTTCCCATATCATAGGGCCAACAAGGCAAATGCCCTAACTTTAGATCTAAGAGAGCAACTGAGAGCCAGAGTCCAGCCACAATTGCCATCTTGTCCATCGTCTGACATAAATGTCTGTCTTTTGATTAATCTTAAAGGACAGCTCCTCAATCGCCTTCATTTCTTACCACCTGTATCCAGAGCTATGCACAGTAGGGGACTCAGGTTTTAACCACAGGCCGGTGATGGTCTTATGTGCTGCCGCAAGAAAGGACAGCCATAAGTAGGTTGAATCAGTAGTTATTCAGACCTTCCGGGGGTCTCCTAGAATCATATTGTGCCAGTCTAAGGGGCAACCAGAGAGAACATTGCTTCCATGGCCTTAATGACCTCTTCCAGAAGGTCTCCTCCCAGGACAGAGCCAGAAGATTGTAAATGGCTAGCCACATCTACCCCACATTGTCTCTGCACGCTGGTTGTCTAGTAGGGTCTTTTTATTTAACATTTGGGGAGTGAGGAAGTAGCGAACCTAACCTTCCAACTAATTCTTGCCAAAGAGGGGAACAAGTAGTTTTGTGACAACTCGAAATACTGCGTGTCCAGTTAATATCCTCTGGACCAAAGCATCCTCTCCAAAGTCTCTTTAATTTTTCTAGGGGTCTTTATTTAAACCAGCCAGGGTTTTGTAAATTGTTGAAACTAGGCCCTTGGTGATTTGTGAGGAGAGAATCGACCATAAGCAATCCACAGACTGTGTGAGCTAAGTGGGCTCGAGCACGCCTCCATATTTATTCTTAAGGTCCATGAAGCTCTGAAGTGTCTCCCTGAAAGAACTGTTTTATGTATACTAGGCCCATTTTCTCCATGCCCTAAAAGTGTGGTCAAATAAAGATGGAGCAAAGTGAGGGTCTCTAGCAGGTCGATATAGTGGCCACAGGGATGCTCTCATCCTATATTTTGCCAAACCCTATGAGTAGCTTTTTATTGTGGTTATTACCGTGAAATAGTTTGGGGCTGATGAGTTATGGCCATGTTAGTGGGTTCAGCAGTCTAGTCTCCAGAAGTACCCTGAGTCTCCTCTTCCTCTCTCTCTCCATTTCCTTCCAATTAGAAGTGAATGTTGGGGTGGCACAGTGCAGGGCCATCTTCAACTGGGTAGCTAGATAATAGTCCTCCAGATCTTGGAGGATCTTCCCTTTGGTTATGTGCCTGTAAAATCCTCATATTTTATTTATTTATTTATTAAATTTTGGTAACTGGTGAGCCCACTGGGCCCGAAGTTCCTCTTTCAGGGCGTAACCAGGGTTACAAGGTATAAATTCAACATAGTACATTATATAAGAACGCATTCAAACATACTACAGCGTTATACATGGTTGTCAGTCAGCTGGTTACATATGCTGAGTTAGGCATTAGGTTAGTGCAATCATAAAGATAATACCCTAAGTGTGTGTGGGGGTGTAGCCCCTGTTTCATAGGTGGATGTACAGCTGTGATATTTAGGCTTCTGCGGGGGCCATTCCTTTAGCAGTTGCACTTGGAGGTGGACATCATATATGCCTTTAGCCTTGTGCAGAAGCTGTTGATGGAGGTAGCTCCTAGACTCCTGGGGTAGGGAGTTCCATAGGGTGGGGGCGGTGTGGGCGAACGACTTGCCCCTGACTTGGTTCTGATCCTGGGCACTGCTAGGAGTGTCTGGTCCATCGTCATGGAGGAGCCTAGGGTTACTCTTTTAGGGCGATGAGCCTGGAGAGGCTGGGGAGGGAGGGAGGGCTGAGTAAATTTAAAGGTTTGGCAGAGTAAGGGTACTGGAGCTGGGCTTCCCAGGAGGGCCATTTGGTTGTGACAGTGTGTCACAGTGATGGAGTCCTGGGGCGGATTGTGTGGTGAACGAGCCACCTTGTTATAGAGAACTTACAGTCAGTTAGTCTCTTGTCTGGCTACTCCCTGGACCACGGGGCCACATAGGTAATGGTCGGGAGTAGGACGCTGGTGGCAATAGAGGCCCTGGCAGCTGGAATCAACTGGTCTTTCAAGCTGTATAAGTCCCAAGTTTGCATGAATATTTTAGTTACCTGGTCTACATGGTCCTTGAGGGTGAAGCCCTTGTCCAGGAGGTAAGGCCAAGGTATTTTAAGGATTCAACCACCTCTAGACTGCTGCCTGATGCAGTAGTCAGTTGGAGAGTGTTGGCTTCTGTCACAACCGAGGGCTCTAGGTCCAAACAGCATGGCCTTGGTCTTGTTAGCATTAATGAACATTCTATTAGTGACAAGCCATTGCTCTAGAGATCTCGGTCATCTTGTAGACAGGAGCTGAGGTCTCCTAGATTAGAGGAGGGGGTAAATGATGGCATCATCCGCATACTGTACCACAGAGCTCCTGCCACAGTGTTTGCTGAGTTTGTTGGTGAAGAGAGATAAGAGAAGGGGCCAAGGATAGACCCTTGGGGCACCCCCTCAGTTAATGGGAGAGGCTCCGACAAGGAGTCTTTCCATTTACCTCTGTGACCACCTGTATGGTAGCTGTCAATCCACGATAGGGAGTGGCTGTTAGCCAATGTAGCTGAGCTTGGCCAGTAGCAGATTGTGGTGGACAAGGTCGAACGCTTTGGAAAGATCAATGAAGACTGTCCGTGGGATCCTTGTCCAGTTCTCTGAGAACATCCGTGGAGAACTTGATAAACGTGGTGTCAGTCCCATGCTTGGTTCTGAAACCATGCTGGAGGGTGCTAGTAGTTGCTAGTATTTACCCTGTTTTTTGTTGCTCCAGATAAACTGAGAGATTAGTTTCTGCCAAGATTGGAAATCGATGTACAAATGAAGAAGGAAAGCACTGAAAAGGTAGAGAAATCTAGGAGGATATTCATGGTAGTCATCTAGATCTTAGAGTAACTGGGCAAATTTATCAAGTCCCACTTATCAAGTCTTTTTTAATTTGGCTCTCAAGGAGGGTATAGTTTATTTTAAAGAGCTGGGAATTGTTTTTCATAAGCCAAATACCCAAGTATTTCATCTTTTGCTTTCCAATTTAGGGTAAGAAGTCTAAAATTGTTTGGGATGGTGAGTAATGGAAGCTAAGTAGCTCTGTTTTGGTCTTGTTAAGTAGGTACCCAGAATGCTTCCCAAACTCCGTCAGGTCGACCACACACTAGGTATCGACTGCTTAGGGCAAGAAAGATTGAGCAAAATGTCATCTGCATACAGAGACACCTTCCTCTGTTGGCTTCCATCTCAATTCCGCTGATGGCGTCTGAGGTACATATGGCCTCCACTAGGGTTCGATATACCAGGCGAAAAGCAGCGAGGAAAGGGGACATCCTGCTGGGTGCCCTATATAGACTAAATCTAGATGAAAGCCCACCGTTAACCCTGACATAGGCCTGTGGGCCACTGTAGAGTCTCTTAATACTATTTATAAAGGCTTGGGAAAGCCTATTCGCTCGAAAGCACCAAGAATAGAAAGGCCCAGGAGATCCTATCAAAGGCCTTGTCTATGTTTAGACTCATAAGGCACGATGGAAGGTGGGTGCGTGGATGGTGTCAATAATATTTACTGCAGATCAGACACTGTCCGAAGCCTGCCTGGAAGAAACAAAACCGGTCTGATCCTGTCTCATCAAACCAGACAACAATTTACTCTTGAAACTATAATAGAAGTAGATATCTTATAGTCTGAGTTCAGGAGAGAGAGATGGGTCGATAGGATTCACAGTGAGCAGGGTCTTTATTCTCTTTGTGTATTAAGGCTATAGTGGCATATTGCTATGACGGGGGCTGCTTCCTTCCTCCAAACTTTGAGTACACGTCCGATAGCAGAGGGACTACCTCAACTTAAAATTTTGTAAAATTTGGTGCTGAAGCCATCCAGTCCCGGCACTTCTCCATTTTAAGGTCTCTAATGGTGTCCAGGATCTCTTTGTGAGATTGGTCTGGTCAGCGCCAGGCCCTTCTCAGGGAAAAAGTGGGGAGGAGAGCTGTCAAGTACTTCAGTTTGTCCTTTGTAGTGGAGTCATATGGGGCTATAAAGTTTAGAGTAGTAATGGATGAAGGCCTCTGTAATTTGTTCAGACTAAATTACCAGGCGTCCAGTGAGTGGGAAGTTACCTTGATGATAGTGGCTCTTGCTGCTTGTTGCCGAGATGAACGCTAAGAGTCTGGTGGCCTCGGCCACCTTTCATAATACTTTTGTTTCAAATAAAACAAAGATCGCTCTATTTCTTCTTTTGGAGCTTCTGCAAGGCTTCCAGTGTTCCTTTATCTTGGAGTCTCGATATCCAATCCCTCCCATTTATTTTCAGTAGTTTTCCAGCTCCCTTATTTGGGGTGTCAAAGTTTGTTGAAGCATACAGGCTTTTTCTTTTGAGAGGCTAGTGCAATCAGTCTTCCCTGATAGTGGCCTTGAGGGTGTCCTCAAGATTTGGGGTGTAAACTCTGGTGTTGCATTATCAGCTATGGTGTCCTTAATTTGTTTTTGTTGTTTTAGTACCTCCTAATCTCTCAATAATGAGGTATTTAGCCTCCAATGTGTAGTCTTTTAGGTAGGAAAGAGCAACCTCAAGAAAACCGGCTATGATCAGGAATAATGGATGTGCCTATCCACACAGAGGAAACTGGAAAGACCGAGGAGAAAGTAAAGTATGTATCCAGATGGGAGAAAATTTTGAATTTGGGGAGTAGCATGTGTACTCTCTTGCTTTAGGATATCTTACCCTCCAAATATCCACCAGACCCATCTGACCTAAGACCTTTTAAGGGCCCTAGCCTTTTGAAAGTCCGGTTCTGAACACTGGAGGTAGTATCCAACATTCTATCTAGGATCTGATTCCAGTCTCCCCCCCACCCCATTATCAGAGTCCTTTAGTCTTCTCCACCACGAGCTGGAATAAGGATGAGTAAAATGAGATGGGTGACCCAGGTGGGGCATAAACACTGACCAGGGTTACCAGTCATCCTGTATCCTGCCCACCACCAAAATATACCTGGCTCCAACCACCTCCTCCTGTATAAAGGGAGGGAGGCAGCCATTAGTATTACTACACCCTCTTCCTGCCCGAATCTAGCGAGGAGGGAACAGGTGGGATAGGTCTTTGACTTGAGTTTTACACTTCAGAAGGAGAGAGTGAGTTTCCTGCAGGAAGTTCACCTCACATCGTTACATGGAAATGAATTTTAAAACTTGTTTTCATTTTATAGGGTTGGAACAGCCATTAATATTAAAAGAAAGCACTTTAGCATATTGATTAGCCATGAGGTTTCCTCAAGATTAAGCCTTCAAACAGATATGGTGGGTGAATTACCTTGTCCTCTGAAAGCCCCAATATTTCCCAAAAGCAGTACCATACAGCTTTAATTCACAGACATCAGTAAGTAACCTGTGTACATTTCTTGTACCAGAACATACTTTATAAGATAGTCATACAACCAACATTTAGGCCCAGTAAATAGGGCCAACCAATAACAGACTGCACAGTGCATCGGAAGTCTAGGCGTGATAATGCTCCATATCTCCGGAACAAGGCGAGACATCTGCTCGCAGGTTGGTATTTGGGGCTTTTGAGTAAGCCCAACTTGAAGGTTCCTCTTTGGGCGACGGTCCACGCTGAGGAGAGAAGGTGTTTTTCTGATTTTTCTTTCATGAGAGGAGGAACAGTAATTCCATAGACTGAAGGTAAGGGTGGCTGACAGCAGATCCTGGTATATTTTCGTGCCCTGATACGAGGTAACTTTTAATCTGGCTGGGTGTAGGAACTGGGCTTTGATGTTTTGAGCCTAAGTTGTTTAAGTATCGGCCACATTGCTGTCCTGGCTTCCTGCACTGTAGTTGTGGTCATTATCAATATTTATTCTCCTGACCCACAAAGTAGGTTCCCTGATGCCAAGACTTGCATAAAATCTCCTCCTTAGACTGATAGGAGCCGGTCGTGCAATAATTGATCATGGTCATGCTTCAGCGCTACAAGGACTAGGCCCAGAGATCTATGGGCGTGATCCATTTCTAGGTTGAAGTCCTGAGGGAGTGTAAGGGTAGACCGTAACAAGTCCTGCAAGAAGGAGATGACATTGGGGTGCTTGTCTTCCGTGCCTTCCCCATAGATCCTCACATTCTGCTACCTGCTCCTACCTTCTAGGTGATCCAGACAATGTGTTAGTTCTCGATCTCGGGCCAACAGGTATAGTAGCAGCCTGTTGTGTCTGTCTCCTGCTCCTGCGACCTGGGTCATACACAATTCTAGTTGTTCCATTTTTGGTCTACCCTATTCAGGTCTGCTCTAAATTCAGCTAGGGTTTGGTCAATTTGGAGACCATTCTGGCTGTTTGAAGGATCGTTTCTGTTAGGTCTGGGTAAGGGCCTGTTGGATGTGGCCTAGTCGGCACCCGGAGCTCAGGCGTCTCGATATCATCTCCACCTCCCTTTCTATATCTATCAGACCTCTCAATTTTCGGACGGCGTGACCAGCGGCTTTCCTGGCTTGTTTCTCTTGCCTTTTAGCGGTGACATCTTCTTTATGGGAGATGCAGAAAGATTATTGTCAGAGGGGTTGGAGCCCAAGAACTAAGGCCATTAGTCTGCTGACATCACCAAAGTCCAACCTACCTGTAAAGTCTTCATCAGTGGCTCAGCAGGTTGTGCACACGCTTCTCAGGCTAGAAGATCAGAAGGTTGAGAGTTGGGTCCAGCCCTACACCAGGAACTTGGGATAGAATCCCAATAGTGACACTGAAGTGCAGCATGAGGAGTTCTGTACTCCTAAGGTGTCATCTTTCAGATGAGATACTGAACCAAGGTCCCATCTGCCTCTTCTGGTGGTTGTTCAGGTGGACGTCAAAGATCCCATGGCACTTCTCGAGAAGAGCAGTGGAATTTCCTGGTACACTCAAAACCCCATTCACTAAAAATGCCACCATCAGCTTTGCTTGATTCAGTATGTCAGCTTGCATCTGTACTCCCTACCCCCAAAACCAGGCAGAATTTCCTAGCCCTCCTTTCCAGGTCAACAAAAACAAATATAAGGGATAATGTATATTCCCTCTATCTGTAACAAAGTTTATATAAACTCTTGAGAGAGTCGTCATGGTGACGTTTGGAACCTCGAGTTCAGTCACCATGAAGACCTCGAGAAGAGGTTTTCAAACTTGTCACAGATAGATGAATATACATTATCTTTATAGTGTATGGTCACCTATCTGTGTTGACAAATTAGGAAATTGTTATTCCATCCCCAGAATGAGACAGAAACACAAAAGACGCAACGTTTCTATTGATTTTACTTACATTTTATATGGCTTACATTGGACGGCAAGAGCGATTGTAGTAGATTAAAAAAACAAAAAGCGATCGGAAAGACCCGGGACAAAATAGCGTCCGACATACTTTGATCTGGTGCCTGCATTTTTAAAATCACCACTGCAACTGTGTACATTTATGCCAGCTGTTTAAAAGGGTATGCAGCTCGCGCCTACAGCATTGTGAAAAGGTTCCTAAGTTGTTATGCTGCAGTAGCTACGCACCTAGTGCAGCATAAAACAAGCTACTGCAGCATAACAAACTTTTAGCTGTATGGATTTTATGAGTAACAGCATTCTACCATACATTATAAATAAATAAAAGTTAAAGACTGAATCTCCATCACCTTATCATTTGTCCAGCCTGTTTCTAAGCTCAGTGAAGGCCAAGCGAAGCAACACTGAGGTGGGTGATGAACCAAGTCATCAGTGTGGTCAGTGAAGGTAGCTTATCCTATGTTATTTCTCCAGAACTTGAGGGTTGCTACTGCCTTCTGCTGTTCCTTTCTGAAGTCCAGAGTTTGTAACTGCTAGTCTCAGGGACCACAGTGGTTTTGGTCAACCCGGCCCAGCAAAGAGATGGATCTGCTACTCAGCACTGTACTGTTACAGCGGTTTGCAGCTGGGATCTGAATGGTGTTGCCAAAGCGGCACTCAGTGAAAGATTCTCTGCTGTTGTGACTAGTAATTGCTGCCTATGACTGCTGGAAACAACAGTAACTTTTTCAATATGTTACATCTGCTGTAGTTGATCTTGTAGCGATCCTGTGTAAGCTTGAGGTGGTTCCAGCCTTAAACACTTGACGAGTGAGAGAGGGGTTGGGGAAGATGGGGCTCACATCTTACTTGCTCTGCTCCTGACTGTGAGATCTATGATTTTCAGAGGACTTGGTAATAACTGTCCTGACAGCGGTGCTGTTTATTGTGTTCTTAATGAGTTTGATTCCAGCTCACGGGTTTCTGGTCACAGGAGTGTTCTGGGACATTTGAAATATGGCTGTTAAACATCTAATTACTGATTGCAGGGGACAGTGGACCTGCTTTAACTACGCCTTGGGTCAGTTTCGGTAGCTGATCATGAGTCCTGAACTTTTCTTTGCACCTGATTTGGACTAGAAATATCGTTTACAGCATTTAAAGCTTAATTTTAATTTGGCAAGAGTGGAGACTGTGTAATTGGAGTGAGATGGGGTGTTTCTGATGGGAAGGGTTTGAGGGTAGGATGGAGTGCTGCCTTCAACTGCCTGTGTGTTTGAATTTCTTTAGGGGTTGGTTATTCAGCTCCCTATTCTTAGCTTACTATGTGCTGAGTGCCTGACGTAGAAACATAGAATTTGGCGTCAGATAAGGACCGCTTGGCCCACCCAGTCTGTCCAGCTTCCTACCTACTGATAAGCTGCAGATCCTAGTTAACCAGCAGCCTACTTTTCTACCCCCACCCCTGTAGAACGGCCTTATGACTGTCCCATGCATGCTTGAATTCCACCACTGTTTTTGACTCCACAACTTCCTCTGGAAGGCCGCTCCATGCATCCACAACCTCTCCTGGAAAATACTTCAAATTACCTCTGAGCCACCCCCCATCTTCAAATTGTGCCCTGTTCTTGCACACTTTTTTTGAAAGATGCTACCCTCTTGGACTTTGTTGATTCCCTTGAGGTACTGAACGCTTCTATCATGTCCCTCCTTTCTTTCCTTTCCTCGAGGCTATACATATTAAGCTCCTTTAGTCTCTCTTCATATGTCTCCGGTGCAGACCCTGCACCATTTTAGTTGCCCTCCTCTGGACAGCTTCCATCCTGTCTATGTCTTTTATGGAGATTGGGTCTCCAGAACTGAACGCAGTACTCCAGATGGATTCTCACCAGCTGTCTGTACTGTTTTCTACTGGTGATGCCTCTCCCTATGCATCCCAGTATCCTCCCAGCCCTCCTTGCTGCCCTCTCACATTGTTTGCCCACCTTTAGGTCATCTGATATGACTACCCCAGGTCCCTTTCCATTTTGTTGTTGTTAGTATCTCACCACCCATTGTGTACTCTTCCCTGGGTTTTGTTTCCCAGGTGCATTACTGCACTTCTTAGCATTGAATCTAAGCTGCCATACATTTGACCATTCCTCTAACCTTGCAAGTCCCTTCTCATCCTTTCAACCCCACCTGTGCATCAACTCTGTTGCAGATCTTTGTGTCATCTGCAAAGAAACATACTGTTCCTTCCAGTCCTCTGCAATGTCTTATAAGGACATTGAAGAGGACCGGTCTAATATTGAACCCCATGAAGTACCCCACTAGTAACCCCTTTCTTCTGAGTGAACTCCATTTACTATTACTCTGTGTGTCCCATTCTCCAGCTAATTCTTTACCCAGGCTGTCATCTTGGGACACCAGCTCTCCTACACTTATTAGGGACTTCTGTGCCAGCTCTGCCCATTACAAACTGCAGACCCTTTCTGCAGCAGTCTTTGATCATTGTGGGAGGCTGGAGATCTTAACAGTGGAGCATAGGACAGATGCATGACCCAGGAGCCCCTGTTAGAGTTCAAAATATAGTGGATCGTGGGGTTTTGATGGGATGCCTGGAAGAATATGGGGATCTCAGCATGACAGCCTTGAGATACTTTGAGTTATTCCTGTCTGGTAGATCCCAGAGTTTGTCACAGAATGTTCTCCATCGCATCCTGCTGCAATTAGCCGTGGAGGACATCAGGGATCAGTCCTATCCCCCAAGTTATTTGTGGCTCACGTGGCATTTGGGAGATGTTGTTAGACAGTATGGGGTGAGTTTTCACTCCTAGGTAAATGACACTCAACTGTACCTGTCCTTTACACCAGATGAGCATAGATCAATCTCTGTGTTTAGCTGATGCCTATAAAAGTCTCTGACCAGATGGCCTTGGATAGTTGAGCTTAAATCAAGAGCTCTACTAGTAGAACCCTGTCCCATGGGTTGGCTAGTTTGGTGGTATGCCAATTTTGTCATCCTTAAATGGCACCACATAGGGGCTGTGGATAGGTAAAGAACCTGGGGACCATTATGAACTACAGAGTGTCACTGGAACACAATGTAGTGGCAGTGGTTTTCCCAGTTAAGGAATATCACCTGTATTCAACCCTGTCTAGTACATGAGAACCTAGTGACCCTGGTGCATGCCTTTGTTACCAGTCATGTACTGCTCTGCACCTAGGGCTATCTGCAAAGTTGGTGTGCCACCTACAGATGGTGCTGAATGCTGCTGTCAGGCTGAGTGCTGGTACTGGGATCTCAGAACATGCTTACGCCTGTACTGTGCAGTCTGCACTAGTTACCAATAAGGTGGCACCAGTTTCAAATTGTTTAACTTACAAAGCCCTTACAAATAAGCTGCGCAGATTAGCAGAAAGATCACTTAGCCCATTATGCTTCAAATACCCTTCCACACCACTAAGGATAACCAATCGGCTGTACCAAGATCCTGCCTTAAACAGTTTGGTGATAGAGTCTTCTGGCTGCAGCCCCTATTATTTCTAACTTTCTGTCAAGTAATCATAGGAGTTCCACCTCAGTGGAGGTGTTGAAAAAGTTGCTAAAGTTCTATTTGTTTTAACAAGCCTACAGTATTGCAGCAGTCAGCTTTGGGAATTGTGCTCTCAGGAGTCCGCTTGTTTTTGAGTGTTCTTTTGTCTCGCGTGAAGTATGATTGTTATTTAGGCTTATATTTAGAAAGGCTTTTGATCACTGTACTTGAAATCTGTGTGATGTATCTGTATCATATTTGCCAAAGCACTCTGGGCTCTTAGGATAGTGTGCTATATAAACAAAATTGTGTGTCTTGCCTTGCTGGCTGACCAAGGAACAGCACTAGTTTGGGTTGCAGAGGCCTCTGCTTGCTTGTCCTTCTAAAGGTGCTGGGAAGCAGCCAAAGGTGCTGAGGTAGCTGTATAATTTGTAGGAGGGAATTAATTACATATTCCTACCCCTATTGTGCCCCTCTGTTCTTCCTTCTTTCCCCCTAATATCACTGAGTGGCTTCTCTGACCACTGCCTGACAGTGTTTCATAAGTCATAGGTATCATAGGTAGGTCAGAGCCAAGAAGACCGTAGTCCATATTGCTCACCAATTTAAATTTAATCATAACCCTTGATTGATTTATCACTTAGAAAAGTATCCAATCAAGTTTTAAATAAGTTCATACTTTCACTAGTCACCACAAGAGTGGTAGCCCATTCCAAATTTTAGACACTCTGACGGAGGAAAAGAACTTCTCTGCTTAGTTCTACAACGTTCTACCAATAATTGTAGTGGGTGAGCCCTAGTTTCATAAACCACATCTCTAAACACCAATCCTAAAGAATCCCATAAGGTAGTATTGTATAGGGCTCTATACACCAAGCACAAGTCACCTCTCAGTCTGCGATATTCAAGACTGTATAGCCCAAGTTTTATAAGTCTGTTTTCATAATCTAGACCCTGAACTTCGTCGATTCTTTTGGTTGCCCTTCTCTGAATATGTTCAAGGGCATTTATGGAACCCCTGTCTCCAGGGGCCAAAACTAGCACAGTACTCAACATGAGGCCTAACCAACCATGTTTCTGCCGGGAGCAGTGAAAATAGCAACTCTGTTGTGGGTTTCTGAGCTAAAGATGGCTCTACAAGCAGGAAACACTGGCTGAAAGGTGTAAGACACTTAGAGGGATTGTCTTCCAGTTTCTACCACTAAGCTGGATGGACTAGGAGCACTTCAGAGAGGCACACCTCCAAAGATATCAAAAACTCATAACTATCACTGATGCAGTATGTTATATGAGAAAAGCCAAACTGTGCAAAACAGTGCCAATTAGAGTAGCAGTGAAAGCTTTGCATGAGAGTCAAAGCAGTGCTGCCTAATAGTGACTCTCTAGTGGTGAGCCATAAGAGATGGCAAGTATGAAGGTCAAATCTAACCCCTGTTCACCTCCCCACCCCCAGCTTGAGGAATTTCTCTTTAGTTGAATGATTAGAGTCTCTGCCTCAAAAAGCAGGGTCTCTGGTTGGATTCCCACCAGTGGCTGAAGGTATGCTTGCCTAAACAGAGAAAGGACAGCTTAACACAGCACTCGACCTAAGGCACAACACTTCACTTCAAACAATCATATAATAAATGAAAAATAAAGGATCTCATAATTTTCTGGGCCTCACAAACTGTGGACATGCTAAATCATGAACTAATGGTAAGACCATTCTCCATTTAAAACAGAAATTATTTGCTTGCTTATTTATTAAAATTGTTTTATCAGGAAAGACTATGAAAGTTTTGTTTTCAAAATGGCCTGAAAAATAATCAAAGGATATACAAAATTATGTTTATTAATCACAGGATATGCTATGATTCTTTTTACGATCATAGGATATATAATTATGTTTAGGAATCACAGGATTATACTATGATTTTGTTTACAAATCACAGACTATACTGTACTATGCCTCTACAAATCACAGGATTTACTATGATTCTGTTTACAAATCACAGGATTTACTATGATTCTGTAAATCACAGAATTTACTATGTTTCTGTTTATAAATCATAGGATATACTTTGATTCTTTTTATGAATCACAGGATACATATAATGATTCTGTTTATGAATTACAGGACATACTATGATTCTGTTTACAAATCACTGTATGTACTATGACTGTTACTGAATTATAGCATATACTATGATTCCGTTCACGAATCACAGCATACACTTATGATTCTGTTTACAAATCACAAGATATACTATGATTCTGTTTACTAATCACAGGATACACTGATTCTGTTTATGAATCATGAGATACACTATGATTCTGTTTACAAATCACAAGATATATTATGATTCTGTTTCCAAATCACAGCATACACTATGATTCTGTTTACTCAGGATATACTATGATTCTGTTTACAAATCACAGGATATACTATAAATCTCTTTATGAATCATAACATGCACTATAATTCTGTTTATGAATCAAAAGATATATTATAACTGTTTATGAATCACAGGCTATTCTATAATTCTGTTTATGAATCAGGATTCAAGTCCCTCTTTCAGTTAAAAAGGCTGTAATATGTATCTAACAGGACACGCAACAAATAATATTACAATGTTAATTAAAAGGCTGTGACAGGGTCCCTTTAAAGTACAGATTTATGTTCTTTTGTACTGCTCTACAGGCTACATACAAAAATGACAGCTAAGATAATTGCACATAGAAGAAACAAATTCTGGTCTGAGCCAACATGGCTTCTCATGTATCAGCCTGATAAGAGATATTGAATACTATGTAGCTTAGTTGAAATGTACTTGTTGTATTACTGTGATGCAAAAATCCCATATTTACTGGACAACTGGGAAAACGTTTATAGGGCATAGATTTATATACTTTGGGGAACTACTTAAAATGGGGAGGGTCAAGCAACTGGTATACAGTAAATTCCTATGCAGTGTATATCATTGCATTACTGCTGTGCTGTGGTCGGAACCCTACTGACTTTTTCCTCGTGGGTTAAAACAACAAAATTCACCTTTTCTGGTTTTGACCATGCCCAGCACATAACAAAAGCCTGTTTTCAGGGTTGAAAATGGAAAGAATTCACTGAGGAAACACATTGCCTTTGATCTGGTATCAAACGTTATCTGACAGGGGTCTGTGACTATGTTTTTCCTTATATAGTATGTTGCATTTTGCACTTTATTTAATCAGTTGAATGCCTGTAGGTGTGCATTTTACACAGACGCAGTCCTTCCTAATTTTTCTCCTGGAACTAAGTCTGACTTTTAATTTCACTCCCGAACTGAGTTCCCCAGGTTCCCTCTTCTTTCCACTACTGTCTGCATTAAGCTTCATTGAACAGCTTTAAAATGTGACAGAGGTTTGTACTGGTTAGTTGTTAGGTCACAGGCTTGGTATCCAGCAAGTTTGGATTCAAATCCCACCAGGGCCACTTACTCACTGTTACCCTAAGCAAGCTACAGTACTCTAAGTGTAAAAGCAAGGTCCCTGAGATATCAGGAATTAGTATGGTGTTTTCCAACAGGTTGAACTGGGGTTTTCTGCTTCTATTGTTTTTCATCTATTCTGATGCAAAATGTAATTACTTGTATTATGGTTTTGAAATGGCACAATCGTAGTAGTAGTATTTTTTTATTTCTTGGGCGCTTTACAACAGCAATATAAATAAATAGCAGCACATAAATAGGTAAATAAATATACATTAAAATATGATATCTTGGTATAGTAATCTTAATTATAGAAAGAGAAAGCCATGGGAATAGAAAATGCCTCAATCCCATTTAAGTGCCTCAAACAAAGAGGGCCTCTCGAATTTATGCAATATTTGGTTCCAGCGAGAGGGCACTGCCACAGCAAGCACCTGGTCCACAGACAGTTTTAATTGAGACTTCAGGATGCCCACATCTGAGGAATGAAAAGGTGGTCAGGAGTATAAGGACAGAGGAGCTCTTTACGTAGCCTGGGCCTAGATTGTGTAGAGTTTTGAATGTTAACCCTGTCTTGAAGGATAAGTGGATCCTTGCAGGCAGCCAGTGCAACATCCGCAGCACTAGAGAGAGATGCTTGAGCGAGACACCCAGGCAGTCAATCAGTCTGCAGCATTCTGCACCAGCTGCGCATTGTACATAAAACATCCAGATAGCCTGACATAAAGAGCATTGCAGTAATCCAATGTCACGGACGCATGCACCAGTGCCTTTAGATCCTGGAGACTTAGGTAGGGCTTAATTCAGGCGGTATTCCTGAGATGGAAAATTTCACCATGGACCACCACTGACACCTGATGATCTGATGTTGTAGTGCCACTTTCTAGTCCATGATGACACCCAGTTTCTTCACCCTATCACTGGCTATGAGAGGAGGGACTTGAGTTGTAATCCAGCCACCAAACCACTCAAACCTCTCAAAGTGAGACCACCCACATCTGACAGTAGCACTTAAGTCTGGTCTGGTTTCAGCCTGAGCCAGCTGGAGGTCATCCAGTCATTGATCACTGCTAGGCAATCATTCAGCACACTGACAGCATTTCCCACCCAGGGGCAAATAATGGGTATAGCTGAGTATCATTAGCATAGCGATGAAACTGCACACTATACCTATGAATGACCTCTCCTAGTGAGAGCATATACACTGCAAACAACATGGGTGACAAAATCAAACTTTGAGGATCCCACAGATCAGAATAGCAGAGTGCAAGGAAAAAATTTCCTTTTCAACCTGCTGTACCTTACCGGAAAGAAAGGACTTGAACCTGGTGAAACAGTGCCCTGAGTCCACTCAAGTCCCTCAGCTGAGCTGATAAAATCCCATGGTCTATGGTGTCAAAAGCTGTCGAGAAATTGAGGAAAACACAAATGGAATGTTCCCCACCTGTAGCTAAAGAAGATCCTTTTGCTCCTGAAAAGTGCCATGTCCATGCTGTGATGCCCCAAATTTAAACTGGAATGGCTCATAGATAGAACAAGCCTCCAGATGAGCCTCCAACTGTATTACCGCCACCTCTTTGATCACCTTCCCTAAAAAGAAAGGTTTGAAAAAAGTTATTGACTAAGATGTCTGGGTTCAAAGATGGTTTCTGAAGGAGGGTCTCGCCACAGTCCTTTTAGTTCCTTGACAGGGAACTGACATGCTGCAGTCACAGTTCTAACTGACTGTCCTTAGTTATAAAGTCAGTGGTAGAGTTTCTTGCTGATCTCACCTGGTCCATGCTGCATTCACAGCTATAACCAGTTGCACCAGGTAGTGAGATTTTGCTGTGAGGGATGGCTAAAGGATGCAGAGGAATAGCCTAAATTACAGCTCGAGTTTCAGTTACATTGCTGTTCTCTGCATACCAATGTAAATTGAAGCCATTATCAGTTTAGTGACTGTCCATGCTTGTTTCATTCCCTTCGCCATTTGTCTGTTCTCTCAGTATGTACTGCACTATGGAGGTAAAAATGTTTCTACTAAGTCAGCTCTACATTAGTTGATGATAGAATTGTTCTTCAGTCACTGACACTTGTCCCTGCTGTGTTAAGTGTTGTGTGTACTCAGCAGCATTCTTCCAGCAGCAGAGGTAGCACAAAATAAAGGGCCACAATCATAAGGCGCCTATATGTCAGGCTCTGCACCATCTTGATGGGTACAGATCAACTGCAGCATTGCCTTTTTGTGTGTGAAGGCAACCTGCACTGCTTCCAAAATGAGCTGTTCGCTGAAACGGCGCTCTGTTTTCCTGGGTTCACCGCTTCTGCACATCATTGTGGAATGCATTGGCTGGCTGTACTCAAACGGCAGGGCTCACATCTCTGCCAGAAAGAGTCTCACGTGACCCTCTGGGATCCCGTTGTCTGTCCATGCCTACGGTCTTATGGTGGATCCCATGCTGGAGCAAGCAGTATTCTGCCTGAGCTCAGCTACTTATATTTTATGATAGAAGAAAGAAAGCTGAACTCGGGCAAGTGTTCAGTTTTAAAAATGGGTGCTAAAATGGTTTCAAATCACTCGGGCGAGGGGCATGACACTATGCATACTGCTTATGCATGAATCCGGTAACATGGTGGTTGTTGCAGTGCCACCTCATGTTACAGTGTGGCACCACACTGCTTGCTTGGATGGAGAAGCATACAAGTGAGCAGTGCACCAATCGTTGTAACATTAGATGGCACCATGCAGTACCCACCATGTTACCTGATTGCAGAGCTTACAAAAATAAAAGAAAGTAAGTTCAAACAATTAAAATATTTTTTCATGCAAAAGCCTAATTGGGAGTAAGGCTTTGGGGTGGTGGAGGTTTCTGTAAATGATAGCTCTCCTTTAAACACTGTGTTGTGCCTTTCCTTCTATGTATTATTGTATACTGGTGGTATGGATATCAAAGTTGCAGTATTTGTCCAAATTAACTTGAAGTCACTTTCTGACCAACCACCTTGGTTCCATGTAGTCAGTCGATATGTCAATTATACTCTCAACCACTGCAGACTGTGGGTAAAAGTGCTTTGGTGCCTATAACATCTCATTAATAATTGAGTATCACAGATTAATGTTAATTTGTATTTTGAAGTCACGTGTGAAGAGTGAGATAACACATTTTCTTGGGGAATCTGTGGTTTCTGAAGGGTAAACTGAGTGAAGTCACTCACTCATGTGTGACAGTTGAGAAGTCTGCATGTCATTGAGGCTTGTAATTTGGACATAGCACAAACTTATTTCAAATATATCAGAGGTGCTAAAGTGACTTTTTAAAATGATTATTTTAATCTGGATTTTTCCTTGATTCCCTGTGCCCCCCATATGGTGACTAAGGTTGCCACAGACGCATTCCTTTCCTCTGATCTGGAGCATACCTCTCAACTCACTATGAAGTTCGTATAGCTCTATGATTTTTACACTCAGATTTTACCCTTTCTCTCCCACAAACATTAGAAATGAATAAGAATCGTGCTACACATTCTGGCCATTTGCTCAGAATTTTGAATGCTACTGCCATGCATTTTAATGCTGCTAAGAGATGCAGAAGAACGATAGAAAGGGTGAGTTGGTAGTTGCCTTCACAGCTGACACCAGCCAGCTCCCTGGACAGATGGCAGGGGATGAAAATGGCAGGCAGCTTTCTCCTTTCCTACCTGGGCATCATTGCCACCTCTCTTCCATGACACACTCAACCCAGTCCCCTGCCTTGGGATCTTAGGCTTGTGCACCACTAGTGACATTTTCTGAGAATCACATTCACGTACAATTACTAAGATGCTTCCATTTAAAGCTTTGCAGCACTGAGGGAAATAGCTCTTCTGTCAAAGTATGGTCACGCTGTCAGCTTCTGAGGGACTGCCTTGCCTCCCAGTGACAGATTAATTTGCTTGGCATTGCTGAAATTCATCCTATGAAGATAATATCAATTCTGTGAGAAGCATAAAATAACATCCTTGTTATCCTTTCCATTGGCAATGGGGTACTGTGATTTCTTTTGCAAATGCGAAGTTATTTCTGGCAGAGTCTTTCCACAGATGAAACTGCAGTAATCTCAGTTTCATTACTGACAGACTAGTCTTAAAGGAGAATAATCCTACTATATCATAACTACAGCCATTTGCAAACTGAAAATCTAAATCTACTGAATGTCATTGAAAAGGACGTTGGCTTCATATAGCACCTTTCCTTGCTCAGTGTGGTCTCGTGCCTCAAAGGGGACACGGGACTTGCACCAAACCCTACGGCAACCCTGGTGTTTGGCTTAGATGTGCCAAACTCCTTTGACACAACTGCGCACAATTTTTAGTACATTGAGCTCAGTTGCGACACTTTGCTTACACTTTTACGGCAACTTGTGCTAAAATATTTGTAAGGCCCCATAAAATAGGGCTTTCTAAATGGCACAAGTTAGACCAGGGAAAGCTGGTCTGACTTGCACCATTTGGTCCTCTGAATCAAAAATCCCGATGCGTTGGCTGGACAATGTCACAAGCCCGTGCACCAAATGATGTACTTTCCAGGGCTTGCAACATTCTTGGGGAGCTCAGAAAATGACCTGTATCTCAAGCTGCCGACAGTCCCTGAACAGTCGCATCAGCCAGTAGGCGTAGCAAGGGGAGGAAAAGTGACACTAAGGAGGCAAGGCATTTTATTTTACTGAGTGCGTGATTCAGTTGGCTCAGGGTGCTCTACTTACATTACAAAACAGCAAGATGTTAACAGTTTCAGGAGCACTAGCAGCTGGACATAAAATCTGACAGTGAACACTAAAAGGCTGAGGAAGGTACTGGAGCAGGAGAGAGGGGAATAAAGCCTAGAGAGGTTAAGGATGACTGGAGAGCACCCATTGAGTAAACTGTGGTGGTGGGATCCATGTCTTGGGCTCAGGCTTAGTCGGTTTATAGGCACCAGAGAACCCTGCAGTTGCTGGGGCCTTACAACAAGGGGCCCCCAGCCAGATCCAGAGTACCACTTTAATTTCTTTTAATTATTATTATTCATGTTTAATGTAAAACAGCACCAAAATACATCACTAGGCTCTGTGAAGCCTTTTCTTGTGGTTTTATAACATCATGAAATAATTCACTAAGGTGTAACCCCCAGGTGGCGCTATCTCAAGGGCTACTACCCTGCCTGACTGACTACTGGCGGGTTGAGAAGCCTGGTCAATGGCGAGTGGCCTCCACCCAGAGGTCAGGGTTTGCAGTAGTTAAACTAACTTGGTCACAGCCCTCTGGGACACTGTAACCCCCTTTCTTCCCCAGTGGCCCACACAATGCATCAGGAATATCTTCACAATGTACACTTACCCCCAGGTCTGGCTCTGTCAACTGGACTCTGGGGACCCCTGTAAAACAAGATGATACAATGCAAAAGCCACAGTACAATACTTTAACATAAACGAATACCTCAGCCAGTATAACTTTGCGAAACCAACAGATCTGATTTATTTAAGGAGCTGTAACAAGGAAGGGAAATCAGGTTAATTAGGTTAAACACATTAATAATCACAGTACTGTGTGCATATTCAGAATCCCAAATTGTCACTTTCACTGGGTACCCAGGATGGGGGGCTAGCCAGGATCGGTGCAGCTGGTTGGGGCTCTGCGATGGAAAGAACACTGGCACAATACCCAAATTGTAATCCGGAGCCAGTTGGCTCAGTTCATGAAGAAATGAAAAAAAAAAACAATGAGATGATACACTTGCAATTCGATAAACAGATGGCAGGAGCTACCTGCTTTGTACTCACAAACTCAATGCTGGGAACTGGATGGAAGGCAGATTGTCCTGGATTGCCAGGAGGAGCAGACCATGTGGAAAGGTCCTTGTGACTGGACCCACTGCAGTTTAGAGCAAATGGATGTAGTCTGGATTAAACTGGGTTTACTTCCAGCTTCATGCACTCAATTCACTGTACAGGGGATTTGAAACGTGATTCCCACAAGCACTACACACATTTATATGTAAAAGAAAAGTACTATACCAGGCAGGCTGCTTCTCTATCCCGATCGCAATTACTACACAATACCCAGGAGAACACACAGCAGATTCAGTTCCTGACAGACGGCGTGATTCAGCAATTTCTCCAGTCTTCTACAGGGTGAGTCTGGCTTCTACTCTTCAGATCTCCTTGATTGTCTTCACAGGTCAGTTCAGTCTGAACAGGCGCTTACACAAAGCTGCAGACCGAAACTTAGGGCCTTACATGCGATTCCCACGCTAAAACTACACAGAAGAAGCACACAGCTCCTTGTCTCTTCATTGCCCAACTCATCTGATCTTTCCAGTAGACAGAGCGGGCATTTCATTTGAGTTCCTCTCAGTTCAGTGGGCTGGATTTGGCTGTCACTCACAGTAAACTCCCCTGTTGGTGGAAAAAATGGCAGTCCAAACTACAATATCCAGAAGCATTGGCCATACAGTACATAGGTGGCTGGCTCCACAATGAGAGTCCAAGTTCTGATTTGCCAGCAGCAGGCTCCATTTCAGAGGTCCCCCACACTGATTGGTCCAGTTCAGCAGTTCAAAACCAGAATGGGGACTAGGCAAACACAGTTCTGACTGCAAAGAAAAGCAGGTTAGACAAACTGTATTTTCATTATTACTCTAAATGATGTCTGGCAAACAGTTACATCTTTGAAAAGTGCTCACTCTGCCCACTTAGTGATGGCAGAAATGGAGCGATTTGGCAGCAGCGAGTGGGACTCAAGCAGGAAACACACAGACCCCCATCAAGTTAATTGTGTCTGCAGGCAGACAGCTCTTAAAGAGAGTAGTACCAGAGGCTCTAAAAGCACTCACAGATAAATGGCTTAGACGTCAACTCCATCCAGGCTTGGAGCATTCAAGCAAGCTCCTGGAAGACTTTTGGGAACCCCCATTTGCAGGGGGTTACAAAGGTATGCCCTCCAGTCAGAGGCTAATGAACAGACATTGATTGAATGGACAGTGGGGCCCCAAAAACTAACATTGCTACCACTCCCTAAAACCCAAATATAACTGGTTGTATTGAAAATAAAATTGCATTTTGGACAAAGTAAAATATGAAGTATGTTTGGATTGGGAAGGGCCTCATGACTTGTCTTGCTGGTGGCCCTAAAACTCTAAAGCCAGCCCTGGCTCCAGGTTTACAACTTGGTGCTCTAATCACTTGATTGTGCTGCTTTCTACGAGTCTAAAGGTCAATTCATTGGGTCTGTAGAAGGATTGCACTGTACAGTATAATTTCATGACTTCTTGCATGTACAGACAATATTGCCCAAAACACGTTTCTGATGCATACATGTCAGTCAAAAATCTTGCAGGTTATTTTGTCAGAATGCACTGGAAGGCTTCAGCAGAAAAGTTAGAGCTGAGTGTCATGTTTCTCTGCAGGGAACATCTAAAGCTCACTGCTAGCTAGTAGATGCTTTATTGGGCTCACTGTGCACCAGTTTTGAAATAGCGGGATCATTTTAACACAGAGAGCTTAGCTTGGTTGTCTGCCCAAGTACTCTTTCTTGATAATTGCTTGCTATCTGCATGGGCCAACCAAGGCTGTGTCATTGTTTCTGGCTGTGCCTGGATTTGGAGAAAGTAATATTGTGTGTGAAAGTCCATGCGATCTTGAATTTTGTGTTAGAGGCAGAGACGAAATCATCAGCAGCACAGGCCGCAGCAGCAGCGCAATCAGTAAGGGCAGGAGAGTCGGGCAAAGGCAGCACAACACAGCCCAGCATGAAGATCTGCTCATGGAGATGAAACAAGGATTCTCATCACTTAATGATAAACTAGCTATGATTCAGGGCAACAATGCACAGTTTACTATAGATATCATGCATTTGGATAATGGGTTGAGCAGATGGAGCATAGCATTAGTTGCAATGAAGATGGCTTAGGGCCCCCACCCCCACCCCCAAGCCCTGGTCACACGACATGAAAAAGCAACTGCAGCTCTTCAATGGAAAACTGACTGGCTGAAAATCATAGCCAGAGAGAGAATATAAAATAGTGGGCGTATTTGACGGCCCGAAGGGAGTAACACGAGGACTTTTTGCCACCTTGACTGATGAAAGAATTCCCACTAAGTGTTAGCAGGAGGCAATGACTAACAATAGATCACTGAAATGGTTTTATCAACTAAATAGTGGGTTAAAAGAGTGGAACTTATTGAAATTTGGGATACGCTGCAGCATTAAATAATGTCGATCATCAGTACATTAATTTAGCAATACAGAGGGTGAAGACCTTTTTCAAGGTGAATTTGGGAAACTTAGTGATATACCATACTGTAAAGTATATTAGTTAGTTAGTTTTTGTTGATTGGGTGGGAGGTACTAGGTATACATTTGCCTAGTTTCAGGCACAACGATTATCAGTTGAAATGTCCCAGAAAGAAGGAAAATACTTAAGATTCTGTGAAAGGCAACATATAGGAATGCATTCTGCTAATTTCGAGTAGGCATTGTCATGAACCCTAGTACCTCTAATGGTTGGGGTTTATATGGGGAACGGATCATTGCTGTAAATGTGATATGAATACAAGAAAAATTACTCACCTTAGTAATGTTGTTTCTTCTAATGGAGTCTTGCTATATTATGACAATTGCAGTATGACCGCAGGTTAGAACTGCCCGGAGGTGAAATAGTTAACTTTCCATGCAGGCATGGAACTTAGAGCGTGAGCTCGGTTGAAAACTCTGTCTGTTGTGCTTCAAACACAAACTGTCAGATCTTTACGAGCTAAAACTCACTAAGGTTCTGTGTGGAAGCTAAACCTATACTAGCCAACTGGCTACTAACATAAACACTCATTTTGGCCTAAAACAAAGACTCAAGTCAGAGACCCAAAAATGCAAAAACACAACACCAATTCACCCAAAAGGTAGGTGAAAAACAACCAGGTGGGCATCAAAAAAAGTGCCAACCCTGTACTGCCCACCCACATCCCCAAAACAGAGGTTCTGAGAGGGCAGGCAGGAGGAGGTCATAATATAGCAAGACTCCATTAGAAGAAACAACATTACTAAGATGAGTAATTTTTCTTCAAACAACATGAAGTCTTGCTATATTATGACAATTGCAGACTCAACAGCAGTACCCCCATGGAGGAGGGACAGAACCTACCTAGGAAATAGGCTCTGAAGCACAGCTGTGCCAAACCGAGCATCACTCCTAGCCTGGATGTCCAGGGAGTAATGCTTGTAAAAGTGTGAACTGTTTTCCAGGTAGCTGCTTGACATATTTCTAGAATAGAATGTCTCTGCAGCAGCCAGAGAAGCAGCTGTACTTGGTAGAGTGAGCCTCAGGCCTGAGGGGGGAACTCACCAACTTCTCATAGCAGAATTGATACAAGAGACAATCCACCTGGCAATGGATCTTTAGTGGCTGGCTTCCTACCAACCGGCCATAGGTGAGAACAGTTGAAGGGAGTCAAACCTATGACCCTTGGTACGCCTATGTAGCAACTAAGGGCCTCTTCACATCTAGGCTGTGCAGCATCCTCTCCCCAGAGGGAGGAGTGGTCAGTGAAGTACACTGGAAGTGAAATAGATTGATTAAGGTGGAAATCTGAAACCACCTTAGGCAGGAACTTTCTGTTAGTCCGAAGGACCACCTTATCTCTGAAAAGAGATAAACTCCTGCTCCACTGACAATTCTTGTAATTCACTTATGCATCTGGCAGAGGTGATGGCTACCAAAACACAGTTTTCCAAGTCAAGTACTTGAGCTCAGCTGAAGACAAGGGCTCAAGGGGTTGTATAAGCTGAGCAATGCAAACATTAAGATCCCAGGCAGGGGCAGGATCCCTGAATGGAGGGTTGGTGAAACAACCCCTTAAAAAAACTTGGAAAAATACAGGATGAGCTGAAAGGGAAGAGGATTTACCTGTTGAAATAAAAGCAGACACAGCTGCCAAGCACACCTTCAGGGTAGCTGGTCTCAGCCCCAAAGAATTCAGGTGGACCATATAATCCAGGACTGTGGGTAGATCAGCAGAGACTGGGGAAATATGCTTTTCCGAGCACCATATGGAAAACCTTTCCATTTGGAATTGTAAGTAGCCCTGGTGGAAGGCTTCCTGTGCCTTCAATATATCCATTACACCTTGGGAAGGTGTAAATCAGCAAACTCTAACTCTTCAAGAACCAAGCCTTGAGATTGAGAGATTTGAGATTCGGTACCAGACCCTTCCCTGGGCACAGGTTAACAGATTGTGATTCCTGGGAACGGACAGGGAGGATGGACTGCTAAGGACAGCAGGAGTGGATACTAGGGCTGTCTGGCCCAATCTGAGCTATCAGAATGACTTTGCATGATTGGGATCTGATTTTGACTAGCACTTTGAACAGGAGAGGAAAGGGAGGGAAGGCATAGAGAAATTTCCTCCCAACTGAGGGCTAAGGCATCCAGTGGGAATGAGCCCAACACTGGGGCCTGCAGCAAAAAGAGGAAGTTGGATTGTCTGGGGCTGCAAAAGATCTATTCATGGGGTGCCCCATCTGGCAAATACTACTCCCAAGACCAGGGATCCAGTGACCATTCGTGGTGGCCCTGGGAAATCCTGCTGAGAGCATCTGCCAGGACATTGTCCTTGCCTGGGAGGTGAACTGCCGTAAGGGAGGTGTTCAGGAGAAGCCAGAGACCATAACTTAATCGCTCGTGCACAAGGTCGAGACCGAGTGCCCCCTTGTTTGTTGATGTACCACATTGTAGTGGTGTTGTCTGTTCTGACCTGAATACTCTTGTTCTGGAACAGATTTGAAAAAGCTTGAAGTGCTAGAAAACTGCTCTGAGCTCCAATAGGTTGATGTGGAGCAGAGATTCCTGGGAGACCACAGACCCTGGGTGGTGAGGTCGCCCATGTGAGCTCCCCAGCCCAAGAGGGACGGATCTGTAGTAAGGATTAGAGAATGAGACTGAGTGACAAAAGGAACCCCTTTGTCTCAGGTTGCTCTGATCCTGCCACCACTGTAGGGCTTGGATCAGGGTTCGAAGTTACTGGGATCAGCTTGGTAAGAGGATCCTTTCTTGAGACCAAAAGCTCTCAAATGGAACTGGATGTCCCTCATCTGAAATCTTGCTTCCTTGCACAACTGCTGTGGAAGCAGCCGTAGGTCCTAGGAGCTACAGAAAATGCCTTGCTGGCCGGGAGACCTGCAGGGTAAATGAGGAGGCCAGGGAGACTAGGGTCTTTGCCCTGTCCAGGGGAGGAAGGCCCTGGCTTCCTGTGTGTTCAGTTCTGCGCCTATGAAGGTAAAGCTGGACCGCTCTAGAACTGACTTTGAGAGATTCAGAAGGAAACCTAGAGAGGTAAGCAGTTTGCTGCGTTATTCTGAAGGTGTAAATTGACTTGGTCTGGGACTGGGTCTACTAAGAGCCAATCGCTCCAGGTAAGGAAAGATGGCAATCTTTTGCCTTCTTAGGTAGGCAACTGCTACAGCCAGGCATTTGGTGAATACCCTTGGGGCAGAAGTGAGGTCAAGGGCATTGCTCTGAACTGGTAGTGGCCTGAGGGCAGCTCGAACCTGAGGTACTTTCGATGGGCGCTCTGATGGGAATATGGAAGTAGGCATCCTTGAGGTCCAGGGAAGCTAGCCAGTCCCCTGGCCTTAGAGAGGGTAGGATAATTCCCAGAGTCACCATTTTGAACTTTGGCTGTAAAAGGTGCTTGTTTAAATATCTGAGATCCAGGATGGGCCCCATTCTCCTGTCTTTTCGGGGAAGGAAGTACCTGGAGTACAAACCTTTCCCTGGTGTAGGGAGAGGAACCCTTTCCATAGCTCTGAGAGCCAGGAGGTAGAGACCTCTGCCTCTAGGGCGTAGTGCCTCTGATGGAGTTGCAGGTGGAAAGATCTGGTTCTCAGCTTTGGAAATTTTTGAAGCTGAGAATTAGTCCCTGGCTTACTACTTCCAGGACCCACTAGTCTGATGTTAAAGACTTCCAGTCCTGGACAAAGTAAGCCAGCCTGCCCCTACAGGTAGAGGAGAATCGGCCCTGGCAATCCCATCAGGCGCCTGCTTGGCAGGGGCTTTGGGCTGAGGGGTGAAGCAGACCTGCTTGTACCCCGGCCTGCCTCTCCACTAAAGAACCCCTGAGATAGGGCGGAGGAGGAAGCTTTGGTTGGTAAAAGGCCTATGAAAAGGCCTGCCCCTGCCTCTAGGAAGTTGCTTTTGAGGAGTGGCCTGCCTTTCCTTGGCCTGTGCACTCCTATAGGTGGTCCTATATTCATCCATTTTCTTCATGTAATTCTCTGTTTGCTCCCAAATAGAGAATTTCCCACAACAGGAAAATCCATGGCCTTAGACTGGGTATCCTGAGACAGGGTAGTACATCTGAGCCAAGCCATCCTGCGAAGTGCCACAGATGTAGCCATGACTCTTGATGAAACATCATTAGAGTCCACTGCAGCATGAAATTGCACCTTGGATGCCCTAATACCATCCATAGCCACCTGTTCCAGCTCCCGGCAAGCTAGTCAGGACTTGTTTCGCTTAGGGCCAGCACAGTATCCCATCTGGATTTCTGGTACCTAGCAGCATAAACCATATAATTTGCTTGTCTGAGTCCCAAAGATGCTGCCATGTACTGTTTCTTTGCCATAGCATCAATCTTCCTGGAGTCCTTCTCAGGGGGTGTGAAGCTAGGGGAATATTAGCCTTATCACAGGCTGCAGCCTGCACTACCCTCACATGGCTGCATTGTTGAGTAAGGAAATCAGTGTCGGAGCCTGATAAGGTATACCTCTTGTCCATCCTTTTATCCACAGGAGGTATAGTGTGAGGAGTTTTTAAACTTTTACTGTCTGTTTCCAAAAGATTTATGCAAGGAATAGACAGTCTCCTAGACTCTGAATATCCATCATTTCTACATAGTCTGGCTCCTCTTGGTCATCAACAGCTTCCTCAACAGGGAGCTGAGAGTTTCAGCAACTTTTTATAAAACATGAAATGAGAAGGGACTCAGAAAGCCTTGGAAGAGAAACCCTAGGGGTCTATCTGAGAGATGTCCAGATCAATGGGCACATCCAGATCTTCAAAACCATATTCACTCTCCTCATATTCCTCTTCCCTCCCCGGTTCATAAAACTCTCAAATCATAATCTTGAACTGGTGGAACTGGCCGAACCGAACGCTTACTCTGAAGGTGTCAGTTCAGGTGGAACCGAGAGAGAGACTGGACAATTTGAATTGCTTTAGCTATTTCCTCAGGGAGAGAACTTTGGCTCTACACTAGCTGACTTTCTAGTCCTTTTTGCTGGAACCGCCTCAGAACCGCTCTTCATTTGCCCGAGGAAGTATCGCCCTGGTCAGAGGGAGACTCCCTCCGTCCGGGTTGGCACCAAACCGGCTGGCCATCCGGTCAGCGGGACTTTTTGTCTCCCTTCCTGAGCCTACCAACTCTTTATCTATGGTGGCAGCAGGAAATTGTGACAAATCTGGCAGTCTGAATTGAGGTGGTCAAACCCCAGACATTAGAACATGTGGTGTGGGTCAGCCTTAGCAAAGCTTCCCCACAAACACTACAGTGTTGAAACCCAGTGGATTTTAAATAACCTGATCGGTTCAAACTGAACCGATAAAGAATTACAAGTTCCACACAGAAAAATAAATGTAAAACCTATCTATCTATTACTTACATTATCACAGACAGAGCTTGAACCGCACTGGTTGCGGTTTAATTTCAGCTAAAACCGAAAAATAATACTTTAAACCGACAAAATGAACCGAGCAGAAGGAGAAATTGAGCGACTGTTCAGTGAGGCGGAGAAGAATCTGACAGTTTATGCTTGAAGCACAACAGAGTTTTCAACCGAGTCAAGACTTTAAGTTCCATGCCTGCATGGAAAGTTAACTATTTCACCCCGGAGCAGTTCTAACCTGCAGTCATACTGCAATTGTCATAATATAGCAAGACTTCATGTTGTTTGAAGGCTAATGGTATCACATTTGATATTTGATTGCCCTTATTAATTAAAGTAACAGACTGATGGCTCCAGTCTATATGGGGAAATATGGCATCATGTAACAACAGAAGTAAATAAATGGAACACATGTTATTTTGTGACATCTCTAGCCATATTTTTGCTCTGGCAAACTCTGCTAATACTGCACTTTATTCTGTTTAAAGATTGCAAAGGGATATTGAGAATAATTGTTTTTAAACGCCCTGGAACTGTTTTTAAATTTCATATGCAATTATACATACCAATGAACTTAAAACTTGAACAAATTAGTATATTGATAGCCAGAGGAATGCAAAATGGCCTCCCTTGTAATTACCACACTTTCGAATGGGTACAGTGTTTCCATTATTTCACCTTCCTGGTTAAGTGTTGTGATCAAACCTACGTCCGACAGAGCCATTGGTGGAAAACATTTGATTTTGCTCATGGAATGAACTTGATGGGGAAACTTTTGAACACTAATAATGCTTTTCATTGAGAGTTTCCTGAACCTGTGTTACTGGAACAGAAGCCATGAGTACTGGTCTTATTTTCCCACTGAGAACACCACTCATAGGAGGATGCTGGCCTCTCAAGGGCATAATTTGTGTTCAGCCATTAAATGACTTTTGCAGACAAACCTCATTTTCCTCTCCCACACAACGGGCATTCTTTCTTTTAATGGGGACTAGACTTGTGCTGATTAATGCAGGCAGTTGCAGTTAATAGACTGGTGTTGGGGAGGCTAGGGTGAACTGGCTGTAAATTTGGTATCTGCTTGGTAACAGTTATGTTTTCTGAATCAGAAGGGTACAGCTGGGAAATACTTGTGAGTTCTGGTTCAGAAAGGTATACCTGGTGATAGGGGTGCTTGGGGGTTCTGATTAATGCACATTATTGGAGGAACACACTGGCTCTAACTTAAGTAGCTGATTTGAAGATGTTCAGGTTGTGGACATAGGTTTAGTGGAGCTTGGGTGTTCTCCATGACCAGTGGCTGTCCATTACTGGATGGGCCCCATTCTTCACATAAGAGGTGTTTGGACTGGGCTCTAGTGCGGTGAGGCACACTATTTGTACTAGGGACATGGATATGGCATACTATCCACACTTTGGCAAAATCCTTTCCCTTTAAATTCAGCCAGAAGATCTTAAAGCTGGCTCCTCCTATCCACTTGGATGGTATCCTTCTGGCACCGCCATGACATCAGATCTTCCGCTCCACTGGAAGAATCAGGTTCTTCCATCACAGCTCTGTGCTTGGTGCAAGCCCTAGCTTTTCTAAAATTGTTCTCTTTGTCTTCAAGCTTCACGCTTTTAGATTTTGTTTGAACATGGAATCAGAAGTTCAAATCTGGTCCCAGGTTCAAACAGTGCCCTTGCAGCCAGAAAATGTCATGTGCCAACCTGCACATCTTGTATGTTTACTGTCTGAGTATGCAGCACGACCCACAGGCTTCTTGGCTTGTGCTGTACCTCACCTTGGAGGACCATTATGCCTGCCTTCTCCTGGGTTGTCGGGACAAACAGGACCCTCTTTGTGTCATCAAAGGGCATGCATACGGTGGTCTCTTCATGGCAGACTTGGCTAAGCAACTTGCTGCCTTTGAAGAGGCCATGGCCCAGGCCCCACGAACACCTCATCCATGCCTGCCTTTGCCTGTGTGGCACTGGCACCTCATTACCAGGGCATTTGGGGTCTTTGCCAGTCCCTCCCAACCCTTGGGGAGGCCTTCCCATTGGTTGAAATATTCCAAGCAGGACTCCAAATGCAAGAAGTCTCATCACAGGTCGTGGTAATGTGAGTGCTCTCTAATCTTGGGTTCCTGCACTCTGCTGGCTTGATGGCTGTTGAGCCATCAGCTTTGGCTAATTCTGTCCAGGCCACTGGCCCCTTGGTGTCCCTATTGGGCTTCTTGGCTGAGATGGATCGACCAAGCAGTCGAGATATTTCTCGAACTGGTCGACCTGTTGTTGGCGAATGAAGGGAAGATTCTTCTCAGGACTCCATTCCTGCCTGATCTCTCCCAGGGTGGGCCGGATCAGCACACTGAACCAAACCTGCCACCTTCATCAGTCCTCGCCTCTCCTTGCTTTTGGACACCCCGGTGGTTAAGGTCTTCAGGTAAAGGTCTCGTAGCTTGAGGTCGAGCAGTTCCCAACATGGTTGTTAGTCCTGCTGTAAACACTGGCAAGAGACACCACATCTCTCCTCTTTCTCCTCTTGGGGAGGATCAGGTCTGCTGAGAATGCGGCCCCATTATGAGGAGTTTGTCTGGCAACAGCTGCTGCTCAGCATAGGCAACAGGCTGTTGGCTGGCCCTCCCTCTAGTGCTTCTGTGGACACTGCAACCCTGGTCTGAGCTGGTACCCCCAGCTAGGCCAATGCTGGCCTCACTGTGCATTCAGATGGATCCTCCACAGCCCTAGGAGGGCCCACTCCAAGTCTGCACATTCCACTACTGGCTTCCATGGGTTGTTGGTCACAGTGACTCACACCAACAAACCTGACTGAGTCAGCAGGGATATTGGGCTTAGCTGGATTCCTTGATGCATTTCACAGGAATCCTGGCTTTGACTATGAATCCAGGAAGGACCTTCCAGCGGAGCAGGGGCCTACTTCATTCTAGGCCCTGCTCTGCTTGATCTGGAGTCTATGGGGATCCTGCTGCAGCCATTCCAGAAGCAGGTGAAGTACCCCTGATGGAGATCCTTGACAGGGACAACTTTCTAGGGTCGCCTCACTACAGAGGCCATCCTTGGCCCTGCTTTGGAGCTGTGGCAGTGTCCTGCTTCCTGTCCTATGCCATCAGCCCATGTGGTCTGCAAATATGCAGTTGCCACTGGGTCCCTTTGTCTCGGGTTTACTGACCATCCTTTGCCCGAAGGATTGGTTGCTGACTCTGTTTTTGGCATTCAGGTATTGTTGGGGATGTCAACAAACCTCCCAATAAGGAGTCAAAGAAATTGGACCATGCAGCCAAGGCCAAAAGGTCCATGCGACTTGTCCCTCAGCCTTGGCAGGTTAGTTAGGCCATTATGATGGCCAACTTTCCCATGGCCTATTGGGTATCCTGGATCAGGTTATCCTTTACTCCGCTGACCTGCAGCTGCCGTCAAGCTGGTCCATGATCAAGGCCATGCTATCACTAAACAGCAGCTCCAAATGGCCTTGGACATTGGCGATTTCTGTCCCAGGTCTGTGGCCTTGGCAGTGGCTATGTGCTGCAGAGCGTGGGCCATGAATTTAGACTTTACAGCCAATACCCAGCATCAACAGGTGGATGTCCCTTTCTTGGGCACCAATTTGTTTGGGCTTGGGGTGGATGGCGATCTCACCTGCATCCAGAAGTCCAGCACCACCTGGACTCTGTTACCTCCACCCAGAGGGAGGATAAGGGCCAGAAGCCAAAAAAGTCCTTTCAGTTTTGGTCCTCCTCTGCTGCTGCAGTCTGGCCACCTCAACCTCCAGAGAGGCAAGAGCAGGCTTAGGCGGCCTCGGCCAAAGCCCTTTCCCCTGCCACAAGGAAGTCCCATGGGTGGTCGGCCGCCTCAGCTAGCCCTCCCACCCTCTAATCCTACACAGTGACAGGTTGGGAGGTGCTCTCCTTCCACCCATCCTGCCCACCCCAGGACCTCCCATGGGGTGCCAGCTCCACCACCTCCCTTCCACCTGGTCTGCTATTACCTCGGACAGGTGGGTGCTCAAGATGGTCAGCGAGGTCTGCCTCTGGAGATCGAGGATCTCCCGCTCAGCCGAGCCCACACTCCATGAGAGGACTTGGTGTCCATGGACATGTTGTCCGCCATTCAGGAGGACATTGCCCAACTCCTCCATAAGGAGGCAGTGGTTCATGTCCAGGACCCGTAACTGGTCCAGGGTTTGTCTCAGAAAATTTCTGGTCCCAAAATGGACAGGGGCTGGCACTCCATACTGGATCTGCATGACCTCAATCAGTATCTATGGCCACACAAATTCGAATGGTTGCTCTGAACCAGATCATTCCATCCCTGGAACATGAAATGTGGTTCTGCTCACTGGACCTCCAGGATGCCTTCTTTCATGTCCCCATCCATCTGTCCCACTGGTGGTTCCTGCTGTGCCACTCAGAAGGGACTCTGTATGAGTTCGGCCATGCCATTTGGTCTCTCCTCAGTGCCCCAGGGTCTTCACTAAGTGCACTGCAGTGGGCAGCATTCCGCAGTACCGAGGAGTCCGTATATATACCCGGATGACTAGCTGATCACAGTGGTGAGGGGACCTGACCTCCAGACCTACTTTTCTATCGGCCTCCTGGTCAGTGAGGCCCAGTTGGAACTCAGCCCTCGCAGTGATTTAGTTCATCAGGGTGGAGCCTCGACTCCAGTGGACAGCTCCCAGTGGACAGGGCAGAAGACCTTACCTCCTTTGCCTGAACATTTTGGATTCGGCACCTGCACCCTGCCCAGGACTTCCTGCATCTCCTAGGATACATGGTGGCTTGCACCAGTGTGGTCCACTGGGCCCACTGGAGCATGCACCCCTGCAATGAGAGATGGCCCAGCAGTGAGTCTCAGTGCCGCAGTCACCTTGACCAGCCAGTCACGGTGACACAGCAGATGTGGAATGCCATCCAGTGATGGCTGGTCCTAGATCATCTTCAGAAAGGAGTCCCATTTGTCCGCCCAGAACAGATGGTCACTCACAACCCATGCCTCTCCATTGGGCTGGGTGCCCACCTGGGGACCACAGGGTCCACAGGCTCTGTACCCTGAAGAGTCTCGATGTCACATCAACCTGCATCTGACTCTGACGGCATTCGCTCCATAGATCAGGGTCAGGTCATCCAGGTCCAGATGGACAACACAAAGACCATGTGCTACCTCAACAAGCAGAGCAGGATGCATTCCTCCCACTGTGCTGGGAAGCTTCCAAATCTGGACCCTCATTCGCAGCCTGGACACTGACCTTCTGGTGATTAATGTGGCCATCTGGCAGATGCCCTAGCTGAGTGAGTGAGGTGTCTCACAGGTGGTCCCTTCACTAGGACGTGGTCCCCAGGCTGATCTGTTTGCCTCCCAGGAGTACACAAAGCTGCGGCTGTATTTTGCCCACCCCCTTAGTGTGGGATACTTCTGGGGGTGCCTTTGCAGGCCCTGGACCCCAGGTCTTATGTACACCTTCCCTCCTTTCCCCTGATCCACAAGGTGCTGATCAAGGTGCGGAGGGACAAGGTGCAGGTGATCCTCGTGACTTCAGACTGGCCACGCCAGTTCTTGGTACCCAGGTCTCCTCAACCTCAGCTGCAGGCCTCCATGGCATCTGCTTCTCTGCACCAGACCTGTTCTCGTGCTTTCTGAGGAAGGTCCTCCATCCAGACCTTTAGTCCCAGCACCTGACAGTATGGTTCCTGATCAGCTAGAGCTCTAGGATTTGGGTCTCTCCAGCGAGATCCTCCATGATGTCGAGGCTTCTTGGAAGGAGTCAGTGCACCAGTGCTACACCTTCAAGTGGAAGAGATTTTCCATTTGGTGTTAGGCAAGGAGCTGGACCCCTGTCCAGCTTATTGGTGAGCATTCTGGATTGTCTGTGGTTCTTCTGACAGTCGGGCCTCCAGGTGACAACCCTCAAGGTGGCAGTCATCTCTGCATACAAGGTACGGGCTGATATGCCGATGGTGGTGCAGGAGAAGGTAGTTGGGCATCTTCAAAGGCCTTGACCACTTGCCCTGCCAGTGCATCAGCCAGCACCACCTTGGGACTTAGAAACATAGAAGTTGATGGCAGATAAGGACCGCAAGGCCAATCCAATCTGCCCATTTTTTCTACCTTATGAATATGCCATATGACTTGACTCTGTCAATGGCCTATTTATTCATACTCATCTGTATTGCTGCCTTATGCCTATCCCATGCCTGTTTGAAGCCCTGCACTGTATTCATATCCACCACTTCCTGAGGTGAGGCCATTCCATGCATCCACCACTCTTTCTGTGAAAAGAACTTCCTCACATTCCCCTTAATCGGAATCCTCTGATCTCATCCTTGTCCTGCTATTTTTCTTATGTTGTAACATGTTAGACTCTTTCACCTTGTTAATGCCCTTAAGATGTTTGAATGTTTCAATCCTATCACCTCTTCCTCCTTTGCGCTAGGATGTACATATTGAGTCTGCTAATCTGTCCTCATGTTTTTTGATGCACCCCTGCACCATTTTGGTTGCCCTCTCTGGACTGCTTCCATTTTGTTAATGTCCTAGTGCAGGTGTGACCTCCAGTACTACATGCAGCACTCCAGATGAGGCCAAACCAGCTCTTGTAAAGAGGGATTATTACCTCCTCTTACGATTTGTGATACCCTACTAATGCACCCCAACATCCCTCTAGCCTACCTACTGCTTTAGTGATCTGCTTGATGATCTCATGTCATCTGTGATGATGATGCCCAAGTCGCTTTCTTTCTTGTGATTGCCAGCAACTCCCTCCCAACCTATAGGTAGTTTCAGGTTTCTCTTCCCTATGTGCATGATCTTGCACTTCTTTATTAAACCCCAGTTGCCACTCTTCAGACCATTTTGCCAGTTTTTCCAAGTTTCTCATTCTGCCCACCCCATCTGTTGCAGATCTTGGTGTCATCTGCAAACAGGCAAACCTTACCTCCACTCCATCTACAATGTCACTGATGAAGATATTGAAGAGGACTGGCCCCAGGACTGATCCCTGAGGTACCCCACTCTAGACTTGCATATCTTTGATTGTACACCACTTACCATCACTCTCTGTTTTCTGCCCTCCAACCAGTTTGCCACCCAGTTGACCAACCTCTGACCCACCCCAAGCCTAAACAGATTATTAATAAATCTTCTATGTGGGACAGTATGGAAAGCTTTGCTGAAGTCAAGGTAGGCGACATTAACTGCACCCCTTGGCCCGCACTCTGGTTGCACCCAGTCAAAGAAATCTATGAGATTAGTTTGACAGGACCTTCCTGTTGTAAATCCATGCTGTCTTGGATCCTGTGCGCCTATGGATTCCACATGTTGCACTATCCTTTCCTTAAGGAGTACCTCCATAATCTTGCCCACTACTGAGGTAAGACTGACTGGTCTGTAGTTCCCTGCCTCCTCCCTGCTGCTACTCTTGTGGTTCAGGATCACACAAGCCCTTCTCCAGTCCTCTGGGACCTCTCCTATGCTCAGAGACTCACTAAACAGTTCTGCTAATGGCTCTTCTAGTTCCACCTCGAACTCCTTTAGTATCCTGGGATGTATGCTATCAGGTCCCATTGCCTTGCCCACCCTAAGTTTAGCGAGTTGTTGTAGGACCCTTTCTTTTGTGAAGAGACTTGTACACACCTCCCTTCCTCTGTGTCCATGGTGCTGAGCTGTGGGCCTCCCCACCTTCTCCTCAGTAAACACTGAGCAGAATATCTATTTAGGATATATGCTTTCCTTGGTCCTCTTCCATATACTCCCCTTATCTCCTTTGATCTTAGAGTACCCCTCTGGACTTTCTCCTTTTACTAATGTATCTATAGAAAGTCTTGTCCCTTCTTTTACTGTTCTTGCTAGTGTTTCCTCAGTTTGAGCCTTGCCTGCCTTACTGCCTTCCCTGCTTCCCTTAGGGAAGTTTGATATACCTCCTATCTTCATCCGCTGCTTTCCTTTATATTTCCTGAAGGCCAGCCTTTTGGCTGTGATCTTTTCTGCTACTGTTTTAGAGAACCAAAGTGGCATCCTCCTTCTTTTTCTCTTTATTTTCTCCGTAACACAGTGGGATGTTGCTTCAAGAATTGCATCCTTAATGCTTGCCCACTTTGCCTGTACTCACTCACTTGTATTTCAACTTACCAGGGCTAGCTTAACTCTGTTGGCCATCTTATCAAAGTTAGCTCCTCTGAAGTCCCATATATTTGCATTAGAATGGGATGATTTATTCCTAGTGGCTAAATTGAACCATACCATGTGATGGTCATTGGCCCTCAGGTGACCTTCTACCTGGAGATCTGTGATCCTTTCCCTGATAGTCAGTGTGACATAGACAGCCAGTTATGAGTGCTGTATCTTTTTAATATAAAATGTATTACTGACCGTCTCTGCTGAAAATCTGATGCTCTTAGAATGACCTCACTCATCCCCCCACCCCAGGTTTCAGCTGAAAGATGCAAGCCATGAGAAAATGCTGACTGCAGGTGTATCACACACACTTAGGTTTTAGAGACAATGTGTTCATGTAAGGCCTTAATCAAGGATCCTGTTTGTCTGAGTATATTACAGCTGTAGTTGCTATATCATATCCATTATATGATGTTGGAGAGTAACCTAGGTTGTTACACAGAGGTGCAAGGTTGTAAATGCTCCTGTGAAGCCTGTGTGAGGGACGATGCAGCATGGATCAAAAAGATGTTATTTGAAACATGATTCATGCTGAGGATTACAAAATTAATACTTTGAAAAGACATCCTGTTTTTAGTATAAGATATATATTTTTATATATAATCTGACATAGGAGGAGCTAGCTGACCTCACACAAAAGGGTTGGCAATACAGTTGTTTAAGGAATACTCTGTTTTACTTACACACTTTTACCTAGACTCTGACAAAGAAGACATCTTTGGAGCACTTGTAAACAGGTAGTTAGAAAGAGAGTCAAATCTAAGTGCTTGAAGTAGAAATTTGCACTGTTTAAACCTTGTTCTTTTTTTTTTTCACTCTTTATACTCCTCCGCTTCTCCCAGCCAGCACCCCCTTAAGGCCCTCAATGTCCTATCCCATCTGTCTGCCATCCCCACAACCTACCACAACCCCAGATCGCAGCCCCCTGGAAGTAGCTCTGCATAACCCTTTGCCAGGTGGGCCCCTCCTCCGTGAGGAAGGCACCAGTGAGGTTGTCCAGCGCACTGCGCATCAGCTCCAGGTGCTGCTGGGTGGGAAGATCGGGGCCATGACGGCAGCGAGGGTACCGAGAGCCATCATCTGGCTAGCCAGTGAGCCATTTTCCAGTTTTCTCCTTGGAGAGTGACGCATCTGATGTCAAGGTGAGTGCCAACGTCCGTCACTCCCAAGAAATTTGAGCCCTAATACTTTTCCATGCTCCGGCCTCCACAAGGGCCAGCAGATGCCCGCTCACATCCCCATCTTCCTCCCTGAAGAGCGAGGCTGTCTACGGATGCTCCAACCTTCTCCCCTGCTGGCTCTGTGACTACCCAAGTCCATTCCCCAACCCGGTTGCCAGCAACGCAAGCGGAAACCAGTCAGCTGCCACAAGTCGGGCATAACCTTGTTCTTTTAAAAGATTTGTATGTCTAGTGATATGAGTTCTGTATTTTGTGTTTTACATATTTTTAACTATTTTAGTAAAATTCTTTTCGAACTTACTTGGTCTGTCTTTGCCTTCTTTTAGTTGTAGGAAAAGTATATGGTTATTGCAGATACTAAACATAAGCTTGAATGGTGGTACCAAACTGGAAAGAGAAGCATTTTAAATCTGAGATCTTTATTTAAGTTTTTAAGGGTTCATCTCTGTATACATGGTCAGGTGCCCATTGGCAAATATATCTGGCCCCGAAGACAGAAATATCGAGCCTGTGCATTGGATACACTAGCAAGAGGTTCACAGTTGAATCCTCCAAGACTTGAGACCAAAGTTTGATCAGAACTCACAAAACAGACAAGAGGGTTACCTTGTTCTGTTAAACTGTTCACAAGACTGCGCTCAGAGGTTGGCACTTTGGGAGTAGAGGGCTAACCTGCTGAGTGGGTTTGTGACAGATTGTTTGGCAGCAGTGGCATAATTTTGGTATCATAAGCTTTATTGTTCTGTGTCAGCTTGAGACTGTAAGCTCTCTTACAAAGAAAAGAAAAAGGCAGAGTTTTATTTTAAAAGGAAACAGAACTATATATCATGGCGTACAGTCAAGATCCTACCCGTTTATTTTTTTTCTAAAGTGCAGTCAGAGTAGCTGTAGTCAGGAAAGATGACGTCCAACTACAGCAGGCACACTGTAGATTATTTAAGTCAGTAGTGCGGTGACAGAGGTCCGCTTCAGGTGAAAGCAAGCAAGCAGAGCCTCATAGATGCCCTGATGGTAGTAGATATGCAGAGCAGCGAATCACCAACTGTGACTGGAAAGGACCAAACCTCAAGTGTGGAAGGGCTAGCAGCCAGTGAAGGGTCCAGAGCTGATGAGGAGGACAGCAGGGCCACTGTCAGTGAAGGGCCACAGCAGCAGGGGAAGGTCACCAGTATCCTGAATCCAGAGGTACTCAGGCTGCAAATTGAGTTGCACAGGATGGAGCTGGATTTCCAGAGGGGAGAGAGAGAGAGAGAGAAGTGAGAGGCAGACCGTGAGGCAGAGTGAGAACGCCAAGAGGCAGAGCAAGAGAAGAGAGGTGGACCATTAGGAAGAGCGAGAACGCCAAGAGGCAGAGCGAGACGCAGACCGTGAGGCAGAGCAAGAATGCTGTGAGGCAGAGGAGAAGTGAGAGGAGCACCAGAGGTAACATGAACTGGAGAAGCTATGACTCCGACCAGCGGCACCAGAGCAGGTAAGTGGCCTGGGTTTAACTGGGACTGCAGGACTAGGTTACAAATTTAACTCAAATTAATAGCTAAGTTTAAAGAGAGGAAGATATGGACACTTTTTAAATTCTTTTGAAAAGTTTGTATTCAGACAAAAATTCCTGGAGAGTCCTGAGCTTCCAGCTATCCCCGCTACTTACTGGGAAAGCTCAGGATGCATTGGGTCAAATGGACAATGAGGAGAGCAATGATTACAGCAAGCTAAAAGCTGCACTGTTAAAAAAGTTTGAATTAACTGAATCATACAGAGCTAAATTCTGAAGCTCAGGAGAAGCTCTGATATGAGCTACGAGGAGCTAGCCATAAAACAATGTCAGTTTTAAAACGTTGGTGGGAAGGATTATGGCAAACTCTGTTTATAAAATTGAAAATGTGATTTTATTAGAATAGTTTTATTGGGCATGCCCAGCAAAACTAAAAACCGGCTAGAGGACTGAGATCCAAAAACAGTGCAAGAGGCTGCTGAACTCTTGGACCACTATGCCAAGAGCAGACCTGCTCTGAGAGTGAATAGGGTGGATGTGGCAGTGCAGAAAGGGAAAAACACGCCTTCAAGGCAGCCAAACCCTCACTGCCTCCACGAAACCAGTTAGCCCCAGGTTTCAGAGAAAAGATTTCTGAGAGAAGAACTGAATGTTGGGTGTGTAAAGAAACTGGGCATATTGCCAGACAGTGTCCCAAAAAGCGAGCAATAATCACAGCAGGGTGCTAGAAAAGAAGTGGGTTGTTTGTGTGTCCCTGGAAGCATGCCAGTGAACATGAGGGAACACATGCACCCAGTCGTGGTGAATGGTGTACAGGCGAGGGGTTAAGGGACACAGGGGCATCCCTGACATTGGTGAAAGGGATCTGGTACAGCCTGGTCAGCTTATTCCCAATAAATACGCCACTGTACAGGATTTACTGGTGAAGTGAAACATTGCCCTGGCTAGTGTTCTCCTAGACTGGGATGAAACAGGAGAACTGTGCAACAGGTGGCTGTATCCAAAACATTAGCAGTGGATGTGATCCTGGGTAACAATCTCCAACAGGGATGGTATGTGCAGTTACCCCGCAGCCAAGCGGCAAGAGAAAATTGTAGCTCCTCTGAACCCTACAGAAACCAGTGTGGAAACCACTGAGAGGCTGATTCCCCAGCCTGTGTCTCCTGATATGGAGACTGATAAAGGGGCAGAAATTTCCCGGTAGCAAGTGACACACAGCTATGGAAGGTTATCCGAAGAGGGAGGGATGACCCATTGTCTGAGGGTTGGGATTGACAGTGATACTGAGGGCCCTGACGCTAGTGCTGGGACCCTAGTTTAGCGAATGAAAGGGCCTCCCATACCTTGGGACTGTGTGAGGCTTGCAGCTGCTCAGAGGTGACCCTAGTTTAGAGAAGCTGAGGGCTTGGACAGACTCAGATGGCACACAGGGAGGTGACAGCAGACATAAGGTTTATTGGGAAAATGGACTTATGTATACTCAGGCAGTACAGACAGAGGGAGGGAGGGATGCTAGGCAGGCAGCTTGTCATTCCCAGGGATATCATGAGCAGTTGCTCAAAATTGCACATGATATTCCCTTGTCTGGTCATCTGAGAATCGTGTGCACTATGCAGCGGTTAGCCCAGAATTTCTACTGGTCTAACTTCACCCAGCAGGTGAAGGAGTATTGCTGGTCTTGTCACCAGTGCTAGGAAATAGGAAGGCGGGCAAGTAAACCATAGCAACCCTGATCCTTGCCCATAGTGGAGGAGCCATTCCAGAGGGTGGGAATGGATATTGTGGGGTGTTTAAATACCCCAAGCTCCTCAGGGAAGAGAATCATCCTGACTGTGATGGATTATGCCACCTGGTACCCAGAGGCAGTCGCCCTATCCTCGCTGAGGATGGACAAAGTGGCAGATGCCTTACTTGGGATTTTCCTCCATGTTGGTTTCCACAGGAGGTAATCACTGATCGAGGGGTTCCTTCATGTCAGACCTGATGAAATGTTTATGGGAGAAGTGTGCGGTGGTGCAGAGATGCACGACACTGTATCACCCACAAGCCAATGGACTTGTAGAATGGTTCAATGGTACCCTAAAAGTCAATGCTCGGCGTTTGCTGAACAGCATGGGAGGGACTAGGAGAATAACTTCCCACCTGTTGTTTGCATACAGGGAGGTGCCCCAAGAGTCAACAGAATTTTCCCCTTCAAACTCTTATATGGACTTCGGGACATGGGCCCCTGGACTTGATCTGGGAGGACTGAGAAGGCAAGCATGCCACCCAGGAACTTCCATTGTGGATTATGTCTTTAGGTTTAGGGAAAGGCTGAAGGAGCATATGGGGACAGCCCAGAGCAACCTAGCAGCTGCCAACAGAAACAAAAGTGTAATGCGACCGCCAGAGCCAGAGCTGCTCGTCATGGTGGGTCAGGAAGACATGGTCCTTATTCTGGTCTGGAAAGACAAGCTGTAAGTTGAGTGGTCAGGAACGTACAAAGTGGTTAGGAAGGTAAATGATGTGAACTACATTGTGGGTTACCTGACAGAAGACAGACAAAAAGGATGCACAATGTCAACATGATGAAGCCATATGTAAATAGGGCTGACATGGTGTTTGCAGTGTGTAGTAATGGGAGGGGTCGGATGAAGGATACTCCTTTTGGACTTGCTGGAGGAAAGTAAGCAGGAGTCCTCTGTGGAGGCAGTAAAATTGTCTCCCCAGCTGGCAGACCAGCTCCAGAAAGTAAGGGAGGTTTAGCAGACTTTGCCTCCTTGTTTAGCGCAAAGCCTGGACTAACCCCTTAGCGACACAAGATGTGGAGACAGGGACACAGATGCCCATATGGCAGACAGCATATCGGGTGTCAGAGGCTGTCCAAAAGGACATTAGGAGAGAAGTGGAGGAGATGCTGGATTTAGGGGTAATCCAGAGATTCCACAGCCCCTGGGCCTCACCCGTAGTCCTTGTGCCCAAGCCAGATGGCCCAACTCATTTCTGTGTAGACTATCACGGGCTGAATGCAGTCACAAGTCAGGCGCCCACCCAATACCCCAGATGGACAAACTCCTGGACAAGTTGGGAGAGGCAACCTACCTTATGACTATTGACCTGACCAAGGGGTATTGGCAGGTAGAATTGACAGACAGAGCTAGGGAGAGGTCAGCCTTCATCATCTCCGATAGGCTTATTTGAGTTTAAAGTAATGCCTTCTCGAATGAAGAATGCCTCGGTCCTTCAAAGCTTGGTGAACCAGGTGTTAAATGGTGCTGAGGAGTATGCCATGGCGTACCTGGATAACATTGCCATCTTTAGTACCAGCTAGGAGGAACACCTATCCCACCTTTGGGAAATGCTGGACAGGATACAGAGGGCAGGGCTCACTGTCAAAGCCAAGAAGTGCCAGGTGGCCATCGGAGAAGTGGCATACCTTGGGCATGTGGTAGACCAGGACAGCTCTGTCCTAACCAAATAAAGATAGAGGTGATCCAGGCATGGCTCAGACCAGAAACCTAGAAGCAGGTCAGGAGCTTTCAGGACAGTAGGGTACTACAGGAAATTTGTACCCAGTTACAGTGCCCTGGCTGCTCCCCCATCTGACGTGACAAAGAAAATTACCTGGGGCCCAGCCTGTGAAGCCTTTACCAGACTGAAGGATGCACTGTGCAGTGCTCCTGTTTTGACAAGTCCTGACTGTAGCAAAACCTTTATAGTCCAGACGGATGCCTCAGATGTGGATATTGGGGCAGTACTGAGCCAGATGTCTAGCCAAGGGACAGATCACCCAGTAGTATACCTGAGCAGGAAGCTACTTCCCAGGGAGCAAGCGTACTCCACAGTGGAAAAAGAATGTCTTGCCATAGTGTGGGCACTAAAGAAGCTAGAGCCATACTTGTATGGGCAGCATTTTGTGGTGCAGACTGACCACAACCCCTGGTTTGGCTGATGCAGACAGGAAAACAATGGCAGACTACTAAGATGGAGTCTTGCTTTACAAGGGTATGATCTAAAATCATACATAGGGCTGGAGCGAAGAATCAGAACTCAGATGGGCTGTCTAGGGTCTATGAGGAATGAACTGATTTGGGAAGCTTATCCCATGTAGGGATAGATCCCCAAATTCAGTCTAGGTGGGAGGAATTGTAGACGTAGATAGCCAGTTCTGAATGCTCTATCATTTTTTTAATATAAAATGTATTACTGACTGTCTCTGCTGAAAATCTGATGCTCTTAGAATGACCTCACTCCCCCAGAGGTTTCAGCTGAAGATGCAAGCCATGAGAAAATGCTGACTGCATGTGTATCACACACACTCAGGTTTTAGAGACAATATGTTACATGTAAGGCCTTAATCAAGGATCCTGTTTGTCTGAGTTTATTACAGCCATAGTTGCTATATCATATCCATTTTATGATGTTGGAGAGGAACCTAGGTTGTTACACAGAGGTGCAAGGTTGTAAGTGCTCCTGTGAAGCTTGTGTGAGGGACGATGCAGCATGGATCAAAGAGATGTCATTTGAAACATGAGTCATGCTGAGGATTGCAAAATTAATACTTTGAAAAGACATCCTGTTTTCTAGTGTAAGATATATATTTTTTATATATAATCTGAAAGAGGAGGAGCTAACTGACCTCGCACAAAAGGGGTTGGCCAATGCAGTTGTTTAAAGAATACTCTGTTTTACTTACGCACACTTTTACCTAGACTCTGACTAAGAAAACATCTTTGGAGCACTTGTAAACAGGTAGTTAGAAAGAGAGTCAAATCTAAGTACTGTAAGTAGGAATTTGCACTGTTTAAACATTGTTCTTTTCAAAGATTTGTATGTCTTGTGATATGAGTTCTGTATTTTACATATTTTTAACTATTTTAGTAAAATTGTTTTAGAACTTACTTGGTCTGTCTTTGACTTCTTTTTAGTTGTAAGAAAAGTATATGGTTATTGCAGATACTAAACAAGAGCTTGAATGGTGGTACCAAACTGGAAAGAGAAGCATTTTAAATCTGAGGTCTTTATTAAAGTTTTTAAGTGTTCATCTCTGTATACCTGGTTAGGTGTCTGTAGGAAAATATATCTGCCCCTGAAGACAGAAATATCTGAGCCTGTGCGTTGGGTACACTAGCAAGCCAAGAGGTTCACAGTTTGAATTCCTTCAATACTTGAGGCCAAAGGTTGATCCGAACTCACAAAACAGACAAGAGGGTTACCTTATTCTGTTAAACTATTCACAAGACTGCGCTCGGAGGTTGGCACTTTGGGAGTAGAGGGCCTGACCTGCTGAGTGGGTTTGTGACTGTCAGTACTAGACACAGGCTAGCCCTGTCTCTTGTGGGTTGTTGTACCAATTGTTTGAGGCCCCCCTGCAGGAATCCACTATGTGTCTAACTTGGTAATTTGGACAAAGAAGGCCAAAGCCCATCAAGAATGTCCTCCACACAATGTGGATCATTGATGGGTTATGTTCTGTCAGAAGCCATTTATCAAGTTTGAGCTTAAATGTATTAATATTGTGGCAGTCAACAATTTCCTGTGGCAGAGAATTCCAAACTCTTGAAGCTCTAATAGTAAAATTGCTGTCTTCTGTTTGTTCTTGTTTTCTCAATTTCAATTTGTTTGTTATGTATTCTAGCTACTATTTTCTGGATGAAAAGACAATCCATGATCTCATTAATGTAGCAGATTATACGATTTTAAATAACTGAAGGAGATCTCCTTAGCCTTCTAAATTCCAACGGATATAGCTTGATTTTATGGAGCCTAGTTTCATAATTGAAGCGAGAAGGTGGGGTATGATTTTAGTGGCCCTTCTTTGAACTTTTCTATTTTTGTGATGTCCTTGGCTAAATAGGGACTCCACAGGGATGAACCATAGTTTAAGTGGGGTCTAATATGAGTTTTATATAGAGTCATAATGCATTCCTCTGTTTTAAGAATGAAAGTATTATTAATCCTACGTAAAGGGCATTGGCATTATTAGCAACTTTATTAAGTGGTTTGAAAAGACAGCCTATTATCGACCAATATACCCAGGTCTTTTAGATGAGGATACCAAGTATATTATTATTAAGATGGTATATTTGTTTGAGATTTTTTACAAAATGTAACACAGAACATTTAGACACATTAAATGACATCTAGTTCTGGTGGATGTTCCTGCTGGTATTGACCAGTCTGTATCTGGCATGTTAAAGTCTTCCCATTAGCAGAACCTCCCTTTAGCTGTCATGTTTTGTATATCTTCTAACAGTAATGTGTCTATGACCTCCCCTGGTCTGAGACCTGTAGACAACCCCAGTTCATATGGTTGTCCCATTTCCTGTTTCCAGGATGACCCACAGTTCTTCTGGCTCCTTATGTGTAGTCTGAATTTCTGTAGCTTTTGATATTTTCATTGACATACTGTAAGGGCCATTCCACCCCACCCCCCCCCCACCCCTTTTGACCTCGGTCTCTTCTGAACAGTACATAGCCGGGTACTGGGGTCTCCAAGTATGGTTACTGGTGAACCATGTCTCGCTAATGGCTACTATGTTCAGTTTAGCCTCTGTCATTGTTGCCTCCAGGTCTAGGATCTTGTTTCCCAGACTGCAGGCATTTGTGTACATGATTTTCCATTGGCCAGATTTTGGGCGTTAGTTGTTGGGCGAGATCTGGCATTTCCCTGCGCATCGTATGGTGAGCCAGCCCTTTTCATTACCTGGTAATGCAAATGAACTACAAACATGCTGAACTCTTGTTTGATCACTAGCTGAGGGGAGGGTGTTCTTCCCATTTGATGTATCGGGTGCTGTACCCTCTCCCATTTGCTAGTTTTAATATTCTGCAAAGTCATCAAACGTCTACCCCAGTGCACTGACTCCTCCTTAGTCAGATGCAGTCCATCAATTTAAAGTACGTTCAGCTCCCAAAACTGCTGCCAGTTACCTACAGATTTGTGTCCTTTTCCTGGCACCAGCCCTTGAGCCACATGTTTAGCTCCCCTATCTCCCCTTGCTGACCTTCCATCCATCTACCCCCTCTTCTAGACTGGCAGGATCTCAAAGAAGGAGATGCCTGGCAAATGAATGACAATTTGTCTCCCAGCCTGGTTAGGTGTTCCTTGGTCTCCACAACTGACTGGCTGGCGAGATCGATAGTCCCCTATGTGTACCAAGATGTCAATGTTTTCTCCTGCTTCATGCATGATTTTAGCAATGTGGTCAGTGTCTCTCCATGCTGATGTACCAGGAGACATCTGATTATTACCCGTTGGAGGTAGGTATCAACTTCCCGAATCATGGAGTCTCCTATGATCACAAGTGTTTTGCTTTGGTCCCTGTTTTGGGCGAGTTTTGTAGTGCTAGCTCCTGTGCTGCAGTGTGCTGCTCTGCAGTGTCCTATGCCCTTTGTTTGTTTTGGAGACAGAGGCAGAAACCTGTTTGTGGTTTTATATAGTTTGTGGAGGTGATACGTTGGTGAGCATTGAGTGATAGGGCACCTGATTTGCCCCTCCTAACCACCTGCCAACCTCCCAGACCAACTACCCTCTGCGGTCAAGGTGCTTCATTTGGATGTTGGGGAAATGACAGGTGGTTCTTGTAATGTATTTCCTCCTGAATATGTGATTTGAGGCACGCATCTCTGCCCATGCTGCCCGGAGCTGAGCCGTTAGATCTCCGATAGTCCAGCATGTAGGACAGCATCCTAAATCCTGTATAACAATTTCATAGAAGACATACCCTGCAAAAATACCTTGCTACAGAGAAAAATAAAGCAATAGAAAAGTGACACCTGTAAGCACAACCTACAGAACACTTTAACAGAAGATATACCTTGCAAAAACATGTTGAATCAGAGAAGATTACAGCAGTAATCTGTAAGCACAAAACAGTGACAAACCTATAGGCACACCTTGTAATAACGCAGCAAAAAGTATACCCTGCAACAGCAATTTGAATCAGAGAACAATAAAGCAGTAAATGTAAGCAAAAACAGTAACAAAAGCTGTGAACCTAAAAGAAAATAGTAACACACAGTAAATCTGCCTAGCCAAAAGAAGCCTTAATCTTTTTCCTTGCTCTGGTAATGTTGTTCCTGGATCTGTCCTTACAAACAAACTAGAAGAAAAGAGCTCAGGTGAGGCCAAGTGCCTTTGCCAACAAACCTAATCTTCCACCTCAAAAACACTACTTGCAGCTTGCTGCTGGTGTTAGCTGTGCTTGTAGGCAAGCCATTCAAACCTATGCACAGGTGTGAGATGTTACACCTGTTGTGGAAGACCACCTTCTTGTTGGCTATCACCTTTGCCTGAAGGATCAATGAGCTGGCGCTCTCAGTGGAGTCTCCTTATTTGATCTTCCACAAGGACAAGGTTTTCCTCTTCCCCAACCAAAGTTCCTCCAAAGGTTGTTTCCAAGTTTCACCTTAACCAGGTGATTAACTTCCTGGTGTACTTCACCACTCCAACCTCTGAAGCCAAGCATAGGCTCCATACACTGGACCTGAGATGAGCACTCACTTGTAACAAAGAGGCTACGACTGGAGTTTGGGTGAGGTTCACCAGCTGTTTGTCACCTATACTGAAGCTGCATCTGGCAGACCAGCAGAAAAGCGGACGATTGGCAGGTGGATAGTCTCCTGCATTGACCTCTGCTATAGGTTGGCTCGTGGGAGCCTCCTGTTTGGGCTTAGGGCTCATTCCACCACCAGATATACCGCTGCCTAAGTAGCTGCTTCCAGGTACGTCACTATCCGGAAATCTGCAGAGCTGCTATTTGGAAGTCAGCACACATCTTCATCTCCCATTGCCACGTCGACTAAGTCATGCCAAAATACTGGTTTTGGGGTCTCGATTCTCCAATCTCTGTTTCCTAAATAGGGTGTGTGTGTGTGCCTTGCCCCTCCTCCCAGAGAATTGCTAGGAGTCTGCCAAAGTGTAGATAGTACACCATATCCATGTCCCTACAAATGAGGGTTATTTACCTGTAACCATAGTTGTAGGAGTGGTATATAGTATACATCCACACAACCCACCCAACCTCCCAAGCAAATAGCACACTGATCTTGCTTCCAGTCTGTAAGATCTGATATCACGGGATGGTGCTGAGAAGGATACCACCCAGGTGGGTGGGAGGAGCCAGGTTGAAGACCTTCAGGATGAATTTAAAGGAAGGGATTCGCCAAAGTGTGGATGTACACCATATACCACTCCTACAACTACGGTCACAGGACAACTGACCTCTTGGTTTCTGCCATTTAGTCTCAGCAATTAGTGGAGACCAAGTGTGTTAAGTACTTGACTCAAAGGAACACAGCTAAGTACCTGACTTGAACTGCATGTTGCCCTGCAGGTAAGCAGTGGTTAGTTGTAAGCTTACCAACTACCTAATTTAATTTTCTGAGCACTTGATGCAGTTGTTATGTTTAAGGCTTTTGATTATAAGAATTTTGTTACTATTCAGTTATGTGCAGTGTATTTCATTGAGAGAATTATTATAAGGTGTCACGATGGGACATTTTAGTGTGGGATCTAAGCCTGGTTGAGAAATTCCTTTGGGGAGGGCTTTAGGGGCTTGACTATGCTATCTCCTTTTCTACAATAGGGTGCAGTGGTTGAATTAACTACCTTGATATCCTGGAGCGTGAAGGGCCTGAACAACCTGATCAAATGCAAAGGGTGTTACGTTATCTTAAAAAGAACAGGTGCATATTGTTTACCTCCAAGAGACACACGTAAATGATAAAGAACACCAGAAGTTAAAATGGGGTTAGGAGGAGCAGGCCTTTTACACATACACAGCACACGCACAAGGGGCAGCAATTCTGATGCATAAAATATTCCTTTTACACCTACAAATGTGGAATCAGACAACAGTAACAGATGGAGAATGGTTCAAGGGACGTTTTCGCTAATAGGTTACAATCTTGAACATATATGTGCCTAATTAGTAGTAACAGTAAAAAATTTTCTGAGACACATCAGAAAGGATAGTCCAGTTTAACGAAGATCATTTTCAGTGGGGTCCCACTGTACAAAAGTAACACTTCCACAGTAAAATTTACAGAACATACAGTGCAAATACAGCAATGAACCAAGATAGGTGTCAGCGTGGCTCAGTTGGTAGCACATCCGCCTCTGGACCAGAAGGTAGTGGGTTCTTGTCCACACACGGGATGAACTTGCACCTAAAAATCGCTGGCATCCGTGCAGTATTAGGGGTGCTGTACTGCTGGGGTGTGCCATCCTCCGGATTAGGCGTTAAACCGAGGTCCCTTCTGCCCATCCTGGTGTTGTTCTGGTGGGTGTCCAGGTGGAAGTAAAAAAAACCCAGGGTACTCTTTGTAAAAGAGCAAGGAACATTCCTGGTGTCCTGGTCAACATTCCCCTTCCCATAAACCGGTTCGTGCAATCTCCAGGCTGTGTGTGAGTGATGAATGCAATATGGCCGCCACCACACATTCAGTCACACACTACCAGTCTAGCATTGCTTGTAAACGCTTTGGAATGCTGTGTATGTATATAAATGTTGATTCTTCTTCTTCATCTTATAGCATTCCAAGATAAGATACTATTATTTTGCCTCAAATGACCTGTCTGACTATTCCAGAGTTGCGGGCCTGTATGCACAATTTGAGGATAATACGTTCTTCCAGGATCTGTTCCTGGCTTTGGGCTCATCACAGGGCAACAAAAATGGGGGAGGGTATTTTAATTTAATTTTAGATGTTTGCTTGGACAGATTAGCCACCAGGCCATATAAACTGTCCAGGGCAGCTTTACTGATTCAACAACAGGCAGCAGACTTAGAATTAAAAAAATATGGAAGTACTGCACCAGTGAAGGATTTCACCTTCTGTTACCCAGTTCACCAAATGTACATGTGCATTGATTTGCTATTTACCTCAGATGCAGTGGTGGCAGTGGTTACTAGTTGTGAGTACTTGCCGATAATAATATCTGATCGTGCTCCGCTCAGAATGGTATGGTGGGCAGAGGGTGAGGCAATTGTAGGGAACAGAATTTGAAGGTTGAACCCAATTTTGTTAAACAAAGAAAAATTAATGGAAAAAGTGGTCTGGCAGTATAACTTAGAGGTTAGAGTAATTAGCCATAACGAGCTTGGTACATTCAGCAGACCAGACCTTGGTTTGATTCTCACAACCTCCACTTCTGCATACTGTGCACTCTGAGCAAGTCACTTAACTGCCCGGTGCTCCCAGGTTGCCCCTGAAAACAGGCACTTGTGCCTAGTGGCTACCAGTTACCAAAGACTAAAATAAAATAAAAATAAAAGCTAAGAACAGAAGTTCAGGTGTGCTGCGATAATACCAAGAACTCTGTGGATGACATTGCGTGGTTTGGGATGCCTTACAATCTTTCCTGAGGGGCAGGCTAAATCTTATGCAGCTAAACTTAAAAAGACTCACAAAAGCAGTGAAAAGACTTGGAACTCCGGATTTCCCAACTAGATGAGGAGCTCAAGAATAACCACTGTAATGAGAAATATTATGAGCTCACAAGGCTAAAGCGGAATACAATGAGAGACGCTCTAGGCAAGTGGAAAAGGCACTTCTTTATCAGAAAGTAAAATATTATGAGGGTGGGTAACAACAGCAGGAAACTGCCAGCATACCAGCAAAAAAAAGAAGAGGTGGCGAGGCATATAACAAGAGATTAGAACACAAGAGGGTTCCAACATAATTAAACAAGCTGAGGTGAGTCAGGAGTTTGTGGCATATTACGAAGTGCTATATACACTAGGCACTGAATCCCACCAATATGCTGCAGGCAGAAGTCATAGATTTTATGCAGGCCTTCCCAATCATCAGAAGAGGAGAAGATGGCTTTAGAGTCACCAGCAGGAGATACTTGCTGCAATGGGCTCTCGTCTCATACAAGTCTCCCAGCCCAGGTGGACGACGACTTGAGCTCTATAAAAAACTGGCTGCATCCTTAATGGGTCCTCTTTACAATATTATGCAGGTCATTTTACAAGTGAGGCATTGCCTGGGTCTTTCAGGAGGTGAAGATAACTGTTCTCCCAAACCAAACAAGCAGAAAGACCAAGTAGCTTCATATCAGCCCATCTCATTACTAAATGCTGACTTCAAAATGTTTGCTAAGAAAATAATGGCACGTCTACTGGAAAGTGCTGCCTTAGCTAGTGTCCTCAGACCAGGCAAGTTTTGTGCATAATGGGGGTGGCTAGAAGAACCTAAGAACAATTATGCAGGTTCTAGTGAGGAAGCCAGGACCAAACAGGGTGCCCAGTGGTGGGTTGAGTGGGGCCACCACTGGTGCACCCTGGAGAAAATGGGTTTGGGCAGAAATTCTCTAATTTGGTGAAGGCAACGTATCAGAAACCCACAACTAGAATCCAAACTAATAAGTGGTTGTCCAACACCGCAGAACTAAGCAGAGGGATGAGAAAGGATGCCTCCCATCTCCCTTTTATGTGATGTTGCTATAGAACTGCTAGCCACCACTATTAGACGGTATCCTCAAATCTCAGGCATCGTGTGACCTCACAAAAATTCATAATATTTTATGAAAAATAACTTCTTTGGGGTTAATATTGGATGAAGTATTTAATCAATTATGGTTATAAATTCCCATTGACTTGTGCTGACTTGATCTATTCAGTTGCAATCAATTCGTATATTGGATAGGTAAACATGTACAGCATCAAACCCAAGTGACAGACATTCGTCCCTCCCTGGCACTGTTAATATATAAGAGATAGAGGGAAGAGGAATCATTACCATTACATTGATTACTGTCTCCAGTCACAGGAAGTTTTCAGGCAGATCTCACACTGAGTCAAGAAAAGCAAGCCGGGACAGCTAGAATATTTCTTCCCTCTTTTTCTGCCTGATAATGGAAAAATGGAGCCATCTAGTTTTAAATTTTTCCTGTTGAAGTCTGACTCAAGCTCTCATCCTTTCCATATCCTGGAACTTGTAGCAATTATTGAGTCATAAATCAAGAGAAGGAGTGGATACCAACCATATCAAATGTTGTTGTTGTTAAATGTTCTCTGTATGTTTAATGCCTGAATATTGAATAACATATAATTACCCTCCCAAAAAAATCAGATATAGAGGTGGGAGAAATTAAGGCCCCTGTAGCATTATATGTGGATGATTTGTTAGTGAACATCACATGCCTGGAGGTTTCTCTACCAGCACTTTCAAAGAGTGTGACAGCTTTTGGAGCCTTAGCAGGAGTATAAGGACACGCTCCGAACTGATTGTTATGCACTTGTGAAAGCGTAATCAACAGGAACTGTGTTCGGCTGAGTTTCAAAGTAATGAAGGGATTTCTCTATTTGGGTGTAAATGTAACACCCTCCTACAAAGATTTATTTGCTGCTAATTATCCTGAGCTTTTGCAGGAGACCAAGACATGCTTAAAAATGGTCAACCCTCCCTTTTATTGATTATAGACAGTGTGAATATCTTAAAATGGGCATCTTACTTAGATTCTTATACCTGTTTCAGATTCTACCAGCCCCATGTCACCCACATTTTTCAAACAGTTAAGAACATGCTGTATTAATTGGATTTGGGGACAAAAAACAACAACTCAGATTAGGTTTGACCAGATTACTTTGCTGCCATGGAGGGAGGGATTGGTGTACCTAATTTTGAAAAACCATTGGGGCAACACAACTGGTAGGACTAAGAGGGTGGCAACACTGTACAAACTGTGAAAATAAGGGCATACTCCTATAACAGAAGCTGGTGCATAACCCCCACCTTACAGACGGTTGTATAGTTCCAAAGAAGGCCACCTTATGTTAGGCAAGGTAACCTGGTGATAACATATCTATTTAAGTTATGGTACAGGGTTCATCGAAATCGGGGTTGGGGGCACTGAATAACAGTGTAATGCCATAATGGCATAATCTGCAACTCCATGAATTTTGAGAGACCCAGGATTCCTGCAATGGAAGGAGAAGGGATTATACTCTTGGGTCATCTTTTGGCCAAGGCCAGGAAACACCTGACCGTACCGAGCTAGGTCAGAAATATAATTTACCACTTATGCATAGTTCTAAATATAAACAGATTATGCACTCTCTAAGCACTGTGTTATCTGCAACTCCTCAATTAAAAGAGCCTTCAGAGGTGGCCAAAATTTTAGAGGGTGTAAATGAAAACAAGATCCTGATTATGTAGCCAGATTTTGCTGGAGGATCAAACCCACACTATTAGATTATAGGCAAAAGTGGAACAACTGGGCATATCTATACAGGGAAGAGGACTGGATGGATCTTCAGGAAGAGAGGTAGTATATATAACTTAGGAGTAAATTTAAGCTCATACAACATTTTACTTCCCACATGGCGACTGTGCTGGCTAGGTTGCAGAATCTCTCCCAATGGTATGATGGTCTTTGCACTAGGTGTAAATACAAAGAAATATGTATTTGTATGTTGTTCACCCATATTAAATTGGCTTAGTTTTGGAATGATGTAGAAAGAATGGCTGGTGACATAACACAACCTCAGATTAAATTGGAGGCACAGATGGTATTGTTGGGAGATCTTGAGAGGTTGCCCAGGCTTGAGGAAGGGCCCAGGAGTTTTGTATATTTGGCTTCTAGTCTGTGCAAAGTTAGAAATACTAACCCATTGGAAAAGTGAGATGCCTCCGGTGACAGTTTGGTTAAGCAAATTGTCGGACTGTGCCCACATGGGAAAACGATAACAGTATATGGAGCTAGAGGTAGGCTTGTCTTATCCACACACCACCACCAGTGCAGAGGATAGGCATAGGCACCCAGGCTTGATCCACGCTGTTAATTCTGAAATTTGAGTTAATAACACAGACATGACATGTTGATGGATTTCAGTCATTTTATTATGATAATGCACTGTCAAGTTTAAAGTTCTTTAAACAAAATATAGACACGTTTTCTGTTCACTCTTTGAAGTATTTGTTTTCTATCTATGCTCCTTTCCTTCTGGAACTCTTGGTCACTCTTTCTTCTTCTCTGTCTTTACGTTTCTTTCCATATACTGGTAGGAAGACTTGTTATAAAGGAAACGATATGTTACCTTTACAAAATAATGGTCCAAAGTATGCAGATGGTTTTGACCTGTACATCAACCTTTTGTTTTATAATGATGTAGATGTAGTTGGCTAAACTGGTATGTCAACACTTGTTATGTTCTGGAAAATTAATAAACTACTTTTGAAAGGAAAAAAAACACTTTTAGAAGTAACAGTATCATGCCTGGCTATAAACTAGACTATAGCAGAGCATTTTACTCAGTATATTGGGAATTTGTATCTTTGAAAAAAACAAACATATTTTTACACATACTGCATGCAATCGGCACCATGGTTCATAGTAATTTTCTGAGGAAAGAATACTTGAATTAGAATGAATATTCCCTGAGAGCTGGTGGCTATTTTAACTGCGTTTACAGAAACCCAGGTTGCTCTGCCTGTGCTGTCATAAGTCATACAAATACAGATACTTTATGGCAGAGATTTCTAGCTTCACAGTCAGAGTTTTGTTTCTGTAAGCAGCTCCTAGCAATGGCTGTGTGTCACTGTAGTTGAACATAAGCTTTTGAAGGCCGCTTTAATCCTTTTCATTCTTAGTGGCAGGGAAGCCGGTACTATGTGACAGTTGTTGCTAGAGAGACTTGATGCAAGTACTGCATAGTTTAAAGCATGGAATTTATTTATTTACTTCTAGATTTGCTTTCAGTTTACTCAATAACATTTTTCCAAGGTCTGTAGCCAGTGATAATGAAAGGGTTGTTCCTTTGAAGGTACAGTGGCTGCTGAATACAAACTGAAGTGCTACCTTCTTTCACTGTGGGGTGTTAATGTAGGTCTCAGTATGGTCACTGGTGAGGCCACACCTGGAATACTGTGCCCAGTCTGGAGTCCTCACCTAAGGAAGGACAGGGACAGGCTGGAGACAGTGTAATGCAGGGTGACCCAAATGATTTAGGCCAACAGGGCAGACCATACGAAGATCGCCTCAAGCACTGAACATCAGGCAAGAGAGGGGAGATATGATGGAGACCTTCAAGTTCCTGAAAGGAATACACAAGGTGAACTGAGGGGAACTATTAAACATGACTATAGAGTCAGGAACCCATGGTCACAGTGGAAATGAGGGAGGGGGTTAGAGTGATATAAGGAAGTTCCATTTTATAGAAAGGGTAATGAAGCCATGGAACAGTCTACCTGAAGTAGTAGTGGGCACCAAGACCATGATGGTTTCTAGCATAGCCAGGACAAAGTGATGGGTTTGGTGGTTGCTCAGGTTGGTAGCAGTAGGGAGGGAGCAGGGTTGGACGGGAGGATTAAACCCAGCATGCACAGTTAGTCTCAAGGCAGATAGAGAACTCTGGGCAGACTAGATGGATCTGTGGCCTTTTCTGCTGCCATTGTCTATGTTTCTGTGTTAAAGCTCAGTGTCTGTCGCATGCATCTATTCATGATTTATTGTGTACAGTTGTGCTAACACTCTCTCTCTGGGAACTATGGTCAAACAATTGGAAGTCTCTATGGATCCTCTTAAAAACTGTTTTCAACCTTTTAAAATACATTTACTTAAGACAACTCAACTGAGATGCAACATCTTGTTTTCAGAGAGGTTCTGCTTTCACCCATTTTTTTCTTTTTTTTTTTAATTTAAATTTTATGGAGAACCTGAAATTCCATAATTTTAGCAATAGTTAATTTCAGACAGCGATAATGAAATACAAAACATACATAAGGGAATACCAGGTAGAGATGTTAGAATACATTGTAATGAAGGCATTGTTTATAGACATTCAGATATATGCCACCACCTGCCAGTCAGAAATCTCTGCTATAGTTAGAAGTCCCAGACACATAAATAGGCCATACTGAGCCAAGTGTGGATGATCTAGGGCACAAAGGAGGAGTCTACCATCAGTAGATACTGCATCCACCCTGCCGTTGAGTTCAAAATTGATCAAGGCAGCCATGGATAGAGGCAGTGATGTATCCCATGGAGTACATTTCCAGTACTATGGACTGCTAACCATCTACTGAAGACCCATTCCTTTCAACTGAGAGGACTGGAAACAAAGGGAGCAAAGTGACTTGCACAAGGTCACAGTAAGAGACTCTGGTAGGATTGGAATCTGAGTCGCCAGGTTTTCAAGGCTGTACTCCAACCACTACACTACACTGCCTCCCAAATGAGGATGTCGTGGTGTATAAATATTTGAAAACAAAATAACCATCTGCTGGTCTTTAACTGCCAGTAAATTTCTATGTCCCTAACCATAGGCATCAGTTGTCCCTGCTAAAGAGGCAAAGTCTGGACCATTCTGTGTTTAGTGTCCGATTGCTGAAACCAAACAATTGTCTTCGTGACATGAACTCTGGGCTTGACAATATTTTCTAATGGGAATGTTGCTAAAAATCTTACACCCACATACCATGTAGGCACAGCAAGAAGGAAATTCCACAGATAATGTGCTGGAGGTAGACTGTTATTAGTGTGTACCTTAATGATTTACGATAGTATAGTTTGCTTGAGACTATTACAATTGCTTGTGTTTCGCTACACCAAGAAGCAACTGAGTCTGGTGAAACTGTTGCAACTTAATTTGTCTCATTTGGACTTATGGTGGGTTAAGAACGTTTCAGAACTTGTCAGAAATAAAATCGTAGGGTTTTTTCTATGTAGCTTTTTTCTTGTCTGGTCAGCTCAGGCTGGCTTGTTAGTCCTGTCTCGCGCCTTCCCAGCAGCTACCTTAACCGCGACTGGGACCCATGAAACCCCACAGATTTCTCCTGGCAGAGCCAGGCTGGTGAAGGGCTGCCTCCCCAACCCAGAGAGACAGTCACACATTTGGGATCCCAGTCATGCGACAGTGTGGCCCAGAAGGCTGGAAGGCAGGACTTCATTTTGCCCAAGCTGACCATTTCCATTTTCTCCCTAGCAATGGCGGCACACAAAACACATATGCTTGAGGCACGATGCTTCCTGGAACCTGGCTACCCCTCACCTGACCTCAGTCTGCTGCTAATATGTTGGTGCTACCACCAGGCCTCCACCTGGTGGCAACCAAGAGCCATGTCAGCACACCACCCTGAGCTGGGAGGAGAGCTCCCTGATGGCCGCTCAGTCCACTCCTAGCCCTCCCTGTGATCTGAGCTTGTTCCCAGACTTGAGTTTCTGGCATGATGAAAGGTAAGGCACACAGCACACAGCACCTCAGCCCTCTTTGGCACTGGCCTGGCAAATTAAAATGAGATTTAAAAACACTGGCTGGTTAAAACCACACAAAATTATCATTATCCACTTTTATTCCTTCACCGCTTTGGTGATGCTTCCTACACTATGGTCGTTTTAATATGTATATTGCTTTTGACACTTCCTCTTGTTTTTAACATGCCTTTGGGTTTTCATTCTGTCTTTATGAAATCATATTGCTTACTGTTTTTGAGCTATAATATGTACTATGCCTGTTTCTAGGTCACTCATGTCAATCAAAGCACTGTATTGTATGTACTTTGAACTTCAACTGGCTTTGGTCATCACAGCTGCAGCCAATTACATTGATTGGTTTTAAGAATTCTTCATAAATCTGCTCTTGTAAGAAAATATTTTGAAAATATTTATAAAATCTCTGACAACTATGCGGCCTGTGGTTCTGATCACCAATCAGTGATCAGAACCACAGGCCCATGCTATTGTCATTGTGCAGGAAATGCTAAAATGGAGCAATTCACTTCAAAGGTAGAGTGAAGACCGTGGGCATTATATGTGCTTTTAAAATTTTAATAAAAAACAGAACAGAAGACTTACAAATCACACCAGACACTGTATAAAGCTGTATAGGACAGGGTGTTCCTTACTGAATAAGAACGTCCTTTCATGCTTCGTGGTCTACTCACTCAAACAATAAGGAACAGTTTGTAAAATATTCAAAATGATTATATCATAATTTTAAAATTAATGTACAACACAGATTCAGTAAGGGGAGACCATGCCATTCTAACTGCTGGTCTTCCTTGGAGAAGTAACATTGGCACTAGACATGGAAAAGACAATTAATGTAATGTCCAAGCTTTCAACACAGTTCCTCAAGGTTAGGAATGTGAGGACATTTGGGATTACAGGAGACATAGCACTCAGCGGCTATAGAGAGCGAGTTGGTTAAACAACAGGGCTCAGCAGGTAGTGGTGCATGACAACATCAGATTGCAAGTAAACCATCAGCAAGGTTCACCAGGGTTAGTGTGAGACCCTACTCTTCTATATACTTAATTACGATCTGCAGTCAGCGCCTCAATAAGGTAAATAGATTTGTAGATGATATAAAGCTAACAAGGGTGGTAGACTCCAGAGCAGAGAAGGACTATCTGAAAAGGGATTTAAATATTCTGGAGAGCAGGCTAACAAGTGACCAATGAAATTCCTTGTGGATGAGCATATGATTAATTTGTTTATTTACTCAATAATTTGGAAGATACCTTTGGGCACAGATGCTCATTTAGAAAGGTTCCATATCAGTGACAGAGCAGTTAGGTTACAAACAAGCCAGTTACCTCATCAGTTCCAGAGGAATATAGTCAAGTCACATAATACACAAGATGCATAGATACACAGATGATTTTAAGCAGATACATTGTTTGATTACAGAGCTAGTCAGGGCATCAGTCTAGTCAGGGCATCAGGGCATCAGACAGGCAGTGATGCAGACTAGCTACAGCAGGTACAGTTGGTGCTGGAGTGAGAGCTAAGTGCAGTTGGGCAATACTTGGAAAGCTTAGCAGGGATTTGTTCAGTTCCTTCAGCCTGTCTACTACCCTAACAGCAAAGGAATATTTACTGATTGGTTCTTTGGAAAGGCAGTTCTAGGGCATTCCTAGTCATGCTCCTGGTATTATATTAGCAGGTGATGGGGTGGACACACGTGTGGCTGGAGGGTTAGACCCAGCAGCACCTTTCTGGCAAACAGACAGGTTTGATACTTTCATTTTTATTTATTTAATGTCTCGGATTACAACAACCTTAGAGCTAGTAGCTCATTTACAAAGGTTCCACATCCAGTACAAACAATGAGATATATAAAGATGTTTAACTCATGACAGTCAGTTCCAGAGTTACACAATATGAGGAACAGTACAATGTAGGCCAATGCAAAGTCAATACAAGGGCAGCCTGGTTGGCTCTGTCAGTAGGAAGGGAGGAAATGGCAGCCAAATATAGCCTTGTCAAATGGGGAAGAGCAAGGTGATAGGGCATAGGGATAGAGTGAAACCACCTTACCATTTAGGTGTGGTCCCAGTGCACCAAGCATAGATAGGAAAAGAGGAATATCTGGGGGGATAAGAGTAAAGGGTATAGGTATTATGGGGCAGAGGAGAACACACAGGAGTGGGCTTTGTTGTAGGCAGAGGTAAAGCAGGCTAATTGGTGCACTCACATTTATCCAGCAGAATCAGATGTAAACAGAGCTCCCTTTTAAACTGCCTGATGTTCTGGGCAGTTGTGAGTGAGTAGGGAGTCCAATGAGGCCAGAGGGGCCCTGTAGGTGAAGGGCGCAGGGCTAATGAAGTATTTCTGAAAGGCACCTGGAGGCATTTCTGGCAGTGCTTCTAGTGAGGTGCTAGCAGTGTGAACACTGGAGGAGCTTTTGAATGGGGTAAGTCCTAGACATGCTTTTTTTACCAAGGAGATATACTGGTACATGATCCTCCCTGGAGTGTGAGTCAGTTGGATTGGGCATAACGATCACTGGTGTGTGTTAGTTCCCAGCACCCAGAACCAGTCTGCATGCTTTATTTAGTGCCACCTTAACTCTTTTTAAAGCTGTTTTGAGGCTACACTGTACACTATTAGTCCATAGTCTATAACTGACAGTATTGACTGTTAACAGCGAGTTTTATGACCTCTTGTGTCAGATAATCTCTATGCCTGTAGAGGGTGTCTAGTAAGGCATTTATTGTTTTAACCACTTGGTTAATGTGTGGGTGAAGGAAAGGGAATTTTCTAGTGTGACTGCAAGGTATTTGAAGGTGCATACTTGGTCAAGTGGTTCACCACTACTGTTCAAAATAACCATTTGGCTCACTTTGCCATTATTCTGGGGTTGGAGAACACCATGATGTTTGTTTTTGTAGTTTAGCAATAGGTTATTCTCCTAAACCACTCTTCCAGTTGTTGGAAGCTAAGTTGGAACTCCTGATTCAGTGAGCTTATCTCAGTGAAGATGGTGGCATCATCCACAGAGAGCAGAGTATTAGATGAGCATGCATCTGGGAGTTTTCTGAAAGAGTGAAGAGCAGTGGTCCAAGTATAGACTCTTGAGAGACACCATGTGTGACCTGTTTGCTATCTGCTAATAGCCATTTATCTTTCGTGTTGGGTTCTATGGATAAGGTAGCTTTAATCTGAAGCAGCTCACTGCTATCAGAGGATAGGCCAAGTGCATAAAATTTTGTGCTCAATAATTGGTGTTAACGGAATCAAATGCTTTTGTTAGAGCAATATAGATAGACCCGACAAGTTGGTCCTCGTCCAGTGCCTCATGAATGTAGTTAGTGTACTCTACCAATGAAGTAGTAGTACTGTGGACTTTTCTAAGTACATGCTGTTGGGGCACTGGATATTGTACTGGTTAAGATGGTCCACAAGTTAATCCAATACAATTTGTTTGAGGGCCTTCGATAGAGGAGCAGGATAGAGATTAGTCTGTAGCTGAAGTAGATGGCATGATCTCTGCTTTTATGGACTGGTGCTACCAGGGCTGCTTTCCATTGAGTGGGGAATTTAGCTTGTCTGAGGGCTAAGTTGTTGATCTTAGTGAGGGTCAGAGTGACTTCATCAAGTGTGAGACCAATCATCTTCATGTCTAGTCCATCACTAACAACCCTAGTTTTGCCCAGGTGTGTTTTATGTACTTTTGGTTTCTGATGTGGTGACTTGTTTAAAGTAAAAAGGGTGTGGAGGTGTCAGGGGTTGGTTGCATTTTAGTTGTCTGTACATCGGCTGTTACATTGGGCTGGGGTAAAGGTAGTCCAGTGGGAGGATTCTGCCAAGGTCAGTAAATGCTGAGTTGAATATGTCTGCTAGCTCCTTTGGATCTAGTGTTGTTGTGCCTTTTGTGAGAGCATAGTAGAGTTGATTTAGTGTCCTTTCTGGTCAGTTCCTTTAGAGTGGCCGAGAACTTCTCCCTTCCTCCAGCTTTTCTCTAGCTGGTCCGTATAGTAATTCGTTTTGGCTTGCCTAATGTCATGTGTGCAGCGATTTATAGCAGCCCTATATCTTTGGTAGTCATCAGGTTTACGGATGCTTTGGCCCTGAGCCATAGATTGTCCCTGGCCTTCATTCTTTCTAGGAGGGACTGGGAGACCCCATGCATTGCTGCATCCCTAGCTTTGCATTTTTGACAGGTGCAAAGATGTTGCAGGCTTTATATATCTGCTTATGAAATAATCCAGGGCTAGGTCTGCATCTTGGATGGCTTCAAGGAGGACCAGTCCAGTTGGCTGAGTATGCCCTAAAAGAGGCCAAGGTACCTTGTCTTAGGACTCTTCTACCAGTGACAGTGGGATTTGATTTTGTAAATTTTATTTGACCAGGTGCAGAGAACTGGCAAGTGATCACCGAGTGAGTCAGGTAGCACAGCTACTTCAGTGATCCTGTCAGCGGGTTAGTAGTACCCAGTCAATCAATGATTTTCTTCCGGTACAGTAGCTGATCCTAGTGGCCTCTGTAACCATCTGGGTCAGACATAGGGTGGTTATGGTATCTTTTTGGGGGCTGTATCCTGCTCTAACCAGGTAATATTGAAATCCCCTTGCACCAAGATCCCCAGTTCTGATTTAGGAGTTTGACACGATTAGTTACCATCTCAATATCCAGTTTTTGTTTTCCAGGATATGCAGACAGTGGTTAATACTAGAGATTGGTTATTGCTTCAGCGATATCTTTATGGTTAGGAGCTGCACTTCATTGCTAGTATTATTAGGTTGGATCATATGCCCCCAGAGGTTGTTTCTTAAGTAGACTAGACAGTCCCTTCCCTTTTGTTAGCCTATCTTGCTTAAAGATGGCATACTCATCAGAGAGATGACAGAGTCTGGGGTTTTAGGGGTGAGCCAGGTCTCAGTGTGTGAGATTACATGTGGTTTGTGTTGAGTGATGAATTGTGCCATTTTAGGTAGTAGGCGCCCAGTGTTGAGGGATGCTAGCTTTAAGTGTCCCTGCTACTTTACTTTGATTTGGTCCATAACATACAGGCCAGGACTTGGGTGTATGTTACCTGACAACAGTAAAAAATCAGTGGTTATATTAGGTGCCCAGAGAGGGCTGCTGCAGTGCAAGGCTTAGATTATTGCAGTATCACAATGGCGACACCTATTTCTGTATCATAAGCAAATGGGAAGGGCTTAGATTGTTGCAGAAATGTGATGGTGGATCAGTATAAGAAGCAGATGGGAAGGCTAAGATTATTGCAGGATTGCGATGGCGACACCTATTGGTGGATCTGTATAAGAAGCAAATGGGAAGCAGGGAGCTGAAGCGATGACGGGAGACAGCTGCAGCTCTACTTGGTTCACTTGGAGGAGACCACTGGCTTCTGCTGCAGGAACCACCTTGAGATAAATGGACAGGGACAGTTTTTGCAGGGGTAGAGAGAAGCAGAACAAGAAGGATTAGTGTGAAATTGGATGAAACTTTAGCCTGCCATAGGGGTAACCAGTTGGTGAGGGTATATAGGAAGCAGCCTGCAGTGAGCTTGTCTACCACCAGTGCAAGACGGCAGGCCTTGTTGCATATCACCTTGACTCTGTTTAATACAGAATCACATGCAGCAGCATGTAAAGGAAGGCCATAGTCAGCAGTGACAAAATGGTGCTGGATACAACATTACATCCGGCTTCAGCGGTGAGGTTGAGATAGTGCCTATACAGAGACCAGGCATCTGTTAGCCATACTAATAATGTCGTCCACATGTGGGGCAAAAGATATGGGATGTCATCCAGAGTAACATCAGGGTACTTAAAGGATTCAGCGTGTTCTAGACTTTGGCCATTGGCTTGAGGATGACCAGAGGAGGACCTTTATTCATTTGTGAGGCTAGCAGATAACATGCTTTTTATTTTTGTAGTTCAGCAGCAATTTGGTGTAGGTGAACCATTTTTCTAGTGGCTCAAAGTTGGTCTGTAGGTCAGCAGAGATAATACTGTGGACTGCATTGCAGGTGAAACTTACGGCATCATCAGCATAGAAGTTTACTTGCAGACTGGCAGGCCTCTGGTAAGCTGTTGATGAACAGGCCAAATAGAGGAGTGCCAAGTATTGACCTCAGGGGTACCCTATGGAGACACTTCTGTCACCAGATAGAAAGCCGTCAATGTTTACACACTGGGATCGTTGGAGAGGTAGCTACAAATCCAGGCATCTGTGTCCTGGGAGGGGCCAAGGAGAAGGTTGTGGTTGATAAGGTTGAAGGCTTTAGTTGGCTAGATTTATATAGCTCCAACCATGTTACCGTTATTGAAGGGCTCATGCAGGTAGTTCGTGTAGTCTACCAGGGCCGTACTAGTACTATAGAAGCTTTCTGAATCCATGCTGCTGTGCTCACTGGATGTTGTATTTATCCAGGTAAGTGACAAGTTGGTGTGATAGAGTCTCTCTCCAGGGCCTTGGACAGAGGGAGAGGATTGAAATAGAGCCTGTAGTTTAGCCAGGTTGGAGCAAGCACCATTTTTAAATAATGTCATCACCTGTATGGCTTCCATTCCCAAAGGAACTGGGAGTACCTCAGGGAAGAATTATATCTCTGTGATGGGGTGGGTTCTTCACACAGGACATAACGTGTGAAAGTGATATGATTCTGCCTCTTTATGGGGCCTTGGAGTACTGAGCACAATTCTGGTCACTGCTGCACAAAAGGATATTGTAGCATTTGGGAGGGTGCAGAGGAGAGGTACAATTATGGGAAAAGTTTAGACAGGCTAGATATGTTTTCCTTGAAATAAAAAGAAGGCTAAGTGGAAATAAGATTTCAGTTTTTAAACTTTAAAGAGTTTGGATAAGGTAGATCATGGTAAATGTCTAAAACTTTTTCTGAAACTCAAATTAGAGGGCATACCCTATGCTTAAGGGTGATAGAATAATGGGTAATGTTAGGAAGTGTTGTTTTCACCCACAGACCGGTGAGTCCATGAAACAAGCTCCCACAGGAATCCAGTACAACTGAGAGTGTTGCATTTTTAACTCAAGTAAGGTCAGTCACTCTTGAGAACAACATTGCTGGACACATAAATTAATTCATCAGGGAAGGAGGGATTCATCAAGGGCATACCTCATAGCAGAGTCAGTATGCCTGGATGGGGAAGAAGGACAGTTTGGCCATAGATTCCCATAGATTTCTGCCTCTGGTGGCTTCCCCATATGGACAGCTGTTTGGGGACCAGCTAGCACTAGGATCGCCTTAGCAAAGTTGGGACTGTATCACCTTTAAGAACTCTGCAAGTTGCTGGCGTGGTGGAGATGAGAGTTGAGGGGCTGGACTCAACACCATTGTGGAATAATTTAGGTCATTGGGGATTGGCAGGGGAGGGAGGAGATTAAGCATCTGAAGGACTACTCTCCCTTCCTAGGGTGGGCTCTGGGGTAAGCATCGCTCCATAATGGCACCTGGTGGAGACCAGGGACCCTACCGTTAACAAGGCTTGATGCAACATTGGTGGTGGAACAGTGGCGGGACAACTGCATGCTAGGTGTGCTGATATAATTGCATGTCCGTGCTCAAAGGGCAACACGAAGAAAATACCCTGGTGGCCAGTGGAGGCAAAGGGCCCCAGAGACCTGCCCACATCCGCTGCCAGACCTGCCTCATTGGATCTCCCAACCTCACCCGGTGCTGTGGCTGTCCCTCTAATCAGAGAAAAGGCCACCAAGGGTGGGTGGGTCCTCCGGGGTGATCCAGGGGCTGGACAAGCCATGGGGAGATGGGAGATCGTGTGGGCACCCTGGAGAGATGCCCTGGACCTCCAGAGAATAAAACAGAATTCACAAAAAAAAAAACAGTTCTGCAGCCTGCCTGTAATGTTCCTGGGAAGAACCTGTGAGTCTGCCCCAGTGAGAAGCACCAGTTTGCAGAACACTGCATGCAGACTTGCCTAGGCGCAGACATGGTAACCATGGAACATGAGAACCAATGAGACTTTGAGTTAGCTGGACTAAAGGACTTGCTCATGTGACTCCAAGTGTGTTAGCTGTTGCTGCTTTGCTTGAATCTGTTGGCCCCTAGTCTTATAATGCCAGTATGAAACTGGGATAGCTTTCACTCAGTGAAGAAACTTTTCAGCTCTGGCTACTCTGGCACTGTAGGCCAGGTAGCTCACCGATGCATCACAAAGCTTGTCGTTACATTCTTTCATATAACCATGGCTACAGTTGCTCACATAACAAAGACTTGGAGGTATCTGGAGAAAGCATTTGCTCTGTGCTTACCTGGAGGAACCTTTCGAGAACCTCAGAACTATTTATCTGAGGCCATTGCCTACAGCTGTGATCTAGCATAGTATATCCCCTGGTGAGAACTGCCTGCCACTCTCTTTCAATGTGTCCATCAGCAGAATAATCCCTACTGCCTTCTTGAAAGGGCAGAAACTGACACAGAGTAAAGCAGTGTTGTACAACCAGGTCAGGAGGTTTGGGGCACTAGCAAGTTTCTATGAGAGAGATCCAAACTGAAAAGAAAGGAACCATTACAGACCACTTTAACAGAAGGCACTGAGAGGTTGTGAAGAGTGTGGGTCCAACTAGATGAGTCTGCATCCTGTCCACCATCTCTGCCAAGTCCTGCTTACCATTTTCCATCTTTGCAGCGGTGGAAACTTTCAGCGACTAAGCTCCTCGAGGTTGACAGAGCATGAGTACCTCAGAGTTTAAGCTCTGAGGCCTTTCTTTCTGGTTAAAAGTGGAACCTTAAGAAACCCCTTTATTCAGTTATTGTTAATGTTAGGTGCGACAGACCATGTTTTTCCTGCCCATGGGCCCACAATTCGTGCTAGCCACCATTTTCACTGCATTGTACCCACTGCACCAGAGAGATCTCCCTTTATGGACTTGTTGGCCTTAGGGGTAAATTTGGGTGCACCTGCAAGTGGAGGAACTAAGACTGTCAAGGAGGTTCATTTACTGTCAGCGTATATATATACATATATTTCATAGCATATAAAATGCCTTGCACATATGTTCCTGTGTATGTTCCAGCCCCTAACAGGGAAATTCTGATAATGGCAGGAAAGTTCATTTGGCCAGGTTATTGTTCCAAATCCAGAAAAGAGAGAAAAATAAACTAGAAGTTCCTCAACGACAGTCCAAATTTTCGTGCACATGCAGAAGCTTGCAGTAGTGGGTATTTTCTCTAGTTGATATAAATGAGCAACAGTGTAAACAAATTAAAAAGAAAACCAATCTGCCTGGGAGAAACCTGAATAAAAATATAAAACATAGTGTTTACAAGGAATACATCTTACATGCATACTACACATTATATGGTGACAAAATAAATACAATGTACAGGTTTTGCCCAAAATCTCAGTACTGAATAGGGCTTCTGGCCAAAATCCATATACTGCATATCACATATTTTGCCTCTGCTTAATTTGTTGGTGGGTAAGTTGTTTACCTATTATTATTTTTTTCATAAACCAGTCTTGGGTAGTGTAGGAAACTTAGGATAGGGGATGTCCTTTGAACAGTTTACAGAAAATGTGGCTTCATGGTGAAGATCTCTTGTGAAAGTGTGCCATGTGGTCTGAAAACAGATTTCACCTTTTTCATCACTGTCCCTCATCATATGATTTTGGTGTATCCAAAGACAGACGTTTCACTAGCATACAGGGGAAGTGGTGGGCATGGCCAAAGCAGGAACAAGTAAATTACCCTGTTCTGTTAATTTTGCAGGATTTAAAATGTAGCTAAATTGCAAATCACATTATTATTGGTAAAGCAGAGCAAATGTCCTCTCAGCATCCCATCCCCAAACCACCCTCCCCGATTATTATCATTTTTTATATAGCTTTTTGTTCCTCGGGTTGCTGGCGCTCCATCCCCACCTCCCAGACTGGCTGCCACCTCTTGGACTTACCTCTGCACAGTTCCACCATGGACTGCCCTTCCATTGTGGGACTAGAGGGAGGAGGGCCATCCCACCATGCAACCATCCAGAAGGCACTGAGGAGTCGGGTGGGGTATGGGTCCAGGGAGGTGTGTGTGCACCAGCCACCCCTCAGATCCCCTTTTCTTTTCTTCCAGTGTGAGCCAAGGCAACATAGGTTTGCTCTTGTGTATGTAGGCACACATTCCCGGAACCTGTGAATCTTCCCCCACCCCATGACAAACTCAGGCTACTGCTTGAGGTCGGCACTACTGCTCAGGCTTCTACCTGGTGGCACCCAAGAGCTGATTGGCCAGCCACCCTTATCCAGGAGAAGAAAACTGCCTGGTGGCTGCAACATCCACTCCCAGACCCCGACACCTGGCAATCCGAGTTTGTTCTGGAACTCTGGTCGCTGGCATGGTGCGGTAAGGCACTCAACAGTGCCTCAGCCCTCAGCGCCACTGGGCTGGCCTTCCCTGATTAAGGCCTTGAGCTACAAATGAATTTTTCATTACCTCAGTATCTTCATATTGTCTCCAATGTAGGGGCTAATGTAAACCAACCTGGAGCACTGTAGTGCCATTTCACATGCTTACAGCAGCTCCGCATCACTCCACTGTATAACCTACAGATGAGTGGTGTGGATAATCACTGAGCTAGTGAAATGGCTCCATGCTACTCAGTTTACATTAGCTGCTGGTTACATCGAGCCAGTATGAAGACATGGAGACAATGAAAAACTTAATTTGTGACTTACAAGCCCCATTGGGGAGGGGTTGGTTTGGGAGATGGGGTGGTTGGAGGACATTTGTTTTCCTTTAATTTAATGGAAGAATCAGGGACAGGATCTTGCAACACCAGTTTGGAAATTTGGCAGGGTGCTCCATTTTCACCTCCTTAGAAAGGTGCTACATAATTTATCCAAAGTAGCTGACAGTGGTTTGGCATCTTGTGTGGCCTTAATCAGTTTCAGTGTGCCTTTGATCACATTGACCACATCATACTGAATCAAGAAATGCAAATTTTAAAATCCATCCAGCCTTAATTTAGGGTGCGTATCCCCTTACGGAAAGAAGCCAAAGGTTAAACTTTGTAATGTTAGAGTGGTACAAGGTAAGTGGTGGAGTCCCCAAGAGACTAAACTAGGTACATTGCTATTTCTTATCATGACCCATAATTTGCAGAGCTGAAGGTCAGACGGGAAAAAAAATTGCACAAGATTTTTCAGTCTGATCAACGATACTAGTAAGTTACACCTTCTGATCTCGGGAGAAATCAAATGTATAAGGGAAAACACTCTGGCTTTAAGATAATCCTTCAACAAACAGATTTGCTATTAGCTTTATTCCATGGGCTGTTGACAAATTTGGATGAAGGTATGTTACTTTGCTATGAAAGCAGGTTGTTCCCCACCCCAAATTGTGTATTTTGCCATCATGTTAATTACCTTTAATAATGGTCTATACGCGTTGAAATCTTGCAGTGAAAACTGAGGCATGTTCTACTCTCTCTCCTTTGATACATTGTTTCCTTTGTATATTCAACCCCTTGACCTGTGACCTAATGGTCCCTGGAGACCCTGACATAAGCACCCACAGGCGGATGGGTTCTCCTGTTAGTCCTTGGCGAATCCTTGGAATCCCCTGTCCAGGAGTTCTGATCAACAACAGCATCCCTTACAGCAAACATTTTATTAAGTTCTTGGATCCTGGCTTTAAATTGTGTGATGAATGTTGGCATCTTGAGACCCAAATAAATTAAACTGATGACAAAACTGCAGCACTTATCCAACTTTCCTTAAACTGTTAAAGTTACAGCTAGGTCCAGAGACCCAATGCATGGTCTTGCCATTCTCCATATAACATGCAAGTTCTACAGGATATGAGGGCTACTATACCAGCTCAGCTCCTCCATCTACAAAACATGTGAGGCGACTACAGTGTCTCTATTCCCTTTTCTGCAAACTTATAATGGAAGGATCTCCTGGAAAATCGCGAGGCCCTTGGGATCAAATGTATGTTACCCAGTCCCATCTGTGCCCACACTTATCATGCTTATCAACGTTGTTACTCAACCTGTGACTCAACACCATCTCCTGGTTTTCATGGTGGGTGTTCAGGCCACTGAGGTCTGCAAATTAATATTCCTGTGACATCCCACAGGGCTCAGTGGCTGTGAGAGCCAGATCTGATAGAGCTGAAGAGGTTAGGACGAATGTTGGAGAGACGGCTGGTGGAAAACTAACCTGGAGGAGGACAGACTTAGATTGTTGGATCATTATAAGGTCTACCAATGAGCTATTTCCCATAAGAAGGCAGTGTTCCTGTCCAGGAACATAGGCAGCAAAGAACAGGCCAGCTCAGCTCTTCTGGACTGTGGACAGACTGTGCAATCCAGTCTGTCTGCAGTCTGGTAGAGCATTGTCCTAAAATAATTGTGATGAGTTTGCCCAGTTTTTGCTGATAAGGTAACTTCCATCAGGGGTGAGATCAACCAGTGCCTCCCCATTGACCTTGCAGTGGTCAACCAGATAGTACTAACACCAAGGTGTCCTGGCTTACCTTTAGCCAACCGGTAATCATTGATATAATGAGGATTATCCAGACTCTGCAACCAACTTTCTGTAGTCTGGACTCAGGCCCAACTCACCTTCTAGTAGGGTGCGTTGAGATGATCGCCCTGGTCCTTGCTGGAATAGTAAGGATTTCCTTGGAGAGAGGGATTTTTCCGGATCCCTTAAAGGAGGCGTGTAGTGAGGCCCCTCCTTGGACCCAGACTGCCCAGTAAACTACAGACCAGTCTCAAACTTACCTTTTGTAGGTAAGGTAATCAAGAAAATGATCACTTTGCAGCTGGAGGATCATTTTATAATCCATAATATCAATGATCCTCTCCAGTCAGGTTTCAGGAAAAAAATAGCACTGAGGCGGTCCTAGTTCAGGTACTAAATGATTTCCTGATGGTGAGGGATCGGAGGGCCTGTACAATCTTGGTCCTCTTTGATCTCTCAGCAGCATTTGACACTGTAGACCATGGTGTGTTACTCGAGCACCTGCAGTTTTTCTGTGGTCTGGGGGCGTCAGGGAAGTCCTCAGTTGGTTTCTATTGTTCCTTGAGGGCAGAACTCAGACAGTGGTGTTGGGAATTTATTCCTTGGCATCGCACTGTCTGCCCTGCTAGGTGCCGCGGGGCTCGGTGTTGTCGTCCATGTTGTTTGCAGTGTATATGATGCCATTAGGGGATATCATAAGATGGTACGGTTTGAGTTTTCACTGTTATGCAGATGACTCTCAACTGTACCTATCTTTTGTGCCTGAGCAGGAGTTAGATACTATCTCAGTGTTTAACAACTGTCTGACTGAGATACGGCACTGGACAAGTGCTAGTTGGCTGAATTTGAACTCGCGGGGGAGACAGAGGTGTTGGTTGTGGACCCTTGTGGTAGACCCGGCCAGGGTATGGGGAGGACAACCCACTGGAATAATACTTTGGGGAGGACCCCATTATATGCTTCAAGCCAGGTCTGAAATCTTGGCGTGATCTTGGATGAAATTTGTCCTAGAAATCTCAGATCTCTGCAGTGGTGAAGTCTGCTTTCTGTCATCTAAGAAGTATCGCCAGGGTGAAGCACCTGGTCCAGAGGGGATCTCTCACACTGGTCTCACGCCTTTGTGACCAGCCAGGCTTGACTACTGCGGTGCCCACTATCTAGGACTGCAGGGATAGATATCCACCGATTGCAGCTGGTGCAGAATCGACAGCCAGGTTGTTAACTGGTACTTCTAGATCAAGCCATATAACACCTGTGCTGTGCAAACTGCACTGGCTGCCAACAGTGGCGGATAACCTGCAAGGTCGTTGCTTTCCTATAAAGCCCTACATGGCCAGAGATCCCATTACGTGCAAGACCTTCTGTATCCCTACTGTCCCTCCCATGCATTCCAATCCACCAGTGAGGATTGTAGAGATTCCCAGAGTGCGGCTTAAAACTTCTGGTGCACGATCTTTTGCCTTTATGGCACCTACCCTATGGAATTCTCTACCTCGCGGATCTGAGACAGCCTGACCATCGAGGGTTTTAAGTCTAGTCAAGCTTTTAATGGGTCTTGATTTCCTGCTATTTATTGATTTGTTGATATTGTTATAATGTTTCTGTGAATACTGTGCGAGCCCTGAGCTTTGGAAGGCGCCTTATTATAAATATAATGGTGATGATTATGATGATCTACACAATGAAACTCCTAGCATGCACAGGTGCTACATCTTCATTGACAACAGTGCTATGCTCCCCAGCCTAGAAACATAGACTTTGATGGCAGATAAGGACCCTTGGCCCACCCAGTCTGCCCATTCCTACCTATTGGATAAGCTGAAGATTCTAGTTAACCAAAAGCCTATTTTCTCCTACCCCCACCAGATTGCCTTATGTCTGTCCCATGCATTCTTGAATTCCCCACTGTTTTGACCCCACAACCTCCTCAGGAAGGCCGTTCAGTGCATCCACCACCCTCTCCTGAAAAATACTTCCTTAAGTCCCCTCTTTCTTCAAATTGTGCCCTCTTGTTCTTGCATCTCTTTTCTGAAATATGCTACCCTCTTGGACTTTATTTGATTCCCTTGAGGTACTTGAAAGTACCTCAAAGGGAGTCCTTTATCAGAAACTCTGCACATTTTATTTACACATAGGGAGATTTTACAGCTGCAGGGTTACTCATAATGATTCCTGCTAAGCTATTTCCCAAACTCCAGCATGGCATGACCTACACTAAGGGCCTTAAATCAGAAGACTGGATGTCTCCCACCTTACAGTTGCACCTTTTTCAGGAGACATTCCCAAGGCTCAAGCTCTCTGTCTTTCTGCCTTCCTGTATGGAGCATGAACACACATGAGCTTATCCCACAACACCAGGGTCCCCCACAGATATGTAGGGATCTAAATCCAGGCCAGCAGGGTGCTCCCTTTGAGGGCAAAACCCCCATGACACCCACATCCTCCTGGTGATCCCACTTGGTTGGTCAGAAGTTGACTGGGGCCAGAGGGCCCCAGCCCCTAAGGTGCTCCTTCATGTCTCCCTTTACTTTTGTGTCTCTCCACTCCTCTCTCATAAGTTGCCAGCCATAGTCTCTCAATCACTCCCTTTACATATCTAATATATTTAACCCTTCTGAGCATATCCAAATACTGGCTTGATTCTCTTCCCTCTTACCTCTCCTCTCATCTCCACCCTGCTTCCTTGTTTCTTCTGTCCCAGGGACCATCGCACATTTGCAACTCCTCACCCCTGCTCCTCTGCTAGGCAATCTGCCTTCTCCTATCAACTTCCCTCACTTGAAACAAGCTCCCTCCTCCCTCCATTATTCCCCACCCCTGGCTCCCTCAGGCACCAATTGAAACTTGAAACAACTCCCCACCTGTTCTGGTTACCCTTCCTCCTGATACCACCATGGCTGATCCTTAATCCATCCTGGTTGCAACCAGCTGGTTCCCAGCTCCCGCAGTGGTTAGGTGTCCATTTCCCTGCAGTTCTAGTGTTCTTCCTCCTCCTCCTCAAGGTTGGGCAGGCAACTCACCTTCTGGTCAGTCGCCTGCTGCTATTACTGCTCTTGACCACTACTTATTGTTGCCAATTTTTATAGACCACTAGGCTTTCTCTGCACTTTATTATTAGTACATGCAGTTTTTAGAAGTTTCTAATTTTATACTATACAGTATGTCATGTTTGTTAAGATGTTTTGTTACTTGTATTATCTACTATCTCTTCCACCTTCCCTCCCTGGATCACACCTGAAACCAGCGTTAGCTCTGTTTGCCTCTTTTTGGTTACCAATTTTCAAATAAATAAAATTCTAAGCGCCACACATTTTTTAACCCTTGCTAGATGGGCACTAGGGTTGCCACCTGTCTGGTTTTAGACAGAATAATCTGTTTTTAGGGTTCCTATCTGGTCATCTGTTTTGCTCAGATGTAGTCTGTTTTCGGGTCATTCAGAGTGCTCACATACTCTTGAAACATATTATATCAAATCAGTCACTGTTTTGGCTGCATGTCCAGGATACAAAGAAGTTCTGAAGTCACAGACCTTTGTAAAACTAGTCAGTCTGGGAGGTGTAAAGTATAGCCATTAGCAGTAAATCAGCTTAATCTTTCCCCTCTGAATTTAAGTATGGTCTTTTACTGCTTTGACAGGAAGTCATTTTGTTACTCTTATATGGTCTCTTGAAGTGTTTTTGTTTGCCCTATATTCTTTTTTTTTTAAACTTCAAGTTTATTATTTATCAGATAAACCATACATTTTGTCAATTTCAGTAAGTACACAGTGTTATCATCTGATTGGTCAAAATTTATCATCAGAAAAAAGAAAAATACACACACTGTATGAGTTGTCCTTTCTTATAATGTTTAACCTAATGTTTCAACATTTAATCTTAAAAAGAAATGTCACAGTTTCTGATAAGATGGTAACTCATTTAGAAGATTATTATAACCATTGTAAAATTCTTAAAATGTAAAAATAGATATAAAGTGCATTCCGCTATAACTCAACTAGATAAACTTAGGCATTCTGGGGTTCTGAGCTTTTCTCTAAGTTTACCATGCTCTCAATAGGATCCTTTAAGAATCGATAAGAGGAGGACTGTTAGGCTTGTAAATACCTCTGCCAAGGTGACCAGATAGAAGTAAAACTATCACTATTCTGCCTTAAGGTGTAAGTGATTTGTTCCATGTTTTCCAATCCTCTACCGTGGGGGAAGGGAGAAAGCCATCTCGATGTGATTGAGTTTAACGCTGCCACTCTCATTAAGTGAGACAGTTTATTTGATTGTCTTGGCCCTGATATTAAAGTTGAAAGGCCTAAAACCAGGTCTTCTTCCATAAGGAATCTGTTGTCCTGTAATGGATTGCATGAGATCATGCACTCTCGTCCAAAATTGGAGCAGAACTGGACACGCCCAGAAAATATGTGTTGTGGACTCTATAGATTGCGCCCTCTCCAACAGAGCTCTGATTGGTTTGGATTGTAATGTTTCATTGTAGAGGGTAAAAATACCTTAGCAGTATCTTCAATGAAATTCTCTCCATGTTGGAGAGCTGGTTACTGCCATCCCTACTTAATCTTTTGTCCCATAACTGTTGGGAAATTGAGATAGAAAGTTCCCTTCCCATTTCTGTTTTACTGAATCTAAATTATTCTTGTTAGTGTTGATCAAAACTTTAAATAGTTGGGAAAGGGGTAAGTCATTTTAATTGTAAAGTTGACATAAAATAATTTTCAAGCTGAGACTTATCCCTATTAATCCTTTGTATTCTATTCTCAGAGAAATATAATGCGGACTTGGAAGTACCTAAACAGGTCTTCTTTGCGAAGATAAAATGTTTCCATTAATTGCACAAATGATAGACATTGGTAATTGTTTATACACTGTGCAACTGTGAAGAGGCATTTTGTAGCCCAGTATCTGTACCCTGAATCAGACGGGGAGGGACGATGGTTCAAAGCATACTAAAGATAGGGGACCTGGCCCATCTGGGGTTTGTGTAATCTTTGAGTTTCTTGAGAATTAATAAAGATTGGCTGACCCAGGGGTTTGTTTCCAACCTCATTAAGTTGTGTGGTATGTCACTTGTTGGGAGGCCAAAGAGCCCAGCCCCTGAAAAGCCTCCTCTAAATGTTACCAACCTGAGCCTTCTCTCTGTTTAGCCCAGGTAATCAACTGTGCACCTCTGGCCGCCAAGAAATATAAGTAAAAGTGAGGGAGAGCCAATCCACCTCTGTCTCTAGGGGTTTATGTCACGTTCCTGTGTAGTCTTGTTTTTTCCTGTTCCAGATAAACCTCTGGGTTGCCTTTCACAGTTCTACCCAGAACTCACGAGGGAGGTTGTATTGGAGAGTTTGGAATATAAAGAGAAACCTAGGTAAGGCGTTCATTTTAAGAGCCTGTATCCTTCCATAGAGGGTCAGAGGTAGTAATCTCCACCTGGCTATGTCCATTTGGAGTTCCTGGAGTAATTTAAGGTAGTTATTTTATATAACTGAGACAGATCTATTGAAACCTCAGCCTAATTAACGTATTGTGTTCCCTTTTACCCAGCGAAAGGAAGGATTGTTTAAACCTTTCAGAGGGACCTGTTCAGAATAAGAGTTTCCAATTTAGAAAGATTAATTTTGTAACCAGCTATAGCGCCATATGCGTCCAGAGTCTGGAGGAGAGTTGGGACTGAGGTTTCTGGATGAGAGGCGAAGAAAGGGAATAATCTGCATATAGAGCTACCTTCTGGATATGCCCCTCCACTTCTACTCCTTGGATACATTGGCTTGCCCTGATTTCAGTCGCTAGTGGTTCGAGGGATAATGCAAAGGAGCGGGAGAGGGGACAACCCTGCCTTGTCCCCTAAATCAGAGGGAATATCTCAGAGAGGCAGCCATTTACCTTAATTCTGGCTTCCAGAGCTCTATATAATGCCTTTATGCTATTGATAAATTTATCCCCACTTTGAATCTTTTCAAAGTTTCTTCCAGGAAGACCAGTCGACCCCATCGAGCAGCCTTTTTCGCGTCCATGCTAATGGCTAGTTGAAAAGTTTGGTGTTTTTTATGGGCTGAAATGATGTTTAACAACCGCCAATGTTATACTGCAGGAATCAACCAAATATAAAGCCCATTTGATCCCTGTGTATTAAGGAGCGGGCTACTAATTGTAGCGGTATGTCATAATTCGGTAAAATTTTTAGGTCTACCTGGAGTAATGAAATAGGATGATATGACTTACAGTCTTCCAGATTTTTCAATGGTCTAAGAATCACTGAGATTTGAGCTTGGTTCCAAGAGATCGGGCTGCCCCATAGCTCATTGTATGTCTCGAGCACCGGTACTAAGGACTCAGAAAATGCCTTGTAAAATTTGTCTGTGTAGCCACGGTCCCTGGAGCCTTCCCATTTTAAGTTGTTTGATTTTTATTTTTTATTTGGTTATTTCTAAGTTACAGATAGGGCATCCAAATTTTGTCATTGTTCAACCGTAAGGTGGGGAACTGGATTTTGTCCAAAAATTTGAGATGATGCTATAATGTTCTGGCTTCTCTCTACTGAATACAAATTCTTATAGTAATCCTTGAATTTGGCTGTGATCTGTTAGGAGGACAAAGCAGGGGCTCCTTTCACTTCAGATTTAAGCTTGGGAACTGCCCAAGATGCTCTTTCCTTGCGAAGTTGCCATGCTAGTAATCTCCGGCTCTATTACGTGCTTTCGTAGTATTTTTGTTTAAGCGTGGCGGAGTTAGCCCTCCACCTGCAATTCTATAACTTTATTTAGTTTGGCTTTAGTCTGAGATAATTCTTCCTCTATTTGTTGATCCCTAATTTGTTTATGTGTTTGCTCCAGTTTTGAAATTCTACTTTCTAACTCTAAACACTCTTTAAGTTTGATTTTTTTTGTGTTTAGAGGCATATGATATTATAATACCCCTTAGGTAACATTTTAGGGTGCCCCATCTAATCCCAGCCTCTGTATCTCCCTCCAGGTTTGTCTCTAAGTATTGCTTGATAGACCGCTGCATTAATTGTTTAAGTTCTTCATGGTTCAGAAGGCTGACATTGAGTCGTCACAGGGATTCTTGAGGTTTCGAATTAAGGCTACTGCCACAGAAGTGGTGGCATGATCCGATAATAAAATATTTCCTATATTTGTGCTTATAAGGTAGGGCAGTACATTGGAAGATACCAGAAATCTATCCTGGAGTACATTTGTATTTGGGAGAGTAATGAGTAAAATCTCTTTGTTTAGGGTTTATAAACTTCCATGCATCTACCAGTGACAGCTCTGAGCATAACCTATTAAGGATTCTACTGGATCTAGCTGGACCTGAGGACTTGGAGCCCACCCTGTCCAGGCCCAAATTCTGAACAGAGTTAAAGTCTCCCCAATAAAATTAAGCTGTTAGGATCTGTCACAGTGTCTGTCAGTGTTTTAGTTATAAAGGTAACCCTCTCATGTTCTTCATTTGGGGCATAAAGATTTAAAAGACACAGTTCTGGCCTTATATTTGTTTGTAAGTCTCACAAATCTCCCCTCTGGATCTGACAGGCTCTGAGTGATCATGAGGGGAGTATCTTTCTGATCAGTGTGGCTATTCCCCTCCTGTTAGTCTGTTCATGGTATTCTACAGAGTATACCTCCCGACCCACCTTCTACATAACTTCTCATGTTCCACCTAATTTAAGTGTGTCTCCTGTAGGAAGGCTATGGTGGCCCCATTGTCTCTGCAGTTTCTGTATGATTCTGGTCCTCTTAACAGGACCATTTATTCCTCCAACATTCCAAGAAATTATTTAAGGTCACCATAAAGGCACATTATTATAGTATACAGACTACGATGACCACTTTATTGCCTGTGGAATGCATAAACAAATCGAATATTAACCTCTTTGAACCTAAACATCTGAACAGAAAATATTTAACAATAGAATGACTTCTGGGTGTGTATAAACCCTACTCCTCCTCTCAGGAACCTCCACAGAGGCGTGGCGGAGACTAATTTTCTAGTCCACTTAGCAGAACTAAACCTCACGATATAATGGTGAGAAGTCCCAACTGAGCTGTAATCAGTTGCCAATATTAAACCTTTATCTGCCCACTGTAGAAGATAGTCTTACTAATTTAGTTAGAATCTCCGATGTTAAGGCTGGGACAGTCCATATCCCTCCCACAAGCCCCACCTAAGGCCAGGTGCCCCAGCCCCAGCCCAGCGCGCCAGCCGGGCCATTCTCTCTCTTACCATCCAAAGGGGTCAACAGCATGCCATCTCTCCCAACAATAGGAGGGCTAGGAGAAACAGGAGTCAGCCAGGGCACTAGGCAAGTCACCTCATCTTCCTCCCACGATCATTCCACGACCTTCTGGGACAAGATCCTCCCTCTCTCCTCTGTATGTCCTGAGCATGGGGTTCTACTCCCTGACACATAGTGTAGAGTCCATGAGCCTTTGACATTGTCAGGTATGAGGGGAACAAGATAATAGGCTGTGCCGTCTCCTTCCTCAGGAACTTCCCTTTGCCTTATTTTTGAATTTGGAGGGTAATCAGGCCTTTCAGCACCTCACTTCCAGTCCGACCAGAGGCCATTTATGTACTGGTTAACTTTTAGCCAAATAGAAAGCTTATGACCGTAATGTCCTTGTGACATATGCACAGCCTTCTCACCTCACTGGCCTTGCCAAACCTCACAGACTGCAACCTTCTGTGTCCATTTGGGAGGTACTGCCCAAAACCCTGCAGGAGGATAAAGGACCCGCTCATCCAAGGTCCACGGCCCAGCTCGAAATGAAGAGTACACAGTCCCTTTAATAATTGTGGCCCCTGGAACAGCCTGCCATGCCAGGACCCCACCCCATAAGGCGAGAGGGCACTGTTGCCCCAATCCCTCTAGTTCTACCCTCCGAATCTATCCCAACTGTTGGCTAGTGGTGCCTTTTCGGTATCCATACTCCACCACGTTGAGTAACCCCACAGACGAACTCCTGTGGAGAGAGTTTCAGAATTGGGGATAGGCTGGGGTTCAATACCCCTCCTTTCAATGCTAATTAACAACATTCCTTGGCTTTTATTTATAACCAAAGATCTTTATAAAACAACTCTAGGAATTTAACCAGGTTTCTATAGTAAGTCTCTGAGAAGGCACTGACTAGAAAATGAACAAAAAGGAATAAAAGTTTTGTACAGATCAGATCAAAATTGCTGAAAAACAAAACCCTTCTTGCTTCCCTCCCCTAAGTGGGACCTTAAGTCTGTCCCTGTGTATTGTCTGTGTTCCTTGCAAATAAGGCAGTTTAACTCAATCTCTGTTAGTGAGTTTTCAGAAGCATGAAGAAAGCGGAGGAAGGTATACTCAGCCACTGGATGTTGATGCTTCCCTAATGCAAGTCCGTAGGTTGGCTTTCACCGATGGTTCGTGCTGGGGGCGGAGTGTATACTTTGTCCCACTGTGTTTTAGATCCCTCTGTATGCGATGAACTGGAATTCTTTGTTCCCTTTACTTGCCAAGACTGTCGAGAAAGGGCTCTTTCCATAGCTTCAGCGCCCTCTGTTGGAATTGAGATGCCCTGTATCTTCACCCACTTAAGTACCTCTGGAGTATCTGGAAACTGCTGCCATCCTTCAGCTGGTTTTGATCTTTATTTTGGCGGGATATTTCAGCTGGGCAGGAACACCGCCTGTCTTATTATTTTAACTGTGTTGTAGGCTTTTGTCTGCCAGCTAGCATTTGCAGGGCATAGTCTTGATCGAAAAAAGCCTAGTGTCACCAGAGGACTAATTTCTTGGACCAGGCTGCTCTAATAATTTCCTCCTTAACTCTAAAAGTCGACAAAAGGCCATTATTATTGATCTCGGCGGGCCTTGGGATCTTTAAGCTAACTATGAGAGACCTATGCACCGGATTATGCCCAGGTCCGTCCTCTTCTCCAGATCCAGCAGTTCCTTCAGGAAACTATCCATGAATTGGACCGTGGGCCCAGTCTAAGTACCTTCTGGGAGGCGATGCCGCAAGCGTAGTTATTACGTCTATTTCGATTTTCAAGCTCTTCCAATTGCTGTTGGAGTAGTTGTTCTCTGTGGTGAAGGTCTCTTAAAGCTGTGTTATGGGCTTCTGTGACATTAGTGTGCTCAGTCATTACCTCCTCAAAGTGTACCGTGGTCGGTAAGGTCTGTTATTATCTGTCTATCTTCTTTGGCTCTCTGTTCCAGCCTGCTCAGTGTTTCATTCATTTACTGCAAAGTGCTGCATAGCATTTCGGATGTTATGGTGAATTCTTCTTCTGAGTCTGTGTGACCATGGGAGTTTGTTGGATTAGGTCTGCAATCTCCGTGCACATGCAGCCTGTCTGTGCAGTCTGAAATGGGAATTTCACCGGGTGGGAGTTGAGCTCCCATCTTTATATTTTGATTTAGGAGGCATCCTCGGCTGTCAGAAGAGTTAGGATCTCAGCAAAACTTCAAGCTAATGTATTTGTATTCCAGAGGATCGAATGTTATTTAGCAAAGCTCTCTGATTAGGCTTCCATGTCTCAGGCAACCGAACGGAAGTCCTGTTTGCCCTATATTCTGATGTGTTTTAGACCTTTTTATTAAATTAATAATCTAATTTTTATTGCATTTGTCTCTACATTGAGTCTTTACTCCTAAGTCTCCAGTATCTACTGCTTCCATTTTCATACAGACTGGAAATTCTGTAATACCAACGACACCATTACAGGCCTTTCAGATGAACAGCGTGATGGAATGGGGTGTCTAATACCATGAAATGTCATATAAATATGAAAAGATACAACAGATGCTGCTGAGGTAATGGGATCTCAATGCAGAATTAATGGCATCCCAAATCTAGACAATGAATTCATCAAACTTGGTCAAAGCATATCAGAATACATGACTGACATGGAAAGGCAAATGGGAAGGAGTGTAACAGAGCTTATAGCAATGAGCTATGAGTGAACTTGGTATTTTTCAACAGACCTGGCTTTGATTCTCACAGCCTTCATTGCATACTGATTGACCTTCAGCAAGTCTTCTTGTGTTCCCAGGTCACCCTGTATATGGGCCTCGTACCCAGTGAGCCTTACCTGGTTACCAAAAATAAAAATAATCAATAAATAAATAGTCTAAAATGTATTTCCTATCACTTTTAAAGTCTTCTCTGACATCACAAAAGTTTTGAAGGAGGAGCAATATACTCATGAGTTATAAAGGAGGAGCCACAGGTTGGGTTGGGGTGTGCGTTAGTATCCGTTTTCACCTCATTCAAAGGTAGCAACCTTATAGAGGGTAGCTCAAGTGTCAGTCTCACCATTGGCATTTCTAGTAATCAATGCCCTCCACTACTGTAAGGAGGGGTTGTTACGTACAAGTGCTTTTATATCGTATACACTGTAATGTATATACTGAACCTGTAAGCCTGTATTTGATTATTTTCTTTCTACTGTTGGAGCGGCAACCTGTGGTTTTGCCTGAGGTTATAGTAAAGGTTGATTGAGTGAGTGATTGATTGATCTGTTGGTTGAATGATTCATTCATTCATTGATGACAACTCATTGGGAAGTGACCTGTGTGCAACTGTAATGCAATGCTGTAGATTGCATAGGGCTCTAGACCATTGCATTGCCAGGACAACATGCAGCTTAGGGCACCAAGCGACTAGATGAGTGGCAGCATCCATGAGTGGACCAGAGGTAGGCAGAGTGCTGGAGGAGGAGGAGAGCACTGGAGGAGTATCATCAGCCATGAGAGCACTGTAGTACTATCAGCAGACTCAGCTGACTGAAGGAGACAGTAGCTGCTGTGGTTGGCTCACTTGTTTAGATTTCCTCATTAGATGGCTGACAGATAAGCAGGTAAGAACTGCGTAACTGGCAGGAAAGTGGAGGACTGGAAGCATCCGTGATAGCAGGATCAAGACCAGACCCAGTAGAAGGAGGCGCACTGCCACGCTGGTTACATTGGGACAGAGAAGGACCTAAAAGTGGACCAAGATGTGAACCAGAAGGATTAGCAGGGTAGGAGTGCAAGTCAACTCTGACTCAGCAGGAGGATTCCAAAGGAGGCAACCGCTCAGACAACTAGATTGATAACTGTACTGTAGTGGCAGGCAGCAGGCACAGCAGACATAGACAGACTGGATCAGAGCAGTGATTGCAGTTGGATCAAAGACTGGGGACAGTGGCAAATAGGAGGAGCAGGCATGGACAGATCAGCCATTACAGCCGCCAGGACAAAGAGCAGGATGGACAGGGAGACATACACCAGAGTGGGAGCAGAGAGGCTCAGGCAGCAGAAGGGTCCTGGGAAGAAACTGTCCAGGATCACAAGCAGGGCACCACTGAAGCAGGATTCAGTGAGGATGGTAACTCATTGTGTTGTGTTTTCTTTGGGCTGGGCAAATGTGCAGTCATTCAGTCATGCTAGCCTAAAGTAAGCCTGCTAGCTCCATTCAAGTTTTGAGTCAGCTGTTGCTTGTCTCCCCTGTGAACTGACTGTGGATTTTATTACTTGCTCCTTTAAGATGTACAGTCCAGACAAGATAAATGAAAAATAACAGCAGACTAAATAAATGAAAACAAGAGCAGCAAGAGGAATAAAAAAATGAAAAGCAGTAGAGAGAGAGAGAAATGATAAAAGCAGCAGAGGAACAAATTAAAACCATTCTAGGAACTGCAGCAATTCCTAAAATAACTGTATTGTAAAATAACTTTATGGTGGAATGCGATGGCCTGCTGTTCATCCCCAAGGGACTGTAATATAGCATTTTAGCCCTAGCACATTTTCCATTAATGTCTACTGATTATTCCCAATGAAGGGGCTTCATCACAGTATTTTAGCAGTAGCTCTGGGACCAGGGCATGGTGGGGTGTCTCAGAGTAAGTTGGAGAGCTGTCTGGGAGTGTGTGTGGCATGTGTGTGTTGAGGGGTAGGTACAATCTACATACATAAACTGTATTGATTCTGACACAGTGTAAGGACACTTTTCCCTCTAGTCATAGTATCCCTCACAATAACTTTTATGTCAAATAATTGATAAAAAAGTTAAAAACTATTGCTAGTATGTGTGGAGAAAAGAGGCTGTGAGTACATGTGTAGTGGGGGTAGGAGGGAATGTGTGTGTATCTGAGTGCCTGACTAAGTTATGGTGGTAATGAACCCAGAGTAGGTTTGATGCCATGCCCTAAGTGTATACGTGTGTTGGGGGGCAGTATGTGCGTGCAGCAGAAGGCAGTGTGCATTATATAAGATAAGTCATAATCAGTAGGTGCACCAGGAAACGTGTGGTACTATATTCAAAAATCAAACAGGTACAAAGAGGCACGGAAAAGCACCCACACAGTAGCAGGAACAGCCAGAATGCCAACTCATGGTATAAAAATTTTCTTTATATAAATACGGACGTGCAAAAGACACATACCAGTGTTTAACAAACAGATACTAACATTTCACCTGGTATACTGCCAGACTCCATCAGAGTAAATATTACTGTTATCAGATGCTCAATAAATACATCAATAGATTCAACATGTGATTCAAACAAACCAATCACCACTTCAAACAATTAAACTATCTCATTATCCTTTTGAAAAAAGGGAAGGAATTCAAGGACATCTCATGTTATAATTAATTATCTGCCCTTACATTTATATCATTTGAATTCATCAAATGATACTTGGGAACCTCAGACCATTCTTTATCCAAATGTTATAGGACATTATGTCCCAAACTGCTGTTTATTTATTTATTAAAAATCTTACTAAAGGTGCAAAATCTATAGCACTGTGCATTATAACCTGTCCTTGCATATACACAAGGACATCAAATTTATGCTTTATTTCCAAGCATCTTCCTTAATCCTAAACATTTAGTATTCGGTTGAGGGTCCCAGGCACCTTACACTTTAGCAAAGCAACAGGAGGCATTTTCTGTTATTTATGTTTTAGGAAAATGTTCTGAGTTTCTACAACAACAAGCCCTAGCATCTATATTTTTCAGGAATGCTAAGAGGCTTGGTGTTGAAAGTTAAACTACCCTTGCCGTAGCTTTTGCTCCTAGAACAGTCTGCCAAATGCATACATGCACGGTTCCACAGATGAACATCAACTACACATCCTAGATCCAGCTCCCGTTTTGTAATGATTTTTTGAAGTGCTTCCATTCCCTCCCTTAAGGTGCGGTAGAAAGTGGACATCAACTTGGTACCTGGCAGTGGATGAAAAGGTCCTCTTCAAATGGTGTTAGTGGGGCCCAGTCACCCTCCGAGCTCAGTGTTGTGCTGAATAAATTTCTTAGCCTAATAAAAATAAAGAAGCCACCACTGGGGATTTTCCATTTTATGTGTAGGTAGTTAAAACTCACTAAGCGATCCCCTCATACAACTGACCTACCCATCTCAGGCCTCTGCATTCCCAGTCTTTCAATCTCTGGACCATAGCCACAGTGGGGAGGCCTTAAGTTTTATTGCCTCTAATGTAAGGGTCTGCATAGTAGGGCGGTTGCCTCCCACTAAGGCGTGAACAGTGTGCCGCGCTCTAAGCCGTAGACATAAAAGGATTGGGATGTTCAGGTTCCTCTCCTGTCCATAATACTTCAGCGAGTAGCCCCCTTTAATGCTCCTATCACAACTTGCCTCTCAACTTAAACCACCCCAGGTCTTCACCCTCCAACCCCAGGGGATAGCAGCAATCTAAGCCGCCAAATAATACAATTGAAAGTTTGGGAGACCCACACCTCCCCACTTCTGAGGCAACTGAAGGATTGTTCTTTGACCCCAGCTGATTTGCCCCACCAGATAAATCTATGTATGATAGCATCAGTTTTTAAAGTGATTCCTTGGGATTCTGATTGGGATGGACTGATATAGATATAAAAGTTTGGGTCAGACCATCATGTTTATTACTCCCACTCTTCCCATTAGTGACAATAGCAAAGCTGTCCACCTTTCACAGTCAGCTGACACCTTCCTGAGTAAGGGTCTGAAATTTAGACTGTAAAGGGCTTGAAACTTTACTAGAAATATATATGCCCAAATATTTAACCTTAGGGACCAGTTGTAACCCATTCAAATGATGTACTAAAAGCTGCATTCAGTGAGCCAACTGGAAGGACCTCACTTTTAGACCAATTAACTTTGTGGCCTGACAATGATCCATATTCCTTTAAGACATCATGTACCTTGGGCAGGTCTTCAGCCAGATTCTGAAGATACAAAAGGAGGTAATCGCATACATTAGAGTTTATGCTCCCATTAATTCACCTTAAATACCCTGATTCCTATGTTGCACTGTATAACCCCCAGCTAGTGGTTCTAAAGACAAGATGTACAATATGGGTGAGAGGGGGGCATCCTGCCTAGTGCCCTGATCTAGAGCAAACCTTGGGGATAAGTGACCGCTCACTATCACCTGAGCTGAGGGATCTCTGTAGAGAGTTTTCATCCAAGAGATGAATTGAGGGTCGAACCCCTGTCTCCAGGGTGATAAAGAGATACCCCCATTCCACCTGGTCAAGGCCTTCTCTGCATCCAGTGCCAAAATAGCCCCATGTTTATTGCTAGATTTCCCAATGATGAATAACATTAACATTTATGTTTCTCCTGTCGTCCTTTCACAAAACCGGTCTGATCTTGGTGGACTATATCAATGAGCAAAGGGTCCAGTCTGAGGCCAAAGCCTTAGCCAACACTTTATAAACTGCTGTTAAGTGTGATGTAGGCCTGTAAGAGGCACACCAGACTGGGTCCTTGCCTGGCTTTGGGAGGACTGTTATAACAGCAGACCGGATAGAAGGGGCAGTCTACCAGAGGCCAAGCTTTCAAGCAACATATCCCCAGAGGTTCAAGCAACAGATCATGAAAGCGTTTAAAAATCCACAGGTATACTGTCGGGTCCGGGGGCCCTACCATCCCTCTGAGCTTTAATGGCCTTGCTAATCTCCTCCACGAGTGGTAATTCAAGAGTACCTGCTTGCTGCTCACTAAGTGGGCGTATGGTGCCCTGTCCAGAAATGTATGTAATTTTTACTGAGAAGGGGAACCTCAGAGGCATATAGTCCTTATAGTAATCCCCGAATGCCTGTCCCACATTCTCTGAATCATCCACCAACACTCCGGCCGTGTTATGGATCTGGTGTACCACCTCTCCCCTACTTTCCTATGCAGTTGCAGCCAGTAGCTTCCCAGCTCGATCGCCATCAAAGTACTGGCCTGAATGGAATAGTAAAATAGCTCTTCCAAGCTGGCTCCACATATGGCATTATGTTGCCATTTCAACTTCTGGTACAGGGCTTGAGTAGGTGTCACCTTATGTGCCTGCTCACAAGCCTCAATCCAAGATCTCAAAATCTTGATGTCCTTGGCAGAGGTCTAAGCCTTCTGTGCAGCAAAGGAGATGGTCTGGCCATGGTTATAGGCTTTCAGTGCCTCCCATCTGATTGTATGGGTGGTATCCCCTTTTATTAAAAGTCAGAAACTCACAGATACATTTCTTCATGTGATCCACATATGTCTGGTTATTCAGTAATAGTGGACCCAGCTCCCATGGTCTATTCCCAGGAGTCACCTTCCAAGGGATAAATCCACAGTTAGAGAGGCATGGTCTGATAGAAGGATGGGAGAATAACTCCCCCGAGGGCTGGCAAAGGGCGGGACTAATCAAGATTCGGTCTATTCTGGCATAGGATCTGTGGGTGTGGGAATAGAAACTATAATCTCTGCCAGAAGGAGACAAGTGCTTCCAAGCATCCACAAGACCCACCTCCTCCTCCTTCTCCAATACTCCCAAGGCCCTTGCCTTTTAGATATTGGGATAGGTGTTGTACTAGGTCTGTACAGAATTACATCTTATGCACAATTATAATCCCCACCCAGGACCCATAAACCGGACCAGGAAATCATCTCCAGAGTGAGTTTCTAAAAGAATTGAGGGTCCTCAATATTAGGTGCATACATTGAACCCAGGTTGAGGGTACCAATCCCGGAATAAAACCCTGGCAAGGGCAGATCTGCCAGCTTGATCCACCTGTCTATCCACAACCGCGGCATTGACCCCTGAGGTAACCAGATCGTCAACATCTCTAGCTTTGGTTGAGAAATTAGCAGAGATCCAAACCCTCCCATAAAGGCTTCCATTTTAAGGGCCTCCTCCTGGACATGTGGGTCTCTGAACCAGAGCTACTTGCAGCTTAGCCCATTATACTTCTGCAATAAGTCTTTTTCATTTCATCACAGATTTCAACCCATTGATATTCCAGGTCGCACTCTCAAGGCACTGGCCATGTTGAGTGTTTAAGCAGGCACCATCTTACTCGCATTAGCCACCAATATATATCCTGTACATGTGCAATACAGTTAACTAACAAACCACCAGTTCCTCCCCTATCTCCATGTCTAATTTTAGTGTTAAATTCCTACTTCCTTTCCCCAGTGTGTCTTCTGACCCTTCCAAACCTGTGTAGTGTCCCTCAAAAGGTTATCCATGGTCACCCAGATGGGAAGCAAGCCCACACAGCAAAATGGGCTATCTCCTGAATGGATGTCCCACGGACCCCACCACCACTACCAACACACCTCCTCCGGAAAACAAACCAATAACCACCACAAAAGAGTAACATTAATAACCCCCAGTAGGCCATAATGGGCCTACCCAAAATCCCTGCAAACAAGAGGTGAACCTTATAATTTTATCTAATTTGTATTGCACTCCTTAGAACCATGTACAATAGATAGGAGTACCCAATAAAACATAAAATAAACATTTTATAACTTTTGCTATCAACGGACAGTAGTTAAGTATATTGAGCCACAGTCCTCCAAGCCCCCATCTCCAACACAGAACCAGTGTGTCTAATTTGATGAAATCAAGATCTACTGCAATGTAGATGGCGTTTATACTCAATGAGGCAGCACCAGAGTAGGCAATTTAAGTGAAGTGAAAAATAAGAGACAAGAGACACCCCGCTGATACGGATCCCCAGACCAGGTTGAGATTAAGTGAACCTGTAAGGCTGTTATAATGTGCATACTAGATTAGACTATTGTTATAAAGTTCATGCCTCTCACTTTATAATGAACATATCGAGTGGTTTTAGGCTCTGAGGCAAGATCCATTTAGTATCAGAGAACTAACCTCATGGTGCAAGACCATTTTAGTTACTACCACGTGGATTCCACACTCCTATAGTTCAAAACCACCAGATTGCTTACCTCCCAGATCGCAAGGATGAGCCACTCCCATTGATACCCTGATCCCAGATCAGGTCGGGAAAGCTTGCACCCATGTTTCCGAATCCATTATCTGTGGTCCGATGACCACTATTAATTCCGTACCATTGTTTTGTAAAGAGAGCAAAGGCACCTAGCTTTGTAGAGCTCCCGATAAACAGTAATATCCCATCACCGCATTGCCATACTTCTTTAGATTCTGGTGAGAGGAGAGCCAGACTGGAACAGAGGAGCCATTCACAGCAGAGCTGCAGCCCAATATTACCACCCCACTCAAACATAACATCAAACTGTGGAGTTTAGCCAAGTAGGTAGAATCACACCTGAGCGATCAGTGCTCCTCTTGCTCCGATGTTGTGGTGGGTGTGCTAGTCCCCATTCTGATCTACATCATCCACCCATTTCATGGCCTCACGAGGACAAGAAAAGAAACATGGGGCTTTACCTAGCTGATAGATTTTTAGCTTGGCTGGGTATAGGAACGCAAAAGACCTGCCATTCTGTAAATGGCTCCTGATCTCATTAAATTTTGCCTTTTTACTTTTCTGCTGCAGCTCCTCTGCTGTAGTCCATCACAATCGGACCTTCTCCTTTACTTTCTTCAGGATAGCCTCCTTGTCCACATAGCGGAAGTACCTTATCAAGCAGTGTCATCGGCAAGAGTTTGAAGGTTTAGGTCCCACTCTATCTGCCCGCTTGACCTCGCAGTTCTGCAGTTCAGGGGAAGATTCATGCTCAACTAACCAAGCATGCAATGCTCTCTCTGGGTCATTCCCTCAGTCCCATCAGGAGACCAATTACCTAAGGTTGGAACGATGCGACCTATTCTCCTGGTTGTCCACTCTCTCCAAGAGATCTTCCACCATTTTCTTTAAGGCCTGCTTTTCTCTTGTTGTTTCGACAAGGAATCTTCCAGTAGTCCGACGTGGCTCAACAACTCTGCGATCTGGTTTGTGTGAGTGGCCAAGTCTCAGGAAGCCCTGTCACTACCGATTGGATGTGGAAATCTGTGAGGTAATATTATCAAAACCAGCCTTCATATCATGTTGCATAAGGGCTAATGTTGCGGGCACCAAGTGAGGGACCTCTCGAGTTCTGAAACGCCTCTCCTCGCCATTAGTAAGTTCTGAGGGTTAGTTGTATCTTCTAGGCCATGACGCTGTGTGCTAGGCTGCTCAGAGGCACTGAAATGCAGCTTAGTCTATTTATTTTCACTCCTGCCTGAGGCCATCAAGATCGATCAGCAATGCCAACTGAAAAAGACTTACATTTCCTATGAATACTCCTAAGAGGCGTTAATCATGCTGAGTGCATACAGGAGCTTGGCTAGGCTGCGTCTGCCATAGTCAGCTGCAAGCCACCCTATATAAAGAACATTTTTATACCATGAGTTGGCATTCTGGCTGTTCCTGCTACTGTGTTGGTGCTTTTCGTGCCTCTTTGTACCTGTTACATATAGGTATATTATATAAGATGTAGCTTAACTGTACATGTTGGGGTGCCTCAGAGTGTGCAGTGGAATGATAAGACATAATTTGACACTAATTAAGAGCGTGAGCATGTACAGCATGTGTGTGTTTTTAGAAGTGTGGGGGCCTCTGTATGTAGTAAGGTTATGTGTGTAGGTGGGTGTGCAAAGTTCTGTGTGTAGTAATGAATGTGTATGTGGTGGTGGTGGCGTATGTGTGTTATGGGATATGGAAGTGGCTGTCCATGTGTGCTATGGGGTCTGAAATCTTGTGTGTGTGTGTGTGTGTGTGTGTGTGTGTGTGTGTGTGTGTGTGTGTGTGTGCACGCGTGCGTGCTGTATAGGGTGTGTGTGCGTGTAGTGGGACATGCAGGAGTCTGTGAAGTGTGACATGCAAGTGTCTGTGTAGTGTGTGTGTATGTCTGTGTGTTGTGGGGTGTACATGTTTGCATCTGAGTAGTGGGGCACTGGACATCTGAACACACAAGCATGCAGGACTCGAAATGAGGGGATATGGCATATAGGCAGTTTTAAAAATCTTCATCCAGCCCCCTATGCCCACCTTAGCTATTCAAGTCTAATTGGAACATACCCCAGTTTTCCCTCATCCACAACCCCTACAAGCAGGTTTGTGTGTGTGTGTGTATAGCCTATAGTAGCTATTTCTTCATCACCCTAATGTTATTGTTGTGATGTACAGTAGCGTGGGGATATAACAGCAAGTGCATTACAATCTATGCAGCACAGCTGGGGAAAATGAGGACAGTTCCAGGTGTAAAACCCAATTAACCTGTAAGTCAAATGGGAATAGGTAGGAAAACTGGGGTCAGACTGGACTGACCTTCCGTCTTTTCTGTGATACTGTGTTTTACATTAATTCTACACTATGTTTTTATTACGGTAATGCATTAGCAGTCTTTTATGCCTAGTTAGAGCTTGCTTTTCTTGCATTTGCTGCCGTCCCACCTCCCCACCACATGCTCTGTTGTGGCTACACCTGCCGTCCAGGGCCTTAGGTCATTGCTAGATCACGGATCCTGTCCCAAAGGTCAAATGAGTGTACAAGAATAGGGTCACACTGTGGAGAGAAAAGCAAGATGTACTTGCAAACTGAAGTTGTATTAAAGCTTCAAATACAGCACAGAAAAACATACCACAGTGTAAGGGACACACACACGACAGCTCCAGCATTTAGTCATCACACAGTTTTCTTCACGGGTGGAGATCAGTGTTCCTATGGCACTATAAATAGCAGAGGTCACACATTGTCTCCACAACTTTCCACAACCTGTGCCGGTATGCAAATAATTTCCAGGATTGGGCCAACCTCGTCTCTCCAACATTCCATGTCTTTAATTCACTCTCCTTTTCAACATTTTACTCCTTGTGCAGCTCCTTCAGCATCTTTACCTACCTCCCTTGGCCAGCACCCACCTTCCCTAGCTTACCTGAATTACATCTTCTATGGAAGTGGGAAGGCTGACCTGCCCCAGAGCACATATCCAGTAACTCCAGGCATCCAGGTGGTTGTGTGGATCCGGTACATGTGCAGGAGTGTCATCCAGCCCTTGGATTCTATTTTCATTTTCCTCCCAGTACTCCAGCTGTGGTGTCATGTCAGTACATGCACATGGAGGCATGCACATCCTGTGATCCACAGCCCCACCCATTCGAGTGCTTGCGCCTGCACTGCCATGGGCATCAACACTGTGGCAGTCATGGATGAGACAACTGACCACCCCTCCCTAGGAGAGGAGAGGAGGTCCCTGGGACACTCGCTCCTCTTCCACCCTGCCGACCCTTGATGACCTGTGCTCATTCCTGAACTTGGGCCGCTGGCATTACAGAAGGTAAGACATTCATTGCCTTTGCTCTCCACGTCACCAGACTGCCTACTAGTTCACTTTCTGTATAGTTCCTGGAGATTTTAACTTAGCCAGACATTGAAAGCCTTGTTTATCACAGTTGTATTCAGATTAACTGCTTTGAGGGTTAACTCCAGATTTATCTTCTGTTGCTGGGACCTGAAGCAGCTTGTGGACATACATGATGGTTATCTGGTGTAGGTATATTTCATAAACCCTCGGGCATTTTATTTTTGTCATTTATGCATTTTACATTTCTTTCAAAAAGGGAACAATACACATTCGCCATAAGGAGGTGTTGCGAATGAGGGCAAACTGCTACCATGGCACTGCCCCAAATTGTGCTATGCACAAAGAATCTACTTAGTTATAGTGTGCAATGGGACTGTCCAGGTGTTCATGGGTGCAGACTGCGTTTGCCACTGCTAATTTGCATTGTAGTGTGTTTGTACAGTATACTTATTTCATCACAGCTTATGAAGCAGGGGCAAACATAATGGACCTAAAGTCCCTGGCAACCTTAAATTACTGTTGTATGTTACTAATATGCTGGTGTGTGACTTCCATGGCTTCTCATCATGGTATAGCGGCTGAGATGCTACAAAGCTGGTGGTGTCACCCAGAAGTGTCCCCACCTGCCCTCCTTTACAATACCTTTAGATTCATTTCTGGGGATGCTGATTACTTTCCAGTGCCCACTAGTCCCTTCCCTGATAGTTCATGACTCTCCTGGTGCACCACAAGCTGCCCTTCCTCTCTGGCATCCATTAGAACCCTCTCATCCCTGATCTGACAGAATTGGGGTCTGTCACCAAAGCCTTCTTTCTCTGGCATTGTCATAGCACCTAGTTGCAGCTTTATGACCCATGACCTACCACCCACCTACAGCAACTGCTGCCTATAACAGTTTTGTTGGCAGGGAGAACCAAAAACAGTCTGCAGCTAGGTTAGCAAAGGTCCTCACGCTTTGTACATAGCTCTGTGTGCCATTGTGTGTGACCCTGCCTCTTTCATCACATGGTCACAGTGTGTTTAACAATGAGCAGGAAATGTCTGTGCGCCAGCACTTTTGTCTCAGTGTATTCAATGAAAGCGACACCATTTATGTGCTTATGGAAACATAGAAACATAGGCTTTGACGGCAGATAAGGACCGCGGCCTACCTAGTCTGCCCAGTTCCTTACCTATTGGATAAGCTGCAGATCCTAGTTAATGAACAGGCAACTTCTTCCTACCCCCACCAGAATTGCCTTATGTCTGTCCCATGCATTCTTGAATTCCCCCTCTTTTTGACCCCATGTCTCCACCACCCTCTCTGTGAAAAAAACTTCCTCACATTGTCCCTGAGCCATCCCCCATCTTTAAATTGTGCCCTTGTTCTTGCACATCTTTTTTCTGAAAGAGGATACCTCTTGGACTCTGTTGATTCCTTGAGGTACTTAAAAATTCTACCCAGTACTAATCACACTGACATCCACTGCAGCTTAGCAGGAACACAGTTGGGGTTCTAGTTACATGTGAAATCAAGTGCAGTTTCCGATTGCAAACAAAATGCATAACTAATTTTGTTTGTGAGAGAGAAGTTAATTACATGATTGAGGAAACAGATGTTTAATGAGGCCTGGCCAAGACTGAGTAAAGAAAAGTATGGCCTTGCTTAGGTCTGAGTGGAAGAACTGGGATCAGTCTGTTGATGTACAGGTTGGCTGTGTGTGAGACAGAAGGGAGGATGTTGGCATGGTCAGAAGCATGAAAAGTAGAGGATCATTTTAGTAATCTCCTGAAGGATCTGCTATGTTCACCTCAGTGAGTACTTAACATTGAGAATGCTAAGTTTTGTGCTTATTGTATAACAATCATTTTCCATTTGTATGTTTTCTGCTGTAAGCACTTTCATTTAACTCTTTTCAATGCATAATATAGTGTGTAACTAAAATAGGCTTTTATTTATCATAATATTGTGACTGGTGGTGCATTTTAAAGGAGGCATTGTTGTCAACCTCTGAGGTAACCATCTTTCTAAAGGGTCATTGTGACGGACAAGTGACTAGATTGATCTAGTAACTTCTTTTGTTAATGTATTTTGTTAATGTAATTATGCTTCTGTCATAATTTCTGCTATTTACAAAGTGGACACAAAAACATGGCTTTCAGGGTCACATGTCCAGATAAGTCTTAGGAGAAATACTGAGAACTGCTCTGTGAAACTTTCCCATGAGCTAATCCAGGCTGCACATCCTTGCAGATGTGAAGGTGCAACTTTGAACACTTCAGACATCCTGGAAGCGGAATCATAAGACAGGACAGAACATGTCTGGGTGTGAAGTGAGCTAGTTGGCCCAGGTGATGTCATCCATACACACACACACACACACACACACACACTTATTTGGAGGAGACAGGGAAAACTGTCACTGAAAGGGGCTGAGATCACTCCCCACAATGAGAAAATGAATAAACTGAGGTACTGAAAGCCAGCACGTTCTCTTGGACAGAAACATCTGAAAACTCAGAGCCCTGCAGCTAGAGGTCTGGTAAGAAATGTAGCTTAGGAAAGAGTGTTTCTTCAGACAGCTGCAAGTAAATACTGTAGGCTGTAGAGTGAGAATAGCTCAGATTCTTCCATCTGTTAACTGTCTGGTTTAACTCCATTTATTTTGATTTCTAGTAAACTGTAATCCTTTTGTTTGACTGTACATAAATCCTGTAGTAAATACTTGTAGTCTTTTAGTAAAGAATCTATTTTTGATAGAACAAGTTACTGCCTGTTTATTTGTAAAGGTAATTTGGTTATTTCTGCTGGACTTTGTTTGCAGTCAGTCTTTGAAGGGGCACTCTACCCACGGTTATTGTGTTGACCTTCCTGACCTTGTACAAGGAGGAGGTGAGAAACAGGTTTCCTGGTTCCTGTTGGTAAAAACCTGGTGGTGGCAGTGAACTAGAAGTCCTTCGTGAGGATATTCGTCACAGTCATGTAACCTATTTTAAGCAATTTAAAGCGTAATCATTCCTCATACAGGAGGTGATTTGGGTAAAATTTGATAGAAATCCACAGTCCATCTGGCATTTCAGCAGTCTGACTTGGCTTGATATAATGGGGCTGGTGACTGGGCTCAAGGGTGCAGGTGTCGGAGATGTGCCACCTTCGCTGAGAGCTGGTGTGGATACAGACCACTGTACAGGGCAAACCAGGGTGGAGGTCTGCAGAATCCAGGTGCCATAGAGGTGCTGGGTGAGGCTAGGGTGGGTGTTTTGTCACACTAACTATCCAATACAAAATTGTCACCTAAACAAATCTTTTTTTACTAGAAATGAAACTTCATGTATCCAGAATTCATAAAACAACAAGGAAAAGATAGTTTTAAATGTGGTTGTTTAAATATTATAGTATGTTGTTACTGTATGTACAAAATCGTGTGGTCAGACTTTGTCTGTTTCAATTTAACAACTGCACAGTAAAACAAAGTAGTAGTGTGTGTGTGTTTGTGTACAGTATATATATTTATGCCATACCTGTGAGGATATATAATGATATTTTTACAGCTATAGGGACCTACAGTGTGATTATCATGATATTCTCACTCTAGGTCCATAATTTCTAAATATCCTCGCTGCAGCTCCTCATTGACTGGAGCCAGCAGTGTGAGTCACATTCTTACACTTTCAAAAGTGACTAAGCTGATTCACGCACATGCTCTTGCCATCACTGCTACAGCCTCTCACCATTACCCACCCAGAGCCACAAACAATTGTTTTCTTAAAATGAACCCCCATCTTCAAACATCTACAAGTGTCTGCTACTCCCACTGGGTTTCAACTTGCTCTCTGGCATTACTGCACCAATATGCACACTCTTCTGGTGATGCTGCCTCTTCCTGGACCCTCACCTTCCTGACCCCTCTCCCATTTACTTGCTACTACTCAGCGGTTGGACCATACACCACATCTGAGGTGCAAGATATCAAACACCAGGCCACAAGTTCGTGTCACAGACTTCCGGCGTGCTGACACAGTGACACCAAGTGTCAACAAGCATGCGTTCCATTGCATATCCTTTTGAAATACAACTAAAGAAAATAAAGTTCAACACATAAAAATTAAAACAATGCAACCTAAAGGGCATGGCATAAATCAAACATGCCATGGCCCTACTGAAATAATCTGTGTTGTTTCCCCTCGTGCAGTTTGACCTTTGACATCATTCATGGTTCTGCCACTCGTGATGTCATAAGGTCAAACTGCCCTCGGGAAAATAACACAGATTATTTTTCAGTAAGGACCATAAGTGTGTGCATGTATATATACGGTGTGTGTGTGTGTGTATATATATATATATATATATATATATCCTTTGCAAAAAACTTCATTAATGCATCAGTTAGGATGGATACCACAGCAACAAAGAAGAAATGAGGTGTTAGGGTTTCCAACCTAATGCCCCCACCCAAGGTTCCCACCCGTACCATCCCCCATTCCCCCACCAACAGGCGTCAGGGTGTGCCATGTGGTGATAAGGCCAAACTCTCCACCCCATTCCGTGTAAACATGTTTGTGCTACAGCATAGGACAATGGGTGAGAGGTCTTATGACCCCATGGCAGCCCTGACAGTGTGTGGAGGAGATGGGGGGACGAGGAGTGGTAGGAAATGGAACCCTGGTGGTGGGGCATTAGGGTTGAAACCTAACCCTCATTTCCCTTTTGTTGCTGTGGTATCCACTTGACTGATGCATTAGCCTAAGTTTTTGCAAAGAATTTCTCTTTTTCAGATAGTATAATTGTATCCTCATTTTACTGTGAAAGATCCTGTGCTCCCATCCCTCTATCCAGATAGTACAACAATTTCACATTCATGGATGAGAATGCAGGTCCCTCCATCGAGATAGTACAACAGTATCCTATATGATATGGTGGGAGCCATGGTCCTTGAACCCCATGCTCCCATCCCTCCATCCAGATAGTACAACAGTGTAAAAATGGGAAACACTGGCAAGGTTATGAGTGTACGTAGAAACTGTGCAATGACGCTCACTACACGCTCATTTTTCAAATTTTTCACCAAATTCTCAACATCAGCATTACGGGACCTCCCTCATGAAACAGTGCAACTGTAATTTTGTTAATTCATCCAAAAGTTGATTTCGCACAGCGACCATGCCATTCTGTGCCACAGGTGCAAATCACATTCCAGACAGCATGTGCAAAATGACAGCTGTACTGTTCATAAGGATATGTTATAAAAATGGCAATGTTGAAAATCTGGAGTGAAAATATAAAAACTGTCTATTATGAGCATGCATAGAAACTGTACAGCACTTATAGCAGAAGTCAATTTTAGAATTTTTCATCAAAATTGCAACATGGGCTTTATGTGACCCCACCTCATGAACAGTCGCACTGTCGTTTCATGAATCAGTCGAAAGGTGATTCCACGCAATGACTGCGAAATCACCTTTTGGGACCATGAAACGAAATGACGGTGACAGTGTTCATGAGGAGAACTCAAAAATCCATGTTGAAAATTGAGGCCAAAACTCCTTAAATTGGCGAGATATCAACAAAGTTGAACCCCTCCATTGAGTCCTATTATACGCCTCTTAACCGATTCCTCATTTCTGCAGTTCAGCTTTGAAGAGTGCAGATGGGTCCGGTCCAGAGAAGATCGCAGCTCCGATGTCCAGAGGGTAAATATGGGTGAAGGGGTGCGGGAGGTGGGTGCATAGAGGAGGTGGGGATGGAGGAGGGGTGGGGATGATGATGGACTGTTTTCTTCATTACAGTTAAAATAAATAAAACAGTCTTTGAGGATGGACTTCTTTATTTACAGGAGAAAGCATTAAAAACAATTTGGGCACACTGGGGTGGGGTCCCAGTGTGTATTTGAGTTGGGGGGCATACATGATGCCGATGAGGATTGGCACCCCGTCAATGAAGATGGTGAGGTGTGAGACATCCAACACTGGAGTGGGCATCCTGGTGTCAGAAATGAAAAATAAGTTATCTGGACACACTGGGGTGGGCTCCCCAGTGTACCAGAATAGTAGTAATTGTGCACAATGCTGACACAGGGATTGGGCACCCTCATTTGAAAGCGATGTCATGACATATTCTGAATACTTGATGCAGGAACATTTTGGTGCAGGATTCTGCATCGAAGAAAAGACCTCGGGGACGGTTTTCTTCTTTTCATGGGTTTTATAAATAAATAATGCATTTGGGCACACTGGGGTGGGCTCCCAGTATGCAAGTACATACTGTGTATTGTACGCGCAAAGCGGGTCTTTCTTGACTCTGCAGCTGGCAGCATGAGTTCCAGCTGCGGCTGCAGAAATCAAGAAAATACCACTCTTCTCATACAGAGAACAGACTCCAAATCATTCTCTGTATAAGCTGGAACCAGAAAAAAACTCTTTGGGTCCAGCTTAAAACACTAAAAACATCAGAAAACACCTAAAGGTTCTCTTTATCTGTTTTCTGATATTTTTTGTGTTTAAAACCTTTGGTACTTCAACATCCTCGTTAAGCGGCAAAACAAGATGGTGGCGCAACACAGCTCAGTTGATTGCAGGACTGTGAACTGTGCAAAAATACCAGCATTATTTGCAAAAAAACTGGTATTTTTAGCACAGTAGTCTATTGTTTGAAAATAAGCTGCTATTTTTGCACAGTACTCCTATTGTGACAAATATATCTTTCATGCCTGACTTATAAATTTTCCCACAGGAAATAATGAGAAATTAAAAATGTCATAACTTTTGAACATATTAATATTTTCACCAAACCTTCAAAAGGCACATCTGTGACCCAAAGGCTTTCTATGCTGAAAATTTCAGACCACACAGCATAAAGGCATTCCTGAGATACAGGTAAGCAAAGAAATGTTAAAAAAACAAAAACAGATTTTCTGTTTTCTCAACATATTATATCTCAAAACCACTTGACGGATTCCCATGAAATTTGGCAGGTCAAGAGACTTACCACCCTAGAGATTATGCATGCCAAAGTTCATGTGAATCCATTGATGGGCTCTGAAGTTATTAAGGCTCAAAGTTTGGACTTTAACATAGAAATGCCATGTCACCCTATCTATACTGTCGCGACCTCGCCAGTATTTTATATATATATATATATATATATTTATATACCTCACACACACACACACACACACACACACACACACACATGCGATGACAGATAGATGGACAGACTGACTGACAGGGAGGCAAATGCACAGAGTGAGAGAGGAATAAATGCTAGGAAAGTGTGGTATATGAGGAAATAATACCATTGAGTGGTGAATCCAGTTCCTAGCATTCATTTTATATAATATATTAGGATGGTGATTTTAAGTCATTGTGATCATTTCAGGGTTTTGCCTCTCTGTTTTTCATCCTGCTGTGCTTTCCTAGTGCAGTGTCATTTTTGGTGTTGTAGGTTTTTGACCACTTTGTTTTTCCATAGCGTAGGTTCCTTCTATAAAAGGTGCATGTCTGCGATGGCCATACTTAGTTTGGCATTCAGGAGCAACATGGGATCTCATGTCTGGTGCTACATTGAGTGTGTAGCCTGGAGGCGGTGGTAAGGAGTGGTGTGTAGTTTTGTGGTCAGGATTAGTGAAGCACCTTGCTGCAGTCTGGAGTCCGAGGCAGGTAGCATCAAGGTACTGTAGCAAAATGGGGGAGAGCTGGAGCATTGAGGGCAAGCCTGTTGGTGAGTGATGATGAGGGAAATGTTTGGTTAGTATTAATATGTGGGTTGAGCCCAAATAAAGGATGGACTTATATACCATATTTTGTTTGAACACTCCTGTACATCAGGACACCTCACAAGCCTTTATGTTGACCCTGACCTGATTCTTTATGAATATTTTGGCCCTGTCATCTGAATGTGGGTACTAATAGGACATCCCTACTCTGTTTTAGTCACTGTCTCTCTCAGTAGCACAGAAAGATTATATTCATAACAACTAGACAGCGACATTATATATATCTTTTAGTAATTCTTTTTAATAAGGATATAACTATTTTATAGACTTTTTCTTTTTAAGTACTGTGTCTGTTAGACACTAAAGAGGACTATGAAATGGATATTTAAATAATATGTTTTGGGATTCTTTCCTGTATTTTTTATTTGGTGATTATCTCAGTGGACTCCATGTGTTAAGGAGCGATGCTAACTAAACCGCATATATTTTAAACAAATTCAGGGCAAGGATTTTAAAATCATTCTATAAATTAGGACTTCTTGCAAAGATTAAAGTATTTTCCAGTGTTGCACATATAAGCTGCGGTGCTGCTTTCCCCAGTTTCGCTGTACATTTTCAGGCTTTGTTAGGAGAAAGAGCTTAAATGACAACAAAACACTCCATTCATCAGTATTGATTTTATTTAATATCTCATCAGTTACTGTACTAAACAAAGGCATACTCATGTCAAAATTATATTTCACACTCTACAAGTACAAGAAATTGACATGGGCAAGTATTTCTCAGTGTCAGGTAATCTGTCAGCTATGAATGACCCCATCCCCATTTCTGTGTTCTCTGCCACAGTTAGTATTCAGATTTTGGTTAACAAACTGGCCTTCAGCAGGCTTTCTGTACTTATCATATCTGGAGTGACCTCAAAGTCTGAAAGATATGCTAAGCTCATTTTTTCTGCTTGAACTTAATATTTAAAATTAATTTCAAGAACTAAATTCCTTGTTTAGGTTTGAAAAGTCTGCCTTGGTCCCAAAGGAATTGCTCAGCGTGCCAGAAAAGCAGTATATAATTCTACAATTCTGTTAGTGTAAGTCAGTTTGAAAAGGTACAAGGTGAAATAAATAAATGTCTGTACAAAGGCAAAATAATGCAGTCTAAGAAATCCAACACCCTTAAAGTGTAAAGCAGTTTTTAAAATGGAATCTGCTGACTTACGGAGAAGCAGTGAATTGACATTTCAAGGGTGAAGGAAGCTTATTGCCTCCTGTTGACATGTAACTACACTGTACAGTCCCAGAAAGATTAAATTATGCCTGGTATGTTGATCATGTTGGGGCTGACAGAATTGACTTGTTTATTGTCATTAATTTAACTGTGCATTTAAGCTGTCAGCATGTGTGGATGTGGTTTGGTTCATGTGACTTCAGGACTAGAGTGCTGAGCATTGACTAAAGAAGGGTGGAAATAGCAGCACCTTAGTACTTAGTACAGACCTATTAGTTTAACATCTGTTTTATCAAAAGTCATGGAAAAATTTGTTAAGGTATTTCTTGAAAAAGAAATGGAACTACTAAGACTGAATGATATGACACAGCATGGTTTCAAAAAGGCCTGTCATGCACTACAAACTTAATTACCTTTTACGAAAATATTAGCGAGGGTCTTGACTGTATTATTCCCCAAGACGTAATTCTTCTGGACTATAGTAAGGCTTTTGATAAAGTCTGTCATAATAAACTTGTTACTAAATTACAACTAATAGGATTTTCTACCGTTTTAGTAAATTGGATAAACAACTGGTTGACTACTAGAAGCCAGCAGGTTAAAATTAAAATACATTATCAGTAAAAGACATGTCACAAATAGGGTCCCAAGGGATCTGTGCTTGGACCCACATTATTTAACATCTTTATTTCAGATATGCAAACCAAATCTGCTAATTTCTTGTCAAAATTCACAGATAACATTAAACTAGGAGGAAGGGTTGATTCACTACCAAATAGACTCTCACTCATTTGCGATTTGAATCATATTGAAGCATGGCTATGGATAGTGATATGCACTTTAACATTGACAAGTACAGAGTTTTACATTTTGGTTTATCAAATCCTTTACATAATTATACCATTAACAATATTCCTCTGAAAGCATCTGCTTGTGAAAGGATTTAGGTATATTAATTAATAATAAATTGACTTGAAGAGACCACTGTCTCAAAACAGGAAAAACTTCTAATCAATTCCTTACATGCATAAAATGTACTTTTGTTACAAAAACTCAAGAATGTATTATTCCCTATATAGAAGTCATGTAAGACCCTATATGGATTACGGTTCTCCGTTTTGGAGCCCATACTTACTGCATGATAGTCATGTCCTGGAAAAGGTCCAGAAGAGCAACTAAATTGGTTCCTCATTTAGCTTCTGAAGACTATGCCTCAAGATTCAAAATCACAGGCCTATATTCACTCCAGAAAAGGAGAATTAGAGAGGATCTTTTACTACTATACAATGTTCAACAGTCTCAAGAACTAATGCAACAATTTGGACTACAATTCAGCAATAGACGTAGTGTTCCCAGATTACATAATAAACAAATTAATTAGCTAAAGCTAATACAAATAAACAAATGAACTTTTACACTTTAAGGACCCCCAGATTATGGAATTCTCTGTCCCAAGAAATTGTGGATTCCCCTCCTTTGATGTATTTAAATCTAAGCTGATAAATGGCTCAAAACACTATGTTATGAACTAATGTACCACATATATTGTGGGGACAATCTCGATAGGCCCTAGCCTTCTTTTGTCCCAAATACACCGAGTAAACCGAGTAGTCTTTTTTCTTTCAGTTAAAAATGTTTAAAAAACATTGTAGTAAAATGTAGTACTGCTTGTGACAGTGTCGAGAGGCACAGGCCAGGAAGCATAGGCAGACCAGGAAAAGTTATACAATTTGCAAGGATAGCTCTTTGTACATGCAGTACAAACAAAGTCTTACAGTTGAGAGTCTCTCTCAGTTTAAATCTCAGTCTCTCTATCTGTTTGCTATCTTTTATAAGATGTATTTTCCTGACAATTTAAACTCTGCATCCTGATTGTTATCGTTGCATCTACTGTTTCTCACAAAATGAACCAGAACTTTGTCAGCTTCACTGTTGAGTTTCCCATGTCCCCAGAACCTCTCAATGGAATTACTGCCTTGTAAAGTACACTAACCTATTATTCTATTTATAAAATATAATCTTAGTCCAGTTACTGTAACCAAGATGTAGTATTACATCATACTACAAGCAATGAATGAATTTAGTAACATTTTCTCCAGTAATGTAGCCAAATGTGGACAGAGGGATGTGCAAAATATGTATGTATGTATCCAAGAAGAGCAGTAAGGCTTCAGCCAAGTCATCTGCTGTGAAAATGAAAACAGTAACTATAGTATTAATGTCATACTACAGTACAGTTGGGTGGTAAAGTAAAACAATATGTTTTTAAGCTGCTGCTGACAAGAAGTAATAGTAGTAGTAGTAGTAGGGAGCAGTACCCAACTTCCAGATGAGATACATAGTACTACCAAGTAAGTTTGGGACATGAAATGTGGTTGCTAGCTGTATTATATGGACTTGGACCCACTGATGTTTATTATTTTTTGTACTGCTTACTGTGTTCATTCAGATAATCCTGGTCTATTGTAGCCTGTCTTGCGTCCGACCTGACTTATCTCATGTGTGTATCATAGTACATAGACCCTATTCACAGAAGATTTTCCACCACAGGCACAATGGGAAAGTGTGTTGTTGATAGGGCCAGCTCAGAGTCAGTGTGCAAATGTTTCATTCAGATATCATATTTGAAATTAAAGTGAGAAATGTTGACTTTCAGTAATGTCAAACACTCAGCATTTCAGGTATTAAACAGGCTCTTGCATCAGTAATCACATTACCAGCTGAACTAAACAATTGTTCTGAACAGACACTAGTCAGAGGCAGTTCATGCACTGGAACTGCAATGTGTACTAAAGCAGGCCACATATTTTTTTGCATGGTTGAGTCACTGTAGCTCCAAATAACAGATGTGGGTGAAGGATATAGGATAAGAATAATCTATGAATCACCAAACTAGGGGACTGATAAAGATAAGGAGCTGAAAAAGGAATTAAGGAAGGCAGCTAGTTAGAGAACTATATTGGGCATACTGGAACATTCTGAGGGCAGTAAGCCAGAGAAGTCATATGCTTATAGAGGTAACACAGGACAGCTTTCAGATACAATGAATGTGAGAAGTAACTAGAGGAAAGCATTTCAGTACCTAGTAATATCCTACTAGGACATTGTGGGATATTTCAGTTGAGGACCCAACTGAACCAAGTGATCACAACACTATTAAATCCAGCATTATGCTGGGATATGATTCTCAGCAACTAAAATACAGCACCATGGTCCCAGACTTTATGAAGGCTGGCTTTAGCAAAATGACAGAATCGAAAAGCTTCATCTGGGTTCAGTGGGCTGGAGCAACCAGCCACTCCCCTCCTGAACTATTTAAGGCAGGCCTTCCAGCTTCCTTCAGAAGCATTTTGTGTTTGCCCCACCATCCTCCCCTCCTCCTCCAGTGGTTTATCTCTCTCCTGGGAGCTCCTTCCTAAGGTACCTTTAGCCAAGAGAATCCTTCCTGCAGTATCTCTATGGGTGGAACCTTCCTCCAGGGTTCCTTGCCTGCAGTTCCCCTACAGGGTGGTTTTCCCATGAAATAGGGAGGTGAATGGCCACAAAGGTTGATCTGCAAGTCACACAGGCATAACACTGCACTAGTTGTGTAAGTCCATTGAACTAATTGGAGATCAGCTGAAGGATATACACAAACTAGAACAAGCAGAGAAAAAGTAAGCAATAACACACAATAGGGAATGTATTTTTAGCCTGTGACTTTCAACAAAGCTGAGAAATGCATTTCTTTTTGAGAAATACATGTCCTGAAGTGGGTATTGCATTTATAAAATGGAAAAAGTTAATTTAACATAAAGTTTTACCAACATTTTAAAGTCGCACCTCAAATCATTATACAGAGCCCATATCAGCATAATTTTCAATAGCCTTATGGGGTTGTACTGTACAGTACAATTGCTTCATGAATTTTTGTAGTAGGAGCATTTCAGTCCATATCTTGCAGTGTCTGTAATACATGTCTATGCCACTCACCCTGTCATCTCCTGGTGTAGTTTGTTGCTTGCTTTGTCCTGGTATGTGTCTTCTTCCCTGCTGGTCTGTAGCATTCTTCTTTTTGCTAGTTAATATTTGTATAGGTGCTCAAACAGCATACATAGCATGCATTTAAACCTTTTCCATTTTTCCCTCCCCTTATTACTTTCCCTCCTTCCTTTCCTTCTAATGTATTCTTCTGCCCTTCCTTTGATAATGGTCTTCATACCACCAAGATATTTTCTTCTGTTTATGCTACTAACCCTAGTTCCTCATCTTAATTCTGTATCTTATACAGGGCACCCTGTTTCAGGAGTAAGCAGGACATGCATTAATGATCCCTGGATGAGCATGTATAACAATCCCTCCCTTAATGGGTGCGTGCTTACTCAGCTTCTCCCCTCCAGTCTCTAAGGGATGGACCTCTGAAGCATCAAAACAGTTTGGTTGTGCTGTTTTTCCCTATATCTGATGGTCCCACTGATTCCCCATTTCCTCTGTTCTATGTCTTTGGCTGCTGTCTGCGAGAATGCTAATAGTTTTTTTAACTACCTATAATCTGATGCCTCCTCCCTCTCCTTTCCCATCAACCACCCTAACTGTGGTTAAACATGGGTGACTCAAGTGACCCTGTTCCCTGTTCCTTGTTTTGGTTACTTCATGTAAAGGAAGTATTAGAAATTATACTTCTGTCATTTCAGTGTTTCCTTATCTCCTCCTATATTAGCTGTTCTAGTGTCGTTTTTTTTTCTGTCTTCTACAGTTTTAAGGTGTGGTAGTTACTTCAGATTATGTTTATCTTTGGTTAATCTTAATAGTGTTATAGTCCTTCAATCTTATGCATACTTTGAGTCACTTCCAGGACCGTACCTTATCGGAAGGCCATTTTAAAGTGATCAAATTTACCTATTACAGCTGCCCAGATGTTAAATACATATCTCTTAGCACCCTTTGTGCTCCTTTAGAGAGTATCCTAAAATGTTCTATAACTCTATTGTTTCTATTAAGCTAGAGAACTCTCCCAGGGATATGTAAGGGTTGCCCCATAAGCTGAATGATTGGGCATTCCCAAAAGATATAGTGGGGTGTGTCTCTTTGCCGCATCTTCTCCTGCACAGGTCTGTGTTTGTAGCTTTAAAGTGCTTGGATTTGTCTGGGATTATGCACTATCTGGAAGCAACCTTCCACCTGAACTCCCTCCAGCTCCTGGTTGTGGTGGTCTTTTGCACACTTTATCAGATTTTCCTCCATTGTGCCTGTGTACTCTCCCTTAATTCTGGTTCCCACTTTTGTTGTATTTTTCTACTTCTCTTTTCCCAGTATCATCCGTCAGTATTTTGTATAGCTTGGGAATCTGGTGTTTCTGTTGTTTAACCCTGAAAAAGCCACCACCCTCTGCAATATCTTGTTTTGTTCTCCACCATTCTTTCTTTGTTCTCTGCTTTCATCAGAGATCCCTAATTTGGAAGTACCTGAGTGGGTCTGCATTCTCCAGGCTGAATTCACTCTTTAAGTTGTCAAACTATTTTATTATTTCTCTTGTGAGACACTGGGTTAAAACATCAGCCTTTCTTCCCCAGCTGCAGTAGGCTGCATCTCTTTGTGCCGGTATGAAAGTTTTATAGAGTTTAATTGGGATCCAGCCTCATGACTGAGTCTTAACTTGATTTCTAATTTTATCTTAGTCATGTTGCAACCGTGTGTCTGGTCTATGTGTTCTTGATCTGGGTGGTGTGTTTTAACTCTGTTGTGATCCAGGATAATATTTTGATCAGATAGACTGGATGGGCTTATCTACTAGTGGTACCCAGCACTTTGTCTGAGTCTCTAAGTTGCACTATTGGTGTGTGGTTTGTGCTGCCTCATACTATCTTGGGAAGTTTGGGAGACCCATACCCCTTTATGCCTCATTAGGGTTTCCCATTTACTCTTGGCCTTATTCTCTGCCAAACAGACTTAGTCAGGACTCTTCTTAATTCCATAAAGTCTTTTTTGGGACAGAGTATCGGTAATGTGTATTATACAAACATCAGACAGGGCAGAAGATTCATTTTACTGTCTCTGTTTTGTTTGTTAGTGAGAGAGGCATTGCTTGCCAGCTGTTCAGATCTGAGAACATTTCTTTTTAAGAGATCCATAATTCCTGTCATGTAGGTTTTGGAGCTTGGTTGGTATGTTTATTCCCAGGTAACGTACTGATGACTGGATCCATTTGTATGCTGTTGATTTTTTGAATCTATCTATCATCATTCCACTAACAATTAAATCTTCTATTTTTTCTTTGTTTATTTTGAACCCTGACATTTTCCATAATCTTGTAATACTTGCTGCAGGGGTTTCAATGTTTTTGGGTTTTGTAAATATATAAGGGTATCATCTGCATAGAGCAATATCTTGTTATCCATTCCCCTGTTTCTATCCCATCTATTCTTTCATCCTCTCTTATAGCCTTTGCCAGTGGCTCCATACTTTTTTTTACATGATCATTTTATTACTTTATCCAAGTGTGTAACATGACGGTAAAGGAAAATACAAGAAATTAATTCGCAGCCATTACATATACTTACAGTTACATAAATTGACAGGGTACAGTAAAATTGCAGTTTCCTTCCAAAGAGAATATAAGTTATATATAACGATAATTCTATATATTAAATTATTAGAGGAGGAGGTAAGACACATGATAACTGTTGCTATGCTTCATTTACACAGTCATAGGAATATGCATAATTCATAAGCAATTTTTCACTGATTGCAACACTTTTAAGTTGTTTTGCCATTTGTATAAGTCCAAATCTGGAAGCACAGGTTTGTTCAAAACTCGGAGTACTCTTTTAGTGGTCATGGTAATTTAAGCCAATGCCGCTTTCTGTTGCTTACTGTGATTTAAAAGTAAAAAAAATCATGACACACTTTCCTCCACACAGGCTGGCACACAGTGTGTCCCCTCTGGGGACCCAGATCCAATACCTGGGGGCACACCTCTCTAGGTCCTGGGGCACAACCACCACAACTGCCTCACTGTTTTCCACCTGGTGTTTATACCATAATGGAGCCAGAAGTGCAGTGATGTCAACACACAACGTGCCGACGTCCACCATGCTCCAACCCCTTCGTGTGCCACTTTTTAGTGCCTCGACTATCGCCAGAGTGCCACTGCAGAGTGACACAACTCCCCTTGCCCACTCCAGAGAGGAGGGAGAGCTGCTGAGGGCACTCATCCTCCTCCCTGCTGGACGCTCAATGACTCTGGTCCGCTCTCTAACCCAGGTCACCAGCGCACATGAGTGTGGCGTCCAGTGCCTCAACCCTCAGCACCATGGGGCCAGCTGTTCTTTGGTTTTAACTATCATTTTTAATCTTAGGACATGCCCATACCTGATAATAGAGTTCTGTTTTGAGCACTTTCTCCAACATGCAGGAGTATTCTTGTAAGACATTTTGAAAAGATGGTAACATGTAATATGCCTTGGTAATTAATTTTATTTGTTTTGACTTATTTTTAGCGGTTTATAGATTTGTTGCCGTTAATATCTTTAATTGTATCAGCACCTTCTTTCTGTATTCTTTTCTGTAGTTTTCAACCTGATCTTGATTTAATTTCCAAAGGGTCTTATACCCTTGGTCTTACTGATTGTTTTTTTTTTCAGAAACTTGATCCAAGAAAATATTATGGACAGAACACTTGCTGATCAAGCCAGTTAAATTATATTTAAATTCTCAAGTAGCTTATTACAGACTTTTTTCTGATAATATTCCATCAATCCAATTGTAACCCCTAAATTTGGTTGAAAGTTGATCTATTGTTAATAGTCCTTCAGAAGTTATAATGTCACGCCAAAGAAGACCCTACATTATTTAATTCCTGTATTATTGGATTTTTTTTTAATGTAATGCCTTTTGGTGAGCTTTCCTAGATAATTTCAATTTTAATGTTTGACTACAAGTCTTTAGAGTGTAAAAAGTAAAACAACCACATATATTTAACACAAATACCTAGTCATTTCAGTACATTAATATTTGTACATCTACCAAAATTGTTAGAACCTAATTTTAAAATATATATTTCCCATTTTGTTAGTTCCTGATAGGCTGGTTATACAAAAGTGCTACTTTGCCAGATATACAATACAAGTGTGACTAGTAATTTCCAGTAGATAAAAAAAAAAAAACAAGCACAAGTTAATATATCAAGTCTTCAAGCTGTCAGCTTTGTATGAGGATTCTCTATGAAGATCTCAAATAATCATTTTGTTCTTACTCAGGAGTAGTCAATTATTCAGAAAGTACAATAATAATAATACAATATACTCAGGCCACAACAATAGACCTGAAAAGGTCCGACTAAAATGAAAAGCCATTATTCAGTGGGATATTCCTGATCCTACCATCTTGTTAAGGCAACGAAAACCTTTCTGTAGCCCTGAGAAGTCCCGTTGTAACACTTGTTTATGCAACAGGGCTCCACCAGACTTAGGGAGTAGCTATAACATGGCTAGAGCTATGAATACCACCTAAATCTACCTAATGGTGACAGTGGGGCTAAGTCTTTGTACTTGCCATCCCATAACTTGGATGTGCTTTCCTTTAGCCAAACCAGCCACCTGTACCTATAGTAAACCCTAATCGCTGCTAAATTACAAGGGGAATTTACATCTGACATGTACTGCCATCTATACATATGTCAGCAATGTCTGCTCATGTCCTAATTCAGGTTACACTTATAACAAACAATTGGTCTCCACCTTAAAACACTACACCAGGTTAATGCCCAATATTTAACAGGTTCAACAAAACATCCTCTTACCTTAACGGACTTGACCAAGAAAGTGGTTGCTATTTTCCAGGCCCTCTCTGGGCTCTTATCAGATCAAACCCCAATTCTATAAAACCTTAAAGATGCCTTGCTCAGACAAGCCTATTATTGTTCATTATTTAAGGACAATATCAAGTTAATGAGTCAATTATCTAACCTAACTATTGGTAACTAAAATAAATTATCTGTCTCCTTGAAGCAAAAGACATTGTATAAGTATTCACACAAATATATAAAATAAACAAAACAAATCGACACAAAATCGTGTCTGGTAATTCAAAATATAAAAAGTATTCATTAGGTCTTTAAAGCTCAAAATGAGTCATGTGATTTAAGCTGTTGCGACTATGTTCAGCTGAAATCAAACTTGATCATAGAAAATTTATCAAAATGCTGCCTTTTTAACACATCCAGGGTAGAATTTAAAATAAAATGCCAAGGTTATGCAGGAGATAGAGTAGCTCCTCGGGAGTCATTTGTTTACATTCAGGTATAGAATATACATTTCCAAGAGGAAAGTGAAAAGTTCAGCCACACTAGTATAAAATAGACATCTCCCCCAAATTTAGCTATATGCAATCTTTACATATGGTAAAAGTCACTTAATGTCATTGTTGTAATCCTCCTTATGAATTTAAATTTGTTGTGTTTATGCACTTCTCCTTTAAAGATCATACAAATCTATTAACACAATGTGAGTGGCACCATTATTTATATAGTGGAGTTTGGTATGTAAACTAACAAAATACAAACTAAGATAATGACCACTCTAATTTAGTTCACAAGTGAGCTGATAAACAAAATCCATAATATTGATCCTTTAATAAAGGAGTTCAGCTGCTAGACCCTTGAAAACACAGGGCAATAATCATCGTGCTGCTTTGATTCAGCTCCTAAGTATGTAAATATGCAGATTCAGAGCTTTATTGGACTTAAGAGCAGTTTAAAAAATCAGGATATCAGGAGCTAGAAAGTGATGAAGACCTTAAAAATAGCATGCCCATGCCACGACATGCTCCATGTGGATCCAACGAAAAGCATCTGAATAAACACTTATTAAAGATTATAGTAGATTTTACCTGCCACAAGAAGAATAAAGAGATATATCTCAAAGCTCCTTTTAAAACTTGCCATGGCTCTGTTGCTAGCCCAAGCAGGTGGAGTCACTTTTTATCTAAAAAAACTACCATTACAAGACTCCCCTTTTATGGAGTTCCTATATGACTGTTTGTCTGCTGTCACCATTTCCACAAATATCATAATTACACCTTCCTGCAGTCAAGGAGTCCATTCATTCCCAATCTCCAAGTGTTTCTAAGACATTTAACTCCAGCCATCTTTTTAGCATCTCTATACACATCACAAGTGCCTCAATCGCCTATAAAATACAATAAAATAAAGAAACACGCTCCACTGGCGTAGTAAATTCATAACTTCAGGGTGAATTAAAAATCCCAACCCTAGGTAACCATAGCATACCATTTAAAGGGCTGTGAGTCCATTTATACTCACAAGCTCATGGCTTATCATAACCACAGTGTTCTGTCCCAGCAGACAGTATCGCAGCATACAGTACTGATCTGGTACTCGGTCCATTTTCCTGCTGCAGATCGACACAACACAGTCACAGTCCAAAGTTTCTCAGAAAGCAAGATCTAATGCTCCAAAAGTTCTTCATTACCTCGGGAGCACAGCTAGGCACTTGAGGCGTAAAACTGCCCCAAAGCCAGAAACAATCCTTTATGAATTTACTATTAATTCTTCCAATATTGGTCTCTGGAACAGACAAAAACATGTAAAGCTAGAATGCAGCCTTTTATAAACTTGATAATCTTATTTTAGGGAAAATTGAATGTTCAATGGTTCAATAATAAGGAAAAGATTGGAGCCCCAATTGAGGAGCAACCGTATTATTGGATATTGAAAATATTCATTATAGTTTAATATATCTAAGCCTATTGGAAGTAAGCGTTGTAAAACTGTAAAGATTAGATTGTTTTTAATTTAGCAGAATTTGAGCTGTTTCCTTAATGACCAAAAGTTTGTTCTAGTAAACTTTTCTGGGAAGAAATAAAGTACTTGTACTACTATGGCTAATGTATGTTTTGTAATATCATATTCCATAAATGCATTATATGTAATCTTGTTTGGCTATATTGGTTAAACATTTCAAAAACTGAGTTATTCTGGCAGCGGGTAATATAACCCTGGACCTGGACAACCAAGTCCCCTTTATCCCTTAGTATTGTTTTGAACCACGCAATATGAGGTGTGCCCCTCTCCATAAGAATTTTGAAAAAATAACATGAACAGATTTTATAATGTCTTTCATTATGTAAGCCACATAAGATTGGAATAGAAAAATTAAATATGGAAGTACCATCATCATTAGCGTCTCTACACTTCCCAATAGAGAAAGTGAAAGATTTTGCCAATTTTCAACATGTCATTAAAACAGGGAGGTACCAGGGGACTGGAGAGAGGCAGCTATAGTCCCTCCACAAAAGTGGAAATAGAGAGGAGGCAGGAAATTACAGGCCAGTCAGCCTGACATCGGTGGTAGGTAAGGTAATGGAAACACTATCAAAAGAAAGAATTGGGGAATACCTAGTATAACCTGCAGGATCAGACACAGCATGGATTCACGGGGATGTCCTGCCATACAAACCTGATCGAGTTCTATGATTGGGTGACCAGGAAGTGGATCAGGCAGGAGCAGTGGATGTGATCTACCTGGATTTCAACAAGGCCTTCAACACTGTTTCACATAAAGGCTGTTAAACAATCTGGGAAGCCTAGGAATAGGTTCAAGGGTAGTAAAATGGGTGGAAAATTGGATGGACAATAGGAATGGAGGTGGTGGTCAGCAGTCACTCCAGAGTAGGCAAAGTGACCAGTGGAGTGTCACAGGAATCAGTACTAGGGCTGGTCCTCTTCAATGTCCTCATTAGTGAAATTGCACAAGGGCTGGAAGGAAAGTATGCCTGTTCACAGATGACACAAAACTCCACAACAGAGTAGACACACCTGGAGGAGTGGAAAAAATTAAAAGTGATCTAGAAAAGTTGGAAGACTGGTCACGGGCTCAGCATCTGGGTTTAATGCAAAGAAGTGCAAAATAATGCACTAGAGGCAGTATACCAGCTGAGAGGAGAGGAGAGGAGGCGGTATTAACAATTACAAAGCAGGAAAGGGATCTGGGGTGATCATTTCTGATGACTTGAAGGTAGCAAAGCAGTGGGAATGCTGGAAGGATACTGGGTTACATAGAAATGGGAATCACCAGCAGATGGGACGGAGGTAATAATACATCTATACAGATCACTGGTTAGGCCGCACCTCAGTACTGTGTACAGTTCTGGGGCCCCACCTCCATAAAGACATAGAGAGGATGGAGCAGTAAAGAAGGACAACCAAAATGGTGAATGGCCTGCATCAAAGCCGTATGGGGTAAGGCTCAAGGAACTTAACACGTACTCCCTGGAGGAAAGGAGGAGAGGAGGATATGATGGAGACATTCAAATACCTCATGAGCAAAAATAAGGCAGAGGAGGAAACGTTTTCCACAGAAAAAGATGCTCAAGGACAAGGGGTCATGCTATGAATTTGGAAGGAGGCTCAGAGAAATGAGAGGAAGTACTTTTCATGGAGAGTGGTGGATGCATGGAACAGCTTACCAGCGGAGGTGGTGGGAGTGGAAATGGTGACAGGGTTCAAGAACACATGAGATAGACACAGAAGGATCTTATCGGTGGAGGCGGGCCGGAGACCGAGTAGAGTCTGTAGTGACACTATAGGTAGGAAAATAGGGCAGACTAGGTGGGCCATTAGGTTCTTACCTGCGAAAGATTGTATGTTTCTGTTTCTATCAAATAACCTTTTGGCTTTACTTATTATGTTTTGTACATTTAGTTTCAAAGTTTGTACTGAATTATTGGATAATAACAGACCTAAATATCTGATTGTATCAGTTTAGCTGTGCCTTGTGTCAGTAACATAATCTCACATGAAGGAGTTGTTTTATTAATAGTATCTCCTGATAATAAAGAATACCTGTAAATGTTCTCGAATACAACTGGGAAAGATATTTCCGGATTACAGAGTAACATGGCGTCATCGGCGTAGGCATTGATTTTACCATTTCTGAATCAACAGACACATCCACAATGAGTTCATTAGTTCTGATAGGTGTACTGACCAAAGGTGAAACCCTATGGCAAAATCCACACAGCGATAATTTCTACAGGTTTCAAAATTGTTGCTGTGGGGAATCCGAACAAAATTTCACCCTTTTGCCCTGTACCTTCAAATCAACTCTGATTCAGAGTTGATAATCATTAGAAGGGGAGACAGGGGTGCAGCTCCCGCATGGGTGGTTCAGGGGAAAGCCCTGAGAGAAACACCATAATGTCGGACAGGCAAAATTTTGCCTGTTGACATTGGGGATCTTGCTGTGCTAAGCGTCAACAACAATGTTGTCGCGTCAGCATAGGTAAACCATTCTGATATACTGTAACAAACATTCCAATGCCAGTATAAAAGAATTGGTGATAACGGACACCTTGTCTAACACCATTCATCATTAACAAGGTATTAGTCAATGTCTGATTAAAAGTAGCTATTGGTTAAGAATAGAAATCTTTTATTATTTTAATATATTGCTGTGGTAGATTGAGGTATATAAGGCATGCTAACATAAATTACCAGTTTAATAAATCAAAAGCTTCAGAAGCATCAAGGGCCATTACCAGATATTGTTGATTAAGTATTAAATAGTGTTCAATAATTACTGGGAGTATTTTCTCCCATTCGAAACCGATTATAATTTGCCATTGTATTCTGTGGGTTATAATTGTGAACACGTGCCAGGTTTCCCTCGCTCAATGCATCTGGCAGCAGTCTTCCCATCATTGAGAAAACCCAAGGACTGTGACTGCTCTTCCCCTTCTTCCTACCAGGACTCCAAGGTCAGTAACTCTTAGGCCAAGGAACTTATTGTAGTGTAAATTATCTTTTTTTTCCTTGAGGGAATTAAAAAAGTAGCAGTTTGAACCAGGGCTTCAGCCCAACCACAGACTGGGGCATGGACCTTCAGCTCAAGCAGGGCTGAACAGCTACAATATGTACTTTTATTTTATATAATTGCTATGATGAAAAAAACACCCCAGCAATTATATAAAATAAAACATAAAGTGGTGTAAAACTTGAATTTTACACACACACCCGAGTGTTGGATGTTTAAATAAACCCTCGAGCTTCACTTTTGGGGTTATGCAGCATCCAGCACCTCAGGTAATAATAAACTCTCATTAAATACACCACCCATGCATCATTCTATATCTCATGAACTTATGTAATCCCTCAAAATAGTATTTTCTTTAATACAAACGGTTTGATTGTAATGTATTATTTTAGGTTATTATTTTAGGGATATGTCATTCAAGTCTTTTAGCTATAAGTTTGGTGACAATCTTATAATCTGTGTTTAGTAGAGCAATAGGTCTGTCATTTTCTGTTTTTTAGGGTGTTTATCTGTTTTATGTAAGAGGAGAACCAGACTTGTTGCATGGATGGTGGAATTATTTGAGTATCTATAACCTCTTCTAACATAATTCTAAACCAAGGTGCCAAAATATCACCAAATACTGCATAAAATTCTGAAGTGTCTTGTCCTTAGCACGTTCTTTGTAGTTTCCTTCATTTCTTGTAATGTAAAGAGTTATATTCAAGATTTAACTTCCAGTACTGAAGAATCTTGTAAATATGCATTAATAGAAGCTGCTTGATATGAATAGTTTCTTTGATATATAGTTTTGTAATACTGCAGAAATGTCTTGCCTGTTTCTTGGTCAGCCTTAAAGGGAAGTCTCATAGGTCCACACCAATATTTTCCCAACCCCTTATAGTGTAACAGTTGTGTCCTTCTCCAGTTGCCAGCAGTCCTATTGCTGTCCAAATCTAGATTATAAATAAAATATACAGCCCCAAAGTGAACAATGTGTTTGTCCTCCATTTTACCATCAATGTTGCTGGAGGATGATGTCATCAGAGCAACAGATAATGGTGCAGCACTAAATCTGGTTCCACCAATAAACCAAACCCACAATGTTTGGTTCCCCATGAAATGGAGGAACCTTTTAAGTGTTGTGCACTTCCTGAAGTTCAGGTCTAATAGGGACTAGGAACATGTGAGTGTGGCGAGCACTGATTTGAGGTATATACAGTATTCATAAGGAAGTGCCTGTATGAGTTGTGTTACTGTTTCTGTTAGCAAAAACAGTTTACCAATAAATGACTCTGGGTACAACAAGAGTTTTAAGTGGTATTATACAGCTGTTGTATTATGTTGTGTGTGTTAACATTCTCTGTTTTGATTGACACCAGCAGTGAGAAACAGTCTTGCAAATAGGTCCCTTTCCTTTGTAACTAGGCAGTCAGTGATTGGATGGCTGCTGTAAGGCAAGAAAAGAATTCAGCTATAACTAGGAATAGGTTACCAGGAAAACATCAGCTGCAGCATATGGAAGAAGGACAATCTAGTGATTAAAGCACAGGCACAAACACTGGGGGACTCTGGTTCAAATCCTAGGTCCATGACTTTAAAAGTGCCCCAGTTCCCATTATAAATCATTAGCAGTGATATGAGAGCTACAGCACTTCACTTTCAAGGTACTAAGGATAAACTGTGGCAGCCCCCTTTGTAAAGCCAGCAGTTGAAGTAGGATGTCCCTCACAAATCAGATGTTCGCCTCAGCTGTTGTAGGTAAGAAACTAATTGGTCTCAGTGTTTGTAGTGCTCTGTATTTGCTTAGCTCACTTCTCCCATATCATATGCATTCTGTGTCTTGGTATTTCCAGTCAGAAACTCAGATTTAAGGAGCATTTGAAATGTAAAACAATACACTTTAAAAGTAAATCATCTAGCTCTCCACTTTCAGGCTGCTGAAATGGGATGTGTATAAGTCAGTCTTGTGTGATCCTTTGGTAAACTTCCCAGGCTCACCTTGTAATGAATCTTCTCAGGGTGTTCACCTGGTTCAATACAGAGTGACTGATTGACTGCTCGATTGATTGGTTGATTGGTTGACTGACTGATTCAGTCTACTGTTTTCCACATGTTACAACTGTCTCACAGAAGAAATAAACAGGACAAAAGAAACAGCTTTTGTTTCCTGTGAATAAAATACTGTTACATGTATTTTTGCTCTACACATACAGTATTAAGGCTACAGGTACTACTCCTGTGTGAGTTGCATAACAGAACTGCCTTAAGCCATTGCAAACTTAAACTAAAATCAGGCTAGACAGCATTGATACCCTTATGTTTTGTTCTGCACTGTTGCTGCAGTGACATCAAGGAATGGGAGGGCTGTATTACAAGTGACTCATTTACATGTAAATGGGCGTGCTTGACATTTTACTACCTTGTGTCAGAGCCTCAAACTCTAGGTATGTGTTGCAACAGAAGAAATGGCTGATCTCTTATTGACATATGTACAGTACTTGATGTAATGTATAATAAATACATCAGACATATCCAAATCATACATATACAGGAGTCTTCTCCTTTAACTAAACTGCTTGCATCATCTTCCAACTCAATTATTATGTTTTTATTTCTGTTGATCTTTAAGATGTGTCTAGAATTTTCCCTGATTTATCCCTGTTTTCATAAAGCTGAGTTTTATTGTGCACATATTCTTTTCAATATGATTACTACTCTATTGCTGTAATTCTATAAATGTTTCCTTTTTTTTTGTTCTTCCAGGTTATGTTCCTAGCTGTATTTGGGTACTAAATTGTTTTATTTCCTCTTCCAGTCTTTTAACAGAGTTTTTATGTAGCCATTTATGTCTTATTTAAAAAAACACTGTAAACACAAATATTTGCTTTAAGGTATCCATAAATGTATTACTTTTTGTGTGCCGTCATAATTAAAGTGCAAAATTCTAAACTCATAGCTTGAATATGGTCAATAAAATCCTGTTCCACCAGTGGCTCCATACTTAAAGCAAGAGCAGGGGTGAGAGTGGGCAGCCCTGCTGGATTCCCGTTCAATGTTAAGTGGGTTTGATAGCGTCCCATTAGCTCAGACTCTTGTTCTGGGTGACTGGTACAGCTGGTCAATCCACCTTCTGAAATTGTATCCAAAGCCTATCTTTGCCATTACTTGATGCAGAAATACTCAACTGAGGCAATTCTTACTTTTCAGCTTAGCCCAATATTGCTATCTGTGATGTCGTCTGCCCTCTTGGTCTAGTTAAAACCATGTCTGAGCTCCCTCTTTGATTTCTTGCTGATGCTGTTACATTTTACTACACCACTGTATTGCTAGGCTTTCACCCGCATAAACTGAACAAACTGGAACTATATACAGTACATAACTTTAAAAAAAAACATCGACACATTAAAACCTTGTTTTGCTTAAACAGTCTTACATTCCCTTGAACCCTTTCACCAGTCCTGTTGTCCTTCTCCTTCCTTAAGCTTTGAGAGTGTCTGACCTTCTTCAGTGTGACTTGAGGATGTTATGGAAGTGGGGTTGTAGATCCCACTAGCTGCCATTACCTGTCTAAGAGACTTACAGGACTCCCAGGAATTTGAGGCTCTGTCCACACTACCAAACCCCCATAATGTTACAGAGGGTCCAAACCGTTACTGCAGTGGTTTGCATTTACACCTGTAACGTTAAAGGAAAGCGTTTTCGTAACCATTGTTGAAACCACTTATGAATTGGTTTCAACAATGAGTTCTAACTCAATTCTCTCTGACGTTACCAGCTGTAATGTGGGCGTGTGAGTGTGTAGCCCAGCATTGCCCTCAGGGCAGCACAAACTGCATTGTGGGATAGGGTGCTGACCGTAACGTCACACATCACCCACAGTGTGGACCGGCTGTAATGGTTCCAAACCGTTATCACGATGGTTCAGTGGCAGTGTGGACATACTGTAATGGTTACCGTCTGTAATGGTTTGAAACCATTACAGGATTTTACTAATTAATGGTGTGGACAGGGCCTGAGTCTGACCCTTTATCTGTGTGGTCAGTTATCTTCTCATAAGCTTGCTGAAAGCCAATGTCGCTGTCTCTCAGTAGATAAAAACTTAGGTGTTTCTCTCCCCAGGAGCATTTATTCTGTTTACTCTCCCCCCGTTTGTTTGTCTTCATAATTCCCCTCTTCATTATGTCTTTCTGTATGGTCATGCAGGCCATCCTTTAAAAAAATCATAGCCCTCTGTGAGCCCCTGTGTTCCTTACATGGAGATCAGATTGATGCCATGCCCCACACACACACAACCTGGTAGCTCAGATGTCACCCCACCAGACCATTATTTCATGTGTCCTCTTGTTCTGGTTGTTACTCTGTTGTACTGCTTTAGGACTTTTTATGCTGGGTGTCACGGGTGTCGGTTTAGAATAACACAATTTCAGGTAGACCACAAGTCAGGTGCATAAAATATGCATGGCTGTGTTTATCATTTATTTTCATCAAGTAAAATATACAGAAAGGAAAATGGTAAATCAGACAACTGCTTAGCTTCAGCAGTTTCTAGAGCTTTTCATCAGGATAGCGTAAATCAAACAGTGTGAAAGCACACACTACAAGGAGGTCTTTCACCTTCCTATCTATCTATCTCAGCACTGAGGTAGGGCTTTTATAAGCTCACTATAAATTGAAAAACAATTTCTCCTGCCTTTTGATTAACAGCAGACATAACATAAAACTAGTCACTAGAGGCCACTGTTGCACCACAGAGAACAGTTATTTGGCGCCTGGAGCATATTACATAACTTATTTACAGTATTGTTAAGGTCAGGGCTGAGGTCAGAACATTCTGTGCTCTCTTAAACTCTCCTACAGTGTCATATTATCTCATGCTGTCTGCTGCAAAATATATCTTAGAAGAGGTCTGCTAACATCTAGAAAAAGCAGACAAAAGTTTTTATTATTCTTATATTTAAGACAGCCCTCTCATTTTGTAACTGTACTCTTAGTTTTATTTTTAGGTTAATATGCACAGATAACTTTATAAACATTTCAGCACTTGATTTATAACCAGTCAACCAGCATGTTGGACATTATACAAAACATATACTGCTTAGGGAAGGGGTTTCAATTTGTCCCAGGGTGTCTACTATGACAGGGGTCACCCTGTCACATATCCCTCCCATAAAGAACAACTATCCTACAGTTGTCCAAATCTCAACTAACACCCTGGAAGGGTGTGGAGCTACAACCAATCTTCCCAGAAGCTCCGTCTAAGGTTCCCGTTCAAAAAAAAAAACATTTGTAAAGTATCCTAGTCATAACAATACAAATACCCTAAGACATTTTACACGTTTACTACATTAGTAAACTACAAAACATTACATATACCAGGAGAAATGGCAGTTTATGCCATCTGCTGACTTACCCTGGTCAGATACACTTAAACATTTGAACAGCTGGACCATACAGCACCCAGTATAACTGCCTTCGGGAGAGAACTACCTTGCTCTGTCCCCACTTAAGCATTTAAAGGTAGGCTAGTAACATAGCATGGTGTATGCCTAACAGCCTGTCCCTAACCTCTGGGTTTACCTATGAAATCTTATACACTACTAGTGGTGTTGGCCACCACCTTGCCCTTCTGTTCTGTGTGAGTCTCCCCCTCTTCCAAGGGTGCCATCTCTTGGCCTTCACCCTATAGGTTACTACTCCCACATCATTATCAGTGGTCAATATCTGTCTGCCTCATAACAGGTCTTATAGTATGCTGCCACTTGCCTGTACATACCCGGCTAGTAGAAATACAGCGTGAGTCTAACTAATACCTTTCCATGGCTCCGATGCCCGGTGACTAGAGTGCACATCCTCTGTCACCTTTTCCTTTATGCCATGGGCACCACTACCTGAGCATCCACTTGCTTCATCCAGGGGTTGTTCCTCATATGATAGAAAACTTCCTTCCTAAGTTCAAATCATGATCATCCCCCATGCCACCATTAATCTGTCTCCCATCCTTGATTTTACATACTCCCTTAATTGGGTTACTTCAGGATCCCCACCTGATACTTTCCCAAGTCAACATCAGGAGAACAATAATTTTTCATAGGAGGAGGTTTAAAACATGCAAAAGTCCCTTCAGTCAAATGGCTTCTTCCATCTTGCTGAAGTCTTCTCCCCAGTATCACATTGCCAGTCAGAGTCTTACCTAGGATCTCCTCTTCTCATTTGCCATCCTCCACCAAATAGCATCCCAGAAAAATAGGCAACAACGGGATCTTCACAAATGTTTGTCACAGTTGCTTCATCCGAGTGCTCTTCCTCCAGAGCCCATGGATCCTGCTCCACGATTCTTCCTCGACATCCTCCAAGTGGGACCTCTTGAGTAGCTCCTGGCATCTGTGCTCCTCCTCTCTCCGGCATCGATCAGCCTTCAGCCATCTGCCACTCATCTAGTGAAGAAGCTATATCAGGGTCTCCATTTGGCCATCTTGTCCCATCCATGATGCCTCGCCCAGGTCATCATCCTGCCTACCAGGGTCGAGGGATTTTCCCTTTTTCTGTTCCCCTTGAGCTCAGATGTGCAGTGGCGTTCTGCATGCAGTGTACATGCACCCACACACTTGTTGGACATCTGCCACAGCTCACCTCTTCTTGCAACTGCTAGATGCTGTGACCTCTAGCATCTGCTAGAGCCATCAAAACAGTGGCCAGCTGGCTCTCCCACCACCGGGAAGTGAGCAGTCCTCCAGTGCTCAGTTCGTCCCGGCTCTGCCAACCCCTGATGTCCCGGGCTTGTTCCTGAACCTGGGTCTCCGGCATGGTGCGAGGTGGCATCCGGTGCCTCAACCCTCAGCACCACTGGGCGGCTAGATGTGAGCCTGTTGCTTTGAGATTTTTTTGTTTAAAGGAAATAGGTTTTATTTTGTGTAGCCCGGCCACTGCTAGATAAATTATATTAGTTTGAAGATAAGCGGTACATTTACTGAGAATTAATGAATGGTCAGGTGATGTGTTTTGACCAATAAAATTGTTAGGATTCTGGAGAATTCTGAAGTGCATTTTATAAGTGGTAAGCAGTTAAGGAGGGAATAATGGGAGCTGCCCAAAACTACATAAAATTTGTTAATAAGACCAAGAAACAAAAGAAGCTTTTTGGCTAGATAGGCAAGTGAGGGGCAATTTGGGACAAAAGAAAAGTTTGTAGGAATACATGGGCAACAAAATGAGATCAGCAGGAATGTGTATCATAAACTAGAGAAAGCAAAGATATCATAATGAGGAGAAAGCAAACACTGAACTAAGGATAGTAGTACAGTAAAAATCAGTGGATGGACTAAGTAATCAATTTAATGAGGGCTCCTGCCCAGGCCTATTCACAGCAATCTTATCAGTTTGAGTGCATGTCAGTTGCAAGTCCAGAATAAGAAACTGCTATATAGCAGTATGAACCGTGGCGTTGACAAAGCGATAGTGAACTGAAATGCCAAAGATAGCACACATGGCTATTTAACACTAGCCCCTCCTCATACTGCACTTAGCAGCTGTAATGCCAGTTATAATGCTGTGTGCTGTTTGATGTGGAAAAGGGCAAAAGTATTGTCGGAAGGGATGTATTGGGAGGGTAAGGGAACAAGTCCTAATAGATGATCTTCCCTTTATTTGGCCTGCTAGACCACACCTGGGGTTCTGCACCCAGTTCTGGTCACTGCAGTACAGGAAGGACAGCAAAGAACTAGTGGGGTCCTGTACAGGGCCACCAAGCTGACTAGCACTACAGGAGGGAGGCAACAAGGTTCTTATAATGTCTCTGTTGGACCACAAGACCTGAGGTGGGGGGTACCTTAACACTTCAAACTCCCAACACAGTAACTACCAACCAAACAATCATATCCAGTTGAGCAGTGAGTTTTTATTTTGTAGAGGTGTACTCTCTGACTGCTCCCAGGCGTGGGAAGGCAGACACAGGGAAGACACCATGAAACTTAAAACACTACAGGATCCAGAAAGTGCGGGGAACCTCAGTTAATTCACAAAACTTCATTTTGGCTGGTGCAGTAAATCTGTGGGTAGCTGCCTGTGCATGACTGCTTTATATAACTGCTATTTGATTATACAAAACTTTGCATGGCCGAGCTAGCAATCCAGAGCCCAGCCAGCCTGGAGATTTTAGACCAATAGGGCATCAAGTTCATAAATATAAAGGGAATTAAAGTGAGCAAGCTGAGCTCAACCAGTTCTGCCAGTGTGATAGGAGCTTGAGCTGGTGAGCCACCGTCTGGCAGACACTGCAGGCTAAAGAATTCTGGGATCCCAGCAACTCACTCTTTTGTGAGAAAACAACAGTTTTTAGTAAAACTAACAGTTTGAAAGGCAAGGATGGAGCTGTTCCTTTTTCCTGCCCCACCAGTGACTGTCCCATCTGAGGGCGAGCTCTTTGAAGATCAACTGAAAGATTGAGAAGGCCATTGCCTGCTTCAGGGTCCCTGAACCACCTGCAGCCCGAGACCAACCATGCAAGAGAACTGAAACCAGTGAGTGAATACCAGATGACTCCATGGAAGCCTGCTCTCCAGCTGGAAACACATCCAACTGTCTCTCGTGTTCTGTCATCCAGACACCAGAAGTATCTGTGAAACGATGAGCAGCCATCAGGGTTTTGACCTTGCAACTGGGAAAATGTGATTTTGCCAGTAACTGAGGAAGAAGCTCTGGGCGGGACTTTGCCAATTTGATGGCCCAGGCAGAAGACCTTTGATTAGGCGTGCGCAGTGTCAGTGAACAATGGGGCCAGAATACCCATAAAAGCTAAGGGGTCTGGGGGCATAATAATACAATTTAGTTGGAGGATGATTTTTTTTTGGGGGCCAGGATGCCCCCCACACACACACACACCTATGTCTCTGAAGGTCCTCCAGCACCCATTTGTGTGTGAATTACAAATAGGGGACTCATTTCTACAGTTTACAGTTTCATTGTTTAGCAACAGTTTGAGTTTTACAGTTTGTTTTGCTTGCAAAAGTTAAAGCATTCCACTGAGCTCCTACCCTGCTAGCAGCAACTGCATCTCCAGTGAAGTACCCACTGCAACTAACAAGAGAACTCTCACCCATGGCATTAAGGAGAATTGAAGTTGGTGCACCTGCTTGGGGTTTGAAGGACTGCGGGGGTGGGAACATTGTTGTTGTTAGTGCATAGGTATATAAGGCATAATGTATGGGTGACCATACACAATGAGCCCATGTTTCCATCAGGTGTGAGATAGTGGATGGACCTGGGAAAGCGAATCTCAGGGGTTCATGCTGTTATCTCAATCCTGAGATGGAAGCAAAGCGAGTTGTGTGGTCACCCATATTTTCTTTTTATAGTACAGTATATGTTTAAAAAATATAAGAATAAAGACAGGGCAAGCACTGAGTTTATAATAATTTTACTCAATCACAAATAAATGGACCATCCCATCAGCATAGCAATAACATTTGTTCTCCTGCTCCAAAATTAATTTCTCTGTCTGTCATATTTGAGAAAACGGCCACTGACATTTTTAAACTAATTTCTGTGGGGCTTTTACTGAAGGGAAGCTGCAATTTCAAAGTGAGAATGGCACTGTGCTAGCTGTGGCAGTGAAATCAAAAACAATATCAGAAACTGGCAGGAGACAACACAAGGCAGAGCACAGCTGAATCCCTAATGATAAAACGTGCATGCCAACTTTTAAACCATCCATAATGACTTTTAAGCCATGCATTACAATACCTTGAGAGTCATTGATTTCCATACATAATAAGCCCTAACTATATATTGTAAGAATTTCACTGCTACCACATTCTTCCATTTTGTCCTGCTGTCCCCTTATCCGTTTTGTACCCTCCTTTGAATACATTATTTATTTGAACTCCATTTCTTGGTTTGGGAATGTTAATGCTGTTATAGTGTTAATTGTTCTGTGGGAGGGACTGTGTGGGCAGGTTATGCACTCTTTCCTGTGAGATAATAGCCTTTTGTATTAGCATCTGGCTTCCCATATTGCTACCCCAGGTGGAACACACACACCACTTTTAAGGCGAGTACCCAGTGTAGCACATCTTTGGGCAACCCAGACCAGCCCTCTTGGATGGTTTAGAGAGGTGAACCCCAAGAGCCCTGGGTGGTGCATTACACGGGTTACACTACATGAGCAGGGATAACATTCAGTGATTAAGCTGAGAGGAACAGTTACCCTTGTTAAGAAAAGTTAAGTCATAGAGATCACCTTATCTAGATCTTTTACTAAAGTGTTTCCTGTAGGCACGTTCTGTTTATGCTTTTAAGCTGGTACCTTGTTACTTTTTACAGCCAGAATACTGGTAATATTCTAGTAAGCCTGGATGTGTGACTTGACTCACATTGGGGTGTAGAGACTGCTATGTGGCCTGGGGTTAAAGTTCCACCTCTTACAACTCTAGAGATGAGAGTTCTACCTCTGAAACATTTCCAGTTTAGCCCCTACATGTGGTTCTGGGGTCCTTTCTGCCCTCATAATGTTGTGTTACTAGGTTAATTGCACCTAAACGAGATTGGCCGTGGGCCCAGTCTGTGCCTCCTGCCATGAATCCCCCTGCCTGTTTCCTAATATTTTTGTGAGGAAATCAAAATAGATGTTGTTAGTGGTGTTGACTAGAATGTCTGTACATGCACAAGTGAAATACCAGATTAATTGAAGGTACCCAACATGGCTGTGCTTTTCAACACTTGGTAATTTAACTAAACTGAACTAAAGGAGGCTCACCATTAATGCAGTGTCATCAGACTAATAAAACAGATTTTGGGGTGCTCCTGTTTCCTGTAATATACTGTAGCTACCAGAGTATAGTTAAACAATCCCTTCTCTCTATTTTCTCAAACTTAGAAAAGTGATGCTGAAGAACTATTAAACAGTTTTAAAAATCCACATTTTCTTCTGGGAAGCTGATAAAAGTTTTTTAAACTGAATTCAGAGTGTTCTTCTAGATACCGTTTCTTTCCTGTCTGCTGAATCAACACCCCTAGTCATTTTTTGGGGTTATAATTTATGTACCACAATAGCACAGCTGAGATGTGACATATCATTTCTAATAGGTTCTACTACCCATTGCCGAGATTGATGGACTGGAGCACTAAGAGGTTAAGTGAACTGCCCAAGGTCAGACAGCGAGTATTTAGTTCTGTTGGTGGCTTGGCATGCCTCCTCTGCACAAAGGTTAACCTTTACCCTGAACAGCCTTTTCCCATAAAAGAAAAATTTTACCATTCTATTACGTCTGGAATTTAACTGTGTTTCATTCTCCATGAATGTAAACAAACACAGACAGTGCTCTGTCAACTCAGATAAAACAGAGTGGTCTATCATTTCTCTGCTTTCCTGACCAATCGTAGAGTCGTCCAAGAATGAGTAACCATTGAAACGATGCTGTTTAATCTTAGATAGCTACATTTAGGAAGAATTATATGCAGTTAAATTCTAGATGTACTGTAACTGGTATACAAAAATTTCTGTTTATGTGAAATGGCTAATCGGGATGAGCCTTTAGGGAGGGGATTTTCATGTTATATTGTTCCCATAGGCGCCATATGACGTCGGGACCATCCATTGCTAAAATGGACCCAACATGGCCACCGAGCAAATGAGTTAAGGAGTTCTCCTTTAAGAGATGTTGTATGTAAAAATAGATAAGAGGAAAGGGCTGATACATTTATTTATTTTTTATGTTTAGCACTGACGTGTACTGCTTACCCATCTGTACCACGGATAAGTCTCACATCATGACACCACCCTGCAGGTCCTGCGAGGGTGGGGCAGCTTCTGTATCTGCTGGTAGTTGGGAGGCAGCATAGCAAAGTGGTTAAGAGCACTGAGCTGCAAACCTGGAGAATTGGATTTGAATCCCACAGCCATGACTTGCATACTGCGTGACCATGAGCAAGTCACTTAACCTCCCTGTGCTCCAAGGACACAACTGGAAGCAAGCCTCAGCTTAGTGTGTCATTCATGGCCAACAAATTGTAAAATAAATAAAAAAATAAAATCATTAGGAATTTGCATGGACATTCCATACTGTGGCAGATCATTTCGGCCCTTACTTTTTCTGCAAGTCTCACTACCTACCTGTTTCAGACCACCCCAGCTTCGCTTGCCTACATAATTTAGTGGCAGGTCTTCTCTAAGCCAATGGAAAGAGGTGCTACTGTGGTGGGACATTGCTGCCCTCCCAGGAGTCTGAGGTTGCTGGTGGTGCAGCCTCTTTCTTGGAATCCTCCAGCCCAGGTATGAGTTTGATTTGGATTGTGAACCGGGCTTTTCATTTTTCCAAGCTTTTTGCCCCATACTGCCACCTTCTCCTACAGTCTGGACATTCCTGCGGGTGACTTTACAGACCCATCTCCTGCTCCCCAGTGTCGGAGCCAGTGGGGTTCCACGTACTATGGGACCTGTGAGTGGCAGTAGTCATCATATAGGTGGCACAGGAGACATGGGATTTTTATTTCTTCCATTCCCCAAGACCCCCTGACAATGGACAGTGCCACAACAGGTCTTGCGCAACACACACACACACACACACACACACACGCACACAGCAATGTCCCTGTGGAGGAGGCAAGCTCCTGGCCCACCACAGGTGTCCCAGCAGTGGCAGAACAGCAGCACCCTGCCCCAGCTGGGAGTACTGTTTGCAGCAGCACTACCTCAGCCACCCAACCTGGCTCCTGGGGTCACTTCCAAACCTGGGTCGCTGGCTCAGGAGTGCGATGCACTACCTGCTGCACCATCAGGTGTCCCAGTCAGGCTTTTCCTTTAGATTTCTAATGCTTATTGAAATCTCCTTCGGCATGAAAGGCTTAAGAATTGTGGTGCGATTCATCTGAAAATACTGTTTATAAGCAAACAAAGTAGGAACCATAAAATAGACTTATGTGTTTAAAGCAAGACTGTAACAACTTGTAATGTATTTTTCTGTGTGTGTTGTGTTTTTCTTCTCTTTTTTAATTTTGTTTTATTATCATGTAGGCCTCTGTAGGTATTTTAGCTGAGTGGGGAAGCTGAAAATTACATTCTATTGTAGCCCAGGCCTGGGGCATAAAGCTAAGTGGATCCTTTGGCAATCCAGTTCCTGCCCTTTAAAATGCTTGTTTGTGGAAACTTGAAAGGATCGAGTTCCTTTGATAACAAAAGACATGCTGTGAGTTTAAACAGGGCCAGGTCCAAGCGAGACAGTTTCCTGCTGGGTAAACCAGGCGTGAGGACAAAAGAACTGAGGTTGGAACCCATATAATCAAGATAGATACAACAAGTAAAGTTTAGACTGCTTCTCAAGAATGATGGTCCATAGAAAACAAATAGTAGAACCTGTGATGTCAAGGAGGCATGTACAATGATGCAGCATGGTGGTCTGGTTAACTAGGGCGTTCTGTTTGGTCCTGAGAGGTCAGTTATAGTTTGGACTTTCGAACAAACAGCATCAAGGGTTCCAGTCTGCCATAACTCCCAGTCGGAGTAAGCTTCTGCTCTCGTAAGGATTTGGATGTAAGTGAGTTAGGTCTTCCTGGTGATCACTATCTTTTATAAGTTTTGAGGCAGTAAAGCAGTAGTTTAAGGCTCTGAGCTGCAAACCTGAGACCTGGGTTTGAATCCCACAGCCCCCACTTGCATACTGTGTGACCCTGAGCAAGTCCCTTAACTTCCCTGTGCTCCCAGGTCACACCTGTAAACAAGCTTTCAGCTTAGTGTGCTACTCCTGGTTAAACAATTGAAAAAAAGTGCTTTTATCTCTGCAGAAATGCTGTATTCCCCATGTCTTAGTGTATATGTTTGATTATTAACTATTATTTTATATACTCATGCTTTCTATGACTGAGTCCTTTCGAGTATAGATAACCAGGATATATTGTCAAGGCTGTGATCCATCTTTAAAGAGGCAGGCTACAGTTAATATCTCTAAGCAGCAGTGTTCTCAGCTGTAACAGAAGGGTGGGTCATTTGCCCTTTTGGTAAGGAGCACTGTAATGTGTGTGAGCAGTGGTTCTGGTGGATTCAGACCTAGAGATATCCTGAGTGAGGTTGCAGTGAGTGGAGGATGCATACCAAGACAACCCTTTCAGGCGTCTGAGAGGTTGTAAAACTAGTAACAGACATTCCAGGTGAGTTGTGGGAGAGAACACGTTTGTGACAAAGACAGTCTTGAAGAGGGAGGATATTTTTGTTGTGTAAATGGTATTTTCACTGTATTAACATGTTGACTGTTGTGTTATCAATTCAGAGTCAATTCTGCAGTATCCTTTTGTTTAACACCATTTTTTATGTTGTGCTGGCAGTATAGCCTAAAGGTTGGAGTAAGAAGCTGTGAATGAGCTTGGTGCGTCCAACAGAGCTGGTTTGATACCACTTGCATACTGTGTGACTCTGAGCAAGTCACTTGAGCTCCTCAGTGCTCCCAGGCCACCCCTGAAAACAGGCACTTGTGCCTAGTGGGCCTTACCCAGTTACTAAAGAATAAAAAAAAAACCTGTGAATGTGACAGAGGGTTTCTCTTCAGTATTAGGTAGTGCCTCAGCAATGTTATTGCCTCTAATACTGCCGAATTATAATATGCATGTAGCATGAGCTGCTTTAAAATGCCGATAAAACGATGATACAAAAAAAACATGCCAATGTCTAGATTCAGACACATGCTGCCAAAGAGGAGGAACTCAGGAATGAGCTCTGTTTTACAGCATTATTTAAATAATAAAAAAGAAAGGCTTGCAGCCAGAAGCATGGCACATCAAATCCTCCTGTTTCACCTGTCATTTGGTATAGTAATGAATTCGTCTTTTATGTCATCAGCCTTAGCAGCATGGAAGAGTTGCATGTTTTCCAAACCCGTGGAAGCTGGAAAGCCATGTGGAAATGGAATGCCCCTCTGTTGTTTGATAGGGCTGCAGTGACAACATTTTGTGGTGATGATTGACATCTCTCTGTACATTAGTCACATGCAGACTTTGTAATGGCATGCTTTTTCTTGAACGCTTGCCAAAAGTGCTGAATGGGGTTATTCAGGTCTATAAGGAATACATGAGGGATAAGTTTGAGACACAAGACTGTAAGGCTTAAGCACCAGTTTGAGGTTAAAGCTTTGTGGACACTAGTGTATATTGTTAACAGTTGTAGTAAGTTATAATCCATTTTGTTTATATATTGTACACTGTACACTGCTGTAGTGCTATATTTATGCTTAGAGTTGTATCTCAAGGAGTCGACCGCAAGGAACATTCTGTTGTATCATTGTGGTTGAAAACATAATAAAATATATATTTATAATAAAACAGAAATATGCCCATCAGGCATGCTAATCAGATAATAAGGGTACCAGCCTGCAGGGCAAGTGGCTTTATTATCTGGTTAATCCACAGCATGGGTATATTTCTGAGTATAATGGACATACCCATCATTTGATTTAAATAATACATAAGGATGCCTTTCTTTTAATCTTTTGCTCACATTTGTGATCATTTCCAGTTTTGTCTTTTTGTTTTTGTCCCACTGTTTTTCTCTAGTCTAGAGTTTTTTTTGGGGAGGTTATGTTTTTCTCTGCTTTATATAAGGAGGTGTGGCTGTGTCAGTCTGTTCTTCAGTTCGACATGGTACGTGCGGCTGGAGCTGTGTGGCATTGGTAGTCAGATTTATTGTGTTTCTGCTGTCGGGTGTGATGTGGCATGTTCAGTTGTTCTGTAGTTGGGAGCAGCAGCCAGAGGAGCTTGGTGCCCGTGTCCGCTGCATGAAGGGGTGGTGGCACTACAGGAGGCTGGAGTTGGCGGTGACCCTAGCATGGAGGGCATGATGTCTAAGGAGAGCTGGAATGTCAAAGGACATGGCTGTTTGCTAAGAGACAGGGACAATTGTTGGTTACTGTGAGGCTGTGAATTACGGGAAAGGGTGCTGGTCTGGATAGGAATTGTGTTTGCTGTATGAGAGTCTTTTTTAACTTTTATTTATGAACTTTTGTTGAAAAGTAGAAATAAAATTGCTAACAGATAGCATTCAGATTTCATGGTACAAAGGACAATGCTATTTATACATAACAGTAATATACACCTGAATTTATACATACTGGGGGATAGAATAAGCATTTACAAACAATTAAGAATGAGTGATGCAGTCATGGACTATGGCTATAAGACAGTTGATTATAGTGCTGTTCCAGAATCCCAAGGGGATTGATCCTTGAAATCACTTGAGCCATATAATAGCAAGTAGTGACGCTATGTACCTGGAGACATGGGGGCTCCCAGCTACAAGCTAAACATTCCAGTTATTAAGAAACAAAACATTCCATAATGTGGACTGACTGCAGTTAGTTTAATTGTAAGTGTGCTCAATTAACTCCCAAATATGTGTGTGTACTTGTGTATGTATGTGTGTTGCGCAATAATCTGGTAGACTGTAACTACAGATTACTGAACTAGGGTGTCAGAGCCAAGTATATTGATAAAATACAAATATCGACACAGGGTACACATGATTCCACTTGCAATGTGTGTTAGTTCTAATTTACTACAACAAGGCATGGTATCTAGTATATTAAAAGTCACAAGCTGAAGTAAACCCAACTACATGATCTGTATCAAAACAGATTTCATCACAAAAGAACCCCCAGTGTGGACCCTTCCCCATAATATTGCTTAACATAGAATACAGAGCATCACGCATGTAATGTGACTGTGATTAATGGATTACTCAGATAAATGTACAGTCAAAATCTGCACGGTCAAATGGTGTGCTGCACAGACACTCCAGAAGCACACCGTCAAACAAGCATTTGTCAATGCCGAATGTTTGCTTGCTGGCATTGGCACTGGTAGTGTAGGAGTTACAGAGCTGCATAATAGGAATGGCAGTGAAGTATTGAACTGAAGCCAACCCCCACCACCCTGCAGATACTGACAGGCACTGGGGTGTGCCTTTGGGTCGTTAGGCATAACGGCTATGGCATTTCACCACACCTCACCCTGCAGACACCGACAGGTCACGGTGTGTCTTGGGGTCTTTGGCCCTTATGTTGACCCCATTCTATTAGGAAATATGGTGAGATGGGTGCAGTATAGGAGAATGGGGTGAACTTTGAGGCCGAAGAGTCCAAGGCACAACTCGATGCCTCCTCACTAGCTGCAGGGTGTGGGTGGGGTGAATGGTATGAGCATTACAGGCGACAATCCAAGTCACACTCCTGAGGCCTGTCAGTCTCTACAGGGAACGCCGCAGGACGCTCATTGGTATTTTCGCCCAAATTTTCAACATTGTATTTTTGTGACCCCACACTTTATGAACAGTGGCAATATCAGTTCGTTAGCTGAAAGCTGATTTTGCACAGTGACTACGCCATTTGCGCCACAGTTGTGAAAACACATTTCAAACAGGATGTGAAAATGACAGCTGTACTGTTCATGGGAGGTGTAAAAAATGGCAATATTGAAAATCTGGAGTTAAAATATCAGAAAAACTGAGTGAAGTCATGAGTGAGCATAGAAACTGCACAACGCACACCCGTAATGTAATTAGTTTGGGATTTTTACAGCAGATTGTTAACACAGGCATTTTGGGCCTCCACTCATGAACAGTGTCATGGTGATTTTCTTAATCTGTCCCAAACAGTGATTTCCCACAGTGAGCATGCATTTCTTCGCTGGAAGTGAAAACACATTTTGGCCATGGTGTGAAAAATGACAGCTGTACTGTTCATAAGGAATGTGGAAAAATGACAGTGGTGGAAATCTGGACTGAAAATATTACAAATTCATGAACTTATGAGGGTGTTTGGAAACTGTGCAATGCTCGCCAGAATACAGTCATTTTATGAACTTTTGTCACCAAATTTTTAACATAGCCATTTTAAGACCTCTGCTCATGAACAGTGTCACTGTGATTTTCTTAATCTGTCCCAAACATTGATTTCGCACACCAACTGTGCCATTATGCGCTACATGCTGGAAACACATTTTAGGCTAGATATGAAAAATGACAACTAAAATAGTCTCTGTTCATTTGTGTGCTGTGGAGGAGCTGCCAACCATTGAATTATGTAGAGCAGACACTTGGTAAAAGGTATGAGGAATTATTGTGAAACTATTTACAGGATATTTAAAAAAATCCCCTTTTAAAACAGCAATTAAAAGCAGGTGAATTCAGGTAGCTGCTGTACTGTTGTTGTCTTTTGACTGACAACAATGCCTTCACATGTGCGCTGATTTCATTTATATATCCTGCATTATCCTAAGTTATTTAATTGCTGTTTTTCAAATTCAGTGGCATAGTTGAAACCATTGTCACACAGGCTAGAACATCCCTTGAAAGTTTACTTATGTAAGCTTCAGAAGAAGACCTTGTTGGGCCAAACACTTAGACCTTTGTTCTTTTGTAACAGCCATGTATGTTGGTTCAGTAAAAGGCAACAAACCATTTGCTTCAGTATAATTTTTGAATGCACTGAATTAAAATAAGAATTATACTGTAAGACCCTGGCAGACTACATACAGCAGGGCTCCCAGATCTAGAGAATTATTTACAGGAAATTGTTCCCATTGACTTGCATTGGTTACAGGGCATCAGACATAAGCCCTTTTACTCAGGATTTCATGACAAGTTGAATTCTTTGGGGAACAATTGCAGTGACTTGAAGTGAATATAGGTTGACTAGGAAGAGTGAGTGTGTGTGTGCGTGTCTGTGGGAGAGAAGCGAGAAAGAAGGGAAAAAGGGGGTGAGAGAGAGAGAGAGAGACAACATCTCCTTAAAGCTATGTATCCCCCACCCACATTATGGTGATGTGGGGTGGGTTAGGGTGTATTGTTTGTATGAAGAAGAGGAGAGAAATTACATTTTATCTCTTTTTCAGATTCCTTAGACATTTGTGGTACATCCAGTTGTTACATTCTCAGTGTATATTGACATCCGTATATATCAGGCTATGTGGTCTTAATTCCTTGAGGTTCCTCGACTAGAGTTTTTGTTTGACACTAATATTATCAATTTATATTTAAATTATCATGTATATAGTCCTGAGGTTTTGAAATTTCTTGGGCCTTATATCTAGCTGGAGAGTACAGCTGGGTGACAGGTCCAGCTAGGTTTTACACATCACACAGTGTGCACTTATGTCTTTAAGACAACTTTACTGGTAAATTATTTTTATAATGCAGACATTGAAACTTCATGAGCCCTTTAACAATCTTAGTTTGTCTTTAATCTGGGTGGGGTTGCCTTTTAGTAATCACATCCTTATACTAACTGTGACACTCATAGCTTGATTTAGGAGTTATCTGCTTCAGCAGTGTTATCTTATGTCAATTAAATTTATATGCAGTAGGATTCTTTGTATGTGTGTTCCACCAAGCACGTTTAACCCAAGGTTGCTTCTGGCTGAAGGCAGTATAGTACTGTTAAACTTCTCTGACATCATCTTCTGTTTTTTTCATGAGTATTTTAAACCAATGGGATTTTTTCTGTTTTTCTCTGCATTATCTAGCTGTTATAAGTATTGTATTTTCTAAACAACTGCCATGAGCTTCTGAAGAAGGACTGGTTGGTCCAGCTAAGAGTACTTTGTTCTTGTTGTTACATCTATGTTGGTCCATTAAAGGTAATAATCATTTGCTTCAGGGGCATCAGAGCAATTCTGCTTCATGTGAAATAATGAAATGTACGGGGAGAAAATTTGCACTAGAGTTACAGGAAAATGCAAAATCAATGTGATAGCACTGCTACTGTGTCCTCTAAAGTCCATAATTTGTTTTTGTTTTACGTTCACTTGCATCGCATGAAGAGCGTCTTGGGAGAATGGGACACTTTGGAGGTGTGCCTACCCTGTGCAATCCCTGCTCTGTTGAGCAGGCGTGGCGATCCTGCACCAATCGCTGCGGTGCTGTGGTGACAGTGGTGGTCTTCTCTTCAAAGAGTCCACCGCTGTGCTTGCAGAGCCGCCACACACCCCTAAATCTTTGCTGCCACACTGGGAGCCCACCCCAGCATGGCAACGCCCTGCATCGCCTGCCGATGGGGTGCCCAATCCCGCCGGCTCCACCTCCCACCAAACAGCTTCTCTGCTGCCACGCTGGGAGTCCACCCCAGCGTGGCAAACATCCCACGTCATTTGCCGACGGGGTGCCAACCCCCATCGGCTCCACAACCCCCAGCCATCCTTCTGCCCACCCCAGCATGGCAAACGTCCCACGTCGTCAATTATAGAAAAAGAAAACCTGTAAATTAAAAGCGGTCCCACGCGGTCTCCCGCCCTCCTCACAACCCGCACCCACCACTGCGCACCTGCCTCCCACCCCCTCACCCCATACTTACCTCCAGAGCTCGATGCGATGATCAGCGCTGAAGACCGGGAACCGCTGCACTCTTCAAAGCCAACCGAACTGAGAAATGCGGTGAGCTGTATAATGGGCTAGATGTTTTTTTCAACTTTGTTGCATATCTTAGGCATTTTTGGAATTTTGCAAATTTTTCAACATGGGGTTTTGGGACCCCTTCTCTTGAATTCTGTCACTGTCATGGCGTTATATGCGGGCCGAAGGGTGATTTGCAGATCACTGCATGAAATCACCTTTTGGGCATGATTAATGAAACAACAGTGCCAGTGTTCATAAGGTGGGCTCTCAAAAAGCCTATTTTGAAAATTTGGTGAAAAATTCAAAATAACCGTTTCTGGCGTATTGGGCAGTTCCTCGCGGGCTCGTAAGTTCAAGAATTTTCAATATTTTCACTCCAGATTTTCAACATTGCCATTTTATTACACCTCCTTATGAGCAGTACAGCTGTCATTTTCACATCTCACCCAAAAGCGTGTTTCCGCCATGTAGCACACAATGGCGCAGTCGGTGTGCAAAATCAATGTATGGGACACATTAAGAAAATCACAGTGACACTGTTCATGAGCAGAGGTCTTAAATGGCTATGTTGAAAATGTGGTGAAAAATTCCTAAACATGACTGTTTTACGAGCGTGCATTGCGCAGTTCTACGACGTCAGGAAGTTCGTAATTTTTCAATATTTTCACCCAGATTTTCAACATTGCCATTTTACCACACCTCCTCATGAGCAGTACAGCTGTCATTTTTCACATCCTGCCCAAAACGTGTTTCCCGCCCATGTAGCGCACAATGGCGCAGTCGGTGTCGAACTCAATGTATGGCACACATTAAGAAAATCACAGTGACACTGTTCATTAGCAGAGGTCTTAAAATGGCTATGTTGAAAATTTGGTGAAAAATTCCTAAAATGACTGTTTCACTGAGCCTGTGTTGCGCAGTTCTTACACACGCTTGTAGGTTTGCGAATTTTCAATATTTTCACTCAGATTTTTAACATTGCCATTTTACCACACCTCCTTATGAGCAGTACAGCTGTCATATTTCACATCCTGCCTCAAAACGTGTTTCCTCAGCCCATGTAGCAATAAATGGCAGTCGGTAAAGTAAATCAATGTATGGGACACATTAAGAAAATCACAGTGACACTGTTCATTAGCAGAGGTCTTAAAATGGCTATGTTGAAATTGGTGAAAAAATTACTAAAATGACTGTTTACTAGTGTGCATTGCACAGTTCCTATGCACTTTCGTAAGTTCGCGATTTTCAATATTTGCACTCCAATGACTTCCAAATACCTAAACAGCACATAGAAGCAAGCAACATTCAGCATTGACAAATGCTTGTACTTCTTGTCACTGATTTTTAAGCCATGTCCAAGTGCAAATACCACTGCAAATACCTGCAAGGAACGTTCGGCATTGACAAATGCTTGTTTTCATCGTGTAATAGACCAACAACATGCCTCCCTGATTTGAAAGGAAGTGTGAATTATTAAGTATCTGAATGTGCTAGTGTGAACTAGCCTTCATGCTTGCCCAAGAGAAGTGAGGTGGAGGTTGAAACAAAGAGAGGGATGAGGCAATGTGCAGTGTATCTGGCACAACTTCTGAAAATCCATGTAACTCTTTCTCAATTCAGTAAGCACCACTGGCTTTGTTTGAGAGTTGTGAGGGATGAGTGTGGGAATGCAGACACATGGCTGACATACAGCATCTTGTTTCTGCAGTCACATAAAAATGCCAGCTCAAGGCAATTCAGAGAAAAAAAATATTTTGAAGCTGCATTACCAGACTAAGTGTGCAGTTTAGTGAATTACCACACAGGGGTGTGTATATGACAGCACTAAAAGGTGCATTAAAGTGCTTCAGTCATGAAAACCTCCCCACTGGCTGCTGCTGAAATGCATAGCAGTATGTTCTCCTTTGTACATTCTGGCTGTTCTTTGCTAGCTGCAGATAGTACAGTACGCTCAAGTTCGTTTGCATAGGTTTTAGCAGTGGGGAGTTACATTGACAGAGTCTAGTAAGAAAAGCGCTTGGAATTACACATACAACGAAGTCTGAGTTTTCACATCAAATGCTGAGGTTTTTTTTCTGGAGGATTAGAACCCATGGAGTCCATGAAGGTGTGCTTTGGAGAGCTGGTGTGAGTAAGGACTGTTAGGCACCCACACATTTTGGTGGTCCTGCTGTGGCAGGGAACAGTTTATTAAAGTAATGATGTGTGGCTTGTCTCTCTAAGCTAGACAAGACTACAGCAATCTATCAAGTAACCAACACAGTTGATATGTGTGTGTGTGGGGGAGCTGCTCACTGAGCGTAGCTCCCTCTTTCAACTGTATGCCACTGCATTTTCAACTGCTGTCATAGACAGCTCCAGCAGTGATTGGAGAACTGTGACCACGCTGCAAACACACTGACTGAATTGGAAGATGCTGACACACACATTCTGAAAAACTCAGATGATGGCACTATGTTTCTTGCACATGCGTGCAAGCAAACATAAAATATGGCAATATAAATGCACTAACTCCAAACTGTGCATGCCATTTTGACAGCAGAGTTTTCAACCATGTGTCTATTTCTTCAGATCTTGCCTTCATATACAGATACTAGTTTGGGTCCCTTCCTCTTACCTCTCCTCACTTGTCCCTCCTATCCCCCACCTCACACTTCCTCCTCTCAGGGATCATCAGACTTTCACCACTCCTCCCCCCGCTCCTCAGCTGGGCAGTCTGCCTTCTTCTATCAATTTCCCACACTCTGAAACATGCTCCTCTCCTCCCTCAGCCACTTCCCTCTCCTGACTCCCTCAGGCACCAGTTGACACTCCTCTCTTCCACCTGCTCCTATAACCATTCTTCCTGATGCTACCCGCCACCCCACCAGCTTGGTGCCCCCATAGTGCAGGTGTCAGGCACCCTCTGGTTCTCCTTAACCTGCTTACTGGTTTCACTTACCCACTACCTCTGCACTTCCTCCCCCTGTGGGAGTAGGCATATACCCGCCCAGTAGATCGCTCATCTGTTACAGTATTCTGTGGGGGGGTTGCATGCTGTGCCTTGCTGCTCTTTTCTTTGCACTTGTATAGGTGTTCCATATTGTACTGTGACAGCACTTTATTTTGTATCAATAAATGTTATTGTATATTGTACGGTTTTCTTCTGTTCCTTTCCTAAGGTCACACCTGGAAATAAGGCTTGGCTCACTGTGCCTTTCAGGTTACCAGTTTTCAAATAAATAAAAAGAGTCCAAAGTCTGTATAAGAAGTCTGCATGGGGGACTGGCACACATTAACTGGTGCAAGTGTGGTGACCAATAGAAAGCATGACTGTCACCATAGTAGAATAACCTCCTGTCAGTGCCATTAAGTGTCCTCTCTCATTGTGCGAGTGGTCCTGCCAGAACTGCAATCTAGTATATGCCGCCATTTGGCAGCAATCCAACAGGCTCTTAACTTTTGTCACACTCGTTAATCTCCCAGTCCATGCAAGTTCAAACTCGGACTAACTTCACAGTATACTGGTAGTACTCGCATTCCCATACTGGTATCAGATTTGGCTGAGGCTGTCTCAGTCATCTTCCGCTTCTGTATGCTGGTGTTCTCTCTCCAGTTTTTAATTAGATTGAGAGTGTCCTGAGGCTTGGAAAAACAAATACTGCTTTCACCTGACCACCAGTTGCAGACAAGCCAGGAGTAACAGTGCAAAGAGATGGCCAGATCCTATAGGTGTTGTTTTGCTCCTTCAGAGTTTTTCCTTGTCATGTGGGTGGCAAAGGACAAGTCTGATTCTGAGTGTAGAATTGTATCCCCTGCCAGTAATTCATGTTGCTTCCATGCACAGGAAAACATGATCAGCACCATTCAGGTTGTATGGGGTTCTCGGTGGCTCTTCTGGGTTCACCATTTAGGTCTGATCAGTGAATCCTGGTGGGGTGGTGAGTCCCAGTGCAGCAGAGTTGGAAGCCAGTTTTTGAAAAGGAATATGGTTCATGGGTTCAAACCCTCAAAGGTTGCATTCTCCAATGGTGTTCTTCTTGTCGTTAATCAGAGCTTAAGATGTGCATTCTCCTGCACCAGCTTGTTTGAAGCCACCATAGCCCGCTCCATGTGGCTAAAGGATTCACTTACTTTTTCCATCAGTCCTACCTCTAACTGTTCAACGGAAACAATTGCGATGTGAGCTGTCAAGCTATTTCTATATATTGTAAATGGATTTGCAAAGAGTTTTGAGAGAGTTTTCAGTTTTGTTGATCTCACAGTTTGTGGAGGTTTCAGTTTGCTCTTCCTGTCGGTGGCTGGCCTCTTAGTGGTTGCTTCTTACTGAAGAAATCTGTTCCTGGCAGCTGAGACACTCCTCGCTTTGCTCCCTCCATGGTCTCAGCAGGTGTAGGCACATTATATCAGTAATATATACAGTTTGGAGGAATTCCAGTAAGTATTTGTTATAATACAGTCAGATTACCAGGCTTGCAGAAGGAGCTCTAGAAGAACACATCCACTCAAAATGATGGCCAGTTCTGCCCCACCTCCCGTATTGGCATGGGGATTTTGTAATTGGGTTGGTAGGTTTGTTAATTGATGTGTTTATTGGCTGAGGTGGTCCTATGAACGTTTTTTCCAGTGGTAAGCAGCTTTAATTACAAAAGTATACAGCTTTATTGTGATGGAATACTCCTCCTTCTTTTGGTTTAGTTGTGGAGGTATACCGCTCAAATTGAGAAGGTATACTAGGAAATAATTGATAATGGATCCTATGGGTCATAAGTCTCATCCTTGATAGCTAGGTAGATAGACAGACAAACATTGGTAGCATACTGTATCTATGTTAGGGTTCAGTTAGTGTTTCTGTCAAAACCACTAAGTTTTTGACAGTCTTTATCTCCTCAATCTTAGCCCCTGGTGCAGGATTTAGTGTACATGGTCTCAGCCTTAAGGGTTAGTTTTGTGGTAACTTTAGTGCAAATTTTGGTTTGGCAGTTTGAAAGTTATTAATTGGTGAATTTATGTAAAATCCCATATTATGACTTTTTCCCCTTCAGATAGCGTAAAACAGAGACAGATTAAGTTATGAAACTTTTTAAACCTGAATTTTATAAAAAAACATACAGTAATAAGGAACAAGAACAGTACAATGAGCACAGTTACTTAAGTGTATAACAGCACCAGTGGACAAGTAAGGAAAACTAGGTCAGTCACTTGGACATAAATTTGTGATAGTCTGCAATAAATGCTGTCATAGGTCAGTCTTGAAGGTGATACAAGGAACTAGTATGTAGAACTGAGCAATGGTATAAGAAAATGCGAACATTTACCAACCAACAAGGCTGCATAGTCCAAATGAAGATAAGATGCTTTTTTAAGTCCATTACACGAGGAAATAGAGTCCATGTTCGCCAGTCCGTAACATGGTCTGTCCACTTGACCGAATATGTAAAAGAAAACAGGCTAGTAGATAGCAATACAGGTTATTAATGGGCAATGGGGAAAGAGAGAGAGGATCAAAGACAAATAAAAAAGCAAAAGAAAGGGTGCCAAAGAAAGAAGAATAGAGGAGGAGAAGGAGGACTGCCCAAATCTATGAGACAGTCAGGGTGGTTCCATTTGAAACATTAACGCCTTGCACCATTGTATTTCAAAGACAGGTACTCTATCTTGAAATGAATAGGTAATTTTTCCATTTTATAAAAGTTATGCATTACGTTCACCGGGCCTCCACAGAAGGAACTTTCTGCATGTGCCATAGTCTTGGGAGTACTTTTTGGCAATAGCTGTGGAAAGATAAATCAGTTTAATTGTAGAGCGTAAGTTCCCCTGCCCACCCTGCAGGATGGCCATGAGGATTAGGGAGGATGTTAATACTCCTGAGTAATTAAAAATAGTTTCAATTTCCTGAATAATGGCTGTCCAGTATGTTTGTATTTTGTGCAGCTCCCAGAAAATGTGAGTATGTGGGCTGGGCAATGGCCGCACCCCTCAAGCAAGATCCCTCTCAAGCTCATAAATTTCAACTATATCCAGTATTCAAAAGTATCAGAATCTACATTTCCAAGAGTACTTGCATATACGTGGCTGAGTTGAGACATAGGGCTGAGGATCACAATTTGGTCCAGGTGTCAAAAGAATGGTTGGTTTGGAGTTCCAGACTCCATTTCAGAAGAATAGAGTTGGTATCATCTCTGGAGGTTTCCTGCAGTGCTTTATACAAGTACCTTAAGAGATGGGACCAGGTGTCAACATAAAGTAAGATGTTAAGATCTGGAATAATTGAATGGGGTTTATCTGGCAGCTAGAAATATTTCTCTGGACACTTAGAGAGAGAGGACTGGATTAAGTTATGAAACTTAGAGCTTCATTAAACCTCATGCCAGAATAGGACCTTTTCATGGTTTGAAAATGAAGTATTTTTTCATTTTTAAGTAACAGGTTTTAAAGTTTTAAACAGGGTGCATATGTAGTTTACTAAAAAAATAGCTGATAAAACATGGCGCTTTTTCCAAGTTAAAGTTGTGCACAAACAAAACATTTAAGAATAAAAAATGAGAAAAATACTCAACTTTGAATGCTGTTAGTTGTATGGGTCATCAAAAAACAGACTAATGAGAAATCTGAGCTGGTTTTAAAAATTATGGTAGTTACACTTAGTATTTTAATTAGAAAAAGTTTTCTTTTTAATCCTGATGTACATTGGCTGTATCTGTAATATTTTTACAATATTTGATGCCTTACAGAGACGACTATACTGTATTTTGTTGTTTTTGCAAAAAGCAATAAATATAAAGTAAAAAAAAGAAAAAAGTTTTCATGATTTAGACAAAAATAACTGAGACAAACTTTAAAAACTCAGTGCATGCACAACAGATACCATGTGTACTTCCTAATGAAAATCATTACAAAATGTAAGTCGACATTGGCAAAATGTTTAAAGCAGCAAAAGTGTCATGAAAAATGCAGTAAGTCCTACACAAACAAAAATTTTAAAAAAATTGTCGAGAACCTGACTGAAAAAACATTGCATGCATTTTGTACTACAGTTAAAAGTCATACATGAGCATACACAAGCAAAATAGTAAGAAAATGATGTCTCATCTCTGGCTTGTGCAGAGCCCTCTGGTCTGTGCACAAAAAGTTAGGACTCATGCACACTTTGAAGGGCCCTATGTGATGTAAATTAGGACTCCCCTCCTATTTTGGACCCTGCACAAAGCAAGTTAGGACTTGCCTACAGCTTCATGTAGGGTCTGAATGAGGTGCTGTCGTGTCCTGCTTGCCCTGTGCATGAAACAATTTAGGGCTCACCTCCTGTGTTAAGTAACTTAAGACTCGGCTTTCTCAAAAAGTAAGGAAATTCATTGCAAAAAAAACCACACACATCAGTGCATCATTAAGGTTCTAAAGCAACAAAGGAGGAACATGTGGCACTAAGGTTTTCAACCTAACACCACCTGCCTCCTCATCTCCTAACTTCATGACCCAAGGCCAGGTCAGAACCATGCCCAGCAGGTCTGCTGCATCAAGCTACAGGTCTGGGGCCCTGTGCAAAGAAAGTTATGAGTGATGATCTGCTTTGTACAGGGCAGACAGGTCCCTGTGCAAAGAAAATTATGAGTGATCTATTGAGGCCCCTGCATAAAGACAGTAATTGATTTAGGAGCAGCAAGGAACCATTTGCACACAGGAGAGACAGGAGGGGTGCTGGTAATGGGCTGCCAACCTGAGCTGAAGACCAAAGAGAAGTACCATACTCCAAAGTAAACTCAGGCAGACCAGTTGCAGTTAAAACTCCTTTATTGTGGCAGCGTCTGGAGAAGCCAACTAGAGTTCCTAGCCCGGTGCTTCAACCCTATCTGGGTCTTCATTGGGGTGGATCTAGTGGCCATCAGGTGTGTCTACCTTATAACAGGTATTCCATATGGTAAATTTCCATAATAAATTAGTTTATTACAATGATACCAAACTTGGTTAACTCATTCAATGTACATTTGCATGATTTTTAACAGCTCATAGGTGGCATACAACTACTGCAGAAGATTCACCATTTTTCAACTTTATGTGTTACAACTTCACCCAGTATTGCTTGAATCCTAAGTGTGAGTGCACTTAAAGAGTATTGCTTTAGGTTGCTAGTTCCCCATACTCACCACTCTAGCCACAGGTACTTATGCACTCTATAAATACACACTCTTCTGGCTGCGGAGTGCAGGCCTCTCAGGGCCCTGTGCTTCTGCAGCTGATGGTAAGATATGCACACTGACTTCTGCTGCAGAAGCCCAGGACCATGTGGAGCATGCACATCTGTAGCTGCAGATAGAGATACATGATACCCAAACTGCAACACTACTTCTGACTGCAGAACGCAGACCCCTGGGGTCAGTGCTTCTGCAGCCACAGGTACTCATGCACATTGTAAGACATGCAGACACTTCATTCTGCAGAAGCTCAGGCCTGAAAATGAGGATATGATTCCACTATCTCAAAACAATGTAAATTCATTTAAAACTTGTGTTAATGCAGCTGTTTGGATTCAGCTTAACCTCACAAAAGTAGGGAAATGTGGTGTTTTGGTTTCCAACCCTAACTCTCCAATCCCCCAAGCAGCAAAAGGACAAGACCACACAAGCAACCATAGACAGCCATGATTGGGTAAGATAAATAACATACAACTGCTTCCAGATGACACAAATACAGTATCACTAATGTGCTACCTTAATGGATTTGTATCCACGGCTGCAGAAGCTGCTTTTCATCAGGGATGAAGTACAGTCCTCTATGACTGTACTTAACCCAGGAAGGACAGTGGGACCAGCAAACAAAAGATCAAAACATATACAAACTCTAATGTGCAGTGTTTCTCCCACTGCTGCCTACTACTCTGATGTCAGCTACAGGGTTCTGGAATTTGTAGTAACAGAAGATGTCAGTCTAGAACTAAGCAAGATTAGTCTGATACAATCTACTATACTACAGTAAACAGTAAATAAATGAAAATGTTTTTGTAGACAAAGTGCACTTTGGGACCAGCCCCACATTTGAGTGTGGTTCCTTGGTACTGACTGCTCCCCTTTACATGTGTGACCAAATAATTTATCCAGCAGAAAATCAAGGATTTCTGGTGTGCACAAAAGATCCTTCAGTTGCACTTAAATGTGCAACCTAATAATTCCTTTTTGTTGCACAAAAATCTTCAGTCACACTTAAATGTGCCCAAGAATTCCCAGCGTGTGACACAAGAATCAGCCATCTTGCTAAGCTGGTGAACAAAGAACTTAGCAAAGTCCAAAAAAAGGTGTTTCTAGTCTGTTTTTGAAAATAACAAACACAGGAATCAAGCTTAATGAGTCCCATTTAGCAAGATTCATGTGTTTTTCACACTTGCCTTGCCACGGTATGTCTGCCCGTTCATGGACCCCTCCTCACCTCCACTCCCAACTTCATCTCATGACTCCCGATACTCCCTGGCTTACCTCAGGGGGGTAGTTGCACTGTCCCTAAGTGCGAATCACCGAAATAGGTCAGGAGCCAGCCCTGGAGCTAATTGAGGTTGCGGGGTGGCTTCATGGAGAAAGCAGGTAGCAGAATTTTTCCCTATATGGGGGTAGGGACATGCAATGACGACCAGCATCTGCCCCACCCCCAACATCCCCCCAACTTGTTGGCATCGGTGCATGCAGTACACCCAGCCTCTACTAGGTGTCCATAGAGCACTGAACACTCTACTCCCCTTCCCCTGGAGAAGGAGAGTAGTTACTGATGCTCAATCCTTCTCCCCCAGCTGGCCCTCAGACATCCTGGATCTATTCCGAACCCAGGTCACCAGCGTCTCAGGTCAGCACCATGCACCTCCATGCCAGGCTCGGCCATGTGTTTTTTGTTTTTTTAATAATGTGTAATTGTGTACTTTCAAATTTTTTCTCAGAAAAAAAAAAACAAGACGACAGTTGTCACAACCTATAAAAATTTTCTCACAACCCAAAACACAATTAGTTGTAACCTAAAAGCTAGCAAAAGAAAAATATTTGGATCTTTGTGGAGGTTTTCATCAAAACCCTACTGAGCATGCTCAAGCTAAACTTCAAAACCTTAGAATTCTGGAACCGATTAATATTTTTAACGAAACCATCAAAGGCACACATTTTGTAAAAAATTCCATACTGTCTTGGCTGTAGGAGAGAGCAAACAAAAGGCCTGAAACAGTGCTTTTATGTATGTTTGACATTTCCCAGTCTCAGAATCTAGATAAGCGGTTGCACAAACCTTCTCACGACTCAAGAACCTGCCACCTGACCACACATGCCAAATTTTGTTGAACACCACCAATGTTATTATGGTGCAGATTATGGTTTAACATTGAACACATCGCTCAAGAAGGGTGTGTGGCCTGGCTGTGGAGAGCATGGAGGCTTATTCTTTTAGCTCTGGGGTCATCTGGTTAAATCCATACCATCCTACATAAAGTCTACAGTGCTCTGACTATTTCTACTAGATTGAAGATCTGCCTGATGGCCACTGGTGGTAATCGAAGAATATGCAAGCCCAGCTTACATTTTCATCTGCTGAAAGAAGTGAGGAGCGGGCCTCACGTAAACCTACAGAAACCACTATGGCTGTACCATCCACTTCTAGAATCCAGAGGCCCTGAGAGATAAACCCTGATACGGAGATACAAGATCGTCCCAACATTGAAACACTGCTCCAGACTTTGAAATTTGACTTAGCCCACCAAATGCATTCTGGATTCGAGAACATGGAGCACAACTAACGCATCTCCAACAAGCGGTAAATAATTTAAGCAATACGGTGGAGAGCCACACTACGTCTGGGTGAGTTGGAGCAGCAGGTGAGTGATCAGGAGGACTCCCAACAGCGCAATGACTCTGCGCTACAGCAAGCTGTCTGGGAAATAGAAGTGTTGAAAGCCAGTATTGTGACCATGAAAACCGGAGGAGTTGCAATAATGTGCCGAATCGTGGGCACTCGGTCTAGAAAGTAAAGACTGTGAGGCATACATATCTAATTGGCTCAAAACATCACTGTGTCTCCCTGCAGACCTGACACTGGAGATCCAGAGAGCCCATCGCTCTCTGGGAGCAAACTCAGGTCCGGGGTAACAGCCCTGACATATTATAGTAAAATTCTTAAGGTTTCCAGACAGACAGCAGATCTTGGATGCATCCCATACTGTGGGCCAACTGAAGGAGCAAGGAAGTGTTGTCAGTATCTTCCTGGACATTTCCAGGAAACTGCAGGGTGAGAGCCAAGCATTCATGGTGGTAAGAAAGAAGTTACACGAACTCAACTGCCCATTCTCGATTCTTTATCCAGCTCGGCTAGTGATACGACCAAGGAACCAAGAGAGTAGATCTTTTACAGATCCTTGAGGCGGATGCAGCTTCATAACCCAAGATCTATCACCGAAATAAGAAGAGGTCAAGGCAGAATTGAGTGATTTGCAGGCAGTTAAAGGTACTGTGCAAAAGGCATCTGCAGCCAGGGCTTAACTAACATAACAGTCCCTTGTGTCTCTGTAGACCTGTTTGACTCTGGCCCTCCTGGTCCCTGTGACTTTTGAGACATTTTCAACCAGCCCCGGTCTTAAATTGAGCACACAAGTATGCAAATTCATTGATCTTACCCATTGCAGCACAGGCTGGTGAAATTTGACGTTGAAGTTTAGCTTTGGTCCCAGGATGGCCTCCAAACAGAGAGCTGATGGTTTGGGTCCACCTTTCAAATCCTGGTAGGCCATTAACTCCTTGTGGAATCGGCCTTTATTTAAATGGACAGCCCGTGGTTTTGCTCCCTTACCCCAGCATCTGGGGAATAATCATGCACCACGAGGCTGGTAATCTTCTTTCAGTGATCCGCAATGGGAAATACCCAGCCTATAATGGCAGGATCAGGAGCCCTGGGTGTCTTGATATTTAAGGGTCTAGGCTTTCCCAAGGGAAAACAATAATTTTAAAATAAATACGTTTAATATTGATTGTTTGACCTGGCCAGAGAGACACCAATTTGAGAGGTCTGCAGCCCTGGAGACACTTCTGGCTTCTGTAGCCACAGGCACTCATGCACACTGTAGGACATGCACACACTGAGGCCTGTGCTTCAGCAGCCATGGGTGTAAGACATACACACCAATGTCTGGCTGCAGAATTTAATTTATTTCATTTTGTTTACCGAGTAAGGTGTCGTAGCCACAAAATATGACTATTTTCAGACACGACCGGGAGGTTACAATACAAAATTGGCAGACAAAACAAATAACAGGTATAGTTCAGAGAAGCGCGAGGACCCATGAAATCCATGATACCAAAATTGGAACACTGCCTCTGTCTGCAGAAATACGGATGCCTAGGAGCCTGTGCTTCTGTAGCTGTCAGTGTAAGACATACACTCCAACTTCTGTCAGCAGAAGTACAGACCTCTGTAGTGCTAGCGCTTCTGCAGCCACAGGTGTAAGGCACAGACAGTGAGTTCTGTTTGCAGAAGCACTGGGGCCTGTGCTTCTGCCGCTGCATATAGAAATCCATGATACCCAAATAGCAACCTTACTTCTGTCTGAATAAGCACAGGCCCCGGGGCCAGCGCTTCTGCAGTCACAGGTACTCATGCAGGTTATAAGACGACACACAGTTGTGGCTGCATAGCAGTGGGGCCTGTGCTTCTGCAGCCTGAAGTGTGTGTATGTCTTATAGCATACTCAGGCATGTTATAAAGACATACATGCTTCAAGCTGCTGAAGCACAGGCCACTGTGGGCCTGTGCTTACGCAGCCACAGATACAAATCCTCAAAGGTAGCATGTCAGTGCCACTGCATTTGTGTCATCTGGAAACAGTTGCATGTTGTCTGTCTTCCCGATGATGGCATTCTGTGATTGCTTGTCTGGACTTGTCCTTCTGCTGCTTGCAGGGTGTAGAGAGTCAAGGTTGAAAACCTAATGCCACATTTTCCTCCTTTGTAGTTTTAAGTTGAACCTTAACTGGTGCATTAAGCAATTTTTGCAATGAATTTCCTTTCTTTTTCAGATAGTGGAATGTTATTCTTATTCATGCAGGCCCTTTTGGGACCTATGTAAACAGATGCAGATGCACAGGGCCCTCTGGGCCCTACATCATGGGAAAAGTCTGTCCGCATTTAAGTGCAACCCAAGAATTACATTTTTGGTGTGTATGGAAAATTATAATGTTGCAAATTTTAGAGCCACTCTTTAGTGTTGCAACATGAAAATTATTTTGACCCTACATCATTAACATGGTTGCTAGAATATGTTAAATCCAGCATGAAAGTTAGTTTCACAGAGTGACTATGAAATTGTCTTTACCCTGCACTTGAAATCTCCATCATACTTACTCATGAGGTAGGGTCATGTAAATAGCACATTCAAAATGTAGGACTAAAATATTGTGAAACAGCCAAGTTAAAAGTATGTGAGAGGCCGGCCGGTGGCGCTGAGGTTGAGGCGCTGGATGCCACACCTCGCGCCACGCTGGTGATCTGAGTTTGGGAACGAGCTTGGGCCATTGGGGGTTGGCAGGGGAGGGAAGAGATTGAGCATCCAGTGGACTGCTCTCTCTCCCGGGTGGGCTCTAGGTGATGTCGCACACAGGGCGACCTCTGGTGGAGACCGGGAATGCAGAGTTTGCATCGCTATGCATCATGAGGAGGGTGCTGTGGCATGCGTTGGCATTCATGCCACTGACGCCATTGCACACCGAGCCTGGGGAAACAGAAAATGGAAAAAAAACTGGAGGATAGACGAAGGCACTGCCGCCGCACCACACTCCCAATGCTGGGCTCCTCACTCTCCCTGGTCCTCACATTCCGACTTCAAGGCACAATATACTATGAGATAGAGTGCCCTGGGAGGATAGGGCAGCCCTTCCTGTGGGGGCTTAGATCCAAGGGTGTAGCCTGATCAGAGTGAGGGAGTAGTGCGATTGCCACAGTAGGGAGGTGAGAGCTTGGTAGGTAGATGCTGGAGAGGTTCCTATGGCTGGGTGAAGAAATAAATGGATAAAAAAAGTATGTGAGGCACAAAATGGAATTTTACTATCACATTTTAGTGTTGCACATTTAAGTGCAACACAAAATGTGTGGCATGAAAATGTTAGTGTTGCAAATTTTTAATGACACAAAAGTTATTTTGACCCTACATCACGAACATGGTCGCCAGACTGTATTAAATCCTTCTCAAACATTGTTTTCACACAGTGACTGTGAAATCGCTTTCAACCTGTACTTAAAAATTTCTACCATACTTGTTCATAGTAGATTCATATAAACAGTATATTCAAAATTTGGGACTAAAATATTGTAAAATGGCCACATTATGAGTAAAAGTATGCAAGACACAAAATGGAATTTCAGTGTCTCACATTTTAGTATTGCACATTTAACTGCAGCACTTAAAATTTGCCACACTACTGTTTTACTGCCTCAAATTATCTGCAACAGTAAAATCCATTTTACTGCTCAAATTATCTGCGACAGTAAAAGTCTGTTTTACTGCCTCAAATTATCTGTGACAATAAAACTGCATTTACTGCCTCAAATTATCTGCGACAGTAAAAATCTGTTTACTGCCTCAAATTATCTGCGACAATAAAAATCCATTTTACTGCCTCAAATTATCTGCGACAAGTAAAAATCCTTTTACTGCCTCAAATTATCTGCAACAATAAAATCCATTTTACTGCCTCAAATTATCTACGACAGTACAAATCCTTTTACTGCCTCAAATTATCCGTAACAGTAAAAATGCACTTTACTGCCTCAAATTTATTTGTAATGCTACAAGTCCATTTTACTGCCTCAATTGTCTGCAGCAGTAAAAATCCCTTTTACTGCCCCAAATTATCTGTGACAGTAAAATCTGTTTTACTCTTCAGACTATCTGCAGCAATTATCAAATTAACTTGTAAATAACTGTCACACATTAGTGCACGACAGATAAATCCTTCTTGTGCAAAAGATAAATCAGCCATTTTGGTAAGCTGACAACCAAAGTCCCCAAAATATAGTTCTGTATAATTTTGTAAAACCAATGCTAGAATCTTGCTTAACGAGTCCTGTTTACCAAGATTCATGTGTTTTTTTTCTCATCCACTCATTTATATGGGTTTTAACATTTTTCCTCAGAATGTAAAAACAAGATGGCAGCCATTACCAAAGATATTTCATCTCACAAAAGATAAAACACTAATTTTGCGAAAGATGAATCCTCGTGAAAGGTACATTAATCTTTCGTACCAGAGGGTTATCCAAAACCTACTGAGCATGCTTACAGAAAAAACTTAAAATCCTTATAATTCTGGAATCGTTTTAATATTTTTTCATGAATCATTTGAAAGGCACTACCTCATAACAGGCCATTTCTACCCTGAAGGTTTTGGAAAAAATTCCATACTATCTATGCTGTGCATGAGAGCAAAAAAAGTGTATTAATTATAGGAAAAGTTAGTAAACTCACTATTTTGACATCCCTGATCTCAGAAACCATGCAGCTGCTGCAACAAAACATTTCACATCCGAGACCCTGCCAGCCACCCACACATGCAAAATGTTGAGCTATTTTGTTGAATGCTGCCAATGTTATTAAGGTGCAACATTTGTGTTTACCATTAAAATCCTGTATCAACCCTAACTACACCGTACTACGCACCCAGTATAATACACATTCAAGCAGCAGTGCATGGGATGGATTGGGGACCATTATGATTGCTATAACATGGACATGGGGAGTCATGTGATGCAGCCTACCACTTAACAGTTCTTGGGTTCAGCTCCAGACACCTCTAAATAATATTAAAACTTGTCCCTAAAATACCACCAATTCAACAAAAAGGCTAAGGAGATTTTGAGAGACAGTGCAGCCTTTAACAGCAGAGACCTGGAGAAATGAATGCAAAAATGAGGACAGCTTTACAAAAGCACACCCCATGGCCGGAAAACATTTGTAAGAAGACAAAGGCCCAGGCCTCTCCAGCGGGTGCTCCACTACTGCCACCACGCTGGAGTCAAATCTGCCGATGGTAGAGCAATTTCTCGAGGAATTTTGTCCTTCTGAGATGAACTGCAGTTGCTCACCTCAGAATTCAAATCAATGGCTACAGCTCTACAAAAGATCACCAACGCACTGGGGACAATGAAACCCAAATCATTTCATTAGAAAAGTGGGCCAACAAGATGGACCCTAAACTGTCTGCTTCTCACCAAAGAATAGCCTGACTCGAATCAGAGGTGGAGGATCTTGAGGGAAGGAGCTGCAGGAACAATGTAGTCATTATCTGACTGCCTGAAAAGGAAGAAGGCCCAGATCCAATCCAGTTTGTGCAAAAATTCATCACCAAAATAGCGGGCCCTCACCATTCAGCTCTAATTATATTATTGAGAGAGCACACTGGGCCTTACACCCAAGCCAGCAGTGGGGGCAGCTCCTGCCTTAATTCTCCATTTCTTAAACTTTAGAGCGCAGGCATTTTCGGAAAGTAAGAGAGCTGCCAGAAATAAAATGGAATGAGTGGAATTGCGTGTGGCTCAAGACTTACCAGCAACAGTCCGACAAAGAAGAGCTTTGTTCCACCCCATCGTCACAAAGCTGATTGCTGCAGGAGTTAAGTTTCGGATGGGCTACCCGGCAAGATTACAGGTCCAGCTTTCCAGAGTTTGGTGCACTTTCGAGGATGTAGACATGGCGATGGCTGAGTTGAGGAAGGCCCTGCCTAATTTGTTTAAGGACCGCTGACTGACTGGAAAGGGATCCCGGCCAGGATCTGTGAATTGGTTTATGAGGCTTAGCTGGGATTCATATGCATCCCTTTGGTTCTTTATTTTCTTCCTTAACAGGTGCTATATCAAGCGGACCACAAAGTTGAAGGTTACGATCATCTCCCCGAGGCATGGGCTGCATGGCTACTAAGTTGATCTGCACGGACACGAACTGGCATTTACTTGTTCTCCTCAGAAGATACCAGCTGAATTAGCGATCCCGAAAGGTCTAACCTGTAAGTAAACACTCCATGAAAGATACTGAGGTGGGAGAAAGCAACTGATTGTGTAAATGGATCAGGAAGATGCAGTTCTAGCACTGGGACCCCAAGCTGGACGTTCTGATCAAGTGTGCTGGGACATTTGGCATAGGCTTCAAGAAATGGGCTGTTTCTTTGTGTGGGATGTTGTGATTGGCACTCACTGTGACAGGCCCAAGTAGGACAGAAGATGCAAAGGGCTCCAATTTGATGTTGGATAGAAGGTCAAACACTGAACAATTTAAGACACCATGACTAAATCATGACTTACACGTGTTACCCTTAGCTTATGATGAGGGGTGAACAGATCTAAAATGGGACCTGGTGTATAAATGATCTTTCCTCAGTGCATTCCAGTTTTATTCATTGAAGTCATGTAAATGTTCTCTCCTTAGTTACCTGCCACGTTATACAGCCTGATTGACCTCAATACAGTTTTAGAGGTTCAACGATAAGATTACTGGAGCTCATATTAGTGAAGGCTTTTTTCCACTAGTGGTAACCCAATACCTCTCCACCTGTGAAGGATACGGATAGTTGATTGTATAATAGGTGGGAGATATTATGGAAATTGTCATTAAATACTGGTATGGAGGAGGTATAATAACTGCTAACACTACTAGAGGTTATGTACATAGTTATGAAAGAAGATATCCTGGGGCAGGGTAATTACTTGCAAATTGTTTTACTCAGGGAATGTCTGGGGAACCGGACAAAAGGCGGAAAGACTGTTCATCATGGACCAAGAAGTTTATGAGTTGGGAGGAGGGAGGTAGGGGTGGGGGTCCACGTTGTTTCTAAGTTTACAGACATTGGGGTCATTAGTTACTGTGAGGGGAAGATGTGAGGTGCAACCAGTGTTGGGTTTTGCATCTCTGTGTTGGTATTGTTTTGGGGAAATCGAGGGATAGAAAGGCTGGGAGGGAGGATAGCAGTGGGGATTCTGGGTTGTAGGGAATCGGCATCAGAGGGCTACTGGTTAATAGGGTAAAGTTTCTTATGGTATTTCTGCCTCGGTGCTATACCTCTGCATTGATTAGTAGTAAAATGACTAGCTATCTGAATATTGTCTCATAGAATGCATGGGGCCAGGAACAAAATGAAAAGGTACAAAATCCTAAGACATCTCCAACATATCAAAGGTGATATTTCCTGCTACAGGAGACGACTTGTTGGAAGTGGAAGCTAACCAGTTTAGGAGACAATACATAGGCCAAGTTTACACAGCGGAGATAGCACACAGAGTAGGGGTGTAGAGGTGTTGATATCACGGAGAGTTCCTTTGTAAGTAAACAGTGCATCCTGAATCCTAAAGGTAGATACATATTTATAAGAGGAGACATTGATAGGATAGAAGTTATACTAGGCAGTATATATGGGCGAATGTGGAATCCCTTCTTTTTTATGGAGTTGGCCTCTGTGTTGTCTTCCTTCCTATCCCTGCCCATTTTTATAGGAGGGATTGGAATCTACCATTTGCCCCGGACCTTGACAGATCTCATTGGCGTAGGTCTGACTGTCTCCTGCTCGCGAGCCATATGGGACCTATCTGACCATTTGGGTCTACGTGGACCCTTGGTGATGCTTGCATCCTGAGGCAAGGAATATACCTTCCGCTCCCCAGCTCATAGCACATCATCTCATATAGACAACTTCCTGATTAGCCAGCCACTTCTAGGGTGTATTGGACTGTGGTATGGATCCAGGGTAATCTCAGACCATTCATCGGTACAGTGCAGGGTTACGTTCTCCCACTTCAACAAAAGAAACTATCTGGAAAATCAGTAATCAATTATTAAAGGATGAATGGGTGAGAATGAAAATATCAAAATGTATACAGCAATTTGCAACTGACAATCTGGACTCAATAGGTAAACCCGATATAGAGTGGGGCACCTTGAAGTGTTATATCAGAGGGAGCTAATAAGAATAGCATCCACAAAAAAAACGTGAACGGACAAACAAGCTTTAATCCATCCTAGACCAAATCAGTGATATAGAGGCTCACTTCTCACCCACCACTGGGAATGAGACTCATCAAGAGCTTCTTAGACTCTGGAATAAATATAGCAAATTACTCCTTGAAAAGGCCAAGCTTGCATATCCCATGAGCTGCAACCTTGTATGTAGATCAGGGTGAGAAGATGGGTAGGCTTCTAGTTCTATGGGTTAAAAACATGAAGCTTCTCAAATTATAAATACCATTAGATCTCCAGTAGATGGCTCCTTTAAATTTCTCCCTAAAGACATTGCTCGAGAATTTGAGGTGTACTACCAGGATTTATATAGCCCAATGTCCAATCCCCATCTGAGTGATCGGTAGATCCAGTACCTGTCAGTAATTTACCCCCATCTTATCGGAAGCACAGCAGAATGCACTGGAAGCAACGTGCCACGGAAGCTGACATTCGGGAAGTAATCCGGGACTTGCCACTGGACAAATCCCTGGTCTGGACAGGTTTTCACCCAATTTTTATAAAGTATTTGCCGAGAAATTAATCCTATGGCTGCATAGGTTATTTCAGTACATGCTGACCTCAGGCTCCTGGATGTCAACTTATCTGAGGCCCTGATAATAGTGCTCCATAAGCCTGGGAAGGAAGCTGAAAACATTCTAGCTACCGACCAACTTCATTGTTAAATTATGATAATAAGTTACTGGCTAAACTCCTAGCAGACAGAATTAGTAAAGTGTTGCCATCACTCATAGCCCCAAAACAGGTCGGTTTCATGAAGGGCTGGTCCTCATCAGATCATCTCCGTAAACTGGCTCACATTTTTCTGCATCCAGGGACTCTGATAACCCAGCAGTGCTGGTGTCCTTGATGCAGAAAAGGCTTTGATCGAGTGGACTGGCAATTCATGTTTAGAACTCTATATCATTTTGGTTTTCCTACTAAATTCATACAGTGGATACAGAAGCTGTACCTGAGCCCCAGTGCAAGAATATATTACAATGGGGTCTTTTCCAATACATTTCCATTGTGCTCAGGCATCAGACAAGGCTGCCCCCATCCCATTATTATTCAGTCTTTATCTGGAACCTTTACTGATTAAACTAAAAGAGACTCCCATAATCCAAGGCATCATGTTAGGGTCACAGGAAGTGGAATTATCCACTTTACTGATGACATACTGTTACACCTCTCACATCCCAGGACGCCCCACCCCGTCAGCATTAGCGATAATAAGAGAATTCAGTTTACTCTCAAATTACAAGATTAATCTTGATAAAACTTCGTCTTCCTCTAAACTCCAAAACGCTAAGAGTAAGACAGGAGATGGTGGACTAAAATGGGTCTCAAAGAGTCTAAAATACTTAGGTATACATTTATCTAGGAGTGACATTAAATTAAAACAACTAAATCTTGATGCAGCTTCAAATAGTGCAACAAGATTTAGCACGATGGAAGCACTACCCATATCTCTCTGGGGTCGTATTAGTTTGATTAAGATGAACATTCTACCACGACTCTTTTACCCGCTTAACCTGCTGAATCTTGAAATAGCTCAGCATTGTGCCTCCGATCAGAGTATCAGGTAGTTCACTGAATCATTTAGGAGCCTTAAAGTTGATGATCTTTCTTGCACAAGAGTTGGTTGCCACCAGAATTGTCCCTTTGATCTTTCCTCACTTTTCCTCTTATTCCTGAAGCTGTCTACACATAGACATAAAACATAGACAATGATGGCGAAGAAGACCAAATGTTCATCTAGTCTGCCCAGAGTTCCCTATCTGCCCGGGACCTATTGCCCCACCAAGTGGGTGAGGGGGAATTCATACTGTTGAGAAACCCTTTTTATTAAAGTCTAAATCTGAAGTTGAAGTTCGAATTTTAAAAGTTGTCTGTTGGTGATATAATTGATTAGTGTATTGATTATGTCACACTTGATTAATTGGCATATGATACATGCTTAAATAGGTATTGTAGGAAAATAAGCATACAGTTACTCTAGCTGCTGTTTTTCCATCTGGTTTAAATGCTGCAAAAGGGAAATACAACAGCCCAGTGCTATAACAGCTAGAGGACAATAAAGAAAAGTCTGCCCTCGGAGGTTCTTGGAACTACTATTGAATACGTCATTGGCATGTCCGTGGACATGACCAAAATTCAAACATATTTTCTGTCACCACTTCAGACCTTGAGATGGGCTACATTACCTTCACAGAGGCTCTGATTGCTTTGCAAGCTGCCTTCTCTCTATACAACCACATTCTCACTTCTGGTTGCTGCACTGTTAATCTTGAAGTGGAAACATTTGGTATATTGACCAAGACAGCTTGTGACTAGTAAACAGTAGAGAATAAGTTAATAAATGTTGTTCCTTTTAGGCCTGATGTCAGTTTGCTCCATTCCCCCACCCACCCAGGTGTTGAAGTCACCTATCCTGATCCTCAGGATAGCTAAGCTACACTGTTTTCTGTGGCTGGAAGGGCAGGCTAGCATCTGTTTTCACAGACAGTACCCGTGCAGCTCCATGACTGGCTGGCTGAGGATGCATGAAAGCTGGCCTCCCTTTAACATTGATAGTCCCAGGGTGTGAGGCCCAAGTGCACACAAGCTCCCCTGGTAGTAGTACAGAGAACTGCTGCTTCACCTCTGTTTCAGCTTTGAACTGACAAGTAACATAGGAATGTGATGGCAGAAAAGGACCTCCAGGCCCACCCAGTTTGCCTAGCTTTCCACCAGCCTTTGCCAAAAGTCGTCCCTCTCGACCCACCAACCCCTATGTTTATCCATGCTCTCTTGAACCCCCACTGTCCTCTCCCCACTACCTCCCTCAACAGCCCATTCCAGTTGTCTACCACCTCTCAGTGACGAAGTACTTCCTAACATTACCCCCAATTGCCCCTTAATTTTAAATTGATGCCCCTATTCTAGATCTCTTTTAGCTATAAAAGGCTATCCCCAGCAACTCTTGTTGCTCCCTTTATGTGTTTAAAGGTCTTGATCATATCGTCCCTCTCCCTCCTCTGTTCCAGTGAGTATATTCTTAATTTGTTTAGTCTCCTTCATATGGTAGAGTGTTCTAGCCCCTTACCATTTTTGATGCCCTCCTCTGAACCCTTTCAACCTTCTCTGTAGGCATCCTGAGGGTATGGCCTCAGAACTGGACCCCATACTCTAAGTGTGGCCTGACCAGCGGAGTATACAGGGTAACTATGAACTCCTTCCTGCTGCTGGAGACCCTCTCCTATGCAACCTTATATCCTGCTGGCTCTTGCCACTGTTCCCCACACTGCTTAGCCACCTTCAGGTCCTTTAAGATGATAATGCATAGGTCCCTTCTCTTCTGTTACTTGCAGGACCTACCTCCCATCCTGTACTTCACCTCTTCCTGTTAGTTCCTGCCTAAGTGCATGATCTTACGCTTTGCTGTATTGAACGGCAATGCCACACCTTGGACCAGGCCTCCAACCTCCCCAGATCTCCTGCACATCATCTCACCCCTTCTGTGTGTCCATTCTATTGCAGACCTTAGCATCGTCTGCAAATAGGCTCATCCTCCGTTCCAGACCCTCTGCAATGTCCCTATATAGATGTTAAACAGTGGGGCCTAACACTGACCATGGGGAACCTCACTGATGATCACAGACTCCTCTGAGGGTGTCCCATTGACCAATACTCTCTGTGTTCTGCCCTTTAACCAGCTCTGCACCCACTTTATTACCACCTCCCCCAGCCCCAGGTGACCCATCTTGTGCAGTAGCCTCTTGTGCGGCACCAAGTTAAATGCTTTTTAAATCAAGATAGGCCACGTCCACCGAACCTCCCTGATCCACCACCTCGGTGACCCAGTCAGAGAACTCTGTCAAGTTCGTTTGACAGGATCTGCCCTGGATCCCAGATGCCATTTGTCTCCAGGTAGCTGTTGATTCTGTGCTTGAGCAGTTTCTCCATAAACTTGCCAACCACAGATGTCAAGCTTACTGACCTGTAGTTGCCCACCTCTTTCTTCTCCCCTCCCCCTTGTGCAGTGGTATTACGTCTGCATGTTTCCAATCATTAGGTGCCACCCCGATCTTAAGGAGTTGTTGAATAGGGTGGTTATGGGAGCATCCAGTACCTCCCTCAGTTCCCTCAAAACTCTTGGGTGGACCTCATATGGACCCATGGCTTTGTCTACCTTCAAGTCCTGAAGCTCCCTCAGGATCTCCTCTTCCCGAAGGGACCCACATCCACCCCTTCCCTGCCACCCTAGAGCTACTCATCTTCCATTCTTCTTCTTTGTGAATGCTGAACAGAAGTAGTTATTTAGCAGCTCAGCCTTTTCCTGGCCCCCCCACCCTCTCTCCTGCCCCATTCTTCAGTCTGGTTATCCCTTCAATGTTTTCCTCCTTTCTCCTATATGCCTAAAAAGGTTTTGTCCACCTTTTGACCTAGCAAGCAATCTTTTCCTCCATCCAAGCCTTTGCTTGTCTGACCTCCCTTCCTGCCTCACCTGATGTTCTTCCCAGTCCCCCTCCCCGTGTCATTTTAAACCTCCTGAAGGCTCTCCTCTTAGCTTTGATGCTTTCTGCCACTTCCTGTTAAACCACAGTGGCTTCCTTTTCCTCCTGTTTTGCCCACCCTCCTCACATGAGGCCGGTAGCTCCATAATTGCCCCCTTTATTGAGTTCCACATATCCTCCACACCCTCTAGAGTCCCACTTCTGCCACGGTGCCTGCAGGCATATTCCTCCATGTTGCAAAAATCTGCTTGTCTGAGTCAAGCACCTCCACTTAGTCCGGTTGTGGTAGCTGACATGCTTACCATGAACAACACAGTGTTGTGATCACTAGTACCAAGGTTATCCCCACAGATACTTTCCCACCCTGTCCCATTCGTTAGTACTAAATCTAACATTGCCCCATCCCGCATTGGTTCCTTGGTTATCTGTCTGAGCAAGGCAACTTGAAGGGCATCCAGAATTGCTCTGCTTCAAGGTAATGCTGCCGACAGCGTGTCTCATTCCACATCTGGTAGGTTCAGATCCCCATCAGCAGCACCTCCCCTCATTGCCATCCTGGTAATCTCATCCATCATCTGGTCATCTGCTGTCATACCTGGCAAACATCTAACCCAGATCTTTGCTCCCCTCCCCCAGCTAATGCCTCTGACAGTGGAGTCCCTGACAATCAGGACCTTGTCCTCCACCCTTCTCAAACTAAATCCACACCCTGCTGGCTCTAATGCTGCCCCTCCCCATAACTTCTCTGCCTCCTATCCCTCCCTCCTCTATGCCTCCCTACCCCTGGCTTGATCTCCTCTTGCACCTGCAACCTACCCTCTCAAAGGGCTAACCCCTGGCCTCATCCCTGCATTCCTGCTGTCCCCTGGCCTAAGTTTCCTCCCTCCACTCTAAACCCTGTTTCTGTTGCTTGCCCCTCTCCCTTGCTGCAAAGCTCCCTTCCTCCTTGTCCTGCCCTTTCCCATCCTGTGATTGGAATTTTCAACTCCCCCACCTCCTTTACTATTGAGGCCCATTTAGTACTGGCAAGAATCATCAACTAGGTCCCACCTGCTATACCCTCCTGCGTAGCCTCCCCACTTTATCTCTGCCCCTGTACACTCCTGCTTTGATACCACTCCTGTCCCCCACTGCCCCTCTTGCTTCTTGGCAAGCCCAACTCCTGAGACTCACTTGCTTTGTGCTCCTGGCTCCTCCCAAGCTTTCCTTGATTCTTAAAGCCCCTTCCAGGCCACCAATTCCTGTGGCGACTTCTTCCACATATATTCCTGACCAAGCTCCTCAGCACCCGATACCCCCTTCTGAGTGATTTTGTCCTGAGGTAACTTCCTCCTGGTGTTCCTCTCCCATTTGCTGTCTGCCAAGGCCCTTTTGCCCCTCTCAGAGGCCAGACCACCATTCCCCCCTCTCCCTGGGGCATTACTATTCCCTCCCTTTTCTCTTTCCTGATTCCACTTTGCACAATCTTCCCCTCACCAACCTCATCCTGTGTCTGCAGTTCTGCAAACCTATTTTTGTGCTTTATGCCTCCCAGCTGCCCTTTCCTTGCTGTGGCTCTTCCACCTTCTGCCCCATAGTGCTGTTCTAGGCCTCCTGCCCCCCGCTAGCTTCCATCCCTCCATCTCTGTTGCCTTTCTTGAGCTAGTCGCAGGTCCATCCCTCCAGTATCCCTGCTCCTCCATCCCACCCTCCCCTAATTTGGCCCCTACCGCTGTCCCTAACTTTCTCCCTCCTCCCCTGTACTGCTTGCTAACCTCCCCCTCCCTCCATCTCAAGTGCCTTCCATAAGCACACTGTAGGCCCATCCTTACCTTATCCCTACTTCTCCACGCTGCTCCCTCCAGTCCACCTCTGCCTGCATCCCCATCCTGCTTCTACCTCTCCCTGTGCAGCTCGCTACCCCCTGCTCCCATTTGCCTCATTCTGATGTTCACCACCATCACTGTTACTCCGACCCCCATTAATAACCCTCCAGTCCATTGCCAGAGCCCCCACACCCCTCCGGTGTAACTAGCATCCAGTGCAATCTCCTTACTTCTCCCTAATTAGTTTCAGCTGCCTGCATACCATACAGCCTCCCAACCTCCAAGCCATGTTTAATACTATGGCTGACCCACACCAGTGCACCCTCACCACCTACCGAATATGCCACCCCATTGTTTGGTGGACTGGCTGCCATCCCCTCTCCCTATTTTGCCAGTGGTTCCTTTCCATTTGGTCCAGATTAATGCTTACCCCAAGACAGTTGTAAGTATACTTACTGGTGTGTGAGAATGCCATGGTATAAATTCTACTAATGTTTACTCACAAGAGTTTTATTTCTACAGCAGAGGCATCTTGAATTTCTCTGAGGGGGCTCCTGGAAGTGTGGAAGTGTCCTTGTAAGAGGGTTGAGGTCTCCTGTGGAACTACACTAAATGATTTACTGCCTGTGTATCTGTTATTTGGATGAATACCACAGTGTCCCAGTTCAAAACAGGACTGCCTAATTGAGAGATACCGGATGATTAGGATCCCTCCTGTGCTGAGACATAATTCGGCAGTAGGGTGCTTGCCTCGCTGTATCACTGCCCACAGATACCGCTGTTGCACTGCCTACTGCCGTGGCGTCACCAAAAAAAACAGCGGATAGTAAAGCTAAAGCAAAACATACAGATTTTGACAAAAGGTAGATTAAAGGGGAATAAAACAAATCATGATACTATGACTGATATCGAATATACTGACAATGAACGGGGTGGAGCCCCCAAATAGAATTATAAAACAAAAACATAGTGCTGTGAAATGCTGCCGTAAAAATAATGTTAAAATACTGAAATTGAAATGCTAATTCAACCCGGGTCCTCAGTGGTTACTATTGCCAAAAATGTTACTATGCACACAACCGCTTTTAAATAACTATCGAGGATCTGTGTGGGGTGGAGCCTCACAGTAGAAAGAAGATATAACGATTTAGAAATTATTGCTATTGAGATACACTCTACATCTTAGTTAGGTAATAGTTGAAAAGGTCACAGTAATGCAAGTCGTTGTATTTTAAATACATGCACAATGTGTTAGTCAGTCAATATAACTGAGGGTTAGGCACAATACTCATATCGTGGTTGGGCATGTCATTATAGACTAGTTTTCTGTGAGGGTGTGTGTGCATGCCGTTGAAAGTGCCGTCAGTACCCGTAATGATGTGAATTTTAGATTTCGCACATAAGGGATCCTTAATCATCGGTATAACCCTAATTGGGGAAGTGGTTTGTATTCCACCCACGATGTAGAAGGTCCTAGGTTCAAAACCTATAGTAACTGGGTTTGGGCCAACAGTTCTATTACTGTGTAAGCACTGTAGGTGAGTAAGAGGCCTCAGTTTCAGAGTAATCAGTTGGTTCACTAGCACCTCCTAGTGGCAGGCTAAAATAACCTGCAAACAGAAAAATGGGAACTTAGAACATACACAGATCAGTCATGTGACATAAGTTGCATGACCCAGTATACCAATAAGTTCTAGGACAACCAGGGATAGGGTGGCGGGCAGTCGGACGTGAAGTGTTGATGGCTAGCACAGGTCAGGTTGGTGTGCGTTCTCCTACTAGCACTACCTTGAATGGCTCCTTGCCTCCCAAATGCCTGCTGCTGAGTCCCCAGGGAAATCCTGCTGCACGCCTGCAGCTGCCTTTACTGAAGAAAGGCTCCTGATGTGGAAGGCCGAGTCCTGAGGGAAATAAAGAGAATAGCTCAGGTTACTGGCAGGAATCACCACGCATGCGCAAAGTCCATTCCCTTACACACAAACGCATTAACTCTGCCTGAAACGTAAACCATCACCATGGTAAGAGTTAAACTAAATAATAAATCTCATGTACAGTTACAAAGACTGACAAAGCAGGCTGTTGCTACACCTTAACCTTAAGGTACTCCCACAGTTCAGGCAATCCCCTGTACAGCACCTGAATGGCAAAAACTATCTCCAAGTCTTAGCCAACTGGAACACACTCCAGTATCCCCACAAAATGTCTTTTGTAACAGCTGTTAGAGTCCACGGTCGGTAGGTGTGCATTCTCCTAGTAGCACTACCTTGAGCGGCTCCTTGCCTCCTGAATGCCTGCTGCTGAGTCCCCAGCGAACTTCTGCTGCACGCCTGCAGCTGCCTTACTGAGGGAAGGGGGGCCCTGATGGAAGGCTGAGTCCGCATCATATTTGCACCATACAGCATGTAAGCAGCCTTTGTGCCTCTCCAACTGTCTGATAACAATGCTCGTCTTCTTAGACCGGGTGTTGTTTATCTATTGCCTCCTGTCCCAGGAGGAGAGCCAGTGACTCCGAATTGGTCTGCTCCTGGAGTCACCTGTTGCAATGGAGGAGGCAACACCTGCTCCCTGCCTGGCCCTGGGATCAAGCCAGCAGCTAGCTCTTCCCCACTGCCAAACTTTAGTTTCTAAGAGCGGGCAGACTGACCCTGCTGCCATTCATTGTGGGCTTTTAATCCACAGAGCAGCTCCTTGTCACAGATTCAGCTCCCAAAAGCCAAGAGGCTTGCTGAATTATTGCTTTTCTAAGCCGGACTCAGCGAGTTCTCTGGTATTGGGCTGCCTTCACCAGCCTCGCGGTCTCACAGAAACTGGCTCACTTTTCACTTTCCCTGAACCATTGCAGACATTCATACCTTGATTTGTCATAACCAGGCTCTCCTGGCCTTTTCTACAAACTCACACACAGATTTTTGTATACCTTGTTACTAATTGCTAATGGCTCATTATCACGTTTGCCCTGAATTTGTCATTCTTTATTTGCACCCTTGCCACCCTTGTATCCTCTTTGCCATGTTGTAGACTCACCAGCCACTTTAATACTTGTATTTTATTCATTGTAATTACTATATAAGTGTAACTGCATGTACTTGCCCCGCCTCACAGTAACCCTCCCTAGCCCCCAAGTCGCACCTGGAAATGAACCTCGGATAAGTGTGCCTCTCCCGTCTCAGTTTTTAAATAAATGATGAAAGCTCCTTTGTAGTAAGCATAATTTTATCAGTGTCAGTGGCTCAGCAGGTTGCACTCGCCTCTGAGACTGGAAGATCAGAAGGTTGTAGGTTCTAGGCCCACACAGGCAAAAATATGGGGTAAAATCCCAATACTGACACTATAGTGCAGCATGGGGGATACTGGACTCATGAGGTGCCATCTTTTGGTTAACATGTTAAACTGAGGTCCCATCTGCCTTTTCTGGTGGTTGCTCAGATGGCGTTAAAATCCACGCAATTCTCTTCTCCAGTGTCCTGGAAAATTTCCCCATTCTCTAAAAATGTCACCAACAGCTTAATCTGATTCAGTTTCAGTTGGTTTCCATTTGTCATCGCTCCCCAACCCCCTGGGATGAAGCTGAAATTGGCAGAACTGCCTAGTCCTCCTTTCCTGATCAACAAAACTAAATAAATAAATAATTTGTGATTTATTTCAAAAATGACCGTAAGAAAATCTCTGGCTAGCAGGTTTTTATAATGTTGCTTTTTTAATAAAGGTTTCTCTACCATTTGGGCATCTGTGCTGGCAGGCTATCAGCCCTGTCACGTTCCCTCCTGAACAATGCTCGTCTCCCTGACACTTACCAAACTTCCAGATTCGGTTGTTGGGCTGCAGCATTGGCTGAGGAGAGTGGGCAGGGCTTCATGGACTCTGCACGTCCCCCTTTCTGTTTTCTCCCATATGTGCTCAGCCACAGCAGCATGTAGCACGCATGTGTGGATGCACAAACACTTTCGGAACGCGGCACCCAACTTCTGTGCTGCTCTGACCCACACTGTCATCAGGCCTCTATCTGTTGAGAGTCAAAGTTCAAGACAGCATGTCTCCCCACCCGGAAAAGGAGGAATCCACGGATGCTCAGTCAGTCCCCCAGCCAACTGCCAGAGACCCAGGTCTGCTCCCAAATCCGGGTCACTGGCATGGCATTAGTGAGATGCCCAGCCCTGCACCATGGACCAGCCATCTTTTCATATTTTGTCAGTCACTGTTGGCATTTCATACCTGTGATGCATTTAGCTGGGAGTTTCAGTCCCTACAGATTAATTTTTCGACAACATTTTAGTGATCCTTTTCCCCTTCCCCCCCCCAGTATCCTGATGGCTTCCCCTTTTCTCTAGCAGGATGGGTGTGGGGTGGCTGCCGTCCACACAGCTGATGTCATTGCCACTTTTTGGTCAGCCAGCAGGAATGTGGAACACCACGTCAGCCCATGCTCGCCCCATCACCAGGATCACTAGGAGCTGAGTCCTCGTAACCACAAATCTCTTGAACCCCCAGAAAGTCCCCATGTTGGGTTACAAGGCTTACATAGGAACCACAATAATCACTGCAACTATACCAGTAGTACAGCCCTGCTTTTCTGCAGCTTTCATTATGAAGAGCAGCTCAGATGAAGGAAAATGGGCATACTTTTGTTATCTGCCGCTTTGGACAAGTAGTAAAAACAGAACTGTAGCCAGACCATTGGCACAGGAGCAGGTTGCTGGTCATGACTCAAGCAACTTGGGCTCAGGAATACAACTGGTTGTCGGGGCCCAGCGTGGGAAGGAAGCTTGAGTGTCTCGGTGACACTCACCCTTTCTGGGAGTAAAGGACGACCACAGCTCTCTGCAGTTGCACCATCTGTGGTCTCACTGGTGGCACTGCAAAGCAGACTCGGCGATGGAGGTGGATCGCGGGATGCACTCCTATGCATACCACTTGCATGCACCTATGGGGCATGTTGCACCACTGCCCTAGCGGAAGGGGAGAACAGTAGGAACGTGCCGGACTGCTGTAGATACACCAGTCCTTCACAGGTCTACAGCACTGACTGAGGCGCTCACCTCTTGTTGTTGGAATTGGTCTCCAGAGGGAAGTGGTCCACCACAACAGCCCTGCCATGGGGAACAAACCATGGAGGTAGGTATATGGAGGTGAGGATAAGTTCAGGATATAGTGGGTGATGGTGCTGAAGGGACTGGCCAAAGATGGCAGACATCTGGAGTAGGAGAACAGAGAGAAAGTAAAAAACAAAACAAAACTAAGTTCCTTTTCTGAAATCAAATGCCTGTGATGTAGTTGTTCTAACCCCACTTTGGCTCACACCCATAGTAGCTGATCTTTGACTTCAGGTATATGAAAAGTCGATCATCTGTTTAAGAAAAGCAGTAAAAAAGCTTGCCTTCTTTGAACATTTACAGCATGTTAGGTGGTGAGAAGTCTGTATTTCGTGGAATGCAGAAGAATATCAGAGCTGAATTTAAAGAGAGCCATTCATGAAGATAGAGAGACGAAGCAAGGAGGTGACGAAAAGTGTTAACTAGTTTGTCTGGTCACAACACATCACATGATTAAAAATCCCAGGCCCCACACAATCACATTTTCCACCCAGGCACACACCCATCATCTTTAGCAAATCCAGAAGCAGCAGGACTGTCCTAACACTGCCCATCCTAACGTCAGCCCCTTGTTGACACTGGATCTGCTGCAACTGTTGCTCCACTTTCACCCTTCTGCTGTTGTACTGTTACCATGGTGCAGTGTCAAAATAAATCAGACATTACTTGTCAAGAACAGACTCCACTCATGCATGGAATTTTGCAGAGAATTTAAAGAGACCATAGTTAATATGAGACAGGATATTAGTTTATAAAACTTTCAAAATTCAGTTGCTTATTGTACTAAAATGGATTGACTACCATAACGTAGGACAGGTGTATGTGCATGATCTACATCGAGTCTGTTTCCAGCTATTGTACACAAATCTTGTCAGGCTTTCGATACAGCAAGATACATGGTTTGCCTGGATAGTGCCTTCCTAAATGAAATATCGATTACTGACCCTCCCCATAGGTTTCGTATATGACCTTCTCACCTGCTAGGTAATAAATATGTACTACTTAAAATAATTTTCTTTTTCTGGGGTTGGGGAGGGAGGACCAATCACTGTAAGCATATAGCAGCCGCAGCAACAAGGCAGTACTCTAAAACAAAAAATATTTTGGATTGACTCCTTGAGACAGCAGCAGAGTCTGAGCCCGCTGGAGGTCAGGCATGGAGGTTGTTGTGTTGCCATCTTCATGGCTTGGGTTCTTGCTGAAAATGGTCCCTGGAACCAGTGTACTTTCCACCTACCCAGTGAACAAATAAATAAATAAAATAAAGGACGCGACCCAGGTTCGGGAATGAGCCTGAGTTGCTTGGAGTCAACAGGGAGAGAGGATCGAGCATCTGGAGGACAGCTCTCCCTCTCCGGGAGGAACAGGAGTCCCTGTTCGAGCTCGGCTGACCTCTGGCGTAGCCGGAGATACAGCAAGCACTGAGCGTTAGTGAAGGGGCGCGGGAGTGACATCGTGGCACACCTTGATGTCAGGAGCACCAACCACTCCCCAGAACAGGAGAAAATACTTCAGCTCCAGCTGAGACAGAGCATCGAGCTTGCCTCGAGGCGCGGCCGCCTCCTGGCTCCCTCCTGACCGATGCTGCCAGAGGAATTGGGTGTTGGGGGCCCACTCGCCCGCCCAAGGGTAAACCGAGGCTAAATGGGCAATGGAGGTCTGACCAGATAGGAGCAGACCGCAGTGGGATGACTCCTAGGTGCTCCCAAGGAGACTGGAGCTGAGGAGAGGAGGAAAAAGAAAGAAAAAAAAAAAAAAAAAAAGGACTGAGCATCCCTCAGAATGATGCCTTCCTCTGGGAGGCAGGACAGTGCCTTCCACTGTTCTACTGTCAGTGGCGGTAGAACCGTGCAGGCATGTTTACTTGGGGAGTGCCTACAGACCCTGGTGCATCAGGCGTTCTGTCACTTTGTGAATCATCTGCAGGTACCCCCAGCTGACCTCTACCAGAGCCCCTGTTTATTAGTCTCCATTTCAGATGCTTTGATGTTACTCCTTTTTGCCTAACACTTACCTGCCTGTGTCAAGAGAATACAGAACTCATTATACATGTGAATATTATACTCAGAAATAACCATATGATCGATAGACAGACTTTATTACATGACAGAATTTACATACTCTTAAAGTGCTTTACAGAGAAATAACTTAAGGTGGTGTCAGCTTTGGGGACAAAAGCATAGAACCTATAGGTCCTGATTAGCTGAAAAACAACTTGTTTTATTTTTAATCACTTACTCTGCTACACGCTTTATTTTCATTTGGTTGATCCTGACGACCCTCGACGGCTATTATCTTTCCAGAGTCTCCTGTGGCCAGCTGTCTGATGACACACCTGATGGCAATGCCACAAGGGACTCCTGTGCACTCAGTGCAGTTGTTGTAAAAGATTAAAAAATATACAGCATCTGTTTGCACTTCTAATACACGTACGCGATTGACCGGGAAAGCGATTTCCTTGGTCAATCGCTGTCACTTTCCTTTGTTACTCAGTACCAACGCTAGAAGTGCAAACAGGCGTGTGTGTTAACCTTTACAACAACTACACTGGCTCATAGCAGCTCTGCAGCTTAGCCCATCAGGGTGCATCATTAGAAAGCTGGTTGCAGGGGACTCTGGGACAATAATAGGCAGCAGCAGGTTGCGGACTCAACCAGATGAAAATAAGATTGTGGAAAGAGTAAGTGATTAAAAAATTCAAACATATTGCGCTTCAGCTAATCGACCTATAGGGCCCGCGCTTTAGTCCCTGAAAAGCTGATGGTTCCCTTTAAAACAAAACTGCTGACATACACACAGATATGAATACAGTCATGCAATAACAGAGATAAAATATGAATTAGTGAAAGTGTCTGCATAGTTAGAGCAGAAAGACTAGGTGGGAATGCCTGGTTAAAACACCCAGCTCTTTAGATGAGATTTAAAAATCCCAACTGAGGCAGCATTACAGACCAACCGGGAGGACTCCAGAGTCTCATGGCTACAACTGTAAAAGCTCATGCTCCAGCCATTCTGAGTGGTGAGATAGGAACCCTGAACAGCTTTGGCTGCTAAAGCACACATTCCTGTCACCAGTGGTGTTGTCCTGGAGGGTGACTAACACTTCCTGAATATCAGGACAGCTCAGCCCATTTGAGGTCCTAAATACTAATAGTGAGTAGCGACTCCTTGAAGTCAGGGCAGCACAAGCAGCTTATGGAGCTCTGGAAAAATATGCTCCCCTCTTGCTGTGCTGTAGATGTTGGACGCTTTGCCGTCGCATTCGCACCATCGGCAGGCGACACATCTGACTCGCAGGTAGGCTCTTGTATTACAACAGTCGGAGGCGAGGTGGCAAAAGCTTGCACCAAAATACTCAAGTCACCCTGATCAAGATAGGAGCAACTTGGAAGTATTCTTCAGATTATAAAACTGCTATAGACAACTGAAGATACCGAGGAATCATGGCCCGTTCACTGTCCAGAGCTACAGCCAGGTTGTGTGCCTCCTCCTTTGCTTCAAGAAGTATCCCATAAAATGTTGGTAGCCTAAGACCCTTGTGGTTTCGCTTCACTCTGCAGCTTGCTGGCAGACAGCATTATTGCTAACATTCCAGACTGAATAAAAAGCTTATTCCTGAATGCCCTCTGGAATATCCCCTATTTATTCCAGTTTCAATCATCCTTTTTGTTAGTCTTGTAAGAGGCCCTTTCCCCATTTTGAGTCTTCTTTAACCTTTTTAGATTGGAAATAATTCAGGGTGCTCCTATTAATGTGGCTGTCCCCAAGTTCTTATCAGTAGTCTCAGCTATAGTTAAATAGCCATTGTTTAACAACCTTTTCTGATGAGTAAGGTGAACTAGCATGCAACAGACACTGCTCCCTGATGTTATTTGAAAAACAGGAAATATACTGATGAAAACCTGGCGACAGAGTTATTTAAAGTGAAGCATCCACTTGTAAATGCCCCAGCACCTCAATGTGGGCCAGGGCTTGATCAGTATTTTCATAAAACTACACATTTCTGTATTTACTGACTGTTTATATATAATCTGGTTGATCCTGCCATCCCTCCTGCCAGTGTTTGAAAAAGTGCCCTAGTGGCACATCCTGCAACCTCCTGTGGCTGACATCAGAGCTGGGGAGCAGTTGTGGGGCATGTGTACAGTGGCATAGCAAGGTTGGCATGGGCCCTGGTGCAAGGAATGAAATGCCCCCGAGGATGGTGCAAGGAATGAAATGGGCCCCCGAGGATGGTGCAAGAATAAAATGGGCTTCTCAAGGATGGTGCAAGGAATGAAATGGAGCCCCCGAGGATGATGCCAGATGTAGATGAGCAGTTAATGTTCTGGGCTCTAGTGTGTCTCTTCATGCTGCTGCCCTCTGGTCTTTGTTTTTCATAGTGGAAGAACTAAGCTTTGTTGCAGCTAAGGTGTCCTACAATAGACGCCAGCCATGATGGACCACCAGAGGCTTGTCTGACAGTTTTACACTTGGAGGCAGCCTGTGACAACAACTATTGTATTTATTTATTTTTTTATTTCATCCCTGAAGTTCCTGATCAGGAACCTCCTTGCTCCTCCTTCAGCCAGCCACTCCCTATACCCATCCTCCGAGATCCTGTTTGTTGACCTACCTACCTGGAACTCTGGCCACACCAGTGCCACCACCTTTCATCTTCTGCTGGCTACGCTGCTGCTGCTCTTCTCTCCCACCCAGAGACCGGACTCCCTCCCGACCGTCACCGACACACTGTGAGCCTGAGCCGCGCTGCCCATGTGACCTGACTCCTCAATTTAAATCGGCAGGAAGCCCGCTAAAGGTTGCTGTTGGTGCTTTGCTGACCAGCACCTGGCCATCTTCGACCGCTCGTGCTCCTCATGACTTGTCCACCACCACCTTCTCTCTCTCTCTCTCTCTCTCTCCCCAGCTCGCCTTGCCGCATGCCACCTCACCTCACCTCACCAAGACACATGCGTATGCCTAAAGTAAGTCCTCCCTGCCAATCACAGTGTGGCATGCTGGCAAATTGAAAAATGCCACCGCCACCAACCAGCCAGAAGCAGACAGTGTCACATGGTAATTGGAGGGGTTGACAAGCAAACCTAAGGTGGTATGTTAGGTAAGCGCCTCGCTCTCTGCTGTCACTGTGCCGTGTGGTCATAAAACAAATTGCGGCTAGAGTAGTATAGCATTTCCAGACAGAAATGCTGGGATCCAAACTGACAAGGCTATATTTTGATCCTGTGTGGCCATGCTGCGCCCGTGACTGGGCCCCTTCAGCTTATGGGCCCCAGTGCAGTTGCACCAGCTGCACACTCTATAGCTACACCCTGCATGTGTAGTATTTCCTCATGGACAGTGCTATTAATAGCTTCAGTTTAAGATATACAGGTCATGGTGCTATATAGACACCAGGTATAGACTGGCAGTCAAGTGCCAGTCTGTACTTGGTCTTAGGGCAGCTAAAATGGGGGACTGACCATGGCCTCCCCACTTTGATTCAAAGGGGGGCCACATATGTATTTTGGCCTCCTATTTTTGAAGCTATGTCTTTTATTAATATATGCACGGAGCTTCAACGGTGTCCGATCTCAGTTACTACATGCAGCACAGGAGAAATTTATATTTGCGCTGGCAGAGCCGCAGTACATATTTCATGTTAACAAGTACTCATTCCACTGCCTCAAAACCATCTGGCTATCCCTAACAAACCACACAATTACCAAGTTTGTGACATCACAGTCTGTTATCATGGGGTGAACACTGTGATGTCGTAACAAATGCATTATGAGATGGCCTGTCTGCCAACGTAAAGGCTGTCACTTGAGCGCCGACCTGGGTTCTTCAGGGAGGTTTACAGTCTGGCCTCGCCATAGAACTGTCACCCGGGTGACCAAAGGTGGATGTGCAGGCAAAGCTACCAGGGAGGGTGGACGCCTGATGGCTGTGCATGGTGAGATGCAAGCTGCATGCATGCACTTCATGTTTGAGCCCTTGTGCCCAGGCATCCATGGTGGTAGGACAAAGGGAATAAAATTCCCCTGTCTGCAGCATGACACATGGTACACACAGGCCCTTATAACTCCACTGTACCCCTCACTGCCCTTAGGTGATCCAGCAAGTGGGGTTATGACAATCCAACCCACCCAGGAGGGTAAGCTGGGGTAGGAAAGTGAAGGCCGCAGTTTGGGGCAGTGAGGCGGGCAGTCAGCTGAGGGGTTGCTAGACCAAGAATGGTGAAAGTGCAGATGAAAAAGTGCACTGGAAATCAAAATGTTCTGAGAAAAGCTCATCACATGTAAACTGTTCACATGTAAATTGTTAAAAAGTACTGCAGATACTAGGGAAACAAGTGAAATTTAAAAGGTGCTCTGTAATAAATCTTAACAGCTGAGAGTGGCAATAGATTTGGCCCAAGGTTCTTTACGCTGTGCAAATTGTCTCTTATGCCAGCGCAGTGATGCTGAGGGTTGAGGTGCTGGGCGCATATCTACTTTTCGCCTGCTACCGGTTTGGGAACAAATCTGTGTCGTTGGCGTCGACCGGGAGGGGGGCAGGAGTTGGATTGAGCCGCAGCAAGGCAAACTCTCCTCTCCCAGGAGAATTCTGGTCACTCCGCCATATGGCTGAAGGCCTGGTGGTAGTGCAGGTGGAAGTACCAAGAGTAGGGAGGGCACTGTGGATCATGGCATGCGCATGCCTCACATGCGTGTGCATGACCGTGGCATGGAACAAGGGAGAAAATTAGAGCTTTCAGGTCTATATGGTGGCCCATCACTCCTGGTGATGGGGCGTGCGAAATGGATCCGAGTCTGCCAGCTCCTCAAAAAAAAAAAAAAGGGTGCATAAAATGTAAATTAAAAAAAAAAGAATTGCCTCTTATTCCAATTGTCAGTGCCTAGTCTAGTGGGTGGGACAGGAGTGTTGTGATGCCACCAGCTGGCTGAAGGACCACTGTGGCTATATTCTTCCCTCCTGTTTCTGAAGCATTTTGAGTTGGGATGCTTCAGGACCTCAGCACCTCAAATGTTTTTATGCTGTCCGGGAGACTGTTCACTGTATGGAAGACTACAGTGCTACACTGAAAACAGAAGAGTTTTATGGTTCCAGTCAGAACCCCAAAAAGGCTGCTGTTTATGAACCTTTCAGAATTGACATTTGTATTTGTTTGCATATTACCTGCTAATTATTCATTTGCATACCAAACCATCCAGAATTTGTTTACGAAGATGTCTAAATTATAAATCCAGGCAAATTTTAGCAGTGTGTTCACAGAAAAATAAAGTTTGCATGCTAGTGTCCTCATTGCGCCCCACCCACCAGTTGTATATTTAGGCCCTTCTGCTGGCCTCTTTTGTATACCCATGTTGAACTTTAGAAAGTACACACTAGCATAGTTCTGTACCAGAAGGGACTTTCACGTCAGGTTTCTCTTGTCGCCCTTCTGCCACATGGCAGTGAAACACAGAAAAGAATTTGATAGCAGAAAGGACCGCTTGGCCCATCCAGTCTGCCCATTTCTTCCTGCCTCACACTATTGCTGCAGATCACGCCTGATCTACAGCTGTTTCCCGTCTTTCTCCTCCTCCCTTCATTTCCACTGTGATTCCCTTGTGCTTATCCTATGCATTCTTGAACCCCACCACTGTTTTGCCTATACAGACTTTGACTATTGACACACATGCAGACGTCTCAGCAGGAGTGCTATACATACTGTACTCATGCGTGTAACCCTCGGTTCCATTCTTTTGAAGGAATCTGTCTAATCCTGCTTGGAAAGCTGTCAAACTGACCACCTTTAAAACTTTGCTGGCATGTTCCTGGCCACTTTTAAAAACTTTGCTGGCATGTTTTTCACTGACTCTTACAACTGCTTTCAGTAATGACCTGCATCCCGGCCCTATCTTCTAGTTTCTGACTCTCTCAATGAACAGAAATGCCTCTTCTGCTCTATCTCCACTCCCTGCTTTAGGTTACCCTTTGCCAGTGTGTAAATATTAACTATAGTACATATATTTTGTATTTGGTACATTGAATATTGTATGCTATATACATTATGTCTTACCTTGATGCACCTTTTTTATTACCTGTGGCGCACCTTGTACTAGCTTATGTATTCCTTATTATTTTCTTGTTAAATTTTGTGATCACACCCAGATTCATCTTGTAAATGAGTTTTACTCAATGGTGTTTCACCTGGTAAAATAAAGATTGATTGATTAATTGATTGATTGGTTGGAAGCAGTTTAGTGCTAGCTTCCATAGCCTCTTGACTGAAGCTATGCCACATTACCACTGTATGTGTAAATAAGGCTTTCTAATGTTTACCCTTATCCTGCCCCTATCCTACCGCGAGTTTGACTGTCTATCCTCTAGTTCTTCTAACACTCACCAGCTCAAACATCTGATTTTTCTCCATCCTTTCCATCCTCTGTAGTACTCTGAATCCTTTGATCATATCCTCGTAGCCTTCTATTCTCTAGGCGAATAATTTGAGTACTTAGTTTAGTTAGTTTTGTTGACTGGAAAAGGAGGGCTAGGCATGCCCATTTCCAGCCTTGTCCCAGGGAGGGGAGGAGATACCGATGGTAACTAATTGAAACTGAACCACAGTAAGCTGTTGGTGGTTTTGTTAGTGACTGGAAGAAATTTGACCAAGATACCGGGAGATCCCATACTCTTAAAATAGTGAGTAGAGAATCTTAGTGTTTTGTTATTCATTAGACTGATACATGGCATAATACATGTGGGTTGAACTCTCAACCTGCTGTTATCTCTGGACAACCTTTGACCTTTAAGTTTGGTTCAGCTGAAAGCACACTTGAGATATTCAAATTCTCTGATGTCACTTTAATTATGTTCTGAAGGCCTGTTTTAAACCAATGAGAATTATTTCTGGGTTTTTCTGCATGTTCTAAGTGTTAATAATATGGGATTTTCTAAATAACTGTCATTAAGTTTCCGAAGAAGGACTTGTAGGTCCAAAGCTTAAGCTATTTGTTCTTTTTGTAACATCCTTGTTGGTCCAACAAAAGGTATCAAACCATTTGTTCTGGATTTGTACTCTTAAAATAGGAATTTGTGGAAAAAGGTTGCCAGGTGGAAATCTTAGAGAATGGCAAAAGAAAGAGTTTTTATTATCTGGCAATTTCTAGTACCCATTCTTCTGGATTTGAGTTATGTTTTCCTCATCACCACTTCATTTAGAAACAAAATGATTAAGTAATTTTTCAGGCACTTTAGGGCAGCTACCTTAACCCAGTGAAAGGGAGGTGGCCTATCTGCCAAAGAAAAGGAGGGCTCAACACGTTGCACCTTACTGTCTTTTTTCATACCATATGTATTAATGGAACTATTAAGATAAGCTTGGAGCTTTCTGATTGTCTGGTTGGTAGATGGGCGATAGGTAATATGGAAAATAGGTGTCTGGATAAATGCTCCACCAAAACTTTCCAAGTCTCTGAATCTCCCTTATCATGTTATACCAGGTTTATGGAAATTAAATAAATGGACTGTGACTAACAACAAATACTTCAGTCATCTAGGAAGCAATTATATAATGAAATTCTATTACAGATCAGCTGACAGGAGGTTATTTTAAAACTGTAGACCACAGAAGAACTCTCTGGTGATTGACCAGTTAATGGACAAGAGAGTACCACAACAAATGTGGGACAGTCATATGGCTTTTGTTCCTGTGGGACACTTGGTATCCATGAGGAACCATAAGCACAAAGCAGTGCAGGAAGGACCACACCATTACCCAGAATACGGAGCGCACATTCAGTTTACTGAGCATTGTTTGTTATCTTGTACTTTTGTTCTAGGATTTTGGAAATTGCTAGCTAAAAATGGTAACTTGTGTGGCTGGAAAGACCAAGCCCTGAATGTCTAGTTTTAGGTGACTTTCCAGTACAATTGCAGATATATCAGAAAAGCACTTTAACAGTTATCTTCGCCTGTCTTAAATTTTATCTGTGGCGGCGAGATGCCAATCGGTGTTACAGCAAATAAGATCACCATATATGTCCATTAATAAGATGTGTGGGTCTGCTTTGGAAGCATGTATTACACAGAAAAGTATACCATGCCTACTGCTACCTTTACTGATTTATGGAAGAGAATTTCATGCGTATCATAAGATAGTCTGAGCACGTCTGTGGTCATCATTTAAACATTTCTGCACCTTGGGTATAGGGTAGTGGGTAAAATGGATTAAGAGATGATGGGCCAGATGTTCAAAAGATTGCCTCAGTGCAAAACCCAGTTTGCCCATGAAACCTGGTTTTGTGCAAGTCCCATATTTCAAAGACATTTTGTGCTGGTGTGCTGGGCTTGCGCCAGGGCAAAAGTGGAGGAAGTGCACAACAGAAAATTGTGCAAATCGGGAGGCAAGGGACCTGAATATCAAGCGCGGTCTGATATGCAATGTATTGCTGTGTGCAAGGGTGCTTGCGTGATCCTGCATGGAGAAAATACTGCCAACAGAACCTTACTTTAATTCGGTGCAACCCTAGCAGTTGCCAGAGGTAGTTCATCGGCACCCCTCCCAGCACAGTAGGACCTGGTGTCTAGTGATGCCCCTCCCTCCGATCCCAGTCCTGGCAGATGTAGGAAATCCCTGGTGTCCAGTGGTCCTCCCCCTCAACACCCATTCCCTACAGTAGTAACAATTCCCTGGTGTCCAGTGGTCCCGTCCCGTACATGAAAGCCGCCTTACCGGTGTGTCACAACTCCCCACACATACTGCCATGGCTCTCATGCCACGGCTGCAGATCCTGTGTCAAATTGGCCTCCCTAACAATGCCCTGGCCCATTTCAAAGATACAGTCGTGCCTGTGGCCCCAAGCAACCCCTCCCCATTGATGGTAGTGGTCCCCCACTCCACCTTAGCGACCCACCTCCTCGTCCCCCTTACCATACTATCGGTGCCGCACTGAAACAATGGCAGGTGATACAACCACCTTGGCTACTGTCATCTGACATTTGCAGGGAGCCGCTGCTTATTTATAGGGCAACGCACCCTATACATAAGCAGGATGCTCCCTGCAAATGTCAAAATAAATAGATGGCGAGGTGGGGTGAGGTGAGGTTGTGTCACCTGCCATCATTTCAGCTGCACCAACTGTACAGTAAGGGAGACCAAGGTTGGTCATAGTGCCACAGGTGGGCTGGAGCATTGTTGACGGGTGGTGTGATTTGACACAGGAGTTGCATGGCTGTGGTGAGCCAGCCATGGCCATGTTGGGGGTTATGACACACCAGGGTTGGGGTGAGCTTTCATATGTACAAGGACCAGGATTGGGTTGGAGGAGGGACCACTGGACACCAGGGAATTGTTACTACTGTACAGCAACAGGGGAGGGACCACTGGACACCAGGAAATTGTTACTACTGTATGGGAACGGGTGTTGGAGGAGGGAGGGACCACTGGACACCAGGGAATTGTTACTACTGTACAGCAACAGGGGAGGGACCACTGGACACCAGGAAATTGTTACTACTATATGGGAACGGGTGTTGGGAGGAGGGAGGGACCACTGGACACCAGGAATTGTTACTACTGTACAGCAACAGGGGAGGGACCACTGGACACCAGGAAATTGTTACTACTGTATGGGAACAGGTGTTGGGAGGAGGGAGGGACCACTGGACACCAGGGAATTGTTACTACTGTACAGCAACAGGGGAGGGACCACTGGACACCAGGAAATTGTTACTACTGTATGGGAACGGGTGTTGGGAGGAGGAGGACCACTGGACACCAGGGAATGTTACTACTGTACAGCAACAGGGAGAGGGACCACTGGACACCAGGGTATTAGTACTGTATGGGAATAGGTGTCGGGGGCAGGACCACTGGATGCCAAGGAATTTTTACTTTGTTATGGGGAACTGGGATTGGGAGGGGGAAGCCGTTAGCACCAGGGACAGCTCATGGGACGGCACTTTTGGTGCTAAAGGGCCTCCAACCTCATGCAAATGACCCCTTAGCACCTTGCATACCCAATGGGCTCATTTGCCTGGGGACTTTGAATATTGCAGATATTGCCCCACGCTAGCATCATGGGGCCATATTTTGAGAGCACGATTGAAGCGGGCTAAGTGGTTTTACACTGACTAAAATGGACCTATATTTAGATGACTAGTGCCCTGCACTATTCTTCTGAATATACCATTTTCCCACCTCGCAGTTGTTGCAAGACAGAGTGCAAATATTTGCATTCTGCCTTGCACTTTTTGAATATCTGGCCTGATGTCTTTTATTTTGTTGATATTTCTGAATCAGTGTCTGTTTTCCTTCTTGATGTGTCTTTTTATGTTTATATTTTATAGTTATGTCTGTGATGTCTGAATTTTGTTGGGTGTTTTGTTATGTTTCTTTTACAATAAAATCCCTGCTCTTTTCAAGAAGTGCCATGGGGTCTTTTATCCATCCAAACAACCACCAGAACAGGCAGACAGGAACTTTGTTTAATGTTGCATCCAAAAGACGGCACCTCAGGAGTGCAGCATCCCCTCATGCTGCACACAGCCTCAGTGGGATAGTATCGGTATATTGGGCCCGGCGGCGACGGCGGTTAGAGCAGCTGCCCAGCACTGGTACCCCAATTTCTTTGGAACAGGCCGGCTCTCAATTATATAACTATGCGTGGCTCTGTCGATAACAATGCAGCTACGCAAAAGCCACAGCATAGACTGTTTTAACGACTTGTGTTGTTTACTTCGACATTTGTCCGAATCTAGGTGAAGAAATTCACGAGCAGTAGTCTGTTGCTAATAGCTTGGCTTTTCAGGCTGACACTGTTTCAAGGTGCAGTAGGGATACATGCCTACTTGCTTCTGACTGGCCACCATCAGTGGCCCTGGTTCAGAATGCTCACTGCACAGGGTCAGTTCTTTGTGTCAGTGTTTGAAATAATGGCAGGCGGGCTAGGGTGGTACTGATGGTGACTGAAGAGTGGATAAGGAACAGAGTCGATCTGCAACACCAAAATCTCAGTAATGCCACACATGCTCGCCTATTTATCAGGGATTTAACTCTAAAAATTGATCAGCGTTTTGCTCATAAAAGTGCTACATCTTTATGAAAATGCATAGTCTTGCCTCACTGTGTTTAACAAACACAGCACTTCTAGAAAATCTATATAAATACTTTCTGTACAGTCAGTATAGTCCCAAGAAAAAACTGCTAATCAGTTATTTAAAACCCTGTTTATAAATCTGCCAAAATGCAAAGCTACTCTGTTGGCTTAAGTCAATCAATCAAAGTCTTTATTTAACCAGGCGATCACCGTTGAGCAAGCTCATTTTCGAGGTGGACCTGGGTTTGTTAACAAGGAACAAGGGACAATATACATGGGATGCAACACACAAGAAAATGGTAATAATACAAATAAAGTGAGATACAATAATACAGTATATACAAAGTATCAGAGGTAGCATTGACAGTAGTATATGTTTGAAACAGAAGATACAGCTAGTTTTGGGTAGGACACAATTTTTCATAAAAGTAAAGAAATATACATATCAGGTGCACTGAACACAAATAAAACCTAATATAAAAGATATATAGTGATACAGTGTGGAGAATTTAGAGCTGGAACCAGGGTCAAAGGAATGTGGAAGGGACAGATATGGGGTAGAAAAAGGGGAGAAGGAAGAGTCGATTATAGTACTGGAAGCAGTTTTAAATGGCAGCTGTAGGTAGTTTCAGTGATTCATAATCACACTACAGATTTCGCTATCCATTAGAACTGAAGTGACATCTCCTTTTGCACTGTTTATAAATGGGAAAACAAATCTAAGTATTCTGTGGATAGCATGAACATTGGTGACATTGCTGTTGGGCAGGAGGAGGAGTGGGTTTCATACAGTGAGCAGGTAGTCTGCTTTTTAGGGATGTGCTACTTTGTTTTGCAGGGATTTTTGAATGGGTTTGGTTGATTTCTGGCTTGCTTTACATAATTTCTTATTTTTATCAGCTATGCCATTCATATTAATTTGAATGGATGTTTATTAGATATCTGCGTGGGTTGGCAGTTGGCCCTTCTACTCTCTGTCACTGTTTATCAACTGACAGTTGATCCGTGCTTTGTGCATAAAAGTTGTGTGTTTACAATAGCCACATATAATATTACTTACTTTACATTCTATGGTTTCTGATACTGACAAATCTCAAAAGAATGTAAACTACATAGAGAACTTAGCTGCACTCCTGCATTGGCATGAGATGCACTCAATATTGTTCTCAAGGAAACTTGACTTCTAGTTTCAGATTTGGTGGTCCAAGAGGTCTAATGATATGGGTGGATACTGGAGAATTTTGATTGGCTGAAATGTATTTAAGACCATGTAGCAAAGCATTTTATAAAATGGAAAGGAAAAATTTGGAAGCTGCATTGGCTAGAGACATCAATTGATCATGCATTAAAAGCTAGTAATGTACAGTCAGGTGCCAGATCTCTCGGACTCAATCAGTGGCCACTCACCTATCCTGTGTGAGTGGTCTGCTCGACTTCTAAGACACAACTCAGAACCATTACCTCTAGGACCCTACATAAAGATATGATTGCATTTTTCAAGACTTAATTGTCACAAACTGATTGAGCTTCCTAGATGTTATACAGGATGTTTTGTTTTCCCCCAACTCTTTTCCTTACATTCCAGCGGAACTCTCTTGGGCTGCCTCTCTTGCCGTGGACCGCTGTACCAACCGCTGTGTTCCCCACCATCTTCGTTAGTTTCGACCCTCCCAGAGGCTTGGGGGGCTACGACCCCAGGAGGTAGAGGGGCAGTGAAGAGGAACCAGCATTGGTCGTGTGGTGGCATTGGCACTGAGGAGCCGTCACCTATCCAGCGGGAGGGTTTTCATCCCTAGTTACGCCCAGACGCTGGACGTGCACTGTTGTTCACCCGCTGGCTGGGTGCCCCACCCACGCCCTGAAGATTGACTATGTCTTCCCCATTGTCCAAGCTCCCCAGCGCCGCAGTGCCACCAGCTTCCACCGGGGCCGCTGCTGTGCCAGGCAACCCGGATCCCTCCCGAGTGAGAGAGCAGTCCTCGGACACTTCGATCCTCTCTCCCCTGCCGACCCCGGTGCTCCGGGCTTGTTCCCAAACCCTGGTCACCGGCGTGGCGCGCGAGGTGTGGCGCCCAACACCTCAAACCTCAGTGCCACCGGGCCGGCATTGTTATACAGGATGTTAACGTGGCCTTGATCACTTCTGCACCATATTCACAAAAGCATGTGACACATTTGCCCCGCTCAGAAAGCGCAAGGTAAAGACACATCAGCAGGCTGGATCACACCTCCTGCATTCACATATGCGTGAAAGGGATAATCTCTGGAACCTAGAAAAGAGACTGGGCCCCCAGAGATTGGCAGAAGTACCATAAGGCCCACAATAAATGCACAAACTAATCAGGAAGGCCAAAGATGACTACCATAATACACTACAATGACAGAGTTGGAGCAATGGGAAGAAATGCTGGCAGTGTATAAAGGATCTAATGGGCAGCAGTGAGCAGACCCCCACTGTGTACTCATCAACAATCACGGGTGCATGCAACTCCAGCGTTATAGCTAATGCCTTCAATAATGCTTTCACTGACCTACCTTCAGTACTGCCTGATGGACAGGGATCACATCCAATTCCAATTGTTTTAACCAGGTGAGACACACTAAGCTGGGAGCACAGGAAGTTAAGTGACTTGCTCAGGATCACACAGTATGGAAGTGGGGCTGTGGGATTCAAATCCAGGTCCCCAGATTTGCAGCTCAGAGCCTTAAACCACCGCACTATACTGCCTCCTGATGGGAAAGCAGAAGCCACTGGGCAGCAAGACACTAACCTCCTAAATTCTACTTCAAACAGGTCTCCACCGAAGAAACAGTTAAGTATCTAGTTAGAGTTCTTGGCAAAACTAGAGAGGGCAGTGACAAAATTGACATGATATTACTGGCTCAAGCCCTCGAAGAAGTGGCACTACCTCTAACTAAGATATTCAACATCTCACTCCAGTTCAGCCAATTCCCTCAGATCTGGAAGGCTGGAGTAGTCACACCTGTACATAAGGGTGGGACAAAACTAAAGTGACAAACTACAAGCCCATCTCCATATTATCTCCCTTTCCAAAGCACTGGAATGGATAGTGTCTGATCAGCTGGTCTCCTACCTCAAACACTACAACCTGATGTGTAGCCAACAGCATGGCTTTAAAAACTTCATAGTACCACAACGGCACTCATAGATTTCACAACACATCTACAGAAGCCCTGGACAAAGGTTATCTAATAGGTGCCTCTTATATTGATTTTACCAAGGCATTTGACCTTGCAGCTCACCTCCTGCTGCTCACAAAACTTCTGCGACTTGGTCTCTTCACGAGACTGTGGCATGGTTCCGTTGCTACCTAGCTGGATGCACTCAGAAAGTCAGAACTGATGTCGTGCTACCTGAAGCTAAGCAAGTCTTGGTCGGTGTTCCACAGGGTCAATACTGATCACTACACTTCAGCTTGTTCAGAAATGACCTTCCCAGAGCATGCCCCCATACACAACTGCTGCTCTATGTGAATGATGCAGTCATCTTCAAGCGCAGCCCTCAACCAAGGTAGTCACCAGGGAGCTACAAATTAGCTTTGGGTCCATTGAATGCTGGTTCAAGCAGAACAAGCTTGCCCTAACTACAAAAACAAAAACAATGCTCTTAGCCAGTACCCATAACAGGAGCAAAGCCCCCTCTGTGCATCCTGAACTATCAGGGCATACCACTGGAGCAGGTGTCCTCCTTTAGATACCTGGGAGTCACTTTAGATGAGTCCCTGACCTTCGCTGACCATGTGGATAACATAGTCAATTCAGCCAATAGAAAGTTAGGAGCACTTTTCAGACAGCGGCTGAACTTAACCAATGAGGCCAGGCACCTAGCCGTAGCAAGCTCTGTCCTCCCACTCATAGATTATGGACTAGCAGTTTATGGATCAGCCTCCCCACAGTCTTGAACAGGTCAGAGTCTTGCTCAGTAAGGCCTGCAGATTTGTCACTGGCTCTGACAGGCTTGCCACATTGCTGCACCTTATATTCCCTCACAGGCCTGCTCCCCTGGAAGCACCACTACAGTACCAGAGTCTCCTCACTGGCAAAGAAGCATTTGTAGGCATGCTCTGCCCCACCCCACTGTAGCCTTACATTTCAGCCCAATACATAACCAGTACACCACTGGGAGCATGGCAAGACATGCAGTGATGGTCCCCAAATGAATGACCAACCAGGACCAAAGAGCCTTTGCCTGCCGAGCAGTACACTGGCTAAACAACCTACTGACCTCCATCACAAATATGCCAAAACTACCACACTTCAGGAGAGCCCTCAAGAATGAACTTACCCAAGCCTCCACATGCAGTTGCCTACACTAACCTGGCCAGTCACCCATTACCCCCATCCCACTACCAACCCTATATTTCCCACACCTACTCTATCTCCTTTAATTATACATTCAGGGTCTTATTGCTCTGACAGATGCTCTTCTGAGCTGCCTGTAATTTTCAGTTCAAATGTCTATACAAATGCTCTTTGCTGCCTGTATACAAACTTTTGTGTTTATAACAATTGACATGCAACCTAATGTAATGAAAATTGCTCCTTATGCGCATGCTTACAACTTTGTTGTTTGTTTGTAACACTTGACGTGGAACCTTTACAAATGAGCACTTAGCTCAAAGGTACTCTGATGTTCAAATAAAATAAAAAATAAAATAAGATCTAATTTTGAAGCCAAAAGTCTAATTACCTACAAAATCAGGGGTATTTCATGTTAAACTGACTGTCACCAATGGCAGATCTTGGGGGTGCTACCACACCCCATTGTGCAAACTTCACGGTGAAAACACAAAGATTTGTGTCCTTAAAAAGTATCATGCCAATTTTATTCTAGCTTTGGAGCCTTTAATAAACGTTCCTGTGGGCAGTTCACCCACCTCTCCCAATCAGGTGCAGCACACTTGAGGCCACATTATAGAACTGAATGTGCAATTAGGTGTCTGCCCCCTTACCTAGTAGGCCAACACAAGACTGCCAACTGCCGATTATAGCCCCATTTTTACCTCTGCCCCAGGCCCTTAACGGTAATGTTATGTTTAATTCAGGCAGAGTACAACAGCCATTATGACATTTGTAGAGCCTGAATTAGATAGTGAGCATCAAAAATTGATGCCAGGGCCAAGAATGTGCCTCTCTCCCAAACAATGAACTTGTAGGCCGGGGGTGGGGTTGTCTTTTTTTTAACTGGTTCTGAACATTACTAGTTTTATTCTTATGCTAGCAGAGGTCATGGTGTTGGCTGCCACACAGTCAATGACATCATGGAAAGTTAAAGATTTTCCAGCTGGGTGCCACCTCCCTCCCCAATCTTTCTGTACAGTCCTCAGGGTCTCAGCAAGCATATGGCTGTGGCAGCTTATCATCTGTAGTATATATGACATTCAGTCCGAGGCAAGAGAAGATCAGTCAGTGAAAGGGAATCTGCAGCTAATCTTTCCGTGAGGAGAAATGGATATGCCCAGGGAGCCACTGTGGCAAGAAACCCTGGCAGAGATAATCATGTACAAGAAAAGGTGTGCCTTGTCTCCGTCTGACATTGGTACTTTAGCTGGGAATGGTATCACAATCCTCTCACTTTTAATTGTGAGAGAGTTTCTTTAATTTATGGTGAAACATTTGACTTATTGTATCCTTTTATTCTATTTTAGATTGCCGTTCATCTTCTCCCCTTGTATGAGGCCCTTTACCCTATGTTTTGAGTCTTGCACCGTTTTCTTTTATATTTGAAATAAGAAAGGAAGTGGTCCCTTTAATACGACTGTCTGCAGGTTTTCATTAGTATTCTCCACTGTTCTGAGCACTCATGGTCCCGTAAGGTCAAGGAGCAGTGCCTGTCGCCTAATTTTGTCATTGTCACATGAACAGTGATGTAAGCAGTGGGTGTTCTAGCACGGCTCAGAATACTGATAACAAACCTGAGGATACCCATATTACAAGCAGTGCTCCTTTACTATTTCAAATGTAAAAATGCTAGGAGACTCAAAATGTGTGCATGCGTGTGTCTGTTAGGGTGGCAGGGCATCTTACAAGACAAGTGAAAAGAGAGTCTAAAACAGAATAAAAAGTAAAGGCATAGAGGTGTTACTGCAACATGTATTGCTACTTTAAATATATTTTGATATTGGTAGAGCTGTAGGTTTAGTCTAGTGTAATGCTGGCCTTGCTTTCCCTGACTCAGAGCCAGCCCTCGTACTCAGCAGGGGTTCTCCTGATCAAAAAGAGCTAGTTCTGTTCAAACCTGCAGGACATGGCCATTGAGGTGTGTTTATACACACACACACACACACACACACACACTGGGTTTTGGAACTTTTATAGCACCTCGTGTTAAGTGCACTGTTGTGTGTATTTCTTGTATGTCCACTTTGAGGAGCCATGGAGTGATGCAAAGTGAGCACTGCAGCCATGCAGCTCCCCCACCCCTCTGTGTTTTATTAACCACCTTCTGCTGGCTCAGTACTGCGAGTGCATTGCTGCAGCTGGTGTGAGGTACACACAGGGACTGACAAGTCCTGCACTGATTCAGCTCCCACCACTGCCGAGTTTCACAGGAGCCTGAAATGCACCAGCTCACAATGCTCCCAGATGTGTCTACACTTATCCTCAAGCACTGCTGCTACACCAGTGCAGAATACTAAGTGTAAGTGTAGGCTTCTCTTTTGGAAACTCACCTTTGGTCATCTTTCCAGGCCCTCCGGTCCTCTCTGGGTACACCACAAGGGGCTGCCTAGGTTCTGAAGGTACCAGAGATACTGGAATCATAAGTGGCTTGGTTCCTCCACCTGGGAGTAGTGATCTGAAATGCCTGAAGTAAGTTTTCAGGTTAACATCCCCAGGAAATTATAATAGCTGCCCCCACAGTACCTTCCCCACACAATAACAATTTCCTTTTCAGTTCATCACTGTACCAGAATATAATATTAACAGGTAACAGATTTTATTTGGGGGTGGGGGATCGCATAACACTTCATTGGTGCATCACTCTTACCCCACAAAATTTCCACCTCTCACCCATGGGTGCACCCGGTTCCTTTTTGGCAGTTGCCTAAAAGTCTCTAAAGTCCTAGGTAGGTAGCACACTGCAGATGCAATAGAAGTAGAGGATCTTAGTTGGGGCCCAAATAATTGTGAACAAATGCAAAACCTTTAAACTTTAAACTGGTCAAACATCTGATCTTGCACAGTCCTGCCCAGGAATCATCCTCTTAGATTTTAACTAGATGGATAATTGATGAAGGTTTCCCAAACCCATGCCAGTGTACTTACAGTTCTGATTATTCTCATAGGGTTTGCCAATATCTGAAGGCATAATAATGTGCTGGTATTAGGAGTAGTTGTTAGAACTCAAAGTCACTAGTTGAAGCTATGCGGAGGTCAATCTTAACCTGCCATGCCTTTCTAATCTTCACCCATTGGGGCCATTGTAGGCAGTCTTCACCTGGCAGGCCTCTCAAACTCTGTCTTTCCAGAACTTTCTCTTTGCCTTGATACACATTCCTCTTGCTCTAATCCAGGTACAAATTCTCTCTCTAGCCAGGTACAAATTCTCATTTCCAAACAAGGAGAAAGACCTTTACACTCACATTTTTAAAGTCGATGGAGCATTGTGGATTGTTAGGTATTTACCTATACAGTTTTGAAGTCCAAACTTTTCAATGTACTTTCTGCACTGCAGAGGAGTCCCTTTACAACAGTCTCACATTTTCTCCTCTTCTCGAGCTTTGGGGCTGCTGCCCCAGTCATGAGTTCAAATCCTTGAGTGCCCACTTTGGAGCGGCATCTCTTCTCAACTCTCAAGTTCCTCTCTGGAGCGAAATCTCTTCTCCCATTTCAGCCAAGGTTCCCTTCTGAGCAACAGCTCCCAATGTCCTTGAAATTTCTCACAACTTGTTTCTTCACAAGAATCCTCAGCCCTTTTAAGTCACAGTCCCCACAGCGCTGCCACCACTGCAGTCTCAGTCATTTACAGTTTCTCAAAACTGAATAGAAGTGGGCTCCAGCAGCTCTCATACAGCTGAATATTTCACAAGCTTCTTTGGGCTTGGGGAATAGAATGCTAGCAACCCCTAAGAAGGCCCTTTTCCATATGGAAACAGCATTTCTCTCCTGGTACAGGAGCCTCCTCCCACAGGAGGGGTATGGAGAACTGACCTTGCTCAAAAGTCTCTCAGGTTTTGGGAGCCCTCAGTCGCTCTTGATTGGTCCACACACTTGTCTTTCCAGGAAAATTTATATTCATTAACCTCCTTGACACCCCATTGGCTGTCTAAATGGGCACCGAGAAAAGTCTCTGTTTTTACTCCCAAAAGTCTTTGTATGGTCCTATAGTCCTATGGCTAAATAGGGTTAAGGGGCACAAGTATGGCTGCTGATGTTCAGTTCCAGCAAAGTCCCAGTGTTATAGTTCTCTTTTGCAGCCACAAAAACATTTTCAACATTTATATCCCCACAGATATGAAGCAGTCCCTTGATCACTTGCCCAGTTGGAGAGTTTAATCTTTTCGCTCACCCCCGCCCATCGCTACTGCCGAAGTCTATTCCCCAGGCAGCAGGCAGGCTAGTAAATATTCATATGCCTTTCATAATATTCTGACCCCCTCCCGGTTCTTAGCACTATTGGCACTCTTAAAATAAATAAATTTGAGCTTCTCAGCCACCTCGCCATGTCTCCCAACCCCATTCAGCTAAACCAGAGGGTTGAGAGCACTGGAGAGACTGATTTTGGCCGCTGCAGCAGCAAGAAGGCAAATGTGTGAACACATATGCGTGGACCAGCAATCTGCCTGAAATGAGTACTAGATCAGTGGCACTGCAGAGGGCATGGGACCACTTTAGTAAGCCAACTAAGTTGGGCTTACATAACAAACCTCTGGTTGGCTTCTTTGTGAAATGGATCCTTTTTGTTGTGTTCTTCTAATCTTTGTGCTGAGTGGCTGGCAAGTACCCAGTTTCAAAGGAGTCTGTATGTTTTCATATGTGCTATCAGCAGTGTCAGTGGCTCAGGAGGTTGCAAGCTTCCTTCTCAGTCCAGAAGATCAGATGGTTATGGGTTCTGTCCCTTTCTGAACTTGGGCTAATACCCAATTCTGACACTGTAGTGCAGCACTGGGGCATGCTGCACAGTTGAGATTCATCCTTTAAATGAGTCATTAAACCAAGGTCCTTCTCGCATCTCTGGTGACAATCCAGGTGGAAGCTGAAGAGCCCATGCCACTTATCGCAAGAGATGGGATTTTTCCAGTATCCTGGCCAACATTCCTCCTGTCAATAAAACAAGTCTCATATATCCCCGGGCATGGGAGGAACATAGAAACGCAGAAGTTGACGGCAGAAGGAGACCTCTAGGTCCATCTAGTCTGCCCATTTGTTTTAGACCTATTTTGACACTCTAGTTGCCCTTTGTAGTCAGGGCTCCATTGTGTCTATCCCATGCATTCTTGAATCCCCACAGTGTTGACCCCCACAACCTCTTGGGGTAGGCTGTTCAGGCGTTCACCACTCTTTCTGTGAAGAAACTTCCTGGTGTTGGTAGAGAACCTCCCTCCTTGCAGCCTGAGGTCATGTCTCCTGGTCTTGGAGCCCTTCTTGAAGTGAAAAAGTTCCTGTGTCTGTGACCTTGTTAATGCCTTTTATGTATTTGAGATGTTTCAATCATGTTCAATCAGGACACAGGCAATGCTAATCTGCGCTTGTGCATATGTCTCCATGTTGCCTGCGTCATGGTAAAGTAGAACAGAAAAAGGAAATTCCCACCATGCAGCATGACAGATCTGCCAAACTTATAGACACCACACTTGCCAACCTGGGAACTCTCCTGCATGACTAGTATTGTGTTCCTGAAGGATCTTGCCAAGTCTGAGGCGCTCTGCCATGGGGGAAAACCATGGGGAGTAGCAGGGGAAAAAAGGAAGACCCAGGCGAGGCAATGGGGTTGGGGTGTGGTGGAGGCCTGAGAGGGGTCTGAGGGCCAGATAGCTTGAGGAGCATTTTTCTCACAGCGACTGCTACAGAGACAACGGCTGCAGTATCATTAGCTGCTGGCCACACATTATCTCTCCTGCCTGTTTATATGACTGTGGTAATGAGGCAAATTGTAAGTGAAGTCTATTATTTGTTATGAGCTGCAGTGCTGACACTGAGCACAAGGAACATTTTCTAAATGAAAACAGCTGTGTTTACAATGTGTGCAAGTAAACCCCATAACACATGGCTGATAATTTATCACTCATGTATTACGGGCTTGAAACTCTCAAAAATCAGTATGTTAACATTCCTGACCAGTAATTATAAGTAAATGAAAAATTATGAAGCTAGAGATCCAGCAAAAAGACCGATTTCTTCAAGTGAGATTAATTTATTGAAATGTTTTTATGAAGAGAAGGCAGATTAAAGCACATGCAAAAATCTTGTTTCTAGGTATGTCCTGGCAAGGGACAGGTGCAGTATAATCACACAGCCTTGATGTCACAAATTCATAGAAACAAAATGAATCCAGTAGTTGTATTTGAAATGGTGCTGGTGTTTAATTTATTTGTAACTTATACTATATTAATTTAATCAGAAAAACAAGATAGAAAGTGTATCAACGTGCCTCATGCCAAAATAATTTTGGGAGGGGCACAGTTGAAAATAGTGTTGGAGGGCACTGAACTGCACTTTGCAGCCATTGTCAGTCAAAAAGCAATGCTTGATTAGGAATTTCAGTCCTGCAGTCAGAAATTGCAAATTTTACAACACTGAGTCATAGCCAGTAAAACAAAGGATTTAATCCAAGCATGGACAGCTAACTGTAGACAATAAAGCCCTGCTAGCCAGTAAGGATGAAGAAATGTCTCGATGATGACCCACCTCCTCAACCATGTTCAGCTACCACTTACTATATGTGTAGTCTGTGGCAGGTAAACCTAAAGAAAACATCCAGGCAAACACAGGTGAGCCTCATATTGGAACCACAACCAAGCAGTCTATAAACGCAGCATCCACACCAAATCAGGGCACCTCTTCATTGTCTGAAGAATTCGATCTGCATTGAGACTAATTTCTGCAGTTCTGCATTAATCCATTTCCCCATCTTCCATATCTGAAAACAGATTAGGGTGTGCAAATACCTTAATTTGAATATTCTGACAAATATTCACATTGGGACTCAGATATTCGTTTTTGTCCCAAATAAGCATTTTTTTAATAAGACATTGTAACACTGTTAAAGTCCACCACTTCCTTCCCTTTTGAAGTACAACAGTTAATTCTGCCATGAACACTCCCCAACAGCCTCTCAGCAGCTCAACAAGGCAACAAACTACTGCACTGGTCAGTGGTCAGGTGACAGATGGTCATCATAGATTGAGCAAAGGCTGTAGATGAGGTGACATCTTGTGTCTTGTCTAGGGCAACTAAAATGGCACTGGCGTGGGTGCATTGTATGTGCATCCTGTCAGAGAGGAGGCGAGATGTGCCATGATAGAGACCTATACAAGTACCTCACAGGGGTGAAGATGTCACATGGGAGTCTCTTTCAAATGAGAAAGAGCACAAGTACCAGGGGGCAATGGGGGCATGTGGATGAAGCTGAAGGGGAGTTCAAGACAGATGTAAAGAAATATTTATTCACGGAAGGCATGGTAGATGCCTGACACAGACTGACAGCATAAGTGATGGTGGCGAAAACAATGTGGTGCTTCAAGCATCGTGAGCTAGGCAAACAGGTGTATTTCAAAACAGGCAGGGAGGCAGCAGGGTTGCTTTAGGGTCTGCAGAAGAATAATAAGCAGGGATGTACAGTCTGAGCAGACTGTGTGGACAAGCTGTCCTTTTCAACCAAAAAGATAATTAGTAACCCAAAGTACACAATAGTAAGTGCATTAAACATGATACAGTATTTAAACGTTTCTAGTTTAAGAGGGCCTCATGGTGGTCCCAGTTATATGCCAGGGAGTGGAGAGTTACCCTTTAAATATTTACGTGAGAGAAAAAAGAAAAGGGTGAGCCAAAACAGTAACATTACACTGTCATAACATTAGGTAGATCGAGGGCAGTACTGTACCACCAGTTTTATGTTGGCAGAGCATAGTTGTAGCCAACTACTGGCAAGTTTAGCTTAATGAACACTAGCTGTTCATTTTGTTGAGGGTCCAGCTTGGAACAGTGTGGGTCAACAGTGTCCCCAGACTAAACATCCTCTTGGACAGCACACTTATAGGAGGGCAGTTGTGCCAGGTGAGGAGAGGAATTCATTTTCCGAATCCAGTAGCTCAGTGGATCAACTTCAAATGGCTCAATTGATTCTGCAAAGTAGCCATTAAGTAAATTTTCTGCAGAGAGAGGCTGAGACTGTGAGCATTTGTGTTGCTGTTGATGTAATGGTGTGCTGAGTAATGCCCAGTCACTCTTCTCTCCACTGCCACTATGCCGTCTTTCCCCATCTCCACCAGTACCATCAATTCCAAACCACCACATGCCTGCTTCACTCCTCGGGAACCTGAACAGGAGCATCTTCCTCCCCTTCTGAGTGTCTCACCGCCCATGGCACTATTTAACTCTTTGTGTGTTTATTTGCTTAAACAGGTAAGCACACTGGAAAAATGTAATTCCCTTTACAGGTGCGACCCATCACTCAGTCTTCACTCAGCTGTTGCTAAATGAGTCACTCTGTGGCTATTCATGGCTACATGAGGATCTCACATTTGAACCTAGGGTCCAACATGGTAGAAAACACGTGATGGCAGGTATCCATGACTGTGGTGAACCTTGCATCAAGTTCTGCACTGAGATGAATAACAAGCTCAGTGACCTCTTGTGGATTGAGTGTATTGTCAGCCAAAAACTGTTGTAACAATCTTTTGAAAATATGCACAGCTGTGATAACCTGACTGAGTTAGGCTGTGGTAGCACTTAGGTCAAGTGTACTCCTCTCAAATGGCGCAATAACCTTCACCATGCCCTCAAGAACTAACCAATCATGATGTCCTAGGACTCTCAATGTCTGCTTCCTTAGACATCTCTGTAGTGCTCGCTTGCTCCAGCAGTCTCGAAAGCATCAGGTATGAAGAATTCCACTGAGTGCTTTCATCTTGTATTATATGATGTTGGTGCAGACCAAGGTGTTCCTGAATGTCTCATAATTTGTGAGTGACTTTTACAGAGTGATGGAAATGGTTGCAGATGGAATGGACTGTGGATAATACGTTGCTGGTCCTAGTACTGTTACACAGTGCATGAGTCACCACTAAATTCAGTGGCCCAGATATTCAAACTGCGCCATTCTGTGGCGCAAGCCCCTGCGCAGCTCAAAAGAATTGCGCGGGGGTGCAGCCAGGCGATATTCAATGGAGTTGCGCTATGGCGCGTTCCCCTCGAATATCGCCTCTGGCCACCCACTGTGCATGGCGCAACCGCAAGTGGTCAGAGAGTGGAGTATTGAGATGTGGTGGCGAAGTTCCATTGCGCCATGCGCAACACCGCGATATTCAAAGGTGACATGCAAATGGGGCCATAATCTATACAAAGGCGCGGGGGCCATTTGCATCTGATTATGGCCCCATTTGCATGCCATTAGCATGCAAGTGCGCCGATCCCCGGCGACTTAGCCTGGTGCCTGCCAGGCGGCAGCCGTCGAGGACCGACACCCCTGCAGCCCGATCGTGGGCATAATTAGTGGTTCCTCCGACCCCTGCAGCCTGATTGCGGGCATAATAGTACTTCCCCGCAGCCCAATCGCGGGCATAGCGTTATACCTCCCCACCCCATTAGCCCAATCGTGGGCGATAACCAAACGTCCCCACCCCGAGTAGCCCGATCGCGGGCATAAAGTTATTCCCCGTAGCCCAATCGCGAGCATAGGTTATTCCCCCAGTAGCCCGATCGCGGCCATTAAGTTACTCTCCCCAAAGTCCAAGATCCCTGGTGGTCCAGTGGACAGCGAGAAGCCAGATCGTGGCGGCATCCTCAACCCCGTCCGCAATCCCTGGTGATCTGTGGCCCCACCCCACCCACCCACGAGCCCCACCACCCGCCCCCCATCAGCGGCCCAGGCGGCACCACCACGCCTGCCGACCCAGCAGCTCGATAGGCTACCGCCCATGGTTCAGAGCAAGTGCCAATGGGCATCAGCTTCCCATACCACTACTAAGTCAGTCCAGATATGTGAATGAATTCATTCCATATTTGGACTGACTTTATGATATAAACTACTGCCCTAGCTCTTGCTCTGAACAAGCAAGCGTACAACAACTTTCAGTCGCAGGCGGTGGAGTCGCTGCAAGCGGGTGGGGCTACCGCCCGCCAGCTGACGGGGGAGCGGGGTGGTGGGGCTTCATGGGTAGGTGGGCTGGGGGTTGACGATGCTGCCCACGATCTGACTTCTCGCGTCCACTGGACCACCAGGGATCTTGGACTTTGGGGAGGGAGTATAACTTAATGGCCACGATCGGGCTACTGGGGAAATAACCTGTGCCTACGATCAGGCTACGGAGGGGAATAACTTTATGCCCACGATCGGGCTACAAGATGGGGGGAAGAGAACATTATGCCCGCGATCGGCCTGCCTGGGGACACTTCAGCCTGTGATCGGGGCATGGGGGCACGCCAGGCGGCAGGAACAGTGGAGGGGCCACCCACAGGTGGCAGCTGCTGTGTTGCGCCCTGCAATGCGGCAGCTCACCTGTGGGTAGCCCTCGACGATCCTTTTTTGTCGTGAAAGTTGTGCAGGCGCAGGTAGGCTGCACCTGCATAACTCTGCACAGCCCAGCTGAATATCGGGCTGTGCAGTTTATGCATGGGCACCCCGCCTGTGCCTGCATACATTACAGATGCGCCCAGCGCATCAGGACTTCAATGCAGGCACACTTTTTCCCTTTAAATATCGCACGGGGTGCATAGTAGCGTGATGGTGCAACACTGTTGCGCCATGTGTAACCCTTTGAATATCTGGGGCTAGTGTGTATTCAAAGCAACGAATACTCGCGAAAATGGCCATGCTTTATTTTATTATAGTTTTGTTGACCAGGTAAGTGCACTAGATAAATTCTGCCTATTTTCAGGCACGACCCATGGGGAGGGATACAAATGAATGCCAACTGACCTTGAACCAGATTAAGCTGTTGGTGGTATTTTTAGTGAATGATTGATGGCTTTCACCATGTTTATGCCATTGTTTATATAAAAAAAACAGCTTTAAATTGATGTTAATACTAGTCCAAGACCATAGCGTTTGTATTTATTTTATTTGTTAACTGGGTAGGTGCGCTGATCCAGGGACCATTTTCAGGCACAACCCAGGCCACTCAACACAAGAAGTACAATTCACAGTTACCTTACAGGTACAGTGTAGAGAGAGAAAAAGAAAACATTACCAGGTGCAGTACAAATTATGACAATACATTAGCAGTATAGCAAACATTCAACAGTCAATTGATCCCTGTTCCCAGGTCACTTAGCCAAACAAGAATCCAGCTAATAGCAGTAAGTGCATCTGTGTTACTGGACTAGTCATATACTGTAACAGAGATGTCCAGCAGGCCTTACCATCACTTAGTATTGCATGTGCCATAGGATCTGCCTAACATAAATTCATGAAGGTTTCGTTTAAATGTGGAGTGAGACCAGAGACTGCAGTTCATTTGGGAGGGAGTTCCATGGCTTGGTGCTGCATAGGAGAAGCTCTCCTTCCCAGTTCAGTGTTTCGCCTGGGATTTTCCAGCAGCGGAAACCAGAGGACCTCAGTTCGTGTCTGTTACTTTTTACCATTAGCAGCCCCACCAGAGGTGATCCTGCCCCTACTTGCAAGGTTTTAGAAGTGAATTGTGAACACTCCAAGCATGAGGTCTCTCCACTAGAGGGAAGCCATCCCTTAGGTTGGTAGAGGTGACAGTGATAAGTATGGTATGGGGCTTAGGTGACGAATCTGCATATGTTGTTGCAGGCTATATCCATGTGATTGAGCAGAGAAAGGTGCAAGGGCTATTTTTGAGAGAGTTGTGATTCGAGTATGGGGGAGGTGACCCTCCCAATCGCTTAATCTAGCCTCAGGGAACAGGAGGTGCCTAATTATATAACATATTCCTGTACGCTGGTTTACCTTTTTATTGCATGTCTTGCAGGAACATCAGAATATTATGTGCACTGTGGTCTTCCTCCATCAGTCCGACGTTCAGCAAAGCTGACCTAATGAGACTACCAGATTGGGGCAAGGATGAGCCACAAGTGATGCATCAGAAACAGCAGCGGCAGGCTGTTGCACAAACCAGTGTGCAGTTAGAGGAGATATGCATGCAGGAGTTATCGCTAGTCCAGATATCTAACATGAAATGAAAACACCACCAACAGCCTCTGCAAGCAAAGCAGCAACAGCAGATTGCACACCATCATACAGCTGCGTGGCAATATACTCCATGAAAATGTAGTATGAGATGGTATCTGATAATGTGGGTGCAAATAGTTGAGAAGCCGCCGGAAGCCAGTATCTTCCACAATTGGCATAGGCTGGAGATCCAGCACCATCATCTCGGCAATCAGCTGTGTGATTTGCTGTGCTGTTGGATGTGAGCATGATACTTTGTTCTTGCATGTAGAGCATCCATTATTGGAACTGCCATGGAGACATCGATGGACCACTTCGCCAGTGGTGTGCTAAGTGCTGATGACTGTCTCTGCTTTGTAGTATCACTGAGTCAGAAGTGACCAGAGTAGAGGGACTCTGTGTTGGTGAGGGAAGAACAACATGACCACTGGGTTCCTCCAAATCAGATCTGTCGGTACCACCACCACTGCCAAAAGTACATGCCTGTCCACCGGAGGGGTTTGGTCTTGGTAAAACTAAGGGTCCAGATCCAGACTCCAATGAACTTTGATACAGCTGAGGGTGCTTAAACTTCAAGTGATTCTGTAATGATGTTGTGATTTAGTTAGAGTGATTTATCTCGGCACAGTGCTGTTGCAAAAGAACTGACTGCCTTCCTGGTGTCCTCCTATAACACAGTGAAATGTAGCTACGCAGCACTCTTAACACTGCAGTTACCAGTGATTCTGGTAGCACCACATCCCCAGTTCTGTTTTCAACAGATGTGCCTGTCTTGTCCTGATGTTCTTGCCCCGTGACCACTGCCCCTGATGCCATGCCACTGCTGCCATCACTTGGCTGTCCTTCAGGCTGTGGCGGAGCCTGCTGAAGAAACATCAGTGTTGCTTGTTTGGTTTTCTTAGGGGAGGGGACCCTTAGGCTTACTGCTACTACACTGGGTACTAGTGCTGCTCCTAGAGGCTCTTTTGCCAGCCTTTTGTTTTGCCCTCAAGGTACATAGCAAACTCTGCCACATCCTCAGAGTCACACCACGTCTTGCTTCTTATAAAGAAGATGATGTGTCACTGGGCAATTCATGTGGAGAGAAATACTCAGAACCAGATGACTGGTCCTCCTCTACAACTTTTTCAGGAGTACTGAGAAGCAGGAGGCATAACTGTATCAACTGTAGTAGCCATACTGGTAATATTCACTGTGGCAGGGATACCAGACTGTGGTGATAGTGTTACAGTAGTGGCAGGGTTCATAGAGTCAGTATTGGCTGGAGTAACAGTCACAGTTGCAGGACTGGCTGTAGTAGTCATGCTGCCAGTTGTTGTGGAAGACATGGTCTGTATGGTGGTGGTGGTGGTGGGGACGACTGTTGAGATGGTATTGGTGAGAGATGGTGACATTTGGTGGTTGTGAGAGTCAAGAACAGTGTCCTTGTGCTTCTTGTATCACTTTCTCCTGTGCCAGCCACAGTACTGCTGTTGCTGGAATAAATAGGCTTGGAAGGGTAAAGAATAATTTTGGACATTGAATATTGAATACAGCTGACCATTGCTCACATTCAGGGTTCAGCATCACCAACCTGTTCCTCCATTGTAGATTTGTATGGGCTGGACCAAGTACATGCTTTTTACCGCCTCTGCCTACCATTGTCTCATAACAATTTCTAAACACTCTCAAGTACTGTAATACTTTGTAAATGTACAGAAGAACTGATTTATTTTAGCACAAAAATTCTTGCACGCAGGGCAGGCAAAGTCGCAGTGAAAACGTGGCATCACCACATGGCCTGAAACTGTGGGCAGGAGTGCAGTCAATGACTGCCCTCCAAGACTGCTGGCTGCTACTGACTTTCGTGAAACCTGAGCCCAACCTCAGATTACACCACCAATATTTTTAAGGCAGATTTCTACAGCAGAACTACTGTAATACTTTTTATTTTTAAATGTACAGAAGTACTGATTTATTTTAGCACAAAACAATTCTTGCAAGCAGCACACAAGGCAGGCAAAAGTGTGCGCACAGTTTCTATGTTTCACAGTGCAACTGCACGGTGTCACTACCTGGCCCTAAACCATGGGCGGTGGGAGTACTGTCAGTCGACTGCCCTCCGAGACTGCTGGCTGCTTACTGACTTTTGTGAAACCTGAGGCCAACCTCAGGTTACACCACAAATATTTTAAAAGACAGATTTCTACAGCAGAACTACTGTAATACTTTCTATTTTTGTAAATGTACAGAAGTACTGATTTATTTTAGCAAAAAAAATTCTTGCATGCAGGGCAGGCAAAGGTTTGTGCAGTGCAGCTGCGCGGGTTTCACTACCTGGTCTTAAATTGCAGTCAGCCTGACTGCCCTCTGATTTCTGTCTGCTACTGACTTTTGTGAAACCTCAGCCCTCCCCGCATACTTATTATTTACACCACCAAATTAAGGACATATTTTGTTTAAATAAGTACAGCAGTCAAGCTAGAAGTTAGAAGTACTGTAATTAATAGATATTAAAATAGGTTCAGTAACACTGTCTCTTCTCCTTCACCTCACCACAGAGGCCCGTGAAATCAAGGAGGTAGCAAAACTGCAATTCTCTCTCTGCAGCTCCTTTCAAATAAATCACTAAATCAGACGATTTCTCTGGGAAAACAAAAGCCTCCCACTAGTACCAGGCACTAAGCAACACAGTACACTCCTTCACCTCCACAGAGCACAGCACAGAGGCCCTGAAATGAAGGCAGTAAAACTGCAAGTATCTCTCTGCACAGCTAGTGGCAAATAAATCACTAGATCAGGACAATTTCTCTAGCAGAAAAAAGCCTTCCACTAGTACCATGCACTAAGAAACACAGCACAAAACAAAAAGGCAAAGGTTTTGCGATGTAAAATATAATTTTCTAGTGCTTAAACTCTCCCATTCTCAGAGCTCTCTCCATTATGTCTTTATCTGCTGCAGTGTGGCAGTCACATGATCTGGCTTTGGCAAACACTCAGCGATTGGCCAACAAGTTCTGTGAGACCTTAAAATCCCACAGGAAAGCCAACGAATGTCGGCCGAATAGTGCTGCTATTCGGTATTCAGGTTCAAATACCTAATAAGCGTATTATTTGTGAGTATTAGGACTTTGTGGAATCTACTCAAGGTGGGACAGCTACCTTGTTACCAATATGTGGCCCCTCACCCCACCACCCAAAACCTACACGTCTTGGTGCTGTACTGGATGGACCATAGGGCTACGCTGTCCCTAGGTTAGCACAAGGAAACTTTTAGACTCCGGACCTCTGCACTCAAACTTATACTAGATGCAGAAAGATTCTGCTTTCAAACTACTCCTCGCTGCCCTAAGGAAAATTGTGTTCCTACTACTTTTGTGTTAAGGTAATGTTGAACTCAACCCTGGTCCCACAAGCTCTCTCATCTCCATCCAGCCTTACAAGACTGAAAGGAGTCAGGTTTATGCATGCGAAATGTTTGCAGTCTTTTAAAGAAATTTACATCAGTCCAGGCAGGATTACTCATACCGCACCAGATGTACAGTACCTGTGCTCTCTGAATCCTGGCTCGACATCCACCCCAGATAGAGAGGTTAATATCACTAACTACCTCCAATTTAGAGCCGATAGGCAGACCAGGGAGGCGGAGTAGTCATCTATGTCAAAACAAATTTTCAGTGTCCATCCTAGACTCTACCTCTGTTGCAGGTGGATTTGAATGTTTGTCCCTAAAGTTGAACTTTCCCCATCAATGGCTTTCCGTGACATAGGCTGTTACAGACCACCAGCCGAGGGCCTCAGTTCCTGTCCCATCTGTCACCTATTATGTGCTCTGTCCCCATTGAAACAATTATTCTAGGAGACCTTAATTATGATTGGTTGACTAGGTCTAGGTACCCCTGGAAACAATTCTGTGACTCCAGGGTTCACACAACTTATTACTGAGCCAACTCGCATTAACAAGAAAAACCCAATGAACAGCACCCTATTGGATGTCCTTCTCAGAAGCAAACCATATTCTTTTCCCATGCCAGAATGTTTTCAGCTGATGTTAGTGACCACTGCTTTATTGCTGGTATAAGAACTGACGCTAAACTCTCACAAACATCTAAATTTTCCACTAAAAGGTCCAGACGAAACTTCGATCCTCTTGCATACTTCAATGAATTAAAAACTCTTTGCACTGGCAGAGTTTTTACCTTGCTAAATTGGTGAGTAATGCCTACGACATCTTCCATGAAATTATAACTAGTGCCCTAAATAACCATGCTCCTCTGGTAAAAGCATGTATAAAAGCTAGAACATGTCATTGGTTCTCAGTGGACCTCAAAGGCTGCCTTACTAAAAGAGATCAACTCTGGAAAAAGCCTTGCAAATCACACCCAGACGAAGACTGGTGTCTCTTCTGGACAGCTAGAAATGCCTGCACTAAGATGGTCAGAGAGGCCAAAGCCAATTTTACCAATCTGAGCTAGATTCTCGTGCCGAAATGCCCTACCAAGTTCTGGTCCACACTAAAAGAACTAACTGGTCATTCTCCAGGAAATGTGCTTCCTCCAAAATTACCACTGACAATGCTATAATCAATGACAGAAATGAGATCCTGCAGGCCTTCAACAATCATTTTGCCACTGCAGGCCTAGCATTTAATAATGCACCGGTAAGCAGACTATACCCACAGATCGACACTAAGCTCCCGGAACCAAGTAACAATATCGTAACCTTCTCATTCTTACCCAGCTCCATAAAGGAAGTTGAAGATCTTCTCCTCAAATTGGACACTAAAAAAAGTGCTGGGGCTGACTTCTTTGACCCATATTACTTGAAAATTGCTCATCACATCCTTGCCGCACCTATCTCTCATTTATTCAACCTGTCCCTATCGCAAGGTTCCCTCCTCCTCAGTTATGGAAAGTTGCTCACGCCATCCCCCTGTTTAAATCAGGGGATCCCTGTGACCTAAATAACTATAGGCCGATCTCCTCCTCCCCATACTCTCCAAGCTCCTAGAAAAATTGTGGATACCCAGCTGAGATCTTTCATAGACAACTCGAACTTACTAAACCCTGTTCAGTTAGGCTTCAGAGCAAAGCACAGTACCATTACGACTCTGGCAAGAGTAACCAACGACTGGCAACGGGACTTAGACAACAGAAAATTCATTTGTGCAGTTTTCCTGGATTTCAGTAAGGCCTTGACACTGTCGACCACTGTTTGCTTCTCTCCACTTTACAAACAATAGGCCTAGACCGAACCTCCTTGTGTTGGTTCCATGACTACCTCACTGGTAGGCAACAACAAAATCAAGGCTGAAGGGAGCTTTCTTCACTTAAACTGATAAAAGGTGTCCCTCAGGGGTCCATATTGGGACCATTACTGTTTGCTATCTATGTCAACAGCCTGGATGTAGGCTGCTAAGCAAGCATTCACCTGTTTGCTGACTACGAGTGCTCTACATAAGCCGTGAATCTCCTGAAGCTGCCTGTGGCAACCTGCAAACCGACTTTAACATCCTGCAGCACCAGCTCTCAGTAAAAGACTACTACTTAACGCCAAGAAAACCAAGGCAATGCTATTCTCACCAACTGGCCAGGGGGCATATTCTGCCGCTGCTGGTCCATTACCTTCTATCTCCACCTTACCAGGTAAACATCTTGAATACTTACAATTCAAGTATTTGGGTGTCTGGATAGACAATATACTCTCCTTTGTGGAACATATAGAAGAACTGCTGAAAAGCTGAGGCAGAGGCTTGGACTCTTCTTCAGAATAAATCACCTCCTGACCGCAGACACCAAAAGACAGCTTGTCCAATCCACGTTCCTCTCACTAATTGACTATTCTGACTTCATATATGGCCAGTGCTCAGCCTCACACCTTGCTAAATTGGACGACTGTATCATAGAGCTCTGAGATTTATAACAGGCCTCCTCTTTTCCACCCACCACTGTTCACTATATGCAGCTGTGGGTTGGCCTCCTTCAACACAGGCGGTATAGAAATGCAGCCCTCTGACACCCGAGCCATCACCAACAAACTCCCACAATACATTGCTGACTGTCTCCCACTAAGCCTGATTGGCCTTGAGAAGTCTCGCTGGTTTCCCTGAAAGTACCTAGGGGTGGCCCGCTTAGAAGAGCATCCATAAGCTTTGTCCTGCCCACACTTTGGAATAGGATACAGAAATCGCTGAGACTTAGCTCCCTGTTAGTCTTGCTATGTTCAAGACCCTGTATGCCAAAACATTTGTGGAGCTCTGTTACTGTTTCCACCATTCCTAGTTGTCCAGCTGACATTTCCGCTCAATCTAAGTCCTTCCCTTTCAAACTAAGTGTTCTGTTACCAAGATTACCCCCTCCCTCAGTCCATTCTAGTCCCACGGTACTACCGGTTCACCTCAGTCCATTCCAGTCCCACCGGTACTACCTACTCACTGCAACACCCCCATTGCCCACTCTTATGCCTGATACCACTTGCTTAGTATCCCAGGAATCTTTCTGCCAGCGTCCCTGCCTCCCCACGTGCGCTTTTCCATATCCCAGGGACTCCTTTACAGGCTATGAACATGTTATTGATGGATAGGATTATAAAGGCATCTCTGTATATATTATTTACCTTTATTTCTACACTGTATATATTTTGTTGTATATGTCTTGCTACTGGTGTTTTATGTATATTTTATTTGTACTCTATTCTGTACCTCGTCCTTGCAAACTGCAGGTACGTTGTAAATGAGCTTGCTCAATGGTGATCGCCTGGGTAATAAAGATTTTGATTGATTGATCATTGATTAATATTCATTACTCTCACACCGCTGAACAGATACATTTTGTCCTTATATTCAACTTAGAGTTGGGCTGAGAAGAATTTACCATGTGGTATCCCTGACTCCCAGAGGCTTCAGCGAGCTGCTCAAAGCATTTGCAACATTTGTCATGTGGCAGAACTCAAATAGGGGAAAATGTTGTATCAAAAGTAATTGTCACTCTGCATTTTGCAGCTTAGAGCAATTGGTAACAGGTGCGAATAACCACCAATAAGGTGCATGGCACACTTTCATTATCAGATCATTTCCATGGGGTTATGCAGTAGGCCTTCTAGAGCGGAATGTAACCACCACCTCAGCATCTGTACAGAGCTCCCTGAACCACTCACTGTAAATATAATGGATGATCCTCCTTAGTGGTCTTTAGGAGACCTAAAATCCAAACGTTCTCTGCTCTTTTCTGGTTCTCCAGTGTCTTCAGTCGGTGTGCATGTACTGATTCTCTTTCAAAAGCTTCTTTGGGGGATGGGTGTGTTAGAATATACTTTTTTGCATATCTATAATTCACCATAGTATGCACTTTTACCGCAGCCTCCACCATAGTCAGCCTTCCTAACATATTGTCACACTTGTCACACACCCCAAAGCTGAATGGTGTACTTTCTTTGCACCCAGGCTTTTCAGGGTATACTGAACACACACAAAGAAGCCAGCAGAATAAGGCCATCTAGTCTGCTCAGATTGCAGAGTCCACAGCTTAGGCTGCTGACCCTGTTCTCCTCCCCAGTCCTCCCATCCTTACCATCTGTCCCTCCCATGACCCTTACTTTCCCCTATGTCTATCCCAGCCTCTCTTGAAGCTTCCACCATCTTCACTTCCTTAGGAGCTGGTTGAGTGATAGAAGACAGAGGTGTAGGTAAATGGAGCTCAATCTGAAGAATGGAGTGTGACCAGTGGGTGCCGCAAGGATCAGTTCTGGGTCCGGTCCTGCTTAATGTCTTCATGAGTGACATTGTGGAGGTGCTGGAAGGAAGGTGTGCCTCTTGCAGATGACACTAAGATCTTCAACAGGGTGGACACACTGGGATGGGTGGAAAAAATGAGGAGGGACCTAGGTAAACTGGAGGAATGGTCGAGGTGTGCAGCGGAGATTCAATCGAAAAAGTGCAAACTCTTACATTTGGGTGCAAGCTCCCAGGGATGATTACATGATGGGGTGGGGGATGCTTATAGTCACCAAACAGAAAGGGTTTGTTTGGGGTAATCATATCTGATGACCTAAGGCGGCCAAACAATGTCAAGGCTGTGGGGAGAGCCATTGGGATGCTGGGGTGCATAGGGAGAGGTATCACCAGCAGAAGAAAAGAGGTAGTGATGCCACTGTACAGATCATTGGTGAGACCTCATTTGGAGTACTGTGTCCAGTTCTGGAGGTTGCATCTCCTTAAGGACATAGGGTGGAGGCATTTCAAAGAAGGGCAATAAAAGATAATGTGACAGGCCTGCACCAAAAATCATATGAGGAGAGACTGGAGACCTCAATATGTATACTCTGGAGGAGAGGAGAGACAGGGAGATATGATCGAAACCTACAGATATCTAAAGGAATAAATAGGGTACTGGAGGGTAGCATCTTTCAGAAAAGGATATGTTCAGGAATGAGGAGACATGACATGAGGTTGGAAGGGTAGACTAAGGGGTAACATGAGGAAGTATTTCTTCACAGGAAGGGTGATGGATCCATGGAATAGACTCCCAGAGGAGGTGGTGGGGGGCAAACACAGTGGGGAACTTAAAATGCATGGGATAGGCATATGGGAACCCTGACAATAGGAACAAGAAGGTAAAGTCGGAGATCAAGTAGGGTCTGCGGCTTTTGCAGTAGGTAAGGAAAATAGGCAGACTGGTTGGGCCTAGTGGCCCTTATCTGCTGTCAGTTTCTATGTTTCTGCGAGACCACCTCTTCTTGGCAGTGTATCCCAACTGGCCCACCACCCTCTCCTTGAAGAAGTGCTTCCTAACCTCCTCCTAAACTTTGCCCCCTCCAGCTTAAGAGTGTGTCCCTCATGTTTTAGCTGCCACTCAGCTTAGAGAGACCCTCTTTATACACCCTATTTATCCTTTCAAGTGCTTGAAGGTCATGATCATGTCCCTCTCCTCCTCCTCCAGGGAGTACATGTTCAAGGCTCCAAAGCTCTCTTCGTATGCTGTACTCTATCCTCCTCTACCACCATATCCATGCTCCTCCCCGTTCCTCTTCTCCCCCCAATAGGCATTAGTCTGTCTTTTCCCAGGTGAAGGCATGACAGAAGTATCGTTCACCCACTCGCCCTCTCTCTGAAGCCTAACAATCCCATCCATCTTTGTCCCTTTTCTCGCTTATATAGCAAAAAAGGCTTTCTCCCTTCTTAATTCCCCCAGCTATCTGCAGTTCCTTCTGTGCCATAAACAAAAACACAGCTACTTGAGAGTGCTCGAAATCTGCGGGTGCTCACTCCAAAAACTCAAGATACGAGAAGGCACATGTGGGAGGAGCACAGATGCATAATGTAGAAAATAAAGTCAGGACACACAAATAAAGTGCAAAGCATGGAGCCGCAGCTACAGGATCCCCAGCACTTCAGGTCTATTCGTGGCCCTTCCTCAGGGAGAGTGGCTTGTGTGCTATCCATGCTGTCTTTTATTTCACCAAATTTAAAGGAACAGTGCAGTAATCCACATTTTAATCTCAAATCTCAGTGAAAAACATATAGCCTGCTGGACTACCTTACTTGCCACACTAACCAGCCTTATGTAATTCTCCCTATCCACCTCTGTATTGATATTTTGAATTTCCTATAGGCTAATTTCTTCTCCCTTACTGTTTGAGCGATCTCAGAACTGAACCAGCTGGGTGCTTTGGCCCTTGAGTTCTTCCCTTGAGCCTAATGCTCTCCTCTGTGGCAACCATTATTCCATCTTTAGTGATGGACCACCTTTGAGCCGCCCCAATATCTGCTCTGATGCCTACCAGGTGCCTCCTTAGCACCTTACCCATCTTCATGAAGTCCGCCCTCTTAAAATCCAGGATTCTGGTCTTACTGGGGATGTTTTCCTGCCCATATCCAACCAGAACCACACTGTGCGATGGTCACCTCACCCAGGGGCTCTTTGACCATAATTTCCTGTATGTGCTCCTCATTTGTGAGCACTAGATCAAGGATTGCCCCTCCTGATGGGTTCTGTGACACCTTGAGTCGGGAACCTACTCTGCAATGCTTCTAGGATCACCTGACTCCTGGTACATGTTGTGGATGATACGCTTCAGTCTACCTTGGCAGGTTGAAGTCCCCACTATTACCACCTCTCCTTTCCTTGCAGCTTCCAATATTTGTGAGCTCAGTTCTCTGTCCCTTTCCTCTTCCTGGCTGAGTGGTCTGTAAACCATCCCAACCTCACCTTTCTCCCTCTATTGGACTGTAACTGAACCCACAATACTTCCAGTGTATCCTCAGAGGCCTGCTGTGTAGCTGTACCACGTTCAGCTCCTGATCTTGTGACCATTGCAGAGGAGTTTTCTCTTCTCTTTTACCATCAGTCCCGAGACCTGGTATTTCTTAAGATTGCCCATAATAATCAGTAACAGATTAGAACAAGAATATAGTAAAATAATTTACTCCTGAGCTGCTGGACATTGAAATTTTTAAAGTAGCAATCATCAATAAACAGAAATGAGGGTTACTCATCTGTAACTGTAGTTCTAGGAGTGGTATATGGTGTACATCCACACTTCTGGCAGAATCCTTTCCCCTTTAAAACCATCCCGGAAGGTCGCCAGGCTGGCTCCTCCCACCTACCCGGGTGGTATCCTCCTGGCACTGCCTTGTGATGTCAAATCTTACATGCTGGAAGCAAGACCGTGTGCCATTTGCCAGGGAGGTTGGTGGGTTGTGTGGATGTACACCATATACCACTCCTAGAACTACAGTTACAGGTGAGTAACCCTCATTTCTAGGGGCATGGATATGGTGTACTATCCATACTTGGCAGAGACTCGCTGTTCCCTCTGGGAGGAAGAGGCAAGGCCATATCCCTATTTAGGGAAAAGAGACTGGAGAACCGAGGCCCTCAAACCAGCATCCCTGCATGACTCAAGGTCAGTGCGGTAATAGGAGATGAATGTGTGCTGACTTCCAGGTAGCAGCCCTGCAGATCCCTGGAAGCAGCCACCGAGGCAGCAGTATGTCTGGTGGAATGAGCCCTAAGCCCAACGGGAGGCTCTCTACCAGCCAACCTATAGTAGAGGTTGATTCAAGAGACTATCTGCCTGCCAATCATCCACTTAGCTGCTGGTCTGCCAGGTGCAGCTTCAGTGTAGGTGACAAACAGCTGGCGAACCTCTCCCTGAATGCCAGCCATCGCTCCTTATAGTAGCGGCGCTGCCTCATGTCAATGTGTATGGAGCCTGTGCTCAGCCTCCAAGGTTGGACTGGTGAAATACACTGGGAGGTTAAGGACCTGGTTAAGGTGAAACTCCAAAGCAACCTTCAGGAAGAACTTCAGGTTGGGGCAGAGGACAACCTTGTCCTTGTGGAAGACCAAGTAAGGAGACTCTACTGAAAGCGCCTGGAGCTCACTGATCCTTCTGGCAGAGGTGACAGCCACTAAACAGGTCTTCCACAACAGGTGTGACATCTTACATATGCATGAGCTCAAACAGCCTGCCCATAAGCATCATCAAAACTAGCAACAGGTCCCAAGGTGGAGGTGGTTCATGCACTGGTGGGACAAGTGGTCAAGGCTTTTGAAAAGCACTGACCACCTTCTCCTGTGTCACCATTGGCATAACAGCCCATGCCTGGTATGCAGAGATGGCTTTAGTTCCAGCAAACAGATTTGACAATACTTAATCCACTGGTCATTTTTATCCTAGTTTCACTTTAAATTTTATGGTGTACTGTTACTTTAAATGATGGTACTATTTATGTGTATATGTGAGCAGGTAAGGCTATCCCTGAGGAAGCGTGCATGCGCAAAACTGTTCAGGCCTTCAAATGAGTGGAGTGTTGTTCTCATTGGCACTACAGTTGTTTACTGCACTGGAATCTGGGTGAATAAACATTTTTGCTACCATTGTAGTGGATGGGCCATGCCTTTTGTTGATGCTCATGCAGAGATGGCTGCCAGGTGCATCTTGAGGGTCATCAACTGAGGCCTGACCAGTAGAGGGACCACAGGTAGTCCAGGATGCTAGCCACTGCACAGGACAAGGGTCCAGCTCCTTGCCCTGTCACCAAATGGCAAACCTCTTCCACTTGAAAGCATAGCACTGGCAAGCAGCTCCATCTAAGAGGCCTCAATGACATGGAGGACCTCGTCAGAGAGACCAAAGCCTGGAACTCTAGCTGCTCAGGAACCAGGCTGTCCAGTGCAGGGACTGGAGTCCGCGTGCAGGACCTTCCCTGATGGCAAAGAGCAGGTCTGGGTGGAGAGACAGAGAGATTGAGGTACCAGAAATGGCATGGCCAGTCCTGGCCACCATAATCACCTTTGCCTTGTCCCTCTGAATCTTGAGCAGCACCTTGTGGAGCAGGGCAAAGGGAGGGAAGGCATACATGAGACCCAGGGTCCCGGGCCTTGCAAAGGCATCACCCAGCAGTGTCCCACACTGAGAGAGGTGGACACAAAACAGCCTCAGCTCGCACTCTCCCGGGAGGCAAACAGGTTGACCTGGGAGTGCCCCAAAGGAAGAACAGGTGATTGACTACCTCCTGCTGAAGGAACCACTTGTGAGCCGCTTCCCACTCGACTGAGGGCATTCGCAAACTGGTGGACATGCCAGCCACATGAATCACTCGAAGATCAGCACCAGACTGTACGAGGATCCAGATGTGGAAAGCTTCCCAGTACAATGGGAGGAATGCATCCTACCCTGCTTGTTGATGTAGTATGTGGTTGTGATGTTTTCCATCTGGACCTGAATGGTCTGACCCCAAACCGATGGAGCGAAGGTCACGGAGCAAGGCACATGGCCCAGAGCTCCTGCAAGTTGATGTGGACATTAGGACTCCTTGGGAGTCCAAAGTCCGTGGGCTGTTTGCTCCCCCAGGTGGGCTCCCCACCCTGTCATTAAGGCATCAGTCGTGAGAGTGACTGTCGGCTCTAGGCAGACGAATGGGACTGCTTCCTGCAGATGAGCTGAGACAAGCCACCACTGGATGGCATCCACATCAGCTGTGTCACGAGACCAGCTGGTTGAGGTGACCAAGGGCTGAGACCACTGGTGGGCCAGTTCCCACTGCAACGAGTGCACCCTCCAGTGGGCTCACCAGACCACACTGATGCAGGTCGCCATGTACCCCAGAAGGCAGGAAGTCCTGGGCAGGTGCATTGCCCAACCCAAAATGATTGGGCAAAGGAGATAAGATCTTCTGCATTGTCTGCCGGGAGTCAGGCCTTGGCCCAAAGGAGTCAAGCTCTGCCCTGATGAACTGGATGACCTGCGATGGACTGAGTTCAAACTTGGCCTCGTTGACCAGGAGGCCTAGGGCTGACCAGGTCTGGAGGTCAAATCCCTGGACTGCTCCACCTCCTCTGGAAAAACCAGCAATCATCCAGTCAACCAGGTAAGGATACACCTGGACACCTCGGTGCCACAGTAAGGCTGCCACCATTGCAGTGCACTTGGTGAAGACCCTAGGGGCTGAGGAGAGGCCGAAGGGCATGGTCCAGAACTCACACGGCTCCCTTCCAAGCAGAACCACAGGAACCACTGGTGGGACAAATGGATGGGGATGTGGAAGAAGGCATCCTGGAGGTCCAGAGGCAGAACCACATATCCTGCTCTAGGGTCAGAATGATCTCTTGCAGAGTGACCATCCAGAACTTGCGGCATGAGAAATTTGTTGGCGTTGTGCAGATCCAGTATGGGGCGGCAACCCCCATCCGCTTTGGAACCAGAAAGTACCTAGAGACAAACTGCAGACCAGCTGTAGCATCCAGGCCACGGGCCACAGCCTCCCTGCAGAAGAGCTGAGCAGTGTCCTCCGAGGAAATGAACAACATGTCCACAGATACCGTGGTCTCCCGAGGGCATGGGCTCAGTCAGGCGACAGAGCCTCGGTCCAGAGGCAATCCCAGCTGACCACCTCGAGCACCCATCTGTCCGGCGTGATGGTGAACCAGGTGGAAGCAAATGGCAGAACCAGCCCCCACAGGAGGTCCCGGGCTGGATAGGCGGAGTGGGAGAATGACACCCCTGACCTGTAACTGGGCAGTCTTGGAGTGGAAGGGGCTGGTAGAGGAGACAATGGATCCTCGACCCCGAGCTTCTTGGCACTAGAAGAGGCTGTTTTGACTTGGGTCACCAGGCTTGCTGTTGCCCCACAAGGGAAGCAATGATCTAGCTGAGGGTGCGGAATAGGCTGAACTGAAAGGGCTTCTTCTGCTGTTTCTGGCCCTCAACATCCTTCAGGGAGGACATGATGGAGTTCAAGATGGCTTTGGACTTCTCTATACATGTAAGATGTCCATCAATGCCAGGCCTAAACAAGTTGGTGCCCAAAAAGGGAACATCGCTAACTTGTGCTGAACATCAGCTGTAAAAGTCAAAATTCTCAGCCAAGCCCTGTAACACATAGTCACCGCCATGGCCACGGTCCCATAATAAGAATCACCAAATGTCCAGGGCCATGTAGAGCCGCTGATTAGCAACTGTGCATCCCTGGACATGGACCAATTTGACCATCAGCTGCAGGTCAGTTGGAAGCCGGGATAACATGGTCCAGCATACCCAATAGAGCATAGACAAAGTTGGCCACCATAGCGCCCGAACTAGCCTACCCGAGCCTAAGGGATGAAGGCCCTATAGACCTTTGGCCACGTGGTTTAATTTTTAGACTCCTTGTCCGGGGTTTATTGGAATTCCTGACATTACGATGCATCAAAACACTGAGTCGGCAACCAACCCTTTGGAGATGGGTGGTCGGTGAACACTAACAAGGACCTTGTAGGCACCATATACTTACAGACCATACAGGCCAATGGTGTTGGGCAGGAGGAGGATGCTGCCACAGCTCCAGAGCAGGCCAAGGATGGCCTCCACTACAGAGAAAGTGACCTCAGAGGGTCATCTGTGTCCAGGATTTCCATCAAAGGGTAATTAGCTCACTTTTAACAGGTTCCAGCAGGATCCCCATTGATTCAGAAATCAAGCAGGGCAGGCAGGGGCCCGAAGGAGGTAGACACTTGTTCTGTGTAGAGATCCTCCAGACTCATGGGTGAAACCTGGGGTCCGATGAGAATGCATGGAGGAGTCCTCTGAGTCAGAAGACTCCTCAAACACCTGTGTCCCCACTGACAATGCAAGGTTCATCAGCTTGGGTGATTTTAACTGAGTGCTGACTGGGGAGCCTGGCTACCATGAGCACAGTCTTCAGAGGCCCCCTCCTTAGGCTGCAGAGTTAAAGGGTTCCACCAAATGGGTGGAGAGCCGGCATCGGCCTGACTGGCAGGGCCAGCTCAGGCCACGGTTCCAATAGGCCAAGGGAACGGCAGAGTGGGCTGAGGCATATGGCCTGTGCTGAGAAGCCACTGCTGCCACATGAACTCCTGGTATCAGCATCGCACCTTACAGTGGAGCCAATCCTTTCCAGAGAATGAATGAAGAGGAGGAGGAGTATCAATGGCATTGTTACACGAGGTCAGAATGGGACTGACAGGGAGGCGTCTGGGTCCCTCAACCTTAAGCGAGGCTGCGAGATCTCAACCTGGACCTCAACCGACAGCATGCTGGTTGTCAGGAGGAGAAGCAGGGAAGACAAAGGACACCTGGGACCCCTAAAAGATAGGGCTGCTGAGAGGAGGAAACTCACTTGGCAGGTCAATCTGCCCTCCCTAGAGAGGTTGGAAGAACTGGAGTCCTGGAGAGGGATCCCTCCCCTCATCCTGTGTCAACGGGTCAATAGGGTTAAGATAAATCTCGACCAACTGGTTTGACCCATGTCTCAGCCACACCCGACAGGGCCACTGTGGGGTCAGCGGCCTGGATCTGTGCAGACTTATCGGCCAAAGCCAATGGCTTAGCGACTGTCAAGGCAACAGAAGTGTGGGAACAAGAGGAGCAAGGCCTCTCTCGAACCCACGACCTACATCGGGACTTCTTGGACTCATCCTGAGAGGATTTGGACCCCCAGGAAGGCCCTCCCTGAAAGTGGACACGGACTGACATAAGTCCTGGAATGCCCTGGTAAGTGAAGCGCCCATGCCCACTGGGTCCAAGGCGGAGCTGCTCTGTCAAAGTAGCTGTCATGGAAACCGCCTTATGGGCATTATTCGACTTAACCAGAGGATCCCGCTGATCCAGCGACCCAAAATAAGGCAGGTGTAATGGTCCTCCAGGGTGGAGGCTTGAAAGTAGCGCACAAGCCACAGGCCTGTGGGTCATGCTGAACACCCAAGCAGTACATGTACACGATTGTGGATTGGTCCAGGACATCATCTGGGCGCAGGTGGAATAGCGCTGAAGCCGGGACCGTTTTAGAATCGGATTGATCCATTATTAAAATGAAAAGGCGCTTGAAAGACTCAAGACCAAAGTTTGAAAGTTAGGGACCACGCCTAGCATGGAGCTGCAGTGGAGGGAACCTGATGCTCCAGCGGAAAGGAAGATCTGATGTCACGGGCAGTGCCGGAGGATACCACCCGGTGGTGGGAGGAGCCAGATTGATGACCTTCTGCCTAGTTTTAAAGAGGAAAAAGATTCTGCCAGAGGTGTGGATAGTACACCATATCCACGCCTAGAAGTTGTAGTTCAGCATGTCTTGCAAACTCAGATTCCACAGTACCCTTAGGTATATAGTGCTTATTTCACAAGTAAATAGAGAGGAACTGTGGCAGATGCCCAGCTATACTTGTATAGAAGAATGAGTGGAAACCATGCACATCAAGGCTGTGTTTCCATCGAGGGGTTCAATGACGTTGTAGACCATGAAAGTAAAGCAAAGTCTCTGATGTCATCAAATCCCCAGATGGAAACACATGCCTTGTCTGTGCATGCATTATTTCTAATAATTTGTAATTCCTAAAACAGACAAATTTCCTTGAACATGCCGCCTCCACCCATGCTGCCTCCAAACACAGATGTTTTGGGTTTTCTTTCTTGTAACTTTCTGTAACTTTTGTACTTCAGTCTGACTGAGCCAAATCGGAGGTGGAAGCAGTTACAGTGGAGTCTAGGCCTGGTGGTGGATTTTTTTAACTTTATGTTTATTGAGTTTATCAATGTTATATAAACTTATATATCACAAATGAAGTACATACCAAAAACATTGTGATCCAATAAGGTCGCCCCCTCTTAATACATGCAAATAAAGATAAAAAGAAATCCATGCTACATCTAAGATACATCATTAGGGGTTCCTATAGAGGCTAAATAAGCCAATAACAAACATTTTATTTGAATCTTGCTGTGTTATTTAAACCCATTAGCAGCATGCTTATTCTTTCACATTAATAATCCCTAGCCATAAAGCTATATAATTACCCAAACTAGTCTTCTTATAGAAGAAAATGAGAGATCATGCTTCAGCATATTATTGAGTACCTTAAGTACTAAAAAGAAAGGCTTAAGCTCTGCTTTTAATTTTTAGATCAAAGTTAAGGCATTCTACTTATAAAACAAGCAGGTAGAAACAGCTACATGACAGATCATCACTTAGCAGACGGGACTAAACATGCCCATATTATGTTGGCATAAAACATTAAAGAACTACAGTCCCAAGCAGAGAAGTTCTTTGCAACATAAAATCAATAGATCCCTCTGCAAGTATTACTACTGCTCACAGAATATTGTTCAAGTTGTACCATCTACTCATGTTCATCCTCTGACTGTGACTGAGATCCATATTCCGACGATGACTAACTGGCATATGTCTCTGAGTTCATTTTAAGGCCTCTTGTGGATCGGTGAAAATATAAATTTTCCCTTGATGGACGATTCTCAGGAGGGCGGGGAAAATCATGCTGTGTCGACACTCCTGCCCCTCTCAACATTGCTTTCGAACACCGTTGTCGTGTTATTTTTTCTGCCTGGTCGCAAAACTGAGATCTGGATACAAGTTTACTTTCTCCCTTCGCATAGCAAAGTTAGCTTCTGTCTGGCCAGGGAAAGAAGAAAATCCCTTGTTCGATTCCATCAGAGCTAGCACAATTGCTTGTGGAGCTTCTGGATTTACTTGGCGGCCTAGTTGCCATTCTATATGCCTTTGGAGATGAATCCTTGATCTATGAGGGCTGACAAGTTGCTGTTCCAACCATTCCAGCATAAATAGGGCCAAATGGTCACCCTCTGTTTGTTCTGGGATTCCAAGCACTCTTAAATTATTCGCCTTGCCTGATTCTCCAACATTTCAGTTCTTGAGTGGAGGTGAGTATTTTCTTTCACCAATTTTGCAGTTGCTCCCAGGGCTGCCTCTGAACACTTTCCAGCTTTCCCTTACTCTGTTTTAATAAGAGAGACATCGCTCCCAAAACTGTAACTCTATTCGTTAGTGAATGAAATCGGAAGCCAGACCCTCAACTGAAGAGATAAGCCGATTCAGTTTTATTCCCAGCTCTGAAGGGTTTCTTCTTCTGGTATCTCAAGCTCGGAGGTGGCAGGGCCTGGGCAGACCTCGTGGCGACCATGAGCAGGGCTGTGTTTTGCTTATTCCTTGCTCCCTCCTGGGTAGATTTATCCTTCCTTGGATTGCCCATGTCGGTACTACTAAACTTCCAACTACCCGTCCTGCCATTTTTTAATATTTATTTTGCCTTATAAAATAAAGAAATAACTTTTAAATCGTATATTTGGTAGAGCTTAAAATCCTTGCGCCCATCATGCCTAGGCTCCACAGCCTCTCTTGGTGTGGTGGATTTTTAACAAGTAAAATCTATTAGAAAAAAACTTTTTACTAGGTGTGTTGGCGCCCAAGCAGTTTCTGACTAGCTAGGTATTTTTTATAAATTACAGAAAAATGGAAGAATTTGTATTCTTGGGGTGGGTTGGCAGCACACAAGTCTCTGGAATTTGATTATATGATGAGAGGTTGAAAAGTTGTTTTATTTATGTATTTGTAGTTGTGACCAGGAAAGGCACACTAACTATGATAGCACATTTCCAGTTGTGTCCTGGGGATGGCTTACATGGACCTGTTGCATCTGCAGGGAGTGTTGGCCAAGACACTGGGAAACTCCTCTACTCTTCTTAGGTACCTGCAATTTATCAACTAGAATGTAAAACCCTGAAGGGTACTCAGGCTACATTGTGATGCAAAAGTGTTTATTGAGTCAAATGACATTCAGGTGATCTGTTTCAATCTCTACTGTTGGAAATACCAACACTGTAAAAATGTAGCCGGCCCAGTGGCGCGGAGGGATGAAGCACTGGACACCACACTCGCGCCACGCGGCACTCCTGGTCCAGGAAGCGAGCCCGGACTGCTGGGGTCGGTAGGGAGAGAGAGGATTGAGCGCCTGAGGACAGCTCTCTCCAGGGAGGGACAGGAGTCCCTAGTTGGTGCTCGGCTGCCCTCTGGTGGAGGCCGGAGATGCAGCAAGCACTGACGACATAGAGAAGGAGGCAAGGAGTGGCAGACGCCGGTTCCATGCCTTGACGCCAGGGCACCGCCACTCCCAAGAAACGGGAAAATGCCTTCAGATCCAGCAGAGACGGAGCACTGGAGCTTGCCTCGATTTGTGGCCGCCTCCTGGCACCTGACCGACCGACGCCACAGACTGCCCAGGATGTGGGGTCCACCTCATCTCGCCGGGGTAATCTGAGGCTACATGGGCAACGGAGGACTCTCCAGGTAGGACTGGACCGCAGAGGGATGACTCCTTGGTGCCCCAAGGAGACCGGAGCTGGGGAATAAAATACGGGGAAAAAAACACTGTAAAAATGCGATATTGGTGGAAATGGTGTACCTTCTGTAAACTACTTTTGTGAGAATTGAGTAATACTTTTCTCTCTTCCTTTTTTATATCACATTTATCTCCCACTGCGGCAGGGCTCGATGGCAGTGGTACCACCATCCATCCCCTCCAGCTTATCAGGAGTCATGCTACGGCAGTGAGTGCTTGACTTTTGTGTTTTGATTTTCTGTTGTTGTTATTGGTCCCGAGGACCCTACCCTGAGGATGCTGGCACGAGGACAAGAGTCAGGCTGAAGATGTGCCGACACATGTCTCAGCCAAGCGCCTAATGGCGTACCTCACCTCTCACATCATGAGTCCCGTGGCTGGTGGTGGTAATGGGACAGTGTGACAGCCCTCCCCCAGCTCAAACCTCCTTCCCAGTGACCCCAGCTTGTTCCCGAACCCGAGTCATCAGTATCATGGTGGTACCGCTTACCACTATGTACCGGGCGTGTAATACTTTCTAATAAAAATTACCTACTCTTCTTCAATACATGCCATGGAATCTTTAACTGGACGGTGACCAAAGATTGGCAGAAGGGATCTTGGTTTAACATGTCATCTGAAGGATGGCACGTCAGCAGTTCAGCACCCCGTACTGCCCTACACTGTCACCTATGGTTTTGACCCAGGTACCTGCCGTTGAGCTAGAACTCATGACCTTCCAATCTTCTGGCCCCAGAGGTGAGTGTGCTACCTTCTGTGCCACTGACACTGACTTTGTATGAAAACTGACGATGTTGTATCATAGCAGTTCTATCACTACTGTGGTACCTGCGGCACAAAAACTAATTTGAGCGTGTGGATTTTCGCACACACCAATACACACCAACAGGACCATATACCATCATCCATTTCTGGTTCCTGGTTCCTTTCCGCAGACTCTTGTATGACAGTTTTGTTAATGTTGCAGATTTTGAATTTTAAAATGGTTGCAAGCTGGAAATGCACAAGAGTTAGCAGCAGTTTTGATTAGGCTCATGTTTACCAGGGAAGCCTGGTCCTCAGAGTACAAATTACTAAGTGAAATTAATAATCAGGATTTAAAGAAAAGATTCAGGCATAAAAAACATGTCCACCACCTTTTAAACAAGTGGCAAAGAATCACGTTTACCTGGAAAATAAACATTTTCTGGTAAGCCAAAACCTAAGTATAGTCACTCACGTGGACTTTCTGTAGCACTTGTAACATTTCTGTTTCATTTATTTCTGAATCAATAGCAGAATTGATAGATTGCTGTAATTACTGCCTTATTTCCTGCAAGATCCTGTATCTTCCATAATGGTTAACAAAACAGCGTTCTGGAATGCTACAGCTGACTTAAGAATAATGTAGTATGTGTAGGGATATTGACCTTATGTCATCATGACTGACAAAGCAATGAGTGATGTGAAAAGGTCAAATTGCACAAGGGCCATGGTAGATTTGATATATGCCATGCCTTTTATTACACTACGGCAGGAAAAATCCTGCATCCTGATTGTTCAGTGGCACTTTCTACAGTGATGTTGTCCCAGTACAACCTCTCTGTATGAAGGTAATCAATGATACTGTCAGAGATGAGCCACCAGGGCTGTGCCAATGACTGTAGGGGCCCTACTCTCACCAGTAGCCTTAGAAGACTGTGGACGTATATATACGTCCAGAATCTATATACGTTCACACACATTCAGTTCTCAAAGGGTTAAATTAAAATACCCATTAACACATAACAATATTTATAGCTAGGTTGTTTTGTAGCAGTCTTGCTGAGCATCAGTAGTGTGTCCATGCTGCCCCACCCTTGCTGACATCGTGATGAAAGAACTGAACAATATAATTCCTCCCTGCTCCTCCTGGGGACTCTGACATCAAGATCAGATGCTTTGAGTAATGGTTCCTATCACATCTTTGTTCTGTAGCCCCATCCCATGAAACAGGAGCTGAATCTGCAGCACAGACCCCTCTGCTGTCACTGCTGACAGACCCAATTTCAAATGGATAAGCCGTGTACAAAAAGAAAGTTGCAAGTTTGTCTTTGGCAATCAAGGTTTGTAGTGCTGACCTCTGAGGCAGTGAACCCCTGACCATGCGGGCCCTTGCAACAGCATCTCTTGCATCCCCTGGTCACAGCCCTGAGAGTCACTGCACCTCCACTGCTACTATAGACCTGTGTGTGGATAAATGGACCTAAAGTGAGAATAACACAGATATTCTCACGTTAGGTCCAGTAACAAAAAAATAATCCTTGCTGTTGTTTATGCGTAAGTGCCTGATATGAATGTCAGAGCTTAAGAATCATGACACTGCTAGTACAGGATGTACAGAACACTTCTGTACAGGTTGTGAATGCATCATTAACCATGTGTCTAATCAGGAAATGATATATGTGTGTGTGTGTGTGTGTGTATGTGTGTCTCTCTCTCCTGTTTGACACCAGATGAATTTGTGTTAAGCTACTGACCTACTTTGTTCAGACAAGTAATGAAAAATTGGAGCAGTCCTGCCTCAACTGACTGACATTGCTGATACTGAAGATCAAGCCTTTGCGATGACTACAAATTATTTGCCCTAGCTAGGTAATGAATATTGAGAAAGAGAATCCGTGCAGCAGAGTCAGGAGAATTCATGCAGCAGAGACATGGACCTACAGGAATAGGGTTGCCCATGGCAGAGCAGTTTACCTTCTGGGAGGAGAGAAGAATGAGAAGTGTGAGTGTTTATGGGTAATCTGAGAATGACAGGGCAGATGTTTCAGTCCCAGATGTGAACCAGCAGGGCAGGTTTAGGCATCGCAGTTCACTGAGCTTGGTTAGCAGTTAGAGGAAGCTGGGAAAGTATTGTGCTCTTGCTGCTGGGTCCCTTTATACAGAGACATAGTATAGTGTAACCCCTCGTGGCGTATCCCAAGGGCTACTACCCTGCCTGCTTAACTACTAACAGGTTGAGGGGCCTAGGGTCCAATGGCAGGTGCCTCCACCCAGAGGTCAGGGTTTGCAGTAGTTAAACTAACTTGGTCACAGCCCTCTGGGACACTGTAACTCCCCTTTCTTCCCACTAGTGACCCACACAATACATCAGGAATATCTTCATGTACCACTTACCCCCAGGACTGGCTCTGTCAACTGGACTCTGGTGACCCCTGTAAAACAAGATGATACAGTGCAAAACCACAGTACAATACTTTAACATAAACGAATACCTCAGTCAGTGTAACTTTGCTGAAACCAACAGATCTGATTTATTTAAGGAGCTGTAACAAGGAAGGGAAATCAGGTTAATTAGGTTAAACACATTAATAATCACAGTACTATGCGCATATTCAAGTCCCAAATTGTCACTTTCACTGGGTACCCAGGATATGGGGGGTGCTAGCCAGGATCGGTGCAGCTGGTTGGGGCCCTGTGATGAAAAAACACTTGCACGTTACCCAATTGTAATCCGGAGCCGGAGGGCTCAGTTCGTGAAGAAATGAAAAAAAGCAATAATTAGATGACACACTTGCAATTCGATAAACAGATGGCAGGGAGCTACCTTGCTTTGTACTCACAAACTCAATGCTGGGAACTTGTTGGAAGGCAGATAGTCCTGGATTGCCAGGAGGAGCAGACTATGTGGACAAGGTCCTTGTGGCGAGACCCCACTGCAGTTTAGAGCAAATGGATGTAGTCTGGATTAAGCTGGGGTTTGCTCCAGCTTCATGTACTCAATTCACTGTACAGGGATTTGAAACGCGATTCCCACAAGCACTACACACACTTATATGTAAAAGAAAGTACTATACCAGGCAGGCTGCTTCTCGATCGATCGCAATTACTGCACAATACCCGGAGAACACACAGCAGCTTCAGTTCCTAACAGACAAGCGCATTCAGCAATTTCTCCAGTCTTCTACAGGTGAGCCTGGTTTCTCATTTCTGGTGCTTCTTTCTCCTTACAACTCTGATTTAGTACACACTGGCACTCTACAAACAGTTGTAGGCCAAACTTCAGGGGCACCGAGCTTCCAGCGAAAACTCAACAGCGCGGGGCCGGAGCTCCTTCCTCTTCACAGTCACAACTCATCTGATCTTTCCAGTAGACAGAGCCGGGCATTTCCTTTGAGTTCCTCCAGTTCAGTTGGCTGGTTTGGCTGTCACTCACAGTAAACTCCCCCTGTTGGTGGAAAAAGGCGCCAAGGTCAAAACTACATTTCCCAGAGTCACTGCCTTACAATCCCCTTACAGCAGGCTCCAGAGGAGAGTCCAAGTTCTGATTCGCACAGAGCAGGCTCCATTTAAAGGATCCCCACCATGATTGGTCCAATTCAGCAGTTCTGAACCAACATGAGGAGCTACTCTGCACTGTCCTTGCTACAAGAAAGCAGGTTAAATCGAACTGCATTTTCATTATCACTCTAACAGGTTATAAGCAAACAATTACATCTTTGAAGAGTGCTCCTTCTGCCTACTTAGCGATGGCAGAAGCGGAGCGATTTGCCGATAGCTCGCGCGGGACTCAAGCAGGAAACACATAGACCCTCATCCAAATTAATTATGTCTGCAGGCAGACAGCTCTTAAAGAGACAGTACCAGAGGCTCTAAAAACACTCACAGATAAACGGCTTAAACGCCAAACACTATTCAGGCTTGGAGCATTCAAACAAGCTCCTGAAGACGCTCTGGGAACCCCCATTTGCAGGGGGTTACAATTAGACCCCGAGCAGTCATTGGCAGTTGAAATAGTCAGTTGCAATTCAATGCAGTTGCAATCAGTTGTAATTGCATTGATTTAGTCATAAAATAGTGGAATTGAAATCCACTGCAGTTGATGATTCGTGACCCATCCAGGTTTGTTTTTGTGGTGCGCTGCAGTGTGTTTTCTTTTTCTTTCCTGGGGAAGAGGGGGGTCAGGGCATAAATATCTAATGGTCCTCAACTGCCAGTACCAAGCCTTACAGTCAATAAGATGCACCCTGCTCCTGGATATGAAGCATCCACCAATTAGGAGAGATAGGAGGAAGAACCAGGAGCTTGAGAGTTTCTGTGACTGGCTACAGTAGTGGGGAGGCGTGCCTAGGTAGGAGAGGAGACTGTCAGGAAGGAGGCATCTGTGTTGGTATGTGGACAACACAGCAAGCAGCATTTACAGCAGGGATGAAGTCTGGTGGTTAGACCTTTAATTTAAAAATAAGTTAACTGTGTCCACTGTTATGACATGTCTGGTGCCTGGAGAGAGACTAGTGTGTGACTGTGCAGGTCCCAGTCAGTCCTCCAGCAAAGCCAGGCAGCAATTGTGTGAAGGCAGCAATTCAGTGGTCTGGTCGTGGTCAGGATCAGCTCGTGACCCCATTGGCGAGCCCATCGGGTGACAGTCTCAGTTAGGTCTTCAGAGTTGGTGAGGAGGAGGAGGAGGTGGTGGCGCACTAGTTCCACTGTGGAGTACCAGAGTGGGGCAGTGGGTCTGGGTTGGGACTGACTGTGCAGGTTGGGAGGAGGAGCACACGGCTCAAAAAAAAACACTGGCACCACCACCGAATAGAGCAGCAGTGGCTGCCAGAGTCATGGAGCCACCCAATGACAACTACCAAATCATCACCCGACACCTGATCGAACGGGCAACAGGCTACTACAGTGAGCAAGATATTGTATGGGATGTGTATGTAAGGCCACCAGGGCTGGGCAGTAGGAAGGAGGAGGATGGTCTCTCACAGTCTACTCAGTCTGTCTATGTATCTGCAGCGTGCTGGGCTGGCTTGTCTGGCTGGTTGAGGGCTTGGGGGCTGTGGGGCCCAGGGGCAAACTTGAAAAGCCAAGGTGATCGATCATCATCATCTATCTACTGCTGGTGGCCCAGCTGGGCTCTCTCTGACTGTGGTGGCACTGTGAGTATGTCAGACTCCCCATGAGGTCGTGGAGCAAGTCATGCAGAGGTGGTCAGTTGGTGAGTTCCCAGGCCCATAGGAGGCCAGAGCGTGGAGCATGCCTGGTCGGGTCCAATCACCTCTGACATTGAAACAGCTATTGAATTTAATAACTACTTTTCTACTGTTTACACATAAGTCTGATACTATAATTACTCACCCCATTACTGACCAAGATACAGAAAAGATTTCAGAAGATGACATTAAAATGCAATCAACACTCTCAAAAACACACAAGTTCAGGACCAGATGAAATCAGTTCTAGATTCATATTAGAAACAAAAGATGAAATTATCCAACCTCTAAAATATTATTCAATAAATCACTAAATGAGTCAACAGTGCCAAATGAGTGGCGCACTGCAATAGTTACTCCTATTTTTAAAAAGGCTCTCTGTCTAAGACTGAAAATTATAGACCCATAAGTCTGACATCAATTCCATGTAAACTTATGGAAAAAATTATCAAGGTCAAAATTGAGCACGAACTAGAAATAGTTAAAATAACTGACATATACCAGCATGGGTTCAAACATGGCTTTTCATGTGTAACTAATCTTCTCTCTTTTATGAGCATATCAGCTATCATCTAGATAACAATACACCTATGGACGTCATACTACTCGATTACAGTAAGGCGTTCGATAAAGTTTCTCCTCTTTACTAATTAAAAACTCATCAATATAGGATTATCACCAATATTAACTTCTTGGATAAACCAGTGGTTAAACAACAGAACACAGAGTTAGGGTTAATAATGTAATGTCTGGAGAGAGGGTGTGGGTAGTAGGGTCCCCAGGGTTCTGTGCTGGGGCCTGTTCTTTTGGTCTCTTTATAGGGGATATGTATATATCCAGTAACAATAAAATGTGAAATTTGCTGGCGACACCAAAATTGAGGAAAAGCTGTTAGTCTGACCAAAGACTCTGGCTTACAAGCAGAATTGTTACTAATTGAACGATGGGCATCCACAAATGAAATGTATTTCAATGTCTCTAAATGTGCAACCCTCCATTTGGGAAAAAATAATCCATCACAAACATATTATTTAAATAACTTGGCTATTAAAACCTCCTTGGTAGAAAAAGATCTAGGTGTTTTAATCAATAATAAACTGTCTTCTTCATCACACTCTACTAAGATAGCCAATCAAGCAAAAATCACCCTTAGAAGGATTAATAAAACATTTATAAATAAAACTGAACAATGTTTACTCACTTTACAGATCCATATTAGACCATATCTGGATTATTGTTCCCTTTTGGAACCCTTATCTAATCTCTGATATTAACAAAATTGAAAGCATTCAACATAAAGCAACAAAACTAATACCATATCTTTCTAAGTTTGATTACATTACTAGACTAGAATCTACTGGTCTACAATCACTGTCTCAAAGAGACTAAGGGGATTTGTTATTATTATTTAAAATTACAAAACATTCAGAACAGATGCAAAATTGTGGACTAAAATTTTCTACAAGAAAAATAGTAGCAAGACTACACAACAGACAAATAGAAATTATGAAAGCAAAACTAACAAAAGAATGAATTACTTCACCATAAGAGCACCTAAAATATGGAATAAACTGTCTCAGGAAATAGTTGATTTCTAATATTTTGACTTTTAAAATAAACTAGACAAATGGTTAACAAATCAGGGATTTGCTGAATGATCCAAACGTGGAGGACAAACCATGATGGCATACCGCCTTTGTTTGTCCCATACTACCAAAGTACCAAAATAGACAAAATGTTTGTTGTCTGCCACTGTAGGAACTGGAGAGACTAAATATTAAAGTCCTCACAGCAAGATGAATACAATTGTAAAAACACATCAGTGTACATGCTGAAAGCCAAAACAAGTCAGAAACTGTGTCAGAAAATGTTTTTAATATGCATGAGTGTTTTTAGCTTTAAATTTAAACTATGGATATGTCTCAGTTCTGGTATACCATCGTAGTATTTCTAAGGGCCTCCTTAAACTATTTTTAGTCTCACAGATTCTCGACTACTAATAAACAAACATATATTGATGGTTAGCTCTGTTTGCAAAGGGTACCTTCTAGCTTCTGTGGGGTGTTTAAGAGGCCCTACCTATACTGTATTTTAGACTCACAGTTCTTTTCCTAAGTAACTAGTATTACTGCTGCTTATTTTATAAACTGTATACTGTTTTACTGCCCTGCTTCAACTTGTTACTTTCAGGGCTTAGTATATTTGTTGTTGTTTTGACTGGTTATTGTGCTTTACTGGGTCCCCACTGTGTAGATTTGTTTCACTGCACTTTGCATTTGCATTTTAAAGAGCAGCCAACTTCTTAGCTGCTCCCTCCAACATATGCAATACCTCACCTGCCCCAGAGTTGAGGACATAAATAATTCCTTTTGTTTCTGCCCATTTATGAAGTTATAATGCTGCTAAATCCCAAATGCTAAAAATGGAGCTGCTTCCTGATCTCAACCCACCAACATGCCTGTACACATGCAGCCCAGTTTTGTGATGTCAAAAGGTGAAGGCTGTGTGTGTGCCTTCCCATTGATTTCAAGGGGGAACTTTTCCATACATTTTATTAACTTTTATAGTCGAATTTTAATAAAATAAATGAAGTTAAAAAGTACGATAAACTACTACATAATAAAATTCAACCATGGTGAAAGTTGGAAAAACTAGTTGGATTTTCTTCAGTTAGCTGAAGTCAGAAATTTCAAACTAGTTGAAAAATCAGTCATAATGTGTGGTAAGTCAGTCATAATTGTTTTCAACTGACTCCGGGGTCTAGTTACAATAGTATCATGCTTGTACATCTGTGACTGACAGGCAGCAGTAGTGCAGTCTACCTGGAGACCTCGGTTCAAACAACAGCACAGCCATTGGCTCATTATGTGACTTTAAGACAGGTAACTTGACCTTAAAGAGTTTCTTCCTGCCAGCTGCAGTGTTGGACAGAGCAGGAACCCACTAAAAGCTGAAACATGATTCTGTATCTCATTTGGTATAAACTAAGTTGATAACATTTTCTAACAACTGGTTGTCCAACAGGCAACTAGCAGGAAAACAGTCTAACACAGGCTTACCCCAGATGGCTGGAGCGCATGTGTTCACTTTCAGGTTTAAGTGCTGTATGTGGCCTAAAACTTTCACCATTAGAGTACTGAGCAGGTTGCAAAGCATCTAGTAGCCTGTGTTAGAGGAGACATTGTGTACTTCTGTTTCTTTTACAAGGTAAGACACTCTGAGACCAGCATTTGATCTGATGACACTCTGAGATCAGCATTTGATCTGATGACACTCTGAGATCAGCATTTGATCTGATGACACTCTGAGATCAGCATTTTATTTTTACTGTTTACTCCAGGTTACTCACCATCATCCTCCACTCCTGTCATTCTTGGCCTCCTGTCCTAACTGCCCCACTCATGCTACTGGTTATGGACAGCACCTGTCCAGACCAGTACTACTCCCTGGGGCTCCGTGGCTTGCCCTCACAGGGACTCAGATGACTAAAACTCACATCCAGCTGTCGAGGACACCCAAGGCAGGGAGAGAAACTGGGAGAGAGGCCACTGTGATGTTCAGCAGTTCTTGAGGTGGGCAGGCCAATGAGCTATCAACCAGTCGAGGATCTGCTTTTACCCCTTTACTCCCGTCTCCTCCCACCTCTGGCATTCACCTGTGGCTGCTGGCTCTGCCATTCTGGAGGTGGGGTTGGCCATGTTGACTGGCCAGTCGGAATGTCAAGGCCAGCACCAGTCCTCTAGAGGAGGTCCTTGTAAGGCAAGCAGACCAGATACCTGCACCCGAGGTAAGTGCATCTGCTTCTGCATGATGACACCATATTCTAGACTGCACCAGCCCTAGGCGGGATCGGGACTCAATCCCAGATCTCCCCATGGCAGTGCAACACACCATCAGCCTGTGGCACCAGGTGGGTCAAGATTAACTCTTTAAAATAGTTGTTATGACTGAGGAACACATAGAAATGGAGTATAATGCTTACAGAGGTACCTGGTGGCATTGTGCACTAGAATGCCAAATTGTGCTAACAACTTGGAAAACAAGCAAACTGTGGCACTGTGGGATCGTGTGCTTTCACACTGGCTGTCCATTTGTTTTGTACAATAAATGCGATTACTTCTGCAGTATTCTCCCCTCCCCAAGTGCTCCAGCATGTGGGTTTTCTCTGTTAGACCAAGAAGTAGCTAATGCAAACTTGCTTGTTCCTGTAAATTCCTTGAAAGTGTTGGTTGTTGCCAGTAGTGATTGCAGAGGACAGTGATGTAGGCATAACCCCAAAGCATCACATGTCAAATAGGTGTGATTCCCCTCCACCATTTAGCCCTCTGACTCCCATGGTGATTGTCTTGGCTCATCCAGGCTCCTCTGCAGATGGGGGCATTGTGAGGTTACCACACTGTCCATGTCACCTATTAGCGAGTCCCCATCTCCTTTTTAGTCCTTCCGACTTCAACGATGTTTGCCTAGGCTAGTCCATACTCCCACCAGCCTGGGGAGGGGAAGTGCCTTGAGTAGCCCTGCTATCTGTGTCACACATTAGCAATTCTCCCACCCTTTAGTTCCTGTAACTCCCACAGTGTTTGTCTTGGCTTGTCCATGCTCAAGCCAGCCTGGGAGGGACATTAAGAACATATGAACTAACCAGCAGAAGAAGGTCTCATGGTCTGCCGATGTCTGCTTGATTGCAGTGCACCTGATCCAGAGATTATAGTGGGCCCGCCTCTCTCCCCACCAACTCTGACCCTCCGCTTCACTCTGTCCCGCCCTCTCTTGAATCCTCTGACTTTTGGTGATGACCTCAGATGGGAGTTCATTCCACCAGACACTACCCTCCCTTTAAAGTATCTTCTAGCCTCCTTCTTCAGTCTTCCCCACCAGCTTAAATCAGTGCCCCTATGGTCGTTTTCTTTTTCCCCTATAGGTTTTATTCTCCTTAGGCAGACAGAGCAGCTTCTCAGCCCTGTCCCTGTGCACTTGCGGTTGTCTCTTACCTCCTCTCAGTTGGAGAGTCCTATCTCTGCGGATCCCCCTTCCCCGATGGCGGGACCGGGGAGGGCTGTCCTCCACTCCTGGTCACACACAGATCCGTGCTGGACCAGAGCACCAGGCGGGCCATAGTGCAATGGGCAGAGCTTCAGAAAGCCTATCCTCCATTTTCCTCTGGTTTCTCCTTGGGCCTACGGATGTGGTGCATGTGCTCTGCCTCTTGGAGATGCCCCACACTTCCTTCCCAATGTGTGACTTGCTGCTGCCACCCAGATACCTCCAGGAGGCAGTCAACAGCACGACACGACGGAGGACAGCAGTCCTATGGATGCTCAATCCTCCCTCACTGGGCCAGCCCCAAGCGATCTGTGTCTGTTTCTGAACCCTGGTCACCAGTGTGGCAGGAGGTGAGGCACGCAATGCCTCAGCCCTCCATGCCACTGGGCTGGCTCTTGTGGTCTTGTTTTCACTGAAACAAAAGTTCCCCAATATCCACCATGTTTACACTTTCAGGTTCTTGAAGGTCTGAATCATGTCCCGCCTGTCCCTCCTTTCCTCTAGTAAGTACATGTTGAGTCCTCTCAGTCTGTCCTCATATGCCCTGCTATCCTGAACCATCTTTGTCACCCTCCTCTGAACTGCGTTGAGCTGGTTGATATAATTTTAAGGTAGGGCTCCAGTATGCATGCAATACCATACTCCAAGTGCGGTCGCACCAAGGATCTGTACAGCAACCGCATAACCTCCTCCCTTCTGTTTGACCATTTCACAAGGTGTTTAATGCCATCTGAGTATAATTTTAAATTATGTTAAGCCTGCCTTTAGGTTCCTCACATGCTGCTAGGATATTGTTCTATACTTCCTCCATTCATTTTCAGTTCTTGTTCCTATTTGGGTATTAACAGCTCAACTGGGCTATCTTTAGACTCTGTCATCTTTATACAAATTGTTTTATAACCATTAGTGGTGAAGATTTTATCTAGGACATGACATCAACAGGTATGAGTTAAATGCGGTTGAGATCCCTTAACTTTGGTTGGCTTCAAGGAACTCCACATATTTTCCTTCAGATCGCCTCCATGAGCTTATACATAGTGGAGGTCAGACTGACTAGCCTGTAGTTCTCAGGGTTGTCGTGGGCCCACTCTTGTGCAGCAGTACCACATGCACAGTTCTCCCTCCTGCTGTGGCACCTCTGTATCCAAAGAACTGTTAAACATGTCCGCTAGTGGACCCACCAGCTCCGCCAGTAGTTCCTCAACACTCTGATGTACATGCTGACCAGGCTCAGGGACTTGTGTACCTGTAGGGACAAGAGCCCTTTCCTAACCCTTTCCATAGTCCTGTTTTCAGCTGCCCTCTCCTCCCTTTCCCCAACTCCCACCCCTCTTGTCGCACTGGTCCATCCTTTTCTTATTAAAGACAGAGAAGTATTCATTCAACGCCTTTGCTTTCTCTACTGTCTTCCACCCATTCCTTCTCTTTTTTCAGCTTCATTACCTACCTTCATGTCTCTCTTCTTACTGATATACCTGAAGATGGCTTTCTTCACTCCTTAATCCCATCTGCAGTTTGCAGCTCCTTCCTAGCCTTGGCCTGCCTGACAGTCCTACCGGCCTCCATAGCTTTCTCCAAGGAGACCCTCTCATTCTAGTCCTTCCGTGGTTTTAGAAAGGCACTTTTTATAAAGAAATCAATCAATCAATTCCATGACATCTTGTCGTCCTATATGCAGCCCTCTTATTTCTCACTGCCTGGCTCACCTCTCAACTGAACCAACTTGGCTCCTGGCCTTGGAATTCTTTATTCTGCTTTAGGCATGTGTTAGCAGCTGCTGTGCTCCGTTCCTGATCCCTGCCCACCTAACCGCAATCATATTTTCCTCAAAGCTAGCTTGGTGTCCCTCAGAATCCTCCCATCCTACCTTAGTTGGCCTTCCTGAAATCCAACACTTTTGTCTTTGTGCTTGGTGTTTCCTTCCCATGTCGACTCAGAATCACACTGTCAGGTGGTAGCCATTTCTTAAGTGCTTTTCAACTGCAATGTTCGGACATGATTCCGTTTATTAATACCAGGTCCATGATGGCTCCCTTCCTTGTTGGTTTGGTCACCTTCTGAATCAAGAACCTGTCTTTAACTGTGCCCAGTATCAGCTGGCTCCTGGCACAGGTGGTGGACAGGAGACTCCAGTCCACCTTAGGCAAACTGAAGTCCCCCATCGCCACCACTAGCCCCTTTCAGCTGCCATCCTGATCATGGTACCCAACTCTCTATTCTTCTCTTCATCCTGATTAGCTGGCCCATAAACTACACCCAGCCTTAATTCCTTCCTATTTGACGGCTACCCACAGTGCCTCTATTTCACCTCCTCATTTCCTCCCTCATGGCAGTAATGGCCTCCCTGAGGTATTGTGCAACCACTTCCCCTTTCCTTTCTCCCTGTCCCTTCTAGAGAGCATACCTGAAATGGGAGATCCTAGTCATGATTTGGGTAGCCCATATCTCGGTGGCCACTGCTAGACACACCTTTCCCTCCATTATCATGGCCTACAGGTTGCCTGTTTTGTTCTCAAGACTTCTAGCATTAAGGCACAACCCCCACCACTCCTAATTCTCTGCACTCCTTTTTGACCAAGTGTCTCCTTCTCCCTTTGCTTGGCTGCCTGCCCTCTGCTCTTCTCCCTCTTGCTTTCTGTCACCTTAACCCTCCCGTTCCCATCACTTTCTCTGTTTGCAGATCCCCTGTGCTGTTTACCTGAGGGATTGATTACCCCTTCTTCAGAAACCCCTCCCAAGCCCCACCTATTCTTTCCATGTCCTCCCTATCTGCCCACTCTGTGTACTCCACCTGGGAGGGACCTGTCTATGCCTTCTCAGGAAACCCTGGATGCTGCAACCCTTGTTTCCCTCCCCATTCAGTTTAAATTTATACCCCGTTTATATATTCCCAAAACTGTTAGCCATGCAGCCTGGTTTCCGTCCTGCTTAGGTGCAACCTATCAGATGCATAGAGGGTTTGTCATGCCATGCCACCCCTTTCTTATCTATCCAATCCCTCCTCCCTACACCATTCCCTCAGCCAGCTATTTAATTCCTCTATCCTACTTTCCTAGCCATGCTGACACTAGGTAGCGGCACCACTTCAAGAAAGCTACTTACCTCTTGCCTCCCCTACAGACTTGACCCACAACTCTAAACCTCTTCTGAACTATCCCTACCTTGCATCCTGCTAGGTCATTGGTAACTAAGGGAATGACCACTTGTGGCTTTCTGCCATTTCCTGTGTTAGTGGGTCTGTCTTGGTCCCTCGCATTCTGCTGTCATTACTGGGAAGCACACCACTCTTTTATCTTGCTGCCTCCCCAACCCATCTAATTCCCTTCACTGTTGAATTTCCTATCACTATGACTCTATCTCTGCCTTTTCTTTGACCCCTCCTGCTACTGAATCCATCTTTACCTGTTCCATCCAACCTACTGCCCGCTCCTCCTCTCCTTTCCCTCAACCTTGATCTGTCTGTTGTCCCTCCCTCATGCTTGCCTACTCCCCTCTCACCCCAGCTCCAGTTGAACCCTATTCAACCAGTCTCTCTACCAACCTCCTCTCTACTCCCCCAAGGGTGCCCCTTCTCCTCCTGTTGTCCTTGCCTTGTGCTCTGTTCCCTTCTTTCCCCACTGTAGTCTCTCCCAATCCCTACTACAGATCAGCTGCCCCTCTTTCATCTGTGTCCCACCTAGATCCCCTGTCTCCCCTGCAGTACTCAATGGTTAGAAGCGATTCCTAACTGGTACCACAAATGGTGCACCTGCCTCTCCTTCCACCTGCTGAACCTACTCTCTTCTGCCCACAGTCATCTATTCCCCCTCTCAAGTAGTTTCTTCACCCTCTGAGGAAGTGGGTCCAGTGCAAGTGGACTCCTGCCGCTCTTCACTCACTGCACTCCTTGATCCTTCCTAACCCAGTCCTGGTCCAGATCTCCTGCCTCCTAACAGTATTCCCAACTCCTTTCTTAGCAGCCTGCCGACTATTAAGGGCCAAGCCTCCTACATACTGGGCAAGCCTTTCTCGTCCCCTACCCAACCCACATCAGTACCTGTAAAACAAAAAGAGTTTATCACTTATTTCAGTAAAATTCCAAATGCTGAGCTGTGTGAAATTACAGCTCAGTGGCAGATCAGTGGCTCCCGACTGAGGGAGAAACTTCTGTTATACATTCAGAAACTAAAATCAAGATTTTGTATAGAATATACAGGTTTTAGATGTGTATATAAGATATAGAGAGCACTATGTTTTGCACAAGTTCTAATCACTTTGAATAGTAATTGACAGCCTGTTAAGGCTGTGATATCCTGATTATATACACCTTAAAAGTGGATCTGTTTGATTACTTGTTACCCCTTTGAAGCCTCACGAAGGCGGGCGAGAGGCTTTGCTTCTCACAACAGTGATTTATAAAAAACTGCTTTTCCAAAGGAATTAAACTTGGGGAAAAAACGCAGTGCTTTGGTTTTCTCTGAGGCTGAGTGTGAAATTTGGAAACTGAGGGAGAACAAGCTGGACTGCAGCCACTCTAATGTCTGGCTGCACTCCATGATCACTGGCCTCCCTGAATGGCATCCAAGCTGGCTGACTGTTAGCCCTCAACCCACCCTCCTCCAAAAGCCTCCCACTTCCTACTACCAAACCCACAGCAGTATCTGTAAAACAAAAAAGCACCACAGTTTTACCATGTTTCAGTTAAAGTTCCCAAATGCTGATCTTTGTGAAATTATGGCTCCACTCAGCGGCAGATCCAAGACTCCTGACTGAGGGAGAAACAAGCTGCTCTGTGAATTAAATCACCCTATACACATGCTGTCCATGTCAGCCATTACCAATTTCCCCTTCCCCTTTAGTCCCTCCAGATCTCACAGTGTTTGTCTTGGCCATTCCGTTGCTCACGCCAGACCAAGGGGCAGGATGTTGTGTGGTGACCTGTGCCATCCATGTTACCCATCAGCTTCTCACCAGAGTCATTTAAACAGTGCAGTGTGGTGATTAACCACCTGAGGCCAGCAGGCCCTGTTCTTCAGTGCTCCTCGGTCCAACCAGCCCACATTGGTGGGTTGGGCTCCCATGATAAATTCAGAATACCCACACTTGATCGTTGAGTCGTTACCTGTTCCACTGGGCCAGGCTTTTCACCAGAAATCAGCAGGTGAAAAAAGTAAACTAAATCAAATGAAAAATTTACAAAAGACTCTTCCCTTAACTAAAACCTCTCCTCAGTTTGAAATTTATACTTTGTCTGGAAACAAGAATTCAGAATTTAAAGGGCTAGATTTCTCAGGCGGTCCAATATGCAGCCTGTGATCCACTATTATGTTTACACAAGCTTTTGATACAGACCAAGGAATGATGATACTGACAGCACAGAAACATTGAGCGTTGCTGGCAGATGAAGACCAAGAATCCATCCAGTCTTTTCCATAAAAGTGACCTAATGACAGCAGCAAGGAGAAAGGAGACTTATTTTTAAAACCACAACTTTCAGCCTGCCCATCAACACAGCAGCTGCATTGCCACCTGTGATGCCAGCAACCCAGGTTTGGTAATGAGCTTGGGATGCCAGATGCTGGCCAAGGGAGGTGGATGTTCCTCTTCAGGCAGGAGGAAGCAGTTTACACTGTTATACCCCTTGCTGGCAGATCACAGGTGGGGGTGCAGGGAGCTGCTCATGAGAGGAAGGACACAGACTGACTCCGGGCGTGGGGCACATTAAGTGTGCATGCATTCCATAAATTTTCAGCATCTGTGTCTTTTGGATGAAGGTGGGCTAAGGTGGAAAAGTCCTCTGAGGACCAGTACAAAACTGCCGCTCTGGGGCCTGCTTACCTGGGCTGCCTAAAACCTTCACACATTTTGTGGCCCTGCAAGATGATACCTTCACCCCATAGGAATCCATCACACTGAGTGAAGCAGCCGTAGTCCTTTCTGAAGGGTGGTTAACAGACAGAGAAGGAAGGATGGGGCTAGGAACTGGCTTAGCTGAAGTGTGCAGCAACATTGACTGGACAATGAAACTAATTATAAAAAAAAACTGCAACTTTACTGCCATTCACAGACACAGAAGACATTTTCCTGCAGAACTAAGCATACATAGGAACATAGGAATGTGATGGCAGAAAAGGACCGCCAGGCCCACCCAGTCTGCCCAGTTTGCCTGTGTATCCCTTAGGCCTTTATAATAGCCCCACCCTTCCCAGCATTCCCTTGTGTTTATCCCATGCCCTTTTGAACCCTCCTACTGTCTTTTCACTTACCACCTACCTCAACAGCCCATTCCAATTTTCAACCAGCCTCTCAGTGACAAAGTACTTCCTAAGGTTACCTCTAAATCCCCCATCTAGAATTCTTTCCCCTCACCCTGGGCGCTCCTTTAGCCAGAAAAGGCTCTCTGCAGGCACCTTATTTATGCCCCTGATGTATTTAAATGTCTCGATCCATGTCTCCCTAACCTCCTCTCCTCCAGAGAATACATGCCAAGGTTCTTCAGTCTCCCTCGTACGATAAGTGGTTGAGCCCTCACCATCTTTGTCACCCTCCTCTGAACTCGTTCTATCCTCTCCACGTCTTTCCTGAGGTATAGCCTCCAGAACCGGACCCCATTCTCCAGGTGTGGCCTAACCAGCTGGGTGTACAGGAACTATGACTTCCCTTCTTCTGCTAGATATTCCCCTCCCTATGCAACCCAATATCCTGTTGGCTCTTGTAACTTCCTTTTCCACACTGCTTTCCGACCTTCAGATCCTGAGAAATGATGATGCCTAGGTTATTTTCTTCTTCTGTAACTTGCAGGGATCTACCCCACATGTGGTATTTAGCTTTCCTGTTTTTCTGCCCAAGTGCATGATCTTACGCTTTGCCATACTGAAAGACAAATTCTATTTTTGGACCATTCCTCTTGCCACTTCAGATTTCTACTCATCATCTCCACCCCTCTTACATGTCTACTCTGCTGCAGACTTTGCGTCGTCTGCAAACAGACCCTCCACTATATCCCCTATAAAGACATTAAAGAGAAGTGGTCCTAACACCGATCCTTGGGGAGAACCCACAGGTGACCCATGAACTCCTCCAAGGGTGCCCCATTGACCAATACCCTCTGTGTTGTGCCCTCCAACCACAAGACCCACCTTATTACCCCTCCCCAACCCCAGGTGACCCATTTGTGTATTAATCTGAGATGTGGCACCGAGTCAAACACTTTTCTGAAATCAAGGTAGGCCACGTCCACCAACCCCGATCCACCACCTTGGTGACCCAGTCAAAAACTCTATCAAGTTTGTTTGAAAGGATTTGCCCTCAGTGAACCCATGTTGCCTCGGTCCTGAAGTCCACTTGTTTCTAGGTAACTGTTGATTCTGTCCTTGAGCAGTTTTTCCATGAGTTTGCCTACCACATATGTCAAGCTTCACCCTTGTGAAGGGTACCACATCTGCCCATTTCCAATCATTCAGTACCACCCCTGATTTTAAGGGTTGTTGAAAAGGATGGTCAAAGGCGGCCGGTGGTGCAGAGGGTAGAGGTGCTGGATGCCACACCTCATGCCAGCCGTGACCAGGTTCAGGAATGGGCTCAGGCGCTCTGGGGTCAACAGGGAGGGAGAGGATTGAGCATCAGGACAGCTCTCCTTTTCCCGGGAGGAGGGACACGCTCGGGTGCCTGACAGCCTCTGGTGACTTGGAGCATAGCAGACACATGCGCACCCAGAGGGGTTGGGAGTGGTGGACATCAGCGAAGACACCCTTGGCCGCCAGGGCATAGCCACTCCCCAGAACATCAGAAAAACACCTGTGGCACTCCGGGAGAGGAGCGCCAGACCCCAATCCCCAATACCCCTACCTGCCCTGGTGACCGACGTCCTGATGAGACTCAGGAATTAGGGTGCTTGCCCCCACCTTGTCCCTGACTGGGAGGGTAAGCCAAGAGCTACGTGGAGGACGGACCACCATGGGATACAGGTGGGAGGTGGGGACTAGAAACATAGACATCTCCAGAGGGGAAATGGAGTGCCACGGGAGGGGTGGAGTATAAACAGATAGTAAAAAAAAGAGATGGTCAAGGAGCAGCCAGTACCTCCTTTAGTTCCCTCAAAACCCTTGGATGTACCCCATCCGGCCCCATAGCCTTGTCCACCTTCAACTCCTTAAACTGCCTCAGGATCTCTTCCTCCCGAAAAGGACTTACGTCCACCCTACTCCTGCAGTCTGTGCTTTCTAGAGCTTCCCCCTTCCAGTCCTCCTCCTTCATAAACACTGAACCAAATAATTGTTCAGCAGTTCAGCCTCTCCTGGTCCCCACCACCCTCTATCCTGACTTGTTTTCAGGCTAGGTATCCCTTTTCTGTTTTCCTTCTTTCATCAATATACTTATAGACGGTTTTGTCCCTCTCTTGATTGCCTTAGCAGTGTTCTCCTCCATCCTTGCCTTTGCTTGCCTGACCTCCCTTCCTGCCTCACTCCTCCTAGCCTGATATTCTACCAGCGTCCTCCCCAGTGTCATTTTAAACCACCTGAAGGCTCTTTTCTTAGCTCTGATGCTGCACTCCACTTCCCTACTGAACCACAGTGGCTTCCTGTTCCTCCTATTTTTGTTCACCCTCCTCACACAGAGGTCTGTGGCTCCCACTATGGCAGCCTTTATTGAGACCACATTTCTTCCACCCCTCAAGCTCCCCACTCCTTCCAGTGCCTTTTGTGCAGATTCCCCATCCTACTAAAATCCGCTCATCTGAAGTTTAGCACCTTTACGTTGGTTCATACCCAGGGTAAAGGGAAAAAGGGGGCAGGGATAGATGTGAAATGATACGTGCCAATGCAAGGAGTTTTGTAAAATGCCAGAACTTCAGATGATGTACACAGGGGAGCCTCAACCTGGTAGCTGTCAGAGACAGAGGCAACAAACCACAAATGGAACATGCCCATACTACGGTACACATTTTCAGGAAGAACAGAGCAAAGAGCTGGGGAGGGAGTAGCGCTATATGTAAAAGAGGAACAGAGACAACTGACATAAATAGCCTATGGGTGTTGGGTAATCTAGAACCCTGTCGGTCCTCACAGCAACAGAAGATGGAAACAAATCAGGATCAGGGTGGTCTACACGGCAGACAAGAAACTGGGAGTGGTACTTAGGATGGCGGCCAATTTAGGAGGTGGTGTAGGAGGGACTTTAATATGCCGAATGTGGAAATGCAAGTGTAGCTGTAAGTACTAGGAATCAGTGCCTGGTGGATGCGTGCAAGAAGTGTTCCTAATTCAGCTAGTCCAGGGCCTGACAAGGGAAGTGGCCATGCTGGATATGGTGTTCACCAGCAGTGAGAGGATCCAAAATGTCGCAGTCCTTGAACCACCCAATTCCACTGACCACAGAACAGTGGCATTGGAGGTCAGATAAGGGACCACCAATGGGACAATCACAGTAAGGGTATAGGACTTCAGAAAAGCAGATTTTACAAGGTGAGGGAACACTTGGAAAAGCTCAAGGAATACAGAGCAGGTGAGAGGCAGAGGAAAATGGGAAGAAATTTAAGCGAACAATGATAGAACCATAGAATCTGATGGCAGATAAGGACTGCTTGGCCCACCCAGTCTACCAATTTTCCCTATCTACAGTGTCACTGCAGACACTACTTGATCTCAGTGGTTCCTCCCCTTCCATTCCACTATGATTCCCTTGTGCCTGTCACATGCATTCTTGAACCCCATCACTGTTTTCAGCCTACCCTCTGCTGGAAGACCGTTCCGGGCATCCACCACTCTTTCTGTGAAAAAGTACTTCCTCACATCTCTCCTGAATCTACCGCTTCCAGCTTCATTGTATGTCCCTTGTTCTTGAGCAATATTTTTCTGCAAAATACTCCCTTCCTGTATCTTATTTACTCCCATGAGGTATTTAAATGTCTATCATATCCCCTTCCCTCCTCTCTTCCAGGGTGTACATATTGGGGTCTCTTAGTCTCTACTCATATGGCTTCTGATGTAGATCCTGCACCATTTAGTTGCCCTTCTCTGGACAGCCTCCACTCTGTCTTTGTCCTTCTGGAGATGTGGTTTCCATAACTGGATACAATACTCTGGGTGGCATCTCACCAGCAATCTATAGAGGCAACATCACCTCCTTCTTTCTGCTAGTGATACCTCTCCCCTGCACCCCAGCATCCCACTAGCCCTACCGACTACTTTGTCACACTGTGTGGCCATCTTGGGTCATAAGATATGATTACCTCAGATCTCATTCCTGTTTGGTCATCATTGCCTCTCCACCAATACTGTAGTCTGCCCTGGGTTTCTGTGTGCTAAGTGCATTATTTTGTACTTTTTCACATTGAAACTTATTGCCATACCCTTGACCGCTTCTCCAGTTTTCTCAGGTCTTTATTCATCCTTTTCAACCCCCACAGAGTGTCACCCTATTGCAGATTTTGATGTCATCTGCAAAGAGACAGACCTACCTTCTAGCTCCTCTGCAATGTCGCATATAAGGACATTAAAGAGGACCGGTCCCAGTACTGATTCCTGAGGCACCCGCTGGTCACCATTCCTTCTCTGGAGAATTCCATTTACCACCACCCTGTGCCTCATTCCCCTAACCAATTTCTTACCCAGTTTGCCACTTTTAACCCACCCAAAGCTGTCCAAGCAACTTCCTTGCAAGTCTTCTATGTGTAACGTGTTGAAATCCTTACTGAATGCTAGGTAGGCCATGTCTACCACTCCACCCTGATCTAATCCCTGAACACCCAGTCAAAGAAATCTATCAGATTCATTTGACGTGACCCCTCCCCATAAATCCATGCTGCCTTGGGTCTTGTAACCCATTGGATTCAAGATATTCTACAGTGCTTTCCTCTGGCAGTGATTGGTTAACTTCCCACCACCAGTGTCAGGCTGGCTCGCCTGTAGCTGCCAGCCTCCTCCCTGCTGCCACTTTTGTGTAGTGGGACTACATCTGCCCCCTCCAGCCCTCTGGAACCACTCCCGTTTCCAGCGAGTTGTTAAATAGGACTGTCAGAGGTGCAGCCAGTACCTCTCTGAGCTCCCTCAATAGCCTTGGATGCACCCTGTCTGGCTCCATCGCTTTGTCCACTTTCAGATTTGTGAGTCTCTTCAGGACTTTCTCCTCCAAAAGGACTAGTGTTCACCTCCCTCCCTTCCAAAGCTTCTGTTACATTTCTGACCCTCCCCATCTCCTTCCTCTGTAATTACAGCATTGCTCTTACTGTACTATACTGGAGGGCTACCCTCTCCCCACTGGTACCAGTGATCTTTCCCATTAAACCCTTAAAGATGTTCCCAAAAGTTACTGGGCACCCAGCTGTGGAAGTAGTGTAGGCCCGCTGTCTTTTCATGTATGAGACAGGCATAAGGAAGTCCTATAGTGGGGGAGGAAGTAAGCTGTTGGTTAATTAGGATCTGCAGCTTATCTATTAGGTAGGAAAATGGGCAGACTAGGTGGGCCAAGCAGTCCTTATCTGCCGTCAAATTCTATGTTTCTCATTGGTCAGCTGGTGGTGGTGGTGCACTTTAAACAAATAATTAGAAATCAGCAAACTGATGAAACCCAAAACCATACAACTGCAAATATGGAAGGAATTGGTAAGTAGTATAGCACAGTGGTTAAGAGCACTAAGGTGCAGACCTGGAGAACTGGGTTTGAATCCGACAGCCACCCTTGCATACTGTTGACCATGAACAAGTCACTTAATTTCCCTGTGCTCCCAGGACTCACCTGGAAACAAACCTTGGCTTAGTGTGTCGTCCCAGCCAGAAATAGTAAAATAAAATAAAAATAAAATAAAAATAGCAAACTCAGAACTCCAACGAAGGTATTTGCACCTCCCAGTCAGATTGACCAAACCCAGTAAATGCTTTCCAAACTGTTGGTGCAGTTTTCCCTCTTGCAGAACAAGCTCTGCTGTTACTCATAGATCCCTTACTATGAGATTTCCCTCACTATGCAAGGCTCCACTGCTGTAGCTTGTGGCACTTTCTCTCGCTCACTGTGCCTCAGGAATGGCGTTGCAGCCTGGAGGTTTAGCTTTACTCTACTTATTAAGTCACCACAATCTGCACCACCTGCCACATTGAGGCATCTAATCCAGAGTGTCACCTGTTGAACAGATCCCACAGCATGTCTGGGCACTCAGTCACCTCTGGTTCACACTCTAGCAAGTTTTAATTAAGTTGCAGCTATGCCAGGCTAGCATAAGCATGTTTCCTTTTCTCCAAAGTAGGAGTGCTACTCACAGTTCATAAGTTGTCAGTGGCAAATATGCAGTCTATCACATCACAGCAACAGTTGGCAGGTTTACATTCCTCCAGAGTCTGCACAGAACCGAACTTTGGTCCAAACATCCCCTGCTGTTCTTGGGGCAAGCAACAAGCTGACCGATCCAAAGATCTGTCAGTCAGGACAGTCAGTCACATGACAAGTGATTGGCAGTTGGAAAGGTGCCTGAATTAATTTAGGAAAACAATGATTAAGATCCAAAGTGCAGCATCTGCTGCAGAAACACCTGATTAGGCGTTGTTTTTGTTCTTTTGTGGTTAGTTACTACTACTCCCCAGACATCCCCATCATTGGGAATCAAACCCCAGCCCCTCACCCGTGCCTCTTGTGGACATACATCATCTCACCTGTCTTCCCACAGTTTTCCTCCTGTGGCATTGGTAAAGGTGGCCCTGTGACCACAAAACATCCTCAGACAGGAAGCATGCCATGGACTGGGTGTGGGGCCTGCGGCGTTGGTCCCATCATGCTGGCTATCCATAGTTTCCAACTTCTGTTTTGTTGCTTTCCCTGGAGAGGTGGTGTGCAGTGTTGCCTAGAGGTTCGCATGTAGGCTTGCACATGGGGACAGTGGCTATGGCTGCTTCTCCCACCCTTGATTGCCATCCCAGATGCCTGATCCCTAGCCACTGCTAGGGGTCAGGACTACACAGGTAGCAGCCCACCCTCCCAGGAGGAGAGCAGTCCCATGGATGCTCAGTCCTCTTCCTCCCAGTCTGACCCTCCGATGAATTGAGTTCGCTCCTAAACCCGTATCGTCTGGGTCATTGGTGCATAAGTGGTAGTCCTACCACTGCACCAGCAATCTGGCCACTAATTAGAGTTTTATCAACAAAGATACTGTTTAAAGGGAAAACAGTCAAAACCATAAACAGCCCACCACCCAAAGCCATACACCCCGATAAGGAGTTTCGCAATAGGAGAGCATTTTTTATGCATTATGACTCATTTAATTTTATTGTTGAAAAGTCCGCAAAGAGGCAACATGGTGGATGCTGTACCATCATTTCATGTGACAGTGTGGTGTTGCCGCTGCATCCATGCTTTCAATGGTAGCGGTGGTGCGATGTACTGCACCGTACGAAATGACAGTGCACAGCATCCGCCTTTATGGACTTTCAATAATAAAAATTAAGTGAGTTATAATGCATAAAAATGCTGTCCCATTGCTAACACCCAATCAGGACTAAGGCTTCTGGGGTGGGCTGTTTATGGTTTTGTTTTCCTTTAAATACCTGTTAGAAGTTTTATTTTATTTCAAAGAACTCGCTGACCATCGTATTGGCCGACTAGCCTCTGCGACCATCTCGCGCACAAGTGGCTTCAACATGCGGATTATACTAATGAGGGCTACCAACTCTCATTAGATGGTAGCCCTCAATAGCATAATCCCTATGCGGGAAGCGCTTAGTGTGCACAAGATGACCCTGACTGGTTGGCTGACATGATGGTCAGTGTGTTTTCTTTAAATAAAATAAAATATACATCAGGGTGGGATATTCAGAAGGGTTGCGCATGGTGCAACCACTGATGTCTTGACATGATATTCAAAGGGAAAGTGCGTGGCACAAATCCCAATGCACTGGGCGCATCATTAATGTATACGGCGCAAGTAGGGCGTGCCCATGCATACCCCTACACATCCCAATATTCAGCCCGATGCGGGAGCCCATGCAGGCGCAACCCCTGCATGCCATACAGTTGTTCCAAAAAATAAAGGAGAACAGCCGGCCACCACAGGTGAGCCGCCATATTGCAGGGCGCCAAATACGGCAGTTGCCAGCTGTGGTGGCCACCCAAGCCCAGCAGCATCCTCCTCGGTTACGCCCCCATGCCCGATCGCGGGCAGAAGTAGAAATGAAACAGTCCTATATCCTTGGTGGTCCAGTGGACCACTCACAGCCGATCGCGGGCAGAAGTCATAATAAGATTAGATTCCATCCGTGGTGGTCCAGCGGTACCCCTCCCACTGAGCTCCGCCACCCGCTCCCCGGTCAGTGGCGGACCGGCAGCTCTACCCACAAGCCACCTGGCTGCCCACCAACTGACTGCATACAGTACAGCTATGCGCCCATTGGTCCTGGCGTGGGCAGTGGGCGGCAGACTGCAGCACATAGTCTGTAGATATGTGAATGATTCATTCACATATCTGGACTGTGTAGCATGGTATGGTCTGCACGCCCATTGGTCCACTATTACACAAACTGGGAAATATGGGTGTGGGCAGGACAGTAGTGTGGTGGGTAGGTAACTGGCTGGGTGGCAGGACACAGAGGGTAGTGGTAAATGGCTGTCACTCCACAGAGGAAGAGTGACTAGTGGGGTACCACAGGGATCAGTGCTGGACCAGTCCTATTCAACATCTTCATCAGTGACATGCGCAGGACCTAGAAAGCAGAATTTCACTGTACGCTGATGACACAAAGCTCTGTAACAGAGTAGACACACCAGAGGGTGTAGACAGAATGAGAAGGGACCTGCAGAAACTTGAAGAATGGTCAGGGGTTTGGCAGTTGAAATTCAATGCAGGGAAGTGCAAGATAATGCATATGGGGCACAAAACCCTGGCACAATATATCAGTTGAGGGTGAGGATATAGCATGCACCAAGCAGGAAAGGGATCTTGGGTTATCATCTCTGATGACCTCAAAGTAGGAAACAGTGTGACAAGGCAGCAGGTAAAGCAAATAGGATGCTGGGATGTATAGGCAGGGGCATCACCAGCAGGAAAAGGGAGGTCATAATTCCGCTATACAAGACACTAGTGAGGCCCCACCTGAGTACAGTGTACATTTCTGGAGACCATACCTACGTAAGGACATAGACAGGGTAGAGAAGGTTCAGAGGAGGGCAACAAAGATGGTGCATGGATTGCATCACAAGTCCTATGAAGACAGGTTGAAGGAACTGAACATGTACTCCCTGGAGGAGAGGAGGAGAGAGGGATATGATAGAGACATACAAGTATCTTACAGGGAGGAACAGGGTGCAGGAATACACTATTTTAAGCAAAAGATGTTCCAGGACTAGAGGGCATGGGATGAAGTTGGAGGAGGACGATTCAGAGGAAACATGAGGAAGAATTTCTTCACAGAACGGGTGGTGGACAAGTGGAACACCCTGCCAGAGGAAGTGGTGGGGGCTGAAACAATCACAGGATTTAAGAATGCATGGGATAGGCATAAAGGAATTCTGGAGGTCAGGGTAAGGGCAACAGACTTCTAGGAAAACATAAACTGAACTTACAAGCTCAAATGGGCAGACTGGGTGGGCCAAAGGCCCTTATCTGCCGACACTATCTATGTATCTATGTGTACAGCTGTACTGTATGCAGTCAGTCGGCAGGCAGCCAGGCAGCTTGCGGGTGGGGAGCTGCCATCCGCCACTGACCGGGAGGGTAGCGGGTGGCAGGGCTCAGTGGGAGGTGGGGAGGCTACCGCTGGACCTCCAGGGATGGGAGCTAATCATTTCTATGACTTCTGCCCACGATCGGGCTGTGAACAGTTCACTGGACCACCAGGGATATAGGAGATTATTATTCTTATACTTATGCCGGATCGGGCTGTGGGGCACTTTGCTGCTTGTGCAGGGGCGTCGGTCCCCGGCAGCTGCAGTCTGGCAGGGCACCAAGGCGCAAGTCGCCCGGGGATGGGCGCACCCTGCATGCAAATGGGGCCATAATGACATGCAAATGGCCCCATTTTGTGCCTTGCATGCATTATGGCCCCATTTGCATGTCCACCGCTGAATATTGCGGTTGATGTGCCTAGTGCAGCAACACTTAGCGCATCCACCTGCCCCTCTCCCCAGCCACTTGGCTGGTGCAGTGCCACTGCGCCATGCACAATGCGGGTGGCCACAGAGTGATATTCAATGGTGCTGAGGCATGGCGCAGCACCGCTTGAATATCACCCTGTCAGCGCCCTGGCACATCCCAGTTGTGCTGCGCCCAGGCTTTAGGCACAGCCTGGCGCAGTCTGAATATCCCACCCCAGGTATTTAAAAATTTTCTGTTGTTGATAAAACCCTAATTGTGCATTTCCCAGTAGCAGCTGCACTTTGATCTTAAGTTTATTTATTTATTTGTATGTGTGTGTGTATGTATGTATGTATTGTATGTATTTATAGTGTATGGTGAAAAGCTATTCTAACTAGAATTATACCATGTACCTCTCAGAATAACCAATCAGAACAGCAGGCTGGCACCTTACCACCATTGTAAAATCTAGCATTACTAATGGAAAAGGTGCCAGCCAGCCCTCTTCAAAAAAAAAAAAATCTGATGGCAAAATCACGGAACTACGACCGCCATCTTGTTTCCATAAAGTGGAACACTAAAACAGCAGTTCACTGCATCAGTCAAACAAAACAAAAACTGCTGTACTACTGACTGGCTTATTTAAGCATTATACCAAATACTGCTTTTTTAAATAATAAAAATAAGCAGTACTTGGTATGATGCAATAAACCACTTGAGATCTGGGTTCTTGGGGGGATTTACCATGGCTGGCATGGATTTACTCACTCAGCTGCTCCTCTTGGGCAAACCACTCCAGGCATGGTAAATCCCCGGGAACCCACACCCCTCGTGGCTTATTGCTTAAATCCACCTCATTCAAACCTTGTTCAGCCACACAAAACAGTGAATGGAATGCTGTACTGACCATATGTGCAAACAGCATTCCATTCAGATTGAGAAGTTCGTTGCACTTGAAAAGCTGCCCTAGTAAACTGCTGCATGGCAATATATTAACAACACACTGAAAATGGGCACGGCAGTTTTGGGCAAGGGCGCAGTTCATTTTCAATACGGAAATGCTGGATCACCTAGATGCGATCAGGAAAAAGTATTTACCTACTAGTGTCAGCCTCTGGACCCGTTTCTCAACTCGCTGGCGAGGCGTCCAGCCACCATGTTTTTCCCCTAAATCCCTCCACAGTAGGCAGCAGCCAGTGGGAGTGCACGCTGGTAATGTAGGGATGCTCAGTCCTTAGCAACCACACAACTCCCTGTTCTAGCACTGTGAGACAGCAACTTTATTGTCTATGAATAAAATGCATTTGCAAACATTAAAAATGGTATTAAAGTAATCTGAGGGCACCATACACTATAAAATTACAGGATGGGTAACCCCATCAGAACCGTGTTCTGCCACTCGGGTCTGATTCCCACAGACCTCTCAAGGTCACAGGGAATCTGATCCTCTGTGGCAGAACACACTGATTCTGCATGGTTACCCATCCAGTATTCTCTATATTTATTTAAAATTTGGTAATCAGGTAGGCAGCACTGAGCTGGGGCTCATTTCCAGATGCAACCCAGGTGAGAGGGAGAAACAGTCAAGTAAAGTACAAAAAGCAATGTATGACATACAAAATATGAATGCAAAACAAGTGTAGTGCACAAATGGCAAAGTGTGGAGTGACGAAAGTGGCTGGCAGGAATAAAATTCGCTTCATACCCCTGAAATACAATCAAAGACTAGGTTAAACACATCAGAGCAAAGAAATGATGGCAAAAATAAAGGCAGTTCATTGAGAGAGTAGAAGGGCTGGGAGAGAGAGGAACATGGGGCAGGTGAAGTAGGGAGCTGACAGGAGCAGGAGGGAGAAGGTAAGAGTTAAGCTGATGATTAGGGAAAATGGGAGGGTGAGAGACAGGATGAGAGGAGGTTTCAGAGAGGGAGGTGACAGGAGAAGGCAAATTGACCTGCGGAGGAGTGAAGAGGTAGAGAAGGTGCGAGGATCTCTGGAGTGAAGGGAGTCAGAGGCTGGTGGAATGGCTCTTAACCAGTGTTTTCCTTAAGTCCCTCTGTAGTCCATGAGCTCCCGTGACTCCCTGAGTTGACAAATGCCCCGGTTGGTTGGCACATCACCTTCTGACCCTATAAAAGAGTAGTAAGTCCCCACTTTTGGTGAGGGGGTTACATGTGTCTCATTCTCTGGATGAATTTTGGCAGTGTAACAGAGAACAACTGGTAATACTAAACATTAAAGGTGGAGTATAACAAAGAATCGTAGACTAAATTTGCAGTAATTAAGGAGCTAATTAATTTAGAAATGATGTGGGTATGGGAGATGATCTTTGTTTCTCAGTACAATAGGGTTATTCATGGGAGAATGATAATGAGTAACAATGGAGATTTAATTATAATTTTGGAATTAATCAATTTTAAATAAAATTTTGTTAGTGTGGAGTTTTGTATATAAATAATATTTCTAACGTGTTAAAGCAGCAGCAAAGTTGGACAAAAATACAACACTTCTTTCTTTATAATGTAAAATATTCCAAACAGCTTACGGTGTTGTTTTCTAGTAAAAAGGTTCCAGTTCTACAACAATTTGTCTCTTTGTAATGTTTTAAATTATTTTTTTTTCACAATAAAAATAATGGTCACTTCATATGACTTAGAAATAGCACTATTGGCCTGACAAAGGTTAGGCTAGAAAAATAAATAAAATATAAAATGCATAGCATAGGAAGCACTTGAAATGCGATTTCATGAATATGCTAATTCAGTAACTGGAAACTAGCTTTGGAAACCATTTTTCATTGCACTGCTGCTTTTAATGTGACTGATGAAGGCTTTAATGAAATAGCTCATTAGGAAGTGGAAAGACTGTGGCTATGAATTACAGATAAGCAAAACTATAATAAGGAAGGATAAAGAGTTTGTTTTATTGTTTTTCTGGAGTGGGGATCTCCATTTGATTATTCTGAGTCGAAACTTAATGCCTAGAATCAATTCCTACTTGGTTTATTAGGTTCCTTCATTCAGAAGCTAGAGATGAGATCACAGAGTATTTATTATAACAGAGTTGAATAGGATCCATATGTGTGCCTTTAGTCCCACACATGCAAACACACCATCACTCTGTGGTTACTCTGGTCCGTGAACTGAAAAATGAGGATGCTTAAAACTGTGTATGTATAAGTGTCCAGGACTTCTGTGGCCTGAGTTCACTGCACTGCATTTCTGTGTCCTATGTGCCAAGGTGGCAGTAGGAGGTAGTTGTTAAGTCACTAACTCAGAAAAACATATCCTCATACTAAGTTCACCTTGTAGTGTTGACAAGAAGTCAGAATAGACTAGCTGGGTGCATCTCAAACCAGAGAGACATAGATTCTGCCAGCATTAAAAGACCGCTTGGCCCATCCAGTCTGCCCATTTTCCCTACCTACAGTATCACTGTAGACACTACTGATCTCTGCCCCAATTGTTTTCCATTACCTTATGCCTATCCATGCATTCTTGAACACCGCCACTTTTATACCCCACCACTTCCACTGGTACGCTATTCCAGGAATCCACCACCCTTTGTGTGAATAAATATTTCCTCCATATCTCTCTGGATCTTCCCTCCTCCAGCTTCATAGCATGTCCCTTGTTCTTTTTTTTCTAATTCAAGTTTATTGAAACATTGGTACAAAATCATAAGCACATTAAAATACCATACTGTGTCACATTCCATTCCATTGATGTCAATGGTCTTGTACAGTTTTCAAATCATTCCTTTCACTTACTAAGTTGTAAAAACCCTTTAATAATATTCTTATCACCCCTTTACATTTTCACATTATAATTCAACTTCCTACCACTCACCTACTCCTGTCCCCTGTCTCTAAATTTCATTAAGTAGCCCTCTGTCTGTTATTGGCTGGGGTCATTAATCCGATTTATTATACTATCTCTGCCCAGGACATGGTCCTAGCATTCCACGTGATTCATGGGGCAATCTGTGGCTGCAACAGCCATCGTGTCCACCTACATGTAAAAACACGTGTCCTTAGATTTACTTTATACATTAAGCGCCTCCATTTCCTGTATTTCTTAGACTATTGACAACCATTGTTGGTGGGTCAGTGGTTCCCTAGCTAACCACTTTCTAGTAATAGCTTTGTGAGCTGCTGCAAGAAGAGCACTCCATAAATATATAGCATCTATTCCCTTCACCTCTGAAGGAGGTAGTCCGAGTAGTACAGTAAGTTTGTCATGGTAGAGGATACGGAGCAGGAGAATACTCTTGTCATTGTCTGGGTCACCTGCTGCTAGAATGGCTGCAAAGTCGGGCAGAGCCAGAAAAATGTGAGTGTGGCGGGCCACCAGTTCTTCACATTGTCTCCAGCAAGTTACCTGAGCTCCCTCCCCACTTCTGTTGTATGGCTGGTGTATAAAAGTACCTCGTCCTTATTTTCCACTCAAACTCTTGCCAGTGGGTGAGTATGTAGTTCTGTTGGCTAAAAGAAAACCTGTCCCAGTCCTCTTTATTTAGCTGGATATCTGCCTCCCTTCCCACCTCCATTTTATCTGTTGCATACAGGTGTCATATAGGTGTCTGATGACTTTATAAAGAGCTGAAGTATGTCCCTTTTCTAGTTCTCGGTTCGTGATAGCCTGGGTTGTCGTGAGTAGGTGGTTGGCCTGTGCCGGAGCTCTTGCATTTCTTTTAAGTGTGTTTATGTATGCTCTCAGCTATAGGAAATGGGAATGGTCAGTATTTCTTAGATGATATGTGTCCCTGATCATCTGGAACTCCTGGACCATCTCCCTTCCGTAACTGACCCAGCTGACAGAGTTCTAGGCAACCATTGTTTGAATGCATGATTCATTTTTAGGGGTGATAGGTGTTGTTCCACGCTAACCATTGTAAGGGCCATATGGCACTCTCCAGCTTATACTGACGACAGCCTGTGAACCGCTGCCAGGGTATTGCGGACATTGGAGAGTGGGAGTTCCTTATTGTCTCAACTTGAGTGAGGGGTCCACCATCCTGGCTCCCAGGCGCTTCCTCTGTGTGAATTATTTCTGTGGTTCTCCAGTGTGCCTCATAGCCATAGTAACCGGAGTATGGCAAGGCGCATCCATGCTTCTTGTAATAGTAATCCTCAAGGTCAGGTACCTCCCCCTTCTGCTTATCCAACTGCATAATTTGGGATTTTAGTCTGGGTTTGCCAGGGACCATGCGTATTGATATATCATTTTTGTCATGTTTGAAATTGCTTCTTTGTTATTTTGAGTTATATACATTGGAATAGGTATAAAAACCTGGGAAGTATATTCATTATGATGGATTGTATTCTGGAATGTAGTGGCAGATTTAATCATTTCCATTTGGCTATGTCTTGACGGACTTGGTGATGAGGGGTTCAAAACTGGTATGAAACAGCTTCCCCAGGTTTTAGGAATTTGTATCCCCAAGTATTTGATCTTAGGTCTGTTCCAGTTAAGTGGTAGGAGCTCTAAAATTTCTGGGGAGGGATTATAGTAAATTTTAATGACCTCTGTTTGGTTTTATTAAGTGAATAACCAGCGTGTGTTCGAATTTTCTAACAGGGACCAAACCTAGGGGACCGATTTTTCAGGACTGGTGGGGGTACAATAGTACATTGTCCGCATACAATGAGATCTTATGTTCTGTGCCCCTATCCCCACCCGTGTGATCTCTGGGTGTTCCTGTATGGCACTAGCAAGGGGCTCGATATGAAGGGCAAACACAAGCGGGAGAGAAGGCATCCTGTCAGGTGCCCTGCTAAGTGGAACTCTATTAGATATTCCCCCATTAACCCTAATGTGTATGCCTGGGGAGCTGCATATAGGGCCATGAGTCCATCCACAAATCTTGAGGAAGCCAAAATGTTCAAGGACTAAAAATAGAAGAGCCAAAGACCTTATCGAATGCTTTTCTGCGTTGAGGCTCATCAGACATGTTGGGGTACAATCCTGGGTGATTTTATCAATAATATTAATGGTGCACCTGACATTACCGGGGCTCGACGGCTACCATATCCTATTTGGTCTGAAGGGATGAGGTGCTCTACTAGATTATTCAAGCGAGCTGTTATTATGAATGTATATAACTTATAGTCCACATTCAGAGCGATATGATGGTACAAACCGCAATCTGATGGGTCTTTGCCTGCCTTGTGAATCACCGTGATTGTCTTATAGTTCCAAGATGGAGGACGGTTCCCTCACCCAGATCTCATTGTAAACACTTAGTAGGTGTGGGGACAGATCTTTGGCTGAGGCTTTATATATTCCCCAAATCCACCAGGGCATTTTCCTGTCTTCACATTCTGGATAGCTGTAGTCTGTTCTGATTGCATGATGGGTGTTGTCAAGATCTGTCCTTGCTGTTGTATCAGTGTGGGAGGTTTAGTTTGCTTAGAAATTGTTGTTTATACAGTTCCTGTAGTAATTAACAAATGTATCTGCTATTTGATCCCCTTATATATTTACCTTCGGTTTTAGGAAGTCTAATTTTAATTATGCTGGCCTTGGCTGTCCTTTGCCTCAAGCGGCGGGACAAAAATATTAATAAGCCCTAGGTCCCACCTTCAAAGTAGGATTGTTTCAGGTAGCATAAGGCTCTTTCCATCTCTGCTTTTTGAATTTTCTGTATTTTTCTCCTTACCTCCCAGATCTCTACTTCTACTTGTTTGTCCACTTGTGTTTTTGTTGTTTCTCTAGTTCCCATAATTATTTACTTAGTTGCTAACTGTTTTCTCCTCTTCCTCTTTTTAAGCGATGCTACTGAAATTAATTTACCCATTAGCATTGTCTTCATGGTGTCCCAAGTATTTGTGGAGAGGTCCCGGGTTCTAATTGAGTTCCACCGTTTGTGTAATTACTGTTTTGAGTGCCGTCAAAGTCTCTTTGTCTCTCAGTAGAGAGTGTTCAGTCTCAGTGTGTATTCTTTTAGGTAACATAAGGGCCATCTCTAAGAGTACTGGTTGATGGTCCGAATGAGTGGCCATCCCTACCCACATATGTCTGAAAGAGGCCATATTTCTGGAGAAAGTTATAAACATGTCAAGCCAAGAATATGTCTTGAACCTGGGGAATAGCATGTGTAATCCTTGATCCACGGATATTTCTCCTCCAAATGTCAACTAGGCCCATGTCTGCCTATAATTTATTTCTCAAGGTAGGGATCTGCAGGTGGTGTCTATGTTTCTGTTAAGTATAAGGTTCCAGTCCTCTCCCATTACCAGTGTGCCTCCTGCTTTTCCACGACCATCTTAACTAAGTCTGAGTAAAAGTTTATCTGGGTTCCAGGTGGGCATACACGTTAAGAAGGGTTATTGGTTTCTCTTGTATTTTCCCCAAATCATAATAAATCTAGCCCGGTTTGCCACCACCTCCTCCTCCTCTTCTTCAAAGGTAGTGTGGATGAGAGAAGGACAGCCACCCTCTTTTCTTCTCCCTCCAGAGAAGCGTGGTATAATTGGAAGTTGGCCTTAGATTTCAATTTCATAGCTTCCCTAGGAGAGCGATGTGTCTCTCGAAGAAAGCTGATCTCACATTTCTGGTCCCTGATGAACTTTAGTATCTGTTTCTGTTTGATCAGATTATTTTCCCATTGATATTGTAGGATAACACTTTTGAGCTAATGCTAGGCATTGTTATATTTCAAGGTGAAGGACCACTGTTTACTATCCATTTTGTCCTTTCGGTGGAATATGTGCACATCAGTAAACAAACCAAACCCGGAAAATATATGCCCTTCTTAATTGTAAACTTTTTATTTTTATTTTAGTTGTTTAACCAGGATTAGCACACTAAGCTGAAAGCTTTTTTACAGGAGCGACCTGGGAGCACAGGGAAGTAAAGTGACTTGCTCAGGTTCACACAGTATGCAAGTGGAAGCTGTGGGATTCAAACCCAGGTCTGGTCTGCTGGATGTCACCAGATTTGCAGCTCAGAGCCTTAAAGCACTGCGCTATACTGCCTCTCTCAAAATAAGGATCTACTGAGGTGGTGTCTACGTTTCTGTTAAGTATAAGGTTCCAGTCCCTCCATTACCATGTGTGCCTCCTGCTTTCACGCCCATCTTAACTAAGTTAACTTAGCAGGGGAAACATCAAACAGAACCGACCATTTCAGAGAACCTGTTTCAACCTTCCTGGTCAAAACTGTCCCAAGGAGGAAGTTTACACTAATTAACAGCCTTTGCCTGTGGTGGCTGTTACAAACTAATAAATTCTGATGGTGTATGTGGCTGGTCAGGATGCGTCCATAGATAACCCTGTCCTGCACTTTATAATTCAGACAGGAGTTGTCCTCTGTCTGGGGTGTGTTACTCCGTAACACTATTTCCCCCTATAGGGGTTGAGTTGATCAGTCCCTGGTGGACATCCAAGGCTCCCCGGAGCCAGACCGACTATCGGTGTCCAGGGTAACATGTATTTGTTGCCTGAGTTTAATAGCTACTTCACCACCACTCACCCGACCCAATTAATGTACTGGTACTCATTTGCCTGTTGAGTCAATGGTAACAACAGGATTAACAACCAGGGCCAAATAGCCTTATTCAATATCCAGTTGTTTAATGTTAGGGCTGGGATATGAGGCACCAGGGTAGCGGGGGGCTGTGTATCTCAGTAATGGAGAAGACACAGATCACACCATGTGACTCCCCTATTGGTGTCACTGCTGTACCCCTCACCTCCCAACTCCTGTGAGAAGAGGTTACAGTACTTTTAAAATCATCTTTGATCCTGTCTCAGGCTCCCTCTGCAGTAATTATTATTCCTTATGAGACGAAGCCCTCTAGGTAGTTAAGTAGATTCGCTGCAGCAAGAACCTCACAATGTATTTGGATGAGGAGGAAGGGATGAACCCTCCTCCCGGCACATTAATTAAATTGAGTGTCAGTGTTATTAAACAGCATCAGCTTATTCATTACATTTAAACATAAACTTTAGTACATATTTAGTCATACTGTTGGAGCTATATTTTCATTCTGAAAGTCCCTCTTTACAGTTCTTGCAGAAAAGGCCCAGCGCTGAAATGATTTAAACTAAGGAGAAACTAATTTCCCTCTCTCAGTCTGAACAATCAGAATAACAGTCGCAATTTGTAGAAACAACAACTTACTGAGGAAGGACATTGCATGGGGTAGGTCTGCTATTCGATAATATAGCAACAGTGAGGAGGCCCCAACCCCGTATGTGTGTCTCAGCGTGACACCAGTTGTTGCTCTCACCGTGTGAAACAAGCGCGCCCTTCTGAGGTCGCTTTTTATCCATTAAGTGAGTAAATCCCATCAAGTCCACATACCAGTCCTCAAGTGTCCATCCTCTCGGACATTTGCTCCGAGGTTCCTGATCGAGTGCTGCTCCATCTTGTGCACCTTTAGTTAGACCCTCCAGAAGGACCGGTGAACAATAGGGCCTCAGCATGACTGTTGCATCCGACTGGAGGTTGGTTTGTAATTCCCCAACATCGAGACTGTGCGTGTGTGTCCTTTCTGGGCCACTTACCACACTGATTTAAGGAGTTCTCTCTCCAAGTGTTCTTAGGGCATGGAAGGGACTGCAGATGCTTAATCCCTCAAGGTAGGTGGAAGCTGCCAACAGGTTTTAGAAGGTGTGTGGGCCATTCTCTGTTTCCCTCTTAACCGTGCTGGATACAAAATCTGAGCTTTGATATTTCTTGCCCTGAGCTGCTTTAGAATGGGTCAGATCACTTTGTGGCTGTCATGAACTGCCGTGGTGTAATCGTTGTCTAGTGTAATTGGTGTTGCCCAAAGAAGATTTCCCATTGCCTCAAGCACATGCAAGGAGTTCCTCCTTGGTTGCATAGCTAGTGAGTTTGAAAATGAAGGATCTTGGCTGGGCCCCTACATTTACTAGGCCTCGGGGCTAGAGATCTGTGTGCTCAATCCATGCTTAAATCAAAGTCCTCACATGACAGCGGGATCTGCTTGTATACTCCCTGTAGAGCGAAATCACCGTTGGAGCCTTATGTTTCCGCTCCCTCTGTATACCATAGATCCGAAGATTTTGCCTTTTGCTACAACCCTCCAGGTTGTCGAGTCTATCGGTAAGCTCTCTCTCTCTCTCAGGCCATTAAGTATAGCAGAATTGAGTCGTGGCGGTCTGTTTGTTCGGAGACTGCCGTGAAACCAGCTCAATTGATCCATTCTGTGTTCTAGTTTGTTGATGTCTGATCTCAAGTTGGTGAGAGATTTAGCTATTTTATTAACTGGCAGTCTAGAATTGTGGCTATCAGCTCCGTCGCTTTTGGGCTCAGATTGTCATGTACGCCATGCTATCTGTGGTGTCTGGCATAGTCCGTTAATTAGTGATTTTCTTGTACTTCTCTCAGCAGGCGCTGGTGTCTCTGTGTTCTTTCCTAGTAAGGTTTTGCTGGTGAATTCATCTTTCTATAAGGCAGATGTTTTATGATGAAGTCAGGCGAGTCAGCGGAGTGAGGAATCAAGCTGCCATTAGCTTCCGATGTCACGGAAGTTTCATGTCCCCTTGTTCTTGTGTACCTTTTTCTGAAAATGCCATCCTCCTGTACCTTATTTTTACCCCTTTGAGGTATTTAAAGGTCTCTGTTATATCCCCTTTCCTCCTCTCTTCCAGAGTGTACAAATTAGTTCATTTAGCCTCTCCTCATAGTGCATTTGATGCAGTCCCTGCACCATTTTAGTTGCCCTTCTCTGGACTGCCTGCACTTTGTCTTTGTCCTTCTGGAGATGTGGCCTCAGAGACTGTACACAGTATTCTAAGTGAGGTCTTACCAATGATCTATACAGAGCAACACCACCTCCCCTTTTTCTGGTGATACCTCTCCCTAAGCACCCCAGTATCTCTTGGGCCTCCCAACTGCCTTGTCACACTACCTGGCTACCTTTAGGTCATCAGAGATTATTACCCCAGGTCTCTTTCCTGCTTGGTGGTCATCAATAACACCCCTCCATTTTGTACTCTGCCTCTGGTTTTCTGTGCCACATGTGCATTAATTTGCACTTTTTTTGCATTGAAACCCAGCTGTCATACCATTGACCACTCCTTGAGTTTTCTCAGATCTCTTCTCATCCATCTGTCTCACACACACACACACACACACACACGTATCAACCCTATTTCAGATTTTGGTGTCATCCATAAACAGGCAGACCTTCCCTCCAGCTCCTCTGCAATGTCACCTATAAAGACATTGAAGGGACCGGTCCCAGCATTGATCCCTGAGCTCCCCAATCACCCTCCCTCCTCAAGAGTGAACTCCATTTAAAACCCCTATCCTTAAAGGGGCACTGTCAGCTTTGTTAGTCTATCTTGCATTATATGTCAGCAGTGTGCCTCTTGGCACACACGTATCCAGATTGTCCCTAGTATGCTCTTATGTATATAAAACTTAAGAATATTAGTAGTTTACCTGAATTTTGAGTCATTTGCTGCTCGCTCATTGGACATAACCCCCTCCCCAACGGAAGCAAGCGTAGAAGCGAGACTGCGCATCTGCCACAAGCACTTGTCCGAAGAGTCTTTTTGGACATTGCAAGTGGAAAATGAAGTAAATCAGTAGAGTAGCCCTTTATTAACTGTTGTTGCCATGTAGCACCAAAACTGAGCACGAGAGAAAGCAAAACACTTTTTAAAAATGGGATAGAAATCCGCATCATGAAGTGCGGCATAAGTAAGATCCGCACATGCACAGAACATACCCGTGATTGCGCATGCATGGGATTTTGGTCCCGTTTTAAAAAAGTGTTGCTCTCCTCTGGTGCTTAATTTTGGTACATAACTAACATTGACCTAAGGCTACTCTACTGAATAACTTTCTTTTCCACTTATATCAAAAAATGACACCAGGACGCGCTAATGTGGCAGGGCGTATGATCTCGTCTTGCTATGATTCTGGTTGGTGGGAATTTAAGTCAGGTCAAGCAAGCAACAGATAACTCAAAATTCAGATGCTTCTAACGTCTAAGTTTTACATCATGAAAACCTACTGAAGGACAATCTGTGTCTCATGTGCCAGAGGTACACTACTGACATATAATCTGAAATAGACAATGCTGTATACCTTTAACCAATTTCACGCAGTTTACTGCCTTTGATCTACTTCTAAGCTACCCAGCTTGCTTAATAGTTTTCTTTGTGGAACGGTATTGAATGCCTTACTGAAATCTAGGTAGACCACATCCACCACTCCAGCCTGATCTAATTCCTTGGTCACCCAATCAAAGAAATCTATCAGATTCATTTGACATGACCTTCTACCCATGAATCCATGCTGTCTCAGGTTTTGTAACCCATTAGATTGAAGATATTCTACTATCTTCTCCTTGATTCCATTACCTTTCCCACCACCCGATGTCAGGCTGACTGGCCCTATAATTGCCAGCCTCCTCGCTGCTACCTCTTTCATGAAGTGGGACTAGCTGCCCTCCTTCAGTTCATCGGAAACACTCCTGTTTCAGTGAGTTGTTAAATAGGACTGTTAGGGAGGTGCAGCCAGTACCCTTCCTGAGCTTCCTCAATACCCTATGATGTACCCTTCTAGTCCCATTGCTTTGTCCACTTTCAGATTAGCGAGTCCCTTTAGGACTCTCTCCTCTGAAAATGGACTTGTATCCACCTGCCTCCCTCATGGGGCCACCCCAACACTGCAGTAGCATGCAGCCATCATCCACATTCGTTTTGTATGTTCACTGTTCCTCTGATGTACATTGTAGAAATGTTTTGTGTGCTGATCATCTTACCTTATTGCAATATTGTTATGTGTTAACCTACTGTATATTTGATGTCCCACAGCCACAAGACCTTCTGAAGTTATGCTATTTCTGTGCCGTATAAGTTACCTTGTCACAATATATTTTTTGTTTATGCTCTATTCCTGAACATTCACCCTATCAGGCCCAATACCTCTTAGCCCGACAATCCCAGTGACCTGCCGCCATTCATGTAGGGATCCAGTGGAGTACAGGGCCTGGGGTTACTGTATCTGTGCTGGCATCCTGACGGCTGCTAGTTTCCTCCTGTGTTTGTTTCCTGTTTCCCTGGCCTTCTTCTATGCACAGTGGTGCCCAATCACCCTGAACTAATGCAGCGTACCCCAGAAGCAGAATCCCCAGCCAACCACAGGAGTTTCTGGGGCAGCTGAATGTGGCTCCACCCACCCCAGCCAGGAGCACCTGGCATTGGCAGTGCTTTCCCTGCCCTGGCCACCCGATGCCAATGTCCGGAGTCCACACCCACATCCAGGTCACCAGCAATGGCAAAGCAGTGGCTACTTCTGGGCATTGGGCAGACCCACCCTTTCCAAATCTTGTTATGAGATGAACACAGCTGTGAAGGGGCAACAGTCATGTAGTGGGCAAGGCGCTCACGAGCAGTCCTGACATATCCACAGACTGATGGAATAACTGGTTAAGAACATGTAGGAACAAGAACTGCAAAGTGGATCCATTCCAGATCTGCCTGCCCAATCGTCAGAGCAGCCTTCAGCCTGCACCCTAAGACCACCCATTAGCTGGTCTAGCAATGTCAGACAGTCAGACACAGCTGCATCCTAAATGCTGGTACTTGCAGCAAAATAATGATGCCTGTATCCTTAATTTGGTGCAAGCTACTAAATCACTGCAGTTGTAGCAAACTGCCCACAATATTTGAAAAGAGCTGTGGGCAGTAGTAGCGGATCTTCTGTGACACAGGCGTAGGCTGCTATCCCTCCTGCATCTGAGCCTGAAAATCCTACCTTTAGTAATTTTGTTGTCTGTTTCCTAATTCCATACACAGTACTGGATGCAGGCGGATGCACTGGTACCCCACAGCAGGAACCTGCATGGTAGATGTTATTCTTTAAGGTATCAAAACAGCAGCCCAGTGACACGGTAGTAGTGCAACCAACCACCACACCGGTGACTTGGGATCAGGCGCGACCATAGGATGCTGGGGATTGGCTGGGGGTGGAGGAGGAAGCTTCCAATGGTCTGCTCTCCTCTCCTGGGGGAGGCTGCCACTTCTGCTGAATGACTGCCGCCTGGTGGAGGCCTGGTTGCAGTGCATTTCTGTGAGTGGCAACAGTGGGTCATGCAGCAGGAGCTGCAGCATACACGTACCTCACGTGCACACATTGATGTGCACACCCCAGCAACAGGTGGGAGAAAACTGGTGGAAAAAACCACAGCAAAGTGAGCCGCTATGGTGCACTGCACACTGAGCCCCCACCACTCCTCACCACCAGAGTGACCTGCTGGCTATCTCTAGATATGTACTTGGTGGTGGGAGAGTATGACCTTCCCCTGATCCCACCACAGGGGAATTCATGGGGTTTCCAGCCAACCAGGTGAGCTCGGGAAGGAGTTGGATGGTGGGGCTAGTGTGGCAGGGCAAATGAGAGCCCTAGCCTGCCTGGCTAGGCAGTATAAACAGATTATGGAAATAAAAAGGTATCAAAACAGTACAGTAAAGAAAATAAATATGCTAGAATTGAAAATACGTTTCAAGCAGGCCCCACCTGAAGATAGCCTGTCCTTTGCAGCTCAAAATGTACTCATTTCTATTATGTTTGTTTATTTTCTTTTGACATACTGCCTCCAGAGACTCACTCTGAGATTACACCACTTGTCTCCTGAATCTCCTGTATACTTTTATCAGTGAATCTGGGCCTTTCTAAGCAAATCAAGCCATAGTCAGCATGTCGCAAACAAATGCTAATAGCTCAATAACCATACATGCTAGACACACAGTATGAGTGGCAGAGTTATTCAGCACAAAATTGCCTTTCCAGTGGTGGTATGCATGTAATAATAAGTAATTTAGTTTTTTCTATGCTGGTCGAACCGGAAAAAAAAGGCAACATAAGCCATTTTTGATTGGAAAATATGTCAAATATCAGCACCAAATTAAGCATACAGACATAGATGGTGTTTTACTATTATGTTTGTTAAAAATATATATCTTTTACTATGAAACATAATTTTTCCCAATTTTAGTCAAAGGTGCTTTGGTGAGATTTGAGGATGAATCTCAACCACACACCATATCATAAACAAATGCATATAACTCCAAAAGTATACATGATACACACAAAGTATCAGCATGAAAGATGATCAGCACAAAATTGCCTTTCAACGATGCTATCGATCAATTGTAATCAATACGTTTTTTTTATGCCTGCTGAAGTGTCAAAAAGTGCATTTTATTCAAGCTGCTTGGGTGAGTCTTGATGGAAAAATGCCAGCCATACACACCATACCATAAACAAATGCATATAACCCTAAAGTATACATGACTTACACAATGTATCAGTGGCACAGTTGTTTCACACAAAATTGCCTTTCCAACGGTTCTATGCAATCAGCTGTACTCAGTTTGGTTTTTGTTTTATGCTGGCTAAGATACTCAGAATGTGTGTTTTTTTTCAAAGTGCTTAGGTGGTTCTAGATTGACAAAATGTCATAAACAAACATGAATAACTCCTAAAGTGAACATGATACACACAAAATGTCAGTGGCAAGGTTGTTCAGCACAACATTACCTTTCTAATGGTACTATGCAGTCAATTCTAATCAATTCTGGCGGCAAGTAATATTAAAATATGTGAGTGACTTCTCCAGATGTTTCTAGGGCACACAGGAAGTCTGTAGGTGACTTGGTGAGCGTTCTGGGACACACTGTAGTTAGATTTGCTGATGCCTACAGAGCGTTTCTAGGAGGCAATGAGTTATTAATAAAACACATAGATTTCTGGAATAACAAGGTTAGTGTCAGTCCTTTACCTTCTGTTGTTTTGCTACTAAAATAAATGAAAACAGCTTTGCTTCTGCCTAATACATGCAGAGTTGTAACCCTCATAAGTTCATAGATTCATAGAAATGTGGCGGCAGAAAAGGACCGAAACAAGGCCCACCAAGTCTGCCCATTTGTCCAGCTATCTGCTTGGACCTCTGCCCTCCCTTAACACATCCCTGTGGTTGTCCATGCCCTTTGGATCCCTCCACTGTTTTCCTCTCCAACGACTGCCTGGGAGTTTGTTCCACTTTTCCACTATTCTCTCTGTGAAATAGTATTTCCAATGTTGCCCCTGAACTGCCCCCTCCACCTGCAGGCCATGCCCTTCATCCTCTGGTTTCCTTCATCATGAAGATGCTCCTCCTGGCACTCTGTTTATATCCTTAAGGTACTTGAAGGTCTCGATCATGTCCTCCTCTCCTCCTCTGTTCCAAGGAGTACATGTTCAGATCACTCAATCATTCTTCATAGGATGGTGGCTTAACCCTTTACCATTTTGTCACTCTCCTCTGAACCTGCTCTAGCCTCCCCAGATCCTTCCTGAGTATGGCCTCCAGAACTGGACTCCGTACTCCAAGTGCTGTCTAACTAGATGGGTGTACAAAGGTACTATGCCTCCCTGTTCCTACTGGTGATCCCCTTCCGATGCATCCCAGCATTCCACTCCCCTGACCACTGCCCTCCCACTGCCTTTCCACCTTCAGGTCCCCGGATATAATGATGCCTAGGTCCCTTTCTTGTTCCGTCTCTTCAGATCTCTTCCCCATACAGTATCCTGCCTTCGATTTCTGTAGCCAAGATGCATGATTTTACATTTTTCTGAATTGAATGCAAGCTGCCACCTCTTTGACCATGCTTCAAGCCTCCCCAGATCCCTCTGCATCTGTTTCACCCCTTCCTGCGTGTCCACCCTATTGTAGATTTGGATATCGTCATAAACATGCTCACCCCTCCCTCAAGGCCCTCCCCAATGTCCGCTACAAATATATTGAATAGTAGGCGACCTAGCACTGATCCCTGAGGACCCCACTTGTGACCCTGCCTTCTCCAGATGCCACCCCACTTATTATGACCTCTGCTTCCTGTCCCCAGCCAGTTTCCCACCCATTTAACTACCCTCTGCCCTAGTCCCAGTCCTGCCATTTTGCACAGCAGCCTCGCGTGGCACGGAGTCAAACACCTTCCCAAATCCAAATAAGTCACACCCACTGCTCTCCCTGATCCAGTTCCTTGGTGACCCCATCATAAAACTCTTATCAAATTTGTTTGACAGGATCTGCCCTGGTAAAACCATGTTGCCTTGGATTTATCAGGCGCTTTCCTCCAGGTAGCTGGTGATCCTGCCTTTTATTAGTTTCTCCATTAGCTTTCCTACCACCAATGTCAAGCTCACTGGCCTGTAGTTTCCACTTCCTCCTCCTCCCTCCCTCCTTATGCAGTGGGACCACATCTGCCCACCTCCAATCTGCCAGCACTACCCCAGTCTCTGGGGAGTGATTGAAGAGTGCAGTCAATGGTACTGCCAATATCTCCTTTAGTTTCTTATACACGAGTGCACCCCATCCGGCCCCATTGCCTTGTCCACCTTCGTGCATCCTAGTTCCCCAAATCTTCTCCACAAGAAATGGCCTCATCTCCACACCCCCTCCCCTGCCATTTCTTCTTCCCCGCTGCCCTCATCTTTCTTTCCTATTGAACACTGAGCAAAAAGTTGTTTAGCAAGTCTGCTTTCTCTCTGTCCCCTGTAGCATCTCCCCTCGTTTGTTTTTAGCTGGAGTATCCCTGCCCAGTCTTCCTCTTCTCATTTACATACTGAAAGAAAGTCTGATTCCTTTTGACCCCTCTAGCTATTGGCTCCTCAGTCTGTGCCTTTGCCCTCCTTACCTCTGCCTGGCTTCTCTCTGGCATGCCTGGTATTTTACCAGTCCTCTTCCGCCTGTGTTTTCTTGAACTTCCTGAAATCTTTCCTTTTGTCCTTACTGTTTTGCTACTTCCTAGTATACCACAGAGGTTTCCTTCTCCTCTTATTTTTACTTGCTTGTTTTGGCACAGATGTCAGTGGCCCTACACAGCTTCTTTTATCCTCCCCACATTGCCTCTACTTCTGTCAACTCCTCCACCCCTTGCAAAGCCCCTCCACTATTTCCCATTTTCTGAAGTTTGCCTCTTGAAATCCAGCACCTTTAATCTAGACCGGTGAACCTCTGCAGCATTCCTTATTCTAAACCCAACCGTGTTGTGGTCACTGACCAAGATGTTCCCCACCGACACATTTCCTACCCTATCCCCATTTGTCAGGACTAGATCAAGAGTAGCTCCTGCCCTGTTGCTGTTCAAGTTGTTCAGTGTTTGTCTAGTTTTCTGCTATGTCTTGATTTCTCCTTTCTGAGGTTGTGAGGATAGGTTGTCAACAGTGCCCACTGGTGATGACTGTGAGATCTGTATTAGAAAACAGCATGGGAGCAGGAGGCAGTGGGGTGTGGTATTGACCCCAGGCTTGCAGAACCAGGGCACCCAGGTACAGCTCCCACCTGAGCCACTGGCACACTGTGCAACCAGGAGCAAGTCACTTGATCTTTCAGCAGCAAAACTGGGTAGAAGCAGGACCCCATTTGAAAACAAGATACTACACCTCAGTTGGGCCATGCTGGGTAATGAAACTATAAACAATTTAAGTAATTACAGTTTGTGCAAACTCTGCTTATCTTGTTTCACCATTCCACTGCAAATGGAACTGGTGGGTTTTAGAACTATGACTTTAAGGTTATTTTCTTCTGTCTTATAGAAACTTAGAAAAATGGCACAGAAAAAGATCATCTGACCCTTCAGTCTGGCCTTGCCTGTCTTTCTACTCAACTGAGGCCCTGTCAGTCCCTTGCCCCACCAGCACATCCAACCTCACAATACCTACAGTATATGTCTGTCCCATCCCCTCTTGCACCCCCAATCAATACCCATCCAGCGGCTGGGGTTTAGACTAGTCCAACCACTTCCTCTCACCACAGCCTTGTTTGTTCTGCCTGAACGGACTGTGCAGAGCATGTAGTCGGAGTAAAAGCTTTTTATCCCCCAGGGAAGTTGAGCCTACTACTGCATCTGAACCATGACTGTTAAGTGCCCTGTGATGTATAGCTTTCACCCATACTGCTGCTATATCTCATTTTCCCTTTATAGTGTGCATGTGGTAGAGTGCTGTGGCTGCATACTCCTGTCCTGTTTTTTGCAGCTCTATTTATGCCTTTCTAGCCATGTGGGGATGTACCCATATCTGCCCCAGACCCACACCCTGCACCCACACTGGCAATCTCCCTTAGCTGCCGGGCAGGGTCTATGACTTAGCACTCACAGTGGGGCTCACAGGGAAGAGACTGAGATCAACCACGGGGTCCCATCTGAGACTTACACAGGCATCTTTTAGATTGCAGGATTTGGAGTGACCCTTGGGTTTCATGCTGCACTACTTTGAGGGATTAAGTGCTTATGTGTTCCTTCCTGGTGGGGGTGCAGTGACATCCTGCTAAGCCACTCGTGACCCTGTGACTGACATGCCAGTGTCTGCCATTTCTACCAATCCCTGCCTCTGTGTTGGTCCCAGCTCACCACTCCTACCTGCCCCAGTGGTTGGTATATCAGCGAGCTCCAAATCCCTTCCTCCTCAGAGAGGAGAGCAGTCCCTCAGAGGTGCCTGATCTGTGGTGACTCCATCAGTGTGGAGCTTTTTGTTGTCAAATGTAGCAGGCTGGCCCGTCTTGCCCCCACCTGCCAGCTGGCTTCCTGTGTGTGCCACTTCTTTTGTGCCTTTGATCGCTCATTCTCCTCCCCCGTCCCCACAGTCAGCCCTCAATGCTCTGGTTCAATTCCAAACCCAGGTCATTGGCATTCGCAACGATAGCGCTTCTGGTGCATCTTACTGCCTCCTTTTATGTGTTGCAGTCAGCAGCATTACTTTGGTGCACACAGGGTGTGGTCTGCAACACAGTACAGTTCCTTCACAATTTCTTATTTGGTTGTTGCTTTTTCCTTTAACTCACTCAGATAATGAAAGTTCCTGGCCCTGCTTGAGGAAGGGTTTGCACAGCAGTGCAATGAAATGAGGAGGTAGAATCAATTAAATATACATTTTTATATTCATATGCTTTTGGTTTAGCAGATATACACATACTGCATAAAACATTAGCGTATGGCCATTCGAACCAAATGCTGCTCTTAAGCATGCATGAGGAAGACTAGTAGTGAATACACAGTGTGCATGCTTGTAACCCCACCAACACACCACTGTTCTAGCCTCCACCACTTCCAGAGACAATCTGTTCCAGGGGACTAACCCCCCAGCTTCATCGCATGCTCCCTGCCTCCCCACCTGCACCCTGTTCACCCATGTGAGTACTTCTACAGCAGATGTCCATCGTGTCACCTCTTTGTCTTTCTGTCTCTCTCTCCTCTTTTCCAGAGTGTACATGTTAAGTTCTCTTAGCCTCCTCAAGGGCTTCTCCTGCAACCCTGCACCATTTTAGTTGCCCTCTTCTGGACTGCCTCCACCTGTCTGTGTCCTATGTGAGTGTGGTCTCCAACACTGGACACTGTACTGCAGGTGAAGTCACACCAGCGGCGATACAGCAGCAACCTCCCTTTTCCTCCTCCTCCTGGAAATGCCCTACCCACTGCCTTGTCACACTACCCTGCCACTTTGAGGTCCTCAGTTATGATAACCCCAAGGTCCCTTTCCTGACCAGGGACTGCCAGTATCCCCTCCCCCCACCATCCTGTACTCACCATCAGGGTTCCAATGCCCTATGTGCATGATTTTGCACTTTTGGCACTGAACCCGACTATCATACTTTTGACCACTCCTTGACTTTCCTACATCCCTCGCATCTTCTCCAGCCCTCCTGAGTATCCACCGATTGCAGATTTTGGTGTCATCTACAAAAGCATACCTTCCCTTCCAGTTCTTCTGCAGTGTCCCTATGAAGACATTGAAGAGCACTGGTCCAGTACTGAGCCCCATGTTACCCTGCTGGTCCTCTTCCATCCTTGGGCGACTGCTAGCCACCACCCTCCATCTCCCACCTGTTACGTTTATAACCCAGTTCAACACTTTAAATCCCACACTAGGCTGGTCAGTTTCTTAATTAGCCTTCTGTGCGGCACGGTGTCAAAGGCCTTGTTAAAGTCCAAATAGGACCATCCACTGCCTTCCTCTGCTCTGTTTTCCTGATCACTCAGTCAAGAAATCTATCAGATTCATTTGGCATGGCCTTACCTCATGTGAATCTGTACCTGCCTGTGTCTTGTAGCCCACTGGATTCAGAATACTCTACCAGTCTTTCGTTCAGTAGGATTTCCATTAATATGCAGGTTTATAGGAAAAATGTATCAGTTTATTTATTTAATATACCTACAACCCAAATATATGTAAAAGGAGATGAATAGATATTGTCCTATCGCCTGCTTTTGTTTGTACTTTTCTGTGGATCTGTGTTGGGGTGGATGCAGTCTTCTTAGTTTTGCATTTAGATTTTCTTAGCGTAGCATTAAGCCAAGCCAGTAGGCGACCTCTCTTTGGATTTGATTTCCATTAGATTCTCAACCACTGAAGTTAGACTGACTGGATAATAATTGTTAGCCTCCTCTCCGTTTGTTTATTTATTTATTTATTGAAGGAATCTGAATTACAACCTTTGAGTCAATGACTCCTTTGCAAGGCTCCATGTCAGATATATATACTGTACATTACAAGGAAAGACAAGATATACAATAATAAATATACAGAGAACACACCAGAATACATACATTGCAAGTTTAGAAACAATATATACAATAAGAGGCATATAGTGAAGACAAGTTACAGTTCAAGGGTAGAATGGACCAACTCGTGTCCAATCATTATAAGTCCAGCATGTACAAAACAATATACAGAAATCAAAGGTTATAGTCCCAGGCAGGGAGAAGGATAAGCACAGGCACAGTCATGAAGAGGGACCACATCAGCCATTCTCCAGTCTTCCAGAACCATCTGTTTCCACTGAACTGTGGGACAAGGCTGTTACTAGGGCAGCTAACACCTCCTGAATTATTTTAGTACCCTGGGGCGTATCCCATCCAGTCACATAGCCTTGTCCACCTTTATTTCCTCTAAAAATGGACTTGTGTACCCCCCTATTCTTCCTTCTCCCTGGTTGTCCATCCCTCCTCCCTACACTGTGAAGACTGAGAAGTATCTGTTTAAGATGTCAGCTTTTCTGGTCTCCTTCTGCACAGTCTCCCCTTCTGCCCTTCTGATTCTTATTATCCTTCCCTTACGTTTCTTTTCTCACTTATGTACCTGAAGAAAGTCTCATCCTTTAGTGACCCTTTGGCAATCCTTTCTTCTGTCTGAACCTTTGCTCACCTAACCACCTTTACTGCTTTGCTTGGTATACTTCCTGTCCTCCTCCCTCTGCATTTTCTTATGCCTCTTGAATGCCACTCCTTTTTCTTTCACCGCCCTTGCCACTTCCTTGGAGAACTGTAACAGCCTCTTTTTCCATCTGCTTTGCTCACTTCTTCACACAGAGGTTGTTGCTTTAATTATGCCCTTGCTTATTATTCCCCACTGTGCCTCTACCTCCCTATCAGTCCTCCCTTCAAGGCAGTTTCTGAAGTAGTCTCCCATTTGTTCAAAATCTGCCCTCTTAAAGTCCAGGACCCTCATCATCTTGTGGTTTGCCTATGCTCCTGTCCTTATGGTGAACCACACTGTGCGGAGATCACTGGTACCTGAGGGACTGCCACTGTGACACCTGCAATGTTGGCCCTGTTTGTAAGCATCAGTTTCAGCACTGCCCCACACCAGTAGGTTCTTTGCGTAGTAGTCTGAGAAAAGCCCTGTGTAGGGAGTGAAAGATGTCGCTGCTCATTGCCGACCCAGTTTGAAAAGCTCATATCTGTGATTACAACCTGTATGGAGGGAGGTTTGCCAATTTAGGAAGGAGATTGCTTAGCACACTGAGTTGACATTTAAAATAATGTAAAAACAAGAATAAAACATTTCATGCATTTTATTAATTCAATTTCTGCAAGAATATACACAAATAAGTACACATTTAAAAATGTCACTGTTATGTCATTAATGCAGTTAAAATAAATAAATGCTACATACTAGTGAACAAAACTTAAGCTTTAGTTACAGGGTCTGCAGTATTGCTCTGGAAAAGAGGTATTTTCTGTATTTTATTTTATCTTATACTGAAACTACCTTGAGTATTAAAATCATTCGTACACTTTCTTTACAACAGATAGGAGCGGGGAAGAGAGTAGAAGGCAGAGAGAGAGAGAGAAGCGACACTTGGTTTGTCAATTTCAGTGGCTCTCTCTCACCTCGTTTTATCTTTTACACAGCAGCATTGAAAATGAAGTAAGATTTTATATTCTGCTGGTAGGGAACACTCACAGAAATCTAACTTTTCTTTCTTTATTGCTAATGCTGCTTTTCTCTTCTGAGGAAAGAAAAGAATGGGTCAGTCAGTCTTACAGATTTCAGCCTGCAAAGAGTCAAAGGGTCAAAAGTCAGAGTGGCTGGGGAGAGATAGGAGATTAGCAATCCCGTGGAGGGGCGGAGTTGAGTAAAAAAAAAACAGGACCCTCACGGGCAAAACAGAGACATCACACCTCTAAGCTCCACTCATCATCTGGCAGACTGAAGACACCAACTAGCAACACCTCCCCATTACTTGCCATTCTGATGATGGCTTGCCCAAGTGTGTTAACCAAATCCCTCTCTGTGCTGGAGGTCTGTACACTACCCGGTACAGATAATGACCCCAGAGCCTGTCTCAGGATGACCCACAGCACTTCCAGGTCTTCCTTTTCCTCCAGGTGCCCTTGTACTTCCATGGCCTTGATTCCCTCCCTCACCTATTAAACCCTCCTCCCTTCCCTGTCTCTCCATGGCCTTGATTTTCTCCTTCATGTATGTGCCCCCCTTCCCAGTGTCTAGGGGCCAGCATGTTCTGAGGAAGAGGGCCCCAGACTCTGAACCTCACCAAGCACTTCTCAGAATAATAGCAGCATTTAAAGGTGGAATTTCTTACCTTGAGACATCTTCACCCACCATCATTGTGCCCCAAAATGTGATCACATCTCCCAACAGGCCACACCAGCAAGCGGGCCAATCAGTTAATCTTCAGGTTTCTCCACCCATCGGTCGGGAGGAGGGCAGAGGGAAAACAGAATGCTTCAAGACCCCAGGAAACCATGAAATCCCTAAAAACTAAAGGACTTAATACTTCATGGAAAATTATCAAAGTGGACACCAGTTTCTCCCCAAAACAAATCAAATTTATTCCTCCTGAACTCTTACAGATTACAAGGGCTCAGGACCCCAGTTGCTTAAAGGCTTAAGATTTAACAGCTCCGGGCTTTGGACTAACAAAATAGAGATAGCAATGGGCATTTCTTAGATAAATCTTTTCCGTCTAACAGAACCACCAGCAACACTTTACACAGGACCAGAAATTTGCATTGAATTTTCCCAGAAAAGTGAAGCTCATAATAGACCACCAGCACTGGTAAGTACCTAGAACTCTGATACCCTTACTTCACAGGCTTCTGCCTCAAAACTGGGCTCTTTCCCAAGCGTTCACTTCTTCTGCTTGAGCCTCTACCAGGGAGGCGTGTGCTCCTTCAACGACACCAGCTTCCCTCGGGACATAAGTTTCAAAGCCTGCTAATTCCGGCTGCCTCTTCATAAACACTGCTCACTTTACTCAGTTTAGCCCTTGTCCTGGACTGTTCCTGGTGCTTTCTCTCTCTCTCTTTGGCTTTTTCCTCAACTTGCTCGGAGCTCTCTCTGAAGTGGAGCATCCCACAGCAGTAACAGTGGCTCCCTCACTTCTAAGTCCTTTTTGCCCAAGCTGAGCCACGGCCTTTATTGGCTAAGGCCTACTCCTAAATGTAGACCCGGGACCTGCCCCCAGCACATGGGAAACAGGCCCCATTGAGTCCAGGCCACCACCACTCCCATCTTCCAGCCTATGTGCCACTGGGAAAGGAACTGGAGGAAGCTGCCACCAACCCCGATCCCCAGCAGAGGCCTTGCCACAACCTCTACAGCCCCCAATGGCTCAATAAATCCACTCCCAGATTCTGGGCCCAACGCCCCTGAGGGTTCTACTCTACCTGCCCTCCAGAACTCCTGAATGCTCTCACCACCCAGTCCCAAGGGGACCCAGGACTAATGACCACAAACTGCCCTTTCTGCTCACCTTCCTCGGAGTCCCAAACCCAGGAACCCGGTGCTCCGCCACCAAAACTCTGACCTGCCGTGGAGGGGTACCCCCTCCAAACTGCCCTGCAGCAATGCCCGGCCAGTCTCTCTCCTTAACTCTCTCCCAATCCTCTATATACAGTGGTTCCAACTGCTGCCCCAAGTGGCAAGCAGAAAATACACCCTCCAGTGCACCAGAAATCCCTAAGCACTTTGGGGGGGCAGCCTGAGGCGAGAAATAAGCTTTCCCATGGGGTTTATATAATAATACAACCCCTCCTCCAGCCCTGTTTTTCTTGAAGAGAGAATAGCCCAGTATGGCCATGTCCCAGTTGTGATGCTCAGTGCATCATGACCAGGGTCCTGTATTTTATGTGATTCTGTGGTTGCAGCAACTGCGAGAAACATGGTCCTGCTGCAGAAACAAGCCTCTGCCACAGAAACAGCATTTTCTGGTGCAGTAAAATGGCACTACCACTGAAACCACAACTAAATGACTAAAATGATTATAAGCAAGCTTAAAATGGCATTAGTGTGAGTTGTTGGCAGTTCCATTATACATCCACCCCGGGTTGCAGTAATCAGTGGGACCACCACTTTCCAATCCACTGGCACTCAGCCCTGAAGCTTATAGCCATTAAGGCCTTCTCACGAATACTGAGGGAACTTCAGAAATCAATATCATAAGAAAAAATGGTGGTCCTCTTTGCCAATTGCAGAACTGTGGAATGAAAAGTATTAGTAATTATTACAGACAAAAATGGGAGGCTTCCTGGACCTTTGTCTAATGTAAATGGTCCAACTACTATCTAGCCTCAAAGTAAATCCTTACAGAGTGAGAGAAAAGATATGGAAGCCAAGTGACATTGACACAAACAACTCCGGTGTTGAACTGCGTGAGCAGGAGGAAGCTAGAGCAGCCTTACAGCACAAACCATCACCAACAGGCTTCAAGCAAGTGGGTGGAGGAGTGAGTCATTGGAGCAACACTGTTTTGCAACCAGGCAAACTGGTCTTCAAGCAACTGGACAGGCAGGGGAGAATTTCTCAGGAGCATAGCTGAGGTAAAGCAGCACTGGGCAGGTGGGAAGGAACCATGGGACAATAAAACCGACTACAGTTAAAAAGAAATAACCCTTCAATTCTCCCATGCCCTACATCCAATCCAAATCATGATGCCAGAATTGCTTTGCCTGTGCATCCACCAAACTACCCCAGGCTGCCTTTTACTAAACATTCTTTCTGGGTAACTAGATTGTATTTTGGGGCTCATTTGAGTTGCCAGAGAATGTAAAGCCCATCACAGAATACGCAGACTCACTCATAGCCTGGCCGCAAAAGCATGAGGTCCTGCTGCAGAATGTAGGTCCAGTTTGCCACAGTGAACACGGGCCCTGACCATGACTCTGTTATGGCCATTGAATCAGGTTAGCCTAAACCATGCTGGCTTCTGGGTCTGGAATTTTGTTTTTAAGGCTTCTTGCGTTTGTATATGGCTCTATACCTCCCCACCTGCTGTCCTGTTTCTCCCTCCCATTCCTGCCTGTCTGGTTCCCCAAAGCCACCATGACTCATCTCTTCCTTTTACTTTTACCTTTTCTGGTCTCCTTCAATGATTTGTCATCCGCTACCTGAGTTATAGCCCCATTTTTCCATCTTGTCCTAGGTCTTGCCTTTTGTGCCTCTGCCTAAAAATTTTCTCTCCTCGGCCCTTCTACCCTGACATTTATCCATGGGGGGTGCAGTTGTTGGTTTACCCCTCCACTGGCTAGTTTAAATGCTCACCCATGTAATATTAAACCTCCCACCAAGGACTGTGGTCCGCTTCCTAGAAGGATGCAGGACATTTCCTTATTGAGGCCATATCTTCCCAGGTTGGTCCCCAGTCCCTGGTGTAGCCAAAGCCCTCCTTCTCTATGCACCATGCCTTCAGCCATTCATTAAATGCCCTGATGTGGAGAACCCTTGCCTCTCCCCAGCTGTTACACAGGTAGCACCTTGGAAAAGCCACTGTGCATGCTACCTGCTTGAGGCTCCTCCCAGCACCCTGAAGTTTCCCTGCACCACTCTTAACCTCCCTTGCCAGGTCCTTTGTCCTGAAATGGATAATGACATCTAGCTCCTCCCAGTTCTGACTGTGCTAGTGATCCTCTGGATATGTATTCCATCCCTTCAGTTGAAGCACCACCAAGGCACACCACCTCCTAACCCCCACCAGTTCCAGGTCTATCCCCCTTTCAATGAGAGACCTCTAACCTCTAGGCTGTTTAAAACTAACTACCTACCGTCAGCACAGAGTGCAACTAGAGGTGTCTGCAGGTGCCTTTCAAGTGAACAATGCTAGTTCAGAGATCCCTTTCCTACCAGGGACCCAAATGGATCAATGAACTTCCTTCCATCCTAGCTGAGTGTAACAAGCTCCAGCCAGTTCAAACTGGACTCCTCTCCCAACTGGATCATGAAATGTATGTGCCTGCTCTACCAAATTCTGAACTACATGCCTCAGCCCACCCCCTGTCTCCCACCACTCTGGCCCTGCACCCTCACACCCTCATACACCTTTCCTCTCCTGGCCTTCCCCTCTCACCCCCAACACTTCTAACTTAGCCTGCTTGACTCCTACAACACCCCTACGTAGCCTAAGTCCCCTCACCTTTCCTTGTTCTTCCTCTCTTCCCTGCTTGCCTCTCCTCTGCCCTGCTACACACCCTTGACCAAAGCCTACTCTGGCTGCTTTTCACTTCCGACTCCAGTAGTGAACCTACATAGTACCGTGCATTTTCCTAAGCACTGTACACCTCGTGGAGTGATGTTACTGTACTTCCTTATGCTAATATACCCTATTTTATTGTCCCAGCATTACCTGTTATTTACTGTGTAACCCTTTCAAATGATGTCTTATGTTTTTGTTATGTCTTGTATTGTATTGGCTGACTTGGAACCTTTGTAAATGAGTCCCTGACTCAAAGGTCTTAAATCCTAAACCAAAATAAATAAATAAAAGAGTCTCCACTAGCAGCTGCATCTCATGGGCTGGTGGCCTCTCCCTCCTTCCTTGGGGCCTCCACTTCTGAAGACCCCCATCCTCCCTTCCCACTATACAGGTACCTCCTCTCAGTTACCCCATCTGCCAGTACAATGAGGCGTTCTGTAGTGGTATAGGTGAAAGCGTGCACCCTTCCTCCACCTCCACCCTCAAGAGCCCACCAGGGTCTATCTAGTGCCTGAATGAGGGGCTGAGAGTGTAATGGGGATTGGAGCCGCCACATGGGTGGCTTTTATTTTTATTCCGTAATTATTACCGTCCTCCAAGTCACCAGCACCTGCCTTCCTCAGTAATCACATGGCACACCTTGACCCCCCGTACCTCTCCAACCTGCAATCACCTGCCATTCTACCTTGGAATCCCCTTATGCAGGAGGTCAGGGGAATGGGGATGTAATCCCAACAGCACCTGTATCGTAGGGCAGAAGTGCAGGATATATATATATATATGTCCTCAAATCATGCCAACGCCTGTAACACATAAGGGCTGTATTGGGCACAAGGTTGGATCTGGCATTTCTGCCCAGGGACTGAGCCTCTGCACTGGTAGCTCAAGTTCATCTGGTCCTGTCCAGCTACTTTGTGTTGGCCAGATGCCTGCTATGGCTTATCAGCCTTATGGTCCTAGCCATACTGACTGTCCCTCTGGTTCATCTGCACAGGAAGATCCCACAGTGGTTCCTCTGAGCTCAGTGGGCTCAGCATTCTGACAAATTGGAGTGTCTCATCACGTACTGCTCCATGGCGTTGCTCCCTTCACTGGTGGTTGGACCGCTCCAACCTAGAAACAGGGTCCCCGCTTCTCCTCCTTCTCCATTCCCAGTGATGATGATGGATGCCTGTGGTTCAGGATGGGTGCCCATCAGGGCCCTTCACAACTTCGGGTCAATGGACCCCTTTAGATTTGGTTCCCAAGCACACTCTGGAGATGAGGGCTGTTCTGTGTGGCCTGCAGGCTCGCCACCCTCATCCCAGGGCATCAGCTGCTGATCTATACAGACAGTATTTCAGTGATGTACTACAACCGACAGGGCAGAGTCCTCTCATATCCTCTCTGCAGAGAGGCCATGCGAGTTTGACACTGGCCGATAGAATGCAACATGTTTCTATTCACAGTTCCTCCTCAGTACCCTGAATGTCCTGGTGGATCACCTCAGTCAGTCCCAAGCACTCTGCCATGAGGGAACTCTTAGACTCCACTGTAGATGACCTCTTCAGAAATGGGGTCACCCAGACGTAGAGCTGTTTGTGTCTCCATACAGTGCAAACTGCCTCATTTCTGCTCGCTTGCTCCAGGGCTGGGAGTTTATGGTGAGATGCATTGTTCCTCTCCTAGAAAAGAGGCTCATATATGCTTTCCCCCATTCCCTCTCATGCAGAAGCTTCTGGTCAAGCTGAGGCCGAGGCAGCCACCCTGATACTAGTAGCTCCCTTTGGCCCAGACAAATTAGATTTCCTCTGCTTCAGCAACTGGTAGTGGAATCTCCTGTCTCGCTCCCTCGATGCTCTGGTGCAGTCTCTACACCTCCACCCCTGGTTCCTGTGGATATAGAGCACTCCCACTCTGGGGTTCCCTGGTGGTTGCCGCTGTTCTCTTGGTGGCTAGAAAGCCAACTATGTGGTACACGATTGGCAAAATGGAAATGTTTTACAGTTTGGTATGCTGCTTGTGCCCTGGATCCCTTTATGTGTTCAGTTAATCTAGTACTTGACTACGCTTGTCCCTTAAGGACTCTGGTCTCACGCATTCCATGATAAAGGTCCCTTGTTCAAGGTGTCTGCTTTTCATGCCCTCATGGGTGGCAGGACTGTGTCCCAGCTTGAGGTTTCCATAGATTCCTCAGAGGTATCCTACTTCTACACCTCCAAATCTGTGATCTGGTTCTGGTGTGGGATTTTAATTTGGTCCTAGAGACCTTACTGGGTCTCCCTTTAGAATCTGCTGCTACACGTGACTAGTGTTGCTCGGATAGTATCCTGTAAATCCAGATCCCATCAGATACCAGCCTTTTTACCAGATAGTGGATCCAGTCGGATAGCAGCACTATCCGCCATGGATCTGACCTTCCAGATCCACCAAATGGATCCAGTGACCAGAATGGAGATCAGATGGATCCAGTAAACAGATCCACATTGGATCCAACTATCTGTTGCTGGATCAATGGATCCATTTGTCAGATCAGAGATCCAGTAAATGGGTCCACATTGGATCCAACTATCTGTTGCTGGATTTGATGGATCCGTGGGTATCCGATTGTGGATCTGACATCAGACTTGATGGAATTTCCAGTCGGATCCAAGGTCGGATACTTGCACTATCCAATGGATGCCAAACAGATACATCAAGGCACTATCTGAGCAACACTACATGTGACCTGTGTTTCTCTCCTGGAAGACACTATTCCTAGTGGCCATGATGTCTGTTAGATGCATTTCTGAACTGTAGGCTGTAGCTGCAGAGCCACCTTTCCTTATTTTCCACAAGGATAGCATTCACCATCGATTTATCCTCATTTTCTACCAAAGGTTATGTCTGAGTGAACAGTAAATCAGACTGTTGACCTTCCTCTTATTTCTTTACTCCCCATATAGTGGGGAACATCGATTACCCATGCTGGATATCTACAGGATGCTATATTGGTACTTGGACCATGCTAAGGATTTGAAATCCTCTCAACTGTTTGTGGCCTTCACCTCGAATAGTGGCCACTCCCATCTGTAAGCAGGCCTGTGCAATGACTAGCCTGCTGTATTACTTTCTGGTTACCAGCAGCATGGTAAGCAGTTTCCTTGCCCTCTCCATGCTTACTCCACCCATGGGGCAACAATGTCAGGGGCTTGGTTCCACAGTGTGTCTGCTGCTGACATATTTGCTGCTGTCACTTGAGTACTGTTCGTACATTTACTAAACATTACAGTCTGAACATTGCCTCTTGTAGACTTGCCAGCTTTGACCGTACTGTTCTGCAAGGCCTGTTTACTCAGGGTCCTTAGATCCTGCCTTCATCCTTCAGTATTTGGTACTGCTTGGGAATTGTTCCATGATGTGGCTCAATGGAGGGAGATATCCTCAAGAAGACAGAATAGTTACTTGCCATAACAGCAGATCTTCACAGCTCTCCCTCCCTCCCCACTTCAGGTGACAGGGGACTATCCTACCTTGTGCATGCCAGTTCTCCTCTGATGCCTCCTTTGGCATCTTTACTCACGTTCCTTATCTTCTTCTGAGTGCCTGTTTTGGTCCTGGTTGCTGCTGTACCTGCCGGTCTGATGATTCTCCGAGCTTGTCTCGGTAGGAACTAAGGCATGCTGGGGTCACCATTATGTAGGCACCGACAAGACATATTGATGTGGCTGGTCCAGCCAGAAAATTTCTGGGTAGTCCTGACGCCAACGATTTACAGTTCCATGATGTGACTCAATAGAGGAGATTCTCTCTAAGATCTACTGTTACGGTAATACTTCATTCATGGGTTAGCAATTTCATGTTATTTATGCTCTTTAAAACAATTGACTCACAGAGGTTGTTGATTAAGAAAACCTGCACTATTTATTAATAAAACATTAACACACTCCCAAAAATAACTTGTTTCACCATTCCCTACTTGTTTTAATTTAGTTTGAGGCAACTTATGAAATCTGCCATTCTTACAATGACTGACCTGTAAAATCTTTATATTTTTTTTTTAGTCTTTGATAACCGGTAAGGCCCACTAAGCACAAGTGCCTGTTTTCAGGGGTGACCTGGGAGCACTGGGTGGTTAAGTGACTTGCTCAGAGTCACACAGTATGCAAGTGGAGGTTGTGAGAATCAAACCTAGGTCTGGTCTGCTGGATGTATCAAGCTCATCACAGCTCATTACTCTAACCTCTGGGCTATACTGCCAGCTATATCTGTCTGTGAATGTCATGGAACCCTGTGTACAGTATAAGAAATGGTTTCTATAGAGCATGCAGTGCTTTTACTGTCATATGGTAAAACTGGCTGCATCCAGGGTAGATGGTGCCTCATCTGTTCAAAACCATGACTCAGAAAAGGCACACATCCCTCTGAGGCAAACACATTCTGTGAACTAATGCCCAACCCTTATCTGTGCAAAAGACTTCACTGATGTGCCAGAAAGATGGTGCAGAGTACAGAACAGGTAGCAAGAGCTGGCCCAATGCATTTCATATAAATGTCTTTATCAGATACATGCCTGATGCATACCGGCAGCCCAGGATTGTGTGCAAGTACAGGATCCCTGCAGTCTGGTGGTGCAAGGTTTGGCATACTGCCAATGTTGGTGCTTGCTGGCCTCGAGAGAGATGCTGTATTATGGTCTCACAGCAACCACTTTGATGAGCCAAGGAGCAGTCTCCACAGGATTCTGCAGATCCTGACCATTGCCTGCGGTACCAGTAAGGGTATAGGAATATACACATGTAAGCCATGCTATGCAAATTTATTTCTGTGCAGCAACATTTTGACCTACCAGAGGACACCGCTTCCCCACATTCTCGTGCAGTATGACTGTTGTGCTCTGTGTAAGAAAGCCACTATGTAAATGCATTGAACTGAGTATTGCTTCAGTTTTCTCCCATGCTTAAACAACTGCACTGGGATTTGTATGTAACCCTAGATGGCGCCTATCCCAGGGCTACTACCCCTGCCTGATTTGCCACTAACAGGTTGAGGGGCCTGGATCCGATGGCGGGTGCCTCACCCAGAGGTCAGGGTTTGCAGTAGTTAAACTAACTTGGTCCAGCCCTCTGGTACACTGCAACCCCCTTTCTTCCCACTAGTGGCCCACACAGTATATCAGAATTACCTTCACAGTATACACTTACCCCAGGACTGGTTCAGGCACTGGGACCCCTGTAAAATAAGAAGATACAGTGCAACAATCACAGTACAATACTTTAACATAGACAAATACCTCAGGCAGTATAACTTTGCTGAAACAAGCAGCTCTGATTTATTTAGGGGATATAACAAGGACGGAAATCAGGTTAATTAGCTTATCACTTTACTCATCTACCTTTGGCTCTGCGCACAGGCCTATCCTACCAGTTACTGTCCCTGGGTACCCAAGCCCTAGTGGCTAGTCCAAACCTGTGGCAGCTGGTAGGGGCCTTTCTCACACAGAGAAAAGAAAATTAGTTAAAAAGTCAGCAGTACAGTAATTCCATTTGGATTCAATGTGGCAATTCAACAGGGAGCGACCCTGAATTAGTACTCACGACCTCCAAACAAGATAGGATCCTTCAACGTCAGCAGGGCTACTCTTGAGCTCCACGAGACTCTTCACACATTTATATGACAAACTGCAACAGGCAAAAGTCCTTTAATGGCAGCAGGATTCACTTGAGCTACAAGCCTCCTCACACATTTATATGGTAAATAGTAACAGGCAAAAGTCCTTTAATGGCAGCAGGATTCACTTGAGCTACACAAGCCTCCTCACACATTTATATGGTAAACAGTAACAGGCAAAAGTCCTTTAATGGCAGCAGGATTCACTTGAGCTACACAAGCCTCCTCACACATTTATATGGTAAACAGTCACAGGCAAAAGTCCTTTAATGGCAGCAGGATTCACTTGAGCTACACAAGCCTCTCACACATTTATATGGTAAACAGTCACAGGCAAAAGTCCTTTAATGGCAGCAGGATTCACTTGAGCTACACAAGCCTCCTCACACATTTATATGGTAAAAGAAAGTACTATACCAGGCAGGCTGCTTCTCTATCCCGATTGCAATTACTGCACAATACCGGAGAACACACAGCAGATTCAGTTCCTGACAGACCGAGTGCAATTCAGCAATTTCTCCAGTCTTCTACAGGGTGAGCCTGGTTTCTACTCTTCAGATATCCTTTGATTCTCTTCACAGGATGGATTCAGTCCTAACAAGCAGTTACACAAGCTGCAGACCCGAACTCGGGGCCTTACACACGTTCCCGACTAAAACTGCACATCAACAAAGCACTCCTTCCTCTTCACTGCCAGAGTTCAACTGAAACTCCAGTAGACAAAACCAGGCACTTCCTTTGAGTTCCTCCCAGTTCTTGGCTGGTTTGGCTGTCACTCACAATAGACTGCCCCTGTTGGTCCAAAAGGCGCAAGTCCAAACTACATCTCCCAGAGTCACTGCCCATACAATCCTCTTGTGGCTGGCTCAGATTACGAGTCCAAGTTCTGATTCGTCCAAGGCACCATTTAATGCTACCTTAACCCACACTGATTGGTCCGGTTCAGCAGTTCAAAACTAGAATGGGGAACTAAGCAAACACAGTTCTGACTGCAAAAAAGCAGGTTAGACAAACTGCATTTTCATTATTACTCTAAATGATTTCTGGCAAACAGTTACATCTTTCAGATAGGTTCCTTTGCACTCCTAGTGACTGCAAAAATGGAGTGAATTAGCAGCAGCTCGAGTGGTACTCAAGCAAGAGAGACACACAGTCCCCCATACAAACTAATTATGTCTGCAAGCAGACAGCTCTTAAAGAGACAGTACCAGAGGCTCTAAAAACACTCACAGATAGCTTAAACAGCCAAACACCATTCAGGCTTGGAGCATTCAAGCAAGCTCCTGGAAGTCTTTTGGGAACCCCCATTTGCAGGGGGTTACATGTAGTTAATGGAGCAACAAGCAAGGTTTGTCATGGGGGCAAAAATACGATGGGGCAACAAACAGAGTTCAATCGGAGACAACAAATAGTGTTGGGGCAGCAAACAAGGCCATGGTGTACAAAATGGAGTATGCACTTTATTTGCCTAACTACACTCTTGGGCACCAGTGGGAGAATAAAGAGAAAGGGAGGTAAAACCTCTCCATTTGTAGCAGAATGATGACTCCTGGCAGTCTGGGGCCTCATACACTTGACTGCTTACCAGTGTCACAGCTAAGAGGTTGCCCAGGGGTAGTCTGATGGTCACTTCAATATGGAGAAGATAAAACCTTGTTTTCAAAAAAAGAAAAACTAACTTCCATTGTGATGCTGCTTCGGGCACTCAGGGTACCATTAGAAGTTCTGAACCTTAGGCTGACTTGTGAGTGCAACAAGACAGGGACACTTTTCCAAAACATTTTGGTAGTGGCAGTAACTTTGTCCAGAATGAAATTGCAGGTCACATGTTAATCCAGAACTTTATCTTCACTTCCTTTGATTTGGATGGGGCAGGTTCATAACTTCATTGTTGCATAAACATCCTGCCATTCCACACCGTCGTAACTGTAACAACAACCTCCTTCCAGTAGGGGAGTAGACTAATCACCAGAAATACCAATGCCGAAACTGCTACTTGAGCTGCAGTCTGGCAAGGGTTAAAGAAAGGGGTGAAACTTAAATAGAGAGGTAGATATATTAAAGGGGGTGACAGGCGGAGTAAAACCCATATCCATTCTCCCACTACTCTCAAAGCCCTTGAAAAATTATAGCCACCCAACTCACTGAGTACCTACTTGCTCATAACCTACTTTGCAGGGAACAGCATGCTTCAGATCTGGGCACAGTACAACTACAGCTCTCACTGAGTTCTCTAATTTTATTCACTCTGCCCTGGATAGAAAACATGTAGCTGGAGCTGTCTTCATAGACCTCTCGAAGGCCTTTGATACAGTCTCCCACCCTTTACTCTTAAGCACACTCCGCCACATAGGTCTGTCCCAAGAACCCATCTCCTGATTTACCAGTTACCTCACAGCTAGGTCACAGTGTGTCAAAATAAAGAACACCCTCTCAACCACCCTACCAGTCCGCTCTGTGGTTCCCCAGGGCTCCACCTCATCCCTCTATTATTCAGCATCTGCCTAAACACCTTGCCCAATTCCTGCTCTGGCAGCCTACTACTCTATGCAGGCGATGCAGTTCTTTTGCCTTACACCCAGATCCCACAGTATTGCAGTACTCCCTCCAACACGCATTTAACCAGACTAAAACTGGTTCATAGACCAAAGACTTGTGGTCAATGTAAAAAAGACAGTGACTATGCTCTTTGCCCATCGACAGAATAAGGCCAAGAATGCGCAGCTAACAATCCTCCTCCACTCTCTCCTTTCTCTAGAACAGGTCCACACATATAAATACTTGGGCCTTACATTTGATTCCAGCCTCTCCTTCCATTCACACATTAACACTCTATCATCAGCCATAAATGTCCTTATAGGTCTATTGTATAGGCACAAGAAGTCATATATCGGGCTGTCACCTCCTCTGTCCTCTCCCTAGTCGATTATGGGCTCACTATCTACTGGCTGGTGACCACACAGCCTTAACAAAATCCACCTTGCCATAAACAAAGCATGCAGACTCCTCACCAGGGCAGACAAGCGCACCCATACCTGTATGCTATATGCCCTGACAAATCTCTTTACCCTGGATGAAAGGCTATTTTATCAAACATGCCTCCTCACAAAGAAAATACATCTGGGGCTTACCCCCTTGGGGGTTTCTCAAACTCTCTCTCTCCCACGCCTCCAGTGAACACCCGCACTGCCAACCGACAGGTGTGGTCCATCCAGGTTAGAACCTCCTTAGCCCAAAGGTCATTCCCTCACAGGGCCCCAGCTGGTACAATGAACTCCCTCTGGACGCTCCTCTCCATGTCCAAATTAGGACCTTTCAAGTCAGCCCTCAAAGAGCACATTCTCACTCAAGGTGCTGCCAATGTACCAACTAGTGCCGGGTCATCTATCTATCATCTTACGGGACCACCCCACCACTGAGGCTCCTACCCGATAGGGCTACAAACATTACCTATTAACAATGCCTCCTTTGGCTGCACTCACAAGGTATCTGTCTAATTCTCTACTTAGCTGTAAATATCAAACCTGTTACTCCCTCCCTCTATCAGCAAACATATTGTTCTCTTGAAAACTGTAAAATACAGCTCTAGATATACGTTCAATGCAGTGTATAGTGGATCTTGATTCTGCAATTTTGTATAACAAAAGAACTGTAACCTTTAGCTGCCATTCTATGTCTATATGTATTAAGTGTTTATGTTTGTTTTTCTGATGGGAGCCTTTGTAAATGAATCCCTGACTCAAAGGTTGCAATCCTAAAGTCTCTTAAATAAATAAATAAAATAAAACTTTGGGGCTAAAAGGCTAGATGTTTAGAAAGAAAAGCCCAAGGAAAGGGTGGAGCCCTCAAAATCTAGAGGCCAACCCAGTGGGGCCAGCAGAAGAGTATGGGAACCATGGCCTGCTGGCCTGATTATATTCTCATCTGTGGAGACCTGGCACTGGGGAATGTAAGCTGGTGTATATTCCAGCTCCATAAAAGATGGTAGAAGGACAGAGAGAGTGAATCTTCAGAAGGCCATGTAAAGTAAGGCAGGAGAAAATCAGTCGCCTGACCAAAGGACCCTTGGTGTGGGCTGTGCTGTGCTGATGTTGTGAAATGACTTGGCAGGAACTGTTCTGAATAGCTTCTGCAGCTATCAGTCCCTCTGTGTGTAAATAAAGAGTGCAGTATTTCAAAGGCCTTCAAGGTTGGGAGATAAGGCACTGTTGTGACCAAAGATATAACACTGACTCAAGAGTTTCAGTGTGTGACTCCATCTTTCTATTTTTTTTTCAACTTTATTTCCCTCCGGTTGCTGTCCATGGACCTCTCTCAGGCATCCAGTCCATGTCCTGCCATAGAGCCCCCTGAACTGTGCCTCCTCTCCCCCCTCCTCCCCACAGCTGGTACCCCAGTCTATCCCTCCAAGGGTGGTTGCCCTACTACTACTCCAGCTGCAGGGTAGGACTGGCCATGGAGGACCTGGAAGGTCAGTCAGGGTTTGGCCGATGGTGGGCATGGGGACTGGTGCGTCGCCTATCCATGGTGCCATTGTTTTCCCTGTTCTTGTGAGTCCCTGGAGCTCAGATGTGCAATGACATCTAGCTCGGCTGGTGTATGCCTCTGCACCCAGATGACATCCATACAGCTCAATCCCCAGCAATTTGTGGCGTGAACTGTAGTGCCTCCAGCCTCCACTAGAGGTCATCAGTGCATTGGCAGGTGGATCCTCCCTTCCGGGAAGGAGAGCAGCCAGGGATGCTCAATCCCTTTCCCTCCCTGCCCGACCCCGGCGGCCTGGGCTCGTTCCCAAACCTGGGTGCGCCCAGCGTGGCGCTAGGTGTTGCGTCCAGCGCTCAACCCTCAGCACCACGTAGCCATCTTTCCTGGCTATTAAGCCCTACCTAAATGTCGCAGAAGTACTGCAGACCTCTGCAATCTGAATTCCCAGCATGGAGGCAGAGAGAGATAGTCTGGGGCCCTAGTGGCGTGACCATGTTGAAATGCATGTGAAGTGTGGGCAGAGATGGAACAGGGTTATCATACATTTGAGTTCCTCAGTCTCACTTTATTCAGGGACCCTTCCATAACAAGTTTGTAGATGAGGGAGTAGAGCTGTTATAGTCACGCACCCTACACATATAGATAGAGGAACAAAACTGTTGTAGTCACCGCACGTATTGTAAATGGAAGTAGAGCTGTTATAGCTGCCCTCACATTGCAGAAAGAGAAGAAGAGCTGTTTTAATCACCTTCACATATTGAAGACAGAGGAACAGAACTGGTATAGTCACCATCACACTTTATGCCCTACGGAGATGCGACTGCTTGGATTAACCCCTCCTTTCCTTCCTCTCCTCCTTGCTTTTCTCCTCTCTCTCCCTACCCATACTTACCACTCTCTCACTATCCTCCTGCCTTATCCCCGATACATCTCAGTCCAGCTCCCCTTCTGCCTCCCTCCACCTACCCTCTCCCTCACTTTACCTGCCCTCAACCATCTCATGCACTTACAATTCTCACAACTCTTCCTCTCCTCCTCCCCAACCATGTTTCCTTCTTAGTCCCTTCTGCATATGCACTTACTATTATTATTTTTAATTTTTAGACCCTCCTCTCCGCCTCCCGCCCATGGTCCCTCCTTCTCAGTCTCCTGCCCACCGTTATCCCCCTTCTACTAAGCCTATTTCTTGGTTGCATCTAACCTCTCCCCTATTCTTTCCTGCCCCCCAACTGATCTCTGCTCCTAACCTCCTCTATCTAACAAGCTACTTCCTGGTGACTCATTCACTCTCCAGTCACTCCTTACTGCTGCCTTCCCTCACCCTCTTCTACATATATCTCGTGTTTATTTTGCCACATGTACTATGCTTTATATCAATTGTATAAGTGCCTCCTGTATTTGCACTGTTTTATCATGAATATAAGTTTTCCGTGTTATTGTATTACCATCTATATTCTTCCTTGTTTTATTCTTGACCCCATCTCCACAAAGACATAGATAGGGTGGAGACTGTCCAGAGGAGGGCAACCAAAATGGTGCAGGGTCTGCACCAGAAGACATATGAAGAAAGACTAAGGGAGCTTGATATGTATAGCTTGGGAAAGGAGGAGAGGGGACATGATAGAATCTTTCAAATACCTCAAGGGAATCAACAAAGTCCAAGAGGGTAGCATCTTTCAGAAAAGAGATGTGTAAGAACAAGGGGCACAATTTGAAGATTGAGGGAGCGGCTCAGAGGTTATGTAAGGAGTATTTCTTCACGGAGAGGGTTGTAGATCGTGGAACAGCCTTCCTGAGGAGGTAGTGAGTCCAAAACAGTGGGGAATTCAAGAATGCATGAGACAGACATAAAGCAATTCTAGTGCAGGGTAGGAAGAAGTAGGTTGTTGGTTAACTAGGATCTGCAGCTTATCTGTTAGGTAGGAAATGGACAGACTAGGTGGGCCAAGCAGTCGTTATCTGCCAACAGATTCTATGTTTGAGGGGCAGCTACATAGCTGTAGATACATACTTCAGGAGCTCCTGCTACAGAGCTGCAGAGAATAACAAAGTTAATACTTAAGGCTTAGACCTACCAGAAGATACCAGACTCATTGCAATGGTCAAAACAACACAGAGACAAAGCAAATTTCTTTGCCCCTCGTGGTGGGCGTCTAGGCTGCCCTCAATGCCTGCACCTGTGCCTGGCGATGCTGAAAGATCAGAGACCGGGAACCAGCGGCGCTCAAATCCCTGCAGTCAGCGATTCTACAGCTGACTAAAACAGTCAAATTATGGACCACAAAATCGATTCCTACCATTCTCCTATGATTTTAGTGGAGCAAAAAGTAGATGGGCTGGTGGAATCTACTCACACAGTGGAGCGGGCATCAGAGTGAGCCCAAGCAGTGGCCTCAACTTGTGTGAAGAACAGGTCCTTCTAAATTCGCTAGAACACCTTGAAAATCTATTCAGAGCCTCAAGCGTCGGTTATCCGGACTCCAGAGGATCGAAAATGAAGATCTGCCTGGCTACTTGTGCGACTGGTTATTGGAGACCTTGGGCCTAGATCTTCGCGGTCTTGTGGTGAGAGCCTATTGGGTCAATATCCAGAGATCGAGAATGTCCATGGAAGGAACCAGGACTGTGATGATGGTGACCACTTCGGTGATAGTGAGAGACAGGATCCACCGGCTGTGCGGAATTAAACAGAACCTCGGGTGGGCAGGTTCAAAGTGCTGTTCTTCCGTATTTATCATACTCCACCTGAATGAAGCGAAAGGGGTTCAACGGCATTGAGGAGACAGCTTAGAGGCGGACATACCAGATAACTTGTTGATGCCGGCACCTGCATGTCATGGTGGGCAAAAAGCATATATCTACACTGATCCTAATGAAGCGGCTAAATTGGTGACAAAGCTAGAAGTTGAAAAAGCAGCCAGAGAAGGAGATGTACCCTCAGAATCAGATCTGAACGATGCTTGAGCGGTAAAATATAACTGCAACACATTTCTTGTTTCTAGCTGAATTGCTTTTGCCTTTCTCCCAACTGCTCAAAATGAGTCTGCAGCGACTGGAAAAATGACTGCTTTTCTGTCTGGGTTAATTTTGAAACCTTTATTTTCTTGTTTAAATACTGCCTTAATCTGAGCATAACAATGAGATTTTATTAGTAGGGAAGGCAGTATATGATTGATTCTAGAACTGACTGGGCACATTCTTATTTTGGATTCAGATTAGAGAAGCTGTAGGAGCCCACTGGAAGATACAAATGGAGCTATCTCTGTTTTGAGTAGACAATAATTAAGGGCTAATAGCCCGGTTCTGACTTATATTTAGACTAATCTCTTCAGTGACCTTTTCCAGAAGCGAGAATTGGCAGCAGTAGCCAGCTGAAATAACTTTTGTGTGATTACCGTCATAGGTGCGGAACAGGGGTGCCACTAGGGCCATGGCCCTACCACTTCCATAAGTGGCCCTATCAGTTTTACAATCATGTTAATGTATTTAATAGGGAGAATTTATCTCTTACATCTTTGGCCCTATCACTTTTCAAACCGTTCCGGCACTGGTGATTACCGTATATTTGGGTTCCCCTATATCTTGTGCCAAAGGTTGCAATAACTCTCATATCTGTATATCCTTGTTATGCTGACTTTCGTATGCTGTACTGTATTGCACAGAGTAATTGTATGCTGTCTATTTGCATAAAAATCATAAATTAAAAGTTTAAAAAAAATCTATGTTTCTATGTTTCATGCTGTAGTTGCTCTACCATTGACGTGGAACCTTTGTAAATGAGCTTTTAGCTCAAAGGTTGTTATCCGAGCCAATTAAAGAGGAACCGAGCTAGTATAGTCAACCTCATGTATTGAGGAACTGGCATGTCCATACGGAGAATGGCAAGACTTTCCTTGGAGCTCCAGAACTGGCTGTAGCTTTGAGATGAACTACCACCGTTTAATTAATGTGTGCTGACTACTGCCTTCAGTGTCATTTATTTGGGTCTCAGGATGCCAACATTCATCCCCACAAATTTAAAGCCAGGACCTGGAAAATAAATAAACATGCCCATGGTTGGAAATGCCTTCAATCAGGAGCAACCCCTAGACAGGGAGGATTCTGGGACATCACCAAGGAGTAACATGAATGTCTCACCTGCCTGTGGCGCTCACCTTTGGGCAGCCAGGGTCCAGTAGTAACAGGTGTGCGGGGTTCCTTAACTATACAAAGCTGCTCATTGGCTGAGATGTGCAACAACTGGATGTGTATGATTGCATATGACTACACAGCAAACAGGCAGCACTCTAAGGCCCTGTCCACACTAGAACTTTATTGTTAAAATGGTTTAAAGTTTGCATCCAGATTGCAGTACAGTACAACCATGCTACAATCTCTGTGTAAAACTGTGTTAAAACTCTGTTCAGAGCAGGGCTGTAGCATGGTTTTAGACCAACATAGTTGCCTTAAACCATGTTAACAGCCATGTGAAAGGGTCTGTGCTGTAGCATGGTTTAAGGCAACCACCACCACACCACAACCTTTGTTTTTAGGCTGAAACTGGAAATAAAAATACTTACAAATATTACCGAACTTGCAGTAAGCTCTCCGAACCAAATGGAGTCATTTTTTCCCAAATGTGTAGCTGTGCCTGATATAAGTATCCTGACAAGCATTATGGCACCTGTAATGCTTTGCAGTACACCACAGTCATGCCTAGGAACTTCGCTGGGGCAAGCATTGTGTCAGAGCACAATCTGGATGCTCAGACAGCCATGCTCAAGCACGGAAAAAAAAAATTTTAAAACGTTTTAAGAACTGATCTTTGGGCAGGGTCTAAAATGACAAGTGCTGAAAAACTTAAAAAGCTTGTTCAAAACTGCCTCTTTCAGACTTTTAGAATTCTGTTGCTGAAAAAAAAACACGTTAATCAGTGCAAGTAATGAGTGTACTAGAGAGCTGAGCATTGTTTTATTTACCCAGCGCCAGAGTGAATGTTGTATGATCTATTACTGTGGCTGGTCAGTCTCTTTGGCCTGTCAGTGTAACTCAGCCTTGTTGTCTGGAGACTAGTTTGTTCAGTGGACAGAATGCCAGGATGGCATTTGTGAAAAAGACTGCTATTGCCCACAACAAAGCTGGATAATGCTGCCTGTGCTTTCTGTGGTGTGACCCACAGATGAGAGGGACAAAGTGAGAGTCATATGAAGAGTTATGTCAGTGAACAGGTCCAGCTGTGTGGTGAAAGAGCACCTGCTACTCCCTTTGACCAGCATACTGTGGCAGTTTTAGTCTCATCAGAGAGATGAGATAATGTTGCATTTTTTATCTTGAAATACTTTTATTAAAGGTAAAAAGACAGACCATTTAGACATTACCTTTCAAGCATATTGATGGACCTTGGTTACATCATGGTCCTTTTACGTATAAACAAAGTTACAGAGAAAAAGTTTTATGCTTGCACAAATAACAGGAAACTGCTGTTAACTTGCATGGATGTTTGCAGGGATATTACACCTGGCTCTGGTTCTAGTACCCTGCAAGGACAGGCTTGCCCCACCTTAGGTCACCCCAGTTAGAAATGTTATCTCTTTTGGCTGCTGATCTGCTCCTTTATGGTCTGATCTCCCCAGCCCCATCACACAACTTCTCTGGGACCTACCCTTGTTGCTGCCATCCGTCCTCTACCAGAGGACCCTGGAGAGCTCAGTTGCAGGTGTGGGGCCTGCTTCACTGTTTCTGCATACATTACATCACTTCTTAGTATGTTCAGGGTAACAGGGAGAAAACAGAGAGGTTAGGATAGGAAAGGTGCACAAGAGACCCTGTCCAGCCAGACCAGGGGTGAAAGAAAAGACACAGGACAGAAGAAGGATTACACTGCTTGAAACAGGGAAAGCAGGGCTCAACCTCTGTCATTCTCTCCTTTCTGTATTTCTAATTGCTCAAACAGTGACAGGAGACATCAGGCTTATCATCACACAGTGATACAAGATGACTTCAGTTTGCAGATTGAAAGAGGTGGTTTTCTGTATCAAATGCTTTGGCTAACGCGGGATCAAATTAAGTTTTGCAGTTTTGCAGGGCTAGTGACTGGGAAAATCCACTAGCCCCACAAAATTCCTTCTAGCCCAGCTGGTGTACCTAATGAACTATTACCTTCCACAATACAAGCCTGCAAGGCCAGTTAAAGGTGTTTTACAAGCCTGATACAAACTCTACCAGCATTTGGTTAGTGGTCCTGTGCTAATTTTGACCCCTGCTAAGCCAATAAAGACTCTACCAGAGCACTTACCAGAGTCATAGAAACATAGAATCTGTCAGCAGAAAGTGGCCAATGGTCCATCTAGTCCAATAGTTCTCAGACTTTGTCACAGTGAGCCTCTCAAATCCATGGAAAGATTTTGAGCCTGCCCCAGAAATTATAATAATCTTGGACCTTCCCAAAGGAAAATAATGTACTGTACTTTGCACAGTTCACCATGAATACATTGAAAACCCTTTGAGTACTTGGCTCACATTCAGTTCTTTCATTCAGTTATTTGTCTTATACTGATGTGGAACCTTTGGAAAAGAGCTCCTGTACTCAAAGTGTTATCTGAATAACAAATAAATAAAATTAACAAATATTATTATTCAGCTTATTGTAACCCCTCACCCACCCCCACCCACAGGCCAAACTCAGTGCTCTGCCATTTTTATTCTTGAACCATTGTTACCCTTGTTGCAGTACCTTCTTGGGTCAGACTACTTTCTCTGTTTCTTCTCTATATGAAATAACCTTCCTACATACTTTGCCTCTCCCCTCCTTCCCTGCTCCTAAGCAACTTCTCTGGGATTACTTTGCTCCTTCCTGCTCTTGTTCTTAGCCTTATGCTCAGCCCTTATATTTGGGCTGTTCTGCCATCAGGCTACAAATTGATCAATTACAACCACTCATTATTAGTTTATTGTTCATATTTGTTTGCACTATTTTCATTGTGTATTTCTCGATTGTTTTGCAGTTACCTTTTTGAAATGTACTCACTCACTACCCTTCCCGGGTACACCTGAAATGAGCCTTGGCTCATTCACCTTCCTTGTCACCTATTAGTAAATAAGTACATAACATTCACCTACTATTATCCCTTTCAGTTTGCATCATCTCTTCACACAAATATATAAAACTCAATTTAAATACAGTACTTTTCAGACTTGTGAGCCTCCCTGGAACAGGTTGGGGCCTCCCAGGAGGCTGGCCTCACCATTGAGAACCCTGATCTAGTCTACTCATGTTATACTATCTCACACCTGGACATAGTGTCCTGGGGGTTCCTCCCCACCACAACCATCCCCAGTGGGACTGTGTGCCCTCCTGCTCTGTCCCAGCCATGTTTGAACACATATAGGTTGTTGCCCCCACCATTTTGACAGGCAGTATATGTTGCATGGCTCTGTCTCCATGTTCACAGTAATTAAATCAGTAAGTTTTAGTATAGAAGTGGTGGTGGACTGGTATCTATGAAACCTGAACTGAAATGGGGTAAAAATCTGACAAACTGTAAAAATGGAACAGTTGCCAATGGATTAATCTCAAGCACTTTTGAGAGCACAGTGACAGGAAATAGGATTATAGTTATTTTTAAAAATGAATAAGATTTTTCTGTCTGCTGTTTTGGTGCTACTTACAGTATGCTTACTATGTGAAATCAGATTCATATTTGGAGGTTTCATTCCTTTTGTGATTTGGGCTAACATGCATAATTTGTTAGAACACCAAGCTATCAGCAACCACTTTACATAAGTTAAAGCCCTGGAGCTGCCAGCCCGGTGGTGCTGAGGGTTGCAGCACTGGATGCCACACCTTGCACCAGCGGTGACCCAGGTTGGGAGTGAGCTCAGGTCACCAGGGGTGGCTGGGAGAGAGGATTGGGTATCGATGACCACCTTCTCTCCTGGGGGAGGTGGAGAGTGTCTCCCAGTGCTAGTGATGCCCAGCAGAGGCTGGGTGTACTGCAGCCTGGGACCACTTACAAGTTGGGCGAGGTGTCGGCAGACATCCTGCAGGCAGGTGCAGGAGCACGCATGCCTGCGTTGGGCGTCGTACAGTCTGCGCCTCTGGGGGACAACGAACATGAACAAGGAAAAACCCTGCTCTGTCGGGTGGCGGTGGCACCTGGCCTCCATGCCCACCGCTGGATCCCGCCCACCTGGTCTCTAATTCCCTCCTCCCAAGCCTTGCCTGCAGTAGAATCTAGACTTCAAGGAGCACCAAAGGGAGTGGTGGCCCCACCTTGGGGGTACAAGCCAAGGGTTTCCAGCTGCAAGGTTAGGTACAAGGGTTGGAGCACCATGGGAGACTCAGGCTGGGGGTGGGTTCAGGAGGGCAGAACAAGCCAGGATACCTGAGAGAGTCCTGATGGAGCAGTGACTGGAGGAAAATTGAACTGGGAAAAAAGCCCTGGAGCTGAAACATGAAATGTTTACAAGTTTAGATGAAAGGAATGACAGAACACCATCATTGTAAATGTTGCTTCTGAACTCATTCCATGGTTAGATGGTGCATATGTACCAAGTCATTTTAGATTACAGTACACTTCCCTGGATTCCACCTGCCACTCACAGAGGGTCAGCACATGAGCTTAAATAAGGTTGAGGGGTCTGGGTTGATAACTCCAGTGAGGATTCCTTACCCAAAGATAGTTAGATATTAAATTGCACAGGGCCTCCACCTATGGAAAATACAGGGCTTGAAGTAAAGACCTCAGTGGTATGTTTCTTTGGAAATATTAGTATGAAAGTTTACATTTCAGTGCCAGTGTTACATTGCAACACTAAATGTATATAAAATTAAATTTACATCAAATGATGATCATCAAATGTAAGTAGAGTTTATGAATTGAGAAATTTGTTTCCCTCACTGAAGACAGGTTAGGACTGTGAACAGTTTTGGACTTCCAGTGATGTCGTTCCCTGAGATGCAGCACTAGAGGAGAGGCTCAGGCATAAAGGGTCCAAAACAGCTCCTAAACCTTTGATCTTTCAGCCTAAAACCAATTAGAAAATTAAAATAGGAGCCAAAATGCAGATGGGTGGTAGTAAAGAAAAACCCCCAACGCAGCCTTGGATGCTAAAGGATTATAAGCCCACAGCCTACAGTCATCAACAGCAGCTACCAACATGGTGGAAACTCAATACCCACTGTACAGTCTAGCAATGCTACAATACTGGAAGAATTAAAAGAATTCAGAACTGATGACTGTACCTTTAGATCAGAACTCTAGCAGCGATTGTCCAGGTCAGTCAAAGATCACGGACTTCAAGTAGCAAAGCGCAGCCAGCTAAATGCCAGAATGGACAGATTGGAATGCCTCATGGTCCACTTGTTTGAAGGATACAAAGAAATGCACAGTAAATTTGAGGACCTAGAATATCTGTCCTGGCGAAGCAACCTTAGGATCTATGGAATTCTCGAAGAGGAGGAGGAGGAGGGGCAGAGATATGCATTCATTAATGGTTTCTCAGAAACTGCAGCTGGACCTTGCCTTCCTGTTAGATATTGAAAGGCTCACAGGGCCTTAGCTGAAGTCCCAGCACCCAGACCAGTGACCACGCTCAATCGTGGTCAAATTCAAATTATTCCATTAAACAACAGGTTCTTCTCAGAGTGTGGAGAATGAAAGAGCTAAAATATAAAGAGCAATGCATCTTTTTGACAATGACTACTCCCTTTAAGTAGCAGACCATAGAAGAGCATCGCTTCCATCTTAAAGTACTCAAGGCAACAAAACTAACATTTCAAACCCTTACCCAGCATGTCTATAATCATGTTTCCAGAGGTCAAAAGAGTTTGAGTCACCTGAGGAGGCGGCAGCTGTCCTTCATGCCAAGGTCTGATGGTCCTGCTACCACAAGATCTATAACTTGACCGAAAAAGCAGCTGACCCATGAGTCCACCTGGGCGAGTGGAGGAGACCGAACTCGCCAGCAACAAGGGCTTGCAGTGCTACAGGATGTTAAGAACTTCTGAAAAATTACAGCACACAACCCCAGAATGATTGGCTCACAAAGGGTTTGGTGCAGGCAAGTAAAGACTTTGCTCCAGGACTCTGGGACAGCCTTATTTACTAAGATATTAACTAGGAGTTTCTTATACTGGAGTGGGTTGGGAGATTCATTGTCGGCAGGCGGTGGGATGGTTGAAGTCAGCTATTGAAATAAAGGTGACAATACCAGAATTTAATCTTGAGCAATGCTGGGCTGTGGACCTCAATCGTTTTCTCATATCTCCTTGTGTTGCTTAATGTCAGTGCCCTTATTCTTGGTCTGACACTGGAAGTCATGAACTCTAGAACAAATGGGGGAGGGTACAGTACTTTACTGATTGCTAAACTGCACAGCTGGCAATATTTTCAGATATGTGAATAGCAACTCTGTTTGGACACTCTCTTATCATATGATTTAATAGTAGAGGTAACTTAGTGTTCTTGCTGTCAGGAACACTGTAGCCTGGTGCTGAGGTCATAGCCCAATTAACATGCTCCCTGCAGCAGGTATACGTAGCTTGGCCCACTAAACAACGCTGACCTCTAGGTGGCCCAAAGGGTAACTGCCAGCGGGTTTACAGTTGAGCCACATCTTAGTTCTACTGAGTGGCATACTTTGTAAATGCTGTGCAATATGATAGCACAAATATGGCGACCTGTATTATTACTGAACTTTTTGAGTGGGGGTCTAAATTAGGTTCCCTTATGGGTTACGGAATAGCAGAGATTTTTCTTTGTTACAGAGATTTATAGCCCTCTTTGATTTGGGGTTTACATTAAATAAACTACCAACTGACTATCACATCGGACCAGCCCTCTTCTCCTTCCCTCTTTCCCAAACTGGATTCAGAAAGCTCGGCTTTATATGCTGCATTTCATGGCTTGTAATAACATACCTACCTAGCACCAGCAAAGCGAATCTTGGACTGGACTCCAAGTGCCGCTGGCATCTGGGTTAATTACTTTTCCTGTCACCTCTCTCCTATTGTTGTAGCCACAGAGCTTAAGTCACTTCTGGACTAGCTGGCAGGTGTTCAGTATTGGACACTCAACTTGGTCCTCTCTACTGTTGCAGCGGTCTGCTACGATGGTCGGGGAGCCCAGTTATCTGTGAACTACTTTTGCTGGGAGGCTAGATTTCCTTCCCTTTAGGAGAGTATTTCTCTCTCTCCCCTGTTTGGAAGTCATTATTCTTAAGGCAGTTGAGCTCTCTTTTCTTACCACCTTTTGGCTTAGCTGCCAGAGCTCATTGTTAATTAGGATACCCTGCCGGTTGGCAGATTAATACATGTATTAACTTTTTCAAATATTCTAAGTGGTGTTTATGATATACTGCTTTGTTTCTGGTGCATTACTGTTTGCACTGTAGGTGTTTTATTACAGTTCATTACTGTTTTACAAACTTTCTTTCTCTTTTGCTAAGTGTCACATTGTTGGTTAAAAATATTCTGAATATGGACTGAGAGAGTGTCATGAGGAAATAAGTGCTCAGGTGGGTTCTCAATTGAAATTAAGTAGAGTACCTTATCCTTTATGTACTGTTGTCAAGCTCACGAGCAGAGGAGGTTGCTGATACATTCTACACTGTCTATATAATCCTTAATAGCTAAACCATCATTAATTATGTCCTTAAACATTAATGGGATACATAATTCCATTAAATGCTCTAAGCTTATACAGTCTGTAAGGAGGAAAAACCTGAAATCATTTTTCTACAGGAGACTCATTTGTCTAATGAAGAGCGTCAAATTGAAATCATTTGGTTTTCAGGTAATGGTAACCTCATCACAGATCTGGTAGGAAATGTGAGTGGCTATTTTGGTCTCAAGGGCAATCCCTTTTGAGCTGCAAAGCCAGGTTGCAGACACTGAAGGCCATTATGCCATAGCTATAGGAAATCCATATGCACAGCCGGTTACATTGGCTTGGTCCATCTTCTCCTGGGGTGCGTCGAAGATAGTAGCGAAAAAATTTCTTAGCTTCTCGCTGTATTACAGGAAGCTAATTATGGGGAGAGATTTGAATGTTGCCCTCAATCCCACCCTGGATGTTTCAAAACTGTCAGCCCATCAGGTTAACCCCATAAAAATATTTAAAGCAAACCACGTCCTCCTGGGTATCATAGATACCTGGAGACACTGTTTTCTCACCACTAGGGCACATACCCATATGGCTGCCCATACAGGGGCAGCCTCTCAGCAATTATCTTTTACCACTGCCAAACACCTGGATACACTCCAGGATGTGGCATGGTGCTGTATTCTATCCGATTATGCCCCAGTGTATGCCAGATTTGTCATGGGAGGTAACAGGTGGGTGTCACACTGGCATCTGAACCTCTCTCACCTCAGAGATCCTGAATTCCAGCCGTTGATTCAAGACTCTATACCCCATATTCTTAATGAGAACTTCCAATCTGAGGTTTCCCAACTATAGTCTGGGGCACCTTAAAGACAGTAATTAAAAGTGAACTTATAACATACTCAGCTAGAAAAAAGCATGACAGGGACCACCGCATTTCAGGTGGCACAAACTGAACTCCATACTTTGCAGTCTTTTCTTACCCAAAGTGATGTGATGGTGATAACCTAAATTCAAAAGGTAAAGCAGAGATGGCAAAACAAGTTGATCAACAAATAGAGCAACAATTACTCTATCTAAAACATTCATATCATGAAGGAGGACCTCGGGGCAAAGGAACCTGAGTGCGCTGACTCAGGATTCATAAGGCTGAAGCCTGTATGATTAGTATGTTCGATCCCTCCACTGGTAACCTACATACTCATTCCAGAAATCAGGAATATCTTAGCTAACTTCTACGCACTCTACACAGCAGACCCTCAACGCCCCCTTGCACCAGATAGAAGCATATCTGAAAAATTATCGTTACCTAAATTACGACGTGAACAGATACCATCTTTATTGGCTCCAATAACCCAGAAAGAAATTACTAGAGTGTTTTAAAAAGCAAAGACACTCAAGGCCTGACAGATACCCTTTGAGTTTTATAAACAATTTAAGACCTACTTCTCTCTCCACTGTTGCAGGCTTACCATGTGTGGTACAGGCGACCCTCCTCCCTTTCCTGGAAATATACAGTAATAGCACCCATCCCAAACCCCAGAAGATACCAGTTACCCTGCATCCTACTGACCAATATCGATGTTGAACTACGACTACAAAGTATGTATGACCATACTTGTACACAGACCAGAAAACCTACTCCCAGCTCTCATAGACCCAACCAGGTTGGTTTTATTAAAGGGTGACAGGCCCATTATGCAGTTCACCATAGCTTCTTATTAGTACACTATGCTCTAACCAGGAAAATCCCTCTGGTCCTTGTGGAACTTGATGTGGAGATGGTATTTGACAGGATCACCTGGTCTTTTTATGAGTGACCCTGTCACATTTGGCTTTCGGAAGAACTTCTAACACAGTTTCAAAATATTATCCACCACCCCCAAAAAAGCTTATTAAAAAGTAGATGGCTCCTTACATAGAAGTTGATGGCAAATAAGGACCACAAGGCCCATCCAGTCTGCCTATTGTTTTCTACCTTATAAATGTGCCATAGGCCTTTACTCTGTTATTGGCCTATCTATTCATACTCATCTGTATTGCTCCCTTGCCCTTCAATCCCATGCCTGTTTGAAGCCCTGCACTGTATTCATATCCACCACTTCCTGAAGTAGGCTGTTCATGGCATCCACCACCCCTTCTGTGAAAAGAACTTCCTCACATTACCCCTTAATCCGCCTCCCTCTAATCTCATGCTGTGTCCTCTTGTCCTGCTATTTTTCATATATTGAAACATGTTGGACTCTTTCACCTTTTAATGCCCTTAAGGTGTTTAAATGTTTGATCATATCACCTCTCTCCCTCCTTTGCTTTAGGGTATACAAGTTGACTCTGTTAATCTGTCCTCATATGTTTTCTGATGCAGTCCCTGCACCATTTTGGTTGCCCTTCTCTGGACTGCCTCCATTTTGTTAATGTCTTTGTGAAGGTGTGGCCTCCAGTACTGCCGCAGTACTCCAGATAGAGGTCTAACCAGTGTCTTGTAAAGGGGATTACTACCTCCCTCTTACGACTTGTGATCCCCTACTAATACACCCCAACATCCTCCTAGACTTACCTACTGCTTTAGTGGTCTGCTTGGATGATTTTCAGGTTATCTGTGATGATTATGCCCAAGTCTCTTTCCTCCCTTGTGATTGCCAGCAACTCTTCTCCCAACCTATAGGTGGCTTCAGGATTTCTCTTCCCTCGGCATGATCTTGCACTTCTTTGCATTAAACCCCAGTTGCCACTCTTCCAACCATTTTGCCAGTTTATCCAGATCTATTCTCATTCTGCCCACCCGTCTGGATCATCTACTGTGTTGCAGATCTTGGTGTCATCTGCAAAGAGACAAACCTTACCCTCCAGTCCATCTGCAATGTCACTGAAGAGGACTGGCCCCAGGACTGATCCTGAGGTACCCAACTTGTGACTTGCTTCTCTTCTGACTGTATACGTTTACCACCATCTCTGTTTTCTGCCCACTAACTAGTTTGCCATCCAGTTGACCAACTTCTGACCACCCAAGCCAACCCAGCTTATTAATCAATCTTTTATGTGGAACAGTATCAAAAGCTTTGCTGAAGTCAAGGTAGGTGACATCAAATGCATCCCCTTAGTCCACCACTTTAGTTACCCAGTCAAAGAAATTTATGAGATTAGTTTGACAGGACCTTCCTGTTGTAAACCTATGCTGTCTTGGATCCTGTGCTCCTATGGATTCCAGGTGTTGCACTATCCTTTCCTTAGGTGCCTCCATAATCTTGCCCACTACTGAGGTAAGACTGACTGGTCTGTGTTCCCTGCCTCCTCCTGCTACCACTCTTGTGGAGTGGGATCACATAAGCCCTTCTCCAGTCTTCTGGGACCTCTCCTGTGCTCAGAGACTCACTAAACAGTTCTGATAATGGCGTTGCTATTTCCACCTTAGCTCCTTTAGTACCCTGGGATGTATACCATCTGGTCCTGTTGCCTTGTCCACCCTGAACTTAGCGAGCTCTTGCAGTACCCTTTCTTTTGTGAAGGGACTTGTGCACCTCCTTCCCCTGTATCTATGGTGCTGAGCTGTGGGCCCTGCCCTACCTTCTCCACACGTAAATACTGAGCAGGCGTGTCGATTTAGGATAGATGCTTTTCCTTGGTCCACCTCCACACACTCCCCTTATCCCTTTGATCTTAATACCCCTCTGGACTTTCTCCTTTCACTAATGTATCTATAGAAAGTCTGTCCCCATCTTTTACTGTTTGTGCTAGTGTTTCCTCGGTTTGGGCCTTTGCCTGCCTTACTGCCTTCTCTGCTCCCCTAGGGAGGTTGGTATGCCTCCTATCTTAGGTCCCTCGTTTCCTTATATTTTCTGAAGGACAGTCTTTTGGCTGTGACCTTTTCTGCTACGTTTTTGAGAACCAAATGGTTTCCTCCTTCTTTGCTTTTGCTTTTCTCCCTAACACAATGGGATGTTGCTTCAAATGTTGCATCCTTAATGCTTGCCCACTTTGCCTGTACCCCCTCACCTGTATTTCTTATTGCCAGGGCTAGCTTAACTCTGTTGGCCACCTTATCAAACTGAGCTCCTCTGAAGTCCCATATTATTGCATTGGAATGGGATGATTTAGTTCTAGTTGCCAAACTGAACCATACCATGTGATGGTCACTGGCCCCAGGTGACCTTCTACCTGGAGTTCTGTGATCCTTTCCCCATTAGTCACTACTAGATCTAGGATAGCCCTGTCTCTTGTGGGTTGTTGTACCCGTTGTTTGAGGCCCTCCCCAGCAGGGAATACCTGCAAATCTGTGATCCTTTCCTGTTGGTCAGTACCGGATCTAGGATAGCCCTGTCTGTTGTGGGTTGTTGTGCCAGTTGTTTGAGGCCTCCTGCAGGGAATCCACCATGTGACTAGTTCTGGTGGATGTTCCTGCTGGTATTGACCAATCTGTATCTGGCATGTTGAAGTCTCCCATTATCAGAACCTCCCTTTAGCTGTCATGTTTGTGTACATCTTCTAACAGTAATGTGTCTATGTCCTCTCTCTGGTCTGGAGACCTGTAGACAACCCCAGTTCATATGGCTGTCCCATTTCCTGTTTCCAGGGTGACTCACAGTTCTTCTGGCTCCATATTGTATTCTGAATTTCTGTGGCGTTGATATTTTCATTGACATAAGGGCTACTCCTCCCCTTTTGCACTTCAGTCTCTTCTGACAGTATATAGCTGAGTACTGAAGTCTCCCAAGTGTGGTTACTGGTGAACCATGTCTCGCTAATGGCTACTATGTCCAGTTTAGCCTCTTTCATTGTTACCTGCAGGTCTGGGATCTTGTTTTCCCAGACTGCAGGCATTATATACATGATTTTCCATTGGTCAGATTTTGGTGCGTTAGTTGTTGGGTGAGTCGCAGTTTCCCTCGCAGCATTAGTAGGAGCCGGACCTTTTCTACCTGGTAATGCAAATGAACTACAAACATGCTGAACTCCTGTTTGATCATTAGCTGAGGGAGGAAGGGTGTTCTTCCCATTCGATGTCTCAGGTGCGCACCCTCTCCCCATTGACTAGTTTTAAATATTCTGTAAAGGCGTCAAATGTTTGCCCCAATGCACTGACTCCTCCTTAGTCAGATGCAGTCTATCAAATTTAAAGAACTTTCACTCCCAAAACTGTTGCCAGTTACCTACAAATTTGTGTCCTTTTTCCTAGCACCAGCCCTTGAGCCACATGTTTAGCTCCCTATCTCCCCTTCTCTGACCTTCTGTCCATCTGCCCCCTCTCCTAGACCAGTAGGATCTCACAGAAGGAGATGCCGGGTGAAATGGATGACAATTTGTTTCCATCCTGGTCAGGTGTTCCTTGGTCTCACAACTGACCAGCTGGAGAGATCATTAGTCCTATGTGTACCAGGACATTGATGTTTTCTCCTGCTTCCTGCACAATTTTAGCAATGTGGTCAGTGTCTCTCCACCCTGATGTACCTGGGAGATATCTGACCATTACCCCCTAACTGGAAGTAGGTATCAACTCTCTGAATCATGGGTCTCCATGATCAAAAGTGTTTATTTCCATTTTGCTTTTTTTGTTTTGGTTCCTGTTTTGGGTGAGTTTTGTTGTGCTGGCTCTGTGCTGCAGTGTCCTCTGCCCTTTGTTTGATTTTGGAGATAGAGGCAGATACCTGTTTGTAGTTTTATATGATTTGAGGCGATGATATGTTGGAGAGCATTGGTGATGAGGCACCTGATTTGCCCTTCCTAACCACCTGCCAACCTTCGGACCAACTACCCTATGCGGTCGAGGTGCTTCAGTTGGATGTTGGGGAAATGGCAGGTGGTTCTTCTAATATATTTCTTTCTGAATATGCAATTTGAGGTGTGTAATCTCTGCCCATGCTGCCTGGAGCTGAGCCCTTAGATCTCCAATGGTCCAGCATATAGGACAGCGTCCTAAATCCTGTATAACTGCCCTTTTAAAAGTGTCCTGCAGTGCCTGCAGTTAATAATATCCATTCCACTTGAGGTGCCAAGTTTATAACCCAGTCTGAATAATTAGAAGGAGAAAATGAAGAAAAAGTTAGATTTTTATTTTGTACTTTGTTATAACAATTAAATTAGTTGTGCCCCTGTAAGTGAGGTCGTTGTGTGGATACCCCTGTGATCCTCCCTTCCTGCTTTGCTACAGGAAATGTCATGACTGTGCTGCTCTATAAAAGGTGTAGCATGGGGTGGTTGGGGATGGGGGTGGGTGGTGGGCCCTTCCTGCTGAAAAGAAGACCATGGACAAAAAAAGAGGTAAGAGTAGAAAAAATCAACCAACAACAAATGCAGTAGCCCTGAAGCTTATCCTAATGATAGATAAAACTGTAAACCCTGTAAGCACCACCTGTAACAATTTCACATAGGATATACCCTGCAAAAAACAATTTGCTACAGATAAAAATAAAGCAGTAATGGAAGATATAACTTGCAAAAACAATTTGAATGAAGATTACAGCAGTAATCAGTAAGCACAAAGAGTAACAACCCTATAGGCACACCCTGTAATAATGCAGCAGAAAGTATACCCTGCAACAGCAATTTGAATCAGAGAAAGATTACAGCAGTAAAATGTAAGCAAAAAACAGTATCAAATCTTGTGAGCACGAAAGAAAATAACAACACACAGTAAATATGCCTAGCAAAAGAAGCCTTAATCTTTTCCTTGTTCTGATAATGTTGTTCCTTGCTCTGTCCTTACAAGCAAACCTTCTCTGTCCTTTTACACTCACTCGTGGGACTAGGCAGGGATGCCCTTTGTCTCCCCTACTTTTCACACTGTATTTTGAACCCCTGGTGAAGCCATTGGGTCACACCCTGACATAGAGGTATCCCCATTGGAGTCGATCACATAAAGTTTCCTTCTTAGCAGATTACATCGATGCTTGCCCTGACCATACCAAACCAGTCCATCCCAGCGGTTTGGGAACAACTGAGCCTCACTGGAGCGATGGTGCATTACAGGGTGAATGAGCAAAAAGCGGAGGTGATCCTCTATAATTATATTCCCCTGCAGCTTTGAAATGGGCATTTCCTTTTAAATGGCACAAAATGGCAATCGCTATTTAGGTATTAAATCAACTAAGAACCCCATATATACGGAACTGCTTAACTATGAACCACTAACACAGCAACTTACAGAAGATTTATCAAAATGGTCTCAGCTCCTTTGGGTCTTCTGGGCAGAGGAATACCACATATGTTGTTTTTCACAAACACTCCCAAATTGTACCAAGTAAATTTTACTTTCAAGCGTGGAATAGGTTAATCTTGCATTTTATTTGGAGAGAAAACCCCCAGAATGAGAGAATCAATTCTTCAGCTGCCCAGAAAAGGAGGCTTAAATCTGCCTAATTTGAAACAATATGTTGTGGCCTGTAATTCGTACCCTTATGTGTTGGATAAATCCTGAGTATGATGCCCATTAGAGTGGATAGAACTTACCTTAAATTACCTTTTTGACCTTACATGTTATATGTTTGGCCACCCCCTCAATGTCTTCCACATACTAAGTTCCCCCTTATACAGCGGAGCCCTTTCAGCAGTGGCTTTTCATCATGCGTACATGTTTTTCTGCAACAGAAAGAGTTCTTTATCAGAGCATTTACTCATGATTCCACATTTACCCTGAATAAATATGATCGGACCTTCTCACAGTGGCATTATTGTGGTTTAAAGTATATGTCACAACTGGTGAGACCCTCGGGTATTCTACCCTTTGTTTGGTTGCAAGCAACCTACCAGTTTCCATTGACAGATTTCCATAGATATTTACAGTTAAAATCCTACCTGCAGCCCTCAGAAGATGCCTTGGCCAATATTGCAGAGAAGCCATCCCTCATGATTTCCTTGATCCAGTCCCACACTGTGGAGTACTACAACAGACCACCTTATTAGCCTTATATATAAAGCACTCAAGAAAAACCTCAGGACTCGACTGAATCAATACAGGTAAAGTGGTGCAGTAATTACTTATGGAAATACCTACCACAATTGGAACAACTCTGCTCTCCCAGCATACAAAGTTTCTAGCTCTCCGTACTGGAGAGAATATGCATGGAAGACCAGAGTCTGCTTTTACGTACTCCCAGTTATAGTGGCTAAAAACTCTGACATTGCCCTGGGCAGGTGCTGGTGAGATTGTGGGTGTATGCAGGAAGATCAAGGACACATTCTATGAGCTTGTGAGCCTTGCCCTCTTCTGGCAGGAGGTTATTGGAGGATTGGTAGCCATCTATGGATGCCCAGAGCTGCACATCAGGGTGGATAGAATCACAAATAGACAGGTCACCCTCTTAGTTCTAGCTGCGGAGGTCAAAATCCTTCACTCGGTCCAAACATTTGGCCATAATTTGTTCTAGTGTATGTACTTCCCAGGCTAAAGTGATCAGGCTACCTTAGTTGGGATTGTTGGCGTAAATCGTGGTCCAGTGATAGCCTTTTGGCAGCTAGAACTAAGAGGGTGACCTGTCTATTTGGTGACTCTATCCACCCTGATCCCTCCAGGGAGTGACTGTTAGTATATAAATAGGGTGAGCTCTCCATACTGGAGAGACTATGCACGGAAGACCAAGTCTGCTTTTTCTGTACACCAATCATAGTGGCTAAATACTCTGACATTGCCTTGGGCTGGTGCTGGAGAGATTGTGGGTGTATGCAGGCAGATCAATTGGAACACTATGCAGATTTTGTCCCTTAAATTGTATTATAGATCAAGGAGCACTCCTGACCAATCAAGTGCTCCTTTCCTCTAATGCATGAGGCACTCTTATTCTGTGAAGCGTCCTATGCACAGATGCCCTGGAACTAGGCAAGTTCTGAGAAGTTTTGTTTTTAATATATTATTGATTGCTCTCAATCAATAATAATATATTAATATATCCCTCAGAGTCACTCGTTGCTGAGCGAGTGATTTCACTTGCCTTCAATTGAGCCAGAACAGCTCAGCTTTGCTTTGCTGTTCTCATTCCAGCTGAAGGTATGTGAAACCGTTCATTTTCAGCAACGAGTGGCTCCAAGTGACGTATTAACACATATAAGGTCTTACAGTTTCCATCAGATGTGTTGTTTTGCTTTTCTTTCTTTAAACAGACTTGCAGCAGTGGCCTCCCCCTCTCTCACTCGTTTTGAGGTATTTTATGTACTCCTGCTAGGAGTATTCAGCACTAAGTACAAAATAAGTCACTTCGCCTTGTCTCATAAGACAGATATAAACAAGATAGTTGAATGGTGGGGTGGGCTCGTCCAAATAATTTTGGACTGGTCTTCTCTCTTCTAGGCAGTCTGTGTGGATGACTTTTGAAGGTCTCAAAGTTACAGGCCAGTTAACAGAACTAATGGTAATCTATTATCAGTGGAGGACCTGTGAAAGAAATGGGAAGTAAGGAGTTAATGGTTTGGATTTCTCTGGCCTTCTGAGCAAAAATCACACTGGGATTCTACAGGCTAGCAGCATCTAGATAAGGTGATGGTCTAGGTTATAAATCTCAGAGAGAATGACCAAGAGGGAGGTGGGCATACACACATACACACACACACACACACACACACACACACACAGTTTGAAAGGATTGGACCACTCAAATATAAACTGAAATTTAAATTGATCTAATAGGATATAGATACATGGTAAATGGTTGGTGCATTCAAAGGGACAAGAATGACCTATTCAAAGGAGGACTTTAAGATGCTGAAGACAGTTACAAGGAGCAGTGTTCTGCTGATTACCACCAAGAGGGTCTAAGCTGTGAGTCTACTTCTTAGCTACAGAGGTCCATGGGAGCTGTACAGAAAACACAGGAATTCAGTCTCTTTCACTCCAAGTGTAGCACAGCGATAAGAAAGAATAACATACCTTAGTTAATAGCCTTTTTCTTGTTGTCATCTTTTATTTAAAACCATTTGTTTACTTTTCCTGTAACAGTGTTCTTCTCTTGTGATAGATATATATATATCCTGTAATGCAACTTTTGACTTTCTTTTAAGTAATAAGTTATTTATTTACACAACAGTCATGGCTTTGATTTAAATTAATAAGGTATTATTTCATGATTTACACTGACTGAGGCAAAACTATGTTAGCATCTGCCACATAAGAGACACTACCAGACTTTGATCTGTGCAATTGCTTGTTTGACCTCCCAGCTCTGTGCAAGGGGATGGTGAGTTTGCTGGTGAACCCAGCTGGTGGCAGCAGAAAACAGAGACAGACACCTTTCTGAAACTATTACAGCCCAGACAGAGAGTGTTTGTCATAAATTGGTAGGCAGTGGTGGGATGACTGTGAACTTTCTAGCACATTAGGAGGCGTGAGTTTGCCAGTGGAAGTTTACCTTAGCAGTCACGGAAACAGGATATACAAGAGTACACTTTTACAATTGTTTTTGTTTGTTTCTAGTTAGCACAGCTTAGTGTAGGTAGAGAATGAGCTTCCAGGGCTATAAAGGGCTCACAGTGGCACAGCTTCAGGAGAGTGCCACGAAAAGGGGTATAGTGTGAGGGCAAGGACAAGAAAGACCTTATACGGGCTCTGGAGGACCATGACCTAAGGCAGAACGCCCCTGTGAATGAGTCAGGAGCTGGGGTAGCAGACTCTCCACATCAGCTTGAGCTTGTGAAAATGCAGATGCATCAGCAGGAACCAGACGCGAGCAAAGAAAGCTAGAAATGGAGGAGAAAGACTGGAAGCAGAGAAAGAACTGGAAGAAAAAGACTGGCGGACAGAAAAAGAACATCAGGAAGAGAAAAGGACATCAGCATGAAGTCCAGAGGCGACAACGTGAGAAGGAGATGGTGACATTAACAGCAAAACATAAGTAATGGGGGAGGGCTCATCTCATGAAGTTAAAATTAATTCTAAATTGTTTCCACAATATAGAAAGGCAGATGATCTTGGTCTACTTTTTAAAGGTATTTGAAAGAATATGTTCTCAGTTCCAAGCAGAAAAACTTCATGGATGGTCCATCTTACCTCCTTACTTATGGGATGTGCTTTGCAAGCAGTGAATAAAATGACCACAAGAACAAGCAAATGGTGTGCAAAAGGAAAACACTCCAAAAATCAGAAAATTACTGCCAAGTGATTTATTAAAGTGCACAGACTAAAGTATGGCTAAACACAAGTACCCCAGTGCTTGAGCCCTTGCGGACTCTTCATCAGGAGGGGAGGGGCAATGAGTGATACAACCCCACATTTAAAGGTCATAGATTAAAGCTACAGTGTCACAAAAATATATATTGTAACAAAAATATAAAAAGTACTTACAAGTAATTGGCTGGTTGACAAATTCACTTTAAAGTAGAGTATAAATCTTAAGTATTCATTTATAGCAACAGTCTTATCATATTTTGCATGTTATAAACAGTTGATAAATTTATTTCTGAGTAGGAAAAAATCCAAAGTATCTCATTTTCAGTAAATTTTCCACAGACCACCTATGGAGAAGAAAACAAAACATGCAAAGACTGTTATCTAAAACATGAATAAAGAAGCACAAACTGGGAGAAAATATGTCCCATTTGTCCCTGTTTTCTTTGATTTAGATCAGAACACAGTGTGGTCCACCTCCTAGAACAGAAAAAACACAGAAGAACCTTCTCAGACAAAGCCTGCCAAAGCCTACACTGTTTCTGGAGTAAATAACTCACTCACCTACTTATTACTTATTTTCTTTTTTTAATTATATTTTATTGTTTTACAAGAAAAACAACTATATGCAATTTCCCATGTCAGAAATCACATTACATAACTTCATATACCTCCAATGTAGCAGACATTTTAATCTGAGCAATCTAATTCGGATATTCCTTTACTTAAGTGATCAAAATGTAGTCCTTAAATATGCTGCATCCTGCAAGACTTGAGAAGTCAAGTCAACAAAAAAAAAGATCCAAGCATGTCTAAACAAAAACCAGTGTTGCTCTGACCCCTTCCAAACATGGCAACACAACATATTGTCAGCATTCAGTGATTAACTGCATCTATTCTAACTGCAGTAACATAGAAATAGAAATACTTTTATTCAGTTAAAATGAACACTTGCTCTGTGGTTACCACTGTGCTACTCCTCCACGTGGCATCCACCATTTTAACTGCTAAATTAGGAGCTTGAGGCTGCTGCCTGCATGTCTTCACCATGGCAAGTACCTTTCCTGATATGATTCTCTTTTAACAGCCCTAATGGAGATTTAAGTATTAGTTTTATGCAAACTCAAACAAACTGATCCACTTTAAATCAAAACAACGTTAACATGGGGACACTTACTGGTAGACGTTGAACTATTCAGAATTTTAAAATATACCAATCGCCCCCAAAATATTTAATGTTCTAAATAGACCCAGTAAAAGTTCATGTGCCTTCTTCTGAATGGGATGATTCTTGATGTCTGGCTCGCTCAGATTCTCCAGAGTGAGTGTCAGCTTTCTTTTCCACTTCTTCAGGATCCGTATATTGGAAAGTATGGCCTCCATACTGAATCCAGAGCTGGGCGGCATTAGGATTGAATAGGCCACCCCTAGACTGCTAACTTGGCTCTGATGCCATCAGATTTCTTTCATCTTGCTCAGGTGGCAAATGACAAGTCTGGGAAGAGGCACAGTGGATCCCTGACAGTGCAGCCACGTTGCATCTCTTGCTGCTTGTAAAATAAGATCCCATGTTGCCAGGCATGATGTCACCACGAGGATAATCTGAGGCAAATCTTTGTTGGCTGCTGCAGACCTAGGAGAGATCCAGTAAGCCTTAGTGAAGTTTTCTGCATTGAGTACTGGCTTCAGGCACAAGGCTCCCAGCATCCATTCCCGAATGACGTATAACAAGTTATCTCCCTCAACGTTTTTGGGAAGCCCCAATCACGGATGCTGGAGGCCCTCCTTAATTTTCTAGGGCCTCAAGACAGTACTTTAGCTGTGCATTCTCTTGCATGAGCTTGCCTGATGTTGTCAAAGCCTTTGTTGCCATAGACTTTGTGGTAGATGCCATTTTAGTAACTGCCTCTATCTTGGCATCTTGCTCCACAAATTTTGTCAGGATAGATTCAACTTTGGCATCTATGGCCTGCATGGATTTTGCAGGGCCTTCCATGATGGTTCCGTCTCAAGGAGGATTTTGCTGCTGCCTTGTACAGTCTCTGCCTGCTGAGTTTCGGTCGGTTGCAGGACCTTTATTAGTCGACCCACTGTCAAAAGATATCAAACTGTGCCTCTTAGCCTGGCGTACTCAAATTCGACCTTAAAAGGCACTTTTCCACAGAAAAATTATGTTTTAGCAAGTTTATTTGCAGTTAGTCAGAGAACTCCCACTGAATGCTTCTTGTCAGTAGGCATGCTTTACATCACCCCATTACTGATTTTTCATTAAATTTTTATTACGACCACAAGGTATCAGTACTGCCTATATAAGCAGTGCTTTGAAGGAAAAAATCTTTCTTCCTCAGGGCAAACAGTTACTATGATATTAAACAGAAAATATATATACATAAATAATAAACTGTAACATAATGACTACTACAGTAAAGTTCCTAAACTTTTAAAAGGGTTAACTTTCTGTCCTCACAGAAATTTAATGGATTTGAAATCAAACTGGATGTCCAAAAATTATTTTGTAAAATTAGACTACGCTACTGTAACAGGATGGTAAAACCATCATATTCTCAGGTTCTTGTTGGAACTGTACTAAAATGAAGAAATGACAGACAAGTGGTGTCCAGCACAAAAAGTGATTTATTTCTGGTATATGAAGCAGGCTTACAACCAAACAGAGTGATCACTGGGAGAATACTTCCAATCTTTCTTACCTATAGGTAGCAGTACATCTCTTCTCAGAGAGCAGGTGCTATGCAAGGGTCTTTTACCCTGATAATAGTCATAGCAACAGCTAAAAGATATATAAAAATATTATAATTGGTCAGTGGCAAATAGCCTGACTCCTCACTCGCCTGGGGAAGCATACTGAACTAGCAAAAGTAACAGATAGCTAAGACAATAGGTCTTGTATATCGTGAAGGACACTTGCAGTTGCATATTCAGTTACAGTTCTGCGCTGTCACTAAAGATGGCAGTATTGCCAAACTAATCATTATACAACAGTGTAAATATAAGTATTCCCCAAGTGTTACAATCAGAATAATAGCAAAGGCATCATAATTCTAAGTAAAATACAGTAGAACTCAAATCCTGACACTTATGCTTATATGATAAGTGCCTGTGCCCTAAAGTTAGTACATATACCTATAAGTAGTACTGTCTGTGAGGTGGGGGCCAATCATGAGTGCTGGTCCATGGATAACATTCCCCTTGCTGCCTCAGAAGGGCAACAATTCCAAGTTAGCTGGTAGGAATGGAGCTAAAGTCATTTACAAGCCCAACACATGAGCCTTGTAAAGGAATTTGAGTTGTTCTTGATGTTGTCTTAGGTGCGTCAGGCAGCACAGAGTGAATATAAGAAAGATTATCAAAAATGCTTGAATCACAACAAAACTTTAAAAGTGAGTTCTAGCCAAGTGTTGCCTATGGCAAGACTCAAATCATCATCATGAATGAGGTCATTAAGTGCATTAGTAGCTTTGGTTATATTATTACTAATATAAATCAAATGAGTATCTTTTCTTGCTAAAAGAGACTTTAAAGAGAGTGTCAAGGGATTAATATGTACATTAAAACAGGCAAATATTGAGACAGGGCAAGCAAGTATTGGGGATTAGTGTCAATAGCGTCAGGTTCAGGGAGAGAAACAGACATGATCACAGTGTAACCAATAACAGTTTTTGCTGTGTAGTAAAACAAAAGTTAGGTTTAGTAACTTGACAAGTCTTAGTACCATATGAAAGCTGGTATAATTGGTAACTATGCAGTACTGAGCCATCAGAAGTATAGGTAACTCTTACAGAAGGCACCCACCATCGATGTCGACATACTGTACAGGAAAAGGACTGGTTGGTGAGCTGTGTAGTGAAGCGATGTACCTCTTCAAGGTAGCTTCAAGATGGAGCTATTTCGGTGTTTTGCTGAAGAAGCAGCAGGAGAATGTCATCATCTGGATGGCAAGTCTTCACCCAACGTCGGTGCCAAGTCAAGATGTTCAGGAGCATAGCCGCAAACTGGTTTCACAATATTGAAAACGTCACATCAGCACAGGAAGTAGTAGCCTTCCTTTGCACAACAGTTCATATGGGGTTGCTGCCCAAGCCTGGAATTGGTGGTAGACCAGCATTGAGGGTAATTCAGTTCATTCACGGAAAATGTCATTTTCGAGATGGCCTATGGAATAAACGCTGGCTAGTTTGTCAAAGACAGCTATAGCAGGATCAAAGCGTGGTAAAGAGACAGTGAATGTAATAAACATATTTTCCTTAATAGAACAGGACTTAGTGAAATAGCAAGGTGCTTGGTTAGGAAACCTAGAAACATAACCAATATTTCGAACAGTAACCATGGAGATGTTGAGGTATTCTTTATACATATAGATTTGCAACCAGTGGTTTTGCAATGTGGGCAATATCATTTACCCAATCTGAGATCATGTATTATGTCTGGAATTTTGCCTGATTCCAAATCCCTGAAGAAAGCATTAACAGTAATATAACATAGGAGCCATAAGCAAAACATAAAATTTCATGCCCAATATATTGCTTGTCTGCCTCATGGTTATTCTGAAAAATAAGATCATTAAGTTTTTGTTTAGTATCATTGAACCTTGGGCAATCTCTCATATATTGTAAACAGTATAATGTTCTTCATTACTGAGAGAATTTACACCTTGTAAAATAGGGGCATTACATCATTATTAATAGTCTGTTGAAATTTAAGGGTCTGAGCCTTAATGGAAGCAATATCTGCTGTATTCCAAATGGACATACCTGAGTCAAAGAGAACAGTTATGGCACTGGGTGCTCCAGTTATGCCAGAGACAGATTCCGCAAACACAAGCTATGTCAGTTGCATTCCACTTGGTGCATACACATGATTTGGGTGTAACATAGTCTTTAGGGGCAGATCTAAAGACTCAACATGTTCAGTGGTGTGAGGTCCACCTATGGGATCATTTGCGGCGTATTTGATAAGCAGCAACAATATCAGTAAGCATCATACTGTAAAATTTGGAGGTATTGGTTGTGTGACAGAAACCAAATTCAGTCATATTCAATGTGTGAGATTGAAAATAACTGGGTCATGCATGAATTGCATGTTATTAATCAGGGCTCCAGGTAGTAATGTGGCGTCAAACCACTGGGAGGGCCATCCTCCTGGAGGACAGACAGTCAGTTCTTCCTGACTTGGTGGGACTACAGAACAATAAAGCACTTCAGAAGCTGCATAGTTTTGAAGACAGAAAGCATGTGCCTCCTCTGAAGGCGGTCACAATAGGCAGGATCTATTAAAGCACTGAGATTGTACTGATCCATATGTCTGATAGAAAAGTACAATTTTTAGAAATGTCAGTATTAGGCCAGCCATGGAATATACCCTTGGATAGGCAAGCTACAGGGATCATGTAGCCCATGGCATAAGTTTGCCATTGTATGGAGTGTGAAGATTTTCTGGGGCAACCACTACAGCATCCAGAAAGGCATCTGAGCCTTGGTAACAATCATTTTGTTGGGAACATTAATCTGTACACCGATTGGGGCTGAATGTTCAAGTTCACCAAGAAAGTGTTGCAATCATTCCTTATGAGTCTGTGGGGCTTTATGTGGGGTGCAGTCACAGGCAGTAATCCCACCAGTAGGAGAAAGGGATGCAAGATAGCCATCTTGCCGATACCTATAAGAAAACAAAAGGGTTGATTAAGTGCAAGTACTATTCTGCCCAAAGGGCTTAGGAAAATAAATTTAGTCACCTTTATACAATTTAAGTTGATTTGCATGGAACCACTTGTCAGCGGTCTTTTCTGCTGTTGTACTCTGACCTGATGCACAGCAGGACTGAGTTTATTGACAATGGGATATGAACCTTCCCATTTACTGGCAAATTAATGTGTGGGTTGTCTGTATTGGAGAAGCATAACTTGGTCTCCAACTTGCCAGTTGGCTTCTTTGACATGCTTGTCAAAATGAGCTTTAGCTTGTTGAGCTTTGCCCATCTGTTTGGCAGTGAACAGGTGTGTCTTCATGATGTCATCATGAAGCTTTCCAATGTATTTGTCTACAGATACTCTATCTGCAGTAGGGCTGTGAAGATCAATCAGTAGGTGCTCAGGTAATCTTATAGCTCTACCAGTCATAATCTCATAAGGTGTGCACTGAGTAGTGGCTGCAGGTGTACCCTAATTGCCATCAGTAGCAGTGGCAAGAGGAGTCCCAATTCTTGGGATTATCATCGATGAATTTACATAGCATCTGTTTGATGTGTCTGTTAGCTCTTTCTACCTGGCCTGAGATTGAGGGTGGTAAGGAATGTGGAATTTTTATCAACTCCAAGAGTTGGAGTGTCTGTTGCATCAGCTCGGCTGTAAAGCTAGTTCCCTGGTCTGAGTCTACCTTTAAGGGTGGACCCCACCTGGAGAACAATTAATCTACCAGGATCTTGGCAGTTGTCTTTGCGGTGTTGTTCTTAGTGGGAAATGCTTTTACCCACTTGGGGAACAAATCTGTGACAACAAGTGCATACTGTTGTTCTTACTGGAGTTGGTAAGAAGACCAATGAAATCGATCTGTAACACATTCCATGTTCCAGATTGCCTTTGGGGCAACAATTTGGCATTTCTTTTTACCAATATTGGATTGTTTTGAGCACACACTATGCAGTTGTCCACATAGTGTTCTACATCTGTGGCCATACCAGGCCACCAGATGACTGTTTTGAGTCTCTGAAGGGTGTTTCCTGTCCCCTGGTGTCCACCAGTGGGAGTGTCATGTACCATGGGAATAAATTCAGTTCGCAGAGATTGTAGTGCAACCCACAATTTATCACCTGTATCCTGTTTGTGATACCAGATGAGCTTCTGGTCACTGGACAAGTGTATATTGTCCGAGTGCCTCTTATATGGACTGCCAACAGGCAGTGGCTGTTCAGTTCCTTTGTCTAGGAATTTGAACACATCTCTTATTTCATAATCTGCTTTTTGTGTAGCAGAGAAGTCCCAGCAGAGGTTCTGGTACCAATTTCTTGCTGTCAACTATGACAGATGCCACAATAGCTGCTACACCTAGTGGGTGAGTTATTGTCCTCCCCGAGCACCTGCTTTGGCAAGCGAGTCTGCTCAATCTTTGAACTCATGGTAAGGGTTAGATTTACTGTGCCCCTTACCTTGAGAATGTACAGTTTATGAGTAAACATCTGTGTCAGAGTGTGTATATACACAAACAGTTAGCTATATTTTATTTATTTATTTATTATTTTATTTATTTATTAGGGTCTAGGATTACAGTTACCTTTGAGCCAAGGTTCTTTTACAAAGGTTTCACGCCAGGATGAGAACAAACAAGCAGGACATTAATTATTACAGGATTACAGGTTACAGTTGCTTATATTTGACAGGGGTACCATCAGATGATGTAAAATTATTCTTCTGCCAAAATGGAAGAACTCTGAGTGATGAGCAGTCCCAGTTGGAGTCTGAAAAGAGATGGCATCCCTGTCACCATGGGGATGATCTCTAATGCACAGGCCATAGCTGCCAGCTCTGCATACTGTGAGGAGATTTTCTAGCAATGCACCTGAAATCACCTTCCTGATCCAGAATAAGCACTCCTGCTACCTGCTCTCCATCCACATAGGAGGCAGAGCCATCTGTAAAGATGCAAAACATGGTAGTATCTTACAGGACCTCAGGTGTAGCTGGTAAAAATAGTCCTGGGTCAGGTAGGTCAGGTGGTTGGAGGTCGCAGGCATGAGGCGTGCCTGTGTAGAGTGAACCATGGGCCAAGATTGAGGCATTTAGCAGGCAGCACCATGATGTCCCTGTCCTGCAAGGCAAGACCAATGGGTCAGCCTGGTGTTAGAGACTGATCCATCTTTTGCTTTGTAAGCAAAAGTTGGGGTGTGACAGGTATGCGAGATAATAGGCATACCCGATGGCGTACAGAAAGTGCTTGACAGCCCAAAAGGTCACCAAGTGTCCTTTCACAGAGTCTATTCTTTCTTTCTTTCTATGGGGTATAGCATCTGTGATGCATAGGCAATGGGTCTGTGATGCCCACTGTACTTTTGTGCCAACATTGCAGACATAGCCACGTCAGGGTCACAGTTTCCAGATGGAAGGTAATACTGAGTTAGGGTTTATCGGTGCTGGGAGCTGGGGCTAAGAGCTGTTTAAGCTGTGTAACAGCTTCAGTATGTGGGCACCACGTTCATGGGACATCATTTTCATCCAGTTGTTACAGGGGCAGCCTTAAAGGCAAAGTCAGGGATGAAGTCTCTGGGTAGTTTACTATTCCTAAAAGCGTCTGAGTGTTGCCGGCGCTTGAGGAAGTGACAGATCTTTCAAGCCCTGGATCTTTTTGACAGCTGGGCTTCTCCTTGGTCTGTGATATGTAAGCCAAGGAAAATGACATATTTTTCACACAATTGTGCTTTGGAGGGATTGCACTTGAGGCCTGCTCTCCTGAGAAGAGTCAGCAATTCATCTAGAAAGATCAAATGTTCTTCTTTTCTGGCGGTTGCTAAAACAAGTCATCCACATACTGCAGGAGACACTGGGGTGTAGAAAACCCCTGCAGGACATCAGTCATGTGGCAATGGAAGGGAAGGGCTGTTATGAAAGCCCTGGGGCAGGCAGGTCCAGGTGTACTGGTGCCCATCAAAGGTAAAGGCACATTTGTATTGGGTTTCCTGTGCTAATGGGAGTGACCAAAACCCATTAGAGATGTCAAGAGCTGAGAACCAGGGTCAACAGCTTGAGCACATCAGGGCTGATGCCACAGTTGGGGGCACAGCTGGGGTTACTTGATTAAGTTTCCTGTAGTCAATTGTGAGTCTCAATCTCCATTTGTTTTTTACAGGCCAGATGAGTGAATTGACAGTAGAGACACAAGCCCTAATCACTCCCTGTTGTAGCAGTGACTGGATGGTCTCCCTCAATGAGGTAAGGCTTCAGCAGGGAATGGCTATTGCTTCTGCCTCACAGGGTTAGGTCCTGGAATCTCAGTGGTAGTGTGCATCCTACCACAATCATGTTTGTTGACAGCAAACACTACAGATCAAAGGACAGTGCCATGCTGTCACCATACCCGGACTCACCTGCGCGGTAGCAGCCATCTCCCATAACAACAAAGGTATAGCGTCATGGATCTATTCAAAAGTCATGACTTGTTTTATGAACTTTCACCTTGTTACAGGAATACCTTGTTTATTCATTTATTCATTACAAATCAGGTTTACAACCTTTGAGTCAGAGCTCATTTACAAGGCACCTCATCGCGGTGGGGGACGAACATCAAGACAGTTATTACGGTGCAGATTAAAACAGAGGATAACATTACAGGTGTAGTAAAAGGAACATTTAACATAGAAACACTTGAATGGTCGCTCTATGTTAATGTTACTACACCTGTATCCTGTTTAACGTCTTGCACTGCCCGGCAGTGCCTTTGTAAATGAGTCTCTGACTCAAAACTAAGCAATTTATAATGAGTCATGAAAAACAAGGTATTCTACTAACATGGGTGAAGTACAGAAAACAAGTCATGACTTTGGTACAGAAACCATGATGTCATACTCCTTGTTGTTATGGGAGGTGACTGCCACTGCATTCTATTATGGTGACAGCATGATACTATCCTGATCTGTGGCAATATTAGCTAGGTCCACAACATAACCATGCTGTGCAAGGAAATCAATTCCCAGTATGCTGGGGTGGTGACATAATACCATGAGGTCAAAGACAAAATCAGTCTTCAGATGGCTTACCTGCATAGGTAAAGATACAGATCGATAGATGTGTTGCTGAATACCATCTACCCTGTGCGCTGGTCTTCCAGCCAGTAGACCAGCGGACGTGGCTGGGTTCTCATCATGGAGAACAGACATGGCTGCTCCTGTATCCAGAAGCATGTCCAGTTGGCAGCCAACGTAGCCCTTACATAAGGCCAGTCCATTTGTGTCAACAAGCAAGTCACTCAGAATCTGGACTGGGGCCTATAATTGTCAATCGGTGCAGTTCTCAGATTCTTCTTCATCATCAGTCCCTGCGACCTGAGGCCTGCAGGAGCTTGTTGGAGCCTCTCTCGGTACTTCACAGGACACGAATACTGTGCATGTGACGTCAGGGCCGCAATCTCAGCCTGTTCCATTGGTGGTTCCTGGTTCACCACATCAGCCTGATCAGTGCCCAATGCGTGAAGGGTTCTTCCCTCAGCTGCTCAGTTAGTAGGCGAGGCCAGAAAGGATTGGTGTTACTAGATGGTGGCAGGGCTGCCACGGGCGATGTGGCTGCAGCCTCCTTTTCAGCCAGGCCTCCTCAGTTGTTTCGGTCTCATTCTCATCCCTAAGGGTCCAGTAGCTAGGCCCGTTCGGTGCCACCATCGGACTGTGAGTTTTCAATTCCTGTTGCTATTATTATTGCTGTAGTTCAGTTATTCTTATAGTTATGGTCCCCCTCCTTGAGACTGCTTGTCATCAAGTAGTTTCCTGTTTGTCATTGTTACCTTCCACTATATAGTGGGTGGGGTAGGGTTCACTACGGTAACTTGGGCTGTGGCTCCCTGGGCCATCAGGGTTTGGATGGTGGCGGCCTTGTTGGGGTTCTTACGGAAGCTAGGTTATGGAAGTAAACCTGGAAGCACGCTCTGTCTTGGTGAGGATCTCATCAAAGGTATCGGTCTGTGGGTAGCGTTGAGTTCAACCTTCTCCCAGAGCTGGAGTCATGTTCAGCTGTAAAAATCCTTGTACTCAATTTGATTTTTGCTGGCGTTCTCACCTGCTAGGCCCTTGCTGGCCTCGTGTGAAACCACAACTATTGTTAGTAAGCTGCTGGGCTTTCCTTCACATTTTGCTTAACCTTGTAGGCCAAGCAGGCTCCAACGATACCTGGAGCATTAGCAGCAAGGAGTGCCTGTGAGATATCGCTGTAATCGGCTCAGTTGCGGATGGCCCTCTGGGAGTTTGGCCCAGGGTAGGCTTGATGGTCTGTCCCAGGACTTGAATCTGGAACTCAGGTTGGAGAAAGCTTCTGCATAGGGCGCACCTTCTCCAAATGACAGCTGAGGTTGTCGGTCGAGGCCCATCAGTCCGATGCCTTGAGCAATTTGTTGAACAAGTGAGCGACCTGAGGGGATTGGACTTGGGCATACGGGAGTGGTAGTCAGTTCTGCATGACACAGAGCACCATGAAGGGCAACTTCTGTCACCGCATCAGCGACTGCTTTGAGCCATGTTCTTGGGTTGCAAGCGTTTTCAAACATGTGCTCAATCCGCTCTTGCATGGACGACTATCCATCCAATGTTACTAGATTCATGAAGGCCTCCTGTATTATGTCATGCATTTCTGAATTGTCTTCCCTGGAAAGGGGAGCCAATGGAAGCTGACTCCTACTTGGAGGTGGTAGGCCTTCTGTATCATGGGGCCACCATGTTTGTTTTTGTGTGGCAGCATAGAGGGCATGCCCATGTGACAAGGAGCAGGCTAACATGACCACCATCATGGAAATGGCTGATAAAGGCCACCTCCCTGTGGGATGGGTTTTGGATGAGATGAGGCAGCCTATGTCCTTGTAATCAGAATCATCATCACCCGATGATGTAATGTCAATAGGTGTATACTGAAAACCAACCATGGCTTTTACATGACCAGCAAGAACCCTCACTGATGGCGCATTCTCGCCATCTTTTCTCTATATTTCTTATGACAAACTTTTGCAGTGCCCTGCTCAATACCCTTCTCAACCTCACTCTGCAATACTCGGCACACAGTCGCAATTCGATGTTCTCCTGAGCTCTTTGTCTAGCTATGCATCAACCTAACATTCTTTCCTTCAGTGCAACATTATCCTCTCTCAAACCTTCATTCATGTCACTCAAAATGTCATTCAGATAAGATAGCTGTTTCTTATCACATTTCAACCGCTCATTGTCATCTCTTAACATACACAATTCATGCTCAGAGTCTTGAGCAGTACAGTGCAACAGTCTGTTATTGTGGTCATAGGGTGATTGTGTCTTCTCCGCTAGTTTCTGTTCCCTTTTCAGTAACTCTGATGCCTGCAAGCCCATCTTTTTTTTTTTTGTTTGAAAAGCATTTTGCAGCTCAGGAGGCACTTCATGCTAACAAACTTTGCATGGCTGTATGTAAAGCCACGACCAAGAAACCTTTGTGTGGTATTTCTTGAGCTTTTGCTTTGACTGTAGATATTGATCAGAGATTGTAAGCAAGGGTCTTCTGCCAGTTTGGCGTCCAGTGTAAATCAATCCAGCCTCCATGGGAGGTAAGATAGTATGAGACATCGAGTCTCAGTTCTGTGCACAATTCAGGCATGCCAAACAAAGGGTAAACACACAAACAAAAGCAGTGGAAAGACTGGACTCAAATCCTTAGCACCGTCACCCAACGGCTTTCGGTCCCTTGTGGGCAGCGGTGGAGCCAAGGCAGTATGCTGCTACTCACAGAGGAAGTATCGTTTGGTTCAGTGTGGGTCTGCCACCCGAAACAAAAGCGGAACAAGTCCGTAACAGAACAACCACTGTAAGTACGAGTAGGTCCAAGTAGGCAAACTGCACTACACTATTTGACATTCATACAAACATAGAAACATAGAAGTTGACAGCAGATAAGGACCGCAAGGCCCATCCAGTCTGCCCATTTCTTTTCTACCTTATAAATGTGCCATAGGCCTTTGCTCTGTCAGTGGCCTATCTATTCATAGTCATTTGTACTGCTCCCTTATGCCTATCCCATGCCTGTTTGAAGCCCTGCACTGTATTCATAGCCACCACTTCTTGTGGTAAGCCATTCCATGCATCCACCACCCTTTCTGTGAAAAAATTTCTCACATTCCCCTTAATCGGCCTCCCTCTAATCTCATGCTGTGTCCTCTTGTCCTGCTATTTTTCTTATATTTAAACATGTTAGACTCTTTCACCTTGTTTATGCACTTAAGGTGTTTGAATGCCTCGATCATATCACCTCTCTCCTCCTTTGCTCAAGGGTATACATATTGAGCTCCGTTAATCTGTCCTCATATGTCTTCTGATGCAGTCCCTGCACCATTTTGTTGCCCTTCTCTGGACTGCCTCAATTTGGTTAATGTCTGTGAAGGTGTGGCCTCAAATACTGCCCAGTACTCCAGATGGGGCCTAACCAGTGTCTTGTACAGAGGGATTATTACCTCCTCTTACGACTTGTGATACCCTACTAATACACCTAACACCCCCTAGCCTTACCTACTGCTTTAGAGGTCTGCTTGGATGATTTTAGGTCATCAGTGATGATGATGCCCAAGTCTCTTTCTTCCTTTGTGACTGCTACAACTCTCCTCCCAGCCTATAGGTGGCTTCAGGGTTTCTCTTCCCTATATGCATGATTTTGCACTTCTTTGCATTAAATCCCAGTTGCCACTCTTCTGACCATTCTGCTAGTTTATCCAGATCTCTTCTCATTCTGCCCACCCATCTGGATCATCTACTCTGTTGCAGATCTTGGTGTCATCTGAAAACAGACAAGCCTTACCCTCTAGTCCATCTGCAAGGTCACTAATGAAGATGTTGAAGAGGACTGGCCCCAGGACTGATCCTGAGGTACCCCACTTGTGACTTGCACTCTTCTGACTGTATACCATTTACCACCACTCTCTGTTTTCTGCCCATCAACCAGTTTGCCACCCAGTTGACCAACTTCTGACCCACCCGAGCCTACCCAGCTTATTTACCAATCTTCTATGTGGAACAGTGTCAAAAGCTTTGCTGAAGTCAAGGTAGCGACATCAACTGCTCCCCCTTGGTCCACCACTCTGGTTACCCAGTCAAAGAAATCTATGAGATTAGTTTGACAGGACCTTCCTTTGTAAACCCATGCTGTCTTGGATCCTGTGCCCTATGGATTCCAGGTGTTGCACTATCCTTTCCTTAAGGAGTGCCTCCATAATCTTGCCCACTACTGAGGTAAGACTGACTGGTCTGTAGTTCCCGCCTCCTCCCTGCTACCACTCTTGTGGGCGGGATCACATGAGCCCTTCTCCAGTCTTCGGACCTCTCCTGTGCTCAGAGACTCACTAAACAATTCTGCTAATGGCTCTGCTAGTTCTTCCTTTAGCTCCTTAAGTACCCTGGGATGTATGCCATCAGGTCCCATTGCCTTATCCACCATGAGCTTAGCAAGCTCTTGTAGGACCCTTTCTTTTGTGAAGGGAGTAGTGCTCACCTCCTCCCCTGTGTCCATGATGCTGAGCTGTGGGCCCTGCCCTACCTTCTCTTCAGTAAATACTGTGCAAAGTATCTATTTAGGATAGATGCCTTTACAGGGTCCTCCTCCTCACATGCTTCCTTTTCTCCATTAAGCTTAGCAATACCCCTCTGGACTTTCTCCTTTCACTAATGTATCTATAGAAAGTCTTGTCACCTTCTTTACTGTTGGTGCTAGTGTTTCCTCAGTTTGGGACTTTGCCTGCCTTACTGCCTTACCTGCTTCCCTTAGGGCAGTTTGGTATGCCTCCCTATCTTCATCCCGCTGTGTTCCCTTATATTTCCTGAAGGCCAGCCTTTTGGCTCTGACCTTTTCTGCTACTGTATATGAGAACCAAAGTGGTTTCCTTCTTCTTTGCACTTCCTTTTCTGTCTAACACAATGGGATGTTGCTTCAAGTATTGCATCCTTAATGCTTGCCCCTTTGCCTGTACCCCTCACCTGTGTTTCTTTTGCCAGGGCTAGCTTAACTCTGTTGGCCATCTTATCAAAGTCAGCTCCTCTGAAGTCCCATATTTTTGCCTTGGAATGGGATGATTTAGATGTATTAGCCAAACTGAACCATACCATGTGATGGTCACTGGCCCCAGGTGACCTTCTACCTGGAGATATGTGATCCCTTCTTTGTTAGTCAGTACTAGATCTAGGATAGCCCTGTCTCTTGTGGGTTGCTGTACCAGTTGTTTGAGGCCCTCCTGCAGGGAATCCACTATAAGTCTAGTTCTGGCAGATGTTCCTGCTGGTATTGACCAATCTGTATCTGGCATGTTGAAGTCTCCCATTATCAGAACCTCCCTTTAGCTGTCATGTTTTGTATATCTTCTAACAGTAATGTGTCTATGTCCTCCCTCTGGTCTGGGGGTCTGTAGACAACCCCAGTTCTTATGGCTGTCCCATTTCCTGTTTCCAGGGTGACCCACAGTTCTTCTGGCTCCTTATGTGTATTCTGAATTTCTGTAGCTTTGATATTTTCATTAACATACAGGGCCACTCCTCCCCTTTTGCACCTCGGTCTCTTCTGAACAATACATAGCCAGGTACTGAAGTCTCCCAAGTGTGGTTACTGGTAAACCACATCTCACTAATTGCTACTGTGTCCAGTTTAGCCTCTGACATTATTGCCTGCAGGTCTGGGATCTTATTTCCAGGCTGTGAGCATTTGTGTACATGATTTTCCATTGGCCAGATTTTGGTGTGTTAGTTGTTGGGTGAAGTTTGGCATTACTCCTGTGCATCGTATGGGGAGATAAACCTTTTTCTTACCTGGTGATGCAAATGAACGGCAAACATGCTGAATTCCTATTTGACCACTAGCTGAGGGGAGGGTGTTCTTCCCATTCAGTTCAACGAACTCGAATGGAATCCTCACTTGTACATTCCAACCTGCACACAGTCGCCAAATGTAACGGGATGGTAAAACCATCACCTTCTCAGGTTCTTGTTGGAACTGTACTAAAGTGAAGAAACGACAGACAAGTGGTGTCCAGCACAAAACGTGATTTATTTCTGATATATAAATCAGGCTTACAACCAAATAGAGTGATCACTGGAGAATACTTCCAATCTTTCTTACCTATAGATAGCAGTATGTCTCTTTTCAGAGAGCAGGTGCTATGCAAAGGGTCTTATACCCTGATAATCGTCTTAGCAACAGCTAAAAAGATATATAAAAACAGTATAATTGGTCAGTGGCAAATAGCCTGACTCCCATCACTAAAGATGGCAGTAGTGTTGTCAGTGTCAGTGGCTCAGTGGTAGCACACTCACCTATGAGGCTGGGAGATCAGAGGGCTGTGGGTTCAGTTCCACATCTGGCACTTGGGTTAATATCCCAGTACTGACACTGTAGTGCAGCATGAGAGGGGTGTCACACTTGAGGTGCCATCTTTCAGATGAGACGTTAAACCAAGGTCCCATCTTCCTGGATTGGTGGTAGTTCAGGTGGATGTTAAAGATCCCATGGCACTTACTGAAAAGAGTAGGGAATTTTTATTCAAAACTTAAAACAAAATATACAAAATTATATTACTTCATACAAAATAAATAATGAAGGAAATCAAAACATGATATTACAGCATACATGAACTTCAAACCAAAATAATCCGTATTTTGTACATAACACCTTTCCTATCCCCACTAAAAGAGTAGGGAAAATCTTTTAAAAACTTCAAAATCAAACAAATACAAACAGTGTCAATTCACACAAAGGAAGATACAAATCATAAGAAAAACAAAGCCGTATTAAAGTCATACATTGTCTGAAAAATAAATTAACAATAACCTAAAAACATATCCCAATACATAAAAAATCCCTCCATCCCTACTACAGGAGTAGGGTAAGTTTTCAAACTTAAAACTAAACATACAGAATCGTATAACTACAGACTACAGCAGAAGGAAAGAAATCAAAACATAAATAAGTATTACAGAATACATGTAATAAAAAATAAAATAAAGGAAAATAAAATAAAATCAAATACCAACAGAAATAAGTATTACAGCATACAGAAAGTATCACCATAAAGACTCATAATCATAAAGTACCCTCAAACCAACCCTGCTAAAATACCGGAAAGTATGTAATATTGAAAACTGAATCAAATCATAACAAAGGAAACACAAAGCAATTGGTCATCAAGCAGAGCCATAAAAGAAAAGAAACAACAAACAGGAATAAGTGTTAAGTCATACAACAACCTGCAACAAAAAAAGAAAAACAGCATGTCCCACCTCCCCATCCCCCCATAAGAGGTATAATAAGAACCTCCCCAAGAAAAGTAATAGTTGTCCATTATAATACTTTATTTGTATCCATCACAACAACCTCCCAAAAGTAACAGAAAGGCTCAAAACACTACTTTAGAAAAAATAAATGACTAGGAAAAGGAAAGAAAGGTTTCCTAAAGAAACCCTAACCTGTATCAAGCCAAGTCATCTTTCGTCACCAAAGTTTATAAAGATCTGGGTGCACTCTCCTCCTTCCCAGCATCTGCCACCATAGCACATCCTTTCTAATGTTAAATAAAATATGATTTTCAGTTTTCAACAGTTTCTGAAGCCTAAGGCTACAACGAGCCTACAAAGCTGAAAGTTAATAAATCCCATCAAAAGTCGAATCGTGACAGAGTCATAAACTACCCATGAACCAGGAAGTACCCCTTCCATCCAGATAGCAGATGACTGACCTTGGAAAGGGTTCAGTGGCCAGGTAGCATGGAATTTAGACCAAAAGGACACAACAAAGGGACAATCAAAAAAAATGTTGCAAAGTTTCAGTCACTCCCAAACATGTCTCTTCCAGGGCAAAATCTCTCCGATAATTCCTTATGTTTCAGGTTTCCTTTACCCCCAATTTTTATGCAGACAAAGCCATAAAAATCCCACATATACTTAGGGACTCTTTTACTAACCAAAAACTGCACCTTGGAATGTTGGTCAGCAATGGGCAAGTCATGAAACCATGGGTCTGCATAAAAAATCCTGCAACACACAATTATAAAATTGTTTATGGGTTTGTGAACAGAGAGATCTTTTGACAATGTACCAGGACTTTAATTTCCCAAACATCCCCTGAAAGTGACTAGAGTAAGTATACAGCCTGGTTTGATGTGCAAAAATGCAGAAGGTCCCATTGTTCCAGAAGCAGACCTATACCATCCAGCCACCCACGGGTCCATATCTTGCTCTCCCTTTTAACAATGGAATCAAATTATAAAAATAAAGGTACCATGTAGAAACACCACTGGATTCAACATCCCTAAACCACCCTCACCAACAGGTAAATAAGTGATACCCTCTTCACCGGATTCAACCTACTCCCCATAAACAAAGAAAAACACGCTATAAAGAGATGCCTCCAAAGAAAGTGGGGTTGGGGTAAACTGCTGCCAAAAATAAAAATGTGGCAATAAAAAGTCTTAATGAGATAGACCCGCTTAGCTTTTGTCGTCTGTCCCTTATTCCAGAAAGCCACCCTGTCCCGGCCACCAACAGCTGCCTTTCCCAATTATATCTATGGGCATCAGCACCCCAAAATAGATACTAGGAATCCTCTAAATCTAAATCTACAGGCATGTTCCAAATCAAGGCTGCATCAGCAGCGTCATAGCTAATGGTAGGATCCCACTTTTAATTTATTAATTGAGGATCCAGAAATGTCAGAAAGGCCTGTAATAATAAATGAGCTGCTGCTGCAGAAGAACTATCGACCAAAACCAAGACCAAATCATCTGCATAAGTGACTGAGACAATCTGTATCTTCACTATCCACAGACAGACCTATAATGTTGTCTGACATGTTCAGAGCATGCAATAAGGGTCCAAAGAAAGCGATACAGCAAAGGGCTGAGGGCACCCTGCCTAACGCCTCGATATACCATGACTTTCTGCCCTAGCCAACCATTTACACTGGGCAACAAACTAATACCCCTATAGCATGTTTTCAACCAACCTATGAATTGTAAAGGAAAGCCATAACTTTTCAAGGTCTTCCACAGGTATACATACTGTATTCCACCTGATCAAAAGCTTTCGTTTGATCAAGGCAGCCCAGATGACCAAAGATTTCCGTGAAACCCCCTTATGTAAAATCTCCCTGAGAAGAATCAGGGCATCCTGAACTCTCTTATTTGGAACACCACTAAATTGAGAGGGATGTAACAAGGTATCCAAGATCACCCATAAACAATTACATAAAAGCTTCATCAAGATTTTATAGTCTGTATTGAGCAGAGACAAAGGCCTCCAATCATCCAAATTTCTCTATCACCTTTGTTCTTAAAATTAATAACAAAATACCCTGTAACATACTCTCAGGAGATTACCAGTTTTAAGCCAACATTCAAGACCTCACAAAATTCCACCCCAGCACTTCCCAGATCACCTTATAAACCTCATGAGGGAGCCCATCAGAACCAGGGCAATCCCTGTTTTCAAGGACCAAATTGAAGATTTGAGTTCATCCAGTGAAATAGGTTTACTTAAATTATCCTGTAAGTCAGGAACCAAGGTAGGTAATTGCCTACAAGACAACCAACCACATATGAAAGCCTGCGGAAGAGATTTACTCATAAAAGTCAGAAGCATAGTATGTATTGCAGCCAAAATACCGTCTTTAGTCAATGCTTGCCCTCCCCTCAGAATTCAAATATGTCATTCCACGGGATTCCCTCGAAGCCGTATAGATTCAAATGGTAAGGTGTTCTCTTTTTCCTAAAAATCCCTATACTTATGCTTCCGCTCCATATCCTGCAAAACCCGTAACTGCAACTGAGCCAGTTCTGCCTTCAACCCTTTAATCTTGTCATAACACTCAGACCCTATATGCTGATGGAAAGTGGACCAGAAATGAAGTTGACCCCTTAAATAACTTAGCTTATCATGTCGAAGCCTACCATTAATTCTACCTATCGTCTGAAAATATCTCCTGACTTCATTTTGTATCCACCCACCAGTCATTTAAGGTATCATACAGAAAAGACACAGACTGGCATGCCACCAAAGAAATGTAACCCTTCTGCTACACAAGGGATATCCAGCAAAGTGATATTTAACTTCCAAATCCCAGGACGCCTGGGTCAAGAGGGTACATCACATAAGGCAAGCTTATGTAACCTATGATCAGACGTAGCCACCTCTTGCAGGAATTTTGACTGCACAACAACCCTGAGGAAAGAAAAATTATCAATTCTAGACACCCTGGGACCACAAAAGTATGTATTACCAGATCCTCCAATATTAGGACCAAAAGCGCCAACTAAACCAACATCTGCAATCAACTGAGCCAAACAAGCCACATCACAGTAAACCTTTTCCCAAAGTAGCAGATACCTGGGAGGGTAAGGAACAATTAAAATCACCCCCAAAACAACCGGTTAAGAAGTGCATAGAAAGGGGTAAAGTGATTTAAAGAGAGCTACCCTATCAAATTTAGTTTGTGGAGCATAAATATTCAATAAACGTAAAGGCAGGAACCCACTTAATATCTAAAACCAAGGCTCTACATTCCAAGACTTCAACGTGATGAACCACCAGAATGTGTAAGAAAAAAACAAATCCCAACCCCACTACATAAATCCTTCCTTGTGACCAAAAACTGTCCCCCATATCCAACCAGTGGTAGCTGCCATTAATTCCTCATTAGAATGTAAGCGAACATCCTGAAAAAAAAAAAAAACAGTCTAAATTCTCATGAACAAACTGAGAAAAGGTGTTTTACGCTTGGCAGGTGTTTTAATCTGTTCGCATTCAGGATGCCACTAAAGTGAAATGGAGCCATAAGTCACAGGAAGATAAAAATCACTTCACTTTACTGGAGGCCTAGTCACCCTCCCGCTCTTACAGTCCTGAGGCCTCGGCTCCACATGATCTTCTGTAGGTGCCAGAGACTCGGGCTGAGAAGGTGTCCCAGTAGGCTGAGCTAACTCTGACACTATCACTGAATCATCCAACAAATCATCATAAATATTAGGGTCTGCCAGGGGAGGGACTGGGGCAGGAATAGTGGATTTCTTTGCTTGTTTACCCTTCCCTTAAAACACTTTTCCTTTCTTACCAACAACCGTGGTATAACCCTCATCAGGGGTGCTGGATCCGAGGCGGGGGGCAAGTACCATCACCTCCCATGACTCCCAGCTCAGGTGTAATAGGTGCCACAACTCCAGCTAAAGGAACAGCATCAGTTGCCAGAGCTGACCCATCATTCAGGGTCTTCCTAGCCGGCTGCAGCCAGTAGAAGAGGCTACATGAGACACTCCCCAGTAGGAGAGAGGCCCTGCCGAACTGCCAACCGTATGTAATGATCTTGTACCCCAAAATCCGCTTCAGCCGTGTTCTTAGCAGCCAGAGGACAAGTCTCAAAGGCATGCCTATCTCATCACAGAGATTCTATCAGGACGTCTGAAAGCAGTGAGCATTATGGTGTCCAGTTTCCCACAGTGAGTACACTTAAGCCCATCACATGAGGTGCTAATATGAGTCTTAGACCCACACTTGAAACAGACCCTGGGTTGGCTTGGGTAGAAGAGAAGCCCTTATCCCTACCCAGAAAAAAAAACAATTAGGCAGATGTATGAGATCAGTATCAGTAGAATGCAATTTTACTCAAACTTCCATCCCCATTCCAGAATCCCTCAGCATCCAATGTGGGAACAGGATTGCCCTGAATGTCACACCTCTTGGTTAACCAGTTCACAATATCCACAACATTAACCCTTTGTTCCTAAAAGGATGGTGATAACGAAAGGGCTGCTTAGTCAAAGGCAAAACAATGAAATCCAATCATAAAAGATTTGTTTTAAATTCAAATAACGGCCAAAAAGTTTCTATCAAAGCAGGGTACAAAGCTGATGTCAAAGGTATACTCTCCAGGGACATGGATCAGTGCATAAACTTCTGAGGGAAAACCTCATGCTTTGTTTCAATAGCATTTTACCAACATAAAATCGATCAGGGGATTATCCCTGGGACCCACATAGCGGAGACGAATGGTGTAATGCCGTTTTGTAAGTTCCACTGGTTGACGAAAATGACTGGCATAAGAAGGCCTTTCAGAAAGGTCAGGACGGCTGCTGTACTGCATCTGCAGTAATATCAGAATCCCCAGTGACTAACCCACCGGAATAGCATCAGGAAGGGCAGACTCAGGAGTAGAGGAACCATCACTCAGTACAGTTTAGGCATAGGAGGAGCATTAGTAACAGAGCAAACAGTACTTATCTTGGAACTAGGTCCTTTCTGTGCATCTCAACAACCTCAGTAGGCTTCCAAGTACCACCTGATACAGGGATCCACCCGGCATCTTGTAAAGCCCGCTCCAGTGACCAGGTAGCATCTACAATATCCCCAATCCCATTTCCTGAACAAACAGCAGAAACAGGCCACTCAATGGCCGTATGCAGCTACTCGGCCCGCTGCCTCCAGAGCACCAGCCCAATTCTCTGAGCTTCCACTTCCTGTCGTCCTCCTGATCTGACATTCAGTTTCCCAGTGCAATCAATTCACTCACTCTGAGGAGTTCCTCTTCCAAACAGCACCGCTTGTCAGCCAAACTCAAAGGCTGTTCTCTGTCCACCTCTAAGGGACCGCTGACTTGGGGCGATGTCTGGCCACCCATCGGGTGCATTCCAGCCACCACCTAAGTGGATCCCTCATCTAACGTAACTGCCAACACTTCACTTTCCTGGGCCACCATAGCCCTTTGCTAAACCTTCCTCCTCCAAGGTCAGATCCAGAATGACCACCACGTCAGCAGCAGGGTCCCCTGCCAGCAAGAGTAGAGGAATTTCCCCAGTGTCCTGGCCAAATTTCCCTCATTCACTACAAATACCACCAACAGCTTAATCTGGTTCAAGGTCAATTGGCATTCATCTGTATCCCATTCCCCGAGTCGTGCATAAAAATAGGCAGGATTTGTCTAGTGCACTTACCGGTCAACAAAAAACTAAAATAAAATAAAAAAATAAATAAAATTGCCTAACTAATCATTAAATAATAGTGTAAATAGAAGTCCCAAGTGTTACAATCAGAATAATAACAAAGACATTATAATTTCTCAGTAAAAATACAGTAGAACTCAGATCCTGACACTTATGCTTATACAATGAGTGCCTGTGCCTAAGGTTAGTACATATACCTATAAGTAGTACTGTCTGAGGTAGGGGGCAAATCAGGGGTGGGTCCATGGATAACACTACCACTTTGATTTTAAAATTTATCTTCTGGCAACCTGGTGGTGACAGTCCCAGTGGTCAACAAAACAGAACCTCAGGGTCTGTTTCGTACAAGTTGTACCCTTGTCACACACACACACACCTGGTACTCATGACTTCAGTTACTTTACAGTTCACCAGTGGGTGAAGTTATATCTCCGTTCATAGCCTCTCTTCCCTTCCTGAATTTATCAGATCTCCTATCTTGCTAAACACTTTAAGTTACATAATTTTACACATACAAGCTACGCTCTGGCATTGAGTCAGCTGGTGTGCAGGAGGCAGCACCACTAAAGGACATTCATTCAGACATAACTGGCTAAGGACACCCTTCCTCTAGATGCCTCTCACTAACCAGACTCCTGCTCCTACCAGACAGTGTGCTGGGCATTATCACAATGGGACACTGCACATTCCTCAGTCTGCACTCTGACAGCATCTGTCAGTCTTCTCAGCCCTCTGTCAGATGCAGATTCCCCAAAACCATAATAGGCATACCTTCTACCATATTTGCATCTCGACATATGTCACCTGAGCACTCACTATTTTAAGCATCTCTGGCAGCTTTTCTTGAAACAGGAACAAGAATGCCCCTCAAAGTGTAACACCTGCTTCAGTGAGATCCTCCATGTGCCCCATGATCACCAGGAACTTCCTTTAAGGGCAGCCCTTAGGATACTCCCTCCCTCCCTCCTGGGGATCACTTAACACTTCTACCAGAATTCATGACAATCAACACTAAATGGTCTCAGACTCCAAACTCCCCATGCCTTCACTGCTGTCCTGGTGTCTATCCCTGGATGCTTCCAGACAACAGACAATGAGTTCTGCTGTATTCATATACACTGGATCCAAAGATAGTTGCTACTAATCAGAGCCTCCTGCCTCTTCAGGTTGTCTGGCAAGCAGCCTGAGGCAGGGTGCCCCAGAGGCATGCCTGTACCCTCCTAACACTATGCTGTCCTGACAGCACCCAACAGCTGGCACTCTTATTCCACCCACTGGCTGTCAGAGACTCCACCAATCGACAGGCTCCATGGTCTGGCATTCTAGCAAATTAGCCTCTCCACCTATGGGCAGACATGGGTTATCACACTTGGAGTGCATTGTTCATACTCCACAGGCCTGCTGGCTTATTGTAATCCACAAAGGAAAACTAAAGGCTTGAACTCTGCCAACTACCAAACCCTGTGGGCAACTCTAAGCTAATTACTATACAGTATCTACATTCTATTGTAGGACCAAGGCCCTGATTGGGGTATTCATGCCTAGAGCCCTGGCACTGTCAAGTCTTTACCCAAACAGTGCAGACCTGGCTGGATATTAACTCCTTATGTTTATTCAGGAAAAGTTGGAAAACCACTGAGTCAGGCTCATTTACAGTGGCACCCAAGAGCATGTGCAAAACAACAAAGTTGCAGCCAGTCAACGTGACAAAAATAAATTCTGTATTCATTATTAGTAGCCAAACACCACAGTGTGATTACCACTCTTTAGTCTCTGAGGAACACCAGACACAGTCTAGTATCAGTTCTCTGAATGTATGACCACAGTTCTGCATATGAACTTTGAAAGTTGTTCTAGACATACAAAAGTTTGCAAGCCATTAGTCAGTCATCTCATGTTTGCAACAGTATATTATTCCACCATATGAAACACACTCCCTGCACCACACACACCTTGCTCTACTGTCCCCATTGCGTATGCATAAGCAATCACATTGTGTAGCACCCTGAGGCTCTCAAGCAGCTTGTTCTTCATATTTTGTAATCTAGCTGTTCTGAGGCACCACCTCGCTAGGCCTTTTTCTGCCTAATGTGCTGTTTGATTCTGTTTTGCAAGAATCAAGCTGCCAGCAGTAACATAGCGAAGCACGGAAGCCACCATGTCGCTGTCCTTGTTTATGTGGCAACACCCAGTACTTGATGGAAAATGTACTGCTGATGCCCTGATGTCCCGTGGTGCACTGTGGGACGATAGCACTATTTCCAGGAAACGCTGTTCAGGTGTGCTTTCAAAGCGTGTTTAAACATGCATTAATGTTTTACAGATGTGGATGGGTGCATACCATGCACACTCAACTCCTTCTGAGTGTGGCCACTGCAGCACAGTAAGCACTGTAACAGTGTTAAAACTGTTAACCAACTGTTGTTTAGTAGCATTGACAGGGCCTTAGTGTTTACCAGTAGGGATGACGTGGGGAAGGTCATGGTGCTGGACCCACTGGGAACAAGTGACCATCGAGCAGTTTGGTTCAACATCAGACCGGAGGCAAAAGTAAATCAGTCCCAAACTAAAGTCCTAGATTTTAGGAGGCCTAATTTTGGTAGAATAGGAAAGCTGTTGCAGGGAAAGTAGAGGACGTAAGAGTGACAGAGGGTGAACTTAAATGGGATTTGGTTAAAAATGGGATAACTGAGGTGACAGATCTCTTTGTGAGGGTAACAGGTAAGAAGAGGGTAATAAAAACATTATAGTTCATGAGAGAAGTAGGAGTGGCAGGAGAGTAAAGAAAAAAGCATTCAAAAAATACACAACCAGCCAGGCAGAGGGGACAGGGTCAACTTTCACAGCAGGGTGAAAGAGGTCAACAGGATAGTGAGGAAGGCTAAGGGTGACACAGAACTGAATATTGTGAAGGGTATGAAGAAGAGGTAAATAACCTTCTTTCGCTACGCATGGAAGAAGAGAGGAAGACACGGACGGAGAATTGTAGTTGAAATAGGGAGAGGAATAGGAAGTGGAGGATAAAGGTGAGGCAGACATCCTGAACAGCTATAGCTGCTCAGTGTTCACAATGGAGGACAAGGGGCCGCTGCCTGACTGCTGCCAGGGTTAACCGGGGTGGAGAAGGGGTCAGTAAGGATCCCATTCCAATAATAAAGGTACTGGGGAGATTAAGTGCACTAAAAGTAGATAAGTACATGGACCTAGATGGGCTACATCCATGTGCTTAAGCAGATGAGGCAGGTGCTAGCTGGACTCTTAGCTGAGCTATTCGTTAGCTCACTGAAGACAGGGATTGTACCCAGGGACTGGAGGATGGCGAATGTAGTTCTCCTACACAAGAGCAGAAGCAAGAATTAACTGGGGAACTACAGACCTGTCAGCCTAACATGTGTTGTGGGTAATGGTAGGGGACAAAATCACTAGATGGGTGGGAAATTAGTTAAGTGACAGAACCCAGAAAGTGGTAGCAAATAAGGAGTCCTCGGGGATGTGGTGGTCACTAGTGAGGTGCCACAGGGATAGTCTTGGACTGGACCTCTTCGAATATTTATCTGCAACATAGTGGTAGGGATACAAGACAGGATATGCCTCTTTGCAGATAATACTGAGATCCATAGCCAGATGGAGATAGTGATGAGGGTGTCAGAATTATATGAAAGAAGATCTGTGTAGATTAGAGGTCATCAAAAGTATGGCAGTTGAAGTTTGCGTCAAAAATTGCAAAGTGATGCACATAGAGACAAAGAATCCTAACACTGAATATGAAGGGGTGGGTTGCAGGATAGCACTGTGAAGTAAGGAACCTAGAGTCATGATATCAGAGACCCTAAACCACAGCACACTGTAACAGAGCTGTAGGAAGGCAAACAGGATGTTGAGATGTCTAGGGAGGGAGATAAGCAGCAGAGGTGGGAGGCGATGTGCCCACTGTTCAGGTCATTAGTGAGACCACATTTGGAGTACTGCACAGGATGCTGGAGTCCATGCAGTACCTGAGAAGACTGTGGTGAAATGGAAGCAGAACAGTGCAGGGAAATCGGGATGGTCCAGAGACTAGGGGTCAAGTCACATGAGGTGGTTACAAGACTGGTAGGGAAGGGATAACATAACATAACATAACATAACAGTACCTAAATGACCTCCCATCAGTATGCTACCCTTCCTTGTTTATACACATTTACACGGATTATACTGTCTTGTACTCCTCTGGCACATGTCCTCTGATGTTGCATCCAGCCTTCAGTAGGATTTAGATCAAATCCAGCTCTGGTTTGCTTCCCATCAACTCTTCCTGAATGTCAAGAGACTGTCTCCATGACCTTTGGCACTAGGCAGAGACTCTTTCAGCTCCTGGCTTACATCTTCCACACCCTGGATGGGACAACTTTGGAGGACACATCCTCATTTAGATACCTTGGGGTCTGGTTGGACCAACACCTCAGCTTCTCTGTACATATCGATGCCATCCTGAAAATATTGTGCCCCAAGCTAGGTGCACTGTTCAGGAACTGCAGCTGCATCCTTCATGTGGCAAGCGCGAACTTGTTCAAAAGTTGATCCTCACTATTTTTGACAGCTGTGATGTAGTCTATGGTGCTGCTCCCAAATTCTCCCTGACCAGATTGGACACCACTTTAATTCATTCTGTCGCTTTACTGTCAACGCCCTCTCGTTCTTATCACTGTGATCTCTACCATGCCCTGTCCTTTTCTTCACTTACAAATAGGTGCCTCTCACTGTACCAAACTGACCTCAAAATTTTGGCTTGGTGAACTTTCTCCGTACCTCATCTCCTCCTCCTCCTACCTCCCTGCCCCCCAACTCTCTCAGATCTTTTGACACACCCGACCTTGGTGATCCCCCACCACTCCACCCTTTTCAGTCAGACTAGTTTTGCTCACAGAATCCCAAAATCTGGAACTCCCTCCCACCATAAATCGACACTCCTTCTCTTCCTACTCTCTCACTCTTGCCTTACTAAACTACCTCTCCTCTAGCTGCTCCTGTTATGGCCTCCTCAACCCCTGCTCCTTGTTTCATCCTCCCGAAATCATCTTTCCTGTTGGCTCTCATGATCACAAATTCAGCACTTAATCCTCCCCTCCATGCATTATCCCCACTTCCCCTATCTCTCTATCTCTCCCTCTTTTCCCTCCCTCTCTCTTGCTCTCTCTCTCTCTCTCTCTCTTCATTACAAGCCTGCTTCATGCCTCCCTTGCAGGGTTCACAGCATCCTGAAGGGGAATCCTGGGTCTGGCGTTTCACCCTTTCTTTCTTTCTTTCTTTCCTTCCTTCCTTCCTTCCTAATTTCAGCCTTCTCTTGCTCTCACAATATACAATCTCAGCACTTAATTCCCCCACACTACCCCCAGGTTCTCTCCCTTTCTCTGTTCATTAATTAAGCCTGCTCCATGCCCCTCTTGCAGGGTTCTCAACATCCTGAAGAGGGAATCTGGTTCTGCCATTTTCTCTCCTTTCTTCCTAAATCCCCCCACACACACACACACACACTGGTTCCTCCATGCTCCCTTGCAGGGTTCTCAGCATCCTGAAAAATAAATCTGGTTCTGGCATTTTCTCTCTTCCTTCCTCCCCCCCTCACTGGCTCTCACAAATACAATCTCAGCACTTAATTCCCCCCTACACTCTACCCCCCACTATCTCCACCCCTCTCCCTGCCTTGCACTTACTCTGTCTGTGCCTTTGTTTACCGGCTTGTCTTGTTACCCCTGTTCTCTGTCACATGGTTGATTCACTGTTATAATATGTTGTAGTATTCTAGTCCGTTTGTCCTAATTGCACAACTATATGTTATGCATAAATTTGTAATTTGTTTATTCGCTTCTGTGTTAACTCCCTATCGCACATCAAATGTCAGCTTTGTATGTTACGCTTACCTAATTGTACCCTGTGTAACTATTGCTGTATGTAACATTATGCTTCCTTGCTTATTTGTACAATTCTTTTTTTATTATAACAACATTTTATTAGGCACAAGGACATTTATACATTATACAAAACATTTTACATAGATATATTCGTTCAGTTTATATAATTATACATTGGACTTAAAAAAAAAAAACTCTCACCCCAACATCAGGACTAATTAATCACATGAACTAGACAAGTCTCGTTTTAACATTTCTCAGCATTGATTTGATTAGCCTGGGAACAAAGTCTGAATAAGTGCTTAACTGATACATAGCCCATTTTCTCCATTTTGTATCAAATACCTCCACTCTATCCCATACTCTGCCGTCATCCTCTCCATCCTATATCTCTCTCTTGTCAAGTTTAGCCACTCTCTAGTTGGCAGCCTATTCGTTCCCCATAGTCTGGTTATTACCTTTTTGCTGCCAATATTAGCAATGTAGTTTGTAGGTATACATTCTTCTCTACTTTAGACCAAATGGGGTAGTAGCAGTCAGATATACCCAGAGGTAAAAGATCTGGGTTTTCATATATTGCTACCAACTCCTGCACTACCTCCCCCAATAAGGACCCAGCATGTTGCAATTCCAAAATATATGAGTCTGGTCTGCATGTACTGCTCCACATCCCCTCAGCACTTTCCTTCAGGATCACCAGTAAAACTAGCTACACCAGCAGTGCGGAAAAATCTGTGTCGTAATTTCCATGCAAACTCTTTCCAATATGGGGATCCTGAGGCCTTGGGTATAAGTGGGGAGGCCATCTTCCAGTTAGTATCTGGTAGTTCAGTCCCCAGTTCCAAGGACCAACAGGCTCTAATCGACTCAGTAGAGTCTTGGGTTTCTCTCCAAAGCAAGGTAGGCCAGACTGATACTGTGGTCTAGAGTGGTACCTTGTCTCTGTGATAGAAGTCATTTTATTATTAGTGGGGTTTTCAGCCACTGCTGCCAGTGCTTCCTCCATTCGCCACAAATAAGAATTTAGCTGCAAATACTTATGAAAGAAGCCCTGGGGTATTTTATACTGAGCCTGGAGCTGGACAAATGAATAAAGGCCCTGTGGGCCTAATAATTGAAAAATATGTTTGACATTATATTTATACCACTGGGTTAAGGATCTATCAAAGAATTGGGTGGAAAGGCACTGTTCACCTCAAGGGATCTCAGAAAAAGTGCCTCTATGGGCAATAAACTTTTATTAAGTACAGTCAGCCACTGCTTAAACATCTTTGCAGTATATTGTGGGACTCTAGAGAGGTATGCACCAGGAGGATGTCCAAAGAGACAGTCCATCAGGTCTTCTATGCCATTCAAGTCATCTCAAACTGCTTCCAGGGCATAATATAATTGGGGTTCATCCAGGAAGTAAGATCTTTAATTTAGAAGCTTGGGCATAATTCCAGAGATTCGTGAATTTAACCCACCTCTGTCTTTTGATAACTGTAATAGAGTGCGAATCCTGGGAGGTTCCCCTGCCATATAAAGTGAGAGATCAACCTATTCCAAGCTTGAAAATAAGTCTGTCTTGGAAATAATGGGAGTGTCTGCAGACAGAACAAAATCCGGGGAAATATGTTTTGTTTAATAGTTTCTGTTCGAGCTAGGAAACTCAAAGGTATCTGTGACCATCGTGTGAGGTCCTCAGTTATGTTTTGGGTTAGGGGTTCAAAATTTGCAATATCTACATGTATCTGATTTTTAATAAGATGGATCCCAAGGCACCACATCGATTGTTTATACCACTTAAGGAAATGCCGTTTAAAGCAGGGAAAAGGATGTAGTTACACAGTAGCACCTCTGTTTTTCTTGGTTAATTTTATACCCTGTGATTTTACCCTACATCTCCAGTTGTTCCCAGACCCTTGGGATTAATATATCCGGGGAGGACAAAGTGAGAAGGATGTCATCCACATATAGTGAAATGTTATGGTTTGTGCCTCCTATAGGCATGCTCTCAATCTCGGGTGAGCTCTAATGGCTTGGGCTAATGTACGAGATACAGAGCAAATAACACGGGTGAGAGAGGCATCCCTAAGCAGTTCCCCTCTGTAGAGTAAAAGGGTCCAGAGATAGAGGCCATCTAATTTTAAGTAAGCCCAAGGTGTTTATACATATTTTGCAATTGTTGTATGATCTCTAGGGAAAGCCAAAACTAGACAAGGTAGCCCACAGAATTGGCAGGACACCCTGTCAAATGCTTTTTGGCGTTTATTTGTACAATTCCTTTGTACCCTCTCCCCAGGTCACACTGGGAGGCGAGCAGCTTGTTGGTCAGTGTGCCTTCCTGGTGAAACATTTCAATAAATAAATAAAAATAAAAAGTACCTGCACAGGACAAGCAGGGTGGATGCCATGAAACTTTTCTCTTTGAGCTCAAAAACAGGCAGGAGGGAGCACACTGAAAACTAGCACGGGAGTTCAAGAAAGAAGTCTGCAAGAACTATTTCATGGAAAGTGGTGGAAAACACCAATCAATAAGCAGTTTCAGGCAGCGATGGAACAGGCATATGGGCTTAGTCAGAAGCAGGGGACAGAAATTAAGGAGTAGGATTACCACTAGGACCTGTGGAGAGACTGAATGATCCAGTAGACCTTCCTCTGCCATCAGTGCCTATGTATCTAATACAGAGCAGGGCAGGTAAGTGAAGATGTCATTTGTATTTGTAAAAGTACAAGTCTAAAAAAGCAAAGGTGGCTTCACCTTACCATTACACTAGAGGAGAAACTGTCCCACTGATCAAATGTATTTATGTTTGCACTATTATGAAACCTCTCAATAAAGTTGAGTTAAAAAAAATAGGGGGTAGCAGTAGAAAGCACTGCTGAGGAAAAACTTGAGAGTGTTGATTTCACACAGTCTGAAGGCAGCACAGTACAATAGGGAAGTAGATTTAGGGAGGATGCTGGAAGTACTGTTTTAGGTGGATGGGTGTAATAAGCTGTTAAATGGGGTGGTGTGTTTGAAATCAGTTGGGGGAGTCAAATGAGGGTGGGGCAGATATCAAGCCTTGATAAAGACCTTATCAGAAAGGGAGGGAAGGGGTGAAGAGCCACTAAGTGTCTCATTTAACATTAGATATGTAGGAATCGGCCTACACAAGAGGCTGGGGTCTTTTTCTGCCAACAGATTTTGTGTTTCTCGTAAACTAATGTAACCCCTAGGTGGCATGACTGTGCACAGGTTGAGGAGCCCAAGTTGGGTGAACAGGTACCTCCACCCGAAGCATTGCATTAAAAATCCGTAGATGCTTTGGTATAGCCCTCGGGGATGCTATGACCACCCACCAACCTTTCTAGTGGCCTAAACAGTAGAATATTCACATACACCAAATAACAGTAATAATATGCTCACACTTCTTGCACTTACCACCAGGCAGAATCTTCTGCAACTGCCCTTGAGACCCCTCGAAAATAAGGGCAGTAATGCAAAAGGCAATAATAATGTGATAACCCCACCAATGAGGTACACCACAGCCAGGTTAAATGTGAAAACCTACAATCTGTTTTTTCAAGGGAAGTGAACAAGGTGGGATGTAAATCTGGCAAATGATTGGTACCTCTGATTTGTCTCAGATTGATTCAGCACGCACTGTGAGTCCCTTTGACACAGTCCACGACCCTGGGTACTCAGCATGTTAAGCAGGCTATCCTGAAGCATTGCCTGGGGTAGGCCATGTTGCAGCTGTTGTTGGGACCCTTAGAAAAGAATAACAGTTAATATGCACACAACCCAAGAATTTGTAATCCGAGCCGGATGGCTCAGTCAAATCAAATCAAATCATGTTTATTTATATGGTGCCTTTCAAAGACCAAGGCACCTGACATACAGTTTAAAACGACTTCAATATAAAATTACAAGTATTAAAACAGAATAAAATATTTATAAACAATCAGTAAAATATGACTAGTTCCCAAGCATGACACCATAAAACAGTTTTGGCGCCTGTTTAAATCCCTCCACAGGTCGGGCACCCACACATCTGACAGGGTGAGAATTCCAAAGGTCGGACAGCATGCATAAATGCATGAGCCTCAGAAGATTTTAAACAAACCCTTGGTATCTCCAGCAACCCTCGTCAGTCGGCGGGCGATGCGCCTGGGCAGTAAGGAACCAGAAGTTCTTTCAGGTAGTCAGGCCTTGTCCGTGTAGGGCTTTATAAGACAGAAGTCTGACTTTAAAGGTGATTCACCACTGAACTGGCAGCCAGTGCAGTTCGCATAACACCGGTGAAATATGGCGGGCCAAGAGGTTCCCATCAATAACCAGGCCGCAGCGATCTGCACCAGCTGCAGACTGCGAATATCAACCCCAGGAAGCCCTAGGTAAAGGGCATTACAATAATCCAGGCGAGAGGACACAAAGACATGGACCAGCATAGAAAGGTCACTGGACAGAACTAGATGCTTAACCCTGGAGATATTTGTCAGGCGATAAAAGGAATATTTAAAAATGGCTGACACCTGCAACTCAGTGTCAGACCCTCATCACAAGTACCCCCAGGTTTTCACACCGCACTGAGGTCGGGGTGGAGACCCCCAAGAACCAGTCCCGAGGTAACCCCACCCCCGACCCTCTATCCGTGACCGGGTCCACCACCAACACCTCAGTCTTTGCTTAGTCTCAACCTCAACCAGCTCGGAAGCCATCCAATTCTGGATTTCTGCAAGGCAGTTATTAAATTCCGAGAGCTCTGTTCTGATCAGAGGCAAAAAGAAAAGGTACAGCTGGGTATCATCAGTATAGCAATGAAACCTCAGTCCATACCTTATTACAATGTCTCCGGTAGCATATACACTGTGAACAACATGGGGGACAGCACAGATCTCTCAGGAACCCCACATACCAAAGGGACTGAGTCAGAGGACTAAATCTCAACACAACCCTTTGAGTTCTTCTAGTGAGGAAAGATGAAAACCACCTGAGGACCGTACCTGACAGGCTGCAGATGAACCTCAGACAATCGGCAGGACCCCATGGTCCACGTGTCAGACGCTGAAGAGAGTCAAGAAGGACCAAGATGGAATGGTTCTTCTGATCCCTAGCCATCAGGAGATCATTGAGCACCCGTCCGTTGCAACAAACCCAAAACAAGAAAATCAGATGGCACACAATGATTACAGCTGATGTTGCAGGGCTACCCTGTTTTGTACTCACGCTCAGATCAGGATGCAGGACAGGCGAGATGAATACCTCGTGGTGTTGCGGCTGGATTGCCAGGGAAGCAGGGCCTACGACTCGCCTCCTGGTGGTCGGTACCTGTTCAGTGGTGTTGAGCAGTGGGCCAAATCCCAAAGTAGGTCTTTTGCGGGAATGTCTCTGAATCAGGGGCAGCAGCCTAGGCCGAGGAGGCAGGGCTCAGGCAGAAAGAACAGATCAGATAAAGTCAATTTACCAATCACAGCTTCACTGCACAAACTTTTAGATCTGAGGCTCACTTCTGGCATCTGGCAGGCCAGTCGCTTGTGGAGCAAGGTCTTCGGTCCACTCACAGTTAACAATAACACACTCTTCTCTCTTCCAAGGCAGGTCTCGACCAGAGAAAATTGGAGAAAGTCCGAATTTCACACACAAGGTGATACTCAAGCTGGAGATGTGACAGGCAGGCCTGCAGAGCCTTCCGATGATTCTCCTATGCTCCTACCAGGGCAGCTGCTCGATAGCTCAAGCTGTTCACTCTTCAAACTCAACTTCTGACTCACACTGCTTCAGGCAGTTCTGGGTATATCCTCTGAGATCCAAATGGTTCGGTTGGCTAAAGAACTGTCACAGTGAGGCTCCTCCTCCAGATCCATTTAAGCCAAACTCTTAAAACTACAATCCTGCAGAATTTCCTTCCCACAAGACCTCTGGGCACAGTCTCCATTTTAGATCCCTGAGGTTCGATTGGTCCAACACTGGAAGTCCAGAACCAAAATTGATGGTTCCCTTGTTGACGAGCCCAAACTTTCAAATATCTAGGGGTCCATCTTGATCCATCTCTTAACTTCTCCCATCATGTCACTGTTGCCTGCAAGTCCGTCAACACCAAAATTGGTCTGGTTTATCGGGTCCGACCGTCCCAGACTCCTGCCACCAGGATCTCCTTGCCCAAGGCCTCCTGCTCCCTGGTCTTTGCTATGCAGTTCCTGTCTTTGCACAGGCACTGCGCTAACATCCTTCATACGTGGAAAGTTGCTTACAATAATATCTGCAGATTCGCTTCAGTGGCTCCTCTCCTAAACACCACTGCACGCTGAGCGCTGACCTTGGATGGTTATTCCCTCCTCCCATCAATCCTGTTCCTAGGCTGCCTCACTGACAACATAATTCGCTCCTCTCTCCCTCTGACTTGCCAGCCATGCTGCTCCCTGGTGACAGTCATCGGCCCCTTGGATCCTCTTCACTTGCACTTGCAGTGCTCTCTGTCCCCTAATTGCTCCACCAGAATGGGTGAACTTGCCTTCTCCTACTTAAGCCGCATAATTCTGGAACTCCCTCCCACCTGATCTAAAATATACCACATCCCACCTCGTATTCAAAAGCTTTTCCAGTTGCCTCCTCATCCTTCAGATACATGCAACTGTACTTAGCTTTGGGCGCTGTCCGGCATCGCACCCCTCTCCAGTCCTACACTGAATCTTCCACTTCCTATCTCTTCTTGAGCTATGGATATGCCCTTGGTCACTTTCTGATCATACCCACTCCTCCTTTCTTGCACTCTATGTCACCTCTCTTGCTCCTGTTCTATACCTTGCTCCCTTCCCTACCTTCTGGATTACTTAGTGCATTGTATATTGTACTACTGTCAGCTAACTTCTGTCTCACCTTGTACACCAGTTTTGCTGCTGTATATAATATGTCACAATAATCTCACTTCTGGCACTTGTAGGATATGTATATATGCATCACTGTATGTACTTGTTCCTGTGTAATAAGCTGCTGCCATCTCTGTATGTACTGCAATGTCTTGTTGACTTGTACCCTCCTGGTCGCATCTGAAAATAGGCAGCTTTGCCTAGTAAGCTTACCTGGTTGCAAAAGCTAATAAATAACTAAAATAAAAATAGTGGCTCCTATTGAAAGTTCAAGCTGCAATTCAAAGCAGCTTAGACAAACTCCTCTATCATTATTATTATAGCAGATAACAGTAAATAATTACTTTCCTAAAGAACTCCCTCTGCACAAGTAGCGACTGCAGAATGGAGCAGAATAATGGACTGTCTGGCTGGTCATGACCTCAGTTCACTCGAACTCAGCCCAGACTGAAATTTTAACACACGCAAAGTGCTCCTTAAATAGACAGGCACGGAGGCTTACTGGAGCACTCTCATACAGGCAGTTAGGACTACTACAGGCAGGACACCATCCTGGACAGTGGGCATTTTAGAAGCCGGAAAACACTTTTAGTAAACCCCAATTTGTAGGGGGTTACACTAACTCAACACTTGCAAACACATTTGTGCCTTGACATTCTAATATGCTCTCTACTGTGTCTTGCAGAGCTTATGCCAGGAAAGAAGTGCGATAGTGATGTGCGGTGTGGGAAAATTGTTCCCCTGATGACTGGTCTGGAACCATCCTGGTCTGAGACAAGTTTCAGAGCTGCCTGGTCTGAGACAAGTTTCAGAGCTGCCTGGTCTTAGACCAGTTTCCATGCCACCAGATCTGAGACCATTTTTTCCTTCCAGCGGAACTGGTCTGGGATCAGTTATTGTCATATATGTGTCTAGCTACGGCTTGCTTGGCAGTAGCCAGCATAGTGTGGTGTGGTTAGCGCGTGGGCTGTAACCCTGAAAGTCTGGGTTTGAATCTCACTTTCCCCTAAAATTCTTTTGACCCCCACATTTCACTGGTGTGGTGATCCGTGGTGGCATGGAGTTGGTAATAGAAAATCTACACTAAAGGGAGTTGGTGCGGAAAAAAACTAAGTGCAACAAAGAAAGCTCCTGGACAGCGGTGAAACTGGAAACTGGTCTCTGACCAGTCGTCAGAGACAAACTTCCTGCAGCAGTGCTGTGCAACTCAGTGTAATACAAGGCTGGACAGGAAGGTGTGTATGCACGTTCTGGCCTTACACCTTCACTGTTTTGCATTAATCCATGCAGAAGTCAACCATTATGCAAATTAGAAGCTGTGCATTGACTAGTAATGGATTGTACCATACAGGAAGAAAAGAACTTCGTGGGGTGGGGGGGTTACCAAGAATATTGCTGTGTTGAAAGCCGTAATGTCTTCCATTACAACTAGGATCCTAAAAGTCAGCTTTTGGAGAGTGCAGCCACTGAAAAAAACAACCACAGGCAGATGTTAGTGATAGTGACCGACTCAGTCACAAAAATGAAATTATCTGTGATTTACGTAGGTATTTATTTTGTGTACATTATCTATTAATCTAGGTGTCAGCTAAAAAAGTTTATAATTTCCACAGCATTGAGTGTGCATTCAGCTCAAATTGATCAATTAGATGTGATTGTCAGTGTTGTAGTGATGGCACACTGCTCTAATCTTAAGTATGTGCTCCTCCCACCAACAGAAACAGAAGAGTTGAAAGGTGACCATGAAGTGTCGAGTGGTAATTTTATTTTTATTCATTTTTTGCACTACTTTTGTTTGGATGTGTCCTGTAGTAGTATTGATCTCTTAGGATTTAGGAATCATTAAAGGATGAGCGTCATACAGTAGTAAGAGAAAACGATCCCTCACAGCATATTTTTGTGTGTGTTTGTTTTTGGGGCAGGGATCTATTCAACTGTTTGATGTCTCCTAAAGGCTCTCCTGCATAGAGTCAGTCACTAGGTCGGGCTTCCCTGAGGCAGAACTCCCAGATCTACAGGATTTCTGGGTTTTACAAGAAAGTGGGGCAATTTATAAATTAATTATTACTGTATGACTGTGTACCTATGCAGGAAAACTCAGGCCAATTCAGGTTTAATAGGAAATGATCTGAAACAAAAATCCTGCCACTTGGGATCTAAGGTTCCTGTAGTGATAAGGACTGTATCCCAGTCAGTTCCTACATATAAACTAGACTGCAGTACACAGATCATCAGAGGTCAACAGAATAATGTACTCAGTCATGCTTTAATGTGTGCAGAACTGCAAATAGTACACCTGCATTAAAGAAAAACAAAACACTTGAGCAAGAACTGACTGGCAGCTAGAGATTTGGCCACAACCCATGCCTCTGCACTAAGGCTTTGACAATAGGCCAAGAAAATAATGTAGTTTACAGGAAAAATTGCCCTGGGTTACAAAGAAATTGTCAAACTGATCTGGGAGCCCCTACTGTGGTGCTCAAATCCATTTACCTAATCCCTGGTGGGTTCTCTACCATGCAACTCCGTGGAAAGCTGTCACTCAGTTCAGCAGGAAAAGGTAGGATGTAGGGGCTCGAACTCTGGGCCAACCAACTAGAAATATGGGGTGATACTGGTCTGTCGACCACAAACTGCTCTGTTCTGAGTTACTGGCTCTAAGTTGGCCTCCCATGCTGTTGCTTGATTTGCGGACTATCTTAGCAATAGACAGAGCGTTGTTACATTTAAACTGACTCTGGCTAACATGGCTTCCCCATCAAGCTGGATGTCCCACAAGGATCCATACTGGTCTCCTTCCTCTTTTCCCTCTGTTTCTGTCATGTGATAACATCCTGTACCACCACACTTTATGCAGATGCCCTTGCACCACTAGCTCCAACAGTGCAGGTCACATCAAGTCTTATCTTAAAGGGACACTGTCAACCTGTTTTCACCATATTATTTCTAGATAAAAACCTACATTTTATGATTGCTTACCTCTCTAAAATTCATTGATGTTGCTGTTTGTTTTGTCTGTCTTCTTGTTTAGTGGAACTGAAATGCATGGTAATGTATGTTTATAAACAACCTTGTTTTGTTTACAATCCTGGATCTGTTACTGCATACTGCCTGAGCATTACAAACACACCCAAACAGTGCAGTCACTCCATGAGGCAGTAGCCTCTAAACTTCCACTGCCTCATAAGGGCTAGACTGTGTTGTGGTGTTCCCAAGTCCAGGAAAGATGCAGTTGGACTGATCAAGGAATGTAAACAAACCTCTGTTTGTGTGGTAACACCAGTATGGCGGGCAGTCTGTTTTTTACTTTTTAAAGAAAAAAGAGTTAGAATCAAACTACCAGCTACATCAGAAATCTGTACAAAATGATGGCAATCATAAAAATTTTTTTAAACTAGAAACACTTTGAGACCTAAGGGGTTGATAGTGTCCGCTTAATGCCAATTTCCAGAACATGCAGACTTGGCTGTCAAGATATTGACTTGTGCTTAATACCAAAAGACTCAACCCATGCATTAATGCATTCTGGGTCGTCTGTTAAAATTAGATCCTCTTCTGCTAGTTCCTTGCTTGATGGGACAAAAACGAATAAGGAAGGTGCATTCAGGTGAAAGGAGGTGGTGTGGACCACCAGGGGCAGCCAGCCTGCACGTCAAAACACGAGCGTCTACATTTGTGGGATCACTATTACAGCAAAATAAAAAAATAAGCAGCAAAAGTGCTTATGTCATTTAATTGTAAGCACAGTGAAGAACATTGACTATGCCTATAACCCTTACCCTTGCCTAATGTGGTCCACGTTTAAGTATCTTCTAATTGCACTCAGTCCCTCTCTGGACTTTTCTGTCATATTAACAATATCTACTGGGCTGTCAGTGCCAGGTTAGGCAAGGCCTACAGACACGAAACACATTCTAACCCTGGCTGCTCATATTGCCCTTGTGAAAGGTGTACTCACCCTAGCTTAAACTATGGCATTCTCGCTTTGCTTAACACCACTAAAACCATATTGGCCAAATGGGATGTGACCTATAATATCTGCAGATTCACATTGTCCTCTACTAGTTTATACACGCTGTGATCTCTGTGGAAAACTAGGTTGGTTATCCCCATCAAATGTTTGCTCTTGTTTGCTTTACAGACCAGCTTATTCCATCTACTAGCCTTGATCCAGTAGCAGAGTTTCTTAAGCTGTCTCACCAGTCCTGCCCCTTAAGGTCTAATGACAGATTCCTGCTGGCATCCCTAAAGCTAATAGAAACATAGAAGTTGTTGGCAGATAAGGGCCTCCAGGCCCACCCAGTCTGCCATATTTTCCCTACGTACTGTGACACTGCAGATCCTACTCGGTCTCAGGTCCCCCCCAATCTTCAAGATCGTGAGTGTCTGTCCCATGCATTCTTGAATCCCGTAACTGTTTCTGCCACCACCACCACAGCCGCTGGAAGGCTGTTCCACATCCACCACCCTCTTCATGAAGAATATTTCCTCACATTTCCTCTGAATCTCCCTCTTCCAATTTCATATTGTGCCTCCTTGTCCTTCGCATCCTTTTCTTTGGAAAATGATACTTCTTGTACTTTGTTCTTCCCTGTGAGGTATTTGAATGTTTCTATCATCCCCTTCCTTCTTCTCTTTCAGGAGCACATATTTAATATCCTAAGCCTTTCCTCATATGGTTTTGATGCAGGCCCCTCATCATTTTGGTTGCCCTCCCTGAACCGTCTCCACATTATTTATGTTCTTTTGAAGATGGAGCTCCAAAACTGGACACAGTATTCGAGGTGGTCTCACTAATGATCTATACAGTAGAATTATTATTACCTCCCTCCTTCTGATGGTGATGCCCTTGCCTATGCATCCCAGCATCCAGCTAGTTTTCCTGCTGCCTTGTCACACTATTTAGTAACCTTCATGTCATCAGAGATGACTACCCCAGGTCCCTTTCCTGCTTTGAGCCTGCTAATACCTCCCATCCCAGTGGTATGTTGCCACGGTTTCTGTGCCCCATGTGCATTGTTTTGCTTTTTAGCATTGAAACCCAGCTGCCAATCCATTGATCATTCCTCCAGCTTTTTAGATCGTCCTTCATTCTATCCCCTCCAGCATGTCCACTCTGTTGCAGAGCTTTGTGTCATCCAAACAGGCATACTTTCCCTTCTAGTCCCTCTGCAATGTCACTAATAAAGACATTGAAGAGGACTGGTCCCAGTACTGATCCTTGTGGCACCCACTGGTCACTCTGCCTACTCCCAGTGTATGCCATTTACCACCACCCTCTGAATCCTTTTGCCCAGCCAACTCTCAACCTATTTCACTATCTTAGTACCTACTCCTAGGCTCTCCAGCTTGTTTATCAGTCTTCTACATAGAGCGGTGTCAAAGGCCTTGGTGAAATCCAGGTAAGCCACATCCATTGCCCCGCCCTGATCCACTTCCTTGGTTGCCAGTCGAGAGAACTCGATCCGATTTGACTGACACGACCTCCCTGTGAAACCATGTTGCGCTGGTCTTGCAGACCATTTGCAACCAGGTATTCTACAGTTCTTTCCTTTCATAGTTATTCCATTACCTTAACCACCACTGATGTCAGGTTGACTAGCCTGTAGTTTCCTGCCTCCTCCTTATTTCCACTTCGTAGCTAGGGGCAACATTTGCCCGTCTTCCAGTCCCCGGTACCTCCCTGTTTCTAGTGACAGGTTGAACAGGTCTGTCAGAGGTGCAGCCAGCTCTTCCTTTAGTTCCTCAGTATCCTATTTTAATACTAAAATGAGGGCAGGCCATTGTTGGCTTTGACCTTAGACTCTGGAACTCTGCCACTGTTGCTGTGTAGCTCCTCCCGTGCATTTTTTAACAAATCTCTGGGATCATCTGCTGGCCAGCTCAGCCTGTAACTGCACTTGACCCAACCTTTCATGGTACACTTCTGTATATTTGACACTGTCACTAATTTAGTATTTAATATGATGAGTCATCTATATAACAGTTTTATTTTGTCACCTGGCAAATCATTTACTCTGCTTCAAGGCTAATATAGAGTAAGTGCATCTGACCAATTACTGGAACTGGATTGACAATGTTTCTGTACTCTTGATTATTGTATACTTTAACTCTGTTGAGTACTTCACTGTTGTGTTGTTACTAGATTGAGACCATTTCTGCTTTCTCTTTTTTTTTTTTTTTCCATAAAGGTTTTTATGCCTGCTGGCCAGGCGGCATCTCTTCAACTTCTGACCCCCATGACATGCCTGAACCTTGGAGTCCCCCAGGATTACCCTGTGGCAAGGCCGGGGAAGGAGTTCTGCCCCCAAGACACAAATCCAGATGAGAGTGTTAAGGGTCCCAGTGGTGGTGGTGCAGGCAGAGGGTGGGTGCACAGAGCTTCACTGGTGCCGGCCCACCATTTTTCTTCTGATGTTCTCCCACACCCTGCTGGGACACACACATCAAGCGCATGCATGTGGAGGCATGCAACACACCACGAGAGTCCCAAGCTGCCTCCCTGCACTACGACTCCAACCTGCAGTCAGTCTTCAATAGATGGCAGTCAGCAGGCGGGGACAACAAGCCCTCCTCCCTCCCGGAAAGGAGCCATCCCTTGAATACTCAGTCCTTCTTCCGCCCCCCACCGACCCCCAGTAACCAGAGTCGGTTCCTGAAACTAGGTCACTGGCGTGGTGGCAGGTGAACCAAGCACCTCAGTCCTCCGCACCACTAGACAGACCCCCATTTCTGTTTTCTCTTGTTTACTGTATACCTAGCCCTCTTTCTTTTATTGCTGACTTGGCTCTCCTTGTATATATGATGTGATTCTTCCTGTTTCTAAATAACATGTTTCTTCACTGTAGTTTCCTGGATCATGCCTAAAATGGGCATGTTGTCTAGTGTTAGCTGGTCTGGTCTAAAAACTAAAACAAATCTGACATACCCACTTCACCTTTTTCCCATGTTTTCTAACCTCTTGCCCCAGTCCTTAGACAGAGTTGGAAGAGGTGGTCCAAAGTTATGCAACCAACTCCATGCAGTCTGGTCACTGAACACATAGCTTTATTGCTGTCACCTCCATGGGTTACCCAGAATGCAGTAATTAATAGAGGCGGGTCCCTGGTCTCTGATGTAGTTGGTTTCCATGTGACTCAAATACACCCCTGGGGTTTCATGAATAGAGCAATACTTTTGATCTTTACCAAATGCCATTTTCATGAAGCAGAAGCGAAACCACTCTAGACATAGTGTTATCTGTACAAAACATGGCTTTTGGGTGTAACCTCCCTTTCCTCTTGAGTCTTTCCATTTAAGCCCACTTCAACCATAAGGGCTGCCATTGCCATATCTTGGCTTCTGGGCAGGAGGATGAGAACAGATGCCTTTGCAGCTGACGCTAACACTGTTCTGAGATGAGCTGTGGAGGGGTGATAGTTAGCTTTCACCCTTCCTCCATCCCTAAGAACCAAGCACTGCACCTCTTTATTAATTGGGTAGCTAAAATAAAAGCTGTGGTTGGTCAAGACCCAATACATGACCATTTCAGATATTGGTTAGGGTAGAGTCACAGGTTTTACTTTTTTCACATATTTTATTTGTTAAAAACTCATTTATAAATGCAATAACACACTCAAGGGTTCCATTAAGAGATAGTTGTTGCACAGCCTGGGTGTTCAAGGTAGTCATCTGGTGGCCTTGTGCCTCACTACACAACCAGGACCTGCAGCGATATAGATGAATGCACACCCTATCACATGTGATTATTTATTTGCCTCATCTAGCCCCAGGCAGAAGTTGAACATATTGAAGAATTTGGACTAATTAAAGGGCAACAACAGAAAACTACCAGCTGGTGCCAAAATGCCTGATTAGCACTTTTAGCCTGTATGAATTTTTACAGTACATGTATATGTTTTTTAATGTTTGAAACAGTGCACCACAACTTCCGCTTTCCATTGCTGGCAAGCACCATCTCATGAGCATCCACACACTTCCCTCACTTAATTTATGCTAATATGCCCTGCTGACCAGTAGTTAAAGTTGCCCAGAGCATGGCATGAGGGAAGTGCAGCTGCTTGATATGGTGCTTGTCAGCAATGGAAAGCGGACGCCAGGTAACGTTGTTTCATAGATTAAAAACATACAGTTACTGTAAAAAATTCTACAGTGGCTAAAAGCGCCACTGTATTTGGCACCAGCTGGTGAAAGCTCGGTAGTTTTCTAATGTTGTCCTTTAAATATGAGTTCTTTACATGGGCAACAGTATTCAACATTTTCAGAAAGCATCTGAAGAGATCTGAGCTTAAGTTGCTAAGAGTCTCCCTTTGTTGCTGGTCTACTTGCACTTTCTCTGACTAATATCAGTGCTTTTTATCTTTTGCAGCCTCGGGTTCTGCTGCCCCCACTACTCCAACACAAGTGATTAAACAGCCAACTTTCCCTCTTGAAGCATACAAACAAGAACCTGAGCGTTTAGAGGCTGCCTTGCTCCTTCTCATCACCACCAGATACTGGGCAAGGTTCAGTCTGCCACGGCCCAGACTGTTGGTAAACCTGTCACACCAGCATCAGTCTCAAATGCTACCTCTAAAGCAGTAAGTGTCACCCTTCCCACTTCACAGAGATTTTGTTTACTTTCTACTGTAACTATCGTTGTAATAGGTCTGTACCTGGTGGCATGCAGGAGGAGAAACTTTCTTGTAATATTATGTCTGCAATTGCCCTCTCCTGACAACTGACTGTTGAAACTGTGTGATTGTATGACCTCCCATACCCTCATGTAACAAGATTCTACATCTTGTGAGGCTTCTCTGGAAAAGCATTCCTAAATAAATCATGTCACCTTTGTTGTAAGTGGCGATTAAGGCTAGATGGGATTTGTAGATACCTCTTCAGCAAACGTTTCACGAAATTCCGTGATTTTCATGAAAACCTGCAGGTCAAATGGCAAAGTTCGGTTATTTATAACTTGGCGTCATTTATGCAGGAGATTTAGGAATTGGCATTTACAATCTTATATCCTAGTGTAGCTCCTTCCTTAGTCCAGAGGTGGAATGTGGTTCAGGGGAGGCAGCTGTGCCAAACATTTGTATTTGCTCTGGGTGTAGGATGTTCCCCCGACTTACTGAGGCCTGCTCCATAGCTCCCAGAGTCGTCTTACGCCATCTCTGCTTGCACTCAGGTCTATTCAGAGCCATGCAGGCTTCCTCATTCTTTTAAACAGCCACCATCTCCTCCTGTGAAGCAGTTTAGGTGAAGCAAACAGTTTCAAGCAGTCCACACAAATGAAGCTGGCACTCAGTCAGTAGGGTGCATAAAGTTCATCTTTACTCCAGTTCAGTGGGGCTGCACAGTAGCAGTAAACACGACTCTCGGAGGGCAGTCATTTAATACAGTGCAACCTGGAGGTCCTACTGCCCAATTCTATGCATCAGTTTTCAGATCCTGTTTGGCAAATGACACACTAACCCAATAGGATAACAAGGCCTACTGCATGGTAGTCAGTATCACTTACTGCAAGGTGTTAGATGTTTCTGACCTCCTGCAAGAAAAACCCTGCAAGGTGAATTCCTGGGTTCCTGAGGAACCTCTCTCATTTAGCCCCCCAGGGACAAGCCAACAAAATAGCTGGTGCCTCTTTTTGTACCTCTTAGCTCATCCTACTGAGAAACATGAACCATTAATCCTTAAAGATCTGAACTGTATGCAGTGGGTACATACCAGGAGACTGGTAACATCCTTTTCTCCTAGTGGGGGATGAGGGCATTACATTACATCAGAACCATTCTCACAGTTTACATAGTTGTAAAATGTAATGTAAATTTTCAAAACATTTGGTTGCTTATAACTCAGCTTCCCATAGAGATAATGACCTGCAAATTGGCATGCTTGCCCTCTATTGCGGGGTTACAAGACACTGTCAAAACAGGAGTGATTTGGTAAAGTAGTTGTAAAGCTATGGAGACTCATATTCTTGCAGTTTACCAATTTGTGAAAATTCCTGAAAATTCCAAAATATCTGGCTGCTTAGAACTCCCCTGCCCTTAGATGCAGAGACCTGAAAATGGGCATGTCTACCCTTTGTGGTGTTGTCTGAGGCTCTGAGACTCTGCCAGATAAGGGTAACTTTCGAAGAGAAATTCTAAATTTACAGGAATTTCTCAGTTTTAAATATTAGCAGAATTTCTTTTTTCCGTAAGTGTAGTTTATGCGTTTTTGGCTTTGTTCCTGACCTTGTGCATCCGGCGTTGCACTCGTGTGTGGAGGCACACCACGCACACACTGTGGGACACCCCACCCTATCTGTCATGCCATTATTGCCTGCCACCAGACCTCCCTCCAGTGATGGCGGGACTACGGGTTGGTGCCCCCAGGAGAGGAGATCCAGTGCTCAGTCCTGCTCTCCCTCCCCGTGCCAGCACCTGGCGACCCCAGGTTGTTCCAGATCCGGGTCACTGGCGTAACATGAGGTGGGTGTCAAGCGCCTTAGCCCTCAAGCATCATCAGACCCAGCATATTGGCAGAATTTCTTTTTTTTTTTTTTTTACTTTCTTATTTCTCCCCCCTACCATAGTGCCTCCACTCTTCAGGACACACACATATGGCCTTGTCAGTCCCGCCTCTTACCTGGAGCCTGTTTGGTCTATCCCCATGTAGCCTTGGTTGCTACCCCCAGGCGGGATACGAGGTGGGGCCCTTGCACGAGGTCCTTCCTGTTTTGCGTGGGATGCTGTCACCAGGGGCAGGTAGGGGCATTGGGGGTCAGGGCGTTGTGCTCCATCTACCGGCAGTGCTGCAGGATGTTTTCCCTGTTTCTTGGCATGCTGTGTGCCTGACATCAAGACGCTAGCGCCGGCGTCCAGCACACCACCCTTCTTACTGGCTCGGCTTGCTGTACCTCGGGTCTCCACCGAGGTCAGACATCACCAAGCCTGAATCCCCCTCCCTCCGGAGGCGGGCTTGCCTTAGGTCACTCAGCCTCCCTCCCCCCAACAGGCCCTCCAGCTCACGGGCTCGTTCCCAAACCCAGTCGCTGGCAGCGAGGGAAATCCAACTGCCTGGCGGGCGCGGCCAGCCTCATATTGGCAGAATTTCATGAGAAGGGCCATAATCTTTGCTAAATTTCACTGAAGCATAATCGTTATTCTACCCCAATTGAATCAGCAGAATTTTTATTTTGTACAGCACTAGTAGTGGAGTTACGTGCAGGATTTCCATGAAAAGCAATATAGAGATACCAAGCCTCCATTCCCATGCTCCATTGCTTACCAACAGTGAGACCAAATATGGGTGATCACATTGATGTCACTGATGTTGAAACCCTCAGCTCCACTTGCTGGTTGTCAAAACAAACAAACAAACAAAACATGCTTGTTCACTATTGGAAGTAACAGATTTTTTGCCACCCATCTGCATGTGCAGCATCTGAATGACACATTATTTATATTCCATGTTTGCCCCCATATGGAAGAGGGTAGTGTCCACTGGAAATACAGTATTTAGCAGTTTCAGCTCCAGTTTTGAAATTATGGGGTACTTATCGGAGTTCATCCCCATAGTTCTGAAGTGAACCTCTTTAGTTCTGTGCAGTTTTAGTGCATTACTACTGTTGACTTAGAAACACAGAAGCATAGACAATGATGGCAAAAAAAGACATATGGTCCATCCAGTCTGCCCAGGGTTCCCTATCTAACACCAGGACCTGTTGTCCATCCAGGTTCCTAGCCTCTCCATCCACTCTACCATTCCCTTCCCTATTACTGTTGCCTCAAGTAACCACTCTACCCTTCACTCTGTCCCAACTGTGCTTGAAACCATTAATGGTTTTGGCAGCCACCACCTTGGCTGGTATACTGACTGTTCCATGGTTTCACCACCCTTTCTATAAAATGATACTTCTTATTGGATGGGGACCCAGACTGAAGGCAGAGCTGCTATGCCCCCAAACTCCTGAGGTTCATACAATTAATTTCAACACTGTCCATCCCTCAGCAGTCTTACATTTGCCTGGACAGTAGTATCACTAATGTTTTCTGCTTAGTAGCACTTGGTACAGTATTTCAGGATCCAGTGAAACTCTAGTGCAACTACAGTACATTCTTCGAAAGTTTTACTGAAAACTACAATCCTCTGTGTTGTAAGTGTGACCTCACACAGAGCATGCCTGAGCTTATGCTGCAGTAGGTGACCCAAGCAGATAGTGAAGTAATGATTCTAAAATCATTCCTCAGTGTGTATTGTTTCTTGCTGCTGTTTCTCATAGTGCTGCAAAGCACCCAGACCACTGCCTGCTAAAATGGTTAGTCATCTGAGATGCCTTCCAGAGGAGCATTTTACACTGAAGCGCCAATCTGTTGTGTGAAAGTAGCCCTAGAGAGGAGATTATCCTAGCATTAAACCATAAAAATAAACTTCCCACATTTATTTCCATCAGTATGGAAAAAGAAGCATGATTTGCATCTTCAGATTGGGGTCCATTATTACTTCAACTAAGAGAGAAATTACTAAATGCATGTCTTCCTTAAACTGTAGCTGAATTATCTGGCATCACTGGAGCTTTGCTGAATAGAAGCAGCAGCTTGAACACATCACATCATCAAGTCCCATGCTGCACTGCAGGGTAGGGTCATGCCCTCTGTAATGGAGCCAAGCAAGTTTTCACACAAGGACAGAACAGAGATTATTTAATTTTACATCCAGATGAAATTGGGAGGTGAAAATGAGACAATCCTTGTTCAAGCCTACAGTCTACTCAGTTTTAAAGAAAAAATGGTTCATGAGACCTTCCTTAAAACATATGACCTGACAAGAATGAAAGTGGTCAGGACCAAGGGTGAAATAGACACCCACTACATTGCACCTTGTCCCAAAACCACTGTGATTAGTAGGTGCACTTAAAACATGGGGAGGAGTAGCTTGTAAGTGTGGTGTAATAGACACTGTCAATCCAGATGTTAGTGAGGAATATCAATGAAGTAGTTACTAACTTTCTGCGAGCTGAACCATGAGCAGTGCTACGTAGCACTGGCCATGATGCATCTGATGTGGAACACACTGCTACTAAATACTGCTTAAATGTCACTGGACCTTCTAACTCATGGCCCCATAGTGTTCTTCCTTGTGTGCCACGGTACCTCTACTACTTCTTAATCTGCCAGTTTCACCAGTCCTGGGTGTACAGTGGTCCTCCGCCACTTCCCAACTCACCAGTTTTACCTGTCCGCACCTAACCTGTCCATTGACATCCCCACTATATTCCTTCTGGTGTGATGTGGTCCTATACTCGTCTTTCTATTCAGCAGGGCATGTGGTTCACAACCTTTGCTTCCCAATGGTGATAACCCTATGCATCTGATATGACATGCAACCCTCTTTCTGAGGGATGAAGTGCTAGAGCATGGCCCTGAAGGTCATTTGCAGTGCTTTACATTCTTAAAAGTCTAGGCACTCAATGCCAAACCACATAAAACCAAAGAAGCACTTCAAATTATGTGCTGTAAATATAGTTAGGGTTGAGTAGACACTTTAATGTTAAACTCAGATTTTGCACTTTAATAACTTTGCAACTGTTCCATGGATTTACAGAATTTGGCATGCGCTGTCTCATGGGGTAGATCTCTTGGTATGGCAAGGTTCAGTCTGGTTGGATGTGCAGATTCCGAGATCTGGATAGTGCAAAAACTCAACAATTCACCCTTTTCTAGCAGTTTTTGTCATCGCCTTGCACCCAGGCGGTATGGAATTTTGGTGTAAATTTATATGGTGGAAAGAGCTTGGGTCACAGAAGTGTCCTTCAGCTTGTTTGGTGAAAAATATTAATTCCTTGCAAAATTGTTAAATGTTTAAGTTCCCATTATTTTCAATGGGAATATTGCTCTCAGGATAGCTTCCTGGAGCGAAAAAGGAATTTGGTCTCACGAAAAGGTTTGTTTTCTTGAGGTGCCAATACTTTTGTGAGCCGCCATCTTGTTTTATATTTTTCAAATAAAACACTTGAACAACTCGGTCAAATGGTGCCTTTCATGGACAACAAAACATGCATTGTGCTCATCGGCACTTTATGATGTGTATTTTTAATTTTGTTTTATAATATGACCAGGAATGCGTTTTTAAATAAGTAAATCCTTTTTGCGACTTCCTTGCTTCCTATTTTGTGAATCCTTTTCCAGCATTGCGAAAAAATCAGCTCACAAAAGGATTTTGTAAAAAGAAACTAACTCTGAAATCCTTTTTTAGTGAGCCAGTTCCTTTTTGCAATGATGAAAAAGGATGCGTGAAAAGGGAATTGTCTCATAAAAAGGATTTGTTAAAAAAAAAATAAGTCCCTCGTAATGGCACGTAAGATCAGGAACTCCACAATGGGCGTATCATGGTGGCCCTATGCCTTCACGGCTGGAAAAATTCAGTGACCTGTGGCAAATCTGGAAATGTCGACTCAGGGTTTCGAGGGGAGAAAGCCCTCCCCACTTCTGGAGGCGTTTGGGGTGTAGATAGTAGCAGTCAAGTTCTCAGAGATGGGCTGGGGATGGACTTTGGGTGGCTTTCTGTGCTGTTGGCTGGCCTCGTTGTCCTTCAGATAAGGCATATATTTCTGAGAATTCTACCTACACACCTCTTAATTACTAGCAAATGGGTGAGACCCATACTTTGTGACCCAGAAAGACAGACAGTTAAGCTGTTTATGTTTATTGTTTAAGTTATCTGTTGTTTAGTACCAAAATTAATGGCTTTCATAAGGACTCAAGACTATAAAGGTGACTGTATAGTATGGTTTGTTAGATGAAAATTATTTTAATGCAGATCTTGAAGATGGCTTTGTGCATGCATCACTGCTGCCCCAAATTGGTAATGTGACTTGGTATATAGATACTTTAAAGGAGCAGGGTGACTATAAGGCAGTGGGTATAGATAATTAAAAAATGGCATGTACATTAGACATTCCTGTAACAGTATATTTAGTTTACCTTTATTACTGGCGGTATATATATATATTTATATATATACTGTGTGTGTGTATATATATGTATATATATATATATACACACACACACTATATGTGTGTTATTACAAATGTATGTGGCTGGATTGTATCTGATAAATCACTTCAGTTTTGCAGATGGGTCATCCTGTGTCACAGATGGGAGATCCTTTTGAGCTGCCGCCATTTTGTTTTTCAGTTAGCAAGAGAAAGATACACATACAAATGAATGGATTTCAAAAAACAAACATCAGAACCTAGCTAAACAGGACACGTTTAGCTACATTCTGATGTTTGTTTTTAAAATAATGCCAACAAATACCTTATCTGGGCACCCAAAATTCAGGGTGCCCAGCTTAGAAGGAGCACTTCCCCCAGCAGCAATTTCTTGACTTCTGCAGCCCAGCTGAACTCCTGCTGCCAGCAGCAGTGTGATCTGTGAGCCACTGTCCTCCTCCCCACACTCCATTGCCTGTCCGTGGTGTCTAGTGGAACCCCTCACCCACCAATCGCTGTCCCGTTGTTTTTATTCCCTCGTGTCTAGTGGTACCATACCTGAATCGCAGTCCCTGTTATTTTGGGGAAATTTCTTGACTTCTGCAGCCGCAGCTGAACTCCTGCTGCGGCTGCAGTGTCATCGGTGAGCCACTGTTTCCCTGGTGTTTGCTGCCACCCATACTCCATTGCCTGTCCCTGGTGTCTAGTGGCACCCCACCCACTGATCGCTGTCTCCATTTATTTTTATTCCCTGGTGTCTAGTGGCACCCGCCAATTACCATCCCTGTTAATTTTTTTATTCCTAGTGTCTAAGAGCACCCCGTCACCCGCTGATCACTGTCCCTGTAATTTTTTTTATTCCTGGTGTCTAAGAGCACCCCCTCACCCCATGATCACTGTCCCTGTAATTTTTTTTTTTATTCCCTGGTGTCTAGTGGGACCCCACACTCCCACCCTTGATCGCGTCCCGTTATTTCAGTTTTTCCCTGGTGTCTAGTGGCACCCCCTCCCATTTTAGGTACAACCCTGAAATAAAGAAAACTGTCTCTCAATAACTTTTTCTTTTTCAAAACCTGTTAAAGAAAAAAGATCCCTCACCGATCAGCCCCCCACTCCCACCTCCTCAGCACCAGCACCCACCACCCTACACCCACTAGTACCCCCCAAACCCTCACTCATCTGAACCAGGTCCCAGGTTCGAGATCCATTCTCCAATCGAAGACACGTTTTGATGCTGGAATCGGTGACTGCAATATGAGAAACTAAAGTAAATGCGGTTTAATGTATTTCAATGGGGTGGTTCAATTTGTGTGCATAACAGCCATTTTGAGATTTTGACCTTAAATTTTCAACATGGCTTTTGGGGACCCACCTCATGAACAGTACAACTGTCATTCGGAACTCCCTCCTGAAATGTGATTTCTTGGTCAGTTGGCGAAATCACCTTTTGAGCAAGATTTGACTGTTTTTTCTGACTTTGTTCATGGGGTGGGGTCATAAGAAGCCTATGTTGAAAATTTGGGGTCAAAATTATTAAAAATAGCAAAGTTATGACCATTCGCTGTAATTTTGCTATGCACGCTCAGTAACTTTGGAAATTTTAAATATTTTGACCCCAGATTTCAACATAGCCACCTTATTACTCCCTCATGTATATCACAGCTGTCATTTTCAAATCTTGGCCAAAAATGTTTTCAGCGTCTGTGGCGTGGAATGACATTGTAGTTGCACAAATTACGTTTTGGCTGGGATTCAGGAATTTTCTGTGCTGGGTACATGAGGTGGGGTAATAAGATGACTATGCTGACAATTTGGTCACTGTTGTTCTAGCTACATACATATGCATCTATGGAGGATGGGAGCACAGGGCCGGAGGACCCTGCGCTCCACAGACAAACTCAAGGATACAATTATACTGTCTCAAAAAAGTAAGGAAATAAATTGCAAAAACTTTGTTAATGCATTAGTTAGGGTTGCAGCAACAAAAGCAAGGAAATGTGCGTGCTTCAACCCAAACACACCACCACGCACACAAGACAGGTGTCAGGGGGTGTGCCTTGGGAGTCGTCAGTTTATGACTTAATGAAAATCAAAAACATACTGTAGTTGGTAACAAAAATCACTAACATTCTGCGCATACCAAGCGATAATGCTGATTTCAACAGATCCTTGGCTGCTACATCAGATGCAAAGGCAGAGTATGTAGGCATGCATCGTGGCAGATCTGAACAAAGAAAAGAGCTTTAGTTTATAAAGATTTGTTAAGTTGATACAATTTGTAAAAATCTTTAGTTTATAAAGATTTGTTAAGTTGATAAAAATTAGTAAAATCTTTAGTTTATAAAGATTTTTCCTTGACTTGGGTCTTCATTATTTACCAGTAGTTACGCATGCATTGTAATCAGTCACTGACTTACGTGTGCAAGTAAAATTGAAACAGAAAAATATTTTTTATTGTTTTCAGTGAAGCCAGGAAACTGTGGAAGACATGTTTATTTGGCTCCTATGAAATGTAACTGGTGGCTCCTAGTAAATAATGCTAAACTTTCCCATGCCAAACTTGAGCTTAGTAGGCTGTTATCCGACCGAATGATAATACCCAGCTCTGGCTGGATAGTAATCATTAGATATCCAGATTTGATATCGGGCAAACTTTGTGTCTGTGCATCTCTAGTTTTCAACACTGTAATAACACATTAATACCTAAAACAATACAAACCACCCCCATAGCACAAGTACTTATAATCTAGCCATTGCATGTACGTTAAACTGTTGTCTCCAGTGACAGATACAGATATAGATATAAATAAATAATATGCAGTGCTTCTCCAGCCCAATTTCTGACTGCTCACAGCTGAATTTGTGGGCACCTAGGAATGATTTGTGACCCCATCGTATATGGTTCAGTGGAGTCACCCATATTTTGTGGATACTATGAAGGCACATCTCCCATGTAGTTCCTGAAAAATGCTTTGAAGATTGGGTCCTTGGTGTTACAGTTCCCCTAGTGTAGCCACAGTGAGAATGCATCTGTATTTTTGTAGTTTGAGTGACCTTCCTCCATTATGCTAGCCCCTTCTGCCCATCTGAAAGCAGTCTCACCAGCAGCCACGCCTGGCCAAGCTGCTGTAAGGTCCCATATCTTGCTCCCTATGGCTGAGCCTGAAAATGTGGTGGCAGTTCTGTCCAGGAGACTGAATCACTACAGTGCAGGCAGTAAGCGTGAAGCTGACAGCCAACAAAGATGTTTTGGGGTGCTATAATTCATCTACCTGCCTGAGATGCTGTATTTTTCCCTTTTTTTCCTTCCCTGGTGCTGTTGAATGAGCTTATCCAGGACATCATTCCTGATGTACAGACATCTCAGCTGTGCCTCCTTTCCATTGCAGCCTACATCTCATTGACTTTTACTTAGTCAGGCAGCAGAATCGAAACCTCCCTCTGCGGAGGAAGTGTGTGTCCCAGCAGACACTTGTTCCTCCTATTCTTCCAGTCTGATCCTGACATTGCTGGTCTCTGGTGTGAACCCAGGCCACTAAAGGACAGTCAGCTACCTGTGGCCAAGCATCCTGCTTGGGCCAGTCTTTCTCTACAGAATAAGAAAATATCGGATCCATGTAAAAATGGTGTTTCAGCCTTTCACAGGAGAGAAATGTAGTGAAGTGTTTGTCAGCCTCTTTCCCAGTCAGCTTCCCTGGAACAGGTTTTAATAACATAGTTATTTCAGGTTGGAAGGGACTCTGTGTCACTCATGTCTGTTGCTATGTCATGTTCATTTGCTTTACTTTCTACAATTTATGTACATGGTATCCAAGATGGCTAGCCCAGCTCAGATGCAACATCTCATTGTTACTGGTGTCCCGCTTGTACTCACTTCTTTATAGCTGGAAGACATAATGCACAGAGAGATTAAGTGAGACCCTATCCATTTCAGTTCTTTTAAATCATAAATGCAGTTGTTAATGCAATGCAATTTTTAAGTTCTTCTCCTGACAGCACTTAAAATGTTACTCCTCATTTGCTCACTATTTGTAACACGTTATATCATTTTTACCATTGTCACATGTTGCTAAGCACTTCTCTGATGCCATCTCATTGTAGAATTCTTTTATGAATTTAATGTATCTTGTCCATGGCATATGTACTGTGTGATTGCTATTGACTGCCCTCCCCAGGATGCACGGAGGCGAGCATCTTGATTGCTCAGTGTGCCTTTCTTGGTGAAACTTTTCAGTAAAGAAATAAAAATTAAATAAATGGGATTTAAAACTCCTATATCTCATGTTTTCATAGTTCAGTGCTCTGACTGCCTTTCTTGTTGTATAAATCAACATTGTTGCTCATTGTCCAGGAACCTCTGACTGTTTTCAGCTTCAGATTTTTAATTGCCGTTGTTCCACAGTTCAGTGCCACTTGTCAAGGCAGGTTGACATCACTGCATATAGTAACCTAATGGAAGAGGCTGGGACTAGAGCATTCACAGGACTGAGCTCACAGCTGCTGCCTGTCAGTACCCACGTTTCAATCAGCAGTATGCACCTATCTACAAGTTAACAGGAAGGCTACCTTAAATTGTTTTCAGCTGTAAAATTGTTATTACTATATTCTGTATAAGTTAATGCTCTCTCTTCTGTAACTCATTTTAACCTAGTTGGACTTTTTTCAAGGTTAAGCAATGAATGGTTCGGATTTCTAATGGAGCTATTGGAAGTATTAAAGAGCTTGTGATGCCTCTGAAAACTCTGAGAAGTCACACACATCTCTTGTTGTACAGTGCACCCTCTAGTATCTGCCAACTTTGGTGCGTAGCTTTTGGTGGATAATAGAGGTGGCGGATAATAGAGGTGTGTTATGTTGCAATGGGAAAATAAGAAAGGGCTGTATGTCAGTACTAACTATTCAGTTTCTTTATTTGTGTACATAGAAGGTGTCAGCAGATAGGACTGCAGACCCCATCCAGTCTGCCCGTTTACCCTATCTCTAATAGCGGCCAGTGACACTAGTTGGTCATCAGCTGAAGCTATTCCTTCCTATCTCTACGGTTCCCGTATTCCTATCCCATGCATGTTTTGAATCCTGCCAAAGTGCATACCCCACCACCTCTTGGGGCAGGCCATTCCATGCATCCACCACCCTCTCAGTAAAATAAAATCCTCACATTTCTCCTTCACGGCCCCCTCCAATCTCATGTCATGTCCTCTTGTTCTAGTACTCTTTTTATATTAGAAGATGTTTTCCCCTTGTTACCTTATTTATGCCCTTGAGGCACTTAAATGGTTCAGTCGTATCCCACCATTCCTTCCTCTGTTCCAATGTATACATATTGAGGTCTTTAACCTTCCCGCATCTCTTGCTGTAAACCCTGCACCATCCTAGTTGCTCTCCTCTGCACCATCTCTATCCTGTCAATGTCCTTATGAAGGTGCGGCCTCCAGAACTGCATACAGTACTCAAGATGAGGCCTCACCAGCAGATTTGTACAACAGAACCAGTACCTCCCTCCTTCAGCTTGTGATACCCCTTCCTATACAACCCAAATTCCCACTGACCTTCCCACCACTTTTGCTACCTGCTTGGTGGCCTTTAGGTCATCTGTGATAATGACCCTAGATCTCTTTCCTCTTTGGCAACTGACAGCAGCCCCCTCCCATCCTGTAGCTGTCCCAGGTTCCTACTCCCCCGTGCATGATTTTGCACTTCTTTTGCATTAAACCTCAGTTCCACACATCTAACCAACTTTCCAACCTTTCTAGGTCTTTTCTCATCCTTTCCACTCCCTCTGGAGTATCAACTCTGTTGCAGATCTTGGTGTCATCTGCAATGGCAAATCTTCCCTCAGTCCTGCCAATGCCGGCTGATGAAAACACTGAGACTGGCCCCAGAACTAGCCCTGAAAGTGCCTACTGGTCACCTCCATTTCTTCTGACTGTGTTCCATTTATCATCCTCCCCTATCTTTTCCCTACCCCACCAAATCTGTACTCTCCAGTACCCCCTGCCTTTCTCTAAATTGTATGCTTGTACCAATATACCTTGTGATGTAATTGTAAACTGTATGTACTTGTACCAATGTACCATGTACCTTTACTTGTACCATTATAAACCTGCACTGTCCTATTTGTATTGTAATTGCATCTCGAATTAGGTGCCTGAAAATAGTCACTTGCTGGCTAGTGCACTTACCAGTTAACAAAATAAATAAAAAAATAAACACCACCTTCTGCATCTGCCCCTCAGACAGTTACTAACCTAGTTCATCACCTTGTGGCTCAACCCTAGACTACCCAGCTTGTTGACCAACCTTCTATGTGGAACAGTATTGAAGGCTTTGCTGACATCTAGGAAGGTGATATTTACTGCTCCCCTTTGGTCCACCACCTTAGTCATCCAGTCAAAGAAACCAATTAGATTCATTTGACAGGACCTTCCTGCTGTGAATCCATGTTGCCTCAAATCCTGTGCTCCTATAGATTCCAGGTGTTCTACAATCCATTCTTTAAAAAATTGTCTCCATGATCTTACCCACTACTGATGTCAGACTGACTGGTCTGTAGGTTCCCTGCCTCCTCTTTGCTGCCACTTCTGTGAAGAGGAACCACATGCACTTCTCCAGTCCTCTGGGACTACACCAGTATTAGGGACTCAGCGAACAGGACTACCAGTGGGGCTGCCAATTCCATCCTTCATTCCATCAGATTCCTGGGATGTATGCCATCCAGACCCATAGCTTTGTCCACTTTTAGCTTTGTAAGCTCTTCTAGTACCCTCTCCTCTGTAAAAGGACTGGTGTCCACCTCCGCCCCTCTGTGCCTATCATGTCAAACTATGGTCCCTGTCCGTCCCCTTCCACTGTGAAGGCTAAGCAGAAATATTTGTTTAGAATTGATGCCTTATCTTGATCACCCTCTATGCTCTCTCCTTCTCCCTCTGAGTGTACAGTTTGGTAACAAAATACTTAAAAGCACAGTATAAGTATTACAATCTAGTTTAGTTCATTTCTCATTTATCTGGTCAGGCATTTATGGTCTGGCCATTCACTCCTCTACCTGTTTGTATTCTCCCAGAATCTGATCTAATTTGCCATTGTCTCACTGTGTATTGTAGTTAATTCCAGCTGTCTCACTGTATATAATGTGCTGTTCCTATCGTTTTTTGTTTTTACAGCTACTTATTTCCCCAGTCCTCTGCCTACATCTGGCGTGCCCCCCATGTAGGCAGCGGGTATCAGACCCTCCCATAACCCTACAACTTACCCGCCGTGGCAGGGGTGGGGCGACTCGATCCACTGGACGGATTACAGTTCAGGGAGGTGTCTTTCCGGGCCATCACGGAAGGGACCATTGTCATCCCAGAGGACTCTTCCATTTTCTGTGTTTTCCTGTACTTCTCCTCGAGGTTGTGGCATGCAATGGCACCAGTGGCGGCTGAGCGTGCAGCTCCCATGCACATTCTGCCCAGCGCCTGTCGCAGCTCTCGCCCAGTCTCCAGTGCTGACATGCCACCTCCCAGCCTCCGCTAGGTGGCAGGCGTCGCCGAGTCCTGCAGTCCCCCTCCATGGAGAAGGAGAGTAGTCCTAGGGATGCTCGATGCTTCTCCTCCCTGCCAACCCCAGGTGCCCCATGTCCGTTCCCGAACCACGGGTCACTGGCGTGGTAGCGGTAGAGTGTCCAGCACCTCAGCACCACCAGACCCAGCGTTCCTATACATTGTTGATGTATTATATTCTGTGTTGTCTCCATGCTCCCCTCCCAGGGCGCATCTGTAATCGGCGGTAGTCTGCTCAGTATGCCTTCCTGGTAAAACTTCTATTAATTAATTAAATCATCAGTCAACTTTAAAGCAATCAATGATGGGCATTTTTTTGGCTTTATTTGTCATGATAAATTCACTTTTAGCATCCACGTCCACCTCTGTCATCGGCCTGCAGTGATGTTTAGGTTAAAGTACAGAGCTGGGAGATTAGGAAGGAAGAGGAGTTACTATGAGGAGGCTGGGATAAAACCCACCATCTGCATGGCAGACAGTATATACCTCTTACCATTTAGTCCATGAAATGTTGGCAGTAAATACTCAAAGTGTAGGAAAATGAATGACACAGACCTTAATAATGTGGGGCACATCAGCACACACATAGAGATACAAACTCAGAACACTGGGAGCTAGTGGCGTAACAGCATTCTGCCCTTGATCCCAGTTTGGACTGGAAATTAGAAACCCTAACAGTGGGTTGATAACGACTCACATTAAGTTTTGTGTGGGGTCCCCACCTTGCACTGCCAGGTGCCAGGCAGTTGCAGCTTTTAAGAGCTGTCAATCATACCTGGCCATCTGAAATAATGAGTGAGATTAGCAAGAGAACTAGAGCCTGCTAAAGTAGGGACTTTTTAACTTCATTGACAGCCCTGGAAGACATGCACTAGTCAAGCTGGATAAATAGAGAGTTAGTTGCACTAGTCCAGATCAATTTGCACAATTCCTGGACAAGTAAAATAATGTTAAAATCAACTCTTGCTTCTAATATGAAATCTTCCTTTTCTTTGCTCCTGACCGTTTCAATAATCTCTTCATCAGTGATGTTGTTAAAACCTCACAGCCATTCTCAAGGTAACGTAGTCCTCAGCAGTGCACTGTAAAATATTTCTTAAGACAGTTACAACAGCCAAAATTGGGACCACAATGCACTGTGTCAGTGATATGGTGGATGATAGCGGTAGAATAACATGAGAAGGATACGGCCTGTACACAGAAAGTGCTGGTGGATGGTGGATAATAGAGGAATTTCCATAGAGAGAGAGAGCAGTACAGGAGGTCAGGCGGTTGATAAGGAGGGTGGTGGATAATAGAGGTGTACTGTATTTCTTGTTTTCTCATTGTTCTCTAGTACTAATGAGATTTGTACAGGGACAGAAGACTTGTCCTTTGGACTTCATCTCGCTGGATGCTTGTCTACCAGGGACCAAATATTCAAATACATGGAAGCGGTGCGCCAACATTTGCTCGCCTTGCACTTGCCCAGGTGCCCAAAGATGCTATATTCAGGCAAATACTACACCAGCCTATTCAGCTAAATATAGGGCTATGTCAGCCAACACTAAGTCACTTAGCGCTGCCCTGACAGGGCTCCGAGTACACTGCCAGAATGGCTAGCACAGAGCACTATTACAGTATTCAAAGGACCCATGCAGATGAGCCCATTGGGCATGCAGGTGCAAAAGGCCATTTGCATTCCCATTGTGGGCTCATTTGCATGGGCAGCAAGGTAGATAAGTGCAGCACTGTCCCCCCAGCTGCCCGGTCCCAGGCGTGTACATATCCATGGTGGTAGTGGCCCCCTGCCAATTGCTGGCCCATTCTGTATAATAATATCTCCCTGGTGCTAGCGACTTCCCTCCGATCACCAGCCGCAAGGGTTCATGTATAATCCCTGGTACTAGTAGTTTCCCCACCCTCTGATCACCAGCCCAAAGGGTTCATGTATAATCCTGGTACTAGTAGTTCCCCCACCCTCCGATCACCAGCCCCAGGGTTCATGTATAATCCCTGGTACAATGGTTCCCCACCCTCAGTCACCAGCCCCAAGGGTTTGTATAATCCCTGGTACTAGTAGTTCCCCACCCTCCGATCACCAGCCCAAGGGTTCATGTATAATCCCTGGTACTAGTAGTTCCCACCCTCCGATCACCAGTCCCAAGGGTTCATGTATAATCCCTGGTACTAGTAGTTCCCCACCCTCCGATCACCAGCCCCAAGGGTTCATGTATAATCCCTGGTACTAGTAGTTCCCCACCCTCTGATCACCAGCCCCAAGGGTTCATGTATAATCCTGGTACTAGTAGTTCCCCACCCTCGATCACCAGCCCCAAGGGTTCATGTATAATCCCTGGTTCTAGTAGTTCCCCACCCTCCATCCCAGCCCCAAGGGTTCATGTATAATCCCTGGTACTAGTAGTTCCCTACCTCCAATCACCAGCCCCAAGGGTTCATGTATAATCCCTGGTACTAGTAGTTCCCCCACCCTCGATCACCAGCCCCAGGGTTCATGTATAATCCTGGTACTAGTAGTTCCCCACCCTCCCGATCACCAGCCCCAGTGTCTCTATATAATCCTGTTGCTGGTGGTCCCCACCCTCCCGGATCACCAGCCCGAGGGTTCATGTATAATCCCTGGTACTAGTGGTTCCCCACCCTCAGATCACCAGCCCCAGGTGTCTATGTATAATCCCTGGTACTAGTAGTTCCCCACCCTCCGATCACCAGCCCCAAGTGTCTATGTATAATCCCTGAGGTCTAGTGGTCCCCCACCACCGGATCACCAGCCCCAGGTGTCAGTGTATAATCCTGGTGCTAGTGGTCCTCCCACCTCGATCACCAGCCCCAGGTGTCTATGTATAATCCCTGGTGCTAGTAGTTCCCCACCCTCCGATCACCAGCCCCAAGTGTCTATGTATAATCCCTGGTGCTAGTGGTTCCCCCACCCTCCAATTGCCAGCCACAAGTGTCCATGTATAATCCCTGGTGTTGGTTCCCCCCTCCCCCAACCGCCAGCCAGGAATGACACAAACCATACCTGGTGTCCAGTGGCCCTCCTCCACGTGCTGGACACCCCCATTCACATCTTTATCTACCGGTGCTGTAGGTGCCTAAGTGACAAATTGGCACAGTCCTCTCACCTCCTCAGCCAGCTGCCGTATGTCCAGACAGGAAGCACGCCTTATTTATAGGACAGGCATGTCCCTAGCAAAACAGGTCAATGTATAACCCACTTCCCGGATATAGAAACATAGAAACTGATGGCAGATAAGGGCCCAGTCTGCCCATTTTCATTGTGATTGCTTTTTCTGAGACCCTTCTTGATCCTACGACACTGTCTCTTCACCCCCTTCCTTTCCTTTACAGTTCCCTTGCCTATCTCAGGCTATTTTGAATCCCACCACTGCTTTCATCCCCACTGCCTCTGCTGGAAGGTTGTTCCAGGCATCCACCACCCTTTCTGTGAAGAAATATTACTCACATCTCTCCAGAACCTACCCCTCCAGCTGGCAGTATAGCTTAGAGGTTAGAGTAATGAGCTGTGAATGAGCCTGATACATCCAGCAGACAGACCTGGGTTTGATTCCACAGCCTCCACTTGCACACTGTGTGACTCTGAGCAAGTCCTTAACCTCCCATTGCTCCTGGGTCGCCCCTGAAAACAGGCACTTGTGCCTAGTGGGTCTTACTCGGTTAACAAAGAATAAAATAAATAAAAATATCATGACCCCTTGTTCTAGAGCACCCTTTTCTCTGAAAATACCTCCCACCTGGACCTTATTCACCCCGTGAGTATTAAGGTCTTGATCATATCCCCCTCCCTCTCCTCTCTCAAGCGTGTACATATTGAGCTCCTTTAGCCTCTCCTCCTTAAGGCTTTTGGTGCAGACCCTGCAGCATCTTGGTAGCCCTCCTCTGGACTGCCTCTACTCTGTCGTGTCTTTCCTGAGATGTGGCCTCCAAAACTGGACACCTCTCCAGGTGGGGTCTTACCAGTGACCTATAGATGGGTAACAGCACTTCCCTCTTTCTGCTGGTGATACCCCTACCTATATACCCCAGCATCCACTATCTCTCCCAATTGCTTTGTCATTCTCTGGCAACTTTTAGGTAATCCAATATGATTACCCCAGTGTCCCTTTCCTGCTTGGTTGTTGCAGTACCTCTCCCTGTTTTTACTCCACCAGGGTTCTGTGGCCCAAGGCACTATTTTGCACTTTTTTTGCATTAAATCTTAGCTGCCAAACGTTTGACCACTCCAGCCATTTTAAATCTCTTACCATCTTTTGCACACTACCCGGTGTCCACTCTGCTGCAGATCTTGCTGTCATCCATAAAGAGCAGACCTTCCTTCCAGCCCCCTGCTATGTCACTTATGAAGACATTAAAGAGGACCAGCCTCTACTGACCTCTGAGGTACCCCACTGATCACTCTCCCTCCTCAGAGTGAACTCCATTTACCACCACCCTCTGCCTCCTATCACCTAACCAGTTTCTTACCAGGTTACCATCTTACTGCCCACCCCATGCTGCCAACTTATTTACCAGTCTTCTTATGGAATGGTGTCAAAGGCCTTGCTGAAGTCCAGGCAGGCCACGTCCACGCCCGCTCCTGATCCAACACTTTGGTTACCCAGTCAAAAAAATCTGTCAGATTTGTTTGGCATGACCTTGTCTCTGTGAAACCATGCTGCCTTGGATCCTGCAGTCTGTTGGATTCAGGTATTTCACAATCCTTTCCTTTAATAATGTTTCCACTAATTTCCCTACCACTGAAGTCAGGTTGACAGGCCTATAATTGCCCTCCTCCTTCTTGCTACCACTTTTGTGAAGTAGGACTAGGTCTTCTCTTCTCCAGCCCTCTGGGACCACGGTCTCAGTGAACTGTTGAACAAGTCTGCAAGGGTGCAGCCAGTACCTCCCTGAGTTCCTTCAGCACTCTTGGATGCATCCCGTCTGGCCCCAAGGCTTTGTCCACCCTCAGATTAGTGAGTGCTTTCCTGATCCTTTCCTCAGAGAAGGGACTGGTGTCAACTTCCGTCCCTCAAAGCTCTTGGTGCCTTTTGTGGTCCCTCCCTTTTCCTTCTACTGTGAACACTGAGCAGAAGTATTTAAGATGTTTGCCTTTTCTTGGTCCTCCTCCATACAGTTCCCCTCCACCCCTTAACCACTACAATCCCTCCCTTTGTCTTCCTTTTCTCACTAACATACACAAAACTGTCTCGAGCCCTTTTGATACTGCCTGGGCTATTCTTTCCTCAGTTTGCACCTTTGCGCTCCCACCCTGCTTTGCCTCCCTCCCTCCATTTCCCCAGATACACTTCACTATCCTCCTCTTGCTGGGTCTCCTTATACCTTCTAGAATGTCACTCTTTTGTCTTTACTTTTCTGCCACCTCTTTCGAGAATCATAACGGTCTCCTCTTCCTTCTGCTTACTTGCTTGATGTACAGGTTTGTTGCCTTTACTATGCCAGCTTTTGGCCTGGCCCATTTGCCTCCACCCATCCAGGACATCTCCCTTACCAGGTCCTTTACAGGACACATCTGGAAACAAGCTATCACAGCAGAGTGTACCTTTCGGTCAAACCATTACAGCTAAATTAATAATAAAGACAGCAGGGAAGACAGACATGAAAACAACTGCCAATTTCCTACTGCAGTGGGACTGATCACCGGTGGCAGTTAGCCTCTTCCCCTCCAGGCAACCGACCAACTGGAGAGTGGTCAGAAGAAGCGTGCTAATTTTGAACTTTTTGGACAGACTTTTCCTGGCTCATGAGTGTTGGGTAAGCCCTTAAACACCGACTGCCCACACAAACACATTGCTGCAGGAGACCCAGGGGACAAGAGAGTCACCTGCAATTTCTTTGACTCTTCCCCTCAGCAGGCGCGATTTCCCATTCCAGCAGGACACAGAGGACTGATCTCTGCCAGCGACAGTTAGCCACATCCCTCAGCCAACCCGACAAGCCGGGTGTGGCCTACTGCCTCATTAGGTGACTCCCTAGCGGTCCTCTGCAGAGTCCTTGCGCAAGACCAAGAGCAAAGGGTATCATGGGAGTATGCCCAAGGAAGTCAGCCTAAGGAGGCAGCCAGTGATCAAATACACTGCTCAATGGACCTGAAATAATTTCCACCGTGGACACATATATATTGGTAGGACTCACAAGTTATATTGTATATATGAAATATATATATATATATATTCAATGAATATGGAGACTGTAGCATTGTAGGATGATTAGCTCTGCTTGCAATTCTATAATTAATCGTTAACCTGGTAATATCTTGCACTTCAAAAAAACAAACAGAGTAAGGTGTTAAAAGTACATACAGGCCCCCATGCCAGATCAACCATTGTACAGGCCACCATGATTTAGCTACCATATACCTTTTTTGCACAAGTCTCATTAAAAGCTGTTTTCCACTGCAGTCCTTGGTTGTGTCTGCCTCTGATACTAGAAGTGACTGAACCTTTACTGCAGGTGAGCCACGAGAGACATGAGAAGTTCCGAAGGAGTGGTGAATGCTAGATTTGTTTTTATTTCAATTATCGGCTTCTAATCCAAGCACCTGCCCCGTGTGACTCATTTTGTTTTCAAGTAGATTTACAAGCCACTCTGACCTTATGTTTAGGGCTGTGTTCTTCAGAAATGTCATGAAAGACAGAAATATTGCTGCTTTCAAGTCTCATGTCACGTACTTTGGGTGACCAATAAAACTCCAGTCTGTCCTGCAGTGTGGAAAGCATAACCAAAACACTCTGCATGGTGCTGAGGTCATCTTGTTTCTTGTTGGTGGTGCCAAGCTGGGCAATCTGAAAACTTGTCTAAGTTTCATTTTTCTGGGACAGACACTGTAGCTGCACAAAGAAATCTCATAAAGCTGCCTTTAATGCAGGAGACATGATGTTGATTAGACTCCTAGGATCCATATATTAGATGCTCTTAGTTGATTAAAGAGTTTCTGATCTTATTCTAAACTTGGTGCCTTGTACCACATAAGATTGTTTGTCCCATGAGCCGCTGGCGTAAGTCATCAAATTGGTGCTCGGTCTTTGATTATGCAGACATGGTCTATGGCTCCACCTCCTCCTTGGCCAGACTGGATACCCTCTGTAACTCCTTTTGTCATTTTGCTTCTCCCTCCTGAACTCATCATTGCTTAATTTACTCATCCTTGTCTGGTCTCCCTCTTCCTCATGCCACCAGATGCACTGTGCCTCCTTCATATCTAAATACGGTTTGGGTCCGTTCCCCTACCTATCATCACTGTCTCCCTTGTTCCTTCTGCTTCCTGCTGCCTCCACTCCAGGGATCCTCACACCTTTGCAATCCCACATCCCTGCACCTCTGCTGGGCAATCAGCCTTCTCCTATCAGCTTCCATCACTTTAAAACCAACTCCCCTCCCTCAGCTTCACTAACTCCCTGGCTTCCTCAGGTATCAGATGAGACTCCTTCCTTCCTTCCTTGCTGCTGCTTTCTCCTCCCGAACAGATTCCCATACAGTTGCCGATTTACGCATTTGTTGCACTTGCATTGTTTATTCATTGTGCACTTATTCTGGTTTCATCAGGTTCTCTGTATGTCTATGCTATTATAACTGCAAGCTACGTCTGTACTATGTACTTATATCCTATGTTTCCCCTCCCCAGGTCGCACCTGGAAACAAGCCTCAGCTCAGTGTGCCTTTCCCAGTCACCAATTTTCAAATAAATAAATAAATTATTCTTAGGATATTTAATCGAATTATGCGAATAGCTTTTCCCAAATATTCAGCTGAATATTCAGTATTCAGAAGTCAAATATTTGGGAAGAGGGTATTAATGAAACAAGTAAAAAACAAAACATTAGCCAGCCCAGTGGCGTGGAGGCTAAGGCACTGTGCTACCTCCTGCCACATTGGCAACCTAAATTGAGGAATGTACTCGGGTTGCTCTGCGCGGCGGGAGAGGAGGATCGAGCATTCCAGGGCAGCTCTCCTTCCTGGGGAGGGGGAAGATGTGGTCTGCTGCTTGCCTGCAACCCATTGGTAGCTGGATAGCAGCTCATGCAGCACCACTAAGAAGGAAGTGAACCCGTGTTCAGGTCACGGGGATGTCTCCACGGAGGTGGAGCACATACACTGTGGCATTGCACATCTGTGGGCCGGGGAGAAAATAGTGGAAAAACACCCTGGTGGCGAGATGAAGCTCAACCTTCTGCAGGCGCCCCAGCAGCGACCAGGCGACCACAGTCCTGTGGCAGAGCGACAGTGAATTAAGTCCCAGGAAGCCAGGTGATGGGGCTGGGAGAATCAGTCGGAAAGAGCTGCCAGGGAGGAACAGGAAGGACAAAATGTGTGTGGAAAAAAGTTAAAAAGAAATAGCCCCCACCCTCTTCACCAGCCCAAATCCAGTTAAGTGCCAACCCCATCCACCACCCTCTGTTAGAAGTTCCACCCTCCTCCCTCCAGCACCCACAATTTGTATAATATTTGAAGTAATATCCCACAATGGGCAATCAGCACAACTTACCTGCCTCCGTGGCTGACTGCCATCTTAACCAAAAATCGCTTGTTCACACTAAACATAAAATAACTGTTGTTCATCCCACCCTTGTTGGACTCTGCTCCCACCCACATGATCAGCAGGTTTATCTACACAGAGATTACAAATGCCACGAGTGCTTTCATTCTCGAGAAGGCAGCTGGCTGTGAAGGAGAGTGGGTTATACTGGTTGCTGTCTCTGACTACAGTTGGGTGCTGGGGTGGAAGCAGTGTCCTGCCAGGGTGAGAGACATCAGTTATTTTTGTTCAGTGTAAACAAAGAGCATTTTAGTTAAAGAAAGATGGTGGCTAGTCATGAAGGCAGGTGGGTTGTGTCAGTCCCACATCACGGAATATTAGTTCAAATTCAAAAAAGACATATTGTGGGTGCTAGAGAGTCAGAGGGTGGGATGGGATTTCACAAAGAGATTGGGGGACAAGAGGTTATATTTAACTGGATTTGGACTGGAGAGAGAGGATGGTGGGGGTTCTTTATTTGTCTTCTTTTTTTCAGATGAATAGTATTGCCCAAATATGAATAGTCCCTTATTTGAGAAGGGCTTGGAATATTTGGAAGCTCTACTATTTGTGGTGATAGAAATACTCTTTGATTCCTGCACACCCTAGAATTTAACTTCTTGGGGGCGCTGTTGAACAGTCTGGCTGATAAGATGCACTTCACCTCGGATCCAAACTACAGACAACTTCTTACTATAAATATTGCTATTTTCATTTAACTAACCAGCAACAGATTGATATTATTGAATAGAGTTCCTTACCATGATTAAGTGATATCAAGAAAACAGCAGGCGACAAAACAAAAGTGGCTGAGATGGAGGAAAAATGTGGAATCTCATGAAATCCAAGATGGGGCCTCTGCACTGGACACAGCTGCTTTGAAGGTTCCCGTGTGGCACGTGGAGAAATCCATGAAAGCCATTGATTCTAAAGTGGAAATAATTCTTAAGAGAATGGGGAGCAAGATATCAAAATTGAAGCCACAACAATAATGACAGATACAGCAGAGGCTCATGCTACAAAAGCCCTGTCCACAGTGGGCAAATTGATAGCTGAGAATATGCAGCTCCGATATCGGCTTGAGGCCATAGAAAATACCAATAGAGCCATGAACATTTGCCTAATTGGCCTACGAGGAAGCAAAGGCAGCGATTTATTGAAATTTCTTCAGAACTGGTTACCCAAGCCCTACACCTGGAGAAGGAAAGTACAGCTCAGCAGATTGTAAAGTCGTATAGAATCTAGCCTAGATCAGCAACCAGACAACAAGACTCACCAAGGACTGTACTATGTGTGACAACAGGAGTGGTGGCAAGGGATGAAATGCTGCAGGCAGCAAAAATGCTATGGGCCTGAACTTCAAGGGAATACCTTGCACCTCTTCCCTGACCCTTTCTTTAGCCACTAGATCGGCGGAAAAAGTTTGATGCTTTAAGAGCCGTTTAAAAGTTTGGGAGTAGAGCACTCACTGCTCATGCTGGCCCAGCTCAGAATCCAGTCGGAAGTCACTCTTACCAATTCACTGACCCACTGGAAGCAGGAAGGAGAGTTGAACAGATCGAGAAGGAATTCAAGTCAACAGAGGGAAATGACACGAGGCTTGAAGAGTCAGATGATAGCTCCTGAATTTATTAATCAGGAGTTGAGGTGTGCTGCAGGAAGAGAACATTGCAATTGACTTCTGGGTGGGAGGGTTGGCGACTTTCCATTTTATTTTAAACTTACTGTATACCTTTAACTGTTTGAACATTTCAATGGTATGGGCTAGTTTAAAGAACCACCGATCCTTTATTTTTTAGATTCGGACTGATTCTTATTGGGACATTAATGGAAATGGGGCATATATGCTTTTTTGTGGACTCTAAGCACATCCTGATTTGAAAAATGGCAGACTACTTGGGAGTCATTACAGTACCCAATCACAGTTTAAATAGAGGATTGAACTAATGCCTAGTTAGAAGTGTTAGCGCCCAGCCAGAGTCTGTCATATCTGTTCTAATTTAGTAAGATGGTTAAGATAATCCTATGTGTTTTAGGATAGAGTGATGTGGGGTTTCCTACAATTAACCCTTATTTATTTATTTATTAGCTTTTGTTGACCATGTAAGCACACTAGACAAAAATTGCCTATTTTCAGGTACGACCCAGGAGAGTACAAGAAAGGACAAGTTCATACAAAGAACAGTAAGATACATTTGAGCATTGCACAGGATGAAGTAGAAACAGGTGACATAATATTACATAGGCAGGCAAGAATGAACACAGTTGAGTAGGAACGACCAAACATAGGATCAAATACGGATAAGTACAGTGCATCCAACAAATCAACCACCCAGTAGCAAAGGGGTGAATACATAACTATAGAGAACAGGACCACCAAACAGTGCATCAGACATACCTCCACCTAGAGCAGAGGTAGGTACAGTATTATACAGAGTAGTGCCTTAACAAACAGATCCACCCTCAGGACCCGTGAGGGGCACCAGAGTGCAGGGACATATAATAGTCCAGTACAGGGACCAAGTTAAACATTAAGGTGGCTTAGGACAACCATACAGAAGAGACCTTCAGGTAAGTCCAGAGGGAGCTCTGAAGGCACGAGTGAGAGTGGGGAATGGACCTGTGGGAAAGGAGTTCCAAATTCTGGGAGCACATGCAGCAGAATTCCTATCCTCCATTGCGTATGAGTGGTGAGAACTTTGAGAACAGCAGAGCCCAAAGACTGGAGGGAGTAAGAGGAGGCGGCAGGTATGAGGGCTCAAGCCAGTCCTTGGGGGCTGCCAGTTCTGAGCCTTACCTGTGAACCTACAGGACATAGCTCCTATAGTTGGGAGGGAGAGCCAGTCGAGCTTACTATACAGGTCACAGTGGTGGGTGAGCCTGGGGATAGCAAGTGCAAAACGACAGATGTTGTTGTTCTAGGCTACATCCCACCTGACAAGGTGAACTTTAAAGTATGCACATACAGGAAAGGTTATAAGGGCTCAAATGTATAAATCTGTTTTTATTTTTAAGAAGAAGTGTCTGATTTGGGAAAACAGGGGTAGTTTCTATTTGAGGAGCACACAATGTTTGGAGGTGATCACATCAACTCTGATAACTGAATAAAAGCGTATGTGTATCTTTTCAGTAATCAGGTTGATCACCATATTCTTCTGAGCTGCAGCATATTTAGAAAGATTGTAATGGATATTGTACACTCTTTTATTGTTATACCCCTATCTCCTTAAGCCTAACTGTTCAGACTGAATGTTGCACTGTTCCATTGGATGGCTCCTTACCAAACATGCCTTAGTGTCTGGCAGGAGTAAAAGCTGTACTGCTGTTGTTTTTGATCTGAAAGCAATAAAATATAAGTTTAAAAAATTAACTTCTTTAATTTGGTTTCAGCAAACCAGTCTTGTTTTGTTTTAAATTCCATGAGTTCCTTAACTGATCCTCCACTGCCACTTCAAGCGATACCACATGTGTATGCATCTTAAGCTTTCGGTTGTTCTGGTGATGTTATCTTTTATTTGTTATAATATAGTGAAAATACAACCATTTGTCAGATCTTTTGCTGCAAGATTCCACTAGTTATTGACTTTGAAGATGTAGCTTGATATTACCCAAAATGATAGTTACGAAACTTGATACTCTATTTAATTTATGGAAAGATGCAGTGGGAGTTGGTCAAGGAGTGTAAACAGTTGTGTGTTTGTGTTGTAACACCAATATGGTGGGCTGTCTTTTATTTACCTTTTAAAAGAACAAAAGAATCAGTATCAAGCTACCAGCTACATCAGCAGTCTCTAGAGAATGTGACCAGTCATAACATTGAGGCCTAAGAGAGTTGACAGTGTTCCTTTACTGCCCTCTGTAGGTATATTTTCTCTTCCCCATCTGGATGCATCACTGCAGTCTGTATGACTACCTGGGCTGGTCCATATTGAAAGATGGCTGTGTGCAGCACCTTGCTCTTATGATTTTAAGTACTGGTTGAATAAGCTCCCAAGTTACTCAAGTTCCATGCTGCTTAGTCCAGCCACCACCTTATCTCCCACTCTGGAAATAGATTCCTTGTCCTCAGGCAAAACAGAATTCTACCCAACTTGCTTTTAGCCAAAACCTCCCACAGGTCTGGATGGAACAACCTTGCCTTGGGAAGCAGCCCATCCTCCAGCATTGCCTCAGCCAGACAGTTCCTCAAAACTCTTTAATTATATCTTACTGCAGACTTCAACTTACAATGCTTTTTGTATCTGACTGTACCACATACTCTTGTTGTTCCTCTCTTTACTGATCTTCCCTATAAATTGCTGTAAATGATGTACTGATACTGTAAATGTAGTATTTTCTACTGCAACTGCTTCTCCTCTCCCACCTGGTTGCATCTGTAAATGAGATTATTTTATCTCTGTATGTTCATCTAATGAAACAATTTAAATAAGTAAATGAATAAACCTGCGGATCCACCAATGTGCTTGACCCGACAAGTCATCTTGGCTTTTCAGGACCGTGATCTCCTAATAGAGAACAAACAGAGAATATTGCACAGAAAACGTCAAAATGTAAGTGAAAATTGTTCAGCTGTAAAAAATGGGTGTTCACTGAAGACGCTTTTGCTTTAGTTGCCATCTGGCTACTTACCCATGAAGGAGAATTTAAAAAAGCTGATGATGCCTCCAGGAGAACTTTGGACACTAGTCCGCTTATATTTCACATTAGTTCAATGGTTCTTTTCCTATTATTTATCTATTACTGAGGTCATATGTATGAAAGCATGGTCTTTGTTTCTTGAGGGTTTTCAGCTCCATTTCTTATTCCCCACCTGGTGCCAAAATACTGTGCTTGCAACTTCACCGCTTTTCCCATGGCAACAGACTGTGACATCTAAACAGAAGATTATGACTTCACGTGGGAAATAGATCATAGGAGCAGATGAACTCATAAGGGATAAAGATCCTGTTTTAGTAAAAATCTTCTCAGCAATAAATAAGGAGAGGATGAATGCATATAGGGCATATGCAGTGGCCTATTTCAAAATACCCTAAGCGTGAGTCGCTACAACCTCCCTTAGAAGCTAGTTTGCGTGGTCTGCATGTAATGGACAGTCATGAATATCAAAGAAAAGACAAACAAGAAGGCGTAAAGTGTCTTTTGAGGTTTTACTTCATTTAAAAAATCAACATAGCAGGCCACATTCCCATACCCAACATTTCGTGCCTTAACATGCAGCTTTCTGAGGCTGTGATCCTGGGGATGCAAAGTATACAGAAAAAAATGTATATCACTGTTTAAAGCACAAACTCACAATGGAATTAATACATATCAATACAGAAATAAACAAAAGTCATAATTCACTAGACTTGATTTACTAAGCTGTGTGTAAGCAGATATACTGTGAGACTCAGCAGGGATGGGAGAATTCTCCCAAAGCGCCATCCATGTGCTGGTTGGCATTTCCATACAGGCTTCTTTGTAGCTCCACAAGGAGGTATTTGCATGTCACTGGACATGGTGAGACCACTGTGTTCAGTCAGTGGGCCTCACAGCAGCGCAAGGTAACCTCCTATATGGGGAAACATTGCAGAGTCAAAAATAAGAGGGTTCATAAAGTAGCAAGGCAGGTCGTTGTATTGTAAACTATTATTTATCTGTTTTATTTTATTGAATTTTGTTGACCCAGTAGGCCCGCTGAGACTAGAAGACCCTTTTCAGGGGCAACTGGAGGGAATACAGATGGTAACCAACTGAAATTGACCAGATTAAACTGCTGGTGGTGTTCTTTAAGTGAATGGGGGAAGTGGCTGGGACACAGAAATTCCTACTCACCAGTAGGGGGACCCATGGCTGTCTTTCCTAGCTAGCCAGAATGGAGGAGCCAGCGGAGGAGCAGGATGTGCTGCAAGCTGAAGGCCCTGATTCTAAGCCTGCTTTGTCATCTCAGGAACTTGCAGATGCTGAACAGATTTGGACTCCTTTGAATCTGAAGATCTGAACATCAGTCAGATAGATCTCGAGACAGGGATTTTGCAAGAAAAAAATTAACCATTGGAAAGCGTCAAAGCCTCTGGTCAGACAATCTCAAAATCAGGCACTGATGTAAAAAACACCTTGTTGTTGCAAGAGAAAGCTGCTGGCTCAGGCGTTGGAGCTGGACAGAAATTCGGCAGCTCGAAGAGGGCTGTCAGAAACTTGCAGACAGATGTCAAACAGCCGATGAGTCATCCGGAGGTAAAACAGCAGCTAAAAGTTTCCAGGAGCCTATCAAAGTTCAGAAACTGCCTCTGCAGTGGCTGGCAGTGAGGGTATTCCACACCTGTGCGAAAGCCACGGAAATTTTGCACACATGCCCAGGCACAGAGGAGCTGAAAGACAGACCAACTAAACATTGCTTAGGGTTGGGAAAGCAAACTGCACTGCTGCAGTCCCTGGAACTGGAGAAAAACTTTTGTTTCACGGAGGACAAGCAAATAAAGATTGGGGCACCAGAATGGATTGGATTCTAATATTGACTTTGATTCTTGGACACCTGAAAATGCATTAGCCAAGCAGGCTGGATGAAGGGACATACAGGCCAGTGGATCCCGGACCCACAGGTCCCTGTTTCTCGGACCTTGCTCTTCCTTGACAGTAGTGGCACCAATGAGAATACCCACCGAGCTCCACCTCACCCGGTAATAACATTGACATTTCTAAAAATATAACTGTTGTTAATGATATTCCAGTGACATGTGAAGTTGCAAATATTAATACTGTGACAGTTAGAGGGTAACTGATAATGTGGCAGATGGAGATGGGGCAGATTCTATGCATTTGGGGCCTAGTGAAAATGTTTTTGAATGACAACCCTGCAGGGCCCTCTCTGGCACCAGTGTTTTAAACTCTCAGACCTGTTTGCAAATGAGGTGAACCCACCCTAGATGCAATGTGGTTCGTTTATTGTATAAAGGTGGATTAGAAAAATCCCTGGACAGGCTCTACATAGCCAAAACTTTACTGAAAGCATCTATGAGGTTTTTTTTCGAAGTCTTTGCATTAATTGGGCTAGGCAACGGGAACTATGATATTAGTTTTAAAGCTGTGTCCAGTCTTGACCGATTCTGGGCCCAATACCAGACTCTCAAAAACAAGCCAGAATGGATACCCTTTCATGTAATCCCATTAACCAAACCACTGATTAAAACCATCATGGTCCTCTTCAAAAATGAAGGGTAAATATAGAGGACATCAAGTTTTAGTTATGATAAAGGTGTGAAATTATGGAAACCCTTTCCTAACCTAACAGTGAGCAGATCTGGGATGGGAGTTGGCAGCTTAAGGTAAAGTTATTTCACCACAAATACAGGCCCGTGCATCTTCCAAGTTCCTTCTATCTAGGGAAATACCGGGTTGCTATTTTTTATATAGGCAACCTAAATCCTGTTTTAAATGCGGTCAAGATCTCACCTAAGTTCTGCTTGTGATTCTTCAAGATGTAGTCACTGTTTAGATTTTGGGCATAAAGCATCAGCTTGTCTTAATTTGTTTAAATGTAATCTATGCGAGCAAACAGGCCATGCTTTAGGAGATGCCCATGGGCCTTCCATAACAGGGACGATTGCCCCCTTCTCATGAGGGTTTGATCAAGATAGTGCAGCACCAGCAGGCAAAAAGGTTGCTGAAAGAGACACTAGAGATATGGATAACCAGGCCAAATACCTCCCCAGGAAGGCCCAGACCTACAGCCTGATAGATCTGAAGAGGCAGAAGCAGTCTCAGAACCCCAAATAGTTGAAGCCCCAGTTGTGTCTGACCAAACATCCGCATCAGAGTCTATGGACTGGGTGTGACTCCCCACACCGCCAGAAGGCAAGGATCTACCTTTCAAAAAGTACCCCAAAAAGAGAAATAGGCAGGGAAAACTGTTCCACAATTGATTCAGCAGCAGAACCCATCCCAACTAGCAATAAATTCCTGATTTTAGTTTCAGAAGATGCGGATGCTGATGCTGGCGCGTGGAGGGCACTAGTCGTCCTCAGTAGCTTCACTACCAGACACGGGAGGAGGGAAAATCCTATAGCAAAAAGAACCAGACAAAGGAAAAATTTAAAAATATCTGAAAACTTATGAAATGGTACCCTTTTCAATAACAACCTACAACTATGCACTCCCTCACAATTGCAACATTGAACATAAACAGTATCAAAAGCGATAGGAAGCGCATGGGGCATTATTCTCTTTACAAGAGAATCAATATGATTATTATGCTTGCAAGATACTAGATTAAAAACACATTTTGAGCTCCAGCAAGCTTCACGAGCCTGGACTCTTAGTCCGTCATTTTGGTCTACAGGGCTGGACACATGTGACGGGTGGGTATACTCTTTTCTAATCCCTTTCTTAAGGTTTCTAGGTTAATAGAAATTCATCCTGGTCGTGCACTACTGTTGGATATCTCCTATTTTTCAGAAAGATTTCATTTAATTGTTCTTTATGCTCCCCAGACAAAAGCCCAAAGAGTAGCCTTATTTAAAGAAACTCAACCCTTTTTACATACATCTAGAATGCTGCTTTGGGTGGGTGATTTTAATTGTGGGCTGTCCATTCAAGAAAGAGGTTTAAGTACAAATAAGCTGTTCTGTGATACACAAATGTTGAAGCAAATGCTCCAAACTGCTAATTTAAAAGATGCTTACAGAGTTTGCTGCTCCGATAAAGGTGTATGCATGTCGTAGAGGTACATTAAAAACTGGATAGACTTCATTTTTGCTTCCTGCTCTATAGGAATCAGTCAAGCAAAAATTCATCCCACTGAATTCTCAGACCATGTTTTAGTAATGGCACAAATCACATGGGATAATACTCCAGATGTAAAAAGAACCAATGCAGGCTTAATGAGTCACTATTAGATGAGCCATACCTACAAAAAATGGAAAAGGGAATGGTCAGCTCATCTCTCTGTACTAGATGTGTTTGAGAACATCATACATGGGAGTAACCAGCTTTAAAAAAAGTGTATGCACAAAAATTAAAATCATAGGCCCCAGGAAATGTTTGTTTCTTGGTGCATTCTGGTGAATTTTGGGGTCATCTAAAACAGAATTTGCTACCCAGTTACCCCCTTCCTCATACCCAGTAAGTTTCACTCTAGCCCTTCCCCAGAGTTCCCACAGTCCAGCATGTTGCCCAAATCACCCTCTCCATAGCTCAGCCACCTGCTCCAATGCATGGTCCCTAGTCTTCCCAAGCCCAGGATAGTTAAACCCCAGCTCCCCCAGCACAGCAAGTTGCATCCTACTGCCCCTAGTCCAACTTCCAGATTACCTGGTCCTCCCCAGCCACCAGACCACAATGTTGCCTTTTCCCCTGCCCACCCAGCAAGTTGTATCCAACATCCAAGCCCAGCCCAATCCAGCCCAGCAGGTTGCATCTTAGTCCCCTCAGCCAGACCCCACCAAAAGTGCAATGAACTAAATGGGCACTGAACTCCAAATCCTTCCCCACAGAAACTGAAATACACTTTTGATGCAACAAAATCACTCTAGTCCACAGCCGCTTTCTATCTCTTTACAAGTACCTCCTCTGGTGTCTACACCAAGTACCTGGAAAGTGATAGGATGAGGGATAGACATCAAGGACCATTTGCAAAAGGATGGGGAAGGAGCTATTATTACACTTGAACAATAACATTCCAGCAGTGATGTATACGTCGCCAAAATATTAAAACCACATGAAGAAAAATGTCTCTCAGTTTCACAATCAGAATTACACACACACACACACACAAGACACACACTTAAAGGGTTCTGTCCCATACTGTATGTAAATCTTATCCTGATTGGTGTTGCCCAACCAACAGAAAATCTTCAGGACATAAAAAATAATTTCCCAGTATTCGAACTTGTGATAGTTCTCCATGATATAGTGATATGCATATGCCCACTCCACATTTTGTCAGTGTTTCCCAAATCATCAAGGCCATACTGTCCCTCATTCGGTCACTGTCTCCAAGCCCATGACTTCTCCAAACCATATCCCTGCATCACTGAGCCCTAGATTGAGCCACAGCTATTTTCAACACATCCTAACATCTCTCTTTAAAGATAAGTACCGAGGATGCCCATGTGATGTATACTTTTATTACTCAAAGGGGCGGAGAGATGTAGAGCTGCAGTGGTGGGTGCTGGAAAAGATTGTGCCCACATGTAAAGTTGCTGCCTGTTCCACAAACTCAGACTTCATTAAAGCAAAAAACACTTCTGTTTGTGCTTGATGCCAAATTTAAATAAACTTCCTGCAAATCATAGTTCAAGACCTTGAGTCCAAACTTGACTTTAGTTTATGTCCCTATGTTTACATCTCACATTTCCAACATTCTCAGCGTTAATATTTCACATCACAACAAGCCAAAAAGTAGATAGAAGCTCCTTCATCCCCTTGCAGCCTGCTGGAGCAAGAGCAATTATCCCCATTTCAATGCTCCCCATTCCAATGGCAAGCGGAATTCTCTCTGAGTGGAACTGATTTCATATTCGGGATAACTGTGTGCATTACTCGCATGCAGAATGCAATAACTGATGCAACTTTAGTGCACGTGCACTTTACCATAACTACCGAGGAGGGCCTTTGGTTCATCTAAGCTAACTGCACAGAGACACACTGACTAGCCTAAGAGTTTATTTTGTTACGTCAAAACCTACATGAACTCACCATACAAGATGGATCACTGCTCACTCTATCTTCTTATCTCTCTCAGATTAAAAAAAAAGAACAAAATGCATGGCGATGTGGACCCAGCCACTGCACCATTTGAACTCACCTTGGCCGTGGCCCACATTGATGGCGCGCCACGGCTTGTGACATACAATCAAGGAGTGATGCACTGAACCAACCAGCACCAAAGGTTGCCACAGCAACCATACACTATATACACCGACCAAGGCTAAGGTCGGCGGCTCCCAGAGACTCAGGATTTTTAAAGGCCAACTTGAAATTTTGTTTTGTGTGTCAGGGCTGGAACTATGCCCTGCATGTAAGTATGCGTGGTTACGCCACTGACATTATAGACTGGGTGGAGGACACAAAAGTGTTGGCAGGAGTTTTTTCAAAAATAGCTCATTATGTAGCTGAAAAGAACTACATATCTTATTTACAGTTAAGACATCATTTGCAGCACCTAATTTCTGAAGCTTCCCAGTCTAATCAGGACTACAGTGTACAAATAAAGATCACTAAACAAAAAATGGCAGCAATGCAGTATGACATAGCCCAGTCTCTGAATCAAGGGATGAAATCTGAAAAGAAATCGGTGACAGCATTGGAGAGAAATTGAACTTACAGCAGAAATGGTACTTCTGGCTGTCTACCCAGAGCATTCCTCCATGGACAAAACCCTGCTGCCCATTTATTTGCTGGCAGCTAAAAATCCCTAACAAAAAATGGATGACCAAAGATGTTCCTACCATACAAGATTGGAGAATAGTAATATCTATATACCAGATGGAAAATATCACTGCTAAACTTAATAACCAAATCCATAAGTTTGCCACTCTTTGGCAGAAATGGTCGCTTTACCATGCAGGAGTCAACCCTAACTTGCCCATGACATGTTAATCATTGGTGAGATAAAGGAGTATAAATGGAATTAAATATCTGCGTAAATTAACAAAGAGTTCTTAATCCTTTCCTAATGCTTGACTGTATTTACTGCATAGATCTCTATTTTAACTCTCGAACAACTGTACCTTTGTAACATAAAAAACTGAAGTGAGTATCAGATAATTATAGATTGTAAGATGTCTCCCTGTTTTACAGAAAAGTTTAATAAAAATATATTTAAAAAAAGAGATGAAATCTGAACTAGGATGTCAAAAGGCTCATTAGATCATATAAAGAATGCCAAATAGAGTAGAGAACAACATTATTTTAGAACTCATTTCCCAGATGGGACTTGGTTTATTCTCCTAAAGATCTTCTTTATACAGTTGAGTCCTATGCAGCTGAACAATTTGGAAGCTCTCAGGTTGTCAAGAATGCACAAACTTTATTGCACTCCCTAGACTTACGACAGGTTAAACAGATAGATGCAGAACTACTGATTACTGAAGTAACATCAGAGGAAGTCAGAAGGGCAATCTGAAACCTAGCCCTAATACAGCACCAGGGATGGACGGAAAAGGAACCGGTTTTACAGGACCTTTGCACTGATTTCGCTCCTATACTGGTATACCTTTTAATACTATTTTGAAAACATCCACATATGGTGCCTCTATGCAGGAAGCAATCATGATCTTGCTATATAAGAAAGGAAAAATAATGTACGTAATTGGCACCCACTAGGTTTATTAAACACAGACCTGAAAATCCTTAGTAAAATCCTTTAGAGACTATCAAGGTGGCAAATCATTTAGTAAGTCCTAGACAGACGTAGTAGTTCCTGAAAGAAAACAACAGGACAATCTGATAATCCTAAAGAACGTTTTAATAAAGGGAAGCGGTACTTGAAAAGGTTTTTGTTTGCATTAGAACAGGAAAAAGCCTTTGACAGGCTATCTCATGAATTTCTATTTTGGTTCTAAAATCCTTTGTAATTCCAAAACATTTGTTAACTGGATAAGGCAAATGTATAAAGCAGCCTTTAGTGTACTAAATGTAAATGGGTGGCTGGGAAACAAAATTCCAATCAAAAAGGTGTTAGACAGGGATGACCACCAAGCCCTCTACTGTATGTGTTTGCAATTGACATTTTGATTAGACAACTGAGAATAACACCAGCATAGATGGTATAGTAGTCTCTCCTCAGTATCCTATAGTAAAACCTTATCTTACGCAGATGACATGGTGCTTGTTGTTCCTCCCACTGTATCTGAAGCCTAACTATCTAAGAATTAAGTAACTTATTCCAAGATTTCTGGGTCCCATATCAATCTAGAGAAAAGTAAAGGTAATAATTTGGATACTCCTATACCACCCACAGGACAATTATTAGGGATCACTTTGTCAACACAACCAATTCTGGTATTGGTAGTAGATTTTGGTCTAGGAGATATGTCAGTGCATAACTGGGATAAAATTTAGTTAAAGCCACACGTTAGTTAACACTTGGAAAGGGCAGCAGTTGTCAAAAAAAGAAGGGCCATGCTCATAAAAACCTTGTTGCTCCACTATTTGTATACCGTAGCTGCATTTATCCCGCCTCTAACGGAGCAGGTTCACAAGTTTACTTGGTATCTTTTTTCAAGCATTCTGGGGTCACTTAAACCCCATTAAGAGGAATACACTACCTCCCAGTTAATAAAAGAGTCTTTTTGTTTCTTATAATTTTATCCAGGCCATGAAATCTGGATCGCTCTCATGGAAAGTATTAATAGAATCCTGGCTGAGGCCTTGTCTTCCTTGTGGGAAAATAATCAGATGAGAGGCCTATAGACTAGAAGCCCCTCAGTATGGTTTAGAAATTATCAGGAGTCTTCTAAAATGGAGGATTTCCCAGCAAGTATTAGTAAATGATAGGAAAGCAATTGACAACCAGATACTACAAGCTGAGAGTAAATCAGAGATAATTATCCCGACTGTCCTGCTTCACAATTAAGTAAAGTAGTACAACAGTTAACAAATATTAGAATCCCACCTGATGCATGGGACTGTGCCTGGTTGTGTAATTTTGGAAGATTGAGTATGAAAGGAAATAGTAACCATAAGCAGATGGAAGAAAGGAACTGCACTAGGAATTATGCTATCAGGTGACAGAAAGCATGGAACATTTGTTTCTAACCTGCCCATATATAAAACCTTTCTGGAGAGCACTAGCAGTACATTTAAAGGAACCAACATTTCTTCTTTAGAGTATCCCATTATAGTCTATGGCCCATCAGATAACTCATTTAGTAGATACCATGCAGATACTATTTACACTCTATTTGTACTTATAAAATTTTCATCTGGCAATCCACGGTGCTTATGGATTTTACAGCAAAAAGGTATCACATGCGGAAATGCTACAGAATACTATAAATGCTCTCAGGAGAACCATGCAATAGGATATGAATAGATTGCCACCTGAAAAAGTAAAACATTTGTGGGCCAATTGTATGGAATGGTGTGACTGTATACTAATAAGATATGTTATCAGGTTTTCTTTTTTCAGCATTGTTCCTTGTGTTTATATATATAGAATTCTATCTTGTTTATTTTGAATGCAATTGTTTGTATGCGTTTCTTTTGAATTTTGATGTATGAATGTGCTGCAATGAAATCCAATTTTCAATAAAATTCCGTACTCTTTTCAAAAGTGCCATGGGATCTTTAATGTCCACCTGAACAACCACCAGAACAGGCAGATGGGACCTCGGTTTAACATCTCATCCAAAAGACGGCACCTCAGGGTGCAGCACCCCTCATGCTGCACTACAGTGTCAGCATTAGGATTTAGCCTAAGTTCCTGGTGTGGGGATAGAACCCACAGCCTTCTGATCTTCCAGCCTCAGAGGCGAGTGTGCAACCTGCTGAGCCACTGTCACTGCCTATTAAACACAGGACAAAATGATTAGACTCACAAGCATAATTAAACAGTCTTTCAATCACAATAATACAAACTTTTATAAATTTTTACAATTAAGCTTCTCTGCTGAAGTCCTAGTTCTGGAGGTTAGCTACAATTGCAGGGTCAACAGGGCAATTGTGGCCACTAAACAAGTAGACTACAGGGTCACCACCTGACAAAAATGCACCCATAGTTTAATTCATTTAATATTTTCAAAGATAATAACAATGAAAAGGTGGGGGATCAGACGGGAGGGTGGGGGTTGCATTTGGCAGAACAGCAGGGAAGGAGATTAGTTAGCTGAACTAGAAACAAGTTTTAATAGTACTAAGCAGTACTGGGTAGTATGGACAAAGCTTTGAAAGGCTGATGTGAAGGGAGGAAAGCCATGCAAGTAGCTAACCTGCCAGAAGTCTAACTGGATCATAAAATGGATGTCCAGTCAATTTCTTCATTCAGGGCTCTACTTATGCTTATAACACCTGCGAGGTTACCCAAGGTCAAACAGCTCTAGTGCGAATACATCATGTATCCTACAGGCCCCACTGCATATCCTCTATGTATTGTATGGTTGGGCCCTTGCTCCCATAGAAAATCCCATCATATAGTTCTCCATATATGATGGCAGCCAAGTAGTATATTATGACACCTCCAGTTAGCTGATTTCACTGTATGCTACAAATCACCTCAATAACACAAGTAACAAGCCCTTAATAATACATGTAAAAGCCACCCTAACCCTCCAAAACTGCAGAAAACTGTCCTGTCCTACACTAAATCCCACCAGCACCTTTCCTCCTATCTCACTCACCAATCAATGCTATCCTTAAATCTGCAGCTCTCATGTACGCCCATGTTGCTTGCTACTGACGGTCAAATTGGTCCTAGTCCCACAACACCCCATTGTGTGCCCCAGTACTAAGGGTTCTTCTGGCCATACGTAAAGTCACTCCAACTGCAAATCAATTCCACGAATGTTTCCGACTGCACATGATGCTCCAAAGCACGTATATTCCACACAACTGCCACACATTGGACCTGTCATCACGTTCATCCAAAGGAAAGACTGCTGGAAGCATGCCTTCTTTATAGGAAGCCCTGCACTACAGAAACACTAAAGGGACAAAATAGGCGGTTCCCTATAAAACACACACTACAGAAAAACACCACCACCACTACGCTTTGGAAAAGCCCTACACTGCAGAAAAACACTACCACTACACTTTGGAAAAGCCCTACACTGCAGAAAAACACCACCACTACACTTGGAAAAGCCCTACACTGCAGAAAAATACTAGCACTGCACTATCGCTACACTTCAGAAAAGTTCTACACTATGGAAAAACACTTGTATATACTGTACCATTGTATTACAGAAAATCCCTATACTATGGGAAAACACTGGACACAGCAAATAGCGTCCAACCTGATGCATTGTATAAAATAAATGATGGCAAAGTCAGGCAAACTTATGAAATAATACCATCTCAAGATTCAACAAGCTTACAGAAGCCACTCACCCTTCGGGCTTGTAGCATTATAGCTTGTTTGACCCCTGATGGTATTATTTCCTTGTATCACACTTTGCCATCATTTATTCTCTCTATTTAGAGAGATGTGTACGGAGAACAAAAACAAAAACAGTGCCCTGCATCAGCATCTGGGATGAAAGCAAAACAAAAGATAATATTAAATGCATGCTGAAATTAGAAAATAGTTAAAGGAGCACTACACCATCATATTTTGTCAATGGTATGTGTATTTCCTTGTCAACAGATTACTCTTGTCATGTAGCTGTTGGGATATACTGTATGTGTTTGCTTTTATTTTCACTGTTCCCACCAGCTCATGTAACTAGCCTGGGGGTCTCCATGTTCTGATTGTTGAAATCTCATTGTCTCTGACAGCTGCATTACCATGCAAGAACATGATGCCACAGCACCCATTTACACCATGTATCTCTATGCTAAAGTGTACCGTAACCTGAAAACAACTCTGTAGAAACACACAGACTGAATGCAACTTAAAGGGAAAAACTTGCATTACAGCTAAGACAGTTTGCCAAGCTAATTAAAGGTAAATGCTGTGTTTCACACATTGTTGTAACTTATTTTGTTGAATTCTAAGTGAGCATTCTACTTCCCGTACACAGTGAAATCCTCACCAAGATGATTCTGCCTATTTTGACTATGGTGATACAGTTTATAGTGTTGCTCCAAAGTTCACTTTAAGCGAGACTGGACCCTCTCTTTCACTCCTTTTGTCTCTTTGCTCTTGATAAACCCTATGTACACATCATTGTACCTTTTATTCTTCCTCCCCTTTGACACCAGGTGCTTTTACCCTGTGTCTCCTTTGGTTTAGTTCTCTCCCCTCATATCTGCCTCTCCTCTCTTTTCTGCCTTCATCCTCTAACTGTCTTCACAATGCTTGTTCTCATTCTTTTGCTGTCCCTCGTGATGAAATCTACTGCAGGTCAAGCTGCTTTCTCATTTTGTTTCCTGGAACTGCTGGTTCTCTTGCCTGTTTTATTCAGCTCTGCTCCTCCTTTCCTGCTCTGAAAGCTCCTCCATGACTTCTCTTCCCACTCCTGCAGTTGTTTCAGATTTGTTTTGAATCCCCTTTTCTTAAATTCTTATTAGTGTTTTGAGCACTTTCCATTTCCTTACTTCATTAGTTCTCACTGCTCCTTAATTTATGTTGATTAATATTAATTTGCTTTTCATCAGTTCTGCAATTTATTGTATGCAACTTAGTATTTAGCAAATTATATTCTTAAACAATTGTCTTATTTTGATTTACTTATTTCCATGTATTTTGATTTACTTATTTCCATTTATTTTAATTTACTTAGTTCCATTGTATGTATTTTTACTCTAGATTTTGTATTTCTTCTCTCCTCTCTTCCTCTCCCCCAAGATGCATCTGGAAACAAGCTGTTACTGGCTCCTCCTCCCTCCAACCACCAGGATCCCGTCAGTGGTTACAGATCTGGAAAAGGTTGTATAAGGATGTTAGATGGGACCGTTATAGATTGCTAATATTTCAGATAATACAGGACTTATACTACACTCCTGTAAAACTTTTAAAATGGGTAAGCTCAAGTAGATCTGTGTACCAGATGTGGGAAACAGTGGGTACATTATCTACATATTTATGGGAATGTGACAAAGCTTTCTCTGGGAGAGTATTAGTGTTAGACTTAACCCACTGCTAGGCTTGCAAAATGCCTTTCAACCAGGAATTTGTATTTTGGGAGATTCGAGTGATATCCTTATTGGTAACCAAAGAAACATATGATGCTAATCTCCTTATGTGCTAAGAAAGTGATATCGCTGTCACTGGCTGGATCAACAGACTCCACATATGTAGAGTGGCTTCAGGAAATTCTTTTGCTCTGCAAGCAGAATACACTATAGCAAACTACTCTGGAAATAGTAAAAATATCAGAAGACCTGGGCCCCTTTACATACCCTGTTAGTGTAAATTATCAGTCTATTGGTTTGGAATTACCTTATAATATCCGGATAAAACTGACAATATATGGCTATTTCTTGTAGATCCAGCTTTCTCTTCTGATTTATGCTCCCTTTTCTTTCTCCTTCTTTTTATTATTTTTCTCCGATGGCAAGGGACAAGGAGGGTGGGGGAGGGGATGGTTATATAGTTATTGTTTATTGAATTCTTTTTTACTTTTTTCTTTTATTTTGACAGAATGTCTTTATACACCACTAGGCCCTGATCAGCTACATAGTTTAAGGTATTATCGTGGTGTATTGTACCATGTTATGTAATACAAATATGGATTGATTGTTGTTTGGTAAACTTAATAGAGCTTACTAAATATGAAAAAATAGCTGTTACCAGCTCAGTATGTCTTTCCTGGTAAAATATTTGAAATAAATAAATACATACAATGCATAAATATTAGAGGTGTGCAAAACCAGAGAGGTTTTGGTCTTGGTTTTGCCAAACCACTCCGGTTTTGGATTCACCACCAATACTCATTCAACATAAAATGTGGCCTGTACCTTCATTTTAAAGTATAACGTAAAGGAAAACAGGTTAAATTCTGTAGAAAACAGCCTTTATTTGATAGAACTACACAAAAATATGGTCCTCCTGTCCTGACTCCTGCTTGTGTGTGAAATGGCTGGTGACTCTCTGCAGACAGAGGTTAATCTACTGCTGGGCTGCCCCATCCCCAAAACATTTCACACTTGATGCAAGCCTTTATTTGACACAAATACACACAAGAAAAATAATAATATGGTCCTCCTATCCCAACTCCTGCTTGTGTGGGAAATGGCTGGTGACACTGTGCAGATAGATGCTACTCAACTGCTGGACTGCCCCTGGCTTCAAAATGTTTCACATATGATGCAAGGCTGCACACCTTTATTTGACAGGACTGTACAAAAATATGGTCCTTTGTCCCAACTCCTGCTTGTGGGGAAAGGGCTGGTGACACTGTACAGACAGAGGCTACTCAACTACCAAGTTGCCCCAGCCCAAATGTTTCACACGTGACACTGATGCAAGCCTTTATTTGGCGAGACTACTGAAAAAACATATGGTCCTTCCTGCTGCTTGTGTGAGAAATGGCTAGTGATTGTGCAGACACAGGGTACTTAACTGCCCTCCCAAAACATTTCACACGTGACATTGGCACAAGCCTTTATTTGGCAGGACTACAGAAGAAAAAAGGTCTTCATGTTCCAAACTCCCATCCCAACCCCTGCTTGTTTGGGAAATGGTTGGTGATGCTGTGCAGACACAGGCTACTCAACTGCTGGGCTGCCCTCCCCAAACATTTCACACGTGACACTGACACAAGCCTTTATTTAACAGGACTACAGAAAAAAATGTTCCTGTTCCAACTCCTGCTTGTATGGGATATGGTTAGTGACTTCTAGCACAGGTGCCTGTTTTCAGGACTCTGGAGCAGTGGGATGTCCCAGGCTAGGCAGCCCACATGCAAGTCTGCTCTGCAGCACTTTCGCGCCTCCCCCAACACACATAGTCAGTCCCTTCTCTGGCCCGAGTCCCTCTCAGTTTCTTTTATTTTAACTTCTTTTCTTTATTTCAATTTCATTGGTGGTGTGAGTGAAGTTTATTCTGGAGCTCCCTGGCCCCCCAAACACACACAGCCAGTCCCTTGCCAGAGTCCTGACCCTCTCTGTTTTTTTCTTTTGTTTTCTTCTGTTTCTTTCATTGTTGGTTAGCCCTTGTGGCTTTCTTGCCCCACCCCCACCTTCATACACACAGTCATTCCCTGGCCTGAGTCCCAACCTTCAGTTTGTTTTCTTTCTGTCTCCTGTTTCTCGTTGGTGGTTTTGGTTAGCCCTGGTGGCTTCCTTGCTCCCAAATCTCCCCGCACACAGTCAGTCCCTGTCCTGAGTCCTGAGTGACCTCTATTATTTATTTATTTTGGTTGTTGGTGGTACAGTGGGTCAGCTGCTCACCTTGGAGCCTTGTGGCTTTCTTCCTCTCGTCCCCCACACACACAGTCAGTCCTGCCCATGTCCCGAGAGACCCTCTCCACTGTTTTTTTCATTGGTGGTAATGGCACCAAGTCGGCTGCTCACCTGGGAGCCTCGCCTTCCAGTCCCTGACCCACATCCTCAAGTCCCCAGCCAAAGACTTTTTGATTTTGTTTTGGTTGTTTTCATTTTCTTTTATCCTCTCAGTACTCTCCTCCTCCTCTGTGCAGCTCCCCAGACTCCCATCCCACCGGGTTCCTCCACTGCTGGGGCCCCATTCTGCAAGAGCTCTCTGTCCTCGGCGAATGAAGTGAAATGGTGCCAAGCAGGAGAGTTTCGCAGGGATACTCCAGCTCTTGCGTCGTAATCCAGAGTATCCATGGAAACTAGAATTCATGAACAGATCTGAGCTGAGCCAACCAGGTTCTGCTTGGTCATACATGAAAACCGAGCCATATGGGTTTGGAATGACTCAGTTTCAGGAGAGGGGCTCGGTACACCTGTAACACATACATGAAGAAATACATTCTAAGTAAACAGACAGACATACTGTGGAGTCTAAAGGTGCTGATACCTCATGTTCTCATGCTAATGTAGGTCTCAGGCACAGTGAGATTTCAACAACCAGAAAACAGAGACCCCCAGGTTAGTTATAGGGGCTGGTATGAACAGTGAAAATAAACTAAAGCAAACACAGTAGCTACACAAAGAGTTGTCTGTTGACGAGGAAACAACATTTACAAGATATGGTGGTGTAGTACTCCTTTAAAACTGGCATTTCAACCATATGTCGTCTTCAGGAATTATAACCTGAGGTATGTAGAGGCATAGATGTGGGCACAAAAGAAAGACTCTTGCTGAGGGCAGAGGTGTAGCCAGGCATTTCAGATTTGAAGCACTTCTACCCCTCCTCCACTGTTGTTCATGCCTGCCCCTGTGGCAGTATTGCCCCAATTTGGACTTAGAAATCCTCGAGACAGACTTCTAGTCTTTTGCCCTGTTGTTTCTGTTCCCCCCATCTACCTCTCCTTCTATTAAATTCTGCTGCAGCAGTATCCTCTAACTTTTACGCACTATAATGGAATGGCGCCCATTATAGTGTATTCTCTAACTTTCCTTTATTCGTTCTCTGTCTCGAGAATTCTAACTTCAATAAAGAAAATGCACAAACGCCCAAGTTTATTATGGTGTTTGTTGCATTGTTTCACAGAATGAATAATAAAATATGAGCCTTTTTCCCTGTTGAGGTTATTGAATTAAGTCCCTCCCCAAGAAAGCTAGTGCATACAGGTACAGCTTTAGGAGAGAAGCTGTGGGGCTTTGAGAAGGCTGGTCGGGAGTTTTAAAATACAAGGGTCTTCCTTGTCAGATGTGAGTTCTTGTGAGCTAGTTCAGCTGCAAAAGGAAAGCAGTGACAAAAATAAAATCAGCATGTCCCACCGCCTCTGGCACTGTATCTGTACCGCTGGGTGCGGTCACTTGCTGCAGCAGTGGAGTAGTGTGAGTACAGACTTGTAATTGCCCTCCTGTACTTGCAACTAACAAATTGAACCTGTAAATAAAAGGGTTTAGTCTGTCTGTTTATCAGACTTGTGGGTTATGCTTTTGTTTGAGCTTTTATCTGCATGCACAAAGAAAACATAAGACACATTAAACAAATGTACTAGGCAGTAATTAAAGGAGAAGCCCACAAGTTACCTGGTTGTCGCCTTGATTAAAGCTTTCCTAAAGGGGCTGGCAGCCCAGAATGAAGCACATTTGTAGAGGGCTAGAACTGAGTGACATCACAATGTGGGAGTGTTATTAGCTAATTTAGGTAATTAAGGTTTCAAACTATTGAATATGTGTTTTTAACCTGCTTTGAAGACTGCAGTAATTAAGATATCAAAATTGTAAAGAGAATATTGACTTGTTATAACTGTAGTCCTCCATTTTTATGTATTAGTGTAGAATAAAGTGTAATTATTTAATTAGGGGCGACTACAGTGACCACATGACTAAGTATGCCCTGTGAATTCCTATAAAAGAGAAAGGTAGACACAGATGTTAGATAGCAGTGGAAGGGAGTAGGGTGAAGCTCTGTTCCAGAACCATAGAAGATAGTGGAAAGTTAGACTAAAACTACTTCCACTCTATGTTACACCTTGAAAAGTAACTGTAAGCTCTTGGTGAGCTAGGATTTGATTTGTATCCAGTTTTTCAGTGTTTTATTTTATTTCCTCCTTGGTTTTATTATTTGAACTTTTATTTGGATCATTATAATAGAAGGCACTCAAGGCATTCTTGTGTGTCACTAACATACCTTTGGTCTCTACCTGTATTAAGTTGTCTCCACCACACCCTGACCCCCCACCATGACTCGAGTCTAGGTTCCTGGCTTCACTCAGATGATTCACACACTAGACCTGCTGTCTGTCTGTGCTGCTAGTTTGGTGCTTGCTGCCTGCTGGTAAACGCCACTGACTGCACCACAAGTCCAAGACCATGGCAGAAATTTCTTCTCTGTCCCCACAGGTAGGCAGATTTGCTTCACTTGCCACTCCACATGAAGTCTTCATTCTTTTAGCTGGCTCTGAGTCTGTTCTTCCGTCTGCTGCTCCTCAGTTCTTCTACTGCTTCTTTCCTCCCAGTATAACTGAACTAACAGTATGGTTTCTAACTCTGCTGGGGCATTTAAACTCACTGCCCCAGACTTTCCACACACCCTACCAGATGCCACAGCCAATCACTATGCAGGTGGACCATGGAGCTAATTGAGACTTCTCAGTTTCAACATCTGCGGTGCACCCTAACACCCCCGGAAAAAACAAAGCTGAAAGAAAACACCTGCAAAGACAAACAAAGGAATTTAAACGTGATGGACTAGAGAGGGCAGAGCAATGCTGGCCAGCTTGTTTGCTACCCTCCTACTAAACTTGGTACGCCATGGCTTACTTGGAGTATCAGTAGCTACGCCTTGGCTGAGGAGAGATTGCACATTTTTGTTGGGGAGACCTAGAGGAATGCAAAATACCAAATTGTTAGGTTCTGTCTGACTGGAGGGCTCTTGTAGGTTGCTGATCTGATGGGCAAGAGACTGGAGTTTGGCAGATCTGATGTCTTTGAGGAGCTCAAGAGAGTGGAGTTAAGCAGTTGGATGCAGTGCTTAATAAAAGGAAGGCTGTGACATGTTGCGTGGTTGCAGGAAATCCTTTTGCTTCTGTATAGTTCTGTCCACAGAGATCAACAAAGCCCAAACAGAGGAAAGAGTAGCTCAGGGGGTTAGGAAGGGAGATAAAACTTTCTATAGATACATAAGAGAAAAAGGAAGAGTAAAGGGGAATAGTCCACTAGCAACAAGGGAGGGCCAACTTTAGAGACAGATGAAGACACACCAGAGTTGTTAATCAAATTCTTCTGCTCAGTCTTCACAATAGAAGATATCGGCAAAGGACCTACACTAAGTAAGACAGAGCAGGAAAGTGGAGTAGCAGACACAAGCCCTTCATGAAAGAGAGGGTCTTAGAAGGCTAAGTAGACTTAAGGTGGATAAACCCATGGGGCCAGGTGGTATCCACCCAGAATACTAAAAGAGCTTCAGGAAGAAATAGTTGCACCTATAATATAACCAGGGCTAGAATAACAAGGGCAAAATTAGGTGTAGAAATTAAAGGAGACTTGGACTGATCCGCACTGACCCCAACCACCCTTTTCAACTAGATATGAATTTGGAGGATAGTATAAAAGAAATGCAGTAACTGGAGCCACACAACAAATCCTTTTCTTTTCTTTCTTTTTTATTTTTTATACCTATTCAGTTGTATGTTCATTTATGTTTTTGATGTTTTGGTGTTGAACAAATCTATTTTCCGTAATTTATCATACAGATCTTTAATAAGTAATTTCATAACTACTGAACTTATTAAAGCATTACAGCAGTCAATAATAGGTATTGAGGACATATGCAGAATGTACAGTATGGCTTATCAAGTTAAATAGGGACGCTTTGATCTGTGATACAGGCAGCCCATGAAAAACCAGGAAAGTACAGAGTCTGACTAAACTGAAGAACAACAGTCCGGGAACACCTGCAAGCAAAAATGAGAAATGTATTTTATAAAGCAATCATAATCAAGGCTATAAGGACTATGGACTCTTAGCATGACTGAATTACAACCTTATAGCCATGGGAAATGTGACTGCTGTACTTACCAACAAATTAACTGTACTTATCTGAATGATCCTGTATTAGATGATATAATGTATAACTGGTGGATTGTTAAAAAACTAAAAAAAAAATCAATAAAATACTAGTTAAAAAAGAAATAGCTGCACCACTAGCTGAGCTGTTCAGTTTATCTCTGGAAAGTGGCAGAGTACCTTAAGACTGGAAAAGGGCAACAGTTGAGCCCTTGCACAAAAGTGGAAGCAAGGAAGAGGCAGGAAACTCACCAAGTCAGCCTGACCTCTATAGTGGGAAAAATTATGGAGACATTTGTGATGGGCCACGAGATGAAGATGAGCAACCCAGGGTCTGAATGAAATGTGGATAGGATAACTGCTATCCGGACAAGGAGAGGCAGGAGTCAACTTAGTATTTCGATTGACTGCAGGGCGCTTATTTGGTACCAAGGGTAGACAGACACAGTCACAAGAAAGAGTAGGGATGCCCGATCAACAATAGGGCAATGGAACAGGGAAATACTGAAATACTTTTTATCTACCACTTTACGGTTACTACTACAAGCATAAACTTAAGGCCTACTGCCACTCTTATTCTGATACTAGGTTATACTGTACTTCTATACTCTAAATGAGAATCCAGTTACATGGGCTACTCAGCACTGCATTATGGTGATCAGCATCACACATCTACAAAAGAGTCCAGATTTTACAAGAGTCCAGAGATCCAGCATCTTCGTGTACACCGTCGTTCTTCGTTGGTAGCTACAAGGAAATAAACAGAACTCAATTCCAGCAAGGACCTAGATAAGGCCACTGGGGTGGTGAGAGGTTTGGTAAACAGACCATATATCTTCGGCAAAAGCCCACCTCTCCACTGCCGGAATGTAGAACCAAAGCAACTGGTTCCTGCAATAACACACTGAAGCAAGAGGTTCTTCGCCAAAACCCACTTCTAGGGTTGCCAAGGATGAAGAAAGACCAAGATCTGCGGGCGATGAATCCAATGGAGGACTACCACGATCTGACTGATGCTGCGGCACTCCAAGGGCCAGCTGGACTGAAGGAACTCTGACAGGACCAGGAACCATAAGAATCTGAAGAGATGATGGTTGACTCTGCAATCCTAGGATCAGGAACTAACACAAAACAAAAGAAGCGGCAGACGCGTCCCGGACTGGGCTTCACGGACTCTACTTTCAGCGAACGACCAGGTGGGGGCACAGAACAGGTTCTCCAAGAAGAGCTCTCTCTTCTGTAGAGGCGACCAACTCGGGACATCTGGAACAGGAACCATACGGAACGACACTGGCACTGCTGTCGTGATGCGTTCGAGCGGATGTACGTTGAAGCTGTAGAAACAAGAAAAGCGGCGAATACGACTGACGGCGGACTCGACTGGCAGATGACACAAATGGACAGGATGAGCTGATGGATGATCTTTCTGAAGTGACGAATGTTGGAAGGACATCTTCTTCTGAGTACAGACTGATTCTGAGCAGCGTGGTGTTACAGACCACACTAGGAGACTGCAGTGTGGTAGAAGATTGAAGACGGTCTTCGTACAGTAGTAAATATATAACTGAAGAATGCCCAAAGAACTGTGGAATGATACAAAATCTGCCGGAGGAGGGCAAATTATAACTGCAGGGTAATTGTTTCGATTAGGCCAATGTCCAGGTGCTTAGAGCAATAGTTCAGGTACTTGGACCAATAGTTCAGGTACTTAGGGCAATAGTTCAGGTACTTAGGGCAATAGTTCAGCATAAGCAGTACAGTAATCACAGTAGTTTCACAGTATAGGCAAATCAAGCACTCTCAAATGAACCCCTGTTTCTATAGGTAGGGTATTCTGGAATAGGATCCCTTACTGTATGTTGTGCTAAGGGAATCCTTTAGTATCACTAGGCTGGCTTGCCCTATTCCGCTAGGCGGGGCCTCCCTTAGTACCACTAGGCTGGCTTGCCCTATACTGCTAGGCTGGGGCCTCCTTTAGTACCACTAGGCTGGCTTGCCCTATTCCACTAGGCCGGGCCTCCCTTAGTACTACTAGGCTGGCTTGCCCTATTCCGCTGGGCCGGGGCCTCCCTATAGTACCACTAGGCTGGCTTGCCCTATTCCGCTAGGCAGGGGCCTCCCTATGGTACCACTAGGCTGGCTTGCCCTATTCCACTAGGCCGGGCCTCCCTTTAGTACCACTAGGCTGGCTTGCCTATACCGCTAGGCTGGCTTGCCCTATTCGCCAGGGCCGGGCCTCCTTAGTACTACTAGGCTGGTTTGTCTTATTCTCGCTGGGCCGGGCCTCCCTATAGTACCACTAGGCTGGCTTGCTCTATTCTGCAGGCCAGGGCCTCCCCTATAGTACCACTAGGCTGGCTTGCCCTATTCCGCTGGGCTGAGGCTCCCTATGACCAGGCTTTACCTCGGGCCTAATGCCCTGCCTTTACCTCGGGCTTAAAGCCCTCGTTAGCTTGGGCCTGGTGCCCCACCCAGATTGGGCCTGGTGCCCACTTACAGTGGGCCTGGTGCCCCACTTTACAATGGGCCTGATGCCCTCAACACTTTGGGCCTGATGCCCTTACTTTATATTTGGGCCAGAATCGCCCTTTTAAATACGCTGCCCTTTAAATTCTAAGGCTCCCAGTGTCTGCTGTCATTTATGCCCAGCAAACCCGCCCGAGCTCCGTCCCTAATGAATATTCATAGCCACGATACAGGCCTTGCTATATAGCCTCCCGTGGGCGTCGCTAGCCCCCGCCTCCCAAATGAATATTCATTTCACGGGTCCCTAATGACCCGATGCCCCTCGTGACACTTTGCCGCCCTGTAACGCGCCTACTGCACTTTCAAAAGACAAATGCAGTCCCTTTTGAATACAGGCAGTCAGCACAACGTGTGCTGCCGCTGACTCACCGCTCTGCGGTCTGGAGAGTCTCTGCTGTCGCTGGGAGGCGGAGGATGCTGGCAGTGGGAGGGAATCATGCAGGCAGTGAGAGGGACAACTCTGGGGGCCTCAGATGGGCGACAACGATGGGCGCTTCTCTGCCTCCGACGTGGGACGGATTTACCTCTGAGACACTTCGGGGCTAAAAATAATAAACGGAGAGCTTTTAAGTCCTAGAAATGCGGGAAAATGGGCGTTTTGTGGTGCCCCAATGGCACCACCGACGATAGACTACCGCAGCAGAGGAAGTCTTCGGGCAGGGAGGCAGCACAGGAGCACAGCAAGTCCAGAGGGATGGCTTCAAACAAAAGGTAAGCCCTAAACTGTCCCCCTGACTTCTGGGTCCTGGCTCCTCAACCTCTGCCCAGGATTAACTGTCTCCAACTGTACAACTGTAGAATGCTTGTTTAAACTTGAACCTCCCCAGGGTTCTAGATCTGCTGGATTGGAATGCTGTGCATGAGCCACCCAGCACAGCATTCCATCCAGGCTATTATGACACACATTGCTTTTAAATTCTAACTTTTACAAAGCTGTAAGTGCACAGGCACTTTCTATTATTTACAGTATTTTGCCTGTAATGGCCAACTTTGGTCCCTAAAGGATTACTAAAGGAAAGAATAGTTGACTATCTAAAGGAAACTGGAAAACTCGACCTCAAACAGTATGGTTTCACAGCAGGGTGCTCGTGGCAAACAAACATGATTGATTTCTTCCAATTGGGTTACCAGAACAATGGACCAGGATGGAGGCGGTGGACATGGTGTACCTAGACTTCAACAAGGCCTTTGACACCGTTCCCCACAGGAGACTTGCTAACAAACTAGAACACACAGGAGTCGGACAGAAAATAGTAAATTGGATTAGAAACTGGCTGCAGAATAGGACCCAGAGAGTTTTGGTCAATGGGGCTTTATCAAGGAGGGAGGTGTGACCAGTGGTGTTCCACAGGGATCAATGCTGGGTCCAGTCCTCTTCAACATATTCATCAGTGATATCACTGATGAACTGGAGAGAAGGTTTACCTGTTAGCAGACAATACAAATCTCTGCAACAGAGTGGATATTCTAGAGGGCATTAGGTATGGAAGCTGACCTAAGGAGACTGGAAGAATGGTCCAGAAATTAGCAGTTAAAATTTAACACCAAGAAGTGTAGGTAATGCACCTGGGGAAGTGACACCCAGGAAAAAGTACGTATTAGAAGGGCATCAATTAGAGGAGACAAAGATGGAATGGGATCAGGCGTGATCATTATCAACAACTTAAAGGTAAGAAAACAATGTGAAAAGCAGCGCAGAAGGCAAGTGGTATCATTGGATGCATAGGAAGGGGCATTATGAGCAAAAGCAGGAAGTTATCATGCCCTCTACAGATCCTTGTTGAGGCCACACCTCAAGCACTGTGTCCGGTTCTGGAGGCTCACCTAAAAGGTCATCTACCATCTGGAGATGGTGCAGAGAAGAGCCACAAAGATGGTGCAGGGGCTGCTTCATGAGCCATACGAGACAAGACTCAAAGAGTTGAATGTATTCTCTCTGGGAACAAAATAGAAACAGGGGGTCATGACAGAAACGTTTAGTACATCGAGGGAATTAACAAACTCAGAAGGAAAACCTCTTCCAGGAAAACAGGGCGGCATATACAAGAGCACAACTATGCCTCGTGGGAGGCAAGTTTAAAGCAACTCTAGAAAGTACTTTTTCACTGAGAGAGTGATAGATCCATGGAACAACCTGCTACCAGAAGTGGTGACATCAAAGACACTAAGGGAATTCAAACTCGTTTGGGACAGGCAATGTGGGCAACTTAAGAAAAAAATATAATTGGGGCTAGCCACCTTGGGCAAACTAGATAGACCACACGGTCCCTATCTGCCTACACTTTTCTTATGTTCTTAACTGTTTTTAATGGTGAAAAGGTAGTGACCAAATCTGCAAAACACCAGTCTCTCCCATCAGATCAGCAACCTACAAGAGCCCTCCAGTCAGGCGCAACCTAATAATTTGGTATTTTGCATTTCTCCAGATCCTCCTAATACAAGCTAAGCAATCTCTCCTTAGCAAGGGTCTCTTTTGTGTCCACACCTAGACATCTTGATGTCCCTCTGGTTATAATTCCTGAAGAAGGCCTATAGTAGAAACATCGATTTTAATTTTATTTCTATTTTCAGTGTGCATTTAATATTACCTTTTTATTTTGTTTTATACAGATATAAATATATATATACATAATACATACACATATATACAGTATATAAACTGTTTCAGTGGCATAAAGAGGTTGTTTGCTTTTTTAACCTCACTATTTAAGAAGTACATTTGTCAGTATTATTTCCCCACATTTACTCTACTTCTTGTGGTTTAACTCTGCTTTTTTTTAGCTCTGCCACTTATGAGTGGAGTAAAGCGAGAAATAGAAAGCCAACCCTTGCAGCGGTAGCAGTGTCACTTAGCGGCTGGCGTAAGTTCAGGAATAAGCACTGGTTGGTGGACAGGACCAAGTGTCCCAGGGACACTCTCCTCCTGGGAGGGCTGAAGCTAGCCCTGCCACAGCACTGCCCCTGGGTGCCTCAGGCAGAAGTACAGGCTTGGGAGGAAGGATGCAGCTGGGTCCACATGGCACTATACAACTGTGTGCACACATGCACTGGAGCACTCGCTGCAACATCTTGGAATGGGCAGGAACAGGATAATACCCAGGCCTAAGGGATGCCTGGTGCACTCAGTCTGGACAGCCTCCAGCACCTCTACCCTTACAACAAATGCAAAGGAGTTGGGGACCTGCCTTCTTGGTCCCTCCATGGGGACAAGCCACGGGTTGAAAAGAGGGTCACATTTAGGGATGATGGGACTGGGCAGTTTCAGGGGCTGAAAGAAGCCACAGCCAGGAGGACAACACATTAAAAAAGAAAAAAGAAAAAGAAAAAAGAAGAAAAATATAATGATGTGACATACCAGTGGAACTAGCACTGAAAAACAACATCATGAATTGTGGGGTACAATGGAGCTCAACATCCCTAAACTTTATGAACATGGGCCTTTGTATACTATTTATACATGTATTTTATAAACTGTAAATATAGAGAATAATGCATATGTGTGTTCTGAGTTTTTTTTTTTTTACATACCTGGGGCCTGATATTCAAAAGACTGCCTGGGCACAAATCCAAGTTTACCTGCATAAACCGGTTTTGTGCAGATGTACAATATTGAAAAGCCCAATTAGCATGGGCAACAGGGTTTGCACCCAGGCAGTATTATGAGGGAGGCGCAATGTAAATGAAGGGCAGGGACCTGAATATTGGCACAGTCCAATATTCAGAGTAATGCACTGCACAAAGGCCATTTTGCTTGGTCCCTTGGGCTGTTTATGCTGCCGAGCATGCCTCTCAGTTTACTCTCGCGCAACCCTAGCAGTTGGCAGAGGAAGAGCAGTGGTCCCCAACCCCAGCACTGTAGTATCTGGTGTCTAGTGGTACCAGCCCGATGTAAGTAATAAGGTTTCCTTGGTATCAGTGCCCCCCGTGGATCCCATCCGATGTACTAAATAAGGTTTTCCTGGTACTGGTCCCCCCAGCTGATCGCTGGCCTGATGTAATAATAAGGTTTCCCCTGGTGTCCAGTGCATCTCCGCCCCCAGCTGATTGCCAGCCTGATGTAACTAATAAGGCTTCCTGGTGTCTAGTCCCACCCCCAACTGATTGCCGCCTGATGTTAAAGTAAATCATTCCTGGTGTCCAGTGGTCCCACCACCCCACCCATGCCTGATGTGCTAACAGGTAGTCCCTGGTGTCCAGTGTTCCCTCCCCACCTGATCACCCCTAACACACAGACACAGTTTCCTGGTGTCCAGTGTACCCTGCCCCCATCCCCTGTACATGATAGATAACTAACTCCTGGTGTCTAGTGGACTGCCCCTCCAATCCCTGATCCCGATCCCCTGCAGGTTTAGGTAATGTTTTCCTGGTGTCTAGTTTATTTATTTAAAAGTTTAACCAAGGAAGACATAATGAGCGGAGAACAGCTCGTTCCCAGATGCATCCTGGGGAAGGGAGAAGGAAATAGCTGAACAATAAACTGATGAAAATAAGAAGCCAGTTACAGTAATATAGTAATACATGTAGCATAAATATAAATAATTAGAGGCAAATTAATAAATGGATGCAAGCAGAAAATATAACACACTCTTATGTATAGAGAAATAAGAAAATGTAGTGCCCCCCATCCTGACTGCAAAGCAGCGACTGGAACAGCCGCCACTCTTCCCCGCACCCGGCCGCCAGCTTAGCTGTCAATGAGCAAGTATATATGCTTATTGACAGGTCAGTCGGCGCAGCCATAGTGGCGAGGGAGGGCTGTGCCAGTCACCAGTACGGGATTAGGGTGGGAGCGGGATGGTGAGGCACTACCTGCTGGGGTGGGGATCTGCTAGGTGCCAGGGAACGCATTACATAGACCCACAGGGGATCGGGATGGAGAGGGGGTCTGCTAGACACCAGGGAATGGGTTATCTGTCATGTACAGGGGATCAGAATGGGGTGGGATATACTGCACACTGGGAAACAGTGTCTGTGTGTCGGGTGAATGATAGGGTGGGGAGGAACCACTGGACACCAGGAACTACCTGTTAACATATTGGGTATGGGTGCAGGTGGGATCATTGGACACCATGGAATGATTTACTTTGACATTGGGCGGTGATCAGCGGGGGGCACTAGACATCAAGAAAACCTATTATTTACATTGTGCCAGCAATCAGTGGCTGATGGAGAAACCACTGGACACCAGGGAAATCTTATTATTTACATTGGGCAGGCAATCGTTAGGGGCGAGGACCACTAGACACCAAGGACACCTTTTATGTACATTGGGCCAGCAATCAGCTGGGGGATCACTAGACACCAAGGAAATATTATTACATACATCGGGCCACAATTGGCGAGGGGGTACCACTAGACACCAGGGAAACCTTATTATGTATTTTGGGTCTGCAGTTGGCGGGGCCACCAGAAACCAGGGAAGAATTATTATTTACATCAGATCAGCGATTGGCTGGGAGACCACTAGTACCAGGGATATCTCTCTGGGACCAGGCAAGTGGAGGGCAGCACCGAGCTGCATTGCCGGCTACCCATGCAGATGAGCCCATAGGGGTATGCAGATGGCCCTTAGCGCCTTGCATGTCAATGAGCTCATTTGCATGGGTCCATCTGAATATTGGAAATTTAGGACGGGCGAAGCTATTGTGATACCCCATTTCAGGAGCCATGTCTGCCCAGCGCCATGGCTTAGCACAGGGCCACAATGACCCTATATTCAGTCAAATAGCGCAGTGTACTATTCCATGGAATATCGCATTTTGGACACCTGAGGAACCATAGGCACAGCGCAAATATTTGCGCACCGCTTTGCCCAGTTTAGGATATGGGGCCTCTGAGGTATGTGATAATCCATGACGCGAGGTTTAGTGAGATTATCACGCACCGTGAGTGTGTAGAAAAAAAAAAAACTTCATGACACACACCTGCATATGTTTTATATAACTGGTGCAGGATGTACTTCAAAGGAAAACTGTAGTCTTGTAGAAATGAAAGCAGTCACTTTTAATATAGTCTGCTAAGCATTACACAACAAAGATTTTAATATCCTACAGCATACTTCAACACTTTTTAACTGTCAGTGACTAGCTAATAAATATGTAAATGAATTAATGGCAAATACTGTTTTACGGATGCTGCTCATTTTGGATTTCATTGGTAGAGTTGCAGCTGTGATCTCACGGTTGCCATCTTTCAAACACACAGCAGTCCTATTTCACTGTGAACTCAGTAAAACGTAACTATTTTTAAACCAGAATAATCTATGTTTTTTAGATGTCTTTACATGTCTCTTGTTCACTGATTGTATTCTGGGTCAGTCTGGTTGCCAATGGATTTTTTTCCCATTCGTACAGTGAGCAAGTGAGGCAGTGGAGCGTAAGCTCTGCGAAAGTCGTAATAACTCAGTGTGATGTCGGACCAGGTTATTATGACTTTTGAAAACTAAATGATGTGAGTTGATGTAGGGGGTCACCACTTATTATATTACAATAATGCATCTACTAGGGTTGAAACACAATGCATAAAAAGTAGGCACGCTTGGGCATGGGAATCGGGAGTAACAGCCTGTCGAAGGCAGTGAGGGGATGATTGGCCGGGTTGGGGCCCTAGGCAGCCCAAAGGAGTGGACGCTGAGTGATATGGGGAATAAAAAGAAGACACAAAAAATTAAGAGTTCACAGTTCTGGAACCTTGGCAAATCTGTGGTATGGTGTTACTTAGGGTTTGAATGATCCTGCGATGCAGTATTGGCCTTACCCTCTTATTGGCACCCTCTATCCAAGCATTTCTGTCTCGCTGTTTTACTTTGTCTGGGAAGACAGTGCTGATATTAGGGTTATGCCAACACTGCATCACATGGTTGTTTTAACCCTGAATATCACACATACTGCGACAGCCAAGAGTTTTCATTCCTCCCTGAGGGACGCTGACTGCAGCAGGAATGCACACACTATGCATCAGAGCCCATACAGATAGTACCCCAGCTAAGTACACTTCAGTCTGCACTGCCATCCATCAATCACCTGGGTGGCAGTCGGTACAAAGTGTTCCCCACCCTCCCAGAGGAGGAGAGCATCTTGTGGGATGTTCAGTCCCACCTCCCAGCCAGTCCTCCAGTGACTAGAGCTTGTTCCTGAACCTGGGTCTCTGGCGTTACGAGCAGTATCATGCTTTTTCTACCTCCCTGGCTCACCTCACAGCATCATCCCTAGCACAACCTTCTCATAGACTTACTAGCTATCCACTGCTAATCAAGGACCACGATAGTGTTGGATGGCCTGCTATGTCAGTCCTATGTGGACCTGCGGGAGGTGATGGTGCAACGCCAGAGCAGGCTTTCTCTCTCTCCTCTCCCTGCTAATTTTCTCACGAGAGGTGCATGCAATGTCACATATGCATGATCAGCACCCAGTGGCTGCAGTGTCCCCCTCCCTGAAGGAGGAGGAGCAGTCCTTGGGATGCTCATTCCTCCCTCCCAGCCAGTCCCTGAGTGACCCAAGTCTGGTCCTGAACTTGGATCAAGCAGCAGTGCTACTGCTGTGCTTTTGAGTCGGCTGCATTTTACTTTCTTACTGCAGCAGTATTTGTTAGCAAACAAAATTCAGATATAGTTTTTGGCAAAATGTATTTTCACATACCTGGATTCAGCCTTGGTGTATTTTTAATTTCCCTCATATTTTTAAAGCAGCTTTATTGCTAATTTTGTAATTTATGACTCACATCATTAAAGATGGCCACCATTCGCAATTTTTAAAAGTCTCTCACTGAGGATACCTATTGAATGTCCATGCTAGCTTCATACTGTCGATGTATTTGGATAGTGTTACCACATGTTTCTGATAGTAAACAGCACTTTGCCAAGATATTTAGTTTTTTCACGGAGGGCATGGCACGGGAGTGGGATCTTTTAAAAACTTTAAACTCTCATAATTTCCTACAGAAATGGAAAAAAGGTATACTTATGTTTTTACCAGGAAAACATTTTACTGGAAAAAACCTTTCTGGTGACTAACAAATACAGGTGCTTTAATAATGAAAAAAATAGTGCGCCCAGTGGTGCTGAGGGTTGAGGTGCTGGATGCCACACCTCGCGTAAACCCGGTGACCCAGGTTGAGGAATGAGCCTGGGTCATCAGGGGTCCAGCAGGGAGGACTAGGATCAGCGTCCAACGACAGCTCTCCTAGCCCTGGGGAGAAGGAAGGATGCACCACGCTCTGCTGGTCCCTGGGGATGCCGGTGGTACTGCAGTAGCGTGGGTGCTAGTGGAGGGAGCATGGCAGGCGTCTGCACATTAGTGTGCTGATGTCCTTGCATGTCCGATGCTTCCAGGAACCAATAGAGGAAAAAGCAACACACAGATCCATGGCAGCTTGATGGCCGCGGTTTCACTGGTTGACGATGCCGGACATGTGCCAGTAATGGTTCCTCACCAGGCGCTGGGGCTTGAGGGCCCCTTCTCAAGCAGAGATCGTCTGCCAGCTGGGCATAGAGCTTGAGGGTTGGAGGTGGAACAGAGGAGCGGGCTGGAGGTAAGGCAGGACTGTGGTTGCAGGGAAGGAGAAATTGTTAAATGATAAAAAAAAAAAAAAAAATAGAGTTCTCAGTAATGCCACCTATCAAACAGTGATCCCAGGGCCAATTCTAACTGTCCTGCAAATTGCAGGGTTGAACTTGAAGCTGTTTTGTGTTATTAGGAAGCAAAAACAAACAAACAAAAAAAAGACTTTCAAAAAATATTTTTTCATGTTTTCAACCATTTAGAACTTTTGAAACACTGAGCAGAGCATTATCAAACTTCTAGGATCCAGAGACCCTGTCACCGAGGACACACATGATCATTTATAGTGGTTATCCTGTCTGGAAAAAATAAAAAAGAAATCAGGGTTTAACATAGAATTGTCTACTCAACCCTAATAATAGGTTCTACTGCTCTACTATGACTTTACCATGGAAAAGAACTCACTACGGTAAAAGAAGCATACTGTTTTAAGGAAATAGAATGACTCTGTTTTTCTAAGACTTGACAGACGAAATAACATTTAGAGCATGGCTTCTCATCTGAAATGTAAATCAGTGTGGTGCCATCTAGTGAATATACTATAAATAACTCAGCTATTTGGGGAATGGATATATTTTCTTTAGATATGGCTATATTTGGTCTCATCATGCCTTGCTTATAAACATAACGCATTTAAAAGAATACCATCACCTCTTCTAAGTGTAAAAGGCCTTTGTGACCCAGAAGAAAGATATGAATACCCATAATACTATTTTTAACCAAATTCTGTTGTTATCATTATTGTTATTCTGTGTCTGTAAGTCTGTACATGTGACCACTGCTGCCCAGTGCACTCTTGTAGAAGAGGTTACTTGGCCCAGTGACTCTGGGGGAGTTACACTGTGCTGCTGTTTAAGGAATAACATGTGTGTGACCATATGCAATGAGCCTATGTTTCCATCAAGGGTTGAAATAACAGCATGTGGACCTCGGGAGGCGAAGCTCAGGAGGTTCATTCTGTTACTTCAGTCCCTTGATGGAAACATAAGGTAACTGCGTATGGTCGCCATATGTATGGTTTTAATAAAAATAATGCTATAGTACTTTTGTTAATCAGAAAAGAGAAATCAGTGTACTATGAAACAATGCAGTTGCAGGGAAGCACATAAACATTATGTTTTTGACTATTGTTGGATGCGAACATACGGAAATTGCCAGCAGAAACAGGCCTTAGTGGTCTACTCGGAGGTCTGCTCGGTGTGCAGCTCACTCTATTTTACTTTGCTGCCCCCTGCCACCCAGAGTGATCTTCCACCCCTTACCCATCCCCTTTCTCCTCCAATTGCCACTCCTGTCCCACCCCTTTAAAACTTCCCACTGTTTTCAATAGCAGCCCCTCCTCAGGTAGTTCATTCCAATTTGACACCACCCTTTCTGTGAAAAAGTGCCTCCCATTTCCTTTTTAAATCTACCTCCACAAGTTTCAGACTGTGGCCCTTTGTGGTCCCCTCCTTTCTAAACTGGAAATGCCTTCCTTCCAACCTTGTTTATACCTTCAGGTAGTTGAAGGTTTCTATCATATCCCCATTTTCATTCTGTCTTCTAAATTTACATATTGAGCTCGTTAACCTCTCACCGTATGGTTTGTTCCCCATGCCCGGATCATCTTGGTTGCCCTTCACTGGACCCTCCAGTAGTTTGATGTCCTTCTTCAAATAAGGTACACAAGAAAAGAACAGCACCATTCACCATAACGTAAATGCCAAAATATCAAAAGCTTTATTGCTGTGACTCACTGTACTGACAGGGTGCTCGAACCACAATTGATATCCAACCAGTTTCGTGCTACTGCGCCTCCTCAGGGATGACCTCATAAATACTTTATGGTGAATGGTCCTGTTCTTTTCTTGTGTACCAAACACTTTGAACTTGCATATTAGCTCCAGAGCCATCTTGTTTGCTGCTGTCCTTGTTCAAATAAGGGCACCAGAACTGCACACAGTACTCAGTGTGGTCTCACCAGTGACCTGTATGAGGGCAGAATGACTTCCTCCCTCCTGGAGGTGATTCTCTGGCAATGCAGCCCAGCATTGTATTTGCTTTGGCTGCCCTTTACAGCACTGTACAGACGCTTTATGTCACCCTTATCACCCCTAGATCCTTTTCCTCCTTTGGAGCTGGACACCTGTATGCCACCTAGCCAGTAGCTGGCCTCTGGGCTCCTAGCTCCCAGGTGCATGACCCTGCATTTCTTGGAGTTGAACCTCAACTGCCAGATGCCAGACCATTTTCTAGTCTGGCCAGATCCTCGCTGAGATCCTGTCTCCTCTCTATGCCCACCTTCCCACAGAGCTTAGTATCACCTGTGAAAAGGCAGACTTTACTTTTGGCCCCTCGCTGTGTCTCCAATAAAGATGCTGAATAGCATTGGACCAAGTACTGATCCCTGTGGGACCCTGCTGCTTACCGGTCTAGGTGGGACCCTGCTGGTTACCGGTCTAGGTTCAGATAGTTCACCCCCTACCGTCACTCTCTGTTTCCTTTCTTTCAGCCAGTTCCCGACCCACCCTAGCAGCTTGTCCCCGACTCCCATGTTACTCAGTTTGCTAAGCAACCTACCATGTGGCACAGAATCAAAGGCCTTACTGAAGTCCAGATATAGTAATTCCATTGCCTGGTCCTTGTCCAACAACCTTGTGACCCAGTCAAACAATTCTATCATGTTCGTTTGCCAGGATCTCCCATGACAAACCCATGCTGCCTATCGTCTAGTAGTTGCCTTTTAGACTACAAAGGTGTGGTGTGAGCCATTGCAGCTGCCAATTGCTATTAGCATGTTGGCAAACACACAGACAGGAGTGCACATGGCAAACTGTTGCATATTACGCCTAGTCCTGGTCAGCATGAACTTTATGGTCATGGACATCTCCTTAGTTAAAATTTTAAACTACAATATCTGACAAAGCAAACGGTGTACTCAAATTCAATAGTAAGTATTTTGAGATGATAATGAGTACTGCTGCTTTACCATTAAAGAGCTGCTGACGCCTTTAAAACTTTGAAAAACATAATAATTAGGTACAATTCAGCTTCCATTCCATATATTTTCAAAAGATTCCTCCTTCCCAGTATTTATTACTAAGGCCATTTGCATAAATGCATGATCTTTATCCCTCAGGGTTCATCTGCCTCTACAGCGGACTCCTACTTCAAGTCATAATCCTCTGCTGTGACATCACAATCTGTTGCCATTGGGTAACTGTGATGTCACAAGCAGTACATTATGACCTCAGGTAGGGAGACGGCAAGAAGAATAAATAAACTCTTCAGGAGCAAAGATCCTGTTTTCATACAGATTACCTCAGTAATAAATAATGGGAGGAGGAATACAGAACCAATGTAAAATACAAGCTGGACTGCATCTAAATATTATGTTTTGCCAAAGTTCTCCTGAAGGCGAAGCTGCTCTTTAACATTAGTGACTGAGACAAAAGAAAATGAAAGATGGCGGTAGCAGTCAGTGTGTGCAGATGGCAGTCAGTGTGAGCGGTGCACAGGTATGGTGATTATAGAATATGCACAACAACTTTAGAACATGCACAACATATAGAATAGTGGATGGATGAACATCCACAACAAGGCTGTGTTTCCTTGAGGGAGTTGATGACATCATAGAGACCTCGAGGAGGCGGAAACCGAGGTCTCATGACTCATCAACTGCCCAAGAAGGAAACGAGTTTTAGTTGTGATGTTCAGACATCCACTGTTTTGTATAGTATATGACTACCTTCGATTTGGTTTTTATTATTTTATTTCTGAAGTTACTTGCTGTGGGTGCTGCTCCGTTTCTACTGGTGCTCCTGTTCACTCCCGTTCCGCTGCTGGCACTTCGCTCAATCTATCCGCTTTGCACTTTCACTTCTCTGGCGCTTAGTTTTAAAGTTAAAAAAAATAGATTTTTCGAAGGGAGCCACGTATTGGTCTCTTTGTCCGATTCTAAATCCAAAAATCGGTGGCTCCACTGCCCGCACTCGCTAAATTAGCGCGCCATGTTTGTTTTAATTTTACATCGACGCTGAGCTACCAATCAGGTGGTGGTCAAGGTTAAAAGTTGTTGTACTATCGGCGTGATGTCACATCGATAGTACAACAACATATTTGACCTTTGACCTGTACTACAACAAGTTTTCAGCAGTTGCTGAAATCCATGTAGAAACAAGGTTAACCATATACTGTAAGGTTTTGAGGTGCCTGATTTCAGTGCACAATAAGCCCAACCATACACCATATTTAAACATTATTTCATCTTCATCTCTTCAGACTAGAAAGATCCTGCACAGGAGGAAATGTCTAGATGGTGGACATTGCCTGGTCCCAGCTGGATAGAATTAACATGGTCAAAATGAGGATTTTTGTCTAAATTTCTTTTTTATACTCTTCTGACCCCATTTCCAGTTAAATTTTTAAAGGTGCATTAATCATCCATCTCCTCCTGAATTTGGAATGGGAACAACCCTAGAAAAAGTTTGCAGACACTTACTCTCCTCTATGCCTGAGACATTTGCTCTCCTTCATTTTAAATTATAGCACTGCACAGCTCTTAATTCTAAACTCACGGTGTGACTCTGCTGCTGCTGACCACGGCTGTGAATGTTACATGGTCACAATCAAACAGAGAGGTTGATGGATGTACTATTTACTGTATAGCTATGCTACAGGCCTTAAAGAATTTAAAGGGTTTTAGTCTAAAGTCAAAGTCAATTTTATTTAAAAAGGCGCCCAATCCCAAAGGCTCTGGCGCGCACAAAAACTGTACAGTATGTCATACCGTATACATTACATTAAAATATAATACACATAAAACTTAATCTCCAAAAGCCTGCATAAATAAAAAGGTCTTCAGGCGACTCTTAAAGGCCTCTATAGTGGGGCCTCTCTCACTCAAGCAGCAACGAGTTCCAGAAAGCTGGAGCAGCAACTCCAAATGATCAATCCCTGCTGATTTCAGCCTTGCTCTCGGAACTTTGAGGAGGCCACCACTAGAGGAGAGATCTCGGACAGAGGTGGACGGTACCAGGAGATCAGAAAGGTAGCCAGGACCCTGTCCATGTAGGGTCTTATAGGTGAGAAAACCCACCTTGAACAATACTCTCCACCTGACAGGCAGCCAGTGCAATTGGCATAATACCAGAGTAATATGACAAAACTTACTTTGTCGGTCAAAAGCCGGGCAGCAGCGTTTGCACTAGCTGCAGTCTGCAAAGAGAAGTTCCAGAGACCCGAGATAGAGGGATTACAGTAGTCAAGCCTAGAGGTGACTAAGGCATGTACCAAAGTAGGGAGGTCCAGAGCCGGAACAAGGGGCTTAATCCTGGTGATATTTCTAAGATGGAAAAAACAGGAGCGAACCACAGAGGATATTTGAGCCTCCATGGACAGGTTCCTGTCAAAGATCACACCAAGATTTTGCACCCATGGGAGGCCATCAATGACACAGCTCCTAGCACAATGCCAGTCGCAGAATCAGAGGCCATCCATCACAGCTCTGTTCGACTCCACTACCAGTACCTCAGTCTTGTTAGGGTTCAGTCGCAGCCAGCTGGAAGACATCCAGCCATTTATCTCAGCCAGACAGATATTCAGCACATCCACTGCATTTGATGTTCCTGGGGCAAAGGATAGGTATAGTTGAGTATCATCAGCATAGCAATGAAAACTCAAACCATACCTCTAATGATTCCCAGGGCAGCATATATACCGAACAACATTGGGGCCAATACCCGAGACCCTGAGGGACTCCACACGAAAAGGAGGCAGAATGCGGATGAGAAGTTACCCATCACAACCCGCTGCCTCCTGTTAGTAAGAAATGACTCAAACCATTTGATGACAATACCAGTGAGTCCGCATAACTCCCTCAGGCGGAAAAGCAACACACAATGGTCCACAGTATCAATGCTGAGGAGAGATCGAGGAGAACAAGAATTGTCTTGTCCCCGATCTCTAGCCCTGAGGAGGTCATTTTGCACCGAACTAATGCAGTTTCAGTGCTATGTCTGGCCGAAAAGCTGACTGGAAGGGATCATACAACTCGTGGATCATGAGACGTTCCTCCAACTGAAGTGATACCACCTTCTCAACAACCTGTCCCAGAAATGGAAGATTGGAGATAGGAGCTGATTTGCCCTAATCTCCGGGTCCAGAGAAGCTTTCTTTAAGAGGGTCTCACCAGAGCCTCCTTCAAGGCATCCGGAAAGACACCCTGACTCAGGGAGCACCGGACAATCAGGGCAAACACCGGGCCAACAGTGTCAATGCACCTCATCAAGAAGCGTGTCACGGGATCCAGTTCACAAAGGTATACTTCAAGTTGGCCGCTATCTCAATGACCTCATGAACCTCCACTGGCCTAAACTCCCCAACTAGAGAGAGTGCTCTTAGAACACAACTGACGACTACTGACAGCATGATATTACTGGCTGAGGAAACCTCCGCCAGATCACAGACACCCTGTCCGAGAAAACCGAGCAAATTCCTCACAATCCTCATTCGAGGAAACTCTTCCGGCTGAAGACAGAATGGATGAAGAAGTCTCATCAACAGTCCGAAGAGTGAGGCTGGTCGGCTTCTCCCAGCAGCAATCTCCGGACAAAAATATTGCCTTCTTTTGGTTGATTGCCTCCTGATATGCGCAATAATGTGCACACAGGACCAGTTTGTCAGCCCCCAGACGGGATTTCCTCCAGCGACGCTCTAATCTCCGACCCAGCTTCTTCATTTCCCTGAGATCGCCGTCATACCAAGGTGACTCGGGTATCAAGTTCTGGGCGTGCACAGACCAGGTGCGAGGGTCGATGGCGCCGATCGCACCTTATTAAAGCGTCTGCCGGCGTCAACCGCTCCGAGCATGCATCACCCACCCTTGATAAATCAACTGCCGCCAAAAACCCTCAGGGTAAGATCTTTTACGAGGCGGCAGCAGAAATGTCTCAGAAGGGGAAGAATTAATGACGGGAGCACTAAACGTGAACTTCACCGCAATGATCAGACCAAGCTACTCGATCAATATCAAGATCAGCGATCTCAAGTCCCAGTGAGAACACCAGGTCCAATGTGTGGCCATCCTGGTGAGTAGGCACGCCGACAGACTGCACCAGCCCCAAAAGGGACATACTCTGCAGTAACTCATCGGGCACTTTTGATTCTATCTCGGCCCAAACATTGAAGTCCCCAAGAAAAATACATCTTGGGAATCCAATGTTTGCCGGCAGCAACTCAAGTAATTCCTGTAGGAACCCCCCATCGGACCAGGAGGGCGATAGATGAGGAAGATCCTGTAGCCAATGCCAAGTCCTCCACGAACGGCCACACACTCAAATGAACCTGGGGTTCCCACGGGTGCACAGTGAAGTCCAGGTTTGATTTAAAACAAATAGCTACACCGCCTTCCGACGATTTTCTCTGGGGCAGTGCACCACAGTGTATCCTGGGGGACTGCAGCCTCAAAAAACAGGGCCAGCATCATCTCCACCCAGGTCTCTGTAGATGCACGCAGGTCGACCAATGAGACCAGAGCGGCAATAATAGCCATCTTGTTTCTGATCGACCTGGCGCTGCATAGCACTGCCATCAGAGGTATTGAGGGTGATGCAGCCCAGAGGTCACCTGGCCACTTGACCTGGTGGCCCCTGGAAAAGGCACCAACCACGCCTGGCTTCTCCTAGATGCTCTATTTATTCCAGGGTGTCTCCTGGACTTAACCACTCAATCCTTTGATCAACCCGCTCCTGGTCATCCCACAGCACATGCGCAGAACAATCCCCACAATCCCCACTTCCCTACAGCGTCTGATAGTAATATCAGATACAGGGAGGGATAAAAGGACATAGCGCATGCAGCTACTGAATTCCATAGACAATCCTAGGCCCTAAGACTCGCTCTAACAGAACCCCTACACATGTCTAATTAAATAAGCCAAGTGTCACATATAAATCATGCAAGCAATACACATAAAACTCTACTTTGCAATAAAACTGGTTGACATACATAAACTGTTATAACATAGTATAGTTCCCACCTCTCATCCAGAACAAGCAAATTTCAACTCCGGTGAGCGCTTGCGCTTGCGCTCGCGCTTACAAAAGCGGCACCTGCGTTTATAAGTGCCTCCCACTCCCACACACCAATCAGCCCATGGCCCCGTCTCACAGCTCCAGCTCCAGCTGGCAACAAGTTAGTGCAGATAGCACACAGCCTCTCAGACTGTGTCAGGCACGTAGGATTTAGTGGGCAGACAGATAGGAATGCAGTCCAGATAAATATGAATCCAACAGTCCAAATGGGTAATCAGCTAGTTCACAGCTGCAACGAGCAGCGCTCTCACCAGATACATGGAGGGAAAAACACAGGAATGCCGATGTAGTCTACATCATCACATTTGTAATATTTGATATAAGCCAGCCTGCTGGGGCAAGTGGTAACACTACTGCTTGTGGTGCCAATGACCGGGTTTGAGAAGACCCCCAGAGCATCGGAGGGTCAGCTGGGGAGGATCAAGCATCAGTGGACAGCTCCCCTCTTTCGGGGTGGGTGGGAGGTTGCAGTGCTCAACAGTCTGACCCTTAACATTGGCTGGGGTCAGTGAGGAAGAGACGCACAAGCATGGGGGACCGAAGGGAGGAGCAGGCGTTGGTGTATCATGCATGGGAGCATGCCTGAAGTCACCAGGATGTTATTTCAGATCTTCTCCTGTGAAGAGGAAATCAGGGTGAAAATGGCCATTGGATGGGGAGGTGACACCATTCCTGCCCACCATGTCTGCTGGATCTTACCTGCTTGGCCCTGACTGTTGCTGGCCTTCACCTCCACCTGCAGCCAAATTGATAGAGTGGGCTTTGCCAATGTGCTGAAGGCAGCCCGCCTCGAGGGGGGGGGTGTCAAGGGTCTGACCACCAGGTATGTCATGGGTGAATCAGGGAGGTTCAGAACCACTAGCAAGAGGGTCTTAGCTGAAAAGGATAAGAGCACTGGAAATGGTTGAATGAGATCCCATCCAATGGAGAGATGAGGATAAAAAAGTATTTGCTATCAGGATCCTTCCTATGTTAAATGGCAGCAGGGTTACAAAGAGCTTCTCCTTATGGCAAAATCCTATTTTCCATGCTCTTTTACACATGAAAGCTATGAACACTGCCAGTATCAAGGGTGTTTCTGTTAGGCTCTTTATTTAAAAGGATGCCTCCAGTTTCCTGATGGCCCATTGATGGTGCATCATGCTGCTATGTAGGCAACCTAGTTTTGGGAGAGATTCCAGCCACTGTATCAGGAGACTGGCTGAAGTAGCTACCACATAAGAATGTGTCAGCAGAAGGGGACCGTGCGATCCATCTAAACTGATTGATTTCCTACCCCTTCCCCACTTCATTCTGGGTTTCCAATGTGCCTGTCCCAAGCTCGCTTGAACTCCCCTATTGTTTTAGCAGCTACAACCTGTTCGGTCAGGCTGTTCCAGGGTTCCACCACTCTCTCCGTGAAGAAGAACTTCCTGAGGTTGCTTCTGAATTTACCTCCCATAAGGCGCATGCTTTCTTGTCTTTGTACCTGTATTTTCCTGGAAGAGGCTCCGAGCCTGTACTGGGTTTATTCCTTTAAGGTATTTAAAAGTTTCTATCATGTCGCCTCTGTTGTGCCTTTGTTCTAGAGAGTACAAGTTAAGCTGTTGGAGCCTTGCTTCATAAGGTTCATGGTGGATCCCAGTACCATCTTAGTGGCCCATCTCTGCACAGACTCCAAACTGTCTATGTCCTTTCTTAGGTGCAGCCTCCAGAACTGCACTCAGTACTCCAAATGAGGCCTGACCAGAGATCTGTACAGTGGCATTAACACCTCATGCCTTCTGCTAGCGATACCTCTACCAGTGCAGCCCAGTATACTGTTGGCCTTTAGTGCTGCTTTTTCACTCTGCTTTCCAAGTTTTAAATTGTGTGATATGATTACTCTGAGATCCCTTTCTTGTTTTGTGTCTGTTGGCTGTTCTCCATCCAGATTGTACCTATATTTTGGGTTTCACCTTCCCAGGTGCATGACTTTGCATTTCTTTGAATTAAATTTTAGGCCAGTTTTTGACCAGTTTTCTAGTTTTCTGAGCTTAGATATCATTCCAGAGAGTCCTTCCTGTGTGTTTACCCTGTTGCAGAGCTTGGTATCAGCTGCAAACAGGTATACCTTCCCTCAGATGTCGCTGATGAATATGTTAAAGAGGATGGGACCCAGCACCGATCCCTGCGGCACCCACTGGTCATCCCTCCTCCCTTGATAGTGTGCCATTTACTACCACCCTTGTGTTCATCCTTGAAGCCAATTTTTAACCCAATTGACAAATTTAGGCCCATGCCTGTGTGCTCCAATTTGTTAATTAGCCTCTATAGAGCACGGAGTGAAGGCCTTACTGAAGTCAGGATGCACCACATCAACAGCACCACCCTGGTCAATTGTTCTTGTTACTCAATCGAAGAACTCTATCATATTTGTTAGGCATGACCTCCCTGATGTGAAGCCGCGTGCTTTGAGTCCTGTTGCCTACTGGACTGTAGGTACTCCACTGTTCTTTTTTTAATAATGACTCCATTAGTTTCCCCACAATAGAGGTAAGGCTTACTGGTCAGTAGTTCTTCACTTCCTCCTTGCTTCCTCTTTTTGCAGGCACTACCGTGGCTGTCTTCCAGTCATCAGGTACTGAGCTAGTCTTCAGGGACTTGTTGAAGAGGGCAACCAGTGGGGCAGACAGTTCTTCTCTAAGTTCTTTCAGTATTCTAGGATTGATTCCATCTGGGCCCGTTCCTTTGTCTAGTTTCATTTTATTTAACTCCTCTAGTACCCTCTGTTCCGTGAATGGAGATGTATCGGCTTCCTAGTATGTTGGACTCTTCTATGTGTAGTGTAATCATTTCATGTTCTTCCAGAGTGAAGACTTAGCAGAAGTATATGTTTATGACTTCTGCTTTGTCTTCATCATTTTCAACATCCTCTTTAGTTGCTAGCTGGTCTATACCTGCTTTGGTTTTCTTTTCTCTTGGATGTACCTGTAAAATGTGGTATCCTCTCCTTTTATTCCTTGTGCTAGTCGTGCCTCAGTGTGTGCTTTGGCAATCCTAATTGCTTTACCAGCCTCTTTAACTTTGCCTGGTATTCCTCCTTGTCACTGTCTTGCTTTGTTTCTTTGTATTTTTTAAATGTTTTTTCTTGTCTTTATTTTAGATGCTACCTCTTTAGAGAACCACAGAGGATTTTTATTTTGTTTTGTTTTGCTCGTCAATCTAATGCACTGAGCTGTGATGTGGTTGATTCCCTCTTTCAGGGCTTTCCATCTCTCTTCCACTGTTTCCCTCTAGTATCTACTAGCATTTTCTAATGGTGATTTTCATCTTTGGAAAATCAGCCTTTTAAAGTCAAGGATTCATAGTTTTGTATGACTGGTATCCTCGGTCTGCTGACTTTGACCCAGACTGACCTGTGGTCGCTGGAACTTAGGTTGATTCCCACCTCACATCTGAAACCCTTGGACTATTCGATAGAACAAGGTCCAGGATAACATTCTGTCTAGTTGATGTTTCAACCAATTGTGTTAAACCTGCCCTTGTAAAGCCAGGAGAAATTCCCTGCTCCTTTCTGTGGCAGCTATGTAGTTGACCAATCTACATCCAGCAGATTGAAGTCCCCACCAGAAGCAACTCTCCTTGTTGTCAGCCATTTTAGAATGGTTTCTAGAAGTTCCTTGTCTCTTTCTATTTCCTGGGATGGTGGTCTATAGATTATCTCCACTCGGATAGGGGTCCTCTCCCCAGCTCAAGCATTACCCACAGGGCCTCTGAATCATTTTGTGATACTTGCATTTCAGTGGCCTTAGTGGCATTTGCCCTAATGTAGATGACCACTCTCCATCCTTTTTTCCCTTTCAGTCCCTTCTAAATGGGATGTATCCTGGGACAGCAACATCCCAGGCATGGTTCTCACTGAACCATGTTTCTGTGACTGCCATTCAATCAAGATGGGACTCTGCCATTAAGGCAGTAAGGTCCAGTATCTTATTTGGCAGGTTATGGGCACATTAATCCACATTGACTGCCAACTGCTGCATTCCGTCTGTTTTGTAAGAGTCTATAGTTTCCGCTGGTCATTTGTAGTTTTCTTGCCTGTGATGCCTTTTGTTTGATGCTTGCTATTGATTGCGCTGGCAGGGCATCTATTGTCTTGATTGTGTGCATCGTGCTATTTCTTGGTGCTGGAGAAGAAATGTTTGCGGGGGGGGCAACTTCCACCCTTTGAGGTGTGAAGGGTGCTGTTGCCCTCCCCATACATCAGTTTAAATGGGCTGCAAATACATTGAACATTTGGCCAAGAGCACAGGTTCCCTACTTTGTGAGAGGAAGGTCATTGAATCGAAGAACCCCATCTTCCAGAAGTCACGCCATTCTCCACAAGCGTGTCTCCGTTCCGACACCAGTCTTTTAGCCAGGTGTTGAGTTCCTTGATTTCCTTATCTCTGATTTTCTGCCTGCTGCCTCCCTTTTCCCATACAGGCAGAGTCTTGGAGCAGGGAATGCTGGATGAAAGAGAAGTTAACTTTGTGCCTAGTGTTGTCAGATTCTGCTTGGTTTCCTCTACAGGTCTACTAGCAAGGTCATTTGTTCCTATGTGCATAAGCACATACAGGTTATCTGTTTTGCTGCATGCAATTCCATTGATCTGGTTTGTATCCCTCCAAGCAGATGTCCCGAGAAGACATTTGACTGTAACCACTGCATTTTGCTTTCCCGGAGATGATGCTCCATGCCACATATCATACAGTTCCTATGGCGAGAGCATTTTTATCACTGTTACGTGAAGTGACGTTTTGATTTTTGGTGTGGCTTTTTGGCATACTAGATTCTGAATTGGTTCATCTGCTGCCTTGGCATTTGGCACTGATGAAAGTGGTGAGAACCTATTTGCTGTTGTTATTGAGTGAGGCATGTCCTTGTGTGTGTGAGAGCTGTAGCTTGGAATTTGCTTTGTGGTGTTTGACTACTTGCCATCCTCTGGGCCTGGATTGCCTTTGGCACAAGGCGTTGGCATGTGAGGGTGTAGTGTGATGTTCCATGTAGTCTGGTTCTGAGATAGCTGATTTCTGCCCAGTGGTGCAAAGCTAGGCTTTCAGCTCCCTATAGCTCTGTATGTTGGACAATGCCCCATCCTATAGGCAGGCCCTGTTGGATAGAGTTCCACGGTGGTTGCAGTTTATGATGTCCATTACTGAACTGCGTTTGCTGGGACAATAGGTAAGACACATATGCTGTAAAGTTAGTTTAAGAGAAAGCTGTGTTTACGTGGATTAAAAGCAAGAGGGCATGCTAGAAAGATTCAGATGAAAAAGCGAATATGCTATAAAGTTAAAGATTGGGAAGAAAATAAATTTTTTGGGGGGTATGAAAGGGAAAGGTAGGTGTTGGTAGCCCTGAACTTGAGAGACTTCTGTGTTTACTTTGATGAAAAACAAGAGAGTATGCTAGAAAGATTTGGACTTTTGAATGAAAGTAACAGAATATGCTATAAACTATGAAGATTGGGGAGCAAAGAAAGTTTTGGGGTTTTGGGGTGTGTTTTCTGGACAAAAAGGAAAGGTAGGTGTTGTTAGCCCTGAGCTTGAGTCCCTATGTTCATATGTAAGAGCTGTTTATTAGTGTTATATGTTACTACCTGTATCCCTGCAGGAAGTGGGAGATCCTAGTTGTCTATAAAGTCCCTGCCCGGGGAGGATAGGATTAGGAGGAGGGAGGGTGGTGCTTCTGGTTCCCCTGTAGTGCCGAGAAACAATCAGTCCACCCTCAACTGTGAATGAAAAGCCCTGTGCAGAGAGGATAGCAGTAAACTTTACTTGCCAGAAATCAGATACACTGCTGTACTGGCTTCTCAGATGGCAGTGAATCACAGAAGCAGCAGTCTGTGCACCCAACTACAGTGAACGCCAGCAATGTTATCCAAATACAGCAAACACTACAATGAGTTTGTAGAATTACCTCAAATACCCATGCATCAGCCTCAGTGAGTCAAACACAGCATACAAATGCAACAAGCGGCCCCCCATGGCAGCATGCATCAGGCGGGGAGAGTCGCTGGTGAGCTCCGCCACCGCACTACAGCGACCTCTGCAGTTGCACTTAGAAGCTTGCTTCTGACACAGGAGATGTGCTGCATGCATGCAAGGGTGGCATAGGTGGCACTCAAGTCAGGAGGAGGGAGGGACTAGAAGATGGGTGGGGTGGGAGACACATGGTCGTCTGTATAATGGCCCGGCACTGTGTGTTTCCTGGGTCCTAGTGCCTGCCATCACTGGATCCTAATCCACACAGTGGACTTCTAAAGCCATGGGGGTAAGCTGGCAGGTGCAGGAGGGGACCAGGGATGCAGGGCTGAACAGGGTATATCCCTGAAAGATGTACGTGGCCAGGAGAAAAAGCTTTTAAAAACAAAATGTCTTCAGGACCTTTGCACAGTTCATGAAAGTACAGGATCCTGGGTTCACATCTTTTTAGATACTGTGGGTGTCATAATCAAAGGGGTTGCGCTGGCACAACAGTGTTGTATACACAACTTCACTGATGCGCCAGTAGCGATATTCAAAGGAATTTGCTCCCTCAAATCCCGATGCTCGAGGCGAACCAGTAATGTATGTGGCGCAGTGGGGGCATGCCCATGCATATGCTGCACATCCGATATTCAGCCTGGGATGTATAGTGCATATGCAGGCAACACCTGCCTTGCACCACACAGGAGGCACAAAGATGTTCCTGAAAATACAGGAGCAGGACGCCACCCACAGGCCGCTGCCGTGTGCTGGGCACAACACAGCAGCTGCCAGCTGTGGGTGGTCATCTGAGCCCTGGCGGCTCCCTCCGGTGGCGTGGCGCCCCAATGCCCGATCGCGGGCTGTATATATGTATAACTCCCTGGTGGTCCAGTGGACCTAACACCTTGCCTGATCGCAGGCTGTAAAATAGTTTCAACTCCCTGGTGGTCAGTAGACCTAACGCCATGCCGATGGCAGGCTGTAAAATAAATCTAACTCCTGGTGGTTCAGTGGTACCCGTATCCCCTCCCAACCCACCCACTCATCGCTCCCCGGTCAGCGGTGGGCGGCAGCACCCACCCACCGACTGACAGCACATGCGACTATCGCCCATTGGTCCACAATGTGGGTCAATGGGCGTGCAGATCATACTATGCTACACAGTCCGATATGTAAATGGAACCATTCACATATCGGGACTGTGTAGTACAGTTCGCACGCCCATTGGCCCACACTGTGGACCAATGGGCGACAGCCGCACTGTACGCCGTCAGTTGGCGGTGGCTTGGGCTGCTTGCAGTGGTGTGCCACCCGCCGCTGACCAGGGGTGGCGGGGTATGGGTATGAGGACGGGTTGGGAGGGGGTATGAGTACCACTGGACCACCAGGGAGTTAGACTTATTACAGCCCATGATCGGGCATGGAGTTGGGTCCACTGGATCACCAGGAGTTAGATTTATTTTACAGCCTGCGATCGGCATGGTGTTAGGTCCACTGAACCACCAGGGAGTTCGATTAATTTACAGTCTGCAACGGGCAATGGAGAGCATTGCTGGTGAGGGGCAGTGGGCGCTGATCCCCAAAGGCTGCAGCCCGCAGGCACCAGGTGCGAAGTTTCAGGGATCGGGCGCACCTGCATGCAAATGGGGACATAATGACATGCAAATGGTCCCATTTGCCTTTGCATACATTATGGCGCCATTTGCATGTCTACCGCTGAATATCGTGGTTACTGCACCTAAGCGCAATGGCACTTGTGCTAGCACATCCCCCTGCTCCTCTCTGGCAACTTGTGCTGGCGCGGTGCCACAGCGCCATGCACAATGTGGGTGAGCCACGTGCCATATTCAGTGGCGCCACACCATTGAATATTGCCCAGGCACCACCCTGGCGCATCCCAGTTGCGCTGCGCTGCTTCGCGCACCTGCCTGGTGCAGTTCTGAATATCCCACCCGTATATACAACTGCAACACTTTTTGGGACTAGTCTGGGTAAGTTTCTGACTCTGCCAGACTCATGTCCCATAACTAGAATTTTGAAGCCTTGCAGATGGTTCGAAGACACATCGGCTTATATGAAAGTCTGTTGTGGGTCTTGTGGGATACTGTCTTAGTTTAAGCCATAAGTGGCTTACAGAGATGTAATGGAGGTTGATGAAGAGCTTGGGGAGTATTTATAAGTTTGTTTTAAATTGCCCTTATTCACAAATGGCAGTTTACTGTCCCTCTGCACAAGCACAATGCAGTAAAAACATGAGTTTCTTTCTTTGTCCCAGTGCAGAATTGGGCAGAAATACATTCCTCAAGTACAGATTTTAGAAACAAAGAAACAGAAATTTACAAACAGAAAAAGACAGTCCATCAAGTCTGCGTGCTTGCTATTTTTCTGATAGCAGTTGGATTGCTGTTTCTTGTTTTGTTCCTCTGTGGTGCTGTTTTACCTCTACGTAGTACTTCAACAAATGGGCTTTTAACGCCCCTTCATAGCAGCAGTCAGAGCTATGTACTCCATACAGAACCACAAATCTTTACAAATAACACCTTATGTTCCCCATTTGTTTTAGGGAGAGGGATCAGGCAGGGCTACCCTTATCCCTCTTCTTTATCCTAGCCACAGAGCCCTTAGTAGCAGCAATCTGCCAACATCGTTAGGTATTGTTAGGAAAGCTCAATTCAAATCACTGATATCGCAGACAATCTGCTGATCCTGATCCAGGGCATCCAATCAGAATAAAACTGATGTATTATCGCTTAATAAACACTATGCACAATTAGTATTTGTTAACCTAAGTCTTAGATGATCACTGACTCAGAGTATATCTGGCATTAGAATTTCTGCTAAGACATCACAAATTGTGAATTTCAACTTTGACCTACTCCTTACAAAAATTAAAACAGATCTAGACAGATGGAAGCCCCTTCAGCTTTCTCTAAGTGGGCAAAACAGAAGTCCTCGAAATGATTATTGCCTGGCCGGCAGGGGCGAGAGAATGGAGTGTCCGGAGGACTGCTCTCCTCTATCAGGGAGGAAAGCATGTCATTCTGCCTGTTAATTGCCCTCTAGTGGGGGCTGGGGTGATGCAGGCTAGGAGCCATGGAGCTGGCTGGCATGGCATGTGCATGCCCTCACATGTGTGCGCGGCGCCTTGCATGCTGGAGGGGCACAGAAAATGGAAACAATGGCAGTTGGGGCTTTATGAGATCCCCAACCTCGTCCTGCTAGCTCACCACGGCGGCTCTCCTGGATTTGGATTGTGCTCAGGGAGGGGTCTCTCCATCCCGGCCCCACCATGGGGGTAATCCATGGGGGTCTCGGGTGGTGGCAACAGTCTGGCTGGAAAGGGATGGAACTCCTGTCCCAGTGTGCCCAGACAGTAAAAATAAGGTAGAGAAAAATTGATTATTGCCCCTAAGCATCTTTATTTAATTGCACAAATTCCCTGACCATTCCTAAATTCTGTTTTTCACGTATAGATAAACTTCTGGGTAGCTATCTATAGGAGGGCAAGCAACCCAGATATAGTAGAAACGAGCTAAGAGCCCACTGAGGAAAAAGGGGATGGGGCCTACCATGGATTAAGAGTTATTATTGGGCATACGGAACATTGCAAACACTTGGGTGGTTCTGAATCCTGACCAAATCTTCCGTTATGGACTTATATAGAATCTTTTTTTCTTAGGGGTCATCTTTCCATTACATGCCTCTTTGCAGAACAGACTACCAATACCAACTCCACCTACTTTAGATAATTCATGATCTGCTTGGTCAAAGATTGTAAGATGCTCAAAATAAACATATCACACCTGAAGTATAACCTGCTGTGGGGCACCAATTATCTAAAGACAAGAGGGCAATCAATCACCTGGAAAGCCTGGAAGGGAAAGGTATTATATTGCTAAATGAGTTATTACTGCCCAACTCAATGGTACTAGACTTCTTTCAGGGACACCAGGTCAGATATGGTTTAAAAAGTCTGATTTCTGAAAATATCTTCAAATTCATGATGCAACAACCCCTATGATCAGAAGTCTCAACTGGTGCAGAGCACCCTATTCCTCACCCCTACCAAATCTATTAGCAAAACTAAAAGTAGAGCAGGACTGGTATACTCTCTGATCAGGAAAACATCATAAATCAAACAACCTCTGCCAAGAAAAAGGGAAAGGGCCATTGGTGACAGAGTCCTGAGATAGAGTGGGATGCATGTTGGGTAGCTGTGCATACCCTATCAGGCATTCTCACAGCAGGCTCATTCAGAATATAATCCAGCACTGGTGGTACAGAACACCTGCAGTACTTCACTCTGCTCATTTACTACCAATTATACAATGGTGAAAATAGAAAGCCAAATCCTGCATTCTCATTGGTTGGCTGGCACCTTTTCAGTGTGGTAAATCCTCCAGTGTACCCACTGTAAAAGATGCCAGCCACTACTCTGCCACATAAAAATTTATCCAGTGAATCACCCTGACCATCAGCGGCCTGGGTGGCAAACACTGCGATGGATAGCGAGCCATCTCTACAAAAAACGCCACATTAGTCCCCCGACAAACAACAGCGATCACCCTTCCCAAATAACTGTAAAAACAAGAAATCTTCACACAACACTTGCCCATCTCCTTCTAGTAATTTTTTAACTAACTTCCACCTGAAAACATCGTGACTACCTCGCCGCTTCACATCTCCCTCTTGTACCCTTCTCCACTTACCTGTCTTGCTCACTCTACAACAAATCCATCCCTGCTCTGATACATTCTCTGTACAATCTCAACACTAAAAAAATCCAAAACAATAAATCCAATCCTGCCATGTCCACATTCTAAACTTAAACCCGAAGCTTTCCGACTACAGCCAGTTACGGCTCGCTCCACTAAGATTTTTCCCCATAACGCTGTTTTCAGGCTCAGCATCTCACCACTCCACACAGTGCACTTCTAACCAGGTACTATTGTTTTGTAGCGTACTAATGAATACAAAAAAAATAATAAAAAAGCAACTATTATTTTTTTCTTGTATCTAAAACAAAAAGAGGACTATTGTATAATATCAATTTATCCCTCAGGGTGTGGGTATACTGGAGGACTTACCACAACTGGTGTGGTTCAGTCATTCGGCTGCACCTCATGACTGAACCACAGCAGCGTGGTAAATCCTCCAGTATACCCACACCCTGGAGGGATAAATTGCTTAACGACTCATGCTGGAGATACATCACACATCCAGGAAACCTATTTCACGTACTGTGGTCATGCCCCAAGATTGTAAGGTTTTGAAACTGATTCACACTGTGTTGCAAAAAGTGTTAGGCACAACACTACCATTAGTCCAAGAACTCAATGTACTAGGCTCCAAAGCAGTGGCTTCCCATATCAACAAATGTCAATGGGATTTCTCAATCCTATTCAGTACAGAAGCTAAGAGACTTCTGATACGTAGATGGCAATCCAGAGACATTCCCACTATGAAGGGTTTTAAGACTGTATTGCATAGCTAGCAACATATGAGAGACTATCACATGTCTCCACTGATATAATCTCAAAACATGACAAAATCTGGGCCCCTTCTTACACTTTTTACAAGTCACCAACCCACCCCAACCTGCATCAATCCAGGCATCAACTTCCCATCCCAGAACTGGCATTGAATAAATTAGCTATGCTTGGGGTTTCTCTTACTATAGGGTAACAGAGAGTGTCCCTCATCCACTCCACCTCCCCACAGGAACCACAGGTAGCTTTAAGGTGCAATGACTAGAGGGGCACCAAGAGAGAAGGCCCAACACAGATGCCTAATATTTTAATATGTTCATTCTGCACTAATCCATATATAGTTTTTGTTAGTTTTTATTTAAAAAGCAGCATAACAATTAACAATCAGCACACCATGTATTAGAGAGCTAGCTGTACCCTAAAAATCTTGAATCTGTCTCTTTCATCAATGGGTAGTCCTATGTGAATAGAAAAGTTAAGCTATCATGAATGTCCTTCATTATAGTAGCACTATTGTTTGAATGGCGAGCATGTACTATTTTATGATAACATTGACGGTGGAACCATCTGATCAACCATCAAAATATTGTCTCCTGAACTGTAAAGTTGATAGTAATAAGGTAATAACACTACATGTATGTTAATCGTACTCATATATTCCTGATGTATGTTTTTGTTTCCCTGTTCTTTTGTTTGCTAAAATCAATAAAACTGTTTAACTACAAAACTTGAGGGCAAGTGTTTGTCCTGCCCAGCGCTTGTTGATTGGCAGAGGCAGAAGCACAGGCTATGGAGGGCAGGAGAAGGGTCCCAAAACTGATTGCTGTGGCAGTTGTTGGGAGGAGGGGATTGCTGCAGTTGAGCCCGTCTCACAAACCTTTGCTAAGTTAGCTGAGCAGTGTGATAATGATCTAAGGCCTTTGTGGTCTTTTCTTCAGCTTAAAAGCAGTGTTCATTCATTTGTCCACCCTCACCACTTGCTGATTGGCTGAGGCAGAAGCACAGGCTGTGGAGGGTTGGAGGAGGATTCAAAGTGCTGGTCACTGTGGCAATCATTGGGGAGCAGGGAGATTGCTGCAGTTGAACCCACTCATGACCCCTTGTTGAGTTAGCTGAGCTGTGTCCCAACTATCTAAGGTCTCTGTGGTATTTATTTCAGCTTCAAATGCAGCACTTATTCATTAGTCCCACCCCAGTGCTTGCTGTTTGGCTGAGGCTGGAGCACAGGCTGTGAAGGGCAGGAGAAGTTTTCCAAAGTACTGAGCCCACCTCTGGCCCCTTGCTGAGTTAGCTGAGTGATGACCCAATGATTTAAGGTCTCTGTGGTCTTTGTTTCAGCTCCAAATGTGATGCTCTTTATTAGTCCCACCCCCAACACTTGCTGATTGACTGAGGCAGGATCACAGGCTGGAGAAGGGTCCTGAAGTGCCAGTTGCTGTGGCAATCACACAGGGGGTGCTACAGTTGAGCCTACCTCCGGACCCCTTGCTGAGTTAGCTGAGTGGAGTCCCAGTGATTTAAGGTTTTATCAGCCTCCTCTCATGCCTAGGCTGAATGCCCTTGGAAGTCCCCCCATTCTACCCCCCTTAGTTGTCTTAGTTTTTACCAATCCTCATAGCTGTCCCTTGCACTCTTGAAGCCTGTCACTATCACCTCCTTGGCAAACCTTTCTGTCTATCCACCACCCTTTCTGTGAAGAAGTACTTTCTACGCTTCCTTAATCCACACTCCACCAGTTTATACTCATGCCCCATAGCTGCTGCTCCCACTCTATGCTTCCATAGCACTATTGAAATATACACCCTGTAAGTGTCATGCCAAGGGTCAGTGCTGGGACCAGTACTGTTTAATATGTTCATCAGTAACATATTGAAAGGCATCAAGGAAAAATTTGCTCTGTGCAGATGTCAAGTGATCTTTGTGGCAGGATAGATTCTCATGACACTTTAGCCCAGTGGCATGACACTCTATTCTATTTGAATCAGGTTAGTCTGGCATGGCCTTTCATTCATGAAGCCATGCTTCCTCCAGTCTTGGAGTCCATTCCACCAGACTCTTCTCGATGATCGTTACCAGGAGTTTTCCCACTATATATCAAAGTACCGGTCTATAGTTTCATGTGTGTCCTCCTGCTCACACTGTTGTGCAGAAGGACTACCCAGTTTCCAGGGAGCAGTTGAACAAGATCATCGAGGGCTGTGCAAGTTACTGCTCGAAATCTCTCAGCACATTGGGATGTAACCATATGGTCCTGGAGACTTATCCACCGAAATGCACTTAGTCCCTTAACAGTTGTTATATGGCAATCATTTAAATGTTTTATGCAAATGATAAGACTTAGGTTAGTTATGAGTTCAGCACCCACACATGGGGACATGTATGCTAAGGGGAATCATATCTGTAGTGCCCCAGTGAACCAGGGGCCCTCCAAAGATACCAAGGTGGGACCCTTGGGCATAGACAGGAACATAGTAAGTGCTTGAGGACCCCTTTGGGTCCATGTTGTAAGGTTAGGGACCCATAGGGGCCCAAAGCAGAGCTCAGAAGGGGACAGCAGTGTGTTCTGAGGACTTCTAAAGAAGTCAAGAGCTGGCACCGGTGTCTGAGGAACCCAGAGGAGACAGAATTAGGCAGCCTGGGACCTAGAATACAGCCAGGGGTGTTTGTTTTGGGCATACTGCCCACTGTAAATCCCATCATGACACTGTCTCCCCAGTTGCCAGCAGTAGCCCCAACAGTTCCCTAGAGGTATGTCCCCCTGCAGCCAGAACTTCAGTTAATTCCTAGTATCCCAGCATGACCCAGGTTACCTCCCTGCAGCAGATTCCCTCAGCAACAGTCCCAGATTCCTGCCAAAGTAGAAGCATAGGCTTTGTTTAAACATATTTTTTCTTGTGTCCCGCTACCTGCTTACATCAAGACCCCCTCCCCTCAATGTAGGCAGCACAATAGGAGGTCACCATGTGCTGAGGCCTCAGCCTTAGCCCAGCATGCGGCTGAAATTCAAACCAAGAATCATTATGTGTAGCACTACCACTCATGACACTGACAACCTGGGTTCAGGAACGAGCCTGGGTTATTGGATGATAGCCGGGGGATTGAGCATCCCAGAGGATGCTGTCCTCCTCAAGGAGGGTGGGTTGCCATCCTCACTGCAATACTACCACCTGGTGCCACAGGTGGCAGTTCAGTTGAGGGCATTGTGGGAGAAATGGACACAGACCGCAGGTTTGGCATGGCAACACGCTTGGTGTGTACATGTGCTTTGGACTTCCTAGTGTGCCTGTTTCAAGGGTTGGGAAAAACAGAAAAGCGGCTTCACTGCCTGAAGGATGACAGACCCTGCTGGACTGAAGAGGACTGGTCCTGGATCCCACAGCTAGCTGCCTGATGAGGATGACTTAGTCCAAGGGTACATTCCTCCACCCTGCCTAGAGGAGGAAAAGCTGAGGCAGTATGGAGGTAAGGTGGCTGATGGAGGAGATGATCCAGCAGTGGTGTGCAGGGGTGTATACAAGAACTAACAAAAAAAAAAAAAAGTAATACGTGGCTTGTGCTCAGGGTTTGAAAATAGAATCCCCAGCTGTCAAAAGCATGGTCAGCACAACTGTTGTGGAGAATGAGTATGACTGGCTCTGTGGAAAGATACAGGGAGTGAGGCGACCCTGAGGCTTCCCTGGATTGGCTGAAGTGAGTTTGTTATTCTGGTGCAATCCTCCTTGTGCTGTGGTCAGTGGCAGCAGCAGCAGTTGGGTCGCTGCAGTGAGAGTTCGCCAGTCCTCCCTTCAGTCAGTGTGGTAGTTTCAGCAGTTCCCTGAAGCAGCGGTCAAGTCTGATGGGCCCCTTCAATGACAGTGGCAGTTCTGAGTCAGAAGCAGAGATCGGTCAGCGACTGCAGTGTGAGCTATGTTGCTCCATTTGATATTTATTTATTTAAAAGTTAACCTCCCTCATTGCTGGCAAGTAAGTGGGACCACAGTGGTGTGAGTCAGGCTGGGAGTGGAGTAGCCCCAGAGTGAGGCTGTGGTGGTGTGAGAGAGAGAAGAAAGAGAGAGAGACAGACAGCGCATCGGGGTGGAGTGGAGTCAGGCCCCCAGCAGGACCATCCACCGTGACCCTCCCTGCCAGCAGCGATCATGCTCGAGTACTCATTTGGGCAAGCACAGTGTTGGAGCACAATCCTGGTACTCCGATAACCATGCTCAAACATGGAAAAAACATTTTGAAAACTTAATATGGACAGTCCCTAATAGTCATCACAAAAGTACCATTTCTCGGAAGGCTTTAAAATAGAGCTTTACTTCTCACTTTCATGTTCCTATGTTTTTTATTTTCTTTTTGATTTCCAGACATACTATATATAAAAGACTCTTGGTTTAAGTATAGTAGATGGGATTTTACATGTCTATATCAGGATAACATCATTACCAGTTCACCCTCACAGGAATGTTAAAAGACTGCATGATCCTGTTTCTGTGCAATAAGTGTTTGGCATCACTGGACTCTACCTGATGTTCTTCCCTTTGGTGTAGTATATAGAGCATGTTCATATCGATGCGGTTTTCCACTGGAATCCCCCTAAAGTGTTTGAACAGTTTCCACAGTTTTTTCAGCAAGAAAACCCCAATTGCAGTTGTCAGTGCATGCCAACAACATACTAAGCAATGTTTGTCAGCAGTTCATGTTGACGTTCAATGATAACAACTGTAAGCATTATTTTTCGAAAGAAGCGATGGAGTATATTTTTAACTCTGCTTTTGCCTGCATAGCCACCTACCGGACCATCGGGGCTCACCTCGCTAGACTCTTGGACACCAGGATGCCCGGACACACCATGATGTCCCTCGAGGCAGAGTCTTATCTTCTGCGCCATGACAATGATACCCCTCTAATACAGTTGCCATGGCGGAGGCCATCCCAGACCCATCCTGTAAGTCTGACAGTATGCAGGCCTGAAGTGGTCCTGGGGGCAAGCAAAGCTTCATCTACTTAACAGGCACCATTTTTCATCCACTCCCACTGAGTGCACTAATATTGTCTTGTGGTGTCATGAATGACACACTAATCCATATATAGCCCCTCTCTCATGCATCCATGATATCTGAGACTGCACCACCTCCTGTGATCACCCAGATAGCGGTATTACATCTAGTTGCATGACCTTCCCTCCCCAGAGGAGGAGAGTGACCTTGGATACTCAATGCTCCTCTGTCCTCTGGACCACCCACAGCCCTGGGATTGTTCTAAAATGTGTCAACAGTGTCACAAACAGTAGCTGTCTGTGTAGCACGAGGCCAATAAAATATACTTGAAACATATTCAAACCTTTATTAATGGGTAGAAACAAAAGTGAGACTGAAGTCAGTTTTAATTAAAACTCTTCTAAAATATTTCAGTTTTGTGAACATCAGTTACATGTAAACTTTCTGACTATCACATATGTATTGCAAGGCATAAATTAAGTGGGTTCATATCTCACGTTGCAGTGCAAAATAAGCTCACTTGTAACTCAAAGAGTGAATTCGTGGCACAAGTGTTGCTAATCACATTTTGCAGCCATTTTCAGTCAGAGATCAGATTTGAGGCCCTTTGGATGGCTAGCACTGCAGAATCTGGAAGTGTGTGTGATCCTGGAGTTGGCGCTACTGCTGTGATTTAGCGGTTTGGAGGACTGGCATATTGGTTTGGGTGCCTAACACTGCTGCACTGAACTCGGAGTGCAGCCAATTTAGAGTCAGCATTGCTGCTTCAGCTGTGGTGGGAAGTGCATGTTGTAATTTCCTAAGTGCATGTTGTCATTTCTTAAAGCTGCAGCGATGGTGCAGTGTTAGAGTTAGAGTGTAGGCACAACAGGGGAAGTAATCAAAGTACTAATGTTACAAAGTACTCAAAGTACTAATGTAACATAGCACTCAAAATACTAATGTAACAAAATAATCAAAGTACTAATGTTACAAAGTAATCAAAGTACTAATGTTACAAAGTATTCAAAGTACTAATGTTACAAAGTAATGAAGTACTAATATTACATCAGGTATTCACCAGCCTGTGTCGTAACAGCAGTATATTCCTCATATCGATGTACACATATGTCACTGGTTATTAACTGGGGAGTACTAACATCCTTTCCTAAAGAAGAACGATTCTGTACTTTTCCACAGGCACACGCTACCAGTATTTAATCAAGATACCAAATGTCGGTGAAAAGATCCAAATATGCATTTGTCACTTTGAGTTCCTCATTTCCTCAGTGACCTTGGCTCTTACTTTTCTCCTCTACATTTTCTGGATTGGAGGACCACAGAGAGTGTCAACATGCTTTCTCAGCAGCAGACAGCAAAGTGCCATATAAAGCAACGAGTTTGTTTGATCACTGCCAACCACCAGAAGAGCAAGGCAGTGGTGCACAGAATGTACTTTATCTTCCAGCACAGTAGTAGTCCACAGTCAGTGGATAAGACACCTGTAACAACCCTCCAAACAGTAGAGAGGTGGGTCAATGGAATGAGCCCATGGAGACAGACACTCTGGCATCATCCCTGAGGTTATAGATGTGGATGACTTATGGAGCAGATAAAATAGGGTGACTTCATACCTGGCCAATAGTCAGCTGTTTGTCAAAGGGGGGACTGAGACACCTTCAGCAGTGTGTCTCTCGGGAGCAGCAGGCATGGCCAGCAGGAAGGCTGGTAGTGACAGGGTGCCTTTGGGTACCATGTGTGCATTCTAGAGTCCCTTGGAGGGTTGGCACTGGCTAGTGGTCACCAAGCCACTCTCACCACAAAGAAGCAGAGAGGCTGGTGCCCTTGTTTTGCACTGGGTGGGGTCTGGCTTCAGGATGCAGGCCACGGGCACAGGAGGGAGGCTACCACTGCTATACAGTGTGGGCAGAAACTGGGTGCCAGCTAGTGTCAGGGCTCTGAAAATGGTGAGGCCCAAGACACCTCAAGGCTTTGAGGGCACCATGTGAACAGCAGAAAAGAGCTGTCACGGTGATGTAGAGGCATTGGATGCCACACCATGTGCAACACTGGGGACCCGGGTTTGGGAACAGACTCTGCTCACTTGGGGCCTGGCAGGGGAGGAAGAATCGAGCATTGGTAGACAGCTCCTCTTCCGTGTGGAGAGGAGGGACACTGTGGTGCACTGCTTGACTGGCACCCAACAGTGGCTGGGTGTCCATGCATGCACACCACCAGAACAGGGAGGGACCCACATCCAGGGCATAAGGTTGCTCTCAGAGAGGCAGAATCCAGCTGCTCCACCCATTGCAAGTTCGTGGGGCCCAGGAGAACATGGTGAAAATGGAGCTGGCAGGTGTCATGATGGCCCGGCCATCTGGGACCAGAGAGCGAGCCCTCACAGAAGGGCCAGAGCCACCTGCCAGCTCCACATTGGCGGAAAAATGTAAATAAAAAAACAGCAGACAATACCCTTACAGCTACAGATGAATCTCAAGCATCGGTGGCAGATCACAAGCTGTTGGGGTTCTGTAGTTCATGTCAAAGGTGCTCCCTAGAGAGGGAGGAGTAGTAGTGGGGCTGCCAGGAGGTGCAGAAATCCATGGGGGTTTCCCCTCAATAGAAACAAACCAAACCAAAGGTCCTCAGGCTTGTGTCAGGCTCCCCAAAGATATTGATGGAGACACTGGCAGTGAAACTAGCCCATGCAGAGTCATTGCACCTGATGATAGCAGGTGAAGTATGTTGAGATTTAATGCTGCAAGATGTCTAGCCCTCCTTTTCTAGTCAACAAAAGCTAAATAAATAAGGTAGGAAACCATGCCTAGGGCAGAAAGTAAAGAAGCTAAATCCTTTCAGACTGGTGCCCATTGTCTTACCAGCTGGGGAAGGAATCTGGCCGATCAAGTGTTTACCAAGTATCCAATTGGGCTGTGTGTGGGATGTGATCCAGCAGGCCCTCTGTAGTGTCCCAGAGCTGTGTCATCCTGGTGCTGTGCAGAGAGAACAAATGACTAAAGTGCTGCCAAAAACTACTGTGTGGGCACTGGCAATTTTAAACTTAATAGAGACAGTTTTCTTCACAGTTCCCCAGCTCTGCAGCATAAAGAAGAAAAAATTAATTATAGATCAAGGAAGCACTCGCAATGAATTGGAGTGATCTTTTCCTCTGCATGTGAGACACTGTTATTCTGTCAAGAGTGTCTCACATGCAGCTTCTAAACAGGGTGTGCAGGTAATTGATTTAAATATTTAATATATTACTGATCCAGCTCAATCAATAATATATTAGTACAGCAGACAAGACCACTCACAGTTGTGATAGTGGTCACACTCATTCTGGTGGTATTAGAACCACTCACCTTCAGTTTATGGTTCTCATACCCTAAGAATGCACGTGAGATGACTCTTAAAACCATAAGACTAAGACTGGTCTTGTTGACCGTATTAGCATACAGTGTTGGCCACACAGTGGGAACCTTTGCCTGTGGTTCCCCAGTGCATGAGCCACTTGCCCACTCACTGACATTCTGCTGGCTTGTATGGATTCCATACAGAACCCCAAGCCCTCTTTCAAACAAAAACAGCAGTTGTTTTACAGCCAGTAAAGATGATGGAGCAATCAGAGCCTTTTAATGCATGAAGATCCTTTTAGAGCATTAAAATATATCTGAAGCATTTTTAGAGTAATAGCCAAAGTATAGCTATTGTAGATAAAGTGCATTTACTGTTGTTTAACTCCTGCGTGTTCATCCTTCCTGTAACACAACCCCATCTTGATCCTAGTACACTCCTCGCCTCTCCTTCCAGATCTATTACATAGTGGAAGCTAAACACCTACCAGCCATTGACATCTGAGTTTTGACCACCACACCTCACTGGGATTAAAACACTAGGAGGGTCAGTGGGTGCTGACAAGGAAGTGTCAGCCCCTGATTTTGCCATTAGGAACAGAGGAGCTCAGACTCAGGGAGGTTTATACCCTTTTAGTGTGCTGTTTGAAGTTTAAATGAAGTGCAGAGCTGAGCCCTGCTTTGTGGATTGTAATATAGATGCTCTTCAGGCAGTCAGAGGAGGAAACAGGGTCCCTGGCAGAGTTACTCTTAATAATTGCAGAAGGGGTCGGCAGGGGAGGAGAGGATTGAGTGTCTGGAGGACTGCTCTCCTCTCCTGGGGTGGGTTGCAGGGAAGCATCACTTCAGTAGTGGCCCCGGTGGAGTCTGGGGCACTGCATGAGTGGCGTGATGTTGAACTGCAGGAAAAACAGAAAACAGCCCCAGGATCCAACGGATGATGGCTGCCAGTCTCGATGCCACCAAAGCCCTTGAGGGAGCCATGTCCACCTCAGCAGCACCCCAGGACCAAACAGAGGTGCACTGGTTACCCCACTGGTGCCTTTCCCTCGTAGGAGAGGGACCCACCCAGTGAAGGAGTTACGCCGGGTTACCTCAGGGATGGCTGCAATGCGAGGACAGGGGATAGAGTGAGGATAGTAGGAGGTAAGTCAGAGACCTTGACGCCTGAAGGAGTGGTGGATGCTGGAGCATGTGGGGGGTAAACAAATAAAAGAAGGAAAAAAAGACGCAAATTTTGGGTACTTGATGGTTTGTAATTAGCTTGGCATGGGGTAAATGAGGAATTTAAAATGTTATGACTTTCGAACTGTACTGAACAACTGTTCAGGATGCTTACAACAACAGTTTAGAATGTGCACAACAAGTTTTGAGAAGACTGCATTTTACACAGTACTAAGTTTATTTATTTATTTTTCAGTTTAGTTTATTTATTTTACCAGGAAATGGCTCAGTTGAGCAAGTTCATTTACAAGGAGGTCCTGGGTAGGATAGCATATAATAAAATGAAATACAACAATACACAATAGTAGGAAGTAATAGAACATAGCACACGAAATTAGTGGAAAAATATGCACTAGTGTTAGCATATCTAATTGCCAATTATACACCTTGAATATGGAATAGTAACTGTACAGAAAGGTAGTCACTGAATAAGTACGTGATGTACATGTGTGCATTTCAGGAGGACTATAGAGCTTCACAGAATACCAAATAAATGCAGAAAGCAGTGATAGTCATACATTTAGGTCAGTTAGTCATATAGTATCAAATGTATTTCTGGCAGAAACATCACAATATCTTTTTTGTTTTCCCTTTTCATTGAATTTCACACCTGAACAGATATATGTGGGGATTTACTGTTTTTCAAGACGCTGTTCTCCACCCATGCCCACTATAAATAAACTAAACATTTTGGGGTGCTGCTGTGCTCTTACCATCAGAAATGCATGCAAGTGGTCACTCCAATTGCCCAGCAGCAGAGCATCACACTGCCATGCAGGTGACTCGAGTTCAAGAGCAAGCTTGGGACACCATGTTTAGGGCCAGGCCTGGCTGCAGCAGTGCACTACAGTCAGGGAGGGACAGCATGGCGACTCCTGTGGTGGGCCATGGGAGAGTGCTCCCTCAGCAGGACATTGCTGCATCCAGCTGAGGCACAGAGGCTGCCCACATTATGGGGTGGAAGGAGGCAGCAATAAACCCAGGCACTGCCTCTATGAAGGCCTGGGTTCCTGGCTCCCCCTAGATCCAGGAGCCTGCCGACTTTGCAGATCCTGACCCACAAGATGTGGGCTGCCTTGAGAGAGAAGGACAGCCCTGCCCCAGAGCCCCCACTTGGGATGGACATGGGGATGTCATTGGGATGTAGGATTCCAGGGATAGACAAAGAACTATCGAGGGCTAGATGGGGAACATCCTTGGGACCAGCATATATATCTGGCAGGGAATGGCTGGAGAAAAAAAAAAAAAAAAAATGTGTGCTAGCACCCTCATAATATAGCCACAATATGAATCCAGCATATAAAGTCAGAAAGTAACCTCAAACTAAGGGATTTTTAAAATATTGCTAGTTACAGCCATCTTTAATGGTTTGCGTCATTAATTATAAAATTGGTAATAAAAGCTATTTTAAAAACATCTCCAGGAAAAAAACACCGATAATGAATCTAATTATGTCTGCAATATAGTAATGTTATCAGTTAATTTTTACCAACTTAACAAATACTGCTGCTTTAAAAGAATAGAAAAGAAAACATTTTTTGCCCTAGATTGTCCGCTTTTTTTTTTTAAATAAAATCCCTAGTAAGAAAATCTTTTGCCTACCAGATCTATTCAGTCAGACAGGTGATCTGATTTAGAAAAGTGAAGACCAGGAAGGCAGTAACAGCCACACACTATTGGAGATACAGTAATAAGTTTTAATGTTCAGAGGCAAAAGCGGGCCATGCGGGAACTATGAAAGATGTTAAACTCATTTGATTAATGTGATTTTTATGTACGCGCAACTCCACCCCATGATAGTTCCTTTCTGATCTCTATAAAGATCGTTGCCCCGAATGTTCACTTCATGATTTGTAATTGCAGATTATAGCTGCGTGTCAGTTAAAGCTTAGATGTCGGAGTACGTGGTAAAGTTCAGATGTACTTCTAAATTCTAACTTTGCAGCTTTGACCCCTGGCTGCATGCATACTATGAAACTCAGTGGAGCAGCCAGAAATCCCAAAATGTATGCACAACGTTGAAAACATTGACTAGGGTCTGGGTTGCCTATGCCCCTAAGCAGTTGGGTGCATGGGAGTCATTGGGTGTAGTTAGATTTATTAGGGCTACCCTCTACCCCAGTTTATCAATACAGTGGTTCTCCTTCTGTTTAGTAGCATGTTTCATCTTGGCAATAACGGAACAGAAAGCAGTTCCTTTCTTTTCTGCAGGAGCTAACACAAAGGCACAGGACAGCTGTTGCCTAGGAAGAAAATAAAAATACTGGGGTGGCACACAGCAGGAAAATCTCAGATGCTGCCTGTGGCTATAATATGTCCTCTTGTCTTGCTCTGTTGTGCCTGTTCTCTCCTCTCTCTCTCTGTCTCTCTCCCCTCCCCTGCAGTGCTGACTGCCCTCTCAGTGCCTGGTCTTCTCTTTCTCTTCTCCATGACTGGCTGCCATATACCTGCTGTCCACCCTGTCACTGTGCACTGAGCCTCTGAGTCTGCCACCTGACTCACGGGCTATACATAATGTGCCTGACCTCAGTAGCCAACGTGCTTTTGATAGGGATGTTGCTAGCTGTCATATGACCGCCTCAAGAAAACAACCTGTACTCTGGCTTACACAGTCCCATCTCATGATGCAGTGGCACAATGACCATTCCCAGATGAATGCCACAGTTGAGATAAAAGGCAAAAGCCTTTATTATTTATTTGGGGAGGGTAAGGATAGGGGAAGTGGAAAGGATGGTGCTTTTCTTTCTCTCTGTCTGACTCATATATGGTGGGCAGACTAGATGGCTACTAAGCCTCTTTTCTGCTGTCAAATTCAGTGTTTCAGTTTCAGAATCAGTTATATTATTCCATACAATACAAGCCTCTTTAGGCCCTCCATCCACTGGCGACCCCACAGTATTAACCCCCAGCTGTTGTACCACACGTCATATCCCCACAAAGGCCTTATGGACCTCCTGTTGCAAAATGGGGTACCCAAGCTGAGGATGTATTTCAGGCCTGACCAGCAGGTGAAAATGAGGCATTTCAACAAATGATTAAAGGGATCCCTATTTGTATGATAATCCAGAAAATTACAGCCTGATGGTCTAACACATGACTCCTGTCTGGGCTCCACAAATTAAAGTTTAGTCCTGGCCACTCCTCCCTACTAACCTAACTAATCCCCAGTTGCAGAGTCGAAACTCCAATCATTACTCATGGTTTAGCAGTCTGGGGATACATGAACATGTATCCCGGAGGGTCTCATAAACTGAATGTAGTTCTGTCGTCACAGTAACTGGGATACACTGGAAGCAGGCACTAGGATGAAGGGCCCTCTTCTCTAGCATTGTCTCCGCACTCTCAAAACCCCAAATTAATAACTGGAAGGGGAAGGAGTCTGAAGAGCCTCTAGGGTTCTCTCATTCAACATTACTTAGGTAGGAATGAGCCAAAACAAAGGGCCAAATAGCCTTTCTCTGCAAACACTTTCTGTGTTACTCCTACAGTGCATTTCCCTCAGTGAGGCAACATGGGACTGTCCTGCCTCCAGTTGCACTTTTATGGGCGAAAACCAGGTTTGGGTTTCAGACCCTGAAGATCCACTTGTCCTCAATTCTCCAGTTCAGGGTCTGCACAAAACATATAAAGGACAGGATTTAACTGACAGCGCTGTTGAACTCCTCTACAGTATGTAAAGTTAAGGTGGGACTGGACCATCCAGTTACACTGGGTAATATACCAGCTAACTGGTATAAGCCCTTTCACCTAGGATACAATTATGAGGATCCTATATGCAGTCAGAACGGAAAACAAAAAATCACGTGGTGATCCTATTGAAAACCTTTGCTTGATCGATAGACATATCTATTCAGCCTGCCAAGATTCCCTCTCTGTGACTTCCTAAAATGAAAAGATTATCCTGGATTCATCTGCCTGGGACTGAATAAGGCTAAACAGGGCAATCAAGAATTCTAAAACGTGTCACTCTCAGAGAAGGGTCTTAGATAGATCTTTGATCAATATTTAAAAGACTAGTAGGCTCCAGTTGTTCAGGTCTGACAAAATCAGTAAAACCTGGGTCTTGGTGGCAGGGGGAGGAGAGGATTACCCTAATTCCTGCATATAATTAAAGTAAATAACACCAGGCATAGCAGACAGAAAAAGTCTTATAGAATTCTGAAGACAAACTGTCAGTACCTGGGACCATGTTGTTTTCAAGTTTAATGGTTCCTCTTCAACCTCCCCACAGTAATCAGGCATTCAGAAAGTTTTTTGTCCCTAACTTCATTCTAACCAAGGCACTGAAAGTCCCCGCTTAACAGCTGGATTCTGAGTAGAAGAGGACTGAGGCCTGGTGTTTTGATACTGAGCAACTCTAATTTTGTATTAAATCAGCAGTCAGCATTTCATGGAGTGAAATAAAACTACAGTATGTGAAACCCTTTGGCAACTTGTGAAGCCATCAAATGACTGCTTAGTCCCCTGTGTACCAAATTGCCGTTCCTTATAGTCAGGAAAATGCTAGATTACATTGCCACTGCCTCGTTCCCAATTATTTCTGGTGAATTTTGTCTCAGAAGTCCCCTAGTCTTTAATGTGTTTTGTCGAGTAACTAATTGCATATGTAACCTCAAGTACTGTTTCTATCACTGTTGGCTTAATTTTTGGAAACATTTTGAAAAAATTCACAAAACATTTCTTAGAATCCTCTCTTCAGTCTGTTGTGTTCTTATGAATGCAATCAATGTACAGCCTGGCATTAAACACGTCTCTCCATCTGGAATTAACCCTTCATCATTAAGGACCTGTGAGATAAGTTTCCAAAGTCCCTTGACTCCAGCAGTGGAGGACCCCACAGAACACCTACAGCTTAATAGGAGATGGTCTGTGGTTTCTGTAACTGTTGTCAGCTTTGTCAGTGTTACAACCTGAGATAAAGACAGTCAGTTTTGCAGGTCAGTGTCAGTCAAATATAAGTATGTCACCCTTGTGGATGAAGAGTAAAAAGCCATCATACAACCCAACAGTTGACAGTAAGTGACAGCATAGACTGCAGAAAATTAGAATAACAGCAGAGTTTCCTATACTGCGGTCTCTGCCTAGGCTGGAAATAGGGGACAATTGAAATTTCCCAAAATTTACCAAACATGATGTGAAACGTTATGAAACATAAAAACATAGGATTTGGCAGCAGAAAAGGACCCATGGCCACCCAGTCTGCCCAGATGGCCCTGCCTAGTCTGTCTCCACAGACCCTAATTGGTCTCCAGCAACCCTCCTTCCTTCTTTGCCACCTAATACTCCAGGTAGGATCTCACCAGCGAGTGATAAAGTGACAACACACCAACTCTTTCCTCATACTGGAGATAGCTCTCCTAGCATCACACTGGCCCTACTCACTGCATTGTCACACTGCCCTGCCACTTTCCTGCTTAGTGACTGTTAGTAACCCTCCAGCCTGTACTCAGCTCCTGGGTTTCTATGCCTTAGGTACATGATTTTATCCTATGCTCAACCAACTGCCACGCTCTGACCACTCCTCAAGTTTCTACAATCCTGCACATTTTCTCTAATTCGAAAGTGTTCACCCCATTACAGAACGTGGTGTAATCTGGCAGAAAAGCATACCTTCCTTTCCAGTTCTTCTGCAATGTTGCTTATGAAAACATTGAAGAGGACTGGTTTTAGAACTGACCCATGTGGCACCGCACTGCTCGCTGTGAGTGCCATTAACCACCACCCTCTGTCTCCTATCCATTACCCAGTTTCTACTCCAAATTCCACTGTATCCCACCCTCAGCTGTTCAATTTTGTTATCAGCCTCCTGTGCAGCACAGTGTCAAGGCCCTGCTAAAGTCCAGATAGGCCATGTCCACTGCCCTCCTGATGTATTTGTATCAAAGAAATCAACAAAGATTTGTCTGTCATGATCTCCCCTGTGAAGCTGTGCTACCTGTGGTCTTGCAATCCATTGGATTGAGACACTCTACAATCTTTCCTCTATCAGGGTTTCCATTAATATCCCCACCACTGAGGTGAGACTGACTGGCCTATAGTTGCTAGCCTCCTATCTGCTGCTGCTGCTTGTATGTAGAGGGACCATGTCTGCTGTCCTCTAGTCCTCTGAAACCACACCTGCTCCCAGGCAGCTGTTGAATAAGGCTGTCAATGGGGCAGCTACCACCTCCTTGGGTTCCTTTAGTACTCTAGGGTGTATCCCGTCTAGTCCCATAGCCTTGTCCACTTTCAGAGCTGCAAGTTCCTTCAGGGCTCCTTCCTCTGAAAATGGATTTGTGTCCACCTCCCCCACACTGTTTCTGCTGTTCCTAGTGATCTGTCCCCACACACACTGACACCCCCACCACCCTCACCATTCCTTTGCCTTCCTCTTCTCATTTAATGTACCTGAAAAAGTCTTATGCCCTTTAGCTACCCCCTTGGCTATCCTTTCCTCTGTATGTGCCTTTGCTTCTCTTACTGCCTTTCCTGCATCCCTGTTTTACCTGATACATCTCCCTGTCTTCCTCCCTCTGTGTTTCCTTATACCTCCTGCATGCCATCCTTTGTTCCTTTAGAACCGTGGCCACATCCTAGAGAACCAGAACAGTCTATTTTTCCTTCTTTTGACTCCTTTCTTTATGCAAAGCCTGGTTGCCTTAATTATGCCCTCCTGTATTTTCCCCACTGTACCTCTCCCTGGCAATCCCCCATACAAGGCAGTTTCTTAGGCAGTCTCCCATTTCTTTATAATCTATCCTCCTAAAGTGCAGGACCCATGTATTGTGTGGTCTGCCTCTGTTTCCATCTTAAAGTTAAACCACACTGTACAGTGATCACTGGTACCTAGGAGCAGACTTCCCACTGTGACATATATAGTCTGATGGGCATACATACACGAGACAGAACTGGAAACCTTCCCTGGTCACCGCAACTAATTGGGCACTCCACGGATAATAATGAATCAATTTTGTAAGCTTCCAGGCAGACCTCCAAATAAGATCCCCACACCATCACACATGTCAGACCAGTGGACCAAATGAAAATACCTTGTGTCCACTGTTTCTGTACATTCGAATGTTGACTTAGTCCGGTGTTCTGCAGAAAAAGGCATCCTCTGACGGAGACTGTAGGATAGAGAAGGTGGTGGTCCTTTTCTAAATCATTTATTACTATTTGTATTAGGTGACCCCACAGTTGAGGAGCACAGTGCCATTAAGAAAGCATAGGAGGGGCTAGAGAGCCAATCTCCTGGCAGGAAGCAATTCATAATTACTCTGCATTTCAGCTCCATAAAATAGTCGATTATAACAGTTTGGATTGATCTTCAATTAAAATACTCAGAAATTATTGTAGGGAAGTCACCATCTACCAGACATAAAAATTGTGATGGGAAACAGAAGATTTCGGTGTAACTCCTCCAAAACTTCAACAGCAAAACTAACAAGGCCCAGGAGTCCCAAAGCTCAGAGGAGACAACGTGGGTGAGGCAACTACTGCTCTCCATGGCACCAAATATTAGCTAGGATGCAGTCAATGGGCTAAGATGGAGCGACATTAGCCGGCTGGAAAAGCACGATGCAGCTCTTATTGATCTTTCTACAACTGTAGCGACAGCGAGAAAAGATCGACATTACCCAGGCTGCAGTCGCTACTTTAACCCAGGAGAACAGACAATTACATTGTAGGATTGAGACCAGAAAATGAAGCCTGAGCAAAGAATGTGCGTTTGGTTGGAGTACCAGAGGGTGCGGAGGGTACCAATCTGCTGGTGTTTCTCAAAGAATGGATGAGAACTTCAATTCCAGTGCCAGAGGATTTCGACTGGAGCTCCCTGCGGAAAGCTTACAGAGTCAACCCCAGAGTGCGGCCTTCTAATACCAACTTACCCCATACAGTTCTTTTGCAAACAACGGAGTTGATATCCAGATACCCTGATAGCTATTGGCGCATCCATTACAGATTAATGAAATGGACGTGAAGCTCTTCCCGGATTTGTCTTCCAAACCCGGTCTCGACGGAAAAGATTAGATGGAGTCCGACACTGTTGAGCATTGGTGTGATTCACTCCTTTCTGTTACAAGCAAGACTTAGGATAGTATACAGGGAAAATCGTGGCAATTTACCAATCCAGCCGATGCAGGAAGATGGCTTGAGAAGACAGAAAAAGAGTTTGCCACCAAGGACTCTGTACTAGTGGAGGAGAAGACTCTGAAGGGGACTGAAGGAGCTGGTTTGCTTCTTGATTTTGTTCATCTGGTTATTCAGAGTTAATCCGTTTATTGGGGCAACTAGAATATGTTTTAATAATATAAATGGGGGCTTCTGTCTTCGTGCTGTGCAGAGAGTTTGGTTTTAAAATTTTTGGGGTAGCGAGCTGCTTGCAGGTCGTATAGACTTACAGGGAGGAGGTACCTTGGTGTAAATCTCTTTCCTTTTCCACTTTATTTCTCTGCACCTTGGGGGTGAGGAAAGTTGAAGTTTGGACAGCTCAATTGGGATTGATGAACACATGTAGTTCAGTCTGTTAAAGTTTTATAAGGGTAATACTGGACTCTTGACAAAGGGTTATTGAATGATCTCTCAGTAACTTCAAATAATACGGACTGCAGATGTTATGTATTGCATTTTCATTCCTGTTACTTCTTTTTATGTATGTATGGATAAATAGCATTCCCTGGAGAATGCCTGTGCCTTTCCTTTTGATCTACCTAAAATTGGACCTCCACAGCCGCTGAGCGACTGTGAGTTCTGGATCAAATAATGGACTTTAATTTGTCTTTTTCCTTTTGGATCCCCCACTCCTATTGTAAAAGAATACAGGGGCAAATATGAATATCATACTTGTAATTTGCCCTTTTATTATTACCCTGTATGAGAAAAGACGTGTATGTCTCATCTAAAATAATAAACAAAAGTACAAAAAAAAAAGAAAGCATAGTAAAGGACATGTGTTACCACTTATTCCTTACTTCCAAGAGTTGGACCTAGTTCTGCTTCATAACCTTTGGAGGCAGAAGATTCTGTAAGGGAATACTAGGGTCTGAGAACTGATCCTTTTGCTAGGATGTGATGGAGGTGACCTCAAAGGCTGTGTCCTCCTCCTCAGGTCCTCCCATGCCTTTCTTGTTTTTAAGGCCTTGTATCTTTGTCTACTGGTGGGGAGGGGCCCATTTCTTTTTTAGGTTTTCTGCTCCAACCCTTCATTTTCAAGTGACTACTCACATATCAGCATCCTTTGACAGGGGTGGGGTGGACGGGCATTTGTTAGTGGTTCAACTTGTCCCCATCTTCTACTTCTGTTTAGGCATCAGCATCTGGTGTGTCCCTTGTTCCTAAGGTCAGTGCTTGTCCTGTCGATAAAGCGAGGAGGCAGTAGAAATCTAAGGGAGTTGCCTAGGGAGCAAGACACATTTTCATCCTGGACTGGTGTGGATCATCAGGTTGATTATCTGCTACCATCAACATAGGGGAGCACCCTTCATAGGCCTAGGACTGTTAGAGGCTGACCTGGTCCAGTGATGGTACACATATTCTGGGGGGTCAGAGAGTCAGGGTCTCTGGGGATTTCAGTGTTTAGGAAAGTTTGGAAGATGCTGAGGGTTGTTTAGCTGACCTCATCTGAGCCCTGTTAACAAATCTTCTTGATCATACCCTCCTAAGTCTCAGTTATGAGAGGCCCATGGGCAGTTTCTTTAGAAATGTCCCTGTTCCTTGCAAAGGTTACAATAGATGGGGTTAGGGCACTGGAAGCTCTCATGTTCATAATCTGAGGAGACCACACCTCTGCTGGTTGCAGGTGCTACACAGTGGGAACATGATCCGCACTTGTGGCACTTGTGGCATGACCTGGGTTCTTCCTAGTAAAAGCAGAGGTCACGGTCTCTCCCCACAAAGAAACTACTTAGAAGGTGACCGAGGCCAGACTTGCTCTGACGTACTTTCACCCTAAATTTCCACCCCATCCAGACTTTCTCAGAGTCTAGGCTTGATTATTAATTATGTAGCATGTCACATATCTGTCTCAACCAACGCCCAATATCCGAAACATTGATCCCTTCAGTTTGAGAAAGGATTGTGACCATCTTAATTGCTGGTTGGGTAGGGGAGAGCTGTGAAAGGGATGTCTTTCACTGAACTTTACTGTAATCAAAACCTTTCTAATGCCTTTACAGTTTTAGGAAGCAGTAAAGCATAGTGGTTAAGGCACTGAGCTGCAAACCTGGAGACCTGGGTTCAAATCCCATCAGCCCCCACTTGCATACTGTGTGACCTAAGCAAGTCCTTAACTTCCTTATGCTCCAAGGTCACACCTGGAAACAAGCTTTGGCTTAGTGTGCCTTTCCTGGTTAAAATAAAAATAAATAAATAAATAATACATCAAATGTTAGTTCTCCCGGCACATGTATTAAGGCATACAATTCATAAGAATACAATTTCAAAGTGCTTTTAATAAAGACTGTATAACATATACCTAGTCTGGGGGTAATTCTAAGCCCCTTGTATTAAATTCTCACTGCATTTCAGCACTGGGACAGTTATTCAGGCTTCAGAAAGAAGTCTGAATATCTGAGGACTGTTCTGATGGGAGGACAAGTCCTCAGTCTGCCAGTGATCAGAGCCCTTAGGCTGGTCTTTACTACTATTAGAGGGTTTTGTGTTACCCTGAACCCAGAAGAATTCTCTCCAGGATCCTGAGAATCTCCTGTCCTCCTCAAAAGTCAGATGAGGGACCTACATCCAGCCCATCTTTAGCCAGCAGTATGACCACATCAGAGTGAATCTTCTCACAACAGACCCATGACCTGATAGTCCAGAAAATGGTTCACCCTAGTGTAACCAAGGGCAAACTAGCAGAGTTAAGAGGGAAGAGTGGGAACACTGTTATCCCTCACAATCGATTCAGTCGGCCTGGAAAATATTCACTCAGTTCAAGAAATTAGCAGAATTCAAGTTAAACATAAATAAGACTGAAATATTATCTTTCAATTACTCTCCCCTCCCCAGATTAAAAGGTTTTTCTTTTATATGGAGGACTACTAAAATAAAGTACCTGGGATCCATCTTCCCCGACCCAGGAGTCATCAAACTCTCTAATTTTGAACCCTAACAATCCAAATACAATCAGACCTAAACAGATGGTCTGACGCTGCACCTCCTTGCACCAAAAATCTCAGCACTTCGTACTAATATCCTTCCACGAATACTTTATTTACTTCAGACTATCCCTGCTTCCCTTCCAAATTTTACTTTATTTCTTGGAACAAAATGATTCAAAATTTTATTTGGGGAAAAACGACCCAGGACTAGACTTCCCATTCTTAAACTATCCCTCAAACAAGGTGGCCTGAACCTCCCAGATTTCTTCCTATATGCACAGCTGCATTCCTCGAACCCTTATACTATGGCTCACAACCTCATATAACTCCCCTGGAAGTCCATAGAATTCCAACTCAATGACTTACATGATATCAAGAAGATTTTGTTCTCCACAGATGGTAACTCCTTAAGTCCTTCTTTCTTCACTGGTATCACAGCACAAACCTATAAGCTTTGGAAACAACTAAGAAAAGCAGGCCCCATTCAGCATTTATTTTAATTCTGTAAATTAATATCTCAAGACGAAAAATTAATTCCCAACTACATGGATCAAGCCTTTTTCTAAATGGCGGTCGCTGGGCCTATCAATATATACCAGTTTCTCTCTCCCGAAGGCATTATCCCTTTGATAAGCTTCAGTCTCAGTTCTCCCTAAGGCCCTCGGATCTCTTTCGTTACTTTCAAATCCGAAACCATCTTCTAAGAAATAATATAATATCCCTAGTACCCTTCTCCAATGCCAAAACTACTTAAACTATTCATCGGCGTCAATGAGGGAGACTAGGTCCCATATAATTGGCCTAATATACTCAAATTACAATCTGGGCACCCCAACGCCACCTCTCTAACGCTATCTGCCTGGAATAGAGACTTGCGATTACAGATCTCCCCAGACGTATGGTTAAAAACAACAGTGGTTGAGATAAAATCAATCTCATCCCGTACTGGAGGAATTCGCTTGAAATGTTGCTGCAGATACTTTAGGACCCCTCAGTCCTAATGAAATACCTCCGGACACATTTGGAAGGTGTTGGAGATAATGTGGGTGTCCCAGGTCACCCTCTCACATCTTCTGGACCTGCCCATACCTCATGCTGTTCTGGCTAACTTTCCAAAATGAACTAACCACTTTGTTCTCGGAACCCATAGAACTAACAGCGACAATTCCTTTTGGGGGTGTACCGGACCATACTTCCCCTGGGAGAAGACCATATTCGATATGCTTCGTGTACAAAGAAAGTGATCACAAGATGTTGATGAGAACAGAGATCCCACACTACAAAACTGGAGACAAATAATGTCAGAAATTTATAAAGCTGAGACTTTTAACCTAGAGCTTCAGGGAAGCTCCATACTACAAGTCGAAAATGGAGCCAATGGTCCCAATATGTTACGTCTCAGAATCTAGACTTGGCACTTTAAACCCATTACCCTTGAATATGGGTTAGTTATTTGTGGAATATCCCTGCCCTATATCACTCCTTACCTACCTATGGACCACGGCTGCACCACAGGATAACTAGATCTAACAAAATGTGTCTCTTGTTATTTCTTCAGTCAAGCATTAACCACTTATCTGTAATTTTATCATACAATCTATGTATCTACTTGTTACAGCATTGTCTAATGTGTAAATGTAAAAATCTTTTGAATAAAAAGAAATAAAAAGAGGAGGAGTGGACTTAGTCCTTGATGTTGCAATTGTCGTGGCGTCCTGGGGCCAGATGTTCCATTTTCCTGTTGGGACTCTGCAGCTACCCCTGCATGGATCCCACCAGCCCACCTTCTGGCCCATGGCTAAAATAAGCCAGTATGCTCAGCAGAGGCTAAGCGGTCACCAGAGTTAGGCATAGAGACAGGTACTGTACTTATCACTGAGCCTGATGGTACACCACCAGCCTCCTGTGTGGAAATGGCAGCCATCTCCCATCCGCGAGACTACGAGGCCAGCACCCTCAGGGCCTCCTCTGGTGAACATGGCTTTCTTCCCTGCCTCCAGCTGTGACCCAGAATGGTGGCTTCTGAGAAAATCCATGCCATCTGCCTGTCTCCTGCATTTATGGCGGGCTTTAAAAGTTACAAATCATAAAAATGGTATGGGGTGTTATGTATAAATGTTTTAAGCTGGTCCTCAACAATTAATAAACAAAGTTTGAAAGAAAAAAAAGAGGGAGTGAAGAGGACTTTGAGCTGATGCTTGAGTGAATTATTACAATAGGACAGATGAAGTGTGGGGAGAGGTTGTTCAGATGGAGGAAGACAGAGGAAAAAGCAGACTGCCTAGCAGCAGATTTGAAGTAGGGAATGGAGAAGGTGGGAGTCCCTAGAGCCAAAGGGACAGGAGAGAGAGAGAACCCGTGTTTAGAAAGAAAGAAGCATAGTGAATGGGGCAGAATCAGAGAATCCCCATGGAACAACGGAGCAGCCAGAGCTTTGAGAGAGGTCATGAGGGGCAAGCTGGTTCGAGGCCTCCCACAGCCACCGAGAATTCCGCCCCACGGAACAACGGAGCAGCCAGAGCTTTGAGAGCGGTCGTGAGGGCAAGCTGGTTCGAGCCTCTCCACAGCCACCAGAGAATCCCCCACGGAACAACGGAGCAGCCAGAGCTTTGAGAGCGGTCGTGAGGGCAAGCTGGTTTGAGCCCTCCCCACAGCCACCGGAGAATCCCACCCCCACCCCTGCGGAACAACGGAGCAGCCAGAGCTTTGAGGTAGTGATCCCACACTGAGCCACACGACAGAGCTGCGCCAGAGATTTTGTACTTGGCGCCTTTTTACTAATTGTCTATCTACTACCTGTTCATGGTTTCCCATCGGTGGAGCAGTGGAGATTGTTTTTACCACACTGCCTCCACGGCTCGGATTCCACCAGGGGAACATCACTATTTTGCTTAATTTTATTTGCAAAGGGGACAAACATTGGTACTGTGGTTGCACTGTGGGGGATATGTGCCTTAGACTGTGTGGGCTAATGACTTGTTGTTAATTGGTATTGTTTCACTCGGTAGCCTTTCGCACTTGCTTTATTTCTGCAGATTTAAATGTAAAGCTGGAATAGTCATACCTGAGTTAGCTCCACCTCCCACCGAGCAATACTTAAACCTGCCTTCTTTTCTCTCCCATCAGAGCGGTCGTGAGGGCAAGCTGGTTGAGCCCTCCCACAGCCACCGGAGAATCCCCAGCGGAACAACAGAGTAGCCAGAGCTTTCTGAGGTAGTGATCCGCGCTCTGAGCCACGACAGAGCGCTGTGCCAGAGATTTTGTAGGCCCGCGCTGCGCCATGCGCAGGCTCCCCACCGCCCCACCACCACCCTTGGTCAGCTCCTCCTTTATGAGGTTGACCCCGTGTCCTCTCCTCCTTTTATTAGGTTGACCCGTGTGCGTGTTAACGATCAGCCCACTTTCCCATTAGCTCTTTACACAATCCAGCCTCTAGTGGCCACCCTAGAGCAGCTCTCATATTTACTATACTAAAATGCAGTATCTCCCATTGTCATGTACAATGCTATGCCTAACACTATCTTACCTTCCATCCTATTCCCTCCCAATTCTACCTAACACTCTGCCTCTCCTCCCGGGTTTTACAAAGCCACCCCCACTCCTCCTCTGTCCTTGTAGTCCAATCTTGGCACCACTGGCATAACTGGTCAGGGGCCACTATTCTCCCTCCCTCCTTCCATGCAGACCTACCGGCCTTATACATCCCTTCTATTTAGACACAAAACCTAACTCACAAACTCTTAATCGCCCCTCTCGCTGGTCTTCCCCAAAGCTTATGCGTCATGCTAGCTCTTCCTGGCTCTCCTCTTAGTCCTTATAGCCAGGGCATGAGCGCACAGCCAGGCCCTCCATCCCCAATGGCTGGGCGATCTCCTGCTCCTGATACACCTCCCAAGAGGCTTCAAAATTATCCACCTTAACATCTGCAGCCTCCTAAACAAATCAGCTACCCTACAAACTACTGTCCTATCCTTCGCCCGGATACTGTAATTATTACTGAGACTTAGCTGAAACCCCATCACCTCAGCGTGGAATTCTCAATACCGGGTTCTCCTTAATTCACCAAGACAGACAGGGTACAAAGAAGGGTGCGGCACTGCCATGTATATCTCCGCTAAACTCCAGTTCTCCATAATCACATCACTGGACCCAACCATTCAATAGACTCTCTACTAATCAAAATCCCCTTCCGCATACTATCCGGTATATATTGCAGGGTCATACTGCCCACCAGACACACCGCTGGGTAGCATCCTTGCCCACCTAGGGAACCTGAGGTCCCGACAGCTGCGGTGAACTCCACATCCTTGGTGATTTCAACCAGGACTGGCTAGGCAGTGTAGCTACTAAAACACGTTCCCCAAATTAAGGCTCTAAACCTGTCCCAGCAAATAGTGGAACCACTCGCCTAAATCATAAATCCAATAAGCATACACTACTGGATTGGGCCCTCACTACCCACCCTCATCGGATAGTTAAAGCTGGCCTACTACCAGACTCCTTAGTGATCACCATATGATTTACATGTGCTGTAAAATCTTCCAACCCAAGGCCCCTCCCCTGCACACTCTTTATCAGAGCTTACAAATCACTCGATGTAACTGCTCTCCTAAATGACCTCTCCAACATTGACTGGTCAGTCATCACTAGGGCCACCTCCATGGACGAGGCCCTAAAATTCTTCTCTACCAACTTCTTTGCCGTCTGGGACTTGCCGCACCTCTCAGAAGATCCAGAGTAAGAGGAGCACATTTGCCCTGGGTAACAGCTAACCTCTTGGAACATCTGAGCCGAGACCGAGCCTGGAAATCCTTCAAGGCTACAGGAGCTCAATCGGCCCTTCTGTACTACCGATCGCTAAGAAATGCCTGCACTAGACTCATCGTCAGGCCAAATCTAACTTCTTTAAGTCTGCTTTCAACAATAACTTCTTCCACCCTTCTCATTTCTGAAATCTATAAAATCCCTTCTTACCCCCTGCCCAACCCCTGTCTCCTACCCTCAATGCCGGTGGAACCATCACGGATCCCTGGCGGTTGCCTCTGAGTTTAATTCTCATTTCTCCACGCAGCATCTTCTCTACTTGCCTCCCATCCCCATCCCTTGTTCCCTGGCAGTATCCTATCCAGCCTCCTTCTCGCTATGCCCAGTCACACCTGACCATACTAAAAATACTGCAGTCACTCAACCCTTCCAAAGGTAAATGCCCATCAGGTCTTGACTCCAAAATGCTTCTGCTATCTGCACCTGCCATAGCCTACCCTCTAACCTCCCTCTTTAACCTGTCTTTTAGACTTGGGTCCGTCCCTGCTAGTGGAAACAAGCCACGGTCATTCCCCTCTCAAAGGCGGCGACCTTTCCTCCCCATCTAACTACCATCCCATCTCTCTGCTCCCCATTCTAGCCAAATTCAGAGCGCTTTGTACTATCCCAGCTCCACCCTATCTTGATGCATATCTTTCTTCACCCCATCCAGGCGGTTTCCAGGAAAAATCACTCCACCGCCACCTCTCTTCTTCACCTCACCAACTTCATCCTCACAGAGTGCGGACAAAGGGAATTAACTGCAGCTATCTTTATCGACCTGGCAAAAGCCTTGACACGGTCTCGCATCCCTGTTGATGGCTAAACTTGTTCAAGCTGGACTGTCTGCACCAATTAACTGGTTCAGTTCTTACCTGGGAGGTAGGTCCCAATCAGTCCGGGTTGGCTCGGCCACTTCCTCTCCTCTCCAGTCACCAGTGGTGTTCCCCAAGGTCTGTTCTTGGCCCTCTACTGTTCTCTATCTTTCTCAACGACTTGCCTGTTGCATGCCGCATACCGCCATCACATGTAGGCTGATGACATGGTGTTGTGGCCTCTGGCCCATCCCTGAAAGCAGTTACATCCTGTCTGCAGAAGGACTTCAACTCCATCCAACGTTGGTTCCATGCAAATCAATTCTAAACTCAAATAAAACAGTCTCCCTCACCTTGACTTTCGGGCTAAACTAACCCGCCTTCCTGCCCCCCTCCCCAGTTTTACACTCTGGATGGCTCTCCATTGAAGGCCTGCACTTCCTACAGATATCTCGGTGTCTGGTTAGATCTGTACCTTGACTTTTCTCGCATATTGATGCTCTCCACAAAAACTGCATCCCATGCTGGGTGCCCTCTACCATAACAAAATTGCATCCCCCTATCAACTCGTCTAGCAATAGTCCAAAAATGATCCTCCCTGTTATGGACTATGGTGATGTAGTCTACAGAATGGCCCCACAAACTTCCTTATCCAGGGCTTGACCCTCCTCAATTCCTTCTGCAGGTTCGCCTTGGACCCGGCCTCCTAACACTCATCACTGTGTCCTCTATCAGTCCGTGGATCTCCCCTCTCTCCAGAACCGGCGACTACTACACTGTGCTAGAACTGCAGCCAAATTCTGGACTCAGTCTCTCCCTCCTACCTGATGTCCTCCCTAGCAGCCCTCCCCCACTATTATATGCTCTCAGGGCATTCGACTCGGCTCCTTCAAATCTCGCTCAGATCCACCCGGTCTAGCCAAGCCGCTTTCAGCTTCAGGTTGCCCAAACTATGGAACTCCCTGACCGCAGACATTAGACATGCCACCAGCACTCCACACTGGAATGCCGTTCTTACTACTCACTTGTATCCTGCTCTGTTTTCCTGCCCTTCCCCCTAGTTCCCCTCACTACCTAAGCTTCCTGCCTTAATCATCGGTCTGGGTATTTCCTTTTAGTACTGGGTTATTCTTTACTGTTTCCAGTGTTGAATTATATCTGTATATTGTAAGTTTGACTGCTATCACAATCTGTCTTGTACCACACTTGTATATGTATTTGCTTCTATACTCTTCTATATATGTTGCTTCTATACTCTTCTATATATGTTGCTTCTATACTCCCTGCCATTTGTAACCCCACCTCCCTCCCAGGGCATCTGGAATCAAGCGGTACTCTGCTCAGTATGCTTTCCTGGTAAAACTCTTAATAAATAAATAAATAAGAGGTTAGTGTAAAGGGAGTAGTGTTGGGTAAGTTACTTTTCAAAGGTAATCAGTTACAGTTACTAGTTACTGACCAAGAAATGTAATTTACAGTTACGGATTATTCTGACATAAAGAGTAATCAGTAACTGTAATTGTAACACAAATTACTTTATATTACTTTTAAAGCCAAAGATTTTTAGTCATGAAATATATTTATGAGCTCATGAAACTCCAAATATTCCTGAAAAAAGAACTGTAATAGATTCGGCCCCTAGGCTGCATGCTTTCTCTTTCAGGAAATTTCTATGAGCACACCAGTTGGACTAGTGATAAATTCTGTCAGGCTACTGTATTTTCTCACTCACTAGCTCTGATGGCAGGCTAGGCTACCTGGCCACTTCTGATAAAGCCCATATGCCTGTCCCACTGGGCTACTGGCACTGGCTGGGCAACTTCATGTCAACCCCTCAGTCCTGTATAATGTCCATGAAGCTTTTGTCTCCATTGAGGGCCCTAAAGCGTGAGGTGTGATCACAGGGTTCAGTTTAAATCCACAGCGATAGATGAACAATGTGACACTGAACAAGTCGCTTCACCTTTGGTGCTTTGGTTCCTGGCTACCCAAGGGTGACAAGAATGAATAAAAGCCACACCCAGGAGGCCACTAGTACAATCAAAACACATGCATCACAGCTGATGTAATTAATTCCAAGAACAGACATTTCAAAATTGTAACAATAGAAGTTCTCAGGCCTAGGAATGATTTTGCATGCAACTGTACATTCATTCACAGCAGACACTCAAACAGTGTCAGTGACAGACATTGACTGACCCAGAGGCGCATCACAGGGTTACTAAACACATTATAGCAGGACAGGATTGAAATTCAGTTATGCAGCCACACTAGTCAGCAGTCCGGCTTAGTGACTAGAAAATCCATTAGCCCCACTGGACCAGCTTGACTTATTAAAATGCTACCTCCTCCACTACAAGCCTGCAGGGCTTGTTAAAACAAAATCTTAGCCCGATACAAAATCTGCTAACATTTGGCTAGTGGACTTGCTAATTCGACCCCTGTACAGTAGTTCCCAGTAGAGAACAACAGGACATGGATGTCCCTGGTGAAATGCCTTAAAGGCTCAGTGGGACCATCGCGAGCCTTTGGCCCGCATCATTCTTCACATGGTGAGTTGCCATCACCCTCATGCATGGTAGGGGAGGCAGGGCAAAGGGCATTATTATACCTTTCACAAGTCCATGACATAAAACAACACAGCAGGTGTGAGGACCAGCAGCTGCACAAGCCACATGCAGAGAAATACCCTCCACCATTACCTCCAGACTGACTGCCTGGAACACACAAGACACAAGTGCCTCTCTTCAGGAGTGACCTGGGAGCACTGGCGTGGCTAAAACTTGCTCAGAGTCACACAGTATGCCAGTGGAGGTTATGGGAATCAAACTTAGGTCTGCTGGATCTGTACCAAGCTCATTCACAATCTCATCATAGCTCAAGAGCTCATTACTCTAACCTCTTCTGCCAGCCCCTCACAGACTGCACTGTAAAATAATAAATGTTGCTGTGATCCCACCACCACCACCACCACCACCACCACCATACAAGTGCCTGTTTTCAGCCAGCGCTGGGGTGGTTAAAGACTTGCTCAGAGTCGCACAGTATGCAAGTGGAGGTTATGGGAATCGGACTCAGGACTGCTGGATGTACCAAGCCTATTCACGTCACAGCTAAGCTCATTTCTCAAACCTCTACCGGCAGTACCAAATCTCACAAGACCATAAAATTAAAAAAAATTAAATAACTGTTGCTTATTTAGGGCATGTTGTAGACAATTCCACCTGATATAAAATATACTACGATCTGTCACTGCTCCATGGCTTTTCCTTCATTAGATGCCTTCCTCAGCCATACGCCTGTGAATCCCCCTCGAAAGCTGTGATTGCCTATCACCAGCCTGGAATGTAACAACATTGTGCCTTGTGCTATTGGTCTCCCCTGGCCCTGTGTTAATCCATCGTTGGCCCTGGTGCTGTTGCCCCTACGCACACACCATCACGGACCATAACCATAACTGTCTTCTGCCAGATGCTCATTTCCCCACCCCCACACCACCACCATGTTCACTGGTTCAAGTCCCTGCATCTGACAGTATGCCCCTGTAGTTATTAGTCCAATGCTACCTTGGCCCAACTGCTCTGATCGGCTGGCCCGTGCTTCAAATAATTCTCTCTGGTGCTATTTCCTTATCCTTCCTCCTTGCCTCGATCACTGCCAGTTTATTATAAAATTCTCCTCTGGGTCCAGTTTTCCCCCCACCAGCTGACCGGCAGACCAGATGGTGGAAAACCTCGCGGATATCCTCAGCTCTCTCTGTATCTGAGCACTAGATTATTGGGGTGCAATTTTTTTTATTGGCGGTTAACTGATTAGCCTTACCTAATCACTGTTTTGGCTCTTGCTGGTGGACTGCACTGATGCCACAATAGTGGCTCATCTTTGCCTCTTATTCTGTTTTGCTTGACCTGAGTCCCATCCCAGTCTCTGACTGACTGTTTGCTGCTGCGCTGAACCCGATGTTGCCCAACTGCCTCTCCATAATGGGAGGGCTTCCATGATGACCACAAAGGCAGTCGGTTAATTAGGCAGGTAGTCAGGGCAAAATGTTTTTAGTGGCACCCTGATGCCTGGCCTAGAGTGGCCTAAGCCTTTTATTGTAAACAGTTGCTTGGTCACAGAAATTACCACCCGGTGGTGGCTGCTGAAGTGCTGATTTTTTTTTTTTTTAACAGTGGGCCACCAAACCCTGAATCAGTCCAACCATCACTAAAATTGATCTGATCGACCTTGACTTCCAGCAGGTGAATCTGGACAGATTAAACTGCCACTGTAGTCAAAACTATAGAATTATAAGGACCAAGACTTAGTACAAAATTGCCGTGCTTCAAGTCTCCACCTTAACTCCTCCTCCTTTACTGATTGACATCTGACTCCTAGTCAATACAACATCTCAAGCCAACCATTCTGGCCAATGAAACAGCAAGCAGCTGACCTGGCTGTCAGCTCCACCCACTCCCTAGGTTTGGCTTAGACAAGAAATGCTTCTGTTAAAAAAAATAAATAAATAAACAAGCAGCTTCACTAAGTCAGCAAAAGTAATATGCAGAAGTAACAATAAAGTAGCATTACTTAGCAGAAAATATAATCAGTAACTTACCCTAGTTATATTTTCTAGTAAGTAATTCGTTACTGATACCAATACACTCAAAGTAATCAGATTACAGTAACACGTTGCTACCAGCACTGAAAAGGAGCGTGATGGTGAGAGGGAGCATTAGAGGCAAAATGGCAGAAAGCACTACAGAGTATCCTTTCGGCTGAGAGAGAAGAGATTGGGGTGGCACCATAAAACACATCTGCATAATCAAACATAGGAGCACCATCTTGGTGACCAGTTTCTTTATAGCTTTAGTTTTTGATAAGCATTTTCAGTCACAGACTAAAAATAGCCACTGTCCCTGAATATTTTTTTAAGCTGTTGGCCCTCTTTTCAAAGCAGATGTCTAGAACAAATTCTCTTGGTCCTAAAAATTGCCCACAGGTTGTTTTTGATTAGATTACCTAGATGTGTTCTGTCTTCTCACAGGAGAGTATAGGCAGAGGTGGGTCTCCTAGATGTCTGTCTGTATCTCTTTATTTTCAGCTATTGAGAATTAAATATCTAGAAAGTTTACTTTTCTGTAATTCATAAGGTCAGTAAATGATAAATTTAGATTGTTCATATTTAAGCATTGTAAATAAATGTCAGCTTTATTTATTTTTTATCATGACTACTTTTCCTCCCGCTGTAGCACTCTGGTTTGGGGCATCCAGCCTCCGTCTCCACCCACCCAGAGCTTGGTAGCTCAAACTGCACCCAGGAGGATCTGGGACCGCTGTCATGCCATCCTGCTGGAGGACTCCCCTCTGCCTCTACCAGCCAGGACAGCCCCGGACTCTCCCCGACAGGACTCGCCAGAGTCCTCGGGTGGCTCGGGCGTAACCATCAGGCTGCACAGTCGCGCCCAGCCATTTTCCACCTTATTGGCCCCTGAAGCATGAATGTGCTATGATGTCCAGGCACAGCGTGCCGGCGTCTGCTCTGCTCCGTCTAGTGTAACCGATGCTAGTAGTGCCCCTGGGCATCCCAGGAGCTGCTACAGTCTGGTGAAGTTCCTAGCCCACCTCCTCAGGATGAGGAAAGCTGTCTGCAAATACTCGATCCCAGTGCTCCCCATACACCCCAATGCCACGGGCTCATTCCTGAACCTGGGTCACGGTGTGGCATGAGGTGTGGCATCCAGCACTTCAGTCCTCAAGCGCCACTGGGCTGGCTAGCCTTGTTTATTTAATCACAACAAACACTGATGATATCACCTGTATACCTGTGTCATCTGACTATCCTCTCAGAGTACCAATTAAATGTCCATCCAGTTTAATATACTCCCTGTTATTGCCAAGAATAAGTTGGCATTGAAAGGGCCACAGTAGCCCCATTGCTGTACCACTGAGCTGGAAGTTCTTTTTGACAAAGGGAAATAATAATGTTTCAAAATAAATTCAAGGGGTTCTAAGAAAGCCAGATGGCATAGGCATACTTCCTAGATTTTTAATAAAACAAACTCTAACAGAGACCATATGTATTGTCAATGCAAGTATATAATGAGAATATATCAGTAATGATATACAGATAGTCCTTGACCACTCCAGATTTTGCACTTTGTTAATGGTGCCACACTGTCTTGGAGATAGAATGGTATGGTGATAACAATTTCAGTGAAATTAAAATCCACATATCTTATATCCATCACTGATCGAATCCTAGAGAACAGGATGCCTAGGCAGGTTGGTTGGGTACTTGTTTAAGGACTCCTCTTGTACTCACTCAGTTCACATGCTGTGTATGAAAAGAGCCAGAGTCTGTCCTCAGAAAAACTTAGATTTTATTTTATTATTTTGTAAGTTCCATAGGTGGGATTCCTTAAGAAGTATGTGTGACTCTGCCACCTGCTTATTGTTATATTGTATGATATTTATATTATAAATAAGTGGTATGTGTATGTGATTGTCTGCCTAGGACACAAGTCAGCTAGTGTGTGAGATAATTGATCTTTGACCTCAGAGGTGACAGTAGAAACATAGAAACATAACATAGAATTTGTGACAGATAAGGACCCTTGGCCCACCCAGTCTGCCCATTTCCCTACCTAATGTATAAGCTGCAGATCCTAATTAAGACAAAAACTAATGAAACTCCAGCACCGCTAAAACAACCATACAAAAGCAGATATAATACACATTTATTAGACCAACACTGTGGCACATAAAGCTGACGTTTCCTTGGCGACTGTCAAGCTTCTTCAGAGTAAAGACATATAACAAACACTTATGTTTAAATACATTTTCACCCCAATCATGTGGTTTTCCTGCACCAATGGCCATAGAGTATATTTAAATATATAATTGGACCACAAGGACCTTAAAGCTATATATTCTTAAAATACATGCTACATTCATTACACATTATTTATTAGTCTAAAATCTTTTCCCTTAATAAATATGGATCCTTATCTAAACCTAACTCATTTATATTTTTTAAGAAAGGCTGCCAGCTCTATGCTGTCATTGAGTCCATTATTTTCACAGGCTCCTAGACTGTAAATCCAGTAACTCTCCCTCTGGCCTATTTTTTGCTTAAATCTCCTCCTCTGGGTCCCAATCTTACTTGTTCCAATCCTAAAAACTAAAGTATGATTCCTTCAGCCACACTTCTTTATATGTTTAACTATTGCATAGGAGTCATCATTTTATCAATAGCTCTAATATGTTCTCCTATTCTAACTTTAAATTTCCGTACTGTCCGTCCCACATAAAATGCCCCACATTCACAGGTTAGCAAATATATGATATTGGTGCTATTACAAGTGATGAAATCTAGTAATTCTATGATTTTCCAGACACGGATGTACAGAGTTCTTACAGTTATTAACAAATTTACAATAAATACATTTCCCACACTTAAATGTTCCCACTGGTGGTGAAGACAACAACGATTGTTTACTTTTAGATTCCAAATGTCCTATATTTGATACCACATAATCTCTTATGCTTTTACTTTTCTGTACACTACACTAGGCCCTTTCTCAGTAACCCTATTTAATTTGGGCTCAAGCTTCAGGATAGACCAATTTGACCGTATAATGTATTCAATATCATTAGCTTGATTAGAAAAACTTGTGACAAAGGACAGTCAATTTTAACTTATTGGACTTTATTGTAATGTATCACCTGATGTCTATCTAATTTCTCTACCTTTTTAGTGCAGTTGCTATACTGTTATAGCTATATCCTCTTTCCTTAAAACATTTAACTTGTTCAGCTCAGCTTGATCTTATACTCAGATTCTTCAGAGCAATTTCTCAACGTTCTGATTAATTGACCCTTAGGTATATTAAACTTCACATGATGTGGATGACAACTGTCATATCTCAATAAAGTAATACGATCTGTGGATTTTTGGAATAGAGTGGTATGTACTCCCATCTTTTCCATCTTTATACAATTTTAAGTCCAAAAGTTAATTTCCATCTGATTTATCTCATATTTATATGTTAAACAACTACTAGTAGACTCCATCCATTTAATGAATTCCATGAATTCTTTATCAGTTCCTTTCCATATTATGATTATATAGTCAATAAAGCGGCCATAATCAATTTTATATCTAAATGGATTAGTCTCAACTTCATATAAATATTCCAATTCCCATTTGCCAACAAATAAATTAGCATAGCTGGGGGCCATAGTTGTGCCTATAGCAGCTCCTCTAATCTGGTGGTACAAAGTTCCTTCAAACAAAAATATATTCATAGTTAACACAATTTCTGCTAATTGTAACAGAAACTCTGTAGGCACTTTGACCTGATCTTCCTCACTTCTAGTATTCAGAAAATATTCTAATGCTTCTAAGCCTTCCTTATGTGGTATAACCGTGTATAGGGAGTTGATATCCACAACAGAAAAATACCAATGTTTATCAATATACAGATCTTCTGCTAGTTGTATTAACTGTGTAGAATCTTTAAGGTATGATCTTAAACTCTGAACTAGTGGTTGCAGAAAACTGTCTACATACATCGATATTGGCTCAGTTAGCCAGCCATTACCTGATACAATTGGCCTGCCCGGTGGATGTTTTAAATCTTTGTGTATTTTTGGAAGTGTATAGATGACTGGAATAACAGGGTGGGCAACCACTAAAGTTTTATATTCTACTTCAGTAATATAACCCTTGATGAAACCTTTATTAAGACAACCATCTATTCTCTTTTGAACTTTTCAATGATGTTATGTGTTGTTTTACTATAAAATGTCTCATCCCTATTAGTCTCTTAACTTCTCTAACATAATCAACAGTGTTCTGAATTACAATGGCCCCACCCTTATCAGCAGGTTTGATAGTAATCATTTTATTAGATTTCAATTTATTTAATGCTTCCATTTCTTGTTTTGTACAATTATATTCAAAACTCCTTTTTTCTTCTTTGAGAAATTTTAGATCTAATTCACATTTTTAATGAAAAATGATACAGTTGGATTCAATGGTGGACAATATTCAGATCTGGGTTGTAATCTAGAACTGTTAAAACTCTCATCACATTCATCTTGTTCATACAGGCATTTGAATGTTAAATTTCTTCAAACCTATACAAATCTATGTATGTATTGAAAAATCAATGCCTTTCTCAGGGCAAAATGATAGGCCCTTATTCAATATACTTAACTCAGATCCAGATAGTTTATAATCAGACAAATTAACCACTGAAACCAAACCACCATCACCATTACTAATAGCATTCAGGTGATCTGTATCTAAGTGAGCATATGGAATAGATATGTCCTCATTATCACCGCTAATAACATTCAGGTGATTTGTATCTGAGTGAGCATATGGAATAAAAATGTCCTCATTAGCACATTCTTCTACAATTCTCTTTTCATTAGTGGCAACCATTTTATTTAATAGGGGATGAGACATTTTATAGTAAAACAACATAACATCATTGAAAAGTTCAAAAGAGAATAGATGGTTGTCTTAATAAAGGTTTCATCAAGGGTTATATTACTGAAGTAGAATATAAAACTTTAGTGGTTGCCACCCTGTTATTCCAGTCATCTATACACTTCCAAAAATACAAAGATTTAAAAACATCCACGGGCAGGCCAATTGTATCAGGTAATGGCTGGCTAACTGAGCCAATATCGATGTATGTAGACAGTTTTCTGCAACCACTAGTTCAGAGTTTAAGATCACACCTTAAGATTCTACACAGTTAATACAACTAGCAGAAGATCTGTATATTGATAAACATTGGTATTTTTCTGTTGTGGATGTCAACTCCTATACGCGGTTATACCACATAAGGAAGGCTTAGAAGCATTAGAATATTTTCTGAATACTAGAAGTGAGGAAGATCAGGTCAAAGTGCCTACAGAGTTTCTGTTACAATTAGCAGAAATTGTGTTAACTATGAATATATTTTTGTTTGAAGAACTTTGTACCACCAGATTAGAGGAACTGCTATGGGCACAACTATGGCTAGCTATGCTAATTTATTTGTTGGCAAATGGGAATGGAATATTTATATGAAGTTGAGACTAATCCATTTAGATATAAAATTGATTTATGGTACCGTTTTATTGCGACATAATCATAATATGGAAAGGAACTGATAAAGAATTCATGGAATTCATTAAATGGATGGAGTCTCGAGTAGTTGTTTAACATATAAATATGAGATAAATCAGATGGAAATTAACTTTTTGGACTTAAAATTGTATAAAGATGGAAAAGATGGAGTACATACCACTCTATTCAAAAATCCACAGATCGTAATACTTTATTGAGATATGACAGTTGTCATCCACATCATGTGAAGTTTAATATACCTAAGGGTCAATTAATCAGAGCGTTGAGAAATTGCTCTGAAGAATCTGAGTATAAGATCAAGCGAGCTGAACAAGTTAAGCGTTTTAAGGAAAGAGGATATAGCTATAACAGTACAGCAACTGCACTAAAAAGGTAGAGAAATTAGATAGACATCAGGTGATACATTACAATAAAGTCCAATAAGTTAAAATTGACTGTCCTTTTGTCACAAGTTTTCTAATCAAGCTAATGATATTGAATACATTATACGGTCAAATTGGTCTATCCTGAAGCTTGAGCCCAAATTAAATAGGATTACTGAGAAAGGGCCTAGTGTAGTGTACAGAAAAGTAAAAGCATAAGAGATTATGGTATCAAATATAGGACATTTGGAATCTAAAAGTAAACAATCGTTGTTGTCTTCACCACCAGTGGGAACATTTAAGTGTAGGAAATGTATTTATTGTAAATTTGTTAATAACTGTAAGAACTTTGTACATCGGTGTCTGGAAAAATCATAGAATTCGAGATTTCATCACTTGTAATGCACCAATATCATATATTTGCTAACCTGTGAATGTGGGGCATTTTATGTGGGACGGACAAGTACGGAAATTTAAAGTTAGAATAGGAGAACATATTAGAGCTATTGATAAAAATGATGACTCCTATGCAATAGTTAAACATATAAAGAAGTGTGGCAGAAGGAATCATACTTTTAGTTTTTAGGATTGGAACAAGTAAGATTGGGACCAGAGGAGAGATTTAAGCAAAAAATAAGGCCAGAGGAGAGTTACTGGATTTACAGTCTAGGAGCCTGTGAAAATAATGGACTCAATGACAGCATAGAGCTGGCAGCCTTTCTTAAAAAATATAAATGAGTTAGGTTTAGATAAGGATCCATATTTATTAAGGAAAAGATTTTAGACTAATAAATAATGTAATAGAATGTTGCATGTATTTTAAGAATATATAGCTTTAAGGTCCTTGTGGTCCAATTATATATTTAAATATACTCTATGGCCATTGGTGCAGGAAAAACCACATGATTGGGGTGAAAATGTATTTAAACATAAGTGTTTGTTATATGTCTTTTACTCTGAAGAAGCTTGGCAGTCGGCCAAGTGAAACGTCAACTTTATATTGCCACAGTGTTGGTCTAATAAATGTGTATTATATCTACGTTTTGTATGGTTGTTTTGCGGGTGCTGGAGTTTCATTAGTTTTTGTCTTAAATTTTGTCTCCAAAGCACTGCTTTATTTCCTGGTGCTCCTGTGTCCTCACTTAGTGACGTTTTGAAGATCTAATTAACCAGCAGCCTACTTCTTCCTACCAGCTGGCTGTTAGAAAAGCTGGCTAAGAAAGTTAAATCAAAGGGTTCCTGTTCTGTTTAACAGATGGCTCTGGCCATCTGCCAGGAGATAGGACCTCTTAAAAGTTTATGAATCCTGCAGGAAGAGACCAGTTGGTCACAGAACCTTGTTATCAGTCATAAACTTAAGATCATTCTTGCAAAGTAGGAAACCAGCAGACAGATCAAAGAAAATGCTTTGATCAAAGAGACTCCTATTTTGGGAAATTGCTAGTTGCTGAGTTTCACAGTAGTAACATACATCCTTGTGGATATTTATGCTAGGAAGTTAAAGTTATAGGAGGCTCTAACTGTGACCTCACCAAGGGCTGGGAGATGGATTTTGAAATGGTTAGGCATCTGAGAAAACATTGCTTTTTAACTCTGGACTCAAGACAGGGCACTTAATGGTAACAACTAACTAGGCAATAACTTTTAAGTATTTTGGTAGGCGTCTTTGTGTTCTGTACTTTCCAAATTATTTTATGTAACTGCAAAGTTATTAATGTATTTGTTCTGTGTTTTATATTTTACCTATTTTACGTTTAGTAAACAATATTTTCCTTGAAATACTGCCTGTGTCTTCTCAGTTTTCTTTTGCATTTGAATGCTGTTAAGGGGCTTGACTGTGTTACTAATCTTGCTAAAGATAAGAATATACCTAGGTCTCATATTGCGTCGCAAGGGAACATTTTAGGAACCTGGCTGGGTGCCACTGGGTGAAGGATTATATTGCATTTCCCGAAGAGAATATATATTTGAGCCTGTTAACTGGTTATGCTAGCATAAGGTTCACATTTGAGCCCAGGACTCGAGACTAGTAGGTGATTCGGACCCAAAACAGACAGGAGGTTACCCTTTTGTCTCCTGTTCACACTATTGCACTTCAAGTTGGTACTATGGAAGCAAAGGGCCTGGCCTATGGGAGCGTTTGTGACAGTATGTCTGTATCTTTTATTTTCATCTAAAAGAGAATTCAGTATCTAAAAATTCCACTTTTCAGTATTTCATAAGGTGAATAAATGATAAATTCAGATCATTTATATTTAACCATTGTAAAAAACCTTCAACCTCAGTAGCTGAACAACACAGTAGATATCATCTACATATATCTGTGCCATCTGACTATTCTTTCAGAGTATGGATTAATGTCATGTTTAAAATAAACTTCATCCCATCAGCCCAGAAATACATTGCCATAGGTAGGGGATCACAGTGGCTCTCCTCAAAGACAGAATAAATTACTTACTGGACAGCACTACTTCTAAACTCCTCACATCTAACTCCCCTTCATGTCTATCTAGCCTGCTTTATTTGTTTGAAAGGTCTCGGGTTCTCAGTTCAGCATCAGCTAATTTCTTGTCAATTCCTCGACTCAAAACTCCGATGGGTCTACCCTCTTTTGACTATGTTGCTCCTGAGTTCTGGAACACCATATCTGTCTAACTGTGGAAGGCCAAATCTTTCTGGTCCTTTAAACATTTTCTAAACCCCATATCAACCATGTGGGGAATAAGCAGTGGAAAACTACCTTGTCCACACTGCCAACTGGCCATTCCTTCATACAGTGTAATGTGCAACAGCTCTGCTTGCACTGCTGTCTCAAATTGTTTCAGACACTAGTTGATCCTTTGTGTGTTATCTCTGTCCTGTAACACCATGTGGATGATGTTACACAGCACTGTGACAGTATATGTCTTCAAATGATTGCTGTATTTGTGTTACTTGTACTGACTGGAGTTGCCCTTTGCTCAAGAACCTTCCTGTACATAAAGAAACAGTATATTTTGACCAATATACATGTAACTGCTTTACATGAATTATAATGTCATGTTTCCCTTACTTATTGCCATGTACTTGAGAACATAGACTTTGACTGCAGATAAGGACCACTTGGCCCATGTGTTCATAGAAACATAGTCTTTGACAGCAGAGAAGGACTTTGGCCCACCCAGTCTGCCCATTTCCTACCTACTAGATAGGCTGCAGATCCTGGTTAACCAACAGCCTGCTTCCTCCTACCCCACTAGAATTGCCTTATGTCTGTCCCATACATTCTTGAATTCCCCATAGTTTTGACCCCACAACCTCCTCAGAAAGGTCATTCCATCGTCCACCACCCTCTCTGTGAAAAAATACTTCCTCACATTGCACTTGAGCTGTCCAACCCTCTGTCTTCAAATTGTGCCCCTTGTTCTTGCATCTCTTTTTCTGAAAGATGCTACCACTTGGATTTTGTTGATTTCCTTGAGGTAATTGAAAGTTTCTGTCATGTCCTCCTCTCCTTCCTTTCCTCGAGGCATACATATTAAGCTCTTATTCATATGGCTTCTGATGTAGAACCTGCACCATTTAGCTGCCCTCCTCTGGACTGCCCCCATCCTGTCTATGTCTTTGCGGAGATGGAGTCTCCAGAACTGCATGCAGTATTCCAGATGGTGTCTAGCCAACTGTCTGTACAGAGGGATGACAACTTCCTGTTTTCTACTGGTGATGCCTCTCCCTATGCATCCCAGTATCCCCAACCCTCCTACTGCCTTCTCCACATTGCTTGCCTACCTTAGGGAGACTGGGATGCATAGGGAGTGGCAACACCAGCAGAAAATAGGAAATTGTTGATGCTTCTGTATTGTCCTTGTACATGTCCAGGTCACCCCTGTAAATGGGCACTGTCACAGTGGGCTCCACCTGGTTACCAAGTCAAATCAATAAACAAACATAACTGCGTGAGAACTGCATTTATGTTATACAGCATCTCCTTCTCAATACAATGTCAGTAGCCAGTAGGTTGCACTCTTGCTTCTGAGGCTAAAGGGTTGTGGGTTCTAGTCACAGCAGAAACTTAAGGCCATTATGCAATACTAACACTATAGTGCAGCACTGGCAATAGCTGCACTGCCAGTGGGGTCCTTTGTAGAGAAGTTAAACAGAGGTCCTTCCACTATCTCTGGTGACTGTCAGATGGAAGCTAAGGATCACAAGGCACTCATGTAAGTAGAGGATTGTTCCCAGTGTCCTGGCCAACATTCCTTCAATAAAGTAGGTCAGTGTAACCAACTCCTAGAACACACCTGGACATGAGATGCCACAGCTCGTGCGTCTTTCCTGGTCAAAATTAGAAATAAATAAATACATAATGTCATTCTAACACAAGAATGCTGCTACTGATCAGCAAATGGGCCCAGCACTATGGACAGGGAAAAACACAATATATCAAAGTTCCAAACTTTGTTTAGCCAGAATGGCATCTCAAGGAAGCGAACAGGCAGGGTACTGAAGCTTTGCAAATGGGCAGGTAGGCAGACTTTTCATTTCCTTATCTCCTTTTCTGGCAAGCATGCATCTCCACTACTGTGTCTGTTGTGACTATGTCTGTTGTAGAAGCCTGCTGCAGATTTTGCACCACAGAAAACAAAGGTTCCTGTGCGACTGTATTTTCATCTTCCTCCTTCCATTTATATACAAAGAAGGCTTTGATGTTGCTGAATTCTTACTGCTATCCTGGCTTCTAAACCCTCATTTACTTTTAACTCTGATATTGCAGTTCCTCAGGGCTGCTCTGTACTTTGAAGGCAACCTGTCTCATTTCAGTGGTTACAGACTTTTATTCAGTATCAGTTGTCTTATCTCCCTGTTAAGCGGGGAGACTTCTTGGCCCTTTTTCCCTCATTGATTACAGGGATGCAGACCACTGCTGCTTCAGGCACCTTCTTCAATGAACCCCTCCGCATTTTGCATTATGAGCCTCATGCAACTGCTCCAGACTGTAGTCAATATTCAAACCTCTGTCTGGTGGGCAAAGTGATTGCAGACCATTTGCCGGGGTTTGTGCCTGTGCGTAATATTCAAAGGGGCAGGAGCATGCTAAATAGGATAGGGCATGCGCAGGATTTGTGCCCAGAGAGAGGTGGGGACGTGAATCTGGGTGCAGGGCAATATTCAGCGCAGTAGTGCTGCACAAAAGAATAGCACAGGCCACTTTGCACAGTGCAATGACTGCACAGAAAAAGCCCAGCTCATTCAGACAACCCTAGCGGGTGGCAAAGCCACAATCAAGTTGGTGGTTGGTGGATCTGAACCCCATCTCTGTAAAAGCACAAGCATTCCCTGGTGTCCAGTGGCACCCCTCACCCTCTGATCCCTGTAACAAATAAAGCATTCCATGGTATCCAGGGTACCTCCTCCACTCTCTGATCACTCATCGCTGTAAAATTAATGAAGTCCCTGCTGTCTAGTGGAACCCCCTACCCTCCGATTGCCATCTCCATATGGGAGGATGTAGTCCCTGGTGTCCAGTGGCACCACCCACCCTGTTCTCCTAGCCCCATATGGTAAAATGTACCCTTGGTGTCCAGTGGCACTCCTACTCTCTGTTCACCTAGCCCTATGGGTAAAACATTGCCCTTGGTTTCCAGTGGCACCCCTACCCCTCTGTTTGCCTAGCCCTATATGGTAAAACATTGTCCTTGGTGTCCAGTGGCACCCCTACCCTCTGTTCGCCTAGCCCTATATGGTAAAACATTGTCCTTGGTGTCCAGTGGCACCCCTACCCTCTGTTCGCCCTAGCCCTATATGGTAAAACATTGTCCTTGGTGTCCAGCGGCACTCCTACCCTCTGTTGCCTAGCCCTATATGGTAAAACATTCCTCTTGGTTTCCAGTGGCACCCCTACCCTCCGTTTGCCTATAGCCCTATATGGTAAAACATTGCTCTTGGTGTCCAGTGGCACTTTCGTACCCTCTGTTCACCTAACTATATGGTAAAACATTGCCCTTGGTGTCCAGTGGCACCCCTACCCTCTGTTCACCTAACCCTGTATGGTAAAACATTATCCTTGGTGTCCAGCGGCACCCCTACCTCTATTCACCTAACCCTGTATGGTAAACATTATCCTTGGTGTCCAGCGGCACCCCTACCCTCTGTTCACCTAACCCTGTATGGTAAAACATTATCCTTGGTGTCCAGCGGCACCCCTACCCTTGTTCACCTAACCCTGTAAGTAAAACATTATCCTTGGTGTCCAGCGGCACCCCTACCCTCTATTCACCTAACCCTGTATGGTAAACATTATCCTTGGTGTCTAAGCGGCACCCCCACCCCTGATCACCTAGTCCCATACAGTAAGCGTTGTCCCTGGTGCCACCCCTCACTCCAATCCCCAGCCCTGGTAGTTAGAGGATGCCCTGATGTCAGTGGTCCCTCCCAACTGCCAAGCACCTGTCACGGTGGCTCTCAGTGCCTCCGTGGCTAGCTCCCCATCTGCAATGAGCACACCAACTGTCCACCCCCATACCATACTGTCAGTGCCATGCTGATCAGTATGGCGACTGGGCACAGCTATCCTCTCACCACCTCAGTGGGCCACCATATGGACTGACAGGGGCACATGTTGCACAGACTATCTACAATTTGCAGGACATGTGCTCCCTGTCAGTCCATCGGTGGCCAGCCAAAATGGTGGAGAGGAGGGCTATGCTACTAAGCGGATCTGCACAGCACTGGCCAGTGCAGTGTGGGGGTGGATAGTTGGTGTGCTTCATGTCGGCGAGGGGAGAACACTAGCCACCAGGGTGCTAGGGCCACTGTGATGAGTGCTTTGGGGGGGTCATTGGATGCCAGGTCATTCTTCTAACTTATAGGGCTAGAGGATTCGAAAGGGTGGTAGGTGCCACTAAACACCGGGAAGAATGTTTTTTATCTTGACTGTACGATCAGATGGTGGGGTGCCACTAGACATCAGGGACTACATCTTGCCATACAGGGATGGCAATCAGAGGGGGTTCCACCAGATACTGGGGGTTAATTTATTTCACAGGGGCAAGTGATTGGATGGTGAGGTTCCACTAGACACCAGAAAGGTTTTATTTGTTATGGGGATAGGGACTGGAGGATGGGGTTCCTCTGACACCAGGAAATGTTTTTTTTTAAGGGATGGTGATTGGTGGGTGGGGGTACCGCTGGACACCATTGAATGTTTTATTTGTAATGGGGATGGGGATTGGAGGGTGGGGGTGCCACTGACTACCATGGATTATTAAAACATATATTGGGATGGAGATCAGAGGATGGGGGTGCAACTGGACACTAAAACTGCTTTCTTTTAATGTGGCTGGGGAGCAGGCGTTCCAAGGTACCACTGGCCACAGAGACTGATTTATTTTTTACAAGGCTGGCGATCAGAATGTGTGAGGTGCTACTGGACACAGGGGAATCTTTCATCTGTTGGGGGACAGGCAGTCAGGGTGGGAGGGGCGGTCACAGGAAGGAGCACTAACGTGCCACCACTTCCAGTGTAAATGAGCCCATAATGGGCATGCTTATGGCCTCTTAGCACCTTGCAAGCCCAATAGGCTAATTTGCATAGTAGCAGATGAATGCTCCTTTCGAGGGCTTCTGGTGCTATTAGATCTGAGGTGCTGTTCCCTTCACTTCCCAGGTCCATGTTGGGCAGCGCTACTTGACTTGCCGCTGTGCCGACATGCCTCTATATTTAGTCAGATCGCTTGATGCACCATCCTACTGAATTTAGCATCTTCAGGGTCAGGAGGAAGGGCAAGCACAGCACAAACCTTTGCACTCTGCTTTTGCTCATTTCCAGTATTGGGCCCCAGGTTGTTCATCTTCATGAAGCCCACTTTTTGGAAAGTATTGTTCTTACCTATTGGAGTCAACAGCCTGGAATATTGCTATCTAAATTGTGCATAAATTACAACAAAGTAGCAACCATGTCATGGAAACTTGAGACAGGAACTGATGTCATGATTAAACAAGCTATGATTAAAAAGCAAATCCAGATATTCAGAACTTTGTCTTGTGGTGAAGTGATTGCACCCTGTTTGCCCAGGGTTTGTGCCTATGAGCAATATTCAAAGGGGCTTTTGCATGCACTGACAGGGTGAGTACACACAAAAACATAATTTATGGGGTGGGCAAAGGAGAGGCATGGACAGAATACCAGCAGAGTGTGATATTCAGTGCATTTGCACTGCATGAAGAGGTGCAAGCAGGCCACTTTGTGCCAGTACAATGCCAATCAAAACTCTGCCTTACTCCAGGCAACCCTAGCAGCCACTGGAACACTGCAGCCAACAATGAAGTTAGCACTTGAGGAGCACACCGTCCGCATCCAGTGGCACCCCATCCACTGATCATCATTCCCAGTAATGTATAATCCTTTCCTGGTGTCTAGTGGTACCCCACATCCTCTGATCACCATCCTCGGTAAAGGAAAATCCTTACCCCTGTTGTCTCATGCTCCTTTCTGCACTCCAATCACCAGCCCCAGTGTAATTTAACTTATCTGTGCTACCTATTGAGTCCCCACACTCCAGTCACCAGCCCCAGTGTAATTTAAGTTCTTCCTAGTGCCTGTTGGTCCCCTCTGCCCTCACCAGCCCTGTATATGACCGTTATTCCGTGGCATCTAATGTCCCCCCCACACGCCAGCATTGACAAACCCACCCACCAACACCCCTTTATGCCAGGGCTGCAGAGCCTGTGCTGCAACTGCCACAACCTCTTTTCACCTCCTTGGCTGGCTGCCCACATGGAAAAACAAGGATCGCGGGTCCACTGTACAGTGGCGGGGCTGCGTCCTCTGTATTATACAGGGGAGCAATGGCCTGTGTACTGTATAGGAGTGCATGGCCTGTGTACAGTACACAGGCTTTGGTCCTTACAATACAAAATCGCACACCCTGTATTATGTATTGAACTCCCACTTCTGTCTTTCCACATGGTGGCCAGACGAGAAGGTGAGAGGAGGGCTGTGCCGGTCACTGTATAGGCTCCGTGGCACTGGCAGAAGGTAAGGGAGTTCACAGGGTGAGTTTGCTGGTGCTGGCAGTGTGGAGTGGGGTCCACTAGATGCCAGGGAATAATTGATCTTATATGGGGCTGCCGATCGGATGGTGGGGAGACAACTAGGCTCCAGGGATGACTTAAATGAAACTGGGGCTCATGATCGGAGGTGGGGGACCAGTAGACACCATGGACAACTTAAATGACACCAGGACTGTTGATCAGAGGGTGGGGAGACCACTAGGCACCAGGGATAACTAAATGACACCAGGGCTGTTAATTGGACGGTGGAGTGACCACTAGGCATCAGTGATAAGTTAAATTATACTAGGGCTGGTGATCTGAGGGTGGGTGGGGTGACCACTAGGCACCAGGGATGACTTAAATGACACTAAGGCTGTAGATCGGAGGCGGGTGACCACTAGGCATCAGGGATGTTAAATTACAGTGGAGCTGGCGATCTGTGGATGGGTGGGGGACCACTAGGCACCAGGGATAACCTAAATGACACCAGGGCAGGTAATTGGAGGGTGGGGGGACCACTAGGTACCACAGATAAGTTAAATTACACCAGGGTTAGTGATCAGAGGGCGGGGACCCCAAGGCATTAGCGATACTTTAACTACAGCAGGGATTGTGACTGGAGAGTGGGGAGGCCACTAGGCACCAAGGACACTTTCAATTTCACTGGGGCTGGCGATCGGAGGTTGGGGGTGCCACTGGAGATTAGGGAATATATACTTGAGTGCAGGATTGGACTGTCAGGCAGGGGTGAAGTGGTTCTCAGGGTTGCAGACCTGTCACTGTTTCCATGCAGTTGTGCCATAATGGGCATACAAATGGCCTTGGCACCTTGCATGCCCAGTGGGCTCATTTGCTTAGAGGCTGTATATGACTATCACGCCAGAGCTACTGGCAGTATTGGGTCTGGTGGTGCTGTTCCCTGCATTGGTGGGATCCACTTAGCACTGTGCCGACATGCATCTATATTCAGTTTGATAGCACCGTGTGCTAGCTGACTGAATATAGCATCTTCAGGGTAGCTGGCAATGGGCAAGTGCAGCGCAAAACTTAGCACTCCATTTTGTCCATTTTGAATATTGGGCCCTAGGTGTCCACTTCTGTTAAATAGGCACTTGGCTAGTTTATTATTTGTGTAACTGGTTCTCCCTGTGGGATCACCCTGTATGCATAGGAGGCTGAGCTGGGCGTGGAGTCAGATCAAGAATACCTGGAGCTCAAGTGAGAAACACTCATACTAGACGGCCTTCATTCATTGCTGTAAAATTGTACTGTATTGTCACAACAGAGAAATCTAATTTAAGGAGGCAGTATAAGCGCAGTGGTTTAAGGCTCTGAGCTGCAAACCTGGATACCTGGGTTTGAATCCCACAGCCCCACTTGCATACTGTGTGACCCTGAGCAAGTCACTTAACTCCGTGTGCTCTCAGGTGGCACCTGTAACAAGCTTTCAGCTTAGTGCATCTCTCCTGGTAAAATAAATAAATAAGAAAAAATCTAGGTCAAACTAGAGCAGAATGTATTTACAGAGATTTGCAGCACACAGATGGCATACTTTATTAACATGTTCTCTGCATACTCCCACCAGATGATATAATACATCTGTTTTCTCAAATCCCTATCTGTACTACTTCACTGAAAGAGTTGTGGATGCCTGGAACAGACTGCGGCAGAAGTGCTGGAGGAAAAACAGTTGGGGGTAGCAAATTACAAATCCTGGGCAGACTAGATGGACCTTGAGGTCCCCTTCTGCCATCACATTTTGTGTATCTATGTAGTAGGGGGCTTCAAGCATGCATGGATACATGAGAATACTAATATATAGGCGGGAGGGGGCCACAGAGACCAGATAGGGTCTGTGGAGCCAGACTAGGCAGGGGACAATCTGGGCAGACTGGGTGGGCCAAGCAGTCCTTTTCTGCTGACAAATTCTATGTTTCTATAGGCCACTGGACCTTGGGCTCCCAGAAATTAGCCTGGCAGATGTATATATGAACTGGCATGAGATAAGGGCCCTTTATCTGATGACAGCTCCCTAGTTTTATTTAGATGGACTATGATTTCTTGTGAGGGTGCATCAGTTGGACCAGTTATGCCTTTATCATATACAAAATACAAAGCCTACACTTCCAGCCAGCCTTCCGTGTGATGTCCAGTGGTGCAGTAAGAGGGTAGTCCATTAACCCAACTCTGGGTCTACTAGTGAACAAGGATGCTTCCATCCCCCCACCCTGAGGTAGGTATGGGACAGATACCCTACTTCCTACTCATTTTAAATTATCATTCTTTCCTCCTGACTTCTCCCTCTCTCTGCATCCTCCACTTCCCTCCAGAAAGGGTGCCTGCCGCCCATTAATTATATAATGTGCCCATGACCAAATGGCTCTGTTCCAGATGTTACCCCTTCAGTGGATAAAACTGGATATGGATAACAAACTGCACTGTGTACCCTGGAGGTAGAGGGCTGTATGTGGTTTTATCACATAATGTTTGTGTTTTTTTATTTTCATCCACATACAACCTGCCCCTGTTGTGCCTCCCTACCTCCAGAGGATCTCCCCAGCGCTTGAGTCCTTCACCTTATTGAAGTATCCATACAGCCAAGGATCATACTAGGGATGCTGCCTGGCTGTTTGTGATGGTGTCATCCAGTAGTGACTGCATACGAAAAGTAGGGGATCCGAATTGCCTAGGCCTGGAGGCAAATCTATGCAAAGTAGGCAGTCACTGGGAAAACAACTTCATTTCTGAATATACTTCAGTCATTTTGTCTTTTATAATCCTGAATAATCCACACATTGTCATGAATAATCCATGGTTTCTATGTAGAAATTCATAGAAGAATATGGTCAGGATGTGCACTTTTTGGACTTTTGAGCAGTGCAAGAAAGCCAAATAACAATATCTACAACTCACCCAATAGTAAAACCAGGCGTGATATTTTTTCAAATTGCCTAGATTCTCTCTTACTCTTGAGTACAAAGTGTTAAAGCAGGCTACCTGCCCTACTGTCTCTAGTTTCAACTGCTGCTTTGTTTCTTTTTATGCTGCTGCACTGGAGTGAAATGTGGAGTTGAAATGCATTGGCTGACCCCCAGATAAACAGTGAGGGGTCTGCCAATCCATCTGACAGTTTGGCTCTGCTGCCTTTTGGTGCCACCCCACTGAGTAGGCTGGTTTGCTCCTCTCTTTTATTTATTTATTTAACAGGCTTTAGGATTACAACCTTTGAGTCAGGGACTCATTTACAAAACTCCTCGTCAGAAAAACAAATACAAACACTTAATACATACAGACATAGAATGGCAGCGAAGGTTACAGTTTTTCTGTTATACAACATTGCAGAATCAAGATCAGCTATACATTGCATTGAATGTGTTACTGAGAGCTGTATTTTACAGTTTTCATAAGAACAATAAGTTTGCTGATAGAGGAGGGAGTAATAGGTTTGATATGTACAGCGAAGTAGAGAATTAGGCAGATATCCTGTGTGTGCAGCCAAATGAGGCATTGTTAATAGGTGATGTTTGGTAGCCCTATCAGTAGGAGCTCAGTGGCAGGGTGGTCTCGTAAGATGATTGATAGATGACCCAGCACTAGCTGGCACATTGGCAGTGAAGCGAGAATGTGCTCTTTGAGGGCTGACTTGAAAGGCCCTAATTTGGAGATGGAGGAGACATCAGAGGGAGTCAGTTGTATCAGACTGGGGCCCTGTGAGAATGACCTTTGGGCTAGAAGGTTCTAACCCTCGGGATGGACCACATTTGTCGGTTGGCAGTGTGGGTGTTCAGCGATGTGTGGGAGGATAGGAGAGGCAGAAACCCCAAGGGGTAAGCCCCAGGTGTATTTTCTTTGTGAGGAGACATGTTTGATAAAATAGCCTTTCATCCAGGGTGAGGAGATTTGTCAGGGCATACAGGGTACAAGTATGGGTGCGCTTGTCTGCCCTGGAGAGGAGTCTGCATGCTTTGTTTATGACAAGGTGGATTTTGTTAAGGGCTGTGGTCACAGCAGGTAGATAGTGAGCTCATAATCGACTAGGGAGAGGACTGAGAGGTGACAGCCAGATTAAGGGCTTCAGAGGCAGGCAATCCTTGTGCCGATACAATAGGCCTATATGGACATTTATGGCTGATGATAGAGTGTCAATGTGTGAATGGAAGGAGGCTGGAATCAAATGTAAGCCCAGGTATTTGTATGTATGGACCTGTTCTAGAGGAAGGAGAGTGGGAGAGATTGTTAGCTCGCATTCTTGGCCTTATTCTGTCGATGGGCAAAAGTATGGTCTTTGTCTTTTATATTGACCACAAGTCTTGGTCTATACCAGTTTTCAGTCTGGTTAAATGCGTGTTGGAGGGAGGACTACAACACTGTGGGATCTGGGTGTGAGGCAAAAGAACTGTGTTGTCCACATAAAGTAGTAGGATGCCAGAGCAGGAATTGGACAATGTGTTTGAGGTAGATGCTGAATAATGAGGCGAGGATGGAGCCTAGGGGAACTGAAGCGGACTGGCAGGGTGGTTGAGAGGAGTTGTTTATTTTGATGTAACCCCTAGATGGCGCTATCCCAGGGCTACTACCCCTGCCTGATTTGCCACTAACAGGTTGAGGGCCTGGATCCAATGGCGGGTGCCTCCACCCAGAGGTCAGGGTTTGCAATAGTTAAACTACTGGTCACAGCCCTCTGGGACACTGCAACCCCTTTCTTCCCACTAGTGGCCCACACAATATATCAAGAATTACCTTCACAGTATACACTTACCCCAGGACTGATTCCAGCACTGGGACCTCCTGTGAAATAAGATACAGTGCAACAATCACAGTACAGTACTTTAACATAGACAATTACCTCCAGGCAGTATAACTTTGCTGAAACAAGCAGCTCTGATTTATTTGGGGGATATAACAAGGACAGGAAATCAGGTTAATTAGCTTATCACTCATCTATCTATGGCTCTGTGCACAGGCCTATCCCTATCAGTTACTGTCCCTGGGTACCCAAGCCCTAGTGGCTAGTCCAAACCGTGGCAGCTGGTAGGGGCCTTTCACCGAGAAAAGAAAAATTAGTTAAACAGTCAGCAGTACAGTAATTCCATTTGGATTTAATGTGGCAATTCAACAGGGGCGACTCTGAATTAGTACTCACGACCTCCAAACAAGATAGGGTCCTTCAATGTCAGCAGGGCTACTCTTGAGCTCCAAGAGACTCCTCACACATTTATATGGTAAACAGTCACAGGCAAAAGTCACTTAATGGCAGCAGGATTCACTTGAGGTACACAAACCTCTTCACACATTTATATGGTAAAAAGCACTATACCAGGCAGGCTGCATCTGTATCCGATGCAATTACTGCACAATACCGGGAGAACACACAGCAGATTCAGTTCCTGACAGACCGAGTGCAAATCAGCAATTTTCCAGTCTTCTACAGGGTGAGCCTGGTTTCTACTCTTCAGATATCCTTTGATTCTCTTCACAGGACAGATTCAGTCCTAACAAGCTGCAGACCGGAACTCTGGACCTTACACATGTTTTTGACTAAAACTGTGCACTGAAGGAACAGGGTTCCTTTCCCCTTCACTGCCAGAGCTAAACTGAAACTTCCAACAGACAAAACCGGGCACTTCCTTTGAGTTCCTCCCAGTTCTTGACTGGATTGGCTGTCCTCACAATAGACTGCTGCTGTTGGTCCAAAAAGGCGAAGTCTAAACTACATCTCCCAGAGTCACTGCCCACTACAATCCTCTTGTGGCTGGCTCAGATTATGAGTCCAAGTTCTGATTCGTCCAAGGCACCATTTTAGAGCTAGCTTACCCCACACTGATTGGTCCAGTTCAGCAGTTCAAAACCAGAATGAGAACTAGGCAGACACAGTTCTGACTGCAAAGAAAGGTTAGACAAACTGTAATTTCATTATTACTCTAAATGATTTCTGGCAAACAGTTACATCTTTCAGATGGGTTCCCTTTGCACTCCTAGTGACTGCAAAATGGAGTGAACGGCAGCAGCTCGAGTGGTACCCAAACAGAGAAGCACACAGTCCCCACATACAAACCAACCATGTCTGCAAGCAGACAGCTCTTAAAGAGACAGTACCAGAGGCTCTAAAACACCCACTGACAAATGGCTTAAGCATAAACACCATCCAGGCTTGGAGCATTCAAGCAAGCCCTGGAAGTCTTTTGGGAACCCCCATTTGCAGGGGTTACATTGACACACTGTGATCTAGCTGTGAGGTAACTGGAAAACCAGGAGGCGGTCTTTGGGACAGACCTATGTGGCGGTGTGCTTAAGAGTAAGGGGTGATAGACTGTATCAAAGGCCTTTGACAGGTCGATGAAGACAGCTCCAGCTAGGTGTTTTCTGTCCAGGGCAGAGTGAATAAATTAGAGAACTCAGTGAGAGCCGTGAGTTGTACTGTGTCCAGATCTGAAGCCATGCTGCTCCCTGCAGAGTAGATTATGAGCAAGCAGGTGCTCAGTGAGTTGGTGGCTATAATTTTTTGAGGGCTTTTGAGAGTGGTGGAAGAATGGGTATGGGGCGGTAGTTACTGGGAGAGTGCTGTCACCACTCTTGGTATAGGGGTGACTGTGGCAGTCATCCAGGCTGCCGAGAACTGCCTCAGACTTAGGGAGCGTTAATGAGGTCAGTCAGTGGGGAGAGGACTGTATCTAGTACTAGATGTAGGATTCTCATATCAAAAGAATCTTTGCAATAGCAAGAGCCACTGAGTGCTTTAATGAGATAAGGCCTTGCCTCATTAGTAGAGATGCCCTGAGATGGAAGGGGGATGCTGGGTGTTTGGGGGCGGGGTTGCAGGAGTGGGGTCAAAGAAGTTGTTGGGAGTACTGCACTAAGGTCTGAGAATGATGAGTTGAGGCAGTTGGCGATGCATGTGGTCAGTTGTAGGGACATTGTTGACAGTTAGTAGGAAGAGGATTTGCCATTGAGTTCCTTGATATTGTCCCAGAACAACCAAAGCATTCCTCAGGAGGAGGCAAGGAGTAATTTTGTAGTAGCCCGATGTTGGCCTGTTTATAGGCCCAAGTGCATCTATTACGAGCAGCTTTATAGGTTTGCCTGCATGCGGATGCGACTGCTTTATACCAGAGAGGTTATCTCTGTGCTTTAGCTGTTGGAGCAATGCAGGCGTGACCCGGGGCATTACGTTTCTTGGATTGCACTTTTGCTGGGGCACAGATATCACATGCTTTATTAAAAGAACGGGTGAAATAATCAAGGGCTTCATCTAGTAGGGGCCGGGAGATGGGGACCAGTCCCATTGAGTTAAGTATTTTCTTAGTTTTGTGAGGCCTCAGGGTCAGAGACAACGCCCGGGCAATATAGTTTGGTTTGGGTGTCTGCTGAAGACATACCCAGGAAAAGAGGATGGGTGAGTGGTTGCTTAGGGAGTCGGAAGGACCACCAGGTCAGAGATTCTGTGGGGACGGTTGGTGAGGAGAAGGTCGATCAGGGTGCTAGAGCCGTTAGTGGGGTTCACCCTGGTAGGTTGGCTGACCAGCTGGGTCAGGTCCAAGCAGCCTGAAGTTGTCCTAGCTTGGGAAGCCAAACTGTCAAGCCAGTTCACATTAAAGCCTCCAACTATGATGTGTTCCGTTTTGGGGGAAGCTGTAGATGTACAATTTCCAGGAAATATGCTGAGTGGCAATTAACCTCAGGCAGCAGGGGATGCTCCACTTGAGGTCAGGGAGTGAGAAGTGACACTGTTACTGCTACAACATGTGTCCCAACACTATCCTGATTGCATATGTGTGTGTGTGTGTGTGTGTGTGTGTGTGTGTTGGGGGGCTGGTGTTGGCATCGGCATCTCTGTGTCCTCAGACTTAAAGAGGTCCTGCCAACATTACTTTCCATAATCGTGAAATAAATAAGGTTATGTATCAGTCTGCTGCTACAAACAGCTGCTAAAACTAGTGATATTGCTTGTTTAAAATGTATAAATTATACTCAAGAGGTAGATTTTGAATGCAGCAGTGCATAGATTTTGAACAGAGATGCACAAAGGGTGGAAAATACTGTATGATGCAAAATGTTGCGTGGTCATGAACGATTTGGTAAATGTTAAACTTTTTTAAACAAATTTCACATTTTGCAAACGGACCTCGAATTCAGCACGACAAAATTGACACATTTCAGCCTTTAAAATGAAGAATATCTGCATAACTCTGAATAGGCGAGATTGCAACAATTCATCCGCCTCAAAATTGTAGCAGCTTTATTTTTTGTAACTTACATTATGCAGCAATAGAAGTGCCACCTATTTAAAACATGCACAGTTTATACAGCCTGTAAGTTTTTACGTGTGTCAAGACGAGCATATAAAGGGTTAAAACTGTTTAATGATGTCGGTCACCTGTGAAAAGCCCTGTCGCTACTAAGGCAACGACTACAAAAAAGCTAGACTTCCTTATATGGATCCTGAGTGAGGAGTGCAGTACGCTGACTTCACTTCGCTACTGCTTCCGTGGATTTATCTGTGTAGTCTCTTTTTAACAGTCCCCGTGGTCAAATGCACTATTTATATATTATCTTTGATTAACGAACTGGTGGTATTCTTAAAATGCAGATACTGTGGGTGATTGTAAACCTTGTTTTATATGTGCACAGTAGTATAGGCCTCATAAAGTTGTACATCCCCTTTATAGACGTTTGCTGTCTTCTACCTAAAAGTAAACCAAGCAGCACAGGCATTATTATGATTGCAGCAAAACGGAATGTTCCACTTTCACTAACAGGGTGGAGTGTGTGTCTGCGTGCGTGCGCGTGTGCTAACACTGCCTTACAATACACACCGAAAAAATGTACTGACACAGTTTTCTTTTACCTGCACCTTCCCAGACTCACAACATGCAATTATAACAAAACACTTGGTCTAGTTATAGATATCGGGGCTGCCCTAAGTGCTTGTGGGTGTGCGCGCACCTGGAAGCAAAGCCATTCGCTCAGATAATTGATCCTTATCTTGGTAGGTTTGTGTTAGAAATTTAGGAGTAAGGCATAACGAATCAAGTGCCGTCAAGCAGACAGGACAGGGGGCGAATAAGGAGACGGGTGTGTGTGACAGAGAGGGAGGACTGCAGGTCAGGTTACTGTTTCTTCCAACTGACTGTTGCTGGGCTCAGTCGCGACTCATTGCCATTCTCCGTTCTCTTCCCTTCCCCAGATTCTTCACGGCACGACGGAAGGCATGTTGGAAAACTTGAGCTACAGGATGAAGGTAAGCTTTCATTAAAGTCCACCATCTGTTTGTTATTCGAGGAGTGTTGCATGGGCAGTGAGTGAGGTTGTGCATTTGGGACAGCCGAAGAGGCTGTGGCTGCAGCAAAGGATCAGATCCCAACAAGTCCACAGCTCATGTTACGAGATGATGGACTTGGTGTCCAAAGATGAGGATCGGATCTTTGTGCTGGTAAGGATCTACGACTGTGCTATTAAGCCCGGCAATGCCAGACCTTTTCCTTTGTTCCACATTTTGTAAATAAAATCAGCAACATATCTGGTTACTCAAGTTGCTGCGTTAACATCACTGAACACGTGTCTTTTTTATATTACATAAGTACTGCTAATTCTTTAATATAAAGGGCAGAGATGTGCTGAACAGCTGCAAAGGAAGCAGACAGGCATTTAAACACACCCAATTCAGAAGGCATTTTTCATTTTCCGGGCTTCCACCGGACAGCATCTGTCTGCAGGGAGGGGTATTTACATTTCATGGATTACCGTTTGGATTTGCTGTTCAAACAGAGTCAATGGGAAAAATATTGATTTTACTGTGTCCATGTAGACAGATCAGCAGGACCTATCACTGTAGTTTCAGGGATATTGTTTTCTGATTTGACAGTTTATTTTTTCAGAGTGCACAACATGAAAGCCGTTTCCATGAACCTTTGCTGCCTGCAGAACTCCTTTAGCATTTCCACGTTGTTTAAATTTTTTTTTTGCAGTTTATGCATTAGTAGTTTGAGAGAGACGGAATCAATGTGCAGTGCCCTTTATGCAGTCTCCGGTGTGGCCATTTGTTTATTGTCACATTGCAGATTGTGTTCTGAAGCTTCTGATTGTATTGCATTAACATTCAGTAGGTGATGCATGTCACCCATTTGCAAGGAAGGAAGTCTTTGCTGGCTGTGGCGTATATAACACTATATAGTTGATGTATGGATTAGTGCAGTGGCTTTTACTGTGATTCCGCTGTGTGATTCAATCTTCAGAGACTCTTAATCAAAAGTTCTGTGCCATTTGCTGCGGCTGAGCTATAAATCAGTGTGTCAGATGCGTGGGTGGGTTTATCTTTATGACAGATTGGGATACAGTAGAAGGGATTCCTTCCTTGTTTGTCCGAGATTTGGTCATCTCTGCAGACTGGTGGCTACATTGCTGCTTTGGAGACTGCAGTGCATTGCTGCTGAAATACTACGATAAACTGAAAGGCAGGTCATAGGGTCATAAGCATAGTGTGCAACCTAAAATAGCATGCCTGTGTTTATTCAGCCATTATGGACTCCTGAAGCTAACACGGGGGAATTGTTGCGACATTGATTTGCACCTTTTACAATAACTGGCCACATGAGTATGCGTGCTGTATGGCATGGTGGTTTGATATCAAATGAATAAAGAATACATTAAAAAAAAAAATCCCAAAGTACTGAGCACAAGCGGTGGTAGTTTGAATACTGAGTATAAATCAAAACCACATATACGTGCCGGATATAGCATTCTGAGAAAATATCACACCGTGAGTGTAGAATTTGAGAATATCCAACCACATATAGGCTGTAGCATTCAAATAATAAAATCAAACCACATATTATTTATATAATTATGAGTAAAGCATCAAACCACATATGGTGTATAGAATTCTGAGACTAACAAACTACATATAGGGCACAGAATTGAAGAGTTGTAGTTTATGTTGTGCTAGTTATCCATAGAACGGAATTGTCTTCCTCAAAACATGCAGTAGTAGCAGAGGTTGCAGTAACCACACGGGATGCCACGTAATTATTCATTAGATTAGTATTATAATGCAATATTTATAAGGTGGCATCATCAGAGATAGAGTGTGGATTCCCCAGTTGTCAGGGGACACCCAGCAATCCATTCCTTAACTGTATGTATATGGGCGTTGTCAGACCAAAGCCTGTGAGAGAGCAGCTTTTGGATTCATTTTTAATGTGCCTTCTTTACACAGGGCGGTCTGATTTGTTGTGTTACCTGTTGGGAATATGTGACAGAAATGTTAAGGCTGTGTGTGTTGCTACAAAACCGGGATTACAGGATTAGATCGTAAAACCTAATGGTAGAGTGTGACAAAGCAAGTCACTTGAGCTCCTGTGCTTCAAGACCTCCCAGTGTAAAGTCTGGTAGACTCAGAACCCGTGGAAAACAAAATGCTATGTCTCAGTTGGGCTATCCTGAATAGATAAATAAAAATAATGAAGTACATATTTTAATTTTAGTAACCTTTATGCCTCTGTATTGGGCATTTTTCTAGTGAATTACCTGTATGGTGTGAGACCTTGGCTTACCTTCACATGATACCCGCTGTTCTTGTTGGGTTGTTTTAGTACCGGAGATGGCCTCTTTCATTGGCATTTTATTAAAATATGGGATTTTCCTGCAAAGCTGTAACATAGCTGGGCTAGTGGTCACAGTACTCCTTTTAGCAAAACTAATGTACTGCTGAGTAGATCCATAGCTGATTCTAAGGGGTGATGTGATCAAAATATACAGGTAACTATCGGATAAATAGGGCAGACACTAAGGTGCTTTTCTTCTTGAGCTCAGATACAGGGACAAGGTGAAACTCAAGACAATGTGCAAAATGGGATTCAAAAGGGACATCGCGAAGCACTTCTTCATTGAAGATTTGTGGACAAGTGGAACAAGCTGCCGAAGGAAGTAGTACCAAATCAGTGAGCTGCTTTAAACAGGTATGGGACTAGTTAGAAAAGGGGTGTCAGAAACAGGAGGGATAGCCACTAAGGCCAGTGCAGAGTAGTTACGGAGGGTGGGCAGATTGGTTGGGCCTATGGATGGAACTTTTCTGCCATTATCTATGTATCTAACTACTGGGTACCCTACTTCTTAGATGTGTTTGTGACTGAGAAAGCTGGGCTCCATCTTATGTTGCAGTTTAACTAACTACGTACAGTAACAAACAGAACAGGAAAGGACTGCACTTCAGCGCTGCTTTCAGACTGGTGCTTCCTCTGGATAAACAACCTAAAAATATAAATCAAAGCAAGGAGAGGGGCACCCAAAGACAAAAGTGGAGGTCTAGACCTACATGTTGATCAGAAATGCTAAAAGTTTATTACAGGTAGTGCAGAGGTCATAAACTCCACAAACACTGCACTGAAATGGCGATCACTACTACTGTATATGAAGACTGATTAGGAAACTTGGCAACCTGGGGTGGGGGAGAAAGGAATAAGCTGGGTATCAAACTGGTTGAAAGGAGGCACAAGGTGGTGGTAGCGGTAGTCACTCAGATGGGAGAGTGACCAGTGGAGTACCACAGGGATCGGTATTGGTCTTGTCCTCTTCAGTGTGTCATCGTAAGTGGCATTGCTGAGGAACTCTAGAGGAAGATGTGTCTCTTTAGAAACATAGAAACATAGAATTTGATGGCAGATAAGGACCGCTTGGCCCACCTAGTCTGCCCATTTTCCTACCTAACAGATAAGCTGCAGATCCTAGTTAACCAACAGCTTACTTCCTCCTACCCCCACTAGGACGCCTTATGCCTGTCCCATGCATTCTTGAAGTCCCCACTGTTCTTGACTCCACAGCCTCCTCAGGAGGCTGTTCCATGCATCCACAACCCTCTCAGTGAAAAATACTTCCTCACATTACCTCTGAGATGTCCCCTTCTATCTTCAAATTGTGCCCCTTGTTCTTGCACATCTCTTTTTCTGGAAGATGCTGCCCTCTTGGACTTTGCAGATGACACACAAATCTGCAACAGGTTGCTTACCAGGAGGGATTGCAACGGATTTGGGGAATCTACAGTAATGGCCTATGGTGTGGCAGTGGTTTTAATGCCAGAAAGTGCAAAGTCATGCACCTGGGGTGAGGGACACCCGGGGATGTGTATAGGATGGGGAAGGTGCTTACAGTAAGCAAAAAGAGTGACCTTGGGGTAATCGTATCTGATGATCTCAAGGTGGCAAGGCAGTGTGACAAGGCTGTGGGCAAGGCTAGCCAGATGCTTGGATGTGTAGGGACAGGGACTTCTAGCAGGAGACAGGAGGTGGTCTTGCCACTGTTTCCACTAACTAGTAAGACCCGCCTAAATAGTATGTCTAGTTCTGGAGGCTGCACCTCTGCAAGGACATGGATAGGGTTGGAGGTGGTCCAGAAGAGGGCTACCAAAATGGTGTGGGGGTTACACAAGAAGCCGTTTGAGGAGAGGCTGCAGGAACTCTGCATATACTTTCTGGAAGACAGGAGAGTGAGGCGGAACATGATTGAGGCCTATAAGTATTTCACAGGGGTGAACCGAGTGAAGGAGAGAAGTCTTTCAGAGAGAAGCACCAGAACACGAGGCATGCCACGGAAGCATGGGGGGGTTAAGAGGGATGTGAGGTGCTACTCTTCAGAGAATGGATGATGGATGCCCTGAATAGTCTGCCAGAAGAGGTGGTGGGGTGAAGACATTGGAGAACTTCAAGCACATGTGGGATAGGTACATGAGCATAATAGGCAGATGAAAGGGAGGAGGGAGAGACAACTGAGACCAAATAAGGTCCAGAGTATAGTGATGGGTAGGAAATATGGCAGACTAGATGGGCCTGTCGCTTCCTTCCTGGCGGCACATCCTTTTTCTGTGTATCTGTCCTACTTCTCAGAGGTGTTGATAGGTCAGCAGTGCTTAATATCATGTTTTATTCTTCCACTGGTGACAGCTGTTAGTTCAGGAATTACAGAAAATACCTGTTTAGCTAAACAGCTAGTTCAGTTCCATGAAGCCTGGTAGAATACAGCCTCCGCTTCCAATGATCCTGGTCTGTGGCAGTACAAGTAATCCAGTCCTTCTGGAAAATCAAATGCAGTCCCCAAGCTTTTACTACTATTAGTAACTGCCTGCTGTCTGTAGAAAACTGAGTGCTGTCTAGCGATTGCAATATTAGACAATTTCTCAGTTTCATAGCACTCAAATTCTCTTTTGAAGAGCTAGTGTGCTGCCTAAAACTAATATTAGTTATTAAAACCAGTCAGCAATTATCTTTTATATTTGAGGTGCTTTTCTTTACTCTTTGGTTAATTAGAAGTTTTTCTTTTTACCTGCGTTAGTAGGTGTGATATGTGTAACAGCCTCTGCCTGGGCAGCTAGCAGCTGACATATTTAGCTGTGCCTCCCATTACATCATCAGCATTGTGACCTCCGTAACTGTGACATAACTGCTGTTCAGGAGAGTCACCCAGTAGCTGCCAGGTCAGTCACCTGTGATATCACTGTCAGTAACGTCACGGTGCTGAAGATGTAGTGATAGGAATCGCACTAAATATGTCCAACACCAAGCAGAGACAGGGGACCGATTGAAGAAGCAGTTGGCTTCCTTGGCCTTTTCTGAGGTTCTCCCTGTTTGGCTTAAGGAGGAGGAGAAGGATGATGGAGTGAGGAAAGAGGCGGTCAAGGAGGTTGCACTTTGTAGGGAGACGGGGCTCAGGGACCGAGACTCTTTAGAGGTGACAGCCTGACCCGACAAAAGAGAGGACTAGTGCTCTAGGGCAGAAGTTTGATGTTTACATTGGCAGACAGTTTACCTGTTGGGAGGCTGGGGCTATGGATTCCATAGTTGAGGTTAGTAAAGTGGGAATCTAACCAGGACTCTAACCAGACCCCTGTCAGGGTTGGGGGGGTAAAGTATACTAGAAGTAGTAGCACAGTGGAATGAGTTCAGGGACGGGGAGTGTAGATTAAATAGACCAGCAAAACAAGGAAAACACAAGACATCATGGATATCAGGAATTGTGATAAGGAAGTAATTCAAGAACCAGGAGGTTGGGAACACAAGTTAAGAGGATGGTGTACCTCAGTGCCAGGACTTTGGGTAATAAAATTAGCGTGCTCCGCCTCCAGGCACTGGTGGCAGACTCTTGGCTGGATCTAGTGGCCATTACAAAAATTTGGACCAATGAGAACGAAGACTGGTACCTGGTTATCCTGGATACACCTTATATAGGCATGATAGAAGCATGGGTAGAGATGCAGGGGTGGTCATTTATGTCAAGGAAGGAAAGAGGCAGTAGAGGATGTATCCATTATAAGGAAAGGAGGTAGATTTCACTATTGGTACAGCTCACAGAGTCATCAGGTGTGAAAGAAACTTTGCATGGGGTGGTTTATAGTCCACGGGCAGAGACAAGCGTGAGATACAGAACTAGGAGCAGAATTTGGGAAGGGATAATAAAATGGGAGGTTGTAGTACTGTCCTAGATCTTAACCTGTCAGATATTGACTGGGACATCCCTGCAGTCAAAGGTGCCAGAAGCCAGGCCCTGCTTGATACTTTGCAAGGTGGTGCAGTAGGTCAAGGATCCTCATAGACAATCCACCATTCTCGATGTGATACTTACCAGCTCAGAAAGAGTAGGCAGAGTGAGGATTGAGGAACCTCTGGGGTCCAGTGAACACAGTACTAGTTGAGTTCGAGTTGGCCTCGCATCAGTAAGCCTTTATCGAGGGCTGAGGTGCTAGACTTCAGAAGGGCAGGTATCAACCAAATGAGGGAATTAGTTCTGGGCAGGGTAGCTGGGGTAGACAGCATCAGGGGAGTGGAAGAAAGATGAGGGGTTATAGAAGGGGTGTCGCAGAGTGAGGGAGTAAACTTCAGAGGAGGTAAATTTACAGGTTTAAAACACACCTTGGTGTGATATTTATTTGTCAAAAATTTGAAAATTAATATGTGAAAACAAAAAAATTACAAAGAAAATCATTACTTAACATCAGTAGTTTCTCACACAATACAGTCCTGGATTCTAGAGCAGCTAAACCCTTCTCATCTGCATTCAACAGCTTGTCTGCAGTAGCACCTCTCTCCTTCACTCTCAAGACTGAACTCTACTAGACTGAACTGAAATCAACTCCGTGAAGAGATTTTATAACTTTTGGTGGGTCACCTGACTGAGCCCTTTCTATTTACATATCTGGACATGTTTCAAAACCAAGGGGTTTTGTTTCAGGGACATCCTGGTTCAGTTAAAGGTACAGTGTATATCTCCACAGATATTGACTCTCTAGATCTGATCCACAGTAACTAAGCACTTTTATAAAGCATTCCACATCTTCTGTTTAGCCTCACACACAGAACTTTATATAGTAACAGGTTTATAGTGTGAATTTATAAAAATGTTTTAAGTATTTCTTATAATTTTACTAATCATGAAATTATTATTGTTGTTTTATATGGCTTCTGAATCCTTTTTATTTAGAAGGCTTTATTAACTGTATTTATTCCTATCTAAAATAGCCTTCATGCTTTTGTACACACAATGCACTTATGCACTTTACACAACACCTCTCCGGTGTTTGGCACCATTCCAGGGACTGGATGGATGGAAATGGAAAAAGAATGAAAGGAGAGAACTAGTGGGAAGTTTAGTAGGGACAGTAAAGAGCTAGCTAGGTGGCCAACCTAGGGTAGAGGGAAAAGAAGAAAAAGCAAAGAGAAAAGCTTTAACTGTTGCACAACAGAAGTTTTGGTAGCTAGGAAATAAGGAGATAGAAAAGTGATCCATCAGTCACAGCGAGGTGTAGCCTAACTCCATACAAGGGGCTGTTCTCGAGGCAACAAAACAGTTATCAAGAGAAACAAGGATAAGAGACCAATTTGTTTGTCTGAAAAAGGTCAGGAGGCAGTGGAGCAAAAAGGAAGGCCTTTGTGAGGTATAAGAAAAACAGGGCTGAAAATGGGCAAGTGTCAAGGAAAAACTAGAGCGACCAAGAGGGCAGTCAAGATCGCAAAGACAGACACAGAACTCGTACTGCAGAGGGGTCAAGGAGGGAAAACATTTTTTTTTTTTTTTTAGAGCTATAACAGAAAAAGAAAGATGGGGTGAGATTCTCAGACTAAAGGGGCAGGTTAATAGAGGAAGATGGTTAGAAAGCAGCTGTGCTGAATGACTACTTCTGATTGATATTCACTTGACAGGACAGTGGGCTTTGCCAGAGTGGCATAAAGGCAGCAGGTAGAAGGGTCCTGGAAATGAGGCTGCAGAAGTATATGCTAGCGAAAAAGTCAGGAAAGGGTTAGCAGCCCTGAAGGTAAATAAGGCCCCTGGCCCAGATGGGCTTCATCTGAGGGAACTAAGGAACCAGTTTTCCTGTTAGCCAAACCCTGGTGGGGCTATTTAATAGCTCTTGGCAACAAGGGTGGTTCCCCAGGACTGCAGGGTGGGAACATACTTCTGTTGCACAGGGTCGGGGACAAGGAGCAGCAAGAAATTACAGACCAGTCAGCCTTATCTCTGTAGTAGGAAACTGATGGAGACACTAGTCAAAGAAGACCAAGTGAAATATCTGCAGGGTTTTAAATAATTGATTAGCAGTTTTTTTCCTTGGGACGATACTAACTGTGCAGAAAGTATTTATATAGATTTTCTAGAAGTGCTGTGTTTAAACACAGTGAGGCAAGAGCTATTAATTTTCACAAAGTTTTAGAACTTTTATGAGCAAAATGCTAATCAGTTTTAGAGTAATAAAACCCTGACCTGGAGAAACAATGGTCATCATGACAGTAATCAGCACGGGTTAATGCCAGAGAGGTGTTGTCGGACTAACCTGATAATATTGCTTGGCTGGGTGACCAAGGTTGGTTGACAAGGTATCGTGGTAGATTTGCTTTGCTTCAGCAAGGCGTTTGACTCGGTGCTACACTGAAGGCTGCTGAAGAAGATGGGGATCTGAGAACTGCTAATGAAATAAGGTAGGTTGGGAGTTTGGTGGGACAGGGAGGCGGAAGAAAGTTGTGGTGAATGGGATCAGACCAGGGGAGGACAGGTGTCTTGATGTTCATCGGTGACATAGGAGAGGGAATTCAAGGCAAGTTGTGTCAGTTTCACAGATGATACTAAACTCTGTGGTAGGATTGATAATGTAGAGGGATAAGGGAATTGCAGAGAGACTGGCAGAGGCTGGAAAACTGGTCCCAAATCTGGCAACTAAAATTCAGTGCTATGAAATGCAAAGTGATGCACTTGGGGAACAAAACCCCAGAACAGAGTATTGGATGGGAGTGGTTTAGCTGGACACGGCATCAGAGGAAAGGGCCTAGGAGTCGTCATTAATGACCCCCTTAAACAAAGCAGCTAATATTGCATACTGTGTGACTCGAGCAAGTCATTTAACCAGTGGCGGAGCTGGGGGGCTGGGGGTCGGTCGCCTCCTGGCTGCCCCAGTATGAGTAGTGATGCCCCACCACCATCTTTATTCAGTATTTAGTGCCCATCGTGGAGCCCATGATTGACTGAATGGCCCCTCCGGCTCCCAAATGCTCCCAAACCTGGCTCCGCCACTGCATTTAACCTCCCCAGTCACTCCTGAAAACAGGCACTTGTGCCTAGGAGTCTTACCTGGTTATCAAACATAACAAGGCCATCAGCAAGGCTAATAAGAGTTGACAGTGGGAAGCGTGAGAGTACGGTTACCTTTGTATAAGTCACTGGTGAGGCCACACTTGGAGACACTAGCCGAGAGGATTGTGCACAGTTCTGGAGTTCCACCTAAAAGGACAGAGACTGGCTCGAAGCTTTAACAGTGTCTACGATCTTTGGTATCAGTCAGAAACTGGCCAGACTCGCAGTCCCCACCTCGGTTTTCACCACACTGTATGGCTTCTCCCTTGAAGCAGTGCAGTCCGTCAAGTACCTTTGTGTGTTGCTTGACAATAAGTGTGACTTCTCAGCCGCACTGATACTTTCCAGGCAAAACTCTGTCCCAGGCTTGGTGCCCTGTACCAAAACAGACTGCTCATCTCTACAGGTCCACAGGGAGCTTGTTACCAAAACAGTGTTCCCTATCATCGACCTGTCATGGTCTATGATACCATCCCTTCTCTTGCCAGACTGGACTTCTTCTGAATACCTTTTGCCACTTTGCTGCAAACTCCACCGCCTCCGTACTCACCACTGCTCCTCTACTCCTCCATGTCCATCTGCCCTCACATCACCAGCCTCACTGTATCTCCTTCATTTCCAAATACTGGTTTGGTTCTCTCCTCTTAACTCTCCTTTCTCTTGTCCCAAATTCCCTTGCCTGTTCCCTGCATTCCACGGACCACTGCACTTTGCCACTCTTCACCCCTGCTCCTCAGCTGGGCAGTCTGCTTTCATATAGACTCCCTCTCTCTAGAACCAACTGCCCTCCTCCTTCTCTTTCTGCCGCTGCTCCTTCCCTGGTCCCTCTGGCACCAGTTGTAAATCCAAACCCTCCCACCTGCTCTCTGCTCTTCTTACCTCAGCTTGATCTTTAACCATCATGGGTAGGTCTTCTGGTCTGGGTCTCCACTACCTCCCTGCTGGTTTCACAACCACTCCACCTCTGCTCTTCCTTTCACCATGGGGCTAGGTATATGCCCACCCTACAGGCCTCTCTCCTGTTGTCAGTACAGTATTTACATGGTGTGTCGTTGCTGTCTTACTTTGCACTTGAACTGGTGCTTTTTACCATCTGTAGCTATTTTTGTACCTGCTTATTCTTGTACCAACTTATTTTACTAAATGTCTGCTCCGTTGACTTGTAATTGTGTATTGTACTTCTGATCCTACTCTTCCCTCCCCAGGCTGCACCTGAAGCGAGCCATGGCTCATTGTGCCTCCGGTGACCAGTTTTCAAATATAAATAAATTAAAATAAAGTTGTTGCTACAACTCGGTGGACTTGTAATAGCAAGCTTTGTCAAAATGCCACATTAAGGATTCGTCATGAGATGAGCTGTAGAAGTACTTGCCTTGTCTGGTCTAGAGATGGTACAGTGCAGGGTGAGCAAGATGATTCAGGGCCAGACAGGCTCATCATCTGAGCATTGGCTAAAGACGCTGAATATGTATTCACTCAACCATTCATTCATTCATTTCAACTTCATGTATTGAAAGCTGTAAACTGGATGATAGTGTGTCATGTGAGCTGTCACGCTTGTTTACAGTGGCATCTTATGCATGATTTACACATGTGAAAAACAGACGAGAGGAGAGGGATGTGACAAAGACCTCAAGTTCCTGAAAGGAATGAACAAGGTGAACTGTGGAAAGCAAGCTTTTACCAGGAACCTAGAAGCTTGGACACAGGGTCATGAATGGTGTTAATGTGGGGGTTAGAACAGATGTGAAGAACTTACTGTTATTTTACAGAAAGAGTGGTTGCACCATGGAAAGCTCTGCGGCAGAGGTGGTAGGTGCCAGAACCATAAACTGCTTCAGACGTGGCCAAGCTAGAGCCAAGGGTGTAGTAGCTATTCAGCAGGATGAGAGAGGCAGAAGCGCAGAGAACAAAAGGGAGAATAGAACCTCCTTTGATCACACAGACCCTCCCCAAAAAAAAGACATGCACCTAGCTAGGTGGACTACGGTGATTACCACCAGTGGGGAAGGAAACATCTGTGTCCCAGTACAGCCTGCTTTGTCCCATCATTTGCTGTTTGCTGCCTTTTTTTTTTTTAATCTTTTATTAAGATGTGGTGACATTAAGAAGTACATTAATCACATTGGGCATGAAATCTTCAGTAATGAATTGCAAAACTGGTTGTGGTGTTACATATACTGGACAATAAGTAGAAAAGATTAACATCCTTATGATTATAACATCACCACGATTATAACTGTAAACTCGGACCCCCAAATTGTTTTTTTTTTTTAATATGATTTACGCATCCCATGTTCATGAGGTTACTAGCATTTCTCACACCTAAGATCTCTATTATGAAATATGGTCCACACTCTCCTTCCCCCACCAGCGAAACCTTCCGTCCCCAACATACTCTGGGGCAGCATGACCAGGTTCAGACCTAAAGAGCATAGTCAGGGAACAAAATCTGCATCATATTTAGAATAATATATTGTCCAAAGTCTCCACTGCTGTTGGAATTGTTGCTGTCCATTGTGGATTTCCTCTGTTAATGACTCCATATAGTAAATATCAGCAACTAGGCCCCTCCATTCATGGACAGCTGGAACAACTGGAGAATGCCAACGTCGGGTTGTTGCCTTTTTACCGCTAGTATGAGAATAGGAAAAGAGCTTGATGCCATCGTGGACTCTGTCTGGGGTATATAGAAAGTATCACTGTTTCATTTGTGAGATCGAAAGACCCTCCTAAGCAATCAGTAATCTCTTGTTAAATAGAACACCAAAAGGGTGTCAATAGAAGGTAGGACAAAAAATATGGCCAAGGTCTGCAAGTTTACAAGAACAATTTCTCCAGCAGGCCCTATATGATATTGGAAGGTTGAGGGTCGGTAGATAATGGCCGCTGTCACTGAGATCTGGGTTACCCAAGGCACGAATGGGACTTAAACCTGGAAGGCTACACTATGTTCAGAAAGGACAGTGGGGAAGGAAGGGTGGGGGTAGCACTGATGGTCAAAAATCACATTGGTATAGGAGGGGTGGAGGAGGCAGAGGGAGCATGGAGGCAATTTGGGTCACTCTGCGAACATGGGGGTAAAGAAGAAAGATAGGGGTGGTATACAGACCCCCCACGCTGCCTGAGAAACTGGAGGAGGTCTGGTGGCAAATGTTATGGGCCACTGTAGATTGGGCAAGGAAGGGTAGTGGTGATGGGGACCTAAACATGCCAGGAACAGACTGGGTGACAATGACGTCGCAAGAGTCCAGGGAGCAGAGGTTGCTTGATGTCTTCCAGGATGCATTCTTGACTCAGCAGGTGGGAGCCGACTAGGAGTCCCAGATACTGGGCGTAGTCCTGGCGGACAGTGACCAGATTGGGGGCCTGGAGGGAGTGATCGTACCACAATGTTTTTTTTTTCCTGGACCTGGTGGGAGGAAGCCACCAAGACGGTGGTAATCGACTTTAGGGGTGTGGATTTCAAGCGGATGGGTAGAATTCTTTAGGCCATTTGGATGACATAAGGCCAGACATGGATGCTGATAGTAGGTGGGAGATCATTAGGAGGAGAGTACAGGAGGCTACCCAGTCCTGTGCAAGAGTGAGGTGTAAATTTGGTAAGGTCAGAAGACTCAGGAGGTGGTGAGGAAAAGAAGGGCATATAGGCGCTTTAGGTGCTGAAGGAGCGAAAGGATCGGGAGCATAAACTGATGGCCAGGAGAGTCACCAGGGTGGTGAGTTCAGGCAAGGAAGGAGCGGATCTTGGCCAGGGAAATCAGGAGGGGAACAAGGGGTTCGATAGATGCATTGTGGGGAAAAAGTGAAAGTGAGGGGCAGATCAGCAGGATTAGGACAATGGAGGGATGGGCACAGGATGTGGGGGAGCAGGCCGAGGTACTAAATGAGTACTTTGCATCAGGTTTTACCTGGGAGGATGGGGGGTTACGTCTTTCTGGGGAGAGGGGTTAACTGGCGGAGGGAGAGGACCCTTGGAGATCGGGAGTCCTGGCGTGTCTAAGCACGGGAAGGGCCAGCACCGTTTGGTGGGTGGAAGGCAGTACAGTGAGCCAAGGGGAGGATGTGAAGGTCAAAATCCTGGTAGAGATAATGAGGAAGCCCTCAGGTCCCTTAGGATGGAGAAAGCACCAGGGCTGGATGAAATGCATCCCAGGGTGCTGAGGGACCTGGCGGAGCTTTTCAGCATCTTTCTGAAGATGGGGTGGGTACCTCAAGACTGGCGGTGACCCATATTGTGCCTATCTACAAAGGAGGATCAAGAGAGGAGGTGGGGAACTACAGGCCCATTAGCCTGATGTCGGTGGTGGGCAAGGTGATGGAGGGTATTGTCAAGGAAAGGCTAGGGGGTACTGGAGCAAATGGGGTACCTGGACGATGGACAGCATGGCTTTGTCCGGGAAGATTGTGTCAGACAAACCTTAGAGTTCTACATTTGGGTGACTAGTATCCTGGACCAGGGTAGGCTGGTGGACATCCTCTTTCTAGACTTCAGCAAAGCATTTGATTCAGTACCTCACAGTGGCCTGCTGGTTAAGCGGGAAACAGGGATGAGGAAGTAGATGATCAGACGGATAGGAAATTGGCTCTTGGAGCATACTCAGAGGGTGGTGGTTGGGGGCTAGTTTCGTCTCCAAGGAGGGTCATTAGTGGGGTCTCCCAGGATCGGTCCTAGGGCCCCTCCCATTCAATGCCTATGTCTCTGACATAAGGAAGGGTATCAGGAGTGAAATGAGTCTCTTTTGGATGACTCAAAGCTGGGAGTGGTGGTGGATGGGGAGGATGGGAGAGTGGCCTGCAGGAGGCTCTGGAGAGGTGGTCCAGGAAGTGGAAACTGAAGTTCAGTGGTGGAAATACATGGTCCCGCACCTGGGCCAGAAACCCAGGCCAAGTGTATTTCGTGGGGAGCACACTACAAGTCTTGATGAGCGAGAGGGACCTGGGGTGATGATGGATGTCAAATGAACAACTCTGAGACTTGTAGAAGGGCAGCAGCCAAAGTCAAAAGGATGCTGGGATGCATCACTAAGGGATTACTTCCAGAAGGAGGAAAGTGATTCTCCCTCTGTATAACTACTTGGTTAGGCCACACCTTGAGTAACTGTGTGCAGTTTGGAGACCGAGACTTAAAAGGGACATTGCACTCCTGGAGAGGGTTCAGAGGAGGGCAACTAAAATGATCTGGGTCTTTGGGGGTGGGTGGGGGAAAGACCTATGGGGAGAGGCTCAAGGAGCTCAGCATATGCACCCTAAAGGAGAGGAGGGACATGATAGAGGTCTTCAAGTACATAAAGGGATTAATAAGGGAGACCCAGTCGGGTGTTCCAAAGGAAAGAAAGGGGCAACTAGAGGACATGGGGGGGAGTCTTGTGGAGAGAAGGAGTTGTTACTCACTGAGAGGGTGTTGGAACCATGGAATGCGCTGCCCAAGGGACTGGCAGAGGCAGAGACTGTAGAGTGGTTCAAGAGGGGCTGGGACAGGTATGGGGAGAGTGAAGCTGAGGAAGTCCGGTACAAGGGAACATCTTGCACTGGGGATAGGGAACCCAAGGGGTGGTGGTGGGGACAGCAGAGTCGGTGCCTGCATGGTTGATGACCATTGAGCAGACACAAAAGACCATTAGGCCTCCTCTGCTGGCATTTTAGTATGTAAATTCATCTGATATTCATTTCATTTCCCTTACTAAGCAGTGCAAGAGAGCTGTTCCTTCAAGCCTGAACAGTAAACTATCTGAACTGGAACTAGTAGTTAATTTTCTCTGTCTGCTGTAGACTGCCCACTTTGTTGGTACTAGTTATAATTGTTACTTTTTAACTTGATTTTAATTTTAGTATCTGCACAAATCATTTATTGTGGGAGAGACTGGTGGTTTGATCTGTAGACTTTGTTGCAAATATATGTTTTATTACATTTTAAGAGATCATCCAGATATAAAGCACATTATTGAAAGATACACATTCATACAGTATTGGGTAACATGAGGCAGTACATCCAGCACAACTTTAGGACAAGAACCGTATTACTAAACCACTGGTCTCTTCCCCTCCCACTCCCAGGTACAGTGCGCGGAGGTGGTGTGTTTATAAATGTTAGCTCTGGCCTTGTTCCTGTTTCCACAGCCCCTTCGTCATTTTCTGGGGGAACTTAGACTCTTGTGTGTATGAGGATTGGTGCGGCCATCCCCAACTTAATGGGAGAGGCTGGGAGGCGGGACCGCAAGGCCACCCAGTGGGGTCCATTTGTGTCTGCTGCAGCTGCACCAGGTGGAGTGTTGAACATCGTCCACACACAGGGGTCACCTATATTACTGAGTGGACTGAAATTCAGGGATCAGTTGGGAATCTTTGCCCATGGCGTGAACAAGCCAGTGAGTCCGAGTGATCTGTGGACCTCTTGGAATTTGCATGTTTTGTTTGAATTGATGCATGCTGCAAACTCCTGTAACACTGCATTTGCAGTTGAAGTTACATTCCAGTAGCATTTAATTACCTCTGTTCTTATTCTGTTTAATTTGACAGTTCTTGCTGTGCCCAGGTATGCTGTTCTGAGCCATCCCCTACTCCATTATACATCGCCTCTCCTTGATTGGTGGAGGTAGCCCATTTGGTGGGGCTTTGGGATTTAAAACTGTGTACTGCCTGACGCGATGGCATCTGACAGCGGTGATGGCTCAGTTTAGGTAAAGTGCAGGGGGTCTGAGTGGCAGGCTCCACCTTAACTCCCCGGGACATCACTACTTTCAGTCATTTCTTCAGAGCTACGAGCAGTAAACTGTCTGAACTGGAACAATGCTTGCACATGTCATTAGTTGTGGGAAAGACTGGTTTTGCTGCAGACTTTGACTCTGTATCTGTTGGAACCGATACGTGCTGTAAGTTCCTTGCAACAGTTCATTTGCTGCTACATTTGCATTTCCCAGTTGCATTTAATTATCTATGCTCTTACCTGTTTAACTTGACTAGGAGAATTTGCAGTTTATGCTGCAGTTGTCATGGCAGACAGGAAGTGCCATAACTGTATGTGTAAACACTTTTCTATTTTTAGGGGACTCTGCCCCCATCCCCCCATAAAATAAATATAATCAACTCCAAGGTAACATCAAATTGAAAAAAAAAACAACTTTTTAAGACTGCTTTCAATTTCCAAGTGCGACCTCTGGGATTTTGCTTGTTGAGCTCGACACTGAGATGTGAACCCTGTTTTATTGCACTCCTAGCCTACCTGCCTATATCAGTCCACTATGCTAAACGAGCCAGCTGCTAGACCACGTTCCACCTGTACCATTATAGTTTCAGATGGTGCGTGGTGTTTAAGCAGCACATGAGTTGTCCCGAACGGTCCTCTCATGTAGCACAAGACTCTCGTCCACCTTAGCACTTATGCTGCAAGGTGTCCACCATGACACCTATAGCAGAAAGTGCAGGCGAGCTTCTTGACTTCACCTGCTGTACCTTAGTGTATTGTTTTGAGCTATCCTTCTTCCATCCAACACCGTCCCCTCCCCTGAATGGTGGTGGCAGCCCACATGGTGGGGTTCTGGGATCTGAAACAGTGTGCTGCTAGATGCAGTGGTATCCCACAGTGGTGTTGGTCCGCCGGGCAAAGTGTGGGCATGCGAGGGGCTGGGGTCTGATATTATATTGTTATGCGTTTATAATTATGTTTAGATTTTTTTTTTTTTTTATTTAGTTGTTTAACAGGTATAGCACACTGCTGAAAGCTTTTTTAGCAGGAGTGACCTGGGAGCACAAGGAGGTTAAGTGACTTGGTCAGGGTCACACAGTATGCAAGATTGAAACATGTTTTGTATTAATTTTCTTCTTGTGCTAATATGCCTGAATTTTACAGTTTTCATTGATTCCACTACCATGAACAGGACCTGTGGACTTGATAGAACTTTTCAGTCGTAAGTTGTTTAGGATGTGCAGGGTGCTTGAAATGTTTGTACAGTGGGTATAGTTACAGTCTGTTAGTACATGTAATGATAATTCTACAAAGGATTATAGAAGATAAAATCATGCTTCCAGGGAAATACCTTGGATACTTTTGTTTTGCTTGCTGGTAACGAAGAACCAAATCCTGGCCCCAAACCCTTAATTATGCTGAAGTTCCATCTGATACAAAGCCGAAGGGTCCCATGTCACTACGGTGCACATGAGCACCAGTCTAGATAGCTTTCGTGTTTGGGTTCAAACTAGTCATTTTGATGTAATTACTTGTCTGAACGTGCTAACTCATAAAATATCAGACCATGACATTTCATTGACGTTTGCAATATTTTTTGTAGGTATATTTATTTAGTTTTGTTGACCGGTAAGTGCACTAGACAAATTCTGCCTGTTTTCAGGCACAACCGGGAGGGGATACAGATGAAATGCCAACTGACCTTGAACCAGATTAAGCTGTTGGTGGTATTTTTAGTGAATGAGGGAAATTTGGCCAGGACACCGGGAAGTTCCCTACTCTTTCGATAAGTGCCATGGATCTTTAACATCCACCTGAACTACCACCAATCCAGGCAGATGGGACCTCGGTTTAATGTCTCATCGAAGATCACCTCAGCAGTGCAGCACCCCTCTCATGCTGCATTACAGTGTCAGTACTGGGATATTAACCAAGTGCCAGATGGGAACTGAACCCACAGCCCTCAGATCTTCCGGTCTCAGAGGCGAGTGTGCTACCTTCTGAGCGACTGACACTGATTAAATGCAAGGAAGAGGTGTTATTTTATGTTCACTGTAATTTTTCAGTCGCTGTTGAAAGTGTGGAGAATGTATCCCTTCATGCAAATTTATTGCTGTTAATTTATTTGGGGAATGTGAAGTATTTGTATGTAGCAAGCTTCTATATTCCACCATGGTGTTCAGAAGAGGGTCCTTTTTCCTGAGATTATAAACAGTCTTTTGTCAGTAACTAAAGATTTGATAATGTTAGGAGATGCTAATTTATGTTGGTTAGATAGTGGTGATTACAGATTGATATGTAATAATCTTTATCAGGTACTTTCACAAGCTACTTGTCAGGATTAGAAAACTGGGTCAGATTCTCTCATTGATTGATTGATTGATTGATTGATTGGATGTTAACAACTCACCCAGATATGATTTCTCACTTCAGTATTATCTGATCACATTTATTTATTTATTTAGTTTTGTTGACCGGTAAGTGCACTAGACAAATCCTGCCTATTTTCAGGCACAACCCGGGAGGTGGATACAGATGAATGCCAACTGACCTTGAACCAGATTAAGCTGTTGGTGGTATTTTAGTGAGTGGTACTGTCCAGTTATGTGTTATTGGAGAGCATGTAGACCCAGAATATCTCCAGTACATGTTATGCTCTTCTCCATACATAACTTTCCTCTTGATGAATTTGAGCAGCTATAGCTGCTCTTGATTGGTTGAATTTAACTTCACTTCCAGATTTAATTCAGTATGTGACAGATTTGCCCCATTCAAGAAAATCTGTGTGAAAAGTTGTAATCAGGAAGGGATTACGTATGATTTAATTTGCTTAATGCAGGAGCGAGACAGAATGTGGAAAAGATATAAAAGTTTCATAATGAAATGGATTTGGTGGATTTTGAAGACTGAGAAACCAGTTTTAAAATAAGTAAATCCATTTTAAATTTTCTTTTTCTTTATTTTGGTATGAAACAATTTTTCTGTAATAATGGGTATAGCATGAGGGCTGCCCCATGGCCCAGTGGTGTGCTTCTGTGCTGACCCAAGTCTGGAAGCAAGCTTGGGAAGCTAGTTTGGTGGCCCAAGGGCTGGGAAGGTGCTGCTGCTCGGCACTGCCCAGCTTGGGGAATGACACGGGTTTTGCTGTGCTGATGACCCCTGGGGTGGGGCAGGAGCTTACTCTTCCACAGGGGCACATCAGTGGGTGTTGAGGCCTAAAGGGCTGTGCTCCGTGTCTGGGGAGGTGGACATGGACAGAAAAGTTGAAAATGTGAGTGGTGCAGGCTTTGTGAAGCCCTGTCTACTTGCCACAGCCCGCCCTATCACCCGGACCACCTGCTATTCTGGATATGTGCTCTAAGGGAGGTGGTTCTCCCCTCCTAGCCCAACCAAGGGGGTGGTGGTGCATTCTGCTGGAGAATACCAGCAGGTGGGTTCGGGAGAGTTGGAGGTTAGTTGAGGCAGCAGGGACAAGGCTGAGAAGCCCCTGCACCTCGCCCGTAGAAAAACATTTGTGGCAAAAATAATGGAATACAACAAAAAACGACAGTTCTAAATCAACTTTGGGAAAATCTTACTCAACAAACACCCCTCTCATCACAGATTCAGATGGCCTGGTGTCACTCACCTTTGAAATTACAAATGCTTTGAATATATATTTCTATTAGTGAGCGATTTTAAACTTTCCCCAAATGTGCCCCAAATCCTGTAGGAATTCTGACTCACAGGGTAAACTAGTTTCAGTATCAAATAGATATACATTTGGAGAGATTTCCTCTCAGAAACATTTGATCATCTATCAAAAGGAATATCAAGTCTCAAACTAGCCCAGCCAAAATTGATTTAAAGTTCCTTTTCGTAGTGATGGATTTAATGGTTGACCCTTTTGTCAATCGTTTAATTTTTCTGTTAGTACAGTTCTTACTGTTTGGAAGCAGGTGACCATGGTGCCCATTTTAAGTCTGGAGATCGTGGGCCAAGAATTATTGTCTAATTCCCTGCCTGATCCATTGCCCAAGGTCCTTGAAAAGGTTGTTTATGATTAGCTTCAACAACCTTTGGATGACACTAATGCAATGTCCAGACATCAGCATGGTTTTTGTTCTAACCACAGCACTTTGACTGTTGTTCTCTTTGAACCAAATTAATTTTGAATGGGGCCTCAGACAGTGGGGAGGTTGCTGAGACTTTGTTTTAGGTCTGTCCAAGGCCTTTGACTTGGTGCACCATGGTTGCATGCTTTCTAAGCCTAAAACAGAGGCCTTTCACCTCTCCCAGTCTCTTGGTTTGAGTTATTTATTTAACAGGTCTCAGCAAGTTTCATTTCAAGTTGATCATTCCCTCTGGTTCCTGGGTGTACCTCATGGATCAGTTTTGAACCCCATTTTATTTTCTGTTTTTATTTTTTTTTTTTTTTTATTTTTAATGATTTGCCTTAGTAGTTACTGAATCCTAATTTGGTGTTTTATGTGGACAAAATTTTTATTGATGCAAACACATCATTGCAGACTGATTTTTACCTTCGTTCGAAATTGACTATTAGAAAGTACATTACTATTATTATTATTATTCAACTTTTCCAAAACCAAGTATATGAAATTCTGTTCTCGACAAAGGTTTCTGTCTTCCACCTTCAAGCTCCATTTTGGATAAGGGAGGGGTTGACATAAAAAGTATAAAACGTTTGTATTCTCTGGGTTTTAACCAATGGCCCCGGGCAGGCAGAAGCCAGCTGAAGGGTTAAGTCCAGTTCAGCCGGGTGGTGAGGAGCAGCAGGACGGGCAAGAACGGTAGAGGTGGTGGCAGGTGAAGGCTGGCCGCCTGAAGGAGTGGGCAGCTGGGTGCAGTGAAGGAGGGATAAAACAAATATACAAAAACAAGAAATAAGAAGTTACAACTGACTACAGCTTAAAATTTGTATCACTTTCCTGCCTGCTATGTTTGGCTCCACTAGCTCTTTAACTGGCATTTGATATTGGTGAAATGTTTTGTTGTTGTAGCTCATTAGTGCTGCAGTATTTTGCAAAAATCTCAAGCACAGCATTAAGACTCTGGCTATTAAACTTACACAGCAGCTGTTTTCTTCACAATACCATTTAAAATTTATATAACCCCAGAGGGTTTCCAGATAGATTACCTGTACTCTCGGATGGGTGCTCTGGGACTGCTTGTGCCAGTTATGCTGCTCTGGGAGGTGGGGGCGATTAACAGTTGGCAGGGATTAAAGGTGACACATTGTGGTGTAAAGAGGTAGGGAGTGGAGTAGAGAATAGGGAGTAGGGAGAGTAGAGTAGAAGGAGAAGTCTCTCCTAGAGACTACCATGGGGAGGGGTCGTTCTTATTGCCCTCTCCGATTCTGGAAACCATTCTTGAAGCATGGTAGTGTCCGAATGGCTGACTGAAGTGGTGGAGACTGTCAGCCCTTGTTGCCCCTCCAGGGAGAGGTCAGCCGAGGAGGATAAACTAAATGACTGATTTCTTGGAGAAGGCTGTAGACTGGGTTCAGATTATTGCCATCTGGCATGGATGCTTCAGGTCCAGAACTGTGTATATGTGAGTGTCATTTGGGACTGGGATGTTCCCTCATAAAACAACCTCTGGTCAGAGCCAAAACAGCTGTTAATGCATTCATCTGATGAGAGAGATAGAATTAAAATGTGACTTGGGTTTTATGTGTTATGTTATTGTAATATAAAATGTCACATTTACGTACAGTAATAGAAAGAAGGAAAACCTTAAACAATAAGATAATGCAGAAGCAACTGTTGTTGGCTGTGGACGCAAGAACACAGATGAAACATACACACACATTCTACAGTGTGTGTTTCCTAGGACAGACCAGCTTAGATGCAGTATCTCCTTTTCGTTTGAGGATCTGTTGTAGTGGGGTCCTGTGTATATCAATTTTTATAATATATTTATCTAGCACAGCAGAGAAGGTAGTATCTAATTTTATGCAGGGTCCTGCTTTTACAATGTATTTTTCTCAGGACAGACCAGCTGAGATGCAGGATCTTCTCATTGGGGGTCCTGTGTTTTACAATGTATTTTATCAAGGTTAGCCCAGCTGAGAGGAAATCTTTTTTTTTTCTTTTTTCTTTTCCAGTGGGGTCCTGCTTTTACTAATTTTTACAAGATACTTACCCAGGATAGGCCGCTGAGTGGCAATATCTTATTTCAGTAGAGTCCTGCTTTTACAGTTTCTTTTCCCATAACAGACTAGCTGAGATGTAATATCTCTTTCAGTTGGGTTCTGCTTTTATGCAGTTTTACAATATATTTGCTCCGGATAGCATAACTGAGAGGCACTGTCATTTTCAGTGGGGTCCCGCTTTACAGTGCATATTTCTCTGGACCGACCAGCTTAGGTGCAGTATCTCCCTCTTCATTGGGATTCTGCTGTGATGGGGTGCTGCATTTCGACAATGTATTTATCTGGAATAGCCCAGCTCGGAGGCAGCATCTCCTTTTCAGTGGTATCCCACTTTTACAACACATTTTCTCAGGCTACACCAGCTGAAATGCAATATTTATCTTACAGTGGAGTTCTGCTGTAGCGGAGTCCTGCTTTTACCCAGTTTTACAGTGTATTTATTCGAATAACCCAGCCTTGATGAAGTATCTCATTTTCAGTCGGGTCCTGCTTTACCAGTGTACTTTTCTCAGGACAGAGCAGCTGAGATTGCAGTATCTCCTTTTCATGTGGGGTTCTGCTGTACTGGGTCCTGACATTACCCATTTTCAAAATGTGTTTTGCACAAGATAGCCCAGCTGAGACAATATCTAATTTTCAGCGGGTCCTGATCCTGAATTTTCAAGATAGTGCTTTGATTACTGCAGCATACGAACATGACTGGTGCGACTTATCAAATGCCATCCGGAACAAGACCTTGTGGAATGATCATGAAAAAGGCTCTGGGGGAGTTTGTAAATGGCCATGTTCCTGAACTGGAATAAAACTGACTATGTTGAAACTTTGGGTTCAAAACATTGGGGAGGCAATGTAATGAGTAAATGTTGAAAAATGCCATTGTTTATTCATAACTTTGTTGGTTTTGACATTTTGACCCCCATTTTCAATATATCCTCTTTTATGACACCACCGTATGGACTTGGCGGTACTATCCATGAAATCATGGCCAAACTGTCATTTTGCAGCAGTTGTGAAAAGAACAAGTGGCGGGACAGGGTACATCCAAGGGTACTGAAAGAACTCAAGGAGGTGATGGCTGCGCCACTGACGCCTTAGTCAACAGCTTATTGGATTGGGTGTGGTTCTGGAGGACTAGAGAGCAGGCATGATCCTCACATAAGCATGGTAGTAGGGACGAGGCTAGCAACTGTAGGTCAGTGAGCCGCACCTCAGTGGTGGAAATTAATGGAAACCGTGGTGAAGGAAAGGTTAGTAGAGTATCTCGAATACAGTGGGCTGCAAGACCAAAGTCAGCATGGATGCGGGGGGTGTCATTCATGCAAGATGAACCTGATTGATTTCCCTGGTCACCCAGTCAAAAAATTAATCTGGGGAGGGCAGCGGATATGGACTATCTGGGCTTAAACAAGGCCTTCAACACTGTGCTGCACAGGAGACTGATTAAGAAATTGAGTTCGGATCCAAACTGGTGAACTGTGCTAAAATCTGGATAATGGATATGTGAGAAAGGGTGATGGTGAATGGCACTCCCTCTAATGATGGGAGAGTGACCAACTGGGTGCTGCAAGGCTCAAGACTAGGACCGGTCCTCTTCAGTAGCTTCATAAGTGAGCGTTGCAGATAAACTGGAATAGAAGGTATGCCTTTTGCAGATGATACCAAAATCTGTAACAGGGTGGACAGTCAGGAAGGGGTAGAAAGAATGTGTAAGGATCTTGGAAAACTCGAGGAGTGGTCAAAAACATGGCAGTTTGAGGTCAAGGCCAAAAAGTGCAAAATTATGCACCTAGGGAGTAGGAGCCCTAGAACTGAGTATAGGGTGGGGAAGGTACTGCCAGTCACTAAGCGATAAAGGGATCTTGGGGTTATCGGATCTTTTGACCTCAAAGTGTCAGGCAGTGTGACAAAGCAGTGGGTTGGGCCAGTGGGATACTGGGGTGCATAGGAGGGGTATCTCCTGCAGGAGGAGGGAGGTGGTGTTGCCACTGTATCGTTCACTGGTGAGACCCCCACTTAGAGTATTCTGTCCAGTTCTGGAGGCTGCACTTCAGAAAGGACATAGACTGGATGGAGGCAGTCCAGAAGAGGGTGACTAAATGATACAAGGGTTGCATCACAAGCCCTATGAGGTTTACTTTCAAGGTCGCTTTGCTGACCTATAAGGCCCTACGAGCAGGGTCCCTACTACCTGAAAGAGCTCCTGCACCCTTACTGTCCCTCCCACTCGCTCTGCTCCTCCGGAGGGATTGCCAGAGATTCCCAGGGTATTCCTTAAAACATCGGGAGGAAGATTTTTGCCTTGTGGCTCCTACCCTGTGGAATTCTCTACCCTGAGATCTGAGATAGCCAGACCTTAGATGGTTTTAAAAATTGTCTGAAGACATACTTGTTTAACCAGGCCTTTTCAAGGATATTTTGAGTTCAAACTGTTATGGTTGTTTTTAGTATGTTTTTTATATGTTTTATGATGTATAGTGATTTTAATGTTTATAAGTGTAAAGGTGCCCTGAGCATTGGAAGGGCGCTATATACTAAAACTTGATTGATTTGAGTGAGACTGAGGTATCTGAACATATATGTCCTGGAAGAGAGGAGGAGTGGGAGGGATGTGATGGAGATCTGTAAGTAACTCATGGAGGTGAACAAAGGTGCAGAAGGGGTCTCTTTCAAAGGAGGAAGAGCACCAGGACCAGAGGGCATCGATGAAGCTGGAGTGGGGTGGCGGAGTTAAGAGTGGTAGATGCCTGGAATAGACTGCCAGGAAGTGGTGGAGGCAAAAACAGTAAGGGGCTTCAAACATATGTGGGATAGACAAGGAAATATTAGTGAATCGACAGGGAGGAGGGAAGGTTGTTGAAGACCAGTTACAATCTACGGAGGCAGACTAGGCACAGACCATGTAGGCATACTGGGTGAGTCAAGCGTTCATTTTCTTCTGACAAATTCTATGTTTCTAAGTCATTTGGTCAGGATTTGAAAAATAACATCATGTTCATGAGGTGGAATAAAAAGGGCTATGTTAAAAATTTGGAGTCAGATATGCAAAAATAACAACGGTATAAGTAGGCGTTGTACTAATTCAATGTTGCTTCATAACTTCATAGTTTTTTGAACATTTTGATACCACATTTTTAACATTGTCTTTTATTATCCCAACTTATGATCTAGATAGGTGAAAGTTTTTAAATCCCATCTGAAAGGTGATTTCACAGAGCGACTGAGAGAACAATCGGAGGGCATTTGAAAATGTACACGTGTCACGGTCAGTCGGATGGGGTAACAAAAGGGTTGTGTTGCACATTTGGGGCCAAAATCTGTACAAATCACAGTTACCGTATAAGTGAATGTTGGCACAATTCAGTACTTCCTCATAACGTCATTGTTTTAACATTTTTACCCCAAATTGTCCACATATGTGACCCCACCTTATGATCAACACAAGTGGAATTTTAACTCCCATCCCCAGGTACCAACCCCCTCCCCCAAAAAAAAAACAGTATGCAACATCAGGTGCGCCACCCCAGTGTAGCCAAACACACTGGCACTGGGATGGCCCCCCAAAAAAAAAAAACATTAAGTCCCTTCCAACCACCAACAGCATTTATCACCCCTGAGAGCTACACTATAGTGCTTAAGGGTCTACTTGGCACTGACCGACCTCGGCCTCCTTCCGAGGTGGAAGGGCTCCATTTGTAACTCGACTACTGGGGGTCAGCTTACATTTACACTTCTGCCGCAGTGCCAAGTTCAGGTCTTTATGGACCCCAAAACAGACTATCAGACACTCGACAAGCCTTGCAACCACCAAAGCAATAATATTTTCTATAGGAGCTAGAGAACCAGCTTCTGTAGGGACGCTTTTTAAGAGCTCCTGCACAACACTAACAAAAATTTATATTGAACTTTAGTCTAACCCAAGTTACTGCAATCAAAGTACCACCTTTCATCTCCTGATAACCTAAGGAATCGGTGGATACCAAACTTTGTGATGGGTCGACAGAAAACCAGCTACTGGAACCTCAGAAAATTAATAATCACAACCTGTCTCGGAGGGAGCAAACAGAGGTAGGTGGAATTCTCAGCCTGCAACATCTGTAACCCACTGTGGCAAGTGATATACTGGAATCAATAAAATCTATGGATGCCAAGATCGAAAAGACCTTGACAAAATTGAAATGCATGATGCAGCACTGAAAGAGCTACAGTCCACGGTGGTAGAGTCTGATAAAAGAAGTCTAACTACACAAGCGACAGTGACGGCAATAATTAAAGAAAACTCAGCCATGAGGAACCATCAGAGAGCTTGGAAACGAGATGAGGGCAGGAAACTTGCGGCTAGTAGGAATTCTGGAGGGTTCGGAAGGCACAAATTTACTATCATTTTTAAAGATTGGATGGCAAAATCTTTAGAAGTACCTGAGGACTTTGACTGGGGACAACTGCGTAGAACCTACTGAATGAACCCACAGGTTTGACCCTCCACCTCCGACAGCCCTAGAACTGTGATTATATGCACCACGGGTCAAGAAATCTGAGATCTGTAGCTCTCCTCAGCTTGGGCTGCCTATCCTCTCACGGTGCAAGAGCGAGATGTAAAACTGTTCCCCGATCTCTCTCTCTCTCTCTTTTTTTCAGACCAGGGCCCTCCGCAAACAGTTTGATGCAGTTAGGCAGCAGCTCCGGTCCCTGGGCATCATTCACACTTTCTCTTGCCTGCCAGGCACTGTGTTGCCTACAGAGGGAAATTGTGGCAGTTCATGGACCCCAAGGATGCAGGAAGATGGATGGAGTGCACAGAATCCAAATTTGCGGTCCAGTCTAGACGCCGCACGAGGATACTGAATCTGAGGATGTGGAGACTGAGGGACTATTTATACCCAACTGCAAGTTCCCATTAAGATGCTGTTTTATCTCTAAAAAGATAGTGTTAGAAGTGACATTTAATAGCTACTTTATCTCTCATCTAAATAAGGGATGGCTAGGTGCATGTATGTTTCTTTTTGGAGGGCCTACTATTTTAAATAAGGGCAAGTTCTGGACTCGGGACACTGCTAATGTTTGTTAATTGGCCAATAAATTGATTAAAGGATCACTTTACTAGTTTGATGTATCCCAGCAGCATATGCTTAAGAGATGGTCACGGTGGGAAAGGTTTTTGTTACTGGGAGGGTTCTGACATTGTACAGAAGCTGATGTTAAATGCTGTGTTAGTGAGCTCTGCAAAAGTCAGAATTTCCTGTAAGTCCATTATGAAGACAGGGGCCTGGATATTCAAAGGGTTGCATGCATGAGTCCAAAATGCCATTCTGCGATATTCAGCAGGAGGCAGTTACGCCACTGGCATCAGGTTGGCAAGAGAGCAATGCAAATGAACGCATGCTCAACAGGAGGGGAGGATCCATGACAACCTGCGCAACCCGATATTCAGTCGGGTTGTGCAGAGTTGTGCATGCGCAACCCCAACCTGCGCCCTGCACAACCTTGAGCCCAAAAAGGCTAGTTGAGGGCCACCCACAGGTGAGCTGCTGCATTGCAGGGCACAACACAGCAGCTGCCACCTGGCTGGTCCCCAACTCTTTCCCTGTGCCCCCACCAGCCCGATCGCGGGCAGTACAGGTACATGTAACACCCCCATATCCGAAGCCGGTCGCAGGCATAGCGTGTATAGACCCCCCAGTGCCCGATCGCGGGCAGAATACTAACCCCAACCCAAATATCTCCCTGGTGGTCCAGTGGACGTAAAGCCCGATCATGGGCAGAATCATCCAAACCCCCAAACATCTCCCTGGTGTCTAGTGTCCCCCACCCACGAAGCCCTCCACCCGCTCCCCGCAGCGGGCGACAGCATCCACCCGCCTGCCGCCGCCGATTGATCGTCCGCAGGGCTGCACGCCCATTGGTGCAGAGTTACAGCCAATGGGCTTGCAGCCCATACTGTGACAAGACAGTCCAGATTTGTGAATGATGTTCATTCATAGTGCATTCATAGATGCATGTTTTAGGGAAGAAAGGAAGATCATTGGTCCATAGAGTTCCTCCTTTCCACCAGCACAGTGAGAAAAGTCTACACCCCACTTTTTAAAGAGCAACAATTAACCTAAATTCAGCGGCAATCCCCATGACCCCCACTGTTAGCTTACTGGCTGGGATTTAAACAGTGCAAGTTTCATAATTTTCTTAGTTTAGGGAAGGGATCAGAATCCGACAAGGAGCTGGCCACCTGATTCCTTTCCTTCCTGGCACCCTTCACTGAAAGGCTCCACCCTCCTGTGCTCATACTTGTAGAGCGCACTGTATTTCTTTCATTTGGGGATGTATTGGGTGCCACCGCTCCAACTAACAAGTCTCTTGTTATTTTAGTGGCAGCATTAATTTAACCCTTAGGCTGCCATGACATAACTTGTCCTTAAAACTATATGCTTCTAAATCTTCCGGCAGCCTAAGGTTGCTCTGTTGACCCTTTAACATAGTTACCAAAACAAAACAAAGTTTACAGTCTGCCCCCATTGAAAGCAATACAGCATGCCCCTGTGCTCTCGCGAACTCATATTTCACAAAAGTTTGGATTAGGGAAGAGCTTTCAGTGAAAGATAACAGGAAGAGGAAGGGCTCGGGCAGCCATCTCCTCCACATGAGATTTACAGTCCTTCCTTACACTAAGAATGCAGGTAGAAATTATGAAATCTAAGCTGTTTTAGAGTCCTTAGCCAGTAATTTAACAATGGGGCTAGAGGATTGCACTGAAACTGGTGCTCTTTCAAGTCTCAGTCGAGTCCGATTATGGAAGTCGTCATGGTATCAGCGGATACACCTGCTCTGGAAGTTTATTCCAAGTAGCCACCACACATTTATGATCAGCACATGCAATGCACAGAGGATCATAGTATGGAAGAGCACACACAGAATGTGCTGAGCGGATAACTTACATTTCAGGGCCCATTCCACCCACAGGAAACACACAGCCAGTCGGAGGGGTGCTTGGCAGCGCATGTATGCCCACACCCCTAGTGGTACCTGTGCCATCACCAGGAGCTTCTACACCAATGATTCACAGTCCTCCCACCTCCCTGGAGGAAGCATCCAAGCATATTCCTCTCTGGCTGGGCATGCTTCATAGCACATGTGGAGATCTGCGCTGGTCACACCCATATTCAGAAATGGGGCTTGTTCCAGTATAGCTAACTGCAGACCTGTCTCAGTCCTCTCCCCACTGTCTAATGCCCTGGACAGAAGTGTGTCCGACCAGCTAGTCACATACCTAGAAAAGTATGAACTTCAGTGTGCCCAACTGCATGGTTTTGGAAACTTCACAGCACCAATACAGCACTGGTAGAATACACCAACTACGCATGAGGCCCTTGATACTGGTAATATGGTGGGAGCAATTTACATTGACCTAACAAAGGCTTTTGATTTGGTCAACCATCAGCTGCTACTCGGTAGCTTTTTGGCCTTAGTCTGTCAAGAGACTGAACGGCCTGGTTCTAGAAGTCATCTGAGTGCACACAGAGGGTGAAAATTGATGGCTCCCTGTCTGACAGCTGCAGAGTATCCCTAAGAGTGCCACAGGGCTCTGTTCGGGCCAGCGCTCTTTGTCCTTTTAACAACTAATTGCCTAATGCCTATCTGTCAATCCATGTTCTCCTGTGTGCAGGCAATCTGTCATCTACACTAAAACACTTACCTTAGCAACCTCACCTCTACTCACCAGGGAAACTTTTAGTCCTTAGAAATACGGTTCTCTAATAATAAACTAATCCTCAACTACAAAAAAAAAGTAATCTGTGCTGTTTACCAGCAATCACGTGAAGAAAAGGTTGACCCTTGTCTTCCCCATTAACAGAGGTCTGATAATACTCGATCAAGTGGAGACATTCAAATATCTCGGAGGTAGTGCTAGATGGTACCCTATCCTTTGCCTCCCCCAATGTGGACAATGTGGTGTCCACTGTAAATAGAAGGCTAGGTGCCCTATTCAGAAATTGGAACAGCCTCACAGCTGAAGCCAGGCGACTGATTGTGTCCAACTCGGTCCTGTCCCAAATAGATTATGGACTAGTTATCTGTGCAGTTGCACATGACTGTGTATTAAACAGGGCCAAGGATGTGCAGTAAAGTTTGCGCTTTGTGTTGGGGGCTGCCAAGTCACACAGCTGTAACCTTTATTCACTAACCAACTGTCTAGCCCTTCCCAGTAGAATAAAGTTTCAAACCTGTCTACTAGCCAAGAAAGCACTGATGGGCCTAACAGCCCTGCGCTAAAAATGATTCCACTGGTGTCTAACCAGTATAGCACAAGGAGTATGGCCAGGAATGCCCTTGCACTACTTTTCCGTAGAACTCAGCTGGGTAAGTGTTCCTTTGCCATTAGGGCTGCAGGCTGGCCTCCCCAGGTTTGCCCAGTTCAGAAAATCCCTGCAGGCTGCCCCAGCAGTTAAAAGTGCAGTTTGTCATTGAAGTAGTCATAATCATCATTGTTATGTTCTGCTGTCCTTCTAGCTGCCTGCTGCTGGAACCTGCTCTTCTTCAGTCAGCTTTGCTTTTACACAACTAGATGTTTCTTGTTTTGTTGACAGGCTTTCCGGAATGTACTCATTCACACTGTCTCTTACTTAACTGTAACATCTAACGTAAGGACCTAGACAGGGTAGAGAAGGTTCAGAGGAGGCAACAAAGATGGTGCATGGATTGCATCACAAGTCCTATGAGGACAGGTTGAAGGCACTGAACATGTACTCCCTGGAGGAGAGGAGGAGAGAGGGATATGATAGAGACATACAAGTATCTTACAGGAGGAACAGGGTGCAGGAATGCACTATTTTTAGCGAAAAAGATGTTCCAGGACTAGAGGGCATGGGATGAAGTTGGAGGGAGGACGATTCAGAGGAAACGTGAGAAAGAATTTCTTCACAGAATGGGTGGTGGACAAGTGGAACACCCTGCCAGAGGAAGTGGTGGGGGCTGAAACAATCACGGGTTTAAGAATGCATGGGATAGACATAAAGGAATTCTGGAGGTCAGGGTAAGGGCAACAGACTTCCTGGAAAACATAAACTGAACTTACAAACTTAAATGGGCAGACTGGGTGGGCCATAGGCCCCTTTCTGCCGACACTGTCTATGTATCTACGTATCTACTGTAATTCTAGGTATCATTTGTTGCAAAACTTGTAACTTTGACATGGAACCTTTGTAAAAGACACTTGTGCTCAAAGGCATAATTGAATCTTCAGTCAGTAAATAAGTAAGCATCAATCCACAACAAAGAAGGCTCTACTAGGGAATTAATACCTGATTTTTGGGGCAGCCGAGTGCCTCCAGCCAGGCATTAATTCCTAGTGAGAGCGCACTTGAGTGGATCGTGCACATAACTGTAACATGGCAAGTGCTTACAAAATTGATATAAACCCTGTTATTTTATAACATACTAACATACTAACATACTATTTGCCAGCAGATTAGGCCTTATGGTCTATCAAGTCTGCTCGAACCTAGATCCTTAGTTGGGTGCCGAGACCCTCCCATCCCTTGTGCTCCAGAAACCCCTATCATCCATCCCCACCCCGGATAGGCCATCATCTGATACATCCACTTTCTGTGTCTGTCCCACCCTCTCTTAAAGCTCTCCACTGTGGATCTCTGAACCAGCTCACCAGGCAGAGCATTCCAAGGGTCCACCACCCTCTCAGTGAAAAACCTCCTCCTCTTTTCCCCTCACCCTTCCACCTTCCAACTTCAAACCATGCCCTCTGGTGATGCCTCCCTGCTTTAGTCTAAAGATCCCTCCATGTTTACCCTATTTATTCCTTGAGTACTTGAAGACCTCAATCATGTCCCCTGTCTCTCCTCTCCTCCAATGAAAACAGGCAGAGCTCCTCAAGTCTGTCTTAGTAAGTCAAATCCCTAGCCCTCGTATCATCTTTGTTGCCCTCCTCCTGTACCCTCTCCAGGAGCTGTATGTCCCTCTTCAAGTGTGGTCTCCAGTACTGTACACACAGTACTCAAGGTGTGGTCTAACCAGTCCATTGTACAGTGGCAGAATCACTTCCTTGCTCTAGAGGTGATCCCCCTCGATGCATCCCAACATCCTGTTTGCCTTGCTAGCTGCTCTCCTGCACTGCTCAGTGTTATTCATACATGTATCCACCATGACCCCTAGGTCTTTTTCCCCTGTTGAGGCTTCCAGCACCTCCCTCCCAGGGTGTACCTGTGTTTAGGGTTTCCCGACCAAGATGCAACACCTTGCACTTGGTGATATTGAAATTTAATTTCCATGTGTGAGCCCAGCTTTCCAGGGTGTCCAGGTCCTTGCAGGGCCAACCTCCCTCTTCTCCCTCAACTACTGCTCCCATCTTGGAGTCATCATGAAGAGACTCATTTCACCCTATACCATCCTTGATGTCTGATATGTATGCATTAAACAGGATTGGACCCAGGACCGAGGCCCTGTGGTACCCCACTACCAACCTCTGTGGGTTCGAGCTCCCCCACAGACCACTACTCTCTGAGTGCGTCCAGCTATCCAGTTTTCAATCCATCTGACCATCAAAGGGCCTACTCCTAACCCCATCAGTTTCTCCACCAGACCATTGTGGGGACAGAGTCAAAGCCTTGCTGAAGTCCAAGAATAATACATCCACAGGCTTACCCCTATCCAGTTCTGATGTTACCCATTCATAGAACTCCACAAGGTTGGTTTGACATGATCTACCTGGCACAAACCCATGCTGCCACTATCCAGACCTCCCACCTCCTCCAAGTAAACCCCCAATCGTTCCTTTAGTATACTCTCCATTAATTTTCCCACCACCGAGGTTAAACTGATGGGTCTATAGTTTCCTGGTACTTCCTTGACCCCCTTATGGATTGGTACCAATGTGCCTCTCGCCAATCCTAAGTACACTCCCTGTCTCTCAAGTGACCTGTTGAAAAGCTCCGCCAGGTGCAGCCATATGTCCACCAATTCCCATAGTACTCTCGGATGAATGCCATCCTGCCCAGGGAGATTTGTCTTGGGGCCTTGAGGGCAAACCACACCCTTTGGTGGGGATGGCATCATCCGTCCCCTCCACCTTACTGGTCTTTTATCCCTAACCAGATGTGACACCCCTGGGGTACCTTTCCTCCTTTTGCTCCATTTCTGCTGCTCCCTGATCCCACTCCTGCCGCTTCTATCCCTTTGTGCCTTGCTTTGTAGATATCCCATCCCCTCCCCCTAGTGAACACAGAGGCAAAGTACTCAAGAAACACTCTGCCTGGTCCCTCGCCTCTTCCACCCACCCTCCTTCTGATCTCAATCTGCTGAGATGGCCCTTAGTTTTTCTCCGCTCCCCAATGTACCGGAAGAACCCCTTTCCCTCCATGTATCCCTGTGCCAGCCGATGCTCTTTACTGGACTTTGCTCCTCACCATACGGGTGACTTTTCTAGATGCAAGCTGGTACATTTCCTTATCCCTATCCCTCTTGTTGTTTTATATTTTTGTAAGCCGCCTTCTTTTCTCTGACTGCTACCTGGACCTCACTGGACCACCAGCATGGTTTATGTGACCTTGCTCCCTACGTTTCAACTTAGCGCAGATCCTGACTGCCTCTTGAAGTCCCGTTTATGACCTCCATCTCCTTTCCACACTTGTTGTTGAGGTAATCCTTCAAGTGATCCTGAGAATATTTCCCATGCCCATAAAGTCTGCTCCCTGAAGTCCACTGCCAGTGTCCTAGATCTCACCCCCACTCCCCCAATGCTTATTTTGAAACCAGACAGTATTGTGGTCACTCCCAGTCAGGGTCCTGTACAACCATGTCCCTTACCAGATCCCCATCTGCCAGAACCACATCCAGGACACCCCTCCCTTGTGGGCTCCATCACATGCTGTGTTAGAACACATCCTGGAAGCCATCCAGCAGCCTCTGCTCCTTGGCCACCTTGGAGGACATGGTTCCCCAGTTAGTACCTGGCATATTAAGGTCCCCATCAACACCACTCCTTCCCTTTTGGACCACACTGGGCAATGATGTTGTCCAGCAAACCATCCTCTAGAACATCACTCATCCCGGGGCCTATATGCTACACCCAGCTTGACTTTATCTCCTGCTGGGGATCGTAAGGTGACCCATAAGGCCTCCACGCTTCCTCTGCCTCTTCTACCATAGCAATTTCTATGTCATCTCTAATGAACATAGCCACTCCACCCTCTGCCCTCCTTTCTATCCTTCTAAGCATAGTGTACCCCTTACATTAAGGTCCCAGTCATGGTTTTGTTGTACGTTTCCGTGACTGCCGCCACATCCACCCCTCGAACAGCATGGCCTGGAACTCTGGCAACTTGTTTTCAAACTCCTGGCATTTACTTTGACTAACCCCCCACCCCTTATCCTGATCCTTTTGTCGAACCCCACCCAGATTCCTTATACTTCCATCCTCCCTGCTCCTCCTGAAACCTCCACCTCAGTCTGTTTCCCCCTCCCCCTTGGGCTTGAAGGCTATCCCCTCATCTGGAGGGAGGGCTTCTAGTCAGCCCTCCATATCCCTTCCCCCCTTACAAGTTTAAACCCCACCTTTCTTGTATGTAGTCAGCCATCCCTGTTTGGACTTCCTTCCTAATGGGGCAAGATGAAACCTGTCCTTGGCATATAGTCCTTATCCTCCCAAACCCATTCCAGTTCCCCAACACCCCAACCCATTCTCTTCACCCCACTTCCTGTGTCATTCATTAACCTCTCAGAGCTTCATTTTTTCCACTGAGGCCTTTGGTACTGGCAATATCTCCGAAAGAAATGTTGCATCCATTATCCCGACAGACTCTGGCAAGTTCTTGGAACCTTGCTTGGATTTCCATAATGCTATTTCCTCTAGATCATTAGTTCCCAAATGCACAGGAAATCGGTTCCCTCCACAATCCCTAACCATTTCATACACCATGAACTTTGCTCTGTGCACTGTCAGCCCAGAGATACTCACTACCTTCACCTGGCTATGGCATCCACCCCTGTCCTCCCAATGGATACCCTTAATCATCGAGTCTCCCAGTAACAGAACAACACCGCCATCATCCTTATGGTTACCTCCACTATGCCCTCTCAGCCCCCTCCCCACTTTATTCATGATCACAATTTCATGGAGTCTTCCTGCCTTATTAGAGACCCCTTGTCACCCTCCCTTTCTGCCTCCCTTGCTATTTTGCCCACTAACTCAAACCCCTCTGAATAGGTGTCCCCTTAACCCTCTCTTATCTGAACCATTTATCCTGCCCTGATGGTTTCCTTCCCCGCACCCTCATCCCCCCTTGTAATAGTACCCCTGTCTCAGAGGCTCTCTGTGGGTCCCCTTTAGCTAGGGCCCCATCCTTGGTACTGACCCTTCCTGCTGAAGAATTACACATAGATTGCTGTCCACATTTCAAACGGCTTTCATGTATTTTTTACCGATGGCACATTTATTTATTTAGTGTGCTTTTGCCCCACCAACTGCCGATTATCAGCCCTTGCCCTACTCCTCGCTTCCCCTAGCTGTACCCACACTGATACTCCGCCTTACCCCTTGAGTGGGGCCACCACTTTTATGCATCCCTCAATGCTGGGTGGGGCTGACATTGCCTTCTCTGAGTCCCCCCTCTGCCGGGCAGGGTTCGGGTCTGGTCAGGTCCATGGTGGAACTGTGGCTAGATCAGTGTGGAGGTGAGGATCAAGTGAGACCAGAGGAAGCGCTTCATGCTAGCAGTCAATGAGATTGTTTGTTCCCCATTTAGCGGAGCCGGGGCGTGCAATGACACAGGCATCCGCCCGCCCTCCTCATAACTGACACGGATCGTGGAGAATCCCCAGCCTCTGCCAGGAGTCTTCATTGTGCTGGCACTCAACTCCACCCGAGAGGAGGCAGTCTGTGGGGCGCTCAATCCTTCTCCCGCCCGGCACTCTGGCTCCCTTGGTCCATTCCTGAACCTGGGTGCTGCGTTGCAAGCCAATTTCAACCGCTGCGGTGGGCAGGCTTAGCACATTTATTTATATTGTAGTTTGTTTGTTTTCTTAATATTACAAATGTCAGCATTTTGGAGGTAAGTGTGTATTAATAACATACATGATGTCAAAATTTTATTAAGATCAATTGTTTCAAATTGTATTAAGTAAACATTTTTCTGCGGTGTCATGCCATTCTACAATTACTCATTTACATATTGCAGCCTCAGCAAAGCGCACAGATAAACAGCATTTTATGGCTTCAAAGATAAAAAAAAAAAAAAAAAACAGTGCAAAGTAAATACTTTATTGCTTAACAGCATAGTACAACAATTTTAGGCATGAAACCAGCTTCTATGGGACAATTATTTATGAGTAAAATATACTTGGTGCGACTGTCAGAGTACCACGGTGCAGGTGGGTATATGTAGACACACTCTGGTGCTTTGGATGTGGCTAAAGCAGTACTACATTATGAAGCAGACATTACTAGAGGATTAATGCCGCTTCATTGTGTACATCGTTGCTCTTTCCACCAGTCTCTTGCCTCTATTTTGGTCTTGCATTGCTTGCCATGTTACAAGTTAATAAATGTACCATACTGCAGCTAGTTAATATCAGCAGGATTCAAACACCATAACTTCCCCACCCCAAAAACAGAATTTCAAGGCATTTCATTCTTTTTATTAAGATATTTGCCTGAAAACATACTCTTTGCCCCTTAGAAACCACCTATCCTGATTATTTTCCTTCCTGAAGTCATAACCCTCTATTTGGTACATCAGAATCATTTCCATGGCAGCAAATTGTGATAACATAAGCGAGAGTTATGACATCAGTGCAGGAGTAGGCACTGTGGGAAATGGATGCGTATGGACAAAAGTACGGTTTTAATGAAAATGTCTTTAGTAATAAAAAAGCGAAGGTATGAATTTTCAAATTTCAGGGAATTTTGTATAACGTAGTTCTGCTGATGCCAACTAAAATGTGTTTTCTGGAAACCGGATAATTACTTTAGTGTACTTGACTGTTGTCAGGGTCAAAAGTGGAGGAAAGAATAGCAGAGGGGTATAAGGCGTTCTTCTGCTACACTGGGGAGAAATGCAAATCCAGGTGGGTGGGGATAGTTGACAGAAGAAGGGGAATGATGGGTGGAGGAGGTAATGGTAAAGTAGAAATACTCAATGAGTGGTGTTGTTTGTTATTTATGGTAGAGGACAAGGGGCCACTACCTGAATGAAGGCTAAAATGGCAGTGTTGGGGTCACATTTAGCCTGTAGCCAATCACTGAGGAGGAGCGAGCTGAAGCTTTAAGTGCTCTGAAGTTTGATAAATCGGTGGATCTGGATGAGTTACACCCTAGAGTGTTAAGAGAAATGCATCAGAAAGCTGGCCGACCCACTGGCAGACCTCACCATTGTTTACTTGAAATAGAACGGAACCACTGAGTGGATTGGATGTGGTGCACCTGCACAAGAGTGAGAGAAGGGATGAGGCGGGAGCTGTGGATCAGTCAGTCTGATGTCTGTAACTAGCAGATTATGTGAGGCCATTATTAAGGAGAGGTGGGAGTTTCTGGATGCAAAATAGATTCTAGGGCATAAGCGGCATGGATTAGCATGTGGAGGTTGTGTCAGGTGAATCTGGCCAGCTTCCTTTAGCTGGTCCGAAGGTGGTGGATAAAGGAGAGGCAGGATATACTGTATATGGACTTCAGCAAAGCCTTCAGTTCTGGCCCTCGTGGGAGAATAGTAGAGAATCTGGAGGACCTGGGATTGGAGGACAGAATTACAGGGTGGTTCAGGAACTGTCTGGGTGTGCGAACACAGAGAGTAGGCTTAAATGGGAAAATTTTGGATGTAAGAGAAGTCACCATTAGGATTCCCAACAGACCAGTCTTAGACCAGTGATTTTCAGCATCTTTATTTGCGTCATCTGGGAAGGTCAAGGAAGATGTGCCTATTTGTAGATGACACAAAAATCTGCGGTAGAGTGGACAGTGATGAGGGAGAGTCAAGATATTGAGAGAGAAGATCTGAAGATGCTGGAAAAGTGGTCAAGGGTCTGGCCTCTAAAGTTAAGTGCAAAAATTGCAAGTTATGCACATGGGGCAAGGAACCTAAAGACAGGATACAGACTGGGAGATTTAGTGTTAGAAAAAAATGACCGAGGAGAGAGACCTCAGAGAATTAGAGCAGAAATCTTAAAGCAGTCAGTACAGAGCATCGTTGTGGTGGGGAAGACAAATAGGATGCTGGGATGCATAAGGAGGAAGTGATCCTGCCCTCTACAGTTCACTGGTGTGGCGTATTTGGAGTACTTCATGCAGTTCTGGAGGCAGCACTCAAAATAGGACAGAGCTAGGGCTCAGGAGGTGCAGAGGATAGCAACAAAAATGATTGAGATGGCAACAAGATAAGTTCTACATGGAGAAGCTTGACCTTAATGTATAAACACTGGAGACAAGATGGGAGAAGATGAACGTGATTGAAATGTCATGTTTCTTTATGGGATAAACAAGGTCTACCACAAAATAGTTTGACAGTGGGCAGAAACACAGGCACATGGAAGAATTCAAACAAGCTGAAGGAAGGAGGGGGAGATATGGGAGGAGAATTCAAAGAAGCTAAAGGAGGGAGACATGGGAAGGATGTCAAAGTATTTTTTTTTATTCAAAATTTGTATTTAAAATATAAGATTTCTCCATAATTAACATTTACATGAATATCAATTAATGACATATAATTACATATAGATGTCCTTCCCCAGAAAACAAACAAATCAAGTATAAATAATATCAAATGTTTGTTGACTGTGCACATTCGATAGGATACAGAGTTCATATATCTTGAGTCGCATGCTGTCCAGTGGGACTGAGTGTTTATCCAGGCATTGTGTTAAGGAAACAGTTTAGTAAGCTGTATCTCGGAGACTATACCTTTTATATATACAAAATGCCCAGAGTTCTTTTGGGATATTCCAAGCACAGTGCTTTGATAATCCCTCCACACCAGCACACAGTCACTGCTTATATACTTTACAAGATCTAACAGACTTCATTAAATAAATAGTTGGGGCAGAGCCAGACTGCGATACTTAATGGCCCGTTTGGGAACAGACCCCGGGGATGTCGGCAGCCAGGGAGAAAATGTATTTTTATTATTTTATTTTGAACTTTTGTTAACGGGTAAACACAAGGAGCCAAAGGCCCTTTCCTCTTTTAAGCTGGTCTCCAGGCTCATAACCAATGGAAGGTCCTTCCTGGTACCACATGACAGGCAGGAAAAAGATCTCTGCAGAGAAACTAGATCCTCCCTCTGCATCCTGTGGCCCTCAGGTTGCCTGTGAAGAGGCAGGTTCTCTGCAGGGGTTCTGCCACTGTTGTGTGAGAGCTGAAGACATCAGACTGTAAGTGCAGTTTACTTTTTCTACAAAGAGGAGGATTTTCAATGGGGAAGCTTGACCAGCGTTGCCTCTCAGATTATGTAGGGTCCCCAGTCTCAGCCGTGCATACTGAACAGACTGGCCCCCTTCTCTCTTCCTCCTTCCCGTGCTTTGAGGCACTTCTCCTCCCGCCCCCCAACAGTCATCTTATCAGGAGGGAGGCACATGATAGCTCATGACAGGATTCCTCTTTGAGAAAATCATAGACCTAGCACAGGGATCCCAGTCTCAGCCCTGCATGCTGTACAGACTGGCTCCTCATCTCTGCTCCGACTCTGCAATCACAGCCCTTCCCGTACCTTAGGCAGATCTCTCAGTACAGCAAGCCATAACAAAAGAGGAGACGACGCTGCCCCTCCTCCGCTAGCAACCTTAATCTGGCAGGATGCAGAATAAGGGTCCCTCATGCTGCAAGTATATGTTTGGCTCCGGAGCACTGCGCTCCATTCTCCTCATCGATGGCCACTGCTGCTCAGGCCATTGGCGCTGCTCACCATTAACAAGCCCCTGGTCCTCAGGCTCGTCGTCGAACATAGGTGAAACCTCTAGGAGTGATCTCACTGCGGCATGAGAGTCTTCTTTGGCTCAGGAAGAGCCATGCTTCATCTTCCTCGTCAGCGCAACCAAGCTGCTTTCTGTTGACTAGCCCCAGTCCTCAGGCTCACAGGCGATCGGTGGAGGAATACTCTCGAGCAATAGCACTCCACAGCAGCAGGAGCTTAATTTCGGCTCAGGAAGAGCCGTGCTACAACCCTTGTTGATGGCCAGGAGGGCACAGGCAGTGAACTCTGCATCCTATTTCCAAGACCCATGCCCTCAGGCTCTTGAGCGACAGGAACCAGTTGGAGCGATAAGCGCTCCTACGATACAGCTCATTGTTGGCTGCTGGCCTCAACAAGTCCCGTCAAGGGGCGGTCGAAGGGAAGAAGCGAGAAGCTATAGCGTGTTGATGAGCTTGTGCTAATTTTGGCTCGTCAACGTCTTTTGAAGCGCATTTGGATAGATAGCCCTGGCTCCAGGTGGCAGTGCTAACAGGACTACTGCATTAGGGACTCATGATGCCCTCCTGTGCAAAAGGTCTGCAAGGGCTGTCGGGAGCATAGCACAGACCCTCAAGGGCAGAAAGTGCAAGATGCAGATTCCTCCAATGGTCACCTTCTCCTGCTCACTTTGTCTAAGGTGCCTTGGCTACATGGTCGGGAGGTCAAGGAGATATCCACCATGGTCTTGCAGGAGCACCAGTCCCAGGCAGCGGAGCCCGATCAGGCTTTCTCTTCCCCCAAGGGGCAGCGTTGTTTTACCCAGCAGTCTTAGTCTCAGATGTCAGAGAAAAGCCCATATTTCCTACCCGGATCGTAGGGCCCACGGGACACCCCGCCCCAGTATGCTCCTTCCCATCTTGGACTAGAGGGCAACCCTCTTCCTGGCGCCATAGGGAAGAAAGAGGTCATGAACTAGGAGCAGACTCTAGGTTGTCCACAGGATAATGTCCACAGGACAGGTACCCAAGTCCGTCAGAGGTCAGTTAATCACCCCCAGAGGAAGGGTGCTGCCGTCAAGGATTTGGTCTTGGATAGCTCTCATTCCAGAAGCTTAGTCGTGGATATCCTCAATTTCTTCATTAACCAGGTGACGAGGAATTTCTCTTATGCTTCCCTGTCAGCTCCTAAACTCCCAAAGCCCTCAGGCTTGCATTGGCTACCATGCTGGCGAAACTTTTTCCTTCTGCCGGCCGTGGTGGATGTCCTGAAAATAGAGGAGGGGAGGGAGGAGGAGGAGGAGGAGGAGGAGGAGGAGGGAGGGAGGAGGAGGGAGAGAGAGAGAGAGAGAGAGAGAGAGAGAGAGAGAGACAGAGAGAGAGACAGAGAGAGACAGAGAGAGACAGAGAGAGAGAGAGAGAGAGAGAGAGAGACACAAAAATACCAGCAGAGGTGAGGCCCTTAGGGGTCCTAGGGGAAGAAGTGGAAGCCTCACCAAAAAGCGCCTCAGGCCTCCTCAACCTCCCTCAAGGCAGCTTCAGAAACCTGTTCTCAGCTTGAGCCGCACCACCAAGGGCCACTGACCTGGCATTCCAGCTACTGATGAGCCAGATACAAACAAGTCCACCCTAGCAACTACAGCTCATGGGACTAATCTCTACCTTCTCAGCTGATGGCTCGGAGGAGGCTGCCAGATGTGCAGCAAGAGCCATGTTTTATCTCACCCTGGCTTAACTCTCCTAGGGTTACGGGCATGGCAGGCAGACAGGTCCTCAAGGCACACTTGGGAGTGCCCCTACAAGGGAGATCTCCAGTTCAGAGCGGCTCTAAAGCAGGCAGTAAAAGAATCCAGGGAAATGATGAAAGCTTAAATACCACGATCCAGGTGCAGGTACAGACCCTGGTTGTTGGGATCTAGACTGAATGTTCGAGCCCATAAATTCTCAGAGGAAAACATCAGCCTCAGGCAGACTAACCTGGACCATCTCCGCATCCAGCGTGGATTCAGTGGAGGAAGGAGCAGCATCTGAGAGGTTCAGTCTTATCCTCAGTAGGCGGCGTTCCAGTTTCTCGAGGAAGGGTTTGCACCGCCTTGATCGATGGGGTGCCAGACATAGTGCACTAGGGTCTCTCCCCGAGTTTGAAACAGGCACTTCCATCACATGTGGTACCCTTATCCACAAAGATTATGTTGACGCTTCAAGCAATCACAGACCTTATGTGTGTACCCAGCTGGAAAGAACATGGTCATTTTCTGCTTTTCCTCTTTGTCCCAAATCACTCTGGAGTTTTCCGGCACAGAGGGTCTTAAAATGTCTGATTGACTCGTCTGCCACAGGTCATTCAAGCTAGAAACCCCTGCATCCATCGTCAGGGAATTCCATCAGAGGATTAGTTAATAGTTTTGCAGATGCCTTTTTTTTTTTTTTTGGCATATCCTATCTGGGCATGAGTCTGATCAAGGCCCCATAGTGCGACGAACAATCTGGGCAGGGTCAGAGGTCGTCCAGGCCTCTCCTCTCTAAGTTCCTGATCACCTGAAAGAGCCCTTTTCAGCCATTCTAGAGTCTGAATCATCGATGAGTGATCTTCAAAACATCCCAAATTAAAGTTTTCCCTACGGACTCTATGTTCAGGGACCTCAGGGTTCTCTTCAGCAAAACAAGCCCCGCATTTCATAGGGACGATGGTCTCCCTGTTAGTCTCTGTTCCCTCGACTCTGGTTCTCGTGCCTCCCCTGCAGTCAGACCTACTACATCAGGGGTCCCAGTCAGTGGGCGGTCTGGGCTGGCAGATTCATGTATATGGCCATCAAACCTACTCCATCAAGGGTCCTAGCCAGGGGTCAGTCTGGACCAACAAATTCAAGACTTTTGCCAGCTGGAAGCATCCCGGCATTGGGGAACTCGGGGCTTCAGTATCGTGAAGGGTCCCAAGCTGGGGCATCCTCTCCAGGGAGAATTACCACTGATACCAGTCTTCAGGGCTGAGGAGCTCATCTGGATCAGCTCTTGGCGCTGGGGCAAGTGGTCAAGGGTGGACATCTGCTTCAACTCCAGTATGCTGGAGATTCCTCCTACACTTCAGAGACTTTAAGCAGATCTCAACCAAGAGGGTGTTCTCATCTTCACAGGCAGTCAAACCACAATGGCCTACAGCTATCACCAGGGAGGTGCATGAGCTCTCGGATGGTACAAGAAACCCTGTTCCTCTTCCAGTGGGCAGAGCATTAACTGGTGAGCATGTTGGCAGTATACATACCAGGTCAGGGAACATCACAGTGCATTGGCTAAGCCAGGATGTTCTCCCAGGAGAATGGGATCTAAAGGTTGGTGCCCTCCTCACGGCATAGTGGTGCCTCCACATGGTGGTTCTTCTTTGTCTGGTGAAGTTGCAAGTTTCCCAGTCCTGCTCTCTAATCAGGGTCATGCTGACCATAGCTCAGGATGCCTTCTCCCAAGACCGGGGTCCCTGCAGTCTCCTGTTGACTTTCCTCCAGTTCTACTAATCTCAAAATCGAATTCTTATCATCTCAAAATTCTGCACAAGATTGTTCTAGATCAGGTGGGCGATTCCTAATATGTGCTTGCTTGGACAAGCAGGCCATGGTTCTCGTGTTTGGTACAGATGTGTCTACATCTTCCTAGCTCAGGGCTCTCTTGATGGCAGACTTAGGGAATCCTTGGGTGCTCTCCCTCTGGTGAGTCAGTTCCTGATAGTGAAATGCTGAAATGTCTGCCAATAAGCCCATTGTCTCACACTGGAAACTCACCCGGTCCTTAGACCCCTCTCCAAGGCTTCCTTTGTGCTTCTCAAGGAAACATTAGTAGTAGTCCTCATGATGGAGTCGTCTTTCTTACAGCAATCACTTAGGCCATAGCATCCTCAAAATAGGATCTCTGTCTTCCAAAGAACCATGCACCATGTTCCTCCAGAAATCAATGATCCTATGAACATATCCATCTTTTCTGCTGAAGGTGTTATCTACCTTTCCACTGTAACCAGGAATTAAATCTTTCTGCCCCATCTCCTCACCCTAAGAGTGGGAAGGAGAGAAATTTCTCCTTCCTGGCTCGAGGAGAACTCTCTAGCTTTCCATCAGGAGACGGAGAGTCCATATCTGAGTCTTCAAGTTTATTCATTCTCTCTCGGGCAGAATATATTAAAAAAAAAAAAAACTTCAAGATCTCTTTCTCCAGATGGATTTGTTCCCATTTCTGTCACCTTCCAGAAGGCAGGGGTTGCCCTGCTGAGCCCACTGGGGAGGGACACGTTACATACTAACATACTAAAATGCCAGCAGAATAGGCCTAGAGGTCTTTCATGTCTGCTTTCGTTTGGTCAGCCCCAACCTGGGTGCTGACCTTGCTTCCCCTCGCCTTCTCTGGCTTCTCCCTTCCCAGTTCCAGATATTCTTGCTGCATTGGATTTTGCTTCCAGAACCCTTCCCTGTACCTGTCCCACCCCCTCTTGAACCCCTCCACTGTCTCTGCCTCCACCAGCCCCTAGGCAGTGCATTCCGTGGCTCCACCACCCTCTCAGTGAAGTAGCACCTCCTCCTTTCTCCCTGAATCTTCCCCTCCAGCTTCCACCCATGCCCTCTAGTGGCCCTTCCTCCTTCCTTCAAGCACCCTGACTGTTCCTCCCTATTTACCCTCTTCATGTACCTAAAGACCTCTATCATGTCCCCCGGTCCTTCTGTCTTCCAATGTGTACATATTTAGCTCTTGAGCCTCTCCTCATAGGTCCTGTCCCCAAGCCCCAAATCATTTTGGTTGCCCTCCTCTGGACCCTCTCCAGGAGGTTAATGTCCGCTTTAAGTGTGGCCTCCAAAACTGCACCGCAGTACTCAAGGTGCGGCCTCACCAAGCAGTTATACAGAGGGAGTATCACTTCCCTCCTTCTGGAGGTGATCCCCTAGCGATGCATCCCAGCATCCTGTTGGCCTTGGCTGCTGCCCTCCTACAAGTCTCAGAGTTGTTCATCTTGACATCCACCACCACCCCAGGTCCCTCTCAGCCATCGAGACTTGTAGCATGTAGCAGCTCGAACAGTGGCTGCCTCCTGGGCAGAATTTAGAAAGCCTATCCAGCAGTCTTGTACAGGCGGCCCTTGGTCATCCATCCATTCATTGACAAAGTTCTGTAGACTCTGCTGAGGCATCCTTTGGTGAACAGGTCCCCCTGTCAGTGGTGGGCCCATAACGGTCTACTAACATTCTTCCTACCGGGAAGCAAGGGGATATACTGCTTTAGTATATCCCACTGGTTAAACTCAGAGACCAGCTTAGGAGAGAAAATAGAAATTTAAATACCTGTAAATTTTCTTTCTCTGACTGCTGTTGTCTCGGGCTCCTCTCCCAGAATGTTGCTTGTTGGCCATCTGGCCTGAGTGTTTGAAGTCCGCCTGTCCAGGCATAAGTGCAGATTAACATTTCTTCTTTTTATTTCTCAGTGAGGTATTACTTTAGGGTACACATGCTTTGGAACTAACTGAGGGGCTACAGAATGCAGGGAGGATCTGGTTCCCCTGCAGAGATCTTTTTCCCTGCCTGTCACATGGTACCAGGAAGGGCCTTCCACTGGTTATGAGCCCAGAGACCAACAGTGGGAGAAAAGAAAATTTACAGGTATTTAAATTTCTTTTTTCATGTGCGACCGAACAAGACAGACAGAGGTACAAAACAATGGAAAGTACCATACTCGACAGTTAATAAAGTACATACATTTAGGAACAACATGTACATTACAATTAATCAAACAAATATTTTCGTAAAAGTTTTAAAAGGTTATGGCTGCAGCCACTCTGGATAGTTACTGGAAGGTCGTTCCAGGATTTTGTTGCCTTAATTGAAAAGGCAGAATCTCCCACCTTAGTTTTGTTTTAGGAATGATAAAAACATTGGTTTCACTGGAGCGTAAACTTCTACTTAAATTTCTAAGTTGAAACATAGAAAATAATGGAGTGTGGTTTTGTTGCCTCAGGACATTGTCCATCAAACAGTTTAAATTGTAAAAGGAGTTCTGACGGGTGGCAGCCAACCAGTTGTCTGATAAAGAAGACCGTGATAGCTGACCCAGTGACGCAGAGGGCTGAGGCGCTGGACGCCTCACCGCAACGCCGGCAACCCCGGCTAGAGCGAGCCTGGTTTGTTGGAGGTCGGCACGGGGGGTGCTGGGCGGAGCAGGATGGAGTAGCCATAAGGCAGCTCTCCTCCTGGGGAGGTGGGGTGGCATCCCTCACTCACGGCTACCCACTGGTGGAGGCCGAGGGGTTGCTGCAGCGAGGGTGCCGCGATAGACCAATGAAGGCAGAGGGGGCCACATTGCTGGGTATACATGCGTGTCTCCACACGATGCGCCTTGTCCTGGGGTCCTCGGGACAAATAAGGGGAGAAAACAGAAAAAGGCAGCCAGCGACAGGATGGCGACCAACTCTCTGCAGGCACCGCTCCCCAGACCGGGTGTAAGGTAAACCCGGTAATGCTGGGGAGTCTGTCAGATGGGGGCCCACGGCGCAAGGAGAAACAAAATAGTGATTTCAAAAAAAAAAAAAGACAGTGATGAGTATGAAAAGGTGGTTTAAAAGCAAATTTACATAGCCGGCCCTGATGAGTTGGATTTCCGCTGGCACTAGCCAGGGATAGTTGGGTGAGGTCTGCCTGACGATGTATGACTTCCTGAAGGAGGCTGGGGGATCTGCAAGTGCCAAATCTCAGAGGGCGGGCAGATGCAGGGACGTCATTGCACATCTGCGTCCCTGGGGCAATCTTAGAAAATTCGTTGGCTGCCACAAATGGCGTGCTCCTGGCACCACATCCTCTATAGCTTTGATTCCCCACCAGCCAATCACGGTGCCATCTGGGCCCGAACCCCGCCCTGGGGAGACCAGGAGGCAGTGCCAGTCACCACAGCACCTTTCCCGTCGGGAACTGGCTGAGCAGGCACCGGCCCCATCCTGGAGGGGTAAGTCAGGGGTTATTGGGGGAGGAGGAGGAGGAGGTGGTGGTGTGCAGGAAGGGCTGAAGAAAAGGCTGCGATGGCGGCAAAACAAAAAAAAAAAAAAAAGAGCAAATTTACAAATACTGTGAAATGTGGTAGTTAGCATAAGTAAATCCTGCTTTAACAAATCTGTAAATAAAAATGAATTATAATTAAAAGTTGGTAACATAATGCTTTATACAATTGCAGTCCTAGCTTGTGTAGTTAAAGAATGTTGTAGTTTAAATAACGCACCTAATTTCTGATTGACTTGTCTAGTTATAGTTCCTATGTACTTTAAAAATGATAAATTAGAATCCAGATGAATACCCAAATACTTGAATTGGGTCACCTGTTCAAGGTTATCCCTAGAGCTATCTTTGATTATTAACTCTCTTACTTTTTGAAGTCTGACCTTTGAACCAAAAACATACTTTTTGTTTTACAATTCAAAGATAAATGAGACTTTTAATCACAATTCCAGTTCAGAAAAACCACCGTTTACTGCCATATTAATGGTTGCACGAGTCAGAACTCTAAGCAGAATATCGTCCGCATACATTATTACATTAGGTGTAACACCCTAAAGGGAATAAAATCAATGAACATTGCAAACAATAATGGCTCAAGCATGACCCTGGGGCACTCCTTGTTCTAGTTCCTAACTCTTGAAAAGTGCCACCGTATGCTACCTTTACAGGTGTACCAGATGAATAACTTTCAGTCCATTCTAATGATGGGTTTTCCAGGCCAAAGTCTTCCGTCTTCCGAGCAGCAGGTGTTGATTAACCAGGTCAGATGACTTGGACAGGTCCATGAACACAGCACCAGTAAGCTTCGTGCATCCATAGCCATTCTGGTGTGGTCCATGAACCTGGCCAAGGCAGTGCTGTTCCATGATATTTTCTAAAACCATGCTGCTGGAGACCTGAGACCAACCGACTGAAGGTAGTCCGCTATTTGATCATTAATAAGTTTTCAGTATTTTCCCTAGAGGAGGAGTTAGGGATATTGGACAATAATTGCCCATCTCCTCAACCACTCCTCCCTTAAAGATTAGCCTAACTAATGTTTGCTTCCACTGGTAAGGAAAAGTTCTAGTTACCAAAGACAAATTAAATATATTTATTAATGGCAGACTTTTATACTAGATGCAATTAACTTTGGCTCCAGAGAACAAAGTCCTGAACTTTTATTTGGGATTTTTTCAACAGTTTAAAAACATGAGTTGTTTGTATCATCCTAAAATAGAATGAAGAGAATTCTTCATTTTTTCCATAAAACTGTTATCTTGGTATCCCTAACACTTATCTGTTTGTATTTTGTTAAATCAAAAACACATCCAGAAATGTTACTAACTTCCTGTTTACTTATAACATTTCCCTCTTTAAAAATACCTCTGCCTGATTCTTTTCACTTGAGTTAACTATAGATTTTATTGATGTCCAAAATATTTTAGGGTTATTAAGCCCTGACCTCTGTTGTTCTTGGTACTACTGAGTCTTACCCTTTCTTAACTTAGATTTACATTCATTTGCATCATTCAGTAAGTATTAAGATCAGCAGTCAAACCATTGCGTTTAAAACAATTCCAGCTGCATCCCTCATTTTCATTAGTTTAAATGGCATGAGAGTTAACCATTTGTTTACCATTCCTTACCTGTCTAATAGTTTTAGGAAAGTACTTTTCTTGTAAATTCAGAAGAGTTGATGAGAGAAATTCCACTGCTAAATCAACATCTGGAATTGCATCCAGATACATCCAATCAGTGGAATAAAGATCATATTGTAAGCCAGAACTCATTTCATTTGGAATTTTTCTATATATTATACTATAAGGTAATTTAAATTTAGGAAGTTTGTTTTCCAAGTACAATAAGTAGCCATATGATTGCTAACAACATCTGGCAAAGTTCCTGAATTTTTAATTTGTTTTGATTATTTGTAAGAATCAGTCTAATGTTGAATGTGTTACTCCTATAATTCGGTCTTGTACGGAAGACATTAACTGACTTAATCCAGCATTTGAAAGTTGGGGTTCTAGACACGGATCTGTTGTGGGGTCCCAGTGAATGTTAAAATCTCCCAACGCTAGGGTCCTAGGGTCTGCTCTCCTTCTTACGTGAGAGAGGGGTGTAGAGTGTCCTGCACAGTGTGGACCCCTGGTGGGGCTGGGGTACCCCGTGCAGGCACTGTTATTTGTGGGGGGCAATGGTGGCGGGACATCATTACATCCCTGCCCTGGAGGAAAAAACTAGAAAATAGCAGCTGCCACCTATGACTGGCCGCTCACCCTGGCTCTGATCGCATGTGCGGCATGTCTGGGGGATCCCAACCTACAGTATCCCATCACCACTATGGCCAGTAGGACTCCGTTGCCCGCCTTGGGCCAAGGAGGCAGTGCTGGTGGGCTGTCCTGCAGCACCTTGTCCCGTCGTGCAGGAGTCCTACTGAATGCGGTGGCCCCACCCTGGGGGCAATCCAGGGGTATTGGGGAACCGGAGGTAAGTCCTGGGTGAGAGGAGAGTGCTGCAGGCTGGCTGGGGCTGAACCACAAGGCGGCTTGCATCAAAAAAAAATAAATTTTAACAATTAACTGAAACAAACTCCCTCCTGGGAAGGAAAAATTAAATACAAAATAAAATCACATATTTCAGGTTATCCTTTCTTTCTAAAAATATATAAATTATTTTTGTTTATCTAACCTAGTATACTAAAATGTCTTAAATGCTTGATAAGCCTTTGTCTGGGAGAGGTCAACTCAACTATTATTCCCATGATACCGTGAGAGGAGATTACCGAGAGACCTATCCGACTATATGGCCCCAGAATCTCTACCACTCCGGATTGACGATATAAGGCATCATTCCCTTTTAACTATCTGCTCCACAGTCAGTCTTATTCCCTCTTTCTTGTGGACCAAAATCCAGATAGTGATCTAATTGATACATCACCCATTTTCACCAGCGAATGTCAAACTTTCTACTCAATCTGACAATCGATCTAGTGCATACATTTTCTAGACAACCCTCCAGACATCTTTGGTAGGGATTGTTTTAATCACGCTGAGCGTGTGATAGTCTTGTGGGCCGCCAGTATGAGTGCCGTGATCTGCCTATTGGCTGCTCTGTCAAGCCAAACACCCTCTGGTACCGTAAAGGTCAGCATATATGTCAGATTGAATAAATTTTCAGTTCCTTTATTATCTCCTTCTAGTAGGTATCCAAAAGAGGGCACCCCCACAGTACGTGTCTCTGGTCTGCCTGTCTTCACCCACATCCCCACCAACATTCACTTAATGCCTCCCAGCAGTTTTGCTGGTGTACAGAAGGATCAGGTTCAAAGCTTCCATATATTTCCTTCCAGTATGGTGGCGGAAACCTTAAAAGCAGGCAATGCCTATACCCAGTTCTGGACAGACACATCCTCCTGCAGCTCTGCGGTACCACCTTGCCTACACTGATTCACTTGGGTCTCCCGATCCTTCCTCAACACCCTGTAGGCCAGGCTAATTAAATGTGCTGTAGATGTCCCCTCACATGAGTCTGAAACAACAAGATCAGAGGTGAAGGTTTTCTGTTATTAAGGACTAGGCTTCTTCAAATTGACTTAAATATGATTTTAACTGTAGGTAACCATGGAAGTGTTTGTGAGGTAATTGGTAACTCGACTGAGTTAGACGAAGGGATAGAGACCCGTTGCCCCTACCAACTGAAATATGTATGTGATCCCATACTTTTGCCATCCTGCAAAGTTGTTGTCTATCTGACTAGACAAGAAGGCTGAGTCATAGGCAAAACCCATAAATATAAGCCCTTCGCAGGAGTTGGGTGGTTGGGCAGATCCAAAGCCACTGTCATAAAGTTTCGCTGGTATGCCATGGGTACTTTGAAAGTGGAGTACACCTGAGGTTACTAAAGATGGGTTCCAAAAATCAAATGGGTCCACCCAAGTGAATTCTATATTTTCCAGTGGGAGTCAAGCAGGATTAATCCAGCACAGTAGGGTTCTCAACTGCGCAGCCATAGCATACTTCTGCAAGTCCAGGAAATTAAGGCCTCTCTTCTCTCGTGTAGTAGCTGTAGGATGGTGTTTCTCACCCTGGGTGGCTTTTCCCCTACAAATGAATCGGGAGATCAGTCGATCCCATGCCTGAAAATAGAAATTCAGTGGGATCATCGGGAGTGTCTGAAGGAAAAACAAAATATGAGGAACACATTCTGTTTGATAGTATCTATTCTTCCCAAGAAACCTAAGGAAGTTTTATTTATTTATTTAGTTTTTTGTTGACTGGGAAAGGAGGACTAGACAATTCTGACCCTTTCACAGAAGAAAGGTTCTGCAAGAACTCCTAAAACTGAAGGTGGACAAAGCAATGGGTCCTGATGGAATTCACCCCAGAATTCTAAAGAATTAAGGAAGGAACTAGTGAAACCACTGGCTACTCTTTTAATAAATCATGGGAGGATGGTGTGGTACCCGAGGACTGGAGGAAGGCGGATGTGATTCCCTTCACAAAAGTGGGACCAAGACAGAGGCAGGAAACTACAGACCTGTCAGTCTGACCTCTGTGGTAGGAAAGTGATGGAGTCACTTCTTAAGGAACGAATAGTTGAGTACCTAGAGGTCAGTGGAGCACAGGATCCAAGACAGCATGGGTTTACAGTGGGAAGGTCATGTCAGGCGAATCTAATAGATTTCTTTGACTGGGTGACCAAAGTAGTAGACCAGGGAGGGGCTGTGGACATGGCCTACCTAGACTTTAGCAAGGCATTTGACACAGTCCCACACAAAAGATTGATAGTCAAATTAACCAGCCTGGGAGTGGGTCCCAGGGTGGTAGCCTAGATAAAACATTGGCGCTGGACAACAGGACACAAAAGGTAATTGTAAATGGAGTCCACTCTGAAGAAAGGCGGTTACTAGTGGGGTACCGCGAGGGTTCAGTATTGGGTCCAGTCCTTTTAATGTCTTCATCAGTGACATTGCAGAGGGACTGGAAGGAAAAGTATGCCTTTTGCAGATGACACAAAGATCTGCAACAGGGTTGATACACAAGGAGTGGAAAGGATGAAAAGGGACTTAGCAAGGTTGGAGGAATGGTCAGACGTATGGCAGCTAGGATTCAATGCAAAAGTGCAAAATAATGCACCTGGGAAACAAGAACCCAGGGAAGAATACACACTGGGTGGGAGCTAGTATCAACAACAAAACAGGAAAGGGACCTGGGGTAATCATATCAGATGACCTTAAGGTTGCAAGCAATGTGAGAAAGCAGTAGGGAGGGCCGGGGTATACTGGGATGTATAGGAGAGGCATCAGCAGCAGAAAACAGGAGGTTGTTATCCCTCTGTACAGACAGTTGGTGAGACCCCATCTGGAATACTGTGTCCAGTTCTGAGACCCCATCTCCGCAAGGACATAGACAGGATAGAGGCAGTCCAGAGAAGGGCAACTAAAATGGTGCAGGGTCTGCAAGAGAAGCCGTATGAGGAGAGACTAAAGGAGCTTAATATGTATACCCTTGAGGAAAGAAGGGAGAGGGGACATGATAGAAACTTTCAAGTACCTCAGGGGAATCAACAAAGTCCAAGAGGGTAGCATCTTTCAGAAAAAGAGACTTGCAAGAACAAGGGGACACAATTTAAAGATAGAAGGAGGGCGGTTCAGGGGCAATGTGAGGAAGTATTATTTCACAGAGAGGGTAGTGGATGCATGGAACAGCCTTCCTGAGGAAGTTGTGGGGTCAAAACTGTGGGAGAATTCAAGAATGCATGGGACAGACATAAGGCAATTCTTGTGGGGGCAGGAAAGATAAAAGGCTGTTGGTTAACTAGGATCTACGTATCATCCTGTAGGTAAGGAAATGGGCAGACTAGATGGGCCTAAGGGTCCTTATCTGCCGTCAAAGTCTATGTTACTATGTTCTGCCTATTTTCAGCCTTCGTCCCGGCGTAGGGGGATACAGATTGATGCCAACTGACCTTGAACCTGCTTAAGCTGTTAATGAAGTTGGGTCCTTGAAGAGAGGTCCGCTGTCAGTTGTTGTGTAAGGGGTTCCTAGTTAAGTAATTTGGCATGTATAGGATCTTTGGTCTGTTTTATCCCGAGGTAATGCATGGCCTGTTTGGCCTACTTGAAGGGAACACCTTCTTCAGATCACCTTGGGAACATAACTGTAAAGAAGGACTTCTGTTTTTGTTCATTCATCTTATAGCCTGCCATCTCCCCAAACAATTGAAGCTGTTCCAGACCACAGTGATCAAGTCTCTGGAGTGTCAATAAAACAGCAAACAGTGAGATTTTATGCTGACGACCCCTAGTGGGATCCCCTCTACCATCTGGTTAGCCCTTATGGCCACCGCCAAGGGCTCGAAATAGAGCACAAAGAGTAGTGGGAACGGAACATCCCTGTCTAGTCCCTCTGGTAAGTGGGAAAGGGTCAGATAATGATCCATCCAACTTGAGATATGCTTGAGGAGAGGCATATATATTTTTGGAGCTGTTTAATGAGTTTGTCAGGGAAGCTGAAGTGAGACAGGGTTGTCCAGAGAAACGCCCAGGCAGCCCTGTCAAGCCCTTCTCAGCGCCAAGTCCCAGGAGGGACAGTGGGATCTTACGAGTCTGGGTGTAGTCCACCAGCAAATAGGGTACAACGGATTGCATCATGCACCTGTCAGGTCTTGATAAAGCCCACCTGGTCTGGATTAATTATAGAAGGGAGGAGGTTTTCTAATCTGGATGCCAGGACCGACATAAAAAGTTTTATAGTCATAATTTAACATCGAATGGTGGTAGGATGTGGGATCCTTCGGATCCTTTTGGGCTAGGGATAGCAGCAGAACTGCATACTGCCAGGTGGGTGGGGATCTCCTTTCTGTATGGTATGATAGGCTGACAGTAATGGAGGGAGTAGTAAATCTTTAAAGCCTTTGTAAAATTCATAGGAATAATTGTCCAGTCCTGGGGCCTTGAGAGTTTTGGCCTTTTTTGGAAAACTTGCTCAACATCCACTGCGGATATTGGGGCCACTAAAGTTTTGCCTGGACAGGGATAAGGCCTGTAAATAAAAATTAATCCAGTCAGAGAAAGGGTTCGGTCCGCAGTGTAGTTCCTTATAATATGAAGCAGTAATTTTCCTGATCTCTTGGGGTTTGGTAGACAGTTGCCCAGTTTTGGGGTCATACATGCTGATCACATATGCCTTGGTCCTATGCCCCATAATCTATGTGCCAGAGTCCTTGCCCCGAGGTCCCCTCGTGATACGTGTGTTTAAGGTAAAATAGTTGTTCTATTTTTGATGAAGTAGGCATTGACCTTTTGTTTAACTGTTTGTATTCTAGTTTGGAGAGTCCTTTCTTCCTGTACCACTAGATGTTGCAGCATTTGAAGCTCGTCCTGTAGGGCCGGAAGGTGGTCTCCCTATCCCATTTTTTTTTTTTATGCATATTTAATGATTTCTTCGTGGAGGACCACTTTGAGTATCCCACATTATTGTGGAGGGACCCCAGAATGAGAGTTCTCGTTCCGCTCGCCCGCCAAGCCACAAGCCCTGTGGCTGGAAATTTTATATCCCTGCCGTGCCATGGGGCGAAAGGAGCCAGCCTGCAATTTGAAGTTGCCACTCTCTCTCGCCACGGACATAGGAATTACCGAGAGTGGCCGGTAACTACAAAGTGCAGTAGTACTCTTGTCGGGTGACCTTCGAGCGCAGTAATGCTGTAATGCGATGCTCGGGTCACTGGCAACCATCTGACTGCATTAGGAGCAAAAAGAAACCACATGATTCAATTGTTGGTGCGGAGGAGACTCTGTCTGATTGGGGAGATTAGGTGACCGTCTCCCCGGCCAATCAGTGCAGTTTCTGTGTGCTGGGACGGGCTCTCGCTGTGAAGCAAGTCACTTTCAAGCGGCGGTGGTGAAAGGGAGTGGGTGCTTTACTGTAGCCTCCTCAGCGGTCGCTGATTCTTGCTGAAATACTTATTTTGCTGGCGATGAAGTTGTGGCTAGGTAGGGAGGGTGCCAGAGAAAGTGAGGAGAGAAGAAAAACACGCGACAGACTTGAAAGTTCGAGGCAAGCTGCAGTGTGACGATATTAAAAAAAAAAAAAAAGCGGAGACAGGGAAAATTGCATTTTTGAGCTTTGTTTGCTCAGTACTACGGATAAAAAGCAGTTAGTGCAGTTTGATGGGAAATAGCAGGAGACAAAAAAAAAAAAGCACTTGGAAGTACAAACGAATGTGAGGAGTTTAAAGGAGCAGGGAACTAAAGGCACAGTGCTTTATAGTCCAGAGATAGAAAAAAGCAGGCAGGAAAACAGAATGTAGACAAGGGCAGACAGGAGATTAAAATAAATTCTTGGATTGAACCAGTGTTGAATTATTTGTGCAATACTGCAATGCTGAAAAGATATTAAAACAAAATAGAAAGGCTTATGGGGTATTAAGGCACAGACAGTACCTACTATATGGAACTACTGAAGTATTGATGGGGAACAATAAGTGTGTATGCAGATAAAGATTAAGAAAAAGCAAATCAGTAGAAAGAAAGTGATCAAGAACCAGACAAGCTGAGAGGATACACAAATAAACTTGCCAAGGCAAAATAATTATTTTAAACTGTTCTCTGACTGTAATTTGTGTGACATACTGCTGCAGTACAGTGTGTGTATGTGTGTGTTCAGAAAACAATCAAACACACTGGCAGTATGCTGTGTAATCTTTCTGAGAAATGAAACTGGAAGTGCTGAAGCATATCTGGTCCTGTAACCCCCAACCCCCAATTACTGTTGGCCACATTGTGTGTGTGTGTGTGTCTGTGTGTGAAGAAATAACTCTGACCAACTGTTTCATTAAAGAACTTTTATTAGTCACACAATTCAAAAGACATCCGAGTCTGTCATATATTCTAGTGCAAATATCCAGTCGGTGTCACATATATTCTTGTGCAAATATCAGTCTCATATTCTTGTGCAAATAATATCCAGTCGGTGTCACATATATTCTTGTGCAAATATCCAGTCTCATATTCTTGTGCAAATACCCAGTCGGTGTCATATATTCTTGTGCAAATATCCAGTCTCATATTCTTGTGCAAATACCCAGTCGGTGTCACATATTCTTGTGCAAACCAGTCTGTGTCACATATATTTGTGGAAACATCCAGTCTGTGTCTGTGTATATTCTTGTGCACTGTCCAGTCGGTGACCCATATAAATTCTTGTACAAATATCCAGTCTGTCACACATATATTCACATATCCAGTCAGTGTCACATACTGTCATATTCTAGTCTGTGTCACATATATTCTTGTGCCATCTACCTAAATAAAATGTCAGAACAAGCTGCAAATCCTGAAACTGCTAAACAGAGCAGCCGGGTGGCCACAGTAAAACAAAGCAAGATAACAGATGTTTTCAAAAGTCATGTCCCTGAAACTGAGCCAGAATCATGTGGCAGCGTCTCTGTAGCAATGGAGAGCAGCTATTCAAAAGCTGCAAGCAAGAAAACCAGAGTTTTATATGACAGAGACAGTCATAGGAATTTAAGGATTCCTGGTTTAAAACCTACCCATGGCTCATTCATGACAAAGAAGCTGCAGTATTCTACTGCAGAATTTGCAAATAAACTGGCGAAGAAATATTTTCACAGAAGGAAAACCAACCAATAAGCCAAAGGCTGACGATTTAAATAAGCATCAGAAGTCCAAAGATCACAAGTGAGTCTTATTACAGATGCCCCACCAGTTTGCAATTCTTCTTGTCTTCTGAATCTGTTGTTAATTGTCATGGTAAATATGTGTTCTCTTAATTTAATAAGGCTTGCAGTCGAGGCAGAAACTGGGGAAAAAGGAATGACAAAGGCTGTGAGCACAGCTTATTCATCAGTGAAAAGTGCCATCATAGCAGAGATCTGGCGTTTATTACATGGGCAAAACTCTGACTGCAAATCATAACATACAGAAACTTTTGGAACTGCAGGTTCACAATGTAAGTATTTTTACTTGCCAATCTCTCGAACATCAATTAAAGTCTCGCTTCATGTATATTACATGGGGAGGGCACTGCCTCAGAGTTGCAGATCATGTGTCATGAAACTGCAGGCCCAACATAAATAATAGCACTTACTGTATTGTCGTTTCTGAATTGAATAAAAACATTAGCAGTGCTGCAGCAGAGACGCTACAAGTCACATTGTGGGGTGGGGGCATGGCTCCAAATAACTGACAGACTATTCCTTTTTCTCTTTTCTGCACAGGAATCCACTCTGCTAGCACCTATAAAGCAATCAGTCCTCCAAGGCACAGGCATCTACACACATTCTGAGTCCATCAATGACTTTTACAAAGCAATTTCTAAGGCAGTGCAGGATGCTTTTTAAAGGAATTGGAGGATTCTCCATCTAAAATGTTTTCCTTACAAATTGATGAGGGAACAGATGTAGCCAACAAGAGTACACTGATGGTATACATCAGATTCATTGACTGCAAGGGCTATGTTCAGTCTAAATTTTTAGGTGTGACTGAGCTTGCAGAATGCAATTCAGAAGCTGTGAAGTACATGATCTCTGATAAAAATTTAGGAGATAAAGAGCTGATAGGACTTGCAACTGATGGGACCTCTGTAATGACAGGATGCAAAAAGGTGTGACCACTCTAGCCAAAATAGATCACCCATATTTAGTTGCCACTCACTGTCCCGCACATAGACTTGCCTTAGCATCAGAGAAAGCAGCCAACCAACACCAGTATGTGGTCAGTTATATGTCTACAGTGAATCAGCTTGGGAAACTGATAAAGTACTTGCCCAAATTTTGTCGAATACTCGATCAGAGCAAAGACATAGACGAGGAGCACGCTGGGAAACTAAAACAGATTGTTTACACTAGATGGCTTTCATTTTCTGATTTTGTGAAGGCATTACAAGCATGCATAGCCTCACTTATGTCTGCTTTGTCACAAATGGCAGAGGATAACTATCAGCGGAACCTTGCTATGGGTGCCTTCAAAAATGGGGACTTTCAAATTTGTTGCCACTGCTTTCTTTCTGGCTGATGCAGTAGGTCTTGTTGCAATTCTCTCAAAACTTTTCCAAAAACGGTCTGTCATCTTCTCAGAGGCAAGGCAGCAGCTTGTTAGCACCACTGATGCACTTCGTGTACTGCCTGAAAATCCAGGCCCACACTTAAAAGTTTTTTGTCACAGATGCCAAGTGAACCATCAGAAGAGGGAAAATCTATATTTAGAACACATACACTGCTACATACGTGGCAGCAAAGAGAAGAGTTCAAGAATTTGCAAACAACAGATGAACAGCTTTGAAAGTTACTTTCCAGAAGGCACATTGTTGGACAACTGGTCGGTATTAGACCCACGCAGTGCACCTGATCACATTGAGAGCTATGGAGAACAGGAGATTGAGAATCTTATTGCTCACTATGGTGCCATTAAAAGGACTATGTACTAACATCCTGCCAGTTAACCAAGATGAAACCAAACTGGAATGGTCATTATTACGTAGATTATTCTCGGCACACAAAGAGTCCACTATTGAAGAGTTCAATGTCAAAGTGGTAGTCCCAAACAAGGAATCTTGGCCAAACATGTCTAAACTATATTCAGTATGTCTGGCAACCCCATCAACTTCGTGGAGTGTGAACGTGGGTTTAGTGCATATAACAACATTAAGACTGCCGAAAGGAATCGCCTTAAAGTCTGGAATGTGAGCTATCTAATGACTCTTCTGGTTGAGGCTCCTGATGACATGGGAAAGTTTGATTTTGAAACTGCATTTGACATCTGGGTGTCGGAAAAGGACAGGCGTGGTTCCTTCAAACTGTCAAGACAAATGAAGATGCACCTCCAAGTTCTTCTCGAGAAAACCTGCAGCAGCTACACTACTGCATAGACCTAGCAGAAGAAAAATAAATTGCTGGCTGTGCTTCTTCTTATGATATTTATTTTGTTGTACTGCAATTTGTACCTACTGCTACAGCAAAATGTGTTAATTGTTTGCATGTTCTCCACTTGACTCTTGTGTAGTCTTCACTGAAGCTCAGACACACAGAAAAAAAAAATGACTTGTTGCCTTGTTGGCAGCAATTCTCATTTAATGCCATGACAGTTTGCTAGCTTCTAATATTTTCAAACAAAACATTTTCACATAGTTTAAATAACAATAGTTACCATGGCATTAAAATAGAATTTTACTGCCTTGCTTATGATCCAGGCCCGACACTGATCTGGGCTGAGAGAGGAGCAGTGTGTTAACTGTTACTCACTGTTTTTTTTTTTTTTTTCCTGCTTGTTAAATGTCTGAGATGGATGCCTGGCTTGCCTTTAGTCACATTTTTATGGGGCATGCACAGATTCCTCAAGTTTTCACACAATGTTATTTTAAACTGGGTTGCTTGTTATGTACAGGCTTTAGTGAGCCTGACCCTGCATTTATTGCAGTAATGGGCTGGGCTGGGGGCAGAGATTCAAAATTTCTTCTAGGCACGACTGCCAGGTGCTCAGTCATTTTCACGAAATAATTGACATCTGACTGGTGTCACATATTTAATATGCCATCAAACTGTTTAAGAGCACCCACTGTAGTGTTATTGTTTAATTTTCCTGCCTGAATCGCCTGGCCTTTAGCATTATTTGTCTCCTGCTTGCCTAATAAAGCAATGTGCACAGTTTATAATAATTGCTGCATTTTTGGAGGGGTCAAAACTGGGCTGACCACATCTTAAGCTTTGGTATGTATGTTATTGCTGTACACATACTTGCACATCTACTTAATACAAAATAATTTCAAACAATTTGGCTCAAACTATGAATATATTGTGCCTACCACTACAGAAGTAAATCTTGTCCATAATGGTATTTAAAAACAATGTTAATACAACTTTGTATACATTTAGCATTACTCCGTTATTTGGCTAAAGACCTCTTGTGGTGGCTAAAAATATTGGATCTGTTTAGCCACAGTGGCTAATAATTTTGAAAACCTAGGGGGAACGTAGGTTCTCCTCCAAAACATGGGGATAGCCTCCTGTATCAGCTGCTTAAACTCGGGTCCCTAAGATGGATAAGGTTCAAATGTCAATGGGACACCTTGGTACCTGTTCCCAGTTCCAACCTAGCATAGACAGGTGCATGATCTGATAATAAAGTCACCCGTGCCAGATATTGCATAGTGTGTCTTGATGTTCTGCTGTAGTGAAAAATAGTCTAGTCGCCGAGAATACTCTTGTGTGCTCTACCTTGTCGTGCCCCGGATCATGGAAACAGTGCCTCCATGTGTCTATTAGGCGCAGGGAGAGCTGTTTGTCTAATATTCTTTGCAAAGGGTTTGTCCTGTGGGGCCAAGGGCAGGAGGCATCCAGAGATGGACTGATGGTAACATTCAAATCTCCTCCCATTAATAGCTGGCCCTGCAGGACTGATAGCAATTGTGTAAAATTTGGCTGCCATTACTTTGAGTACACAACACCAGTGTGACCGTGTGGGCATGTAATGTCCCAGACACAATGGCATACCTGCTCTCTACATCTATAACTTTCTCCTTTGCCTCAATGGTATTCCCTGGGGAATCAAAACCATCACCCCTCATCTCTTACTTGATTTATGGGCAGCCTCTGCTGCCACCTCAAAACCATACCTCTGGATCTTCTCGTTTTCCTCTGAAGACATATCGTCTCCTGCAGTAGAATAACATCTGGCTTGTCGTCAAAGTATTTCTTTACAGAGAGAATGATGGATAAGTGGAGTGGGTTGTCAGAGGGTTGGTCTGCACCAAATCAGTGGGGGATTCAGACGAGTGCGGAGACAGACATGTGGGACTGGTGAGGATAGCAGGGAGGATGATATGGGGAATGGAAGTGAGAGACCACTAGCGCATTTGCAGCTTACTGTAGGTAGGACAGGGCAGACATGATGGGCCAGTGGGCCTTTTTCTGCTGTTTAATTTCTGTTGCTGTGTTTTGTCACCTCCCAACAGCAGTGTTGGTTACAAAACACTTTACACTTAAAATCTGATAAATTCATCAGCTTGTCTAATTTTCAGTTCTTCAGGCAGTATGGTGTTAGGTTTTAAAGCTTCTTCAGGTTCCCTTGTCAGGCCTACCATCAAGAAATAAGTGGATCAGGGTGGAGCTGTGTTTGTGGTCATCAGAAACCAGCATTAACACCATACAACTCCACATTTATAAATTCAGCATAACGTAACTTAAGAGTGACTTCCAGGGGCGGAGGATTCTAATGTAAATCCACGCTGTTTACAAAATAAATAATAAAACCTGTTTGAGTAGTTTTGCTAATTGAACAATATCCTATAGAAGACTCCAAGGTTCAAGAGTACTTTGCTGCTAAAAGGCATGATGGGTTTTATTTGCTGGCTGACTAGTGCTGCTGCGTTAAGCAAAGAGAAGCAGTATAGAAAGACTGCAGTTGTTTCCATCCAGCTGGGTGATCACAGGTGGTAGTGGTGGTGCAGTTTGAGTCACTTGTAGCAGAGAGGATGGAGATTGACTCCAGAATGCAGGCGTGCATTGTGTGTGCACATATTCTATGAAATCCTCAAGGTCTGCATCTTTTGGGGCGGGGAGAAACCAAGGTGAGAAAATTCCCAGAGTGAGCAGTACGACACAGGCACTCTCTGGACCTGCCTACCATGCCTGCATGCTTTAACGCATTTTGCAGTCACGCAGTTTGCAGATCGTGGAGGAGCTGCCTTCACCCCCATAGGAATTCACAAGAGGAGGGGTGGTTGGTGCTCTAACCCATTAGGGTACACAGTAGTAGGTCGACTTTACTCATTGCAGATACGGATACAATATGAGAGCAGGAGACTGGTAGTAACCAGATGTTAGTACTGCACTAAAGACACTTGTGAATTGATCATCAGTCACTTTTTGATAGGAAGACTCTGCTTAGCTCCGTGATATGAAGTGTAGTTCAGCTGATCCATCAACACAGCAGAAATGCATCACAGGTAGGAAAACACAAACCTTGTGCACAGGAGCACACGTGGATGTGTATGCACACGCTAATGTTTTGTCTGGGTGAATCCAACTTCTTCAGAGCATGCGTGTTGCTATCCAATCAGACCTTTTTTAACTCCATAGTATTTTATTGAATCCAGATTGCAACATCTCTACACTTAGTTCAAATGTAAACGTAAGTCAGTGGGCTAATACAGCATACAGTGCTTACCATCAAAGTAGTTACATTGATAAACATCCTTGATATCGATTGCCCCAACAAAATATCTTGACCAGTCAAAATCTGGTCATGTTTTTGTGTAGCTCAGAGTGTCCTTATAGAGTGCAAGTCCCAGCAAGGTCTTGGTTAGATCACAGAGAGTCCAGACCTTGAAAGTTGAGCTACATAGGTCCCCCAAATCCAGGGCAATGTGGCTACAGTCCAAAGCTAAGAGGACAGCATACTGTGTATAGAAGATGTGCAGGGAAAAAAATGAACTACTACATATAAACACAATTATTTGCAGAGAACCAAAAGGAACAGCAATTAACTTTATAACTCTGATGTTATTGCCCCTCCATATGGCCAAGCCAATGATAGACAGCCTTCTTCTACGAATCAACATTTATTGTCGACTGTGCTTGATGACAAGGGTGCCATATTTCCAAGAATTTTTGTGTTGCAGCCTAATGTGACTAGTTATCCTTCCATTCTTTCAAACTCTGGATTCCCATTGGTTTATGGACGGTGGAGAGGGAGATAACCATTTAACATACTAACATACTAATTGCCAGCAGATTAGGCCTTCTGGTCTATCGAGTCTGCTCGAACCTCAGATCCTAGTTGGGTGCCAAGGCCCCCGGTGTTCCAGAACCCCTGTCATCCATTCCCACCCACCTGGGCCAGGCCATCATCTGATACATCCACTTTCTGTGTCTGTCCACCCTCTCTTGAAGCCCTCCACTGTGGATCTCTGAACCAGCTTGCCAGGCAGTGCATTCCAAGGGTTACCACCCTCTCAGTGAAAACCTCCTTCTCCCCCCACCCTTCCACCTTCCAACTTCAAACCATGCCCTCTGGTGATACCTCCTGCTTTAGTCTAAAAGATCCCTCCCGTTTACCTATTTATTCCTTGAGGTACTTGAAGACCTCAATCATGTCCCCGTCTCTCCTCTCCTCCAATGAAAACAGGCAGAGCTTCTCAAGTCTGTCCTCATCGTCAAATCCCCTAGTCCTTGTATCATCTTAGTTGCCCTACTCTGTACCCTCTCCAGGAGCTGTATGTCCCTCTTCAAGTGTGGTCTCCAGTATTGTACACAGTACTCAAGGTGTGGTCTAACCAGTCCATTGTACAGCGGCAGAATCACTTCCCTGCTCCTAGAGGTGATCCCCCTTACGATGCATCCCAACATCCTGTTTGCCTTGCTAGCTGCTTTCATACATGCATCCACCATGACCCCTAGGTCTTTTTCCCTATTGAGGCCTCCAGCACCTCCCCTCCCAGGGTGTACCTGTGTTTAGGGTTTCCCGCTCAAGATGTAACACCTTGCACTTTGTGATGTTGAAATTTAATTTCCATGTGTGAGCCCAGCTTTCCAGGGTGTCCAGGTCCCCTTGCAGGGCCAACTTCCCTCTCCCTCAACTACTGCTCCCATCTTGGAGTCATCAGTGAAGAGACTCATTTCACACTATACCCTCCTGATGTCCGATATGTATGCATTAAACAGGATCGGACCCAGGACTGAGCCCCCTACCAACCTGTCTAGGGTTTGAGGCTCCCCACGACCACTACTCTCTGGGTGCGTCCAGCTAGCCAGTTTTCAATCCATCTGACCATCAAAGGGCCTACTCCCAACCCCGTCAGTTTCTCCACCAGACCATTGTGGGGACAGCGTCAGATACCTTGCTGAAGTCCAAGAATAATGCATCCACAAGCTTTCCCTGTCCAGTTCTGATGTTACCCATTTTGAGAACTCCACAAGATTGGTTTGACTGATCTACCTACCTACCTACCATGATCAAACCCATGTTGCCGACTATCCAGACCTCCCACCTCCTCCAAGTACACCTCCAATCGTTCCTTTAGTATACTCTCCATTGAATTTTCCCACCACGAGGTCAAACTGATGGGTCTATAGTTACCTGGTACTTCCTAGACCCCCCTTTATGGATTGGCACCACATGTGCCTCTTGCCAATCCCTAGGTACCTCCCTGTCTCAAGCGACTTGTTGAAGAGCTCCACCAGGGATGCAGCCAGTATGTCCGCCAATTCCACAGTACTCTTGGATGATGCCATCATGCCAGGAGATTTGTCTTTCTTTAGGGCCTTGAGGGCTATCCACACCCTTCGGTGGAGATAGCATCATCCATCCCTCCACCTTACTGGCCTTTTTATCCTTATCCTGATGTAACACCCTGGGTACCTCTCCCTCCCTCTTGCTCCATTTCTGTTGCTCCCTGATCCCACTTACTGCGCTTCTATCCCAGTTGTGCCTTGCTTTGTAGATATCCCATCCCCTCCCTAGTGAACACAGAGGCGAAGTACTCATTTAATACCTCTGCCTGGTCCTCGCCTCTTCCACCCACCTCCTCCTGATCTCAATCTGCTGAGATGGCCTTAGTTTTCTGTGCTCCCCAATGTACCGGAAGAACCCCTTTTCCCTCCATGTATCCTCGTGCCAGCCGCTGCTCTTTTACTGGACTTTCCCCCCTCACCATCCGGGTGACTTTTCTAGATGCAAGATGGTACATTTCCTTATCCCTATCCCTCTTGTTGTTTATATTTTTGTAGGCTGCCTTCTTTTCTCTGACCACTTTGTTGCTGCTCTGCTACGTATGAAACTCTGACCCAGAATCAGGTTTCTCTACGAATGATTTAGCACCGGTTCCCCATGAACATGCAGTGCACTGCTGGAGAGGCGGCCCCCCTTCTGTCTGCACTCCAACCCAGTAATGAACGCTCTCCACACTGACCTTGCGGCCGGCTATCCCTGGCCAACCGGAGATCCACTGTGCTATGGTATCATTACGCTTAGGCGGATTCTGACTTAGAGGCGCTCAGTCATAATCCCACAGATGGTAGCTTCACACCATTGGCTCCTCAGCCAAGCACATACACCAAATGTCTGAAGAGGTAATGGATTAATTGCTGCCACTCACAGAATCTGACCCAAACGTCTAATATTACTGGAGCAGAACAACAAGCGTGGGAAACCCAATACTAATTCAGTAAATGTGAGGGGATGTTAAGTCCCGTAAGTCTTTGAATTTCAAAGCGTATTGCCTGCAAAATTCCAAAAGTTTAGGGCAGGCCCAAAACATATGGTGATGCATCCTTCTAGTGCCACAGCCTCTCCAACAAAGGTCCGTATGACTGGGATTGAAGTGTTTAGTTACAAGTGGTGTAAGAAAGACTCTAACCAGAACTTTTCAGTTAAATTCGTGCCAGGAGGGGGCGCGGTGACTTGTCAACCCAAATTCAAACTCCAGTGACCTTGCTCTGGGTCAGTCTGGGTACCATCTTCTTGTTCTCACTTCAGCCATTGGGCTTGTAGTGGTGGGGCTTTAGATTGTGACAATATTGAGTAGAGCTGAGATAGGTAATGAAATTTATCCTTCAGGATAATAATGTGTATAGAGCGATTCCAGTCTAGTGCATTCTCTTTAATCTGAGGAGAATGCCTGTTGACATATACATCGGACCTGTAAATATCTGTAGTGATCTTCTTTTCTCAAGGAGTATTTAGTCTGAGTTGTGCAGAGGGGAGGCAACCGTGGTCATCTGTGCACTGTAAGAGGGTAGTCAGTTTGTGTCCTCCCAAAACGCATAGCCAGGATCCAACTGGGGAGGAAAGCCCTTTGTGTCAAGTAAGAGATAAAGGGCTCACGGTGTTAGGGGTGACGAGGATTTCGAGAAGCAGAAGAATACGCAGGGAGTGTTTTAATCCAAGGATTACTTGTGTGGGTCCATATGTGTGTGGGGGTATGACACAGGTTGGTATGGTCCACAAGGTCCAACCAGACAAGGTGTCCTTTCTATTTGATACCAGCCGGCACTGGTCTGCTGCTTAGCTCAAGAACAAAGCTGAGCTCCTTGCGCAGCCAGATAATATAGGTGAAGGTCGGGGAGCACTAAACCTCCTGCATTTCGGGGGCCTGTAAACCCCTTTCGAGAGGCAGGGACAGAAACTGGACCAAATAAATTTGTGGATATCTTTATGAAGATTATTCCAATAAAATTTAGGTATGGGGATTGGTAATGTCTGGAAAAGGAACAGAAGACAAGGCAGGACATTGATTTTATTAGGTTGGATTCTCCGAGCCAGGCCTTTTGAATGGTAGCTCATGAATATTCATGTGTCAGGAGGAGACTGAGTTGCTACTGATTTTAATAAAAATGCACAAGTGACTAATTAGTGAACTGTGACCAGTGGCAGGAATGAAACCAAACAATAATTACAATACAAAATAGCAAATATATAAATCAAGTGTATGTGATAGTTTAAAACAGAAAGGGCCAGCTGGGTAGCGAACATGCATGCTCTGAAGAAGACGGCTTGCCTCTGATGAAATGTTAGCGTGCACATCGTCCACATCTGCTCCCTGCGTAGATGAAGGTTTGTCTTTTTCCTACCTGGGATGCATTTCTGTTGTGTCAGTGGATCTTTGCTGTATGTAAACTACACTCTTTGTGTCGATAGAGGTAAGCGAATCTTCCTGTTAAAAGCGAGTGATATCTAATTCGTGAGAGTCTTTGGTGCAGTGCTAACACCTGGTCACTACCTGCCCCATAGGTGGACAGGGAGAGTGAAATGCTCCATGGCTCCCACCCCACCCCCACCAAAGACGGGTAAGAGACAGAGAGGGAAGGATGTGGCTGGAGGTGGATGAGTGAAAGGGCAACAGCAAGGATAATGAAAATAATTAAAAACAAAACTTTGTGAAATGGCAGAAAAAAATCTAGCAGTTTCATTGGCTGAGAGATATCACCTGACTGTGCATTAAATCTCTAGAAACAGGTATCAGTCTCATTTTCCTCCCCAAAAACTACTTAGAGCTGTTTTAGAAGTGTAATAAGCTCCTCCATGGTATGCATCATAGGATTTTAATGCAGTTCCCAAGGCGTAAGGACACTCGGCCTTCGACCACATGCCTTACTACACCACTGGGGCATGCATTAAATATATAGAATAAAGTATGTGGTGCAGTGTGTAATGAGAATTTTACACACACCGAGTTGTTGGATGGCACATAAACCAGAGAGGCGAGCTGAGGGTTTATGCAGCCATCTAACAACGAGGTGTGTATAAAACTCTATGCTACACACTGCACCCCATACTTTGTTTTATTTAATTGAGGGATCGCGTTTTTTGCCACATTCTTGAGAGTTTGTATTAAATGCCATAATTAACACTCATGTATCATGGCATTTGGGAAAATGTGACTCATTAATTAAAATCCTATGATGCACACCCTGTCGTGTCTTATTACTTACATATGGTAGTTTTGCCTTATTTCCTGGAGTTTGAATGACTCCTGCCTTTTTTATACTGTGGAGAAGATTAGACTGTTGTTAAGGCCAGCACATTCATGGATCTGCTGTTTCACAGGGCCAGACTCGGTACAGCAGTTTCTGGTTTACAAACCAAACCTGATCATTTCTTTTTACAGTGCATGAGGCAATTCTGTACTCGCTTTCTATACCTTCTTGAATCATGGCAGGTTCTGTGTATCCTTTACTCTTACAGTGAAGTACCCTGGAATCTTTAACTTCCATCTGGATAGTCACGGAGATGGGCAGAACAGACCTCAGTTCTTGTCATCCAAAGGATGGCACCTTAACAGTGTAGCACCCTCTAGTGCTGCACTACGGAGTCAGTTTTAAGCATTAGCCCAGGTTCTTAATATGGGACTAAAATCCACAGCCTTCTTATCTTCTGGTCCTGGCGGTGGCGTGCAGCTTACTGAGCCACTGACCTGCATTTGTTTGGAAAAAGCAGTACGGTGCCGGATCTGTGACAGCACTTAAGATGTGGTCTTCTGGTCTACCCCTGCCCCATACATCGAAGTATAAACTGGTGTCTGCCCACCAGGCAGATGCTAGTAGAATTTGTATTAGGCCAGTAAAATATTCCAGTAATTAGCTATGGTGACTTGTACTGGAGGACACGCTTGGGGCCTTTGGAACTTCTTTGGCATCAGTGGATTATCCTAACTACTGACCCTGCTGGTTAGTGGCTGCAGAACTTAGTCATCCTCTGCGTTGGTTATAATGCTAACCTTCATCGATTTGCCAAAAGACCTCCAAATACGTCCCTGTAGTGAGTCACCATTTTTGCTGCTGCCCTGCATGTCATGTATTTAAAACAATAAAGAGTCAAAAAGTATCCATTTTATTTTTATTTTCTTCCTGTACAGTGTTGTCTTCCCATAGCTGTCTGCCCAGTCCTGAGGTTGGCGGTACACCCAAGCCCTTTCCCAGCCCCATATTTCCTCTAGCCCCACCAGTCACCCCAGTGGAGATTCCTGCAGAGAAGTGTGCCTGAGAGTGCTGTGACCTGTAGCCTGATAGCTCTCTTCTGCTTTTCATTGTGTCTCTCTTCTCCCCCACCTCCCTGGTGCCATGCTGAAAGCTGCTTGTCGGACCTCGTACAGTGAACTCCATGTGGGACAGCAAGCTCTCTGGCCCACTACAGGGGTTACTATTGCAGCAGTACTCGCATCCTGCCCACCTAGGCTTGGAGAGCTGCAATGCGGCAGTGTCACCCCAACCCTTATGGGCCACCTGGTTGTCTCCTGGGTGCACTTAAACCCTGATCATCACAATGTTACAACAGTGTGCCGCTGGATAGTCTTTACCATTTTGCATTGTGGACTGACTTATCCCATTTTCTGCCCTTATGTTATATGACAGCAGAACTGCCCATATGAGTGGGAAGTGGGTCCTGCTGTGAGTGAGACTGAGGTGATCTGTAAACCTTTGTTTTTATTTTGTTAATAATTTTTGGCCAGCAGGAAAGGCACGCTTGAGCTGTGTAGGCATGTTTACGGGTGCATCCTGGGTGGTTTACATGGGCCTGTTTTATTGACCCAGATGGTGTTGGCAGTCCCCATGTCTTACATGGACAGCCACCACAGATGTGCAGAATGGACCTCGGTTCCATCTCATCCAGAGGACTACACCTCTACAGTGCAGCTGCTTTCTTCCTCACCACCACCACCACCCGTGCTGCATTGCAGTGTCAGAATTGGGTTTGTAGCTGAATTAGATCTAGCATCTCACCCTATGTAGGTAAGGAGCACTCTTGTATAGGATGCCCCCAACACATACACACAAATGTAATGTAAGAACATTTGATTAACAAACTGAATGCTTAAGAACAGTTTCTTGTACAGTTGAGAAACCTTAAAATGTACCTGTATTTTCAACATGAACATCTAAGCTTATGTTACCATCCATCGAGGATTACTGACATTTAAAGGAAGTACTCTGTTGTCAGATATTAGATTTGCATATTGTTGTTGCCACTGGCCTCTGTCAGTGTGCATACTAAGTGTACTCCTCTTTACATATGTGTGGCTGTTTGCAGCATTGAGTGAAATGATGTTTGTGTTGCAGTAGATCTGAGTCACTGCCGTGTTTGTAGTTTGGGACCCAGAGTCTGGTATTGGGTCTGGGTAGAACTGAGGAGGGCAGTCCGTTGCCCCCACAGTGTACTTGCTAAGCTTGCTGGCCTTGGCTGGCACAGTGGCATGGCTGCCTCACTTAGAAGACCAGGGTTCACTTGAGATCCCAGGAATCCCACCCAAGGCCTGCAGGGAGCTAAACATATTAATGAGGTGAAATGATTCATTCCCGTGGTGGGAGGCATCCTCCCTCCTCCGAAGCTTAACTGTGGATTGGCATTGGTGTCAATTGTGATGGCAGCTCCTTGCCATCCCTTCTGGTTAGAGGAGGCGTGCAGCTGTTGTGGCTCCATCTTCATGGTGGGGACATGGGGCAAAAATGAGGGTATTGCTTGATCCATTTGTGTGTCTGTTTGAATGCCGTGTACATTGTTCTTTTTCTTTCTTTCTGTAATAAAAGAAAATGTTTTGTATTGCAGCCAGGTCAGCTTGAGCCGTTGCCATGTGTTTGTAGTCTGGGTTCTAGGACTGGGTCCAATTATGATCGAGCAGGATGCCAGCTGATCCCACCAGGACACTGTTTGTTGCTTATGCATGCTAAGCATATGTACAACAGTATGAAGCAACATTGGTGATGCTCACTGACTCAGGCTTAGTGTTTTCCTTACAGCATTTGTGCATGGGGTGCCCCATGCATTTGCAACTACGCTTCATGCTGTGCCCTGGTCCCTAGTATTGTTAAAGTCGCAGTGCCTGGGGATCAGAGTGAGGAAAGCCAGTTAAGGAAAGGAGACTGAAAAACAGAGAAGGGCAGAGAGAAAATGAACATAAGGACTTGGAAAAAAACGAGGAGGAAATTCAAAGAACAGATCTAGGACACTACATATCATGCCTGCTGTGTGTTGCTTGACAGATGCCCCCATTCTGTGCCTTTGTTTTCTGAGGAACTGTTGTGCTGCTGTTTAGGTTTGATGTCCTGCTCCAGTGTAAGCTGACATATTGCTCCCTGTCTGCACCTTTCAGCCTGGTGTCCATTTCAAGCTTAGCCCCATGGGACGCTCCGTATCTCTGCATGGAGCTTCAGTCCTATGGAATGAGGCAACAAATGTCTGTAAATATCACCTCTGAGCTTTTCCTCATCGAGTGTCAAAAGGGTGCAGAGCAGCACGGGCTTGCTGTTTGCAAACTGCATGTATCCAGCCTGACTCATGACTAGGGTCTAGAGAGGTGTATATACCTCACTGTTAAAAGGACAGTAAAACCATTTTATAGTGTGCTTCTAAAAGCACAGTTTTACAGCTGAATAACAAATAGTATGGAATAATAATACCCCAAATATGACTGTTGACTGAATCCCTATCATTTTGTATTTGATCACCCCTAGTTGTCACTGTCCTGGGGCATTTGGGGGATAAAAGGGATGCCACTTACAACATTTTCATGCATGAATCTAAAAAAAATTAAATAAAACAAATACAGTGGTTATCAAAAATAGTGTTAAAACAGCTGAGTCTGGAACCCAAATGGACTTTGGTTGGATTGGGGCAGCTGGACGGCCCCTCAACACGTAATATCAGAAGGAAATTCTGGGTGGCAGGCCTGCAGACTAAATAAAAGTTACTATACAGTGCTTAGAATAAAAAGTAAATACTAAATGAATTGTACCTTGCATTAATTAGTTTGTACACCTTCGTCATGTGTATAATCAACAACTGTTGCAAACAGCCAGCTGCTGTGATTGTCCTCCCAAGGACCCACTTAAAAACTAGGCTGTTCAGCCTGAATGTGCTTTTCCTAGTGTACACAATTCTAAATCAATGAATACAGACTGCAGTGTGCCCTGGTACTATGAAAGCAGGCGAAATAAGTGGACAAGTGAATATTTGCAGATACAGCATTGTTTCATAGAATGATGAAAATCCTGTTGCCTGCTGCTGGCAATGCTCGAGCATCGATGAAACCAATGCAGGCCAAAAGCAGATGGGTGAAGCAAGGTACCTTCACAACTGTGGTTAGGAGGACTCCAGTCCCAGAGGTTTTGAACAGGTGTCAAGAATATCCTTGATCAGACATGCCAAGATCCCATCAGACCAGTACTGTCTTCCTAGAGCTTACTGCTTACCAACCTAGTGGACTTGGCAGACATGTTTAATCTGTACTTCACTAACCTCCCTCTGCTCAATGCTGCAAGCCCTAAACCTGCTTAGGACAACCTTCTTCATTCCTTCCACCCTCCCCAAGCTGGAAGACATTTAAAACAAACATTTGAAGGACTTCTGTTGATGTCACAATGCTGTGAGTGCATCTGCAAGCTGAGATTAGACCGGGAATCCACATTAGCCCTCTGAATTAACCTCAAATAAATAACCTGAATTCTGATCAAACTAAGCTGCTTGAGGGCATTTACAATGATGAGACACTCCAGCCAAATGCCCTCACCTCCTGAATCGGTAGATGGAGACCGATTTAGTATCGGGGCTCTGATATGAGCTCTCAGCCATTGTGCACCACCTGATGAGCCAGCCAAGTAGCTGCTACCCCAGTGCCTTGAACCTCCAGCAACAGATGGACGTCTTAATCAATGAATTACAGGCTTCAGGAAGGAGATGAAGCTTACCATCTCTTCCCTGAGAACAGATGTCTGCAAGCTCGAACAAAGACTGACTAGCCTAGATGACCAGATCTCCTGCCAAGATGGCTGCATAGACACCGCTGAGAGAGCAGTACTACAGCTACACTTCACTATGTAAGTTCTTCAAAACAGATTGGAGGATGTTGAGTGTCGGGCAAAAGGACAACTTGCACATCTGTAGTTTACCAGAAGGCACTGAGGGCCCAGACATCATGTCATTTCTACACCATATCTTTGCTGCATACTGCCAGTCCCACCACAGTTTACCCTAAAGCTGGAGTGGGCTCATCAAGCCCTTGGACCAAAGCCTACCAGTCCCAAGGCCTAACCTCACTCTGTTGTCCTCATTCCTCAATTTCCCTGAAAAGAAAGTTCTCAATTTAGCCTGGGAAAGAAAACTGTAACATACTAGCTTATGCATTGACAGTGATTTACTCCATGAGCTTTATGGCTCCACGATAGGCACACAATCCTCTAATGAAGGCTGGCTGCTACATCTGCACTCAGAAAGGAGGGTATAGATGAACCCCACCAACTGCAGTCGTAGTCGTTAGCCTCCAAACTCTCAACAGATGTGGAGTAAATCCAGCACAAAAACCAGAGTACCCAGAGAAGACAACAGTCTGCTGGCGATTAATATATCATCAATCACCTCAAGGCAGCTGCAACTAACTCTGATGCTGTGACTTCAGGTGCCACCCCTGTAAAGTGATTCTGCAAAATTCTCATTAAGATAGGTCTGTTGGGTGCTCAGGTTTCCTCTCAGCCTAGTACCCGTGATGTCCCATCTTCTCACGGTCTCTCTCCCTGGGTTCAGCATTCCACCTCGCTCCCTTCATGCCACTGAAATACATTGCCACTGCTGATACCTGAAGTAGCAGCTATTGCTCTGTGCTAGTGGCTGTCCTCAGTGTCTCAGATACTGTAGCCTCAGCCTGCTCACCATGACTTACTTGGCTGCTGGGCAATGACTGTGTGCCTCCACACTGAAGTAGCATCTCTGTGGCAACTTTGCTAGAAGCAAATCCTGTATTGGCCCGCCCATTCCAGTCATCACACTGATCATGCTGGGCCCAGCGTAAAGTGGGTCATGCACACCGCATGTGCACCTACATTAGAAGGCCCACGGCATCACTCCCGCTTGGGAGATTCCGGATGGACCGGCTGCTCGATAACAGCATCCAGGGACCTGAGCTGGAGGGAGAGACACACAGCTGCAGGATCTGCCACCAGCCTAAACCAGAATGGTACAGTGTGATGATTTCTCTTTGTGGGTGCCGGCCCTGCCTTGGGGAAGGGTTTGGAATGAGGACTAGGGAGTGATGGGGATAGGGAGAGCTTGTTCTCTGGGGGTGTCAGGAGTGCCCACTGGCCTACCACCACAGGTACTGTGTTGCCTCGGACTACCTACTCTTCTTTCTTTCTTTATTTTTATTTAACTGGGTAGAGTACTGTACCAAAGGCCCTTTTTCAGACCTGACCTGGGCCAAGGGCATGTAAAATGATATGATATTACAATAATATAATAAACAATGTTTAAAACATTTACAGTATCAACCATTACAAGTACCAGTCTCAAATAGATATTGTCACAGTTTAAATTTGAATAAATTTAAAGAAGGAATTATGCATGATGCAGCAGGTAAAACATTGCAAGACCAGGGGCAGGCGTAGAAAAGGCCCCAGAGTCCATTTGGTTTTACACAATGGGTAACCAATTGAAGACACACACATGACCATATAGCAGTATTTAAATACTAAACTATTCAGATCTCAAAGAGAGGGCAGAGACAATAGGATAAATAGCTGTATGAACAAAGCAGCCAGAAAATAATTTAATGCAAAATACCAGGAGAGCCAATTTAATTGAGAATAAAGAAGACAATGACTTTGTGAAGGAGCAAGAAGAACAAAGCGACACACTATAGTTCGGGTTGAGTAGGCATTATATTTAAACCCCAGACTTTGCACTTTAATGTTCAGCGGTTGCATGAAATTTTGCATGCACAGTCTTGGGGCAGATCTCTTCACGTGCTAAGTTTTGTTCCAGACAGGTGTGTGGATTCCAAGATCCAGATAGTGAAAAGAAAAAAAAAGTGAAAAATCAGAGTCTCTGTTGTGTTTTGGTCATTGCCTAGCACCCAGATGGCTTAATTTTTGCTTTAAAATTTTCGGGTAGAAAGGACTTGGGCCACAGTGATGCCTTCCACTGGTTTGGTGAAAATATTAATTCCCTCCAAAGTTAAAAGAAATTGAAATTTTGTTTCTGAGCATGCCATGTACTTTTTTGGATAGCTGCTTGGAGCGAAAAAAGAATGTTGGCATACAAGAAAATATCTTTTTGTATGGGGGTAATCTTGTTTTGTGAAAAAATAATTTTTTCATATGGCTGGCATCTTGTTTCTGTTTAAAAAAAAAATGTAATCCATAAAAATGAGATCCTGCAGAGACACCAACACGTGTATTTTGCTAATTGGGATCCCGTTAGGTGGATTCTGAGGTTACTTTTGGAAACATGACCCAGAAATGTGTGTTTGATACACTTTAAAATATTTTTCATGACTCAAATTTTCTTTTTCATATGGACATACGAAAAAGGAAGTAGGCCATATGAAAAAGATCCCTTCATACAAAAGAAGAATTTGGACTTTGTTTTCACATTTCAATAAGCCATAACTCCCTCAATATCTGCATTTAAGGGACAGTCTATCAAAACAAAGTTCTTAATAGAGTACTATAAAATAACACACAATGCCACTAAAAGAATTTAGGGGCCACATAATAATGAAAACAATCTGAATTCCCATACAATAACATTGGAAGTTTCTAGCGATACAACCAAGCAAATAAATTGCTGTTTGGGAGAAATGGAACATCAACATGGATGTGTGCATCTGTGGAGGGATGGAGGCAAAGGGCCCTATAGGCAAATGGATATAGGATTATACTATCTCACAAAATAAGAAATTCTTTGCCAAAAACTTCGTTAATGTACCAGTTAGGGTTCAAATTAAACCAACAAAGTAGGAAAATGAGGTGTAGGGTTCCCACCCTAACACCCCCACCTTGCAGGCAGCAGAATGGAAAAAATGATGGTTTCACCTCTCCTGAGTCTTCACAAATCAGGTCTGGTGTGTTCCTTGGGGTTGTCAACCTAATGCTGACCCATTCTAGTATAATCTGCATCTAAAGCTACTACTGCTGGAATGGGGTGAGCGTTAGGTTGACAGCCTAGTACCAGGCACCTGATTTCTTAATTTCCAGGAAGGTGAAATGAAATGGAAAAGTAATTTTTGTCTGTTTTGCTACCTGCAGGGTGGGATGGGGTGTTAGGTTGAACAATAACACTACATTTCCTTACTTTGTCTGTTTAATGTGAACCCTAACTGGTGCATTAATGAAGTTTATTTGCAAAGAATACTTTATAAGCAACTGGAAGTTTTTGGAGTTCAACTTGTCCAGTGTTAAACAGTGCAGATGCAAAATCAGAAAAGGGAGAGAACCCATGACAATTATTTTAGAGTTTCCAATGAAAATAACTGTTTAGCTTATATACTGCTCCAAGTCTCTGATTAATACCCTTACAAAGTTTGGCTGTGTGCTCTGAGTAAGCAAGGGAGGATTTCAAAATGACACCAGATTCTTAAACAGAGCGATCTGCTCAATTGATGAGCCATCCAAATCAGAGATAAGTAAAGGGAACACTTTCTTAGTAATACTGAAGGACCACACAACATAGATTGAGTTTTGGAGGAATTTAAAACCAAGTTGTTAGTTTTAAACCAGTTTACTGCAAAAATCATGATTCAAAGATTTGGAGATCTTTAGTGAACATTTGGAGGTCTTAAAATAAAGTCAGATCATCACCGTATAAAATAATTAATTTTACTATTTGAGCATACCTCTAGAACTACGTTTATGAAGAGACGAAATAATAGGGGTCCTAAAATGGACCCCTGAGAAACCCACAGTAATAGATCTTTATGATGACATTTCTACCCAATTCCAACAGACTGAGCTCGGTTGGTAAGGTAAACCTGAATCCAAGAGACATCATTTGAAATTCCATAGTTTTCCATTTCTGACAAAGAAGTTTATGATCCATAAGATCAGATCTTGCCATGAACAGGACTGCGGACATTTTAATACCATGAGGACTGCACATCTCCAAGGTTAGACCACAGGGAGAGATAATTGCCTTGGAAACGAGTCCAGTCACCACACTATTACACCACAGCTTGAAGGGAACTGTAGCTGCTGGGTCTGACTCTTGTTACCCTCAGCTTTCTTCCCCCACTCCTTTTCATTTTACGCCTTGATATTAATAGGTGAACTGGAAAAACTTTAGCCCACTTGGGGGACCTGAACTGATCCATTGTTCCCAAGACACTACACACATTACTTGTTTCAGAGCTGAGTGTATCCTCCTTATCACCTTGCTTGGTCTGCCCTCTAAACTAAGACCCTTCCTCACAAGGAGGAGCACAGACAACTTGATATCACGCTGACTGGGAGAGGTGTGTTCACGGACAATGTGACTGGCCACTGCAGCTCCACACCATAGTAGGGGCCAAGCAGGAAACTGAGGACTAAGTCTCCTGCCTACTTGTTCTGTGTAAAAGTTGCTAGTTATAGTGCTGTTAACTGTTGTACTCTAATGAAATTGATTTGCTCACTGTGTTGGGGCTGAATTTATTAGGACTGAATTTGTACTGTTAATGTTTCCTGCCAGCCCAGACAAGTTAGTTGACGATAAAGTGCGTGCAGTGCTAACTAATGTTTGCATACCCACACTCAATGACTCTGCAGTAAAGTGAACACTCTTCACTTGTAAGCCAGGAGGTCTCCTCTCTGAGTAGGAGAAAGGATAGCCAAGCTTTGCTTTGATGCATACTCTAAGGTATTCCTGGTCCAGAGGTGGCGTCAATCCTATAACTCTTCCCTAGCCAATACTGGCTGGGGTCCCTTCTTGAGGTACTTTCTCCAGACAGGCCACTGCCAGTTCACAGGGTCTATATCTAGACTGCTGCCTTGGAAGCCACAGTTTGGAACCTAATTGGCTACAGTGAAAGTCAAATGTGTTTAGGTTTTTTACAGATCCTATGTATTATGGGTATTAAGCCCAATGCGTTCCTGGTTATGCTGTCACCAGATCAGTAGTTACTCCCTGATGTCCCATTGGTACCCCCCTCCATACCCCATTACTCAGTGGTCTACAACAAAATGGGAAAGTACAGCTTGAGGGGGACCTGGGGGTGGGCGAGACCCCCTGGCTCTACTCCTAATGATTAAACAAACTCTCAAATGAATACCAAAAGATTCACCTGTACTCCTTCAACGTGAATGGGCTCACTAGTCCAGTCAAAGGAACCAGAACACTTTCCCAAATTAAATGTGCAAAACTGGACCTCCTGTATTTATAGGAAACCCGTCTTTCTTTCAAGAACACACCAAACTTATAAAATACAGATATCGGCCATATAGTCCTCCTCATACCCAGAGGGATGAAGATGGGAAGTAGCTATTCTGATATGTAGAATACCCGTTCCAGGAACAATTGAGTTGGCCAGATCCAGAGGACAGTTGTCTTAGTCCAAGGCTCCCTACTTGTTCAGATGTGACCTAGCAAATGTTTATCTACCCCTCCAGTGCCAACACTCGCATGATAGAGCACTTACTGGATAAGGTAGTCTCTTTTGTCTGGGAGCCCTGCTCTCTGTGGGGACTTTAACATTGACCCACAGTCTGCATGGTACTCTTCCAACCAGAGACCCCCAGCAACCAGTGGCTCACAAATTCTTCTGTAGGTTTTGCAGGAGGTGGGTTTGGTGGATGTCTGAAATCCCTACAGCCCAGTGCACATGCCTTTTCATTTTATCACATGTATATGGGACATACTCCCCATTGTTCAGCTCTACACAGAAGTGTACACCTTTTCTCAGGTCTCTCCTCATGTATAGTGAGATACATTTATATTTCCACTCATGCTCTACTGAGCTGCCAGTGAAACTGGGGCTTAGACTGCAGAGACACGAGATGGCGTTTCAGTCCCTACTATCTCAGGGCCCTTGTGGTTAGTTTTTTTTCCGAAACTTCCTTCGGAGAAGATGGAAGAGATACTTTCCAATAACCCAGCCTCCAACACCTCCCATTCTATCAGAGGACATGCTGAAAACCGCCGTTCTGGGACTAATAATGCCATTTGCAGCCTCCAACAAAAGGAAGAGACAGGAATGGCAAACTGTCTTAGAAGACACTCTGCACTTTCTACAGTTTGCCCACCAACAAGGAGACACATTGATAACCCTGCAACTACAGCAGGTAAGGGCAGACTTGGATGCCCTCTGTCTCCAGTGCACAGTAACTTCCCTAATGTTAGTCAGGCAAGGATACTATGAAATAGGGGCATGATCCACATGCCTGTGATTAACATCTCCAGAAACAGAGATGACAGGTGACCATTACTTCCTTGCTGCATCCAGCAGCAGGTATCTAACCGATCTTTCAGGAAGTAGCTGATGCCTTTCACCTTACTACCTCTTGTTATATACCCCAGAAGCTCAAGCAGTACCAGAGGATATTCACTTTTCTGGCCTTCATTTCTTTCCAGTCCTCCCTCCTGAAAAGAGGCCAGTCTTGTTGCCCGATCACAACAGAGAAGGTTGAAACAGTGGTATGAAATTCAAAAACAATGAAGGTCCTGGGCCCAGATGGATTCAGGGACACATTCTACAGGTTTGCTCAAGAGTTTGTCCTACATCATTCTGGGAGACCCTAGTAGATGGGGAGCCTCCCCATCCTGGTCTGAGATGGCTGTATCTGTCATATAACCCTTAGAAGACTGTGGGCGATATATATGTGTCCAGAATCTATATCGTTCACACATATTCAGTTCTCAAAGGGTTAAAACCAGACAAAAAACCTTATTCTGCTCTTCCTGCAGGCCAGTTTTGGTATTGAATACTGACGAGAAGTACTTTGGCATTACTGACCCAAAGGTTGGATTGGTACTCCACTCTCTTATAGGCAGAAACCAAACTGGGTTTGAGCGATCCAGAACTACCACTGATGACATCCGTAGATGTATTCAGAAGACACAAGGTGACTCGGAAAGAAAAGAATAGGAAGTGTATCAGATAGAGAGTTGCAAGTCAAGCGTAAGGAGAGCAAAAGTGCAAATTAAAGAAAGAATAGCTTATGGGGTATCAAAAGGAGACAGAGGGCCGGTGGTGCTGAGGTTGAGGCACTGGGCGCCCACACGTTGTGCCATGCTGGCGACCAGATTTGGGGCGAACTCAGGCCACCAGAGGTCAGCAGGGGAGGAGAGGAATGAGCATCCCAAGAGAGCTCTCCTCTCCCGGGAATAGGTGGGCACATTGCCCCACTCCATGGCTGTCTCCTGGTAGAGGATGGGGCAGCGCCCAGACCACGGGAGATGCAAAATGTGGCTTGTGACGTGACGTGCGCCTCCCACACCTGTGGTGTAGGGACCAGAAAACAGGAGGAAAACTTGGCTGCAGGCTCCATGAAGTCCCTCCCAGCAAGCTGGCGCCGCCTCGGGACTGCCCGTCATAGCCTACTCCAGATGTGGTCACGGGAGGGAGGAGGGCCCTCTCGCCCCTGCCGGGGTAATCCATGGGGAACTAGGGCCAGGGGTACCTGGGGGCAGCGACCAGAGACTGGCGAGGGAACCGATGCCTGGCTACAGAACCAAAGGATAAGAATATTGGGGACAAGACATTTTTTAGGTATGTTAGGGAAAAAGGGAGGATTTTATAGTTGGGGGTTGTATGGAGGAGGATCAAGAAAAGGCAAACATCTTGAATAAATACTTTGCTCAGTTTTCACAGTGGAAGAGGAATGTGAGGGACCTCAGAAAGGCATAAGAAGCTTTGAGTGGAGAAAACAGACTGTCCATTTATGGTGGGAGAGTCTGGAAAGCACTTAATGACCAAGTAGACAAAGCTATGGCGCCAATACTAAGGAAGCTTAGGGAGGACTAGCTGCACCTCTGACAGACCTTTTAACGGATCACTGGATACTGGTGTGGTCCCAGATGTCTGGAGAAGGGTAGATGTAGTTCCACTTCAAAAATAGTAACAAGGAAGAGGCAAGCAATTATAAACCTGCTGGCCTGACATCGGTAGTAGGTAAGTTGATGGAAACACTATTGAAGGAAAAGATTGTGGAATACCTTGTATCCAGTGGATTGCAGGACCCAAAGCAGCATGGTTTTAGAGAGGAAGGTCATGCCAAACAAATTTGATAAACTTCTTTGACTGGGTGACCAAGGATCTAAGTCAGGGAGTAGCAGTGGGCGTAGCTTACCCGATTTCAAGCAAGGCTTTCCAACACTGTTGCACACAACAGACTAGTAAGCAAGTTGGGTATCTTGGGGACAGGCAATAAGGTGGTAACCTGGAAAAGAAACTGGTTAGGAGAAAGGACACATGTTAATGATGAATGGAGTGTGCTCCAAGGGAGGGAGGGTGACCAGTAGAGGTACATCAGGGATCAGTGTTGGGACCGGTCGTCTTCAATATCTTTATAAGCAACATAGCGGAAGAACTTAAGGTCTGCTTTGCGGATGACAGCAAGATCTGCAACAGAATGGACATATTTTGGGGGGTAGAAAGTGCAGGGATCTAAAGAGACTGGAAGAATGGTCAAGGTATGACAGCTGGATTTTCATGTAGAAAAGTGCAGAATACAGTAGCCCCTCACTATAATGAATGACTTAGGAGTCATAGTGGTGTTAGTTATTATAGCAAGTCATTCGTTAAAGCGAGGGACACTGTTCTAGCCACAGGTCATATTCGGTTGGTCCGTTTCCTTGCATATTGCTGTTGGAATTTAAGTGACCTGTTTGTGCTTCAATTTTGAACCTATCCAGCTGGATTGTTTGTGCTTGCATCCAAAATGGCTGAATACTGTATGCTTAGGAGACATTGAACTCCATGAATGAAGCTGATCACAGCAGCTGGATAGGCGTGGCGGGACAGCATATTAAACTCGATGATATGGGTGGAGTGGGGTTTACATTGTTTTCTATGCTAGCTTGTACTGTATCATTGCCCTCCTCCACTAAACTTGAAATCGATTCTCAGTAATTTTTTTTTTCTCCAAATGATCTAAGGGAGTAGACTAAGCGAATGCAGCTGTACCTGGGGCAAGTGGATCCTGTCTGTTGGTGACTGCAGTGCGGGATTGTATGGGCGGAGTGTAAGTGACTGTGACACTGGTGACTTTGCTTTGTGTTTCTTGCGCTCTGTGTATCTAAAACTCTGCTGATCATTGGGACTTGCTCAAAATACATTAGTCCCTCGCTCCCATCAAAAACCATGTATCATCATCAGGACCGGCTCAAAATACTGACATGGTTTCTCTATTTTTTTTTTTTTTGTTGATGTTTTTCTTCCCTGGAGTCCTTAGCTGAAGCCATCTGGCGTCCCCTCCCACGCCGACTCCCAAGTATGAGACCTCTTCCCCTTCCGCCCCCACAACTTGCTCCTCATGGCAGGTGGTGGGAGACCCTCTACCACCAGACCGGATCCAGTTCCAGGGAGGCGTCTTCCCAGGTGGTGCATGGGAGGGACAATCATCATCCTGTGGCTGAGGACTCCTTTTTTTTTCCATTTCTGTCCTTGGGGTGTAGCTTGCAATGACACCAGTGGAAGGCGCCTGCAGCTCCCGTGCACGCTCCTCCCAGCTTCTACTTTATCCCACCCATCACCTCGGCGAGCTGCCTCCCAGTCTCCGCTAGAAAGCAGATGCTCGCATGAACTACTGAAACCCCTCCCGGAGAGTAGAGGCAGTCCTTGGGATGCTCGATTCTTCCTGTAAACCAAACCCCGGTGGCGTGCTCATTCCCGAACAGAGGTCACCAGCGTTGCACGGTGTGGTAGCGCGCCTCAGCCCGCCAGCACCACTGGACGGCTCTGTACATGGTTTTGATGGGAACCATGACGACTGTTCGTTATAGCCGAATGTTCGCTGTAACGAGGCTTATTATAGCTAGAGCTACTGTAATGCATCTAGGTCATAGGAACCCAGGAGTGAAGTACAATATTTCATTTATTGTTAACGGTAAGAGCACTGGGTAAATGAATACCATTTTCAGGCCCAACCGAATACCTCTAAATGAAGTCATACATTTACACACACAAAAATACAATTCAAATACATTTGTACAAACAAATCACTAATAAATACATTTACAAACATCCTTACATAACAAGTATTGATTTAGCCTGGATTTAGACACATGTAATGGCATTTTAGTTCTTGGATTACAAGGTATGTTATTCAAAAGCTGGAGCAACAATAGGATAGGAACAAATCACTAATAATTACATTTACAAACATCCTTACGTAACAAATATTGTTTCAACCTGGATTTAAACACTTGTAATGACATTTTAGTTCTTAGATTACAGGGTAATTTATTCAAAAAACTGGAGCAGTAACAGAAAAAGAAGCGAGAACCCTTTTTAGATGTACAGATGAGCGATACAAGAAGAGTACCAGTTGAAGATCTCAAACTAAGTCCATTGGAATGAACCACAACAAGATCCTGCAAGGGATAATAATCATTATAATAAATAGCTTTAAAGATTTGACAGTCTAAAAGTAAGAAAATGTAGTACTTGGAGATAACCACCCCAATCGAGACTACAATAAACAATGATGTAAACAGGAGGAAGAGGCCAAAACAAATCGACAAATATTGTGATAGGTTACTTTCAAGGTATTACTTTCTCTGGTACCGAGATTATGATAGAGGCTAGCTACAATCTAAATGAGGCAATAAAGAACCATTAGCAATTGACTGCCGAGTTGAAAATGGAAAATATTTCTTTAACTTGTACAATATACTGAGCTTATTATTAATTGTGCGACTAACTTGGGTCACTTGGGAAGAAAGGTCAGGTTAGCGTCCAACAAGACACCCAAGTATATAAATTCAGATACATGTTCAATACAGCCATTATTTATATCGTGTATTTGCAAATAGGGATAACTACCAAGCATAACAGATGTGCCAAAAAGCACTGATTTGTTTTCTTACATTCAGAACCATAGCATGGTGAACAAAGCAATAACAGATTTTCTGACTCTCCAATTCCAGTACGGCAGCTAGATGATCTCCATCATTAGATTGATAATAAATAATCAAATTGTCAGCATATAAAGCGTTTCACATGAACTACATAATGTTGGGAGTTGGTTTGACAAACAGGGAGAACAACAGGGGCCCCAAGATGGACCCGGTGACTCACTTCTAAGCTGACATGTGTCAGATAGAACTGAGTTTATGGAAACTACGAAATACGATCTGTTAAATAAGCAACAAACCAATTTACCACACCCAAAGAAAATCCCAAATCATTCAGTTTACATAGAAACATAGAATTTGACGCAGATAAGGACACTTGGCCCACCCAGTCTGCCCATTTCCCTACCTACTGGATAAGCTGCAGATCCTAGTTAACCAGCAGCCTACTTCTTCACCCCCACTCCCTAGAATGGCCTTATGACTGTCCCATGCATGCTTGAATTCCACCACTGATTTTGACTCCACAACCTCCTCTGGAGGCGTTCCATGCATCCACAGCCCTCTCTGTGGAAAAAATACTTCCTTAAATTACCTTTGAGCACCTCCCCATCTTCAAATTGTGCCCCCTTGTTCTTGCACACCTCTTTTTGAAAGATGCTACCCTCTTGGACTTTGTTGATTCCCTTGAGGTACTTGAACGTTTCTATCATGTCCCCCTCTCCCTCCTTTCCTCGAGGCTATACATATTGAGCTCCTTTTGTCTCTCTTCATATGTCTTCGGTGCAGACCCTGCACCATTTTAGATATCCCTCCTCTGGACAGCTTCCATCCTGTCTATGTCTTTGCAGAGATTGGGTCTCCAGAACTGCACACAGTACTCCAGATGGGGTCTCACCAGCTGTCTATACAGAGGGATAATAACTTCTGTTTTCTACTGGTGATGCCTCTCTCTATGCATCCCAGTATCCCCCAGCCCTCCTTGCTGCCCTCTCACATTGCTTGCCCACCTTTAGGTCGTCTGATATGACTACCCCAGGTCTCTTTCTATTTTGTTGTTGTTAGTATCTCACCCCCATTGTGTACTCTTCCCTGGGTTTTGTTTCCCAGGTGCATTACCTGCACATCTAAGCTGCCATACATTTGACCATTCCTCTAACCTTGCCAAGTCCCTTCTCATCCTTTCCACCCCACCCTGTGCATCAACTCTGTTGCAGATCTTTGTGTCATCTGCAAGAGACATACTTTCCTTCCAGTCCCTCTGCAGTATAAACATAAAGACATTGAAGAGGACCGATCTCTTAAACTTCAACCTTTAACCTTTAACCTTCAGATGAGAATGATCAGTGAGATCAAACACCCTGGTCAGGTCCACAAACACTGCCCCAGTCATAACTCCCGTTCAGATCCCCAAGTGCGGTGTCGGTGAACCTGACCAGGGCAGTGCCAATCCTATGATTCTTTCTGAAGCCATGCTGCTGAGGACACAATAGATGGTAAGACTCCAATAATGCAAAACTTGGTTAGAAACCAAGTTCTCTAGCATTACTCAAAGGATTTAATATGGAAATTGGCCTAAAGTCCTCCATGAGCACAGCACCAGGTTTCTTAGGGACTGGCACTACATGTGCACACTTCAAATAGCAGGAAAAACACCAGTGGTCAAACATAAATTAAAAACACTGGATAAAGGACCTGTCACACAAGTAGAGGCCAATTTAACAAAAGCAGGTGTCAAACCATAATCACAATCTCCATACCTATCAGGTAAAGTGGAAAGCAATTTGAGTACATCTAACTTCATCACCCTACAAAAGTAAAAAGGCGGATGATTCAAAGAGTCTACTGTTGAATTCGAACATCTTTAAACCAACAGGGGTACAGTTATGAGTCTATAGTCAAATCAGCAAATTTAGTATTTAGCACATTTGCTATCAAGCGAGGTTAGTAACTTCTTGATCTGACATCTTCAGAATCTTAACTGTTGGCAGATCACTAGGGGACAAGAGTGATTTAATAGTTTGCCAAAATGTTTTAGAATCTGATATGCCAGCATCAAATTTATGCCTATAGTAATCCTTCTTTGCATTATCTACCATCTTGAATTACGGAGCTCATCTTTCTGCTTGGCCTGGGAGCAGAGCCTCAGGAAGTCTGTCTTCATCCTGTGGCTGGAGATTTTTTCCTCCATTTTTTCTCCCTTGATCCCCATTGCTGGGGACACACGCACCAGGCGTGCAAGTGTGGAGGTGCCGCGGGTCAGCGGAAGTCTCACAGCACCCTCCCTTCTGTGTGCCCTGCAGACCCACACTTCCCCAGGCCTCCACCTGGGGTAATCATTCTTAGGGAGCACATCCTCTCCCTTCCCAGGAGAGAGGCTGTCCTCGGATGCTCAGTCCTCTCCCTCCTCCCTGTCGACCCTGGCCTGGACTCATTCCCGAACCGGTGAGGTGTGGCATCCAGCACCTCAACACTTGCCTCCACCAGGCCAGCACTGTAAATATCATCTTTATTGGTCTTTCATACATACATACATAGTTGACAGGTCTTGAATGTTACATTTCATCAGTACTACAATACATCATTGGGAGGTATCCCACAAATATCTTAAAAATTATAACTGAATCGGCTGAGACTCTTGATCCCTTTCATCCATCTTCTCCACAGGATCTACACCTCCCTCGAGCATGTGTGAAAGTGAATGACCACCACTCTGATGATTTCACACTCCAGAGGCACCTGACAGGGTGCCCACTCTTACCACTGCTGTTTGTGGCTTGTATTGAGTCCCTGGCACAGGTCATTCATGAGATTAACTAGTTCTAGGGCATTCCTGTTTTGGGAAAACACTGTATCATAAAATGACCTGCTGCTCTACTTGTCACACCGAAGATGGCTCTCCCATGGGTCTTCTCCTTGCTGAGGGTCATTTGGAGAGGTCTTTGGACATTGGGTAATTGTAGCAAGACTTAAACCCTTGGTTTTCACTATACCCCCTCATCCACGATATGATTGCACTTCCCCTTTGGTTGGGAGCTTAAAAGCTGAAATACCTAGGGTACCACATGGCTCATTGCATCACCACTGCTGTAAAGGGATAACTGCTTCCTTTGATAATAATTGACTCAGGATCTCATGTGATAGGGTTCTCTAGTGCTGAGCCTTACCTGTAGGGTGGAGATTATCAAATGGTTTACCTCCGAGCTTTGTATTTGTTCCAGAATTTGGCATTAAATATCCTCACTGCCTCCTGGCCTCTGGAACAGAGAAATTACATGCTTTATATGGAATGGGCGTTGGCTGTGAATCAAAATGAAAATTTTACACTGCCCAACCTGCAATTTACTGTTGGGCTGCCCAGCTCAGCTTCATGTTATAAAGACAATAGGATCAGCCCCAGTGCTTGGATAGCGTAGGATTGGTAGTTCTCCCAAATCCTGAGTACATTTGGAGTTATATCATTTCCACCCTACTGCAGGAGGCACTTTGGGAGGTAACCCCTGGCTCAGCCATCAAAACCAGATCTGGCTGTCAATCTGAAAGATTTACACCTAACTCCTTTCCTGATACTGCTTTGCGTGATCCCCTTCTGGAGAATTCCCTCCACCAGCCGTACTAGACCCAGGGTTCCATACCAGGGGTAGAAGCACCATGCAGTACTAGTCACAACTACTGCAGGCTCGGATAAAATCCTTCACAGAGCTGCAGGTAGATTCAGCTTGTGCAGAGAGAATTTTAGTTTCCTCCAAATCGGACATTATGCACAAACTTTACCTTCGTGCACGTAACCCAGCCTCTTGCCCAGTGATTATCTGCACCTTCATGGCCTTCATCAAAACTGACCCCTTCACACATGATCTCGAAAATTTGTAGGGCACTCCAGGATACCACGGCAGAAGGGACTATAGAATGGCCTACAGGTGAGAAAAAGAAATGGGCATACAGATTTCGCTAGAGGGACTAGCTACAGGCATGTGTGGCATCCTCCAAAGCAAGGCTCGCATCAGTGGTGGGAGTACAGGTGGAAGCAGCTTGTTAGATGCTTCCAGGACACCAATAATCACTGCGATCTCGGGCCTTCCCCTCTTCTTCCTGCTGGTGGAACTGCAGGGAACCCTGAGCAGATCACATACACATTATGTGAGCACGTCGGGTCCTTTGCTTGTTTTCTAGTATTTGGAGTTGTGTGATCTCTATGATAAACCCCTCCCTGTCACTATTGAGCTATTTCTGCTACTCCAGTACCGAGGGGTTTCAAAGACATGAACTCTAGATACCTGCTGGGGATTCTGCTGATGGCAGCTAAAATGTTAAGTACTTGTCTCTAGCTCACCACACAGCTCTTGGATATTCCTCCTGGTGCAGACTTATTGGAAAATCTGTCCCATGGAAAGGATAACCTTTCCCATGAAAGATTATTGTGATGCCTCTTCCTCCAGATGGAACAGCTGGCTTGTATACCATGGAGTGACTCGACATTGGTCCCCTGAGCCAACTTCTGTTGATTCATTGATTCTGGTGACTTCCTTTATCTAGATTTACTCAAACTGGGACATATCCCCTGGTGCATCGTTTCCAAGCCCTTAAAGGTTAGGTCAAACACCCCCTCTAACAAAGTAATTATATAGGCCTTGTCTGAATCTTGCATCCTGGGACCACCCTTCCTTTTACCCCTGGGTTTTATCCCTTCCCAGCTGCAAAGCATTTGAAGGCGGAGCTGCATCAACCCACCCTCCTGAACAGCAGGGAAGAACACTCCCTCAGTAGAAACATAGAAAATGTTGGCAGATAAGGACCACCAGTCCCATCCAGTCTGCCCTATACTTGTACGTGGCCTCTCACCCTATCTGGTCAGTGGCTTTTCATCACTCCCTCCACCTTTCAAGGTACCCTTGTGCCTGTCCCAGGCATGTTTAAAACTCCCCACTGTGGTTACCCCACCACCTCCTGTGACAGACTATTCTGTGTTTCACCACCCTCTCTGTGAATAAAATCTTTCTCACATTTCCTCTTAATCTGCCCCTCAATTTCATATCATGCCCCTCATTCTTGCACTCCTTCTACATTGCAACATGCCCCCTGGCACCTTGTTTATGCCCTTGAAGTACTTGAAGGTTTCTGTCAGTTCCTCCAGTGAATACATATTGAGGTCCTCATATGTTCTGTGGTGCAAGCCCTGTGTGCCATCTTGGTTGCCCGTCTGTGGACTGCCTCTACCCTGTCAGTGTCCTTGCTCAGGTGTGTACTCCAGAATTGCACACAGTACTCTAGGTGAGGCCCTACTTGTATTTTATACAGTGGCATCACCACCTCCTGCCTTCTGCTAGTGATGCCACTGCACCCCAGCATTTCACTGGCCCTCCTGCAGCCTTTGTGCTCTGCTTTGCTTTGACACCTTTAGATATTCAGAAATGATAACCCCCAGGTCCCTTTCTCCCTTGGTGACTGCACCTCCTCCCCAGTCATGTAGCTGTCTCCAGGTTTCCATCTCCCCAGGTGCATGATTTTGTTCTTTATGCATTAAACCTCAGTTGCCACATCTTAAACTATTTTCCAAGCTTCCCAGGTCCCTCCTCATTTTCTTCACCCATTCTGGTGTATCTGTCCTGTTGCATATATTGGTGTCATCTGCAAACAGGCAGACCTCTCCTTCCAGCCCTTCTGCAATGTCACTAATGAAGACATTGAACAGGATTGAGCCCTGTGGTACCCCTGGTCACCCCTCTCTCCAGATTGAATCCCATTTACCATCACCGTCTGCCTCCTGTCTGTGAGCCAGTTTCTACCAGTTTATCACCTTGTGCCCCATTCCCAGACTACCTATCTTGTTAACCAGCCTTCTGTGTGGGGACGGTGTCGAGAGGCCTTGCTGAAATCGAGGTAGGTGATGTCCACCACCCTTCCATGATTTACTTCCTTTGTCACCTATTCAAAAAATCTATAAGATTCATTTGACACGACCGTCCTGCCTAAATCCATGTTGCCTCGGATCCTGGCCTCCGCTGGATTCCAGGTGTGCCACTATCCTTTCAGCAGTGCCTCCATCATTTTCCCCACCACTGAGGTGAGGCTGACTGGCCTGTAGCTCCCGCCTCCTCCCTACTGCCACCTTTGTGCAGAGGGACTACATGTGCCCTTTTCCAGTCCTCTGGAACCACTCCAGTGTTGAGTGACTCGGTAAACATGGCTGCCAGAGATGCCACAAGTTCCCTTCGCTGCTCCTTAATATCCTTGGATGTATTCCATCTGGTCCCATAGCTTTGTCCACCTTCAGTTTTGAGAGTTCTTCAGGACTCTTCCTGCTGGAGCCCGCTCGAATTGTGCCATAGTGGGAGCCCTAATATCCAAGCGGGTGGTGGGAGATCCACATTTGCAGATGCTGCAGACCACTATAAACCGTCAATAAAACTAAATTAACAACAAAAAATGTGTCTTGGGTATTTGACCCCTAACAGGAAGTTCTCCTGATCTTGGATAACTTAAAGGTAGGAAAACAGTGCAAGAAGGCAGCACTCTGAGCCAATGGAATGCTGGGATGCATTGGGAGAGAATCACAAGTAGGAAAAAGGTGGCCCTGCCACTCTACAGAGCACTGGTCAAGGCCACACCTGGGGTACTGCGTCCAGTTTTGGAGGCCTCACTTCAAAGAACATTAACAGTTTGGAGAAGAATGACAAAATGGTGCAGGGATTGCATGGCATGTCTTATGAGGAAAGATGGGGAATTAAACATGTGTTCATCAGAGCAGAGAAGGGAGAGGGGACACATGAGCAAAACCTTCAGATACATTAAAGGAATAAATAGGGTGCAAGCACAGGAACTTTTCACTTTAAAGAAGACAGTAAAACTAAGGGCATGATCTAAGGCTAAAGGCACGTTCACCTGCGTGAGGAAGTTCTTCACAGAAAGGTGGTAAGCGCGTGGAATAGCCTCCTCTAGGGCTGGTGGGGCCAAGATGGTGGGTGAATTCAAAATGCATGGGATAGGCACAAGGGCCCTCACACACAACAGGCAGTAGGGGCTGGGGTAAATTGGGCAAGACTACTATAGGGCAGAGTAGATGGACCAACAGTCTGTGTTTCAAGGTACTCCAGCAAATTGACATGCACAGAAGTGCTGGAGCAGAGAACCTTTAATCTAAGCTTCTTCATGTAGCAATCCTCGGTTTGTCATCCTGTCAACAGTTTTTTTTTCAGCTGGTCTCTTTATTGGATGCCTGCTAATATCTCGTGTGTGTTTGGATGGGGCAGCCAAAGTTCCAGCAACTGCAGGCCCATCACTGTTTTCACAGAATTCTCAAAGATACTAAAGTAGTGTATCTGTGTGCAGATATCCAGCCATTTAAATCAGCAGCGTCTGCTCGCCCCATTTCAACCAAACTTCAGCCTGCACCACACCTTCACCATAATGAGTGAACAGCAGTTTTCCTGATTGCTATTGATAAAAATCGCATCTTTTTATTCTTTTTGTTAATCTAGCTGTTTATCTTCCCAGTCCTCTGTCTGCGTTCCCAGCGGTCTTCCAGTCCCAACTGCTTCCCCACCAGAGTGGACCAGATGAGGTCTTAGTGATATAGACCCAGAGTAGCAGCAACCGTCATCCTAGCGGTGGTGTTTTCTACCCCTTTTCCCTTTCTCCTCCCACCAGCCACACGCTGCCAGCGGGGTCCTCGCCATACACAGCTTCCCTGTGGTTGGAGAGTGAACCCTCATTTGAATAGTAGGCAGACCTCATTAATGGTGAAATGAATAATCTTATCTCCTTTGAATAAATTTGTGCTAAATTCAACATTCATTATTTAAAATTTGGCAGAACAGTATCTCTGAATTTGGGAATCTCTTAAATGCAGTATACATCACTCTGACTGTTCCTTCTAAAAGAAACCGAATGGGCAACTGCTCAAACTAGCAACTCTTAAAAGGCAGCAGTCTGTGTACAAGTTTTAATGGAAGTAAACTCTGAATTGTTAACTAAGGCCAGATGTAGATGGAATGGGTTAATCTCTCGTAGAAACGTGGTCCTCATTATAGGAAAACACATTAAGGGTAATAGATGTGCAGTGCAGGGCTGTCTTGTACAATTCAAAAATCATCTTATTTCATAGATTTTACCAGGAAGACATATTGAGCTGGTAATGATTTGTTCCCATGTGTGTCCGGTGGTGGTGGTGGTGGTGGTGGTGGTGGTGGTGGGGGTAGTAGACCTACAGTGAGGTGCGAGAGTAAGAATGTTAACATTTGTGCAACTACAATATACTGTACCAAGTAGTACAGGGCAGACAAAATAAGGTGCAACAATGCATTCACAGATCGCTGACCAGTATCAGTGCAAATTAATACTGTACAAACAAGGTAAATAAAATTACACATGAACAAGTGGAACAGGTGCAGTGAACAACTCCAACCGGGAGGAAGTGTGTGTGGGCGGGACTCCATTATTACTACTTCTCCTGCAAACAATGGAGGAAATCTCGTTTCTGCCTTATGGATCCTGCGGAGGGTGGTCCACTTCATGCAAATCTGTGTAATTTGCTCGAGAGCTGCCCTCATTTGCTAGGCTTCTGGAAGGAGGCACATAAGACATTTTGAAGTTGTGATGGTAACAGTTCCCTTTTCCCATTTCTGTCTTTATAGCGGGTGACACTACAGGCATTCATTTCTTAGGATGACACATTCATTTATGGCTAATAGCATATTTTGTGGCTGTTAAAATGGCTTATATTGGCCAAATGAAATGTCTCTGTCTCCACAAAGGAAGCCTAGATGAGATCTTTGTGCTCCATTGTGTCTGAGAGAATTAGTTATTCTTTATTATAAAATGGCAAGAATGGATTCTCAGTGCTGATTGGCTAATACCATCTCCAAGCTGGGCATTTATTTTTCAATAAATGCCCAGCAAAAAATAATACCAGCCTGAGTGCCACCTTACCACATACCCTTGTGCAGGGTGCTCACCCTGTTTAGTCATTGACTGAAAGCACCAGCTAACATTTAAAATCCCTGCCATGTTTTTCTCTTCCTTAGCGAGACCAAGCGGACCCCCACACACACACACACACACACACACATCGCTCCTTCAGTATAATGTTGCTCCTGTTCAGAAAAAAAAAAGACACTCCACTTATTCTGCGGTCGGGAAGAGATGCCCAAATCTTTTTCTCACAGCTGCACTCTCCGACCGCACTATCGCAGCACTACGCTAAACCAGAAATGAAACAATCCATTGCTCCAACCTTTTTCAAAATTATATCATTCTACTGCCACAAATGCCAGAACTGCCTCAAACTACAATGCTCCCACTTGTTCCATCTACCAATGTAAATTAAATACATAATTTACCTTGGAGCATTAAATCAACACATAGTTCTCACCACAGGTCCCAGCAGCTTAACAAGCGCAACATACAACTGCAGCCCAATTAGACTGCTTCTGCATATTTCGGGGGGTGATAGCTGTGGGGAGGAGCAGCACAACCTGGAACAGCCTTAAAGAAACATGGACTATTTTTAAATACTTTTGTTTCTGCTAATACTATTAATTTTATAATAATTTCCTCTCTTCATTAAAAGCTTACTAAGAAAACCATTTTATAAAGCGCAATAATACCTCAGGGTGGACATTATTGGAAATACCGGACCTTCAGGGGCTAAAAGGTCTTCTGCCTGCGGCGTCCTGGCCTTCTCACATCCCTGGGCGGTCCGGTGTTCTCAATAATCCACGCTGGAGGGTATTATTGCTTGCTTAAATCTGAGCTTTTAACAGCATGTAGAACCCTCTGCGAGTCTCCAGGCAACATAAATGAGGTCTTTAACAACAACATCTTGTATAGAATGTCACAACAAAGTGTGGAATTATATGGTATTCTGGCGCAAGCATTCTGCTGTTTTATAATTTACTTGATGCTTTATCGAGCGTACATTACAGAGGTCAGTTTATGATGCATTATTTTGATTTTAGTAATTTTTTTAAGAGCTTTTTCTGCTTGAGATTCAGTTAGGGCGTCTGCAGCGGCAAGTCTCAGGCGGTGGTGCAGACAGGAAGCGACAGGTGGGGAGTCATGGCGACAGGCCTCACCTTTCCATTTTCCTCCTTGTCTGGTGGCATGCTAATGCATGCATGCTCATAGAGGCACATCGCTACACACTGACGCCTCCTAACCCCAAGTGTTTGGTGCTGTCCCTGGCCTGCCACCATGCCTCCATGTGCTGGCAGTATCTGAGCTGTGGGGCCGGTCCCCATACTCCCTGGGAGAGAGAGCAGTCTGTGGATGCTCAATCCTCTCCCACCTCGTCGATCCCAAAGCCCAAGTCCATCACCAAACCCGGTCTGTTGGTGTGCCAGCAGGTGAAGCGTCGGCACCTCAACCCTTCCGTGCTATCTCGGCCGATTTGATCCAATAACTCAGTCTCAGTATGTCTTGCCTAGTGAAACTTCTGAAATAACTAAATATGTTAATTCAGTTTAAATTGTTTAAAGTGTATGAATTTTATTGTGACTTTTTTTTTTGTCTTTAAAAAGTTCAGTAAAAATTATAATGGAAGGAGGGTGAACTCTCCAGGGCCCTCACAGTGTTGCGAAGTCTGTGATGCCTTCCAGCCTGTCACAGCACTTCTCGATCCTGGCTACCCACTTGCGAGAATCCTGGGCTCATTTCAAACCCAGATCATCAGCATGGTGGCGCAGTTCATCATTGTGAGGCTATCGAGCAGCCCCTAAAAGCTCTCATCCCTGAGGCTGTTGTCATGAACCTCACAAAGGTATTTGACCTGCTTGATCATCACCTCCACATCAGAAAACTTGATGACCATGGCCTCAGCAGCCCCACCATCACTTGGCCAACTGACTGTCTAAGAGATGAACCCAAAACATGTCCTTCATTTAGTTTTCTGTGACCTTCAGCCACTGCAGCAGGGTGTCCACGGAGCTTGGTACTTATCCACTGTTTGTTTTGGGCACCTCCCAGCAACTCTAGAAAGCAGACACCTGCCTCCAAATTTTCACTAAGGATGACCTTCTCCTGAAACAGGTACTGCGTTTCAGATAACTTGGGGCATGACTGGACCTGCAACTCGCATACAAAAAGCTGCATCATTGTTGTGGTATGTCCCAGACTAGAGACCCTCTAAAAGGCAAAAGAAGTCTGAATTCATGTACCTGTATGCAGATCATGAGACACTGCCTCCTTCCCATACTGGACTATAGTAACACAGTCTGTCACACAGCCTTGAAACACATGCTATGCAGTGGATGTCCTCTTAATGACAAGCTTTGTGAATTTGCCCATTTGTGATTACAAGACCTATCATGCACAACCATCAGTAAACTAAAATGCCAAAGCCCAACTACTGTTTGGATAACCTTCTTTAAATGCATTTGTAGTCCAGCTCCCCCACCCCATGCTATCACATCATCATTTTAATGCAAGTTATGCAACCCCAATTCCTGTTCTCTGAGGTCGGCTGACAACTTTCTAGGCTAT